>CM060976.1:60150538-61428038 GCA_030765065.1 Deroplatys truncata | reverse complement strand
TATTATTGTTGTGTTTTGACGTTTTTTCCACCTTTTATATATATTTTTTAATTGTACCGATTTTTCATCTCTTTCATGTGCAGTATTTACAAAATCATTTTATGCAATTCTAGCACTTATTAGGTAGTTATGACATACAAAATCGTGCATAAAAGACTAATTATTATAACACGCATGCCATAGAGATTACTAAGGAAATGTGGCACTACCGCCACATAAAAACAGTTTTATTCAAGTTATCTGCAAAAATAAACAAAACTGTTCAGCTAAAATTCCCACCCGGACGTCATCTCACCGCCTCCTAAACATATATACGAATGTGCGTTGAACAGTTGCAAATACATTTTCAGTTATTTGAGACCAATGTAAAAAATTTAAGCCTAACATTTAGAAAAATGTTAAAATATATAAGCTAGGTACGTATTATATTCCAAAATATATCAAAGTAAAAATCATTACAATATCTGATTAATGTATTACAATCTCTGAAAACAATAGCTTAATTAGCATAGTGTAGGCCATTGACATAAAATACAAATCATTACAAACTAATGAAATGATCTCTTACTCCATGGAAAATTTACAACATGCATTAAGTTTACATTACTGTTTCGTTTGTTACATCACATTTTTTTAACTTCGCCATGCAACAAACTTATCATACTCTTTCTCGTATACTCCCTCGATTTTTGCCAAATTAAAAGATATTCCGCAACCCTCGCTTCCTTTCAATTAGAAGTCCATTCAAAACCTCAAAGCTTCCTTCCCCCATATTGACAACAATAAGTAAACACATTCCTTAGGAGACACAGTCTTGTAAATAGTGACGTCAAAAATGACCACTCTCATCTGCCACTTTCATTTTAACTTATTTATAAACATAAATTGTAATTATACTAGGGATGGGAGCTCGATACCGTCGATACCTCAATACTCGGTGGTATCGAAGTATGTCTAATACTTTAAGATAAACCTTCGATACTTTTTCGATACTCTTTAAGTGTTTAAGTTTTGCATTATTAAAAGTTGTTACGTTTAACTTTATGCTAGATGAGGAATGAAAGGAGTCCATACTTCACGTTATTGCTTCACGTGTGTCCCTAAAGAATTGCCGGACTATAGTTCTTGACAGACCTTGACTATGTTTACTGTGAATGAATTTAACATTCCATAGAACCCTTGTGTCTAAATGAAAACATGCAAACAATGGGGGAAGGAAGTAGAGGTACTCACGTAACAAGTAGCGTTAACTAGTTGTGAATGAAGGTGATTTAGCTGACGCACTAACTCACGTTTCTGCAATAGCCTGGCTTGGTGACTCACTCTCAGTCATTACGTTTATCTACTCCGGTGACAAAAATCTGTGAATTCAATAGAGACAAATCAGAACTTAAGACGTGAGATAATACAGCGCATGGAAATATTTGTTCTTTCTTTCCATTTGTTAGTTTGTGTTTACGCAAGTAAAACTAGGATCACGAGCGCAGTTTTTTACAGGTATACCATAGACTAATTTCTATAGTACGAAAAGACACATTCTTTAAAAGAAATGTTTTAGCACAAAATGTAGTTGCATAAAAAGTAAAGCAAAGAAATTATTATTATTATTATTAATTTATTTATTAGCTTTGAATAACAATAGGGGATATGTAACATATGACATTATCAGGATAATAAAAGTTGCTGCTAATTGGAGAATGTCAAACAGGAACAGTTTTGTAATTAGCATACAATACAAATTTGGTTAAATATGTTTATACACAGAAAATTACTAATAAAAACATAATTCAGTCAACAAGCTATCGCTTTAGAGTTTTTATGAAATGAGCATCGAGTATCGTTGCTCAAAAATCAGTATCGGTATCGAAATACTTATAATTTATGATGATATGATTGCACAAAACGGTGTATGCAACTCGCGCCACAATCCTACAAGTACACCTAATTGCATAAATCTCTATATGCATTTAGTAGAGCTGCTTTTTTCTTTGTTTTCAATGTCAGCTATACGAGATATGTAAACTAACGGAGAAATGAATTTGTGAACTCGTAAAAGGTGAGAAAGCTCAATAAAAATGTTGACGGACTTGTTTTTCCTCCAAAATCAATTTTCACGGCAATTTCAGGTGCCTTACTAAAACATGGCTCTATTAAGCACATGTAAAATATGTTTGTAAACACCTTACACGACAAGGTGAAAAATCGGTATATAACTATAAAGTGAAAAATCTGGAAACTCGCCAGAATACATAAACTGTAATATCGTTTGTTCTTTCCACGTATTAAAATTAGTTTTTTCTCTCCTTTAATTTGGGTACTGGAATATTTTTAAACTGGAGACGTATACTTTTTGGACTCACTGATACATTTGATCTTAATCTAATCTTTACTTCCGGTAATTTTCTATTTTGGATAAATAGCCGAAATTAACTTGCATAATGGATGACCCTGAAGCTAAAAATCTCTTTAAAATGTTTGTGCGTTCAATATGCTGAATAATTATTATGACATTAGTATTCTAATATACTTCAGATCCCAATTGGTAAATAGGTATAGGGGAAACAATTTAATGTCAATTTCCAAGAATTCAAACTGGCTGACTTTACACTAAACTAAAATACTGCCAACATTACAGTGAGGATTATTATTTTCAAGTCAGTCTGTAAATCAAATCTTGAATAAATCACTTCCTGGCGCTAAATATCATATCGCATTGTATTTAATGGAAATTGTGTTGTAAAAACAATTAAAAAGCGTGGAACATCTATGTAAATAGTAATACAATTCCAAATAAACGCACACGTGAAACACAACGGCCTCTACCCAACCAAGGATTATTTGCTTTGAACTCAACAGCTGACGTCCTGCAAGATAATGTCTATACTGCCAATTGCGGCCATATCTTTACCAAGCGTATATTTTAGGAGCAGTTGCTGGTGATGTCAACTGAACAAACAAAAGTTCACTAAAAGTAACTATAATGTGGAAAATATGTCACAGTTGGCTTTTGGTGAATTCCAATAGCTTGCATCCCCTATAGTATTATGGCATCTTAATTACTTCCCTCAAAGAGAGAGGTTAATAGAGAACTTATTATTGAGTTTTGTAAAACAAATTCTGATATGTTCATGCACATGGTTTTCTCTACTCACTCCTTTAAAAGCTATTCTTACAAAGGCTTATTATTCCATGTATTTCTTGTTAACGCGGATAAACTTTCGGTTCTCATTTACACATTTCTTTGTAGGATATAGTAGGTAAAGCGACAGTCAGAGTTTTAAAATTGTGTCGCTATGATATGCTTTGAAATTCTATGCTTTTTTCATGACCCCAGGGTGGAAAAAGGACGAATAGCCAGCTCCCAATTGAAAAATACCTATAAGTGTTTGAAAATTTAAACTTTTAACAATGAATATCTCGGAAATAGATTCACAAATATATACCGTAAGAGGTTTATAAAATCTTACCAGTTTAGATCTGGTTAAAGCACATAATTTGTCAAGAGTTTTTATTTTCTTTTTGCGTTAGCCGTTTCCGAGATAATCTTTGTTATTGGTTTAAGTTTTTAAATAGTTTGCGTTTTCAAGTGCTAAGTCGCTATTAGGTTTTTCTCGTGGTCATACCAAGATTGTAATTTCAAACCCATCACATACCGAGACCCTTTTTAAAAATCTGACTCGCTTCAGCCTTCTACATTCCTCTTATCCTACAACGAAATGTGTAATGGAAATTATTTCTGTAAACGTTTACCTCGATTAACAAGAAATGGATGAATAAGATTTTGTAAGAATAACTTGTGTAAGTGTGGAAAGAAAAAGTCATGCGAGTATAACATCAGACGTTTTCTAAATGTCTATTTCCCTAGTACTATCTTACGTAACTCTTGAACCTCATCAAACACGAGCAATTCAACTTTCTTTAGTACTTCAGCCATAACAGATGGTACTGTCTGTATCTCATCAATTGCATAGTACAAATGATTCCACTGCAAAACGCGCGGAATGTCAGATTTCATCAGTTTTTCAGCCAAGTGAGCAAATAAAAATTGTTTAACATTTTGCAAACACTGAACATAGAGATATTATGCTAAATAGCAAACAAAAACCAGTCGTCGTTGCCATTGTTTTCTTTTGTATTACATGCATACAAGATGAATTTTAAAAAAAGCTGATCTGTTACACTCACATGACTTTCTCTACTCTTGTACAAACTATTTTTACAAACGCTTATTCTCCATCTACTTCATGTTAATCGAGATAAACATTTGCAGACTCTATCTTATTGCTAATTTTCTTGTAGATGTAAGGGGAAAATATATTTACAAGGACAATATAGAAAAACAGTAACCTTTAAGCACATACATATCTCTTAATACCTGGTTGCTAGGTGCAGCACCATTCCCTTTGCCACAGATTAATACTCTTTGCATATACAAAACAAAAAAATCTGATGTGTTACACTCACATGACTTTCTCTACTCTTGTACAAACTATTTTTACAAACTCCTATTCTCCATATGCTTCACGTTAATCGAGATATCGAGATGTTAATCTTATTGGTAATTTTCTTGTAGATGCAAGGGGAATATGGTAGCTTTTAAGCGATAGTCAAATATTTTAACGCTGGTTGCTATGTGGCGCATTCCATTCTCTTTGCATGTCCAGGACATAAAAAAATCTGATGTGTTACACTCACATGACTTTCTCTACTATTGTACAATCTATTTTTACAAACGCCTATTCTCCATATGCTTCATGTTAATCGAGATATCGAGATGTCAATCTTATTGGTAATTTTCTTGTAGATGCAAGGGGAATATGGTAGCTTTTAAGCGATAGTCAAATATTTTAACGCTGGTTGCTATGTGGCGCATTCTATTCTCTTTGCATATCCAGGACATAAAAAAATGAATAACGAATTTGAGAAAAAGTATAAGTATTGGAAAATTTAAGGAAATAACAAGCAATATCTCGAAAACGGTTCACTCAACAAAAGAAATGTATATGACATAAGTTGTGTATTTTAACGCGATCTACATTTTTTGTGTAGTAAAATTTTGTCTATCTCTTATGGTTTACCAGTTATGCAAAAGTCGTTCACAATGAAGAATACTTTTGGAGACATTCCCAGAAAATTCGAGATATACATTTCATTTCTCATGACATTATCTTAAACATATGATATTTTCATCAAAATGGTTAGAGCCATTTTTGAGAAAATTAAAATTTTCGAAAAACGTTCCATGTAAAGGATAGACTATCTGGGGTGGGGGGATTTTCTTGAAAACCTTCGTGTCGCATCTCTGGAAGATACTGAACCTAAATACCAAGTTTGGTGTTTATCTGACTGTTCGTTTTGGAGTTATGCTGTTCACAGACACACAGGCACACACACACACACACACACACACACACACACACAGACACACACACGGACATGTTTCCAAAAATGCTTTTTTTGGATTCAGGAGGTCTCAAAACATGTATTTCCCGTGAAATCTCGGTATCGAATTTTTGTGTGGAATGCAATACTTCCCCTACTTACTATATGTAGTAGAGAAAGTAAAAATGAATAACGAATTCCCATTTGAGAAAATAACTATTAAAAGATTTAAGGGAATAACAAGTAATATCTCGAAAATGGTTCACTCAACAAAAAAAATGTATATGACATAAATTGTGTATTTTAACGTGATTTACATTTTTTGTGTAGTAAACATTTGTCTATCTCTTATGGTTTACCAGTTATGCAAAAGTCGTTCACAATGAAGAATACTTTTGAAGACATTCCCAGAAAATTCAAGATATACATTTTATTTGTCATGAAAATATCTTAAACATATGATATTTTAATCAAAATCGTTAGAGCCATTTTTGAAAAAATTAAAATTTTCGAAAAATGTTCCATGTAAAGGGTAATCTGGGGTGGGGGATTTTCTTGAAAACCTTCGCGTCGCATCTCTGGAAGATACTGAACCTAAATAGCAAGTTTGGTGTTTATCCAACTTTTCGTTTCTGAGTTATGCTGTTCACAGATAGACACACACACACACACACACACACACACACACAGACACACACGGACATGTTTCCAAAAATGCTTTTTTTGGATTCAGGGGGTCTGAAAACATGTATTTCCGGTGAAATCTCGGTATCGAATTTTTGGGTGGAATGCGATACCTCCCCTACTTACTATACGTAGTAGATAAAGTAAAAAGTAGGAGTATCAGTATTATTGCAAATAACTAATTACTCCATATTTACAACTCTTGTTGCGGGAGCATTGTTATAGTACTCCACTGTACGTACCAATTAAGCCCTCATTCGCTATTCTGCTCTAAACATTCCGCCTTTTAGAGCGTACGCTAAATCTACCATCCAATACAGATTGGAATTAATAGTTATACCTTGGATTTTAGGCTAAGTACCTATTTTTATGTGTACGAATAAACTAAAACTATATATAATGCATGGAAGAGGTTTTGTGGCACCTAAAATGCCAATTTTGGCCATTGGGACCTGTTTTAAGGTCTTAGGGCCTAAAAGTGCCTATTTTAACATTTGTCTTGTACCATCAATTTTTTTCATGCGGAATGAAAGAGAAAGCATTGACATCACGGGGCTCGTTTGATTAAAATACATTTCAGGAAAAACAATGCTTTATTTTAGCCATTTGGCAGGTAGAGGCATTCGTTTTATAGAAAGCAAAACAGAATATTTGCCCCCTCTAGGTCTCTCTGACATCCTCTGGTAATGTTTGCTGACTGCAGTACGGCAGAAATTCCTTGCACGAGCAAGGAGGTCAGTGGTGTATTTCCCATCGTTTCGTGAATATGCATCGTCCCCTTCATTAATGGTATCCATACGCTCGCAAGATTTCTCTGTTTTCTCTGTTTTTACAAATACATTTCAAACATTCCTTTCACATTGATGTTCTTAACGAGATGTTGTATTTTGAAAAAAAAGATTTTGGGGTTGGTTCCTTATTTGCTCTAGAGCGTTAACGTCCCAATGATATATCTGTAGTGTACGGTGCATTTCCATTGTGATCTGTTCAAAAGTTTTGAGCGTGTGTTTTTTTCAAATTTAGGTATAACCTCATATTATGTATGAATTCATAATTAAAGACGATTAAAGGTTTCTAGCCATAATTATTTAACAAATTTACTGTGTTTGTTACCTTGTGATTTTTAATGTTCATCAATTGGCTACATTTTTAAACTTCTTGTGAGTTTAGAACGTGGAAATGCGATTTAAATACATAAAATCCAGCATTTAACTTATGGAAACTGTAGTTTATGTGCCTAAAACTGTATCTTTGGTTCCTATTTTGATAATTTTAGAGCCTGATTTAGGTGCCTAAAATTCCGAGGTCTGCTAATATGTAGTGCAAAAATATATTGCGATACAGGTATGGTAAGTGCATTCATCATTGGAGAATGAAGAGATTGAAACTACGAGACAAAGTTGAGTATATGGAGTCTTAAAAACTGTTTGACATAATTCATTAAAAAATTGTACTTTAATTTTTCGTTTTCCATAAGTACATTGTTTTAACTGCAGTTGAAAAGTTAGAATATTATATGGGGTGCCTCTGGACGAACGGACAGCGTTCTAACTGCTCAACCTAGTCTAGTAGTATGAATACGGGAATGGATACAAGTGTGTTCAATGTAAATGTTAATTAGCAAACTAAAGTATTATGATAATAATAATAATAATTATTATTATAATTAATAAAGCAGTTCAGAGTAAAAACACCGCTAGTAAGCTGCTTCTCAAGTCAAAGTCTCCGATATGACCACAGAAGCTAAAGGGGCCCATACGAATGAAAGAATAAAAATACCTGATACCTGGTCATTTTTCATTTGTTTTAGTGTTATATCCGTGCAAGTTACTACATTGAGCTAAACTTTACGTGACACTAATCACTAACTGTACAAACAAAACTAACAATAATCGGTGGTTAGCATGCTAGCCTTCAAATCCACAGCATTTGATTACCGGTTGGAGGGTGGGAATTTGTCTTTAGCCAGAATTACTCCCCACCCTCCGTAGAGAGTGGAAATATGGATGAGAGTGTGAATGTATAAGTGAATTTTATGTAATTATACAAAGTAATTATTTTTAAAGCAAGTACCGGTAATGTTTTTAAAAAATAACACAACATTATTTTCCAAAAACTTTATCACCATTCATTCCCTTAAGCTTACACCCTTCACTACTTCTCCACATAGTGACTGCCGTTATTCAGGCACTTGTCGTAGCCGGAAACCAGTTTTTGTATACCTTCGTCAAAAAATGATCCCGCCAAGTCTGCACTTTTTGTTTCACAACATCAATGTCGTTGAAATGTTACACCAAGGAATTCCTTCAAATGAGAAACAGATGAAAATCGCTTGGTGTAGGACTGTAAGAGGGTGGTCGAATTGTTCCCAACCAAATGATGCTATCACATCTTGAGTTTCTTTGCCTGTGTGGCCGAGCATTGTCACTCATTGTTGTTTCCCTATAAACCGCATACAATTGGCGATGAATGTTTGCTGACGTAACGTTTCTCGCATTCAAAAACGAATCACTGATCTGACCACATTCGGCGGGTCGTTCGATTGTTTCGAACATTTCGAAACGCTCTAACAACAGTAAAACACAAGATGACGATCGCTCACAACTGCGTCTGGATTCCTAATGAATGGAGGAATGATGGCACATGCTCAAAATCGAGAATGCAACGCTGCGACGGCAAAATATTAAAACGGTGCTTGTTTTAAAAACACGCTTTGTACCACCCAACTGTAAAGCGAGTGAAAACCATTGCTGATGAAGCAATTGTTCCAAAGTTTAAAGCCGCAGAGATGTTAAAGGTGACATATACCTAAATAGAACAAACAAAATACCCGGTATAATTGTAATGTTTATCTTCTTGTGCTTTCAATAATAATTAATATCACAAGTTGCCATTTCTGTTTTTTCTTTTATCATTCCAATGCATTTTTCTCTGCGATCTGCGCATTCATCCGCATTCCAGCAAGTACCTGTTTATCTGGTTTTGGCAAGGTTTTCAGGTAGTAAATTACCAGAAGTCGTTTCATCAATAAGTTCCAAAGTTTTCAATAAAATGTATAGCAATGGCAACCCCTGATTCAAAAGCCTAAATGGTAAGCGAGTTGCGTTTTTTGACTGCGGTTCCCAGTCATGAAATTTACATTTGAAGTGTTCATTTGGTAGGTGGGAAGTTTTCAACATGGCTAAATAATGGTAGTCTCCGACATTTTGAAGGTTATACTTGTTTTATTCTTCAAAACGTGGAATCATCTCCCATACTCTTGTTTTAATTAACACAAGGGTACAAGGTGTCGTATAAAGTTTTTTTAAAATGTTATTTACAAAGTACTCTTCACAAACTTCTGAAGCTAATATGTTTTGTTTACACATAATTTACAAAGTTTTGAATCCGGTTTTGGTTGTTAATGATGATACATTTTGCCCACTAAATAAACGAAGAGAATAGAATGGATGTGTTTTATATTTCAGTCACACGTTTTGTGAACCAGTGGTTTTAATATGGAATTTATTTACACCTTGTATTGTATACATAAAAGTAAGCAAGTTCTTTTGTCTCGAGATATATGAACTGTCGGGTCCATACTCACAAAATCACGTTATTGCTTGTGTCGTTTGAGACAGACTACACCAGTAGTTTCTCAATTTTGTTTATATAAGGCGGAGACAGCTCTCAGTTGTGGGAGAGAGATCTCAAGGTTTCTAGAGGCACGTTAGTAGCAGATTGCAAAAAATAAGTCGGGAAGAACAAGCGATTGTGCTTTTGGATATGGTAGCAAAAATAAAAAATAGTTACAAACTATGAGATATGATAAAAGTGAAACACATAAGTACCAATATGAGTGCGTTCTGCAAAGTGCTTTAAGTCCTTTTTCTGACTTTACAAATAAGAGACACTGTAGAAAAAAACTTGCCACAGGAAAAGTGTGGTTCTGTAACCTTTCATTTTTACTTTCTCTACTATGCATAGTCAGTAGGAGAAGTATTGTGTTCCACCCAAAAATTCGATACCGAGATTTCACTGGAAATGCGTGGTTTGAGGCACCTGCATCCAAAATGACATTTTTAGAATGTGAACAGCATAATTCAAAAACGAAAAGTCGGATAAATATCAAACTTGGTATATAGCTTCAATGCATTACAAAGATACGACACGAAGATTTTCAAGAAAACCCCCATCCCAAACTGCCTTTTACATGGAGCATTTTTCGAAATTCTTTATTTTATAAAAAGCGCCTTAAACGATTTTGATTAAAATACCATATATTATACTAAATTTTCTGGGTATAGCCTGTGAAGCTTCTTCATTCGAAAGGAATTTTGTACAGTCTTGTATAACTGGTAAACGTTAAATTATACACGAAAACGCACTACACAAAACATTCGGATTTCTTTAAATCATACAATTTATTTCAAATAACATTTTGTTACACAAGCCATTTCCTACATAACCGTAATTCACGATTCGAATAGTTCAATACTTTATCATTCTTTTCATATCCAATGGAATTTCAGTTGTTTCTCACTATTGTGAGAAGAGTATGAAATTTTAAAGGGCAGCATACAGCGTCCAGCTTTTAAACATTTGACTTTCCCCATTCCCTTTGAAGTGGCGGCTGGCGATGGAGAACTCTGTGGCGCCCTCCCCATAAGTGAACGCACCGCCCCGTATATAACAAATAAACACAGGAAAGGAAGGATAACATCAGATAGCGTTGCAGTATTAATTTCTGCACTCCCCCATTTAGTTTTATAGATTCTGTTTTGTTTGAAATGTTCTTGTAACGCTTATACAATGAGTGGCGCGAATGTCTTCATTATGGAGTGTATTTCGGACTACACCAAGTCGTCCGGGAAACCTTGCGTTTATTGATACTGCTAGTGGTGAGACTGTGGAGAGGAATGTTTCGAATGAGGGTGAGGGGTACAGAGAGGTAATAACAGCTTGGCGGAGTCCGAGATGCGTTGCTATTGGTTCTTTCTCCACGCGGTGTTTTCCGGTGGAGTCATTCAATTTCACTGCCGGCACCATATGGGAAAAAATGTACTCAATTCTGTCTCAAATTTAACTCCGTTATATGAATTGCTTTAAAACTTAATTAAATTCTTAAGTTATGCTGTAATAAATGCATTGTGGAGTTAAAATGCTTCAGAGCATAAAATAAATAATTCCCCTTATACTACAGGGTCTTTCAACAAGAGTGTCCTATCTTTGCACTTAAATAAAACACGTTCTGTAAATGATAGAGGTTTATTTCTTTTGGAACACATTTAATGTCATTACGTGTGGAAGAGAACATCAGTTAAGTAACAGCTGCGACTTCGTTGGATTGCGCGTGTACGGTTGACCCAATTTTCAATGACAGAAGAAAGTAAATTAGGTCCAACTTCACGAATAACACGCGTGATGTTATTCATAAGATCATTTACTGTTTCTGGCTTGTTGACATAAACTCGAGATTTAACATAACCCCACAAGAAGTAATTCAACGGCGTTAAATCACATGACGTCGGGGATCAGTTAACGTCACCACCACGGGAAATGATGAAACCTCTGAACTTCTCCTTCAAAAGATCGATTGTTTCAAGAGCAGTATGACATGTGGCACCATCTTGCTGGAACCAGATGTTTCTTAGATCCATACCATCCAATTGAGGCCAAATGCAGTCCCTTATAAGAGCCCGGTATATTTCTCCATTGACAGTTAGAGCTTCTCCATCTTCATCTTGGAAAAAATATGGACCAATGATTTCACCATACCAAAATCCACACCACACAGTAACCTTTTGGGGATGAAGTGGTTGTTCTTGAATCTGCATTGGATTGTGGTTGCTCTAATAGCGAAAATTTTATTTGTTAACACAACCATCCATCCAAAAGTGGGCTTCGTCGCTGAAGATGATTTTTCGACAAAAATCCGGGTCAGCTTCCAATTGCTCCATAGCTCAGTCAGCAAATACTCGGCGCAACCTATGGTTGTTGGGCTTTAGTTCTTGAGCTAACACAATTTTTAAGCGTAAAACATCAAGTCCAGATGCAGAAGTCGCCAAGTTGTGGTCGGCGAAAGCCCCAAATCTTGCGCTCGACGAGCAATTGATTTGTTTCCGTTCTCGCGTACACTCTCACGAACGGCGCCTATGTTTTCGTTGGAGCGCTTAGATCGATTACGTACAGGCATTCTTTGATCGCTGGCAGAACCACTTCTTTCAAATTTATCGATCAAACGCCGAATCGTTCTCTCGCAGGGACGATTATGCACACCGTAAACTTCACGCAATACACGTAAGGTTTGGCGAACAGATGATCCATTTTGATAATAAATTTTCACAATTTCTACGCGTTGCTGAATGCTGTAACGTTCCATGCTATTTGTCAATAACAACTTTAACCACACGGAAAATATGACTGCTGTAACTCAATAACAACGGCAGTTATCGCATGTTAAAGATAGGACACTCTTGTTGAAAGACCCTTTACAATCTATGCTGGTGGCTTTTGTTTGCGCGTCACATAATCACCCTAACGCTGTGCTGTGATTCACATACGTACAGGGTTCGGAAGCAAGTGCTGTGTAAAATACCTAACTTAACCAGTTAATTCAGTGTAAGTGAAGTTAAATTAATTAGTTAAGAAATGGTAATGAACAGTACAAATAGCAAAAAGACAGACTTAATGCTTTAGCCACATGTTATATTCAGAAGGCCTGATTTTAACCATTTTGCTGAATAAAAGGAGAGGAGAATGGATTTCATCTACAAGAATGTTAATCAGAGTAGTTTAGTTATAGTCAAGGTTTATTTAGTTTGAAGGCAAGTAGGTGCAAGATGCATAATAAATTTCTTACAGTTCATTTTATACTCCTGTACATTTTTCCAGTGCGCCTTGTTGATTGATTATATCACATACACGTTTAGATACGAGATAAAATTGGACAACCAGCAAAAATAAACTCTACAGTTCCCCCTTAAGAATGTAACTTCTTACCTGACGTCTGAATAAATATTACCATAGAAGGTAGAAACTTAGAACAAATATGTTCTCTAAACACAGAATTATCAATGTGCAAGTATGTATGATTAAGATTTGTAAATCAATAATTTCGTAAAAACAAAGCTGACTAGCCCTTTGTTATAAAACCGTGCGTTCTCCACTAAAATTTTAACCGATATTCATTAACGCACGGACGCACCGTATAATATACATAACAAAAGGTTTCCTGTTACTGAAGGGAATAATACAATAACTATTAATATAGTTTAATTTACGTTCGCTTTGATAGATGCGTTTTATTACACGTTTTATTTCTGAATTGCGCTAATGCATAGGATTTGGTACGTGCTGAAAACTACATGTAGTAAAGTGAACTAGAAATTATAAGCAGAATATTTTGGTTCATATGGTTATTTTGTTTACATATATCTGTTTTGGTAAATTGTAGAATAAAATCTGTTGTGTAAAGGTGCTTAATACGAAAACATCGCCTGCCGCCCTCCCAAGCTTGCAATCAGAAGCCGCCACTGTCCCTTTGTGTCCTTAACGAAATGTGTAATGTAGCTAGGTTTATCTTGATTAAAGTGAAATAGATAGAAAAATAAGCTTTCAAAAGAATAGTTTGTATATAGTGAGTAATAAATGATAGAGTAGAAAAAGTCATTTGAATATAACACACCAGATTTTTATTGATGAATCATAAATCAACAGTATATTCAGAGATATTTTCATGGTTTCTCTGAGAAATTGAAGTAGTTTAACTAAAATGTTAATTTATGTGCAGAACAAGAAAACAGTTTCAAACATTGCATTACGGAAACATATTCAGAAATTAAGTGTTGTTTCTCATAACCTTCGATTTTTCATAAATAAGCGCTTCACGTGGAGGTGTTTCTTGTCCACTTGAAGTCTCTGTCCTGACACAGTATGTCTGAAGAGAGCGCAGCAGCTTCTCATGATTGAATAAAAGAATTCCTGTGGTATAGTGGACATCTTGAATGCATGACTGGAACAATCCAGCAGCCAGTGGACAGCGACAGGAAGTGAACGAAAAAAGAGCTAAGTGTATGCTGAACGGGAAAGGAAGAATGGGTTAATGCAGAGGGGGGGACGTAGCACATGAATGGTGACGTATCGTGAATACGCCCACAGAAGAATGCGTGGGATAGTGCACATGATGGATGAATAAAGTGCGAGCAAGAGAACAGGGTGAACGTTCCGTTAACCTTCAACACAAAACCTGCTCCTCTAAGAGACTTTTGGATAGTTTTATCCGTCCATCGTTTGTTGTAGGTCAAGTAGCTGTACGCCGCGATAGGCCGGCAACTTCTCCTACACGACGTTGCGACATGTGGTCTGATGACTAGGCGATATGTAAACGAGTTCCTTCAATAAAGCCTGTCACCGCCAGCCCTACGGGGTAGATATAGGGAAAACAGCCTTATACGGGTTACCAATAAAACAAAGATTGCTGATGTTGGAAAGGTAAAATCAGAGGACTGAAAAATTCAATATCATAGCCGCGATTTGAACCATGGATCTCCCGTGGCAACATGCCGGTAGGATATTAAATTCTCCAGCTGCCTCGCATTTTTCCCGGTGAACCACAAGGTGATCTCAAATAATTTTGAGATGATATCCCCCAATGGCGACTTACAATGCCGTAAGTATTTTTAAGTTCTGGACTTCATTAGTTTAGCCTTTATCAGGTCAATTAATGAATGAATTGTTCTTCCACACGACATGTGTGTAGGACAAGGTTGGAAAGGCAGAATCAGAGGACTGAAAAATTCAGTGCTATAACCGGGATTTGAACCACGGATCTCCCAGTTACCGTCCTGAAGTGCAGGAGGAGGAGTGAATATACTGATAGGCTCCTCCTAAAATCATTTTTTTTTTCTTTTTTAGTTTAAAAGAAAAGGATTGGTTATGAATTTTTAAATCATGCATTTACGTGTTGAGATAGTAACTTTTCCTTCCTTTCAGAAGTTTACTTTCTCTACCACCTACCTATAGTAAAGTAGAATTATTGCATTTCACTCAAAAATTCAAAATCGAGATTCCACTACCGTTTTGGGATCCCTAGCCCACAAAAAAGCGTTTTTAAGAAAAAGGTCCGCGCACGCTTGTGCGTGTGTGTGTGTGTGTGTGTGTGTATGTGCAAAACGCGTCTTCCACCCATTGCGACCGAAGTCTCGCCAACATCCACGTGCACCAATCACCGCTTAGTTTACATGGCGGCGAAGATTCGAAATCTTGGCCGGTGAAGTTCAGTGCTTAGTCAATTGAGCTACGAGTCCGATCGGATAGCAATAACTTTCGAGAGTACATCGTATGGTTTCAAAAATTGGTTTCAGTCAAAAATTACTTCGGCCCCTATGTAAAATAAAGCCGATTTTTCTATATACGCACCCTGATATCCACCGCGCAATCAAGGACATTTTAGCAGATGAAAGTCAAAAATTAGGCTATTTTTGAAAAGTTAAAACCTGTAATTTATTTTAAAAGCGTAAATAAAACAGGCGTATGCTTTTTCCCAGTTTTTTTCGCTACTTGTTGACTTTAATCATACTAAATAGTCATTTTGTTCTTGTTCAAAATAAAACTCGTAATTTTATATTGCTTTAAATGAGTATCTAATACTGAACTCACCGTCCTTTGTAGCCAAATATTACTTTGTCTTTCTATGTACTTCCCCAGTGACTCGCAAATACTTAATGCGCTTCCCGTACTCTCCCACCAAGGCCTAAAAGAGGCACTTCAACCCTGCCAGCGATATAACCATCTGTAATTACTTGTGAAGCCATGACAAGAATGTACCAATAACGTCGGAGGATATAATTAATTTTACTGACACGGCCACGAAATCCATCACTCCACAATGTATAACTTCCATCCAGCTACTGCCAATAATTTTGGTGCACCAAAAGCACAGGTGTGAAGATATATGTACAGTTGAGTAAACGTATCGATGCTTCTGGTTTCCTATACTGTTTTTCTTTATTTAATGTTGGTAGAAACTTTATCATCTGTGTTCCACACCGTCCTGCGCGAGCTAATCTGTTATTGGTTTGAATTCAAGTCCAACACACACGCATTAGCCTATGAACGAAGGTCAGACTTACATAGGTGAATGGCGAAAGGGGAGGAGTACCCGAGTGGCTGGAAGGAATTCTAAGCAACGACGGTATACACGAGTCCCTGGTTGAGACCATCTCGTATGGGTTTGAAGCCAAAAGTCTGGCACTCGTACATTAACCTATAAACAAAGGTCGTTTTTAGGTTCAGGAACAAAGGCAAAGGGGATGCATAAAACAAACATTAAGTGGAATCCTAGAATAAGGTAAGTGGTGGGGACTGGGAGTGGCGGTGGGAGGCGGTTTGGTATTTCCTTACCAACATTATATAGGCACGATTCCATGCACTCGAATGTACGAAAGACCTCGGAAAATATCATGAATCCTATGTAAATTTTAATGAAGTCTTGTATACTGCTATTTCTGTACGTGAGTATATGCGTTTTATAGAAATTTAACCCAAAAAGAACACCCTTTCGTAAGTTTAAGGGCAGAAAATTGCGAGGAAATCGTGAGAAGGAACGTGCATCACCAATAATAACTATTCTTAGTTACACCGGGAGAACCTTCAGCAAAATTACAGGATTCAATCACATGGCTTGGAAATAAGGACGCTACAGAGGTACACCGTAGTCATTCTCATACATGAAGGCACACATACCACTTAAGTGTTCATATCTTCTAGCGGACGGAATATTAAAGGTTACTTGATGATATCGCCTTAACGGTACTAGAAAGTCTGCTGCTCTATAAGGAGAGAGCGGCGAAATATGTTGCTCCTCTTCGAATAAAAGAGTACCATGTGAAGATATTATCTCTACGTCCATTGCTGACGACAGGTACTGTCAAAAGGCTAATTGCAGCCTGACCCAACAACTGGAGTTGACCCGTAGGAAAAAATAATTTTAAAAAATGATCCGGTTGGGTTTTGTTATAGGTCAGAGCGCTTGAGTGAGTGCTTTTGTTTCGTTTACTGTTATGGAACAAGAACAAGGGAACATCGTTACCAACTTCACGGCTGAGTCGTCAAATAGACTTTGTAGGTTTTGCCTTTATTCTTCTCGTTTTGGTAGTGGGAAGCTGCGTTCTTTGCAAGTGGGAAAGATAAGCATTGATCACAAGTTGCCAGCGAATTTATTAGCAGGCATCCGAAGTTGCTTCTCTCATTGGTATAGCTAATTAATTCTTTGCATCTAAGCGCCAGCGTCGAAAGTTGACCTGGCGACTTTAGTTCGTTGGATACTTAATTGACTTGTTAGTAGCTGTCGCTCTGTGTCGATGGTGAGGCCAATCTAGACGTTGGTCTTTGTAATATCGAAAGGGCTGAACAGGAGTTGTAGCGTCTGCTCGCGTTTTAAAGGAGAAAATTATTTAGAGGGAAAACCATAACTACTTAAGTTGTTCACGATGCATTTTTGTATAGAAATTATATAAAATTGAACAATAGATAGTATTGAGTTATATGCATCATGAGTAAACACTCATTTTATCGTAAGCACACAGGAATTAATTTCAAAGTCAAATAATAACATTTTGCAAAGGGAAATAAAAAAGAAGAATCGAAAACTTTCCAGAATCTTCCGTTCAGATGACACCGTTAATGAACTCTACAGTTTTTCTGATGAGTTCCTAATTTATAAAATTCATACGGAATGAAGAGAACTTCACAGGCTATTCGCAGAAAATGCAAGATATACATTTTATTACCCTAAAAATTCCTTAAGTATATGTATTTTAATCAAAATTATTCGAGCCATTTTGAGAAAATGAGAAATAACAAAATGTTCCATATACATTCTTGAAAATCTTCGTTCGCCATACTTAAACAGCACCTGACCGGAATAAAGTTTGATTTTTTTCGGTGTATTGTTTATGAGTTACGCTGTTTAAACACACAGAAATCTTTTTGTAAAAAATCTGATGGGATACATTCACATTACCTTCTCTACCCTCTATCTTTATTAATGGGTGTACAAACTATTCTTACTAAAGCTTAATTTTCTATCTGTTACATTTTAATTCAAATAAACCTTTGCAGAAGTATTTGTATTACACATTTCGTTATGGATATAAAGAAAACAGCGACAGTCAAATGTTTAAGCCCTGGACGCTATATGCTGGCCTTAAATCCCATACTATTTTCACGACATCGCGAGAAACAACTGAATGTTGACAGAATTTCAAGAAATGACCAAGTAATAAACAATTTGAGCCATTAATAATAATGATTATCTCAGAAATGGCTTATTCCACATAAAAGGTGACTTGGATGAATTGTGTGTTTTAAAGAGATTTATATTTTTTGTGTAGTACGTTTTGGTATTTCGCTTAGCGCTTACCAGCTATTATACAAAATTCCTTTCGAATGAAAAGGCTATTCCCAGAAAATTCAAGATATACATTTTGTTTGTCATGCAAATATCTTTAATATGTGGTATTTTTAATGAAAATAATTAAAACCATTTTTTAGAAAATAAATTTCGAAAAATGTTCCATGTAAAGGGTAGTTGGGCTGGGGGATTTTCTTGAAAATCTTCGTGTCGCATTCCTGGAAATATTAAACTTAAATACCAGGTTTGGTACTTATCCCACTTTTCGTTTTCGAGTTATACTGTTCACAGATACACAGCCATTCACACGGACCTTTTCATAAAAAATGCCTTGTTTTGGATTCAGGGGACCTCAAAACGTACTTCGGGGAATCTCGGTATCTAATTTTTGGGTGGAATGCAATGCCTTCTCTACCTGCTATGTGCGTGGAAGAGAAAGTAAAAATGTGTTGTTTTTTTTATTCATGGAGCCTCAAAACATGTATTTCTGGTGAGATCTCAGTATCGAATTTTTGGATGGAATGCAATGCCTTCTCTACCTGCTATGTGGAAGAGAAAGTAAAAATGCATTTATTGGATTCGTGGTGTCTCAAAACATTTATTTCCGGTGAAATCTGGGTAACCAATTTTTGAGTGGAATGAAATACCTTCTCTACCTACTATGTACATGGTAAAGAAAGTAAAGGTGCTTTTTGGTGTTGTTAAATGGGTCTTAAATCTGTATTTCCGGTACGGAATGCAATACTTCCTCCGCCTACTATAGGAAGATAGTAGAGAAACTAAAACGCTAATTAAAAGCACTTTTTTAGGAGAAATGTATACTCACACATACTTATATGAAAGCATGAATAAAATGCGGAATACTAATTAGTATTTATTAATGTGATGGACTAAAATAAGTATCTTTAAAATATGCGGTCTTTCTGTTATCCCAAATAAATTCAAATGATTCTTTACTCTAATAATGCATACTCCATATTAATTATGCATATTAGTGAAAAGAAAGTTATGCCTAACCTTGTTTTAAAAAATCGGTTTTTTCCCTTGCACAACATTAATACGAGGGTCGTCTCTTTAAGTAAGATCCGTTTTGTTATAACGCACGAAATATTTTATTTATGAACATAACTTTTGTAGGAAATGAAAATGTGAACATTATTTTATTTTTCTACATAGCCACCATCACTGTGTAAACACAGTGTATGTAGTGCTTGGCGAAGGTGTGGTGAATAATAAAAATGTGCGTAAGTGGTGCAGACTATTGGATGAAGGAAGGATGAACGTCCATGATGAGAATCGATCTGGAGGGCCCACTGTCATCAGTGAAGAGTTGACGTAAAAGGTTGATGAGGTTCGTGAAAACAGGCGCTTCGCTGTTCACGAGCTTCAACAACATTTCCTTCAAGTTTCAAGATCAGTAATTAATGCAATTGTTACTGACAAACTTCAACACAAAAAAAATGTTGTGCAAGATGGGCTGGCGGCAGATTTCTGTGATGACGGTAACCAAAAGCTGGTGCCACGACTGAACAAGTGTTTAGACATTGATGGTGACTATGTAGAAAAATAAAATAATGTTCACATTTTCCTTCCCTACAAAAGTTATGTTCATAAATAAAATATTTCTTATGCTATAACAAAATGGTTCTTACTTAAAAACGACCCTCGTATTTGTAGTACCTATACATAACCTAATTAACTTTTTTTGTGGTTCTAGCTCATACTTTATCCCCTAAAATGACACCATTTATTTGCCCGTGTCAGGAGGATATATCAGTTGCATTTTAAAAGCGTCACTTGCAATTGGTTTAAGTGCAACTCAAAACTGGCCTTTTCCTAAAAGTAATACAAAAACTACAAAGAACAGGAAAAACCTGTAGACGTTAACGATAATCTCCTCTTACAGTGTGCCCCACAGCGATGAAAATGATGTGTCGTAAGTGAAACAGATGTCACTCTGTCATACGCTTGCTCTAACGTAATGCTGCCAACATATGAATAATGCCACCGAAGCCGGTAAGATACTCAGCCTCAAGGCGTAGCCGAGACATTGAGCGTCCTCAGCCTCAAAGGGTAGCCGAGGGATGTTTTTTAGAAGGAGAGGAGTGTAGCAATAGGCCGCAACTGCGAAGCGACGACAGGGCGTAACCGAGGGAATCTGCGTGTCTAAAACTCGAATGATTCACGTTCGCAGAAACAACAGCATATCGCATATTTAGTGCATTTCACTTTTTATTTAGGTTGGCAGTACCCACTTTGCATGCGAGTTATCGGAAAAATGGCTACGTTTGTTGTGTTCCTGACGCGATTTGCCTATATAAGTAAACCACCTAAAACGAGCGGGCAGTTGGGCACCAGATATAGAAGAGACCACATTATGTTCTAAACTCACACCTAAGGTAATTTATTCGCTTTCCTTTTGATTTTATAAGCATTTTCAACGGGCGTACTATAAGATAAGATTAGCCGAAGTTAATATATACTATTAATAAAGCAATGACGCTTGGTAAGACTAGAAGAATTGGAAATAGTAATAGAGCGTTTGCAAAATGGTTTACTCTATCGAGTTTTGGCATTGTCTACCTGTATTATATTAGCAGAATTGGTAGCAAGTGAAAAAATTCTGATGTGTTACACTCACATGACTTTCTCTACTCTTGTACAAACTATTCCTACAAACTCTTATTCTCCATCTATTTCATATTAATCGAGATAAACATTTGGAGAAACGATCTTTTGACATGCAAAGACAATTACATTTTACACATAGCGACCAGTTCTAAAAATATTTGACTATCGCTTAAGGCCTACTATGTTCCCCTTGTTTTGTATTTGCAAGGGCAATATAAGCACAGACATATCTTTTAATAGCTGGTTGCTATGTGCAGCACCATTCTCTTTGCCACAGATTAATACTCTTTGCATATCCAAGATAAAAAAAATGAATAACGAATTTCCATTTGGGAAAATAAGTATTGAAAAATTTAAGGGAATAACAAGCAATATCTCGAAAATGGTTCACTCAACAAAAAAAATGTATATGACATAAATTGTGTATTTTAACGCGATCTACATTTTTACTTTCTCTACTACGTATAGTAAGTAGGGGAAGTATTGTATTCCACCCAAAAATCCGATACCGAGATTTCACCGGAAATACATGTTTTGAGACCTCCTGAATCCAAATAAAGCATTTTTGGAAACATGTCCGTGTGTGTCTGTGTGTGTGTGTCTGTGTGTGTGTCTGTGTGTCTGTGAACAGCATAACTCAAAAACGAACAGTCGGATAAACACCAAACTTGGTATTTAGGTTCAGTATCTTCCAGAGATGCGACACGAAGGTTTTCAAGAAAATCCTCCCACCCCAGACTACCCTTTACATGGAACATTTTTCGAAAATTTTAATTTTCTCAAAAATGGCTCTAACGATTTTGATGAAAATATCATATGTTTAAGATAATGTCATGAGAAATGAAATGTATATCTCGAATTTTCTGGGAATGTCTCCAAAAGTATTCTTCATTGTGAACGACTTTTGTACAACTGGTAAACCGTAAGAGATAGACAGAATTTTACTACACAAAAATGTAGATCGCGTTAAAATACACAACTTATGTCATATACATTTCTTTTGTTGAGTGAACCGTTTTAGAGATATTGCTTGTTATTTCCTTAAATTTTCCAATACTTATACTTTTTCTCAAATTCGTTATTCATTTTACTTTCTCTACTACGTATAGTAAGTAGGGGAAGTATTGCATTCCACCCAAAAATTCGATACCGAGATTTCACCGGAAATACATGGTTTGAGACCTCCTGAATCCAAAAAAAGCATTTTTGGAAACATGTCCGTGTGTGTGTCTGTGTGTCTGTGTGTGTGTGTGTCTGTGTGTGTGTCTGTGTGTGTGTGAACAGCATAACTCAAAAACGAACAGTCGGATAAACACCAAACTTGGTATTTAGGTTCAGTATCTTCCAGAGATGCGACACGAAGGTTTTCAAGAAAATCCCCCCACCCCAGACTACCCTTTACATGGAACATTTTTCGAAAATTTTAATTTTCTCAAAAATGGCTCTAACGATTTTGTTTAAAATATCATATGTTTAAGATAATGCCATGAGAAATGAAATGTATATCTCGAATTTTCTGGGAATGTCTCCAAAAGTATTCTTCATTGTGAACGACTTTTGCATAACTGGTAAACCATAAGAGATAGACAAAATTTTACTACACAAAAAATGTTGATCTCGTTAAAATACACAACTTATGTTATATACATTTCTTTTGTTGAGTGAACCGTTTTCGAGATATTGCTTGTTATTCCCTTAAATTTTCCAATACTTATACTTTTTCTCAAATTCGTTATTCATTTTTTTATGTCCTGGACTTGCAAAGAGAATGGAATTCGACACATAGCAACCAGCGTTAAAATATTTGACCATCGCTTAAAAGCTACCATATTCCCCTTGCATCTACAAGAAAATTAGCAATAAGATTGACATCTCGATATCTCGATTAACATAAAGCATATGGAGAATAGGCGTTTGTAAAAATAGATTGTACAAGAGTAGAGAAAGTCATGTGAGTGTAACACATCAGATTTTTTTTTATGTCCTGGACATGCAAAGAGAATGAAATGCGCCACATAGCAACCAGCGTTAAAATATTTGACCATCGCTTAAAAGCTACCATATTTCCCTTGCATCTACAAGAAAATTACCAATAAGATGACATCTCGATATCTCGATTACCATGAAGCATATGGAGAATAGGCGTTTGTAAAAATAGATTGTACAAGAGTAGAGAAAGTCATGTGAGTGTAACACATCAGATTTTTGTGTATGGTTTACCAGTTATGCAAAAGTCGTTCACAATGAAGAATACTTTTGGAGACATTCCCAGAAAATTCAAGATATACATTTTATTTGTCATGAAAATATCTTAAACATATAATATTTTAATCAAAATCGTTAGAGCCATTTTTGAGAAAATTAAACTTTTGGAAAAATGTTCCATGTAAAGGGTAATCTGGGGTGGGGGGATTTTCTTGAAAACTTTGGTGTCGCATCTCTGGAACATACTGAACCTAAATACGAAGTATGGTGTTTATCCGACTGTTCGTTTCTGAGTTATGCTTTTCACAGACACATACACAGACACACACGCGGACATGTTTCCAAAAATGCGCTTTTTGGATTCAGGGCGCCTCAAAACATGTATTTCTGTTGAAATCTCGGTATCGAATTTTTGGGTGGAATACAATACTTCCCCTACTTACTATACGTAGTAGAGAAAGTAATAGCATTGGTCAGTTAAAAACAAATCACGTCACAATGTTCAAAATCAACTTTCCGCTTTGCTATCCATATGGTCATTGATATACCTTCCCATTCTCGTTCTCGGGGCATTATAAAGCAAAAGTTGAATACTGTTTTGCTTCCCGTTCTCGTGAACCAACCTAAACATATGAAATACATAAAGTTATAGCAGTTTCATCATAACATTTGCATGACTGGGCGCTGAGGTATCGCAGTGGTTTCATTTCCTCTCGTACTGAGGGTCCGTGATTCGATTCCTGGTTCTGGGGTTGCAATTTTAAGTCGGCCCTATCCACGCCTTTGCCTCTGAGTTGTTCATGTGAAGTATCCCCAAGGCACAAGGTTCAGAGTCCACGGTAAAAGCTGTAGGACCTCTCATTCCATCGCCATCCTCATCAGTCTACCATCGGAGGCCCGCTGGGTGCCTCCACCTCAGAAATGGGTTCAATCACGCTTGGTGGAATCAGGTATACCCCTCATAGGTCATATAGGGAGCGTTAGAAACGGCGAAACATTTGCATAACCTTTGAAACAATAAAATGGAATAATCTCGTGCAGATGCTATACAGAAAAATCTGATGTTACACTCGCATGGCTTTCTCTACTCTTGTACTCTTGCACGCTTGTTCTCCTTCTACTTCATGTTAATCGAAATAAATATTTGCAGAAACTATCTTACCGCTAATTTTCTTGTAGGTGCAAGGGGAATATGGTAGGCTTTAAGCGCTAGTCAAATCTTTTAAGAGCTGGTTGCTATGTGGAGCATTCCGTTCTCTTTGAATGTCCAGGACATACGAGAAGGAATAACGTATTGGAAAATTCAAACAAATAACAAGGAATATCTGGGAAATTCTTCACTGGACAAAAAAATGTATATGATAAAATTGTGTTTTAATGAGATTTACATTTTTTTGTGTAGTAAAATTTTGTCTATCTCTTACGGTTTACCAGTTATGCACAAGTCACTCGGAATGAAGAGGACTTTTGGTGTCATTTCCAGAAAATGCATGATATACATTTCCTTTGCCATGAAAATATCTTAAAACATCTGAGATTTTAATTAAAATCGTTAGAGCATTTTTAAGAAAATCATTTTTTTAAATGCTCCATGTAAAGGGTAATCTGGGGTAGGGCGATTTTGCTGAGAATGTTTATGTCGCATCCTTGGATGGTGTTAAACTCGGATACCAAGTTTGGTATTTATCCGACTTTTCGTTTTTGAGTTGTGCTGTTCACAGACACAAACACACACACACACACACACACACACACACACAGATGTTTTATAAAAAGCTTTTATTTTTATTCAGGGAGCCTCAAAACATTTATTTCCGGTGAAATTTGGATATCGAAGTTTTGGGTGGTAGAGAAAGTAAAAATGAAAGAAAGGCAAGAAAAACACTTGCATCACCCACCATCTTCAGCGACAGTATTGGTAAGGTAACAAACTCCAAAACTCTGATGTGTAATACTCACATGACTTTCTCAAGTATTCTTATACAGGTTTATTTTATTATCTAATTCATTATAATTAAGATAAACGTTTGCAGAAATAGTTCCATTACACACTTCGTTGTAGGAACAACTAGAAAAGCGCAAAGTGCAAGAAATGCTTCACTAAAAGCATAGGCAAATTAAAAAGGAATTAATTCATTCTAAAAGCGTGAGAATCCACAAGAACTTCTGTCACACGGCTGTATCCACTTCAAGACTGGCTTATAGGAGTCATACACGCTTTGGCATAATTTAGCAGGAAGTTCAGCCTTCTTGGAACTACCCGCCCATAGAGGTACGTTTTTCACATACGGTATATGTCCTTCACCTAGGTACCTCGCTCGGCACTTCAAGTCCAACAGGTGTCATTCTGCTCAGGGGTTTCCAAACATGATTATCCCTGCAGCGAAGTAGGTGTGTGTGTGTGTGTGTGTGTGTGTGTGTGTGTGTGTGTGTGTGTGTGTGTGTGTGTGTGTGTATACAAACTAGGACTTCGATTGTTGAAATTACAGACATGAAAAAAAAGATTCTGAAGTTGTTATTTTTACTTTCTCTACAATGTACTTATACATAGGTAGATAAGGTATTGCGTTCCACCCAAAAATTCGATGCGTAGATTTCACCAGAAATACGCGTTTTGAGCCCCCTGAATTAAAAAACATTTTAGAAAAAACTCTGTGTGTGTGTGTGTATGTGTGTGTGTGAGTGAGAGAGAGAAAGCAGCATAACTTAGAAACAAAAAGTCCATTAAATACCAATCTTGGTATTTAAGTTCACCATCTTCCAAGGATGCGACCCGAAGATTTTGAAGATAATCCCCCATCCCAAACCGCCCTTTACATGGAAACTTTTTCGAAAATTTTGAATTTCTCGAAAATGGCCCTAACAATTTTGGTTAAAATACTATATTAAGATATTTTCACGAAAATGTAATCTATATCTGAATTTTCTGAAAACAGCCTCTGAAGCCCTCTTCATTCTGAATGACTATAATTGGGAAACCGTAAGTGATTAACAATCTTACAGTACAAAAGATGTAGATCTCGTTAAAGCACGCAATTTATACCAAATAATTTTTTTGTGGAGCTATTTCCGAGATACTCCTTGTTATTGGTTTAAATTTCAAACACCTATACTTTTCTCAAATGGGAAGTTATTGGTTGTCTCTATCTCTCCGTCTCCCGTTGTCATTCAAAGAGAACGGAATTTCAAAGCCATCGCATAGCGACCAGCTCTTAAAAGATTTAACTATCGCTTAAGGCTACTTTAATCCTCTTATTCCCCTAGTACCTACAAGGAAATATGAAATAAAAACATTTCTATAAATGTTTATCTCGGCATGAAGTAGATAGAAGAATGAGCTTTTGCAATAATAGTTTGTTGAAGAGCAGGTAGAGAAATTCATATGAATGTAGCATCAGAAAAAATATTTTTGTCTGCTTCTTGTTGAAGCTGGCCGAAATGATTTTAACATACATTTTGTTGTGGTTGCTTAGGAACATCAGGAGCATACAGAAGGATAAAGACAACTTTCAAAAACTTAAAAACAGATCGCTATATCTAGTCTTGATTTATATGACCTCAAGAGAAACAAAAGAAAGGACATATTTCAGAAGCGTATTCGTAGTGTGTATGTATGTAGGTCACAAAAGCCAACGTTCCTGCTGGGGGAGGCTTGGTGCTGATTATCTCCCCGAATATGCTGGATGATTCTCCACCTTTGCATCCTCTGTATGTGGACATGAGGTCGTCAGCCGGGTTGGTAGGCGAATGCCCATAAGGACTGTAGTGCCTCACATTTAACTCTCTCTTAATGTTTAGTCCTTAAGATGTTGCAAAATTCAACCCGGCAACAAGAAATAAAAGGTTACGAAAACGTATTTAGTACAAGAAACGTAACTTAACGAATTTTGCGTTTTCCTGCAATACTTTTTACAATTTCCCACTTATATAAAATACTCTAAAAGTTAAAATAGAACGAGAAGTTCAAAGACTATTTATAAAAATGTAAGATACACGTTTTATTCTTCGTGTCATTACTCAAGCATATAATGTTTTAATCAGAACTCTTATAACCCATTTGACATAACAAATAGCTAATATTTTCCC
Source organism: Deroplatys truncata (assembly GCA_030765065.1). NCBI lineage: Eukaryota > Metazoa > Arthropoda > Insecta > Mantodea > Mantidae > Deroplatys > Deroplatys truncata. The sequence continues at coordinate 61,400,656 of CM060976.1, read as the reverse complement.
GCGTAAAGGGAAGTTCAGGCAGGGATATATTTAATGGAATTCTTCGTGTTTCTTCCTTGAAATATGTTGGACTTAAATACGAGCTTGCTATTACTTCACTTTACCTTTTTGAATTATGCTGCGCACACAATCGAACTTTTTTTCTAAACTTTTCTTTGTTCAGGAGTCCCCAAAACGTGTATTTCCGGTGAATGCCGATATCAAACTTTCGGTGTAATAAAATGTTTCTTTCATGTACCAGAGATAGATAAATGAAAGTACAACCAAGTAAGTAATGGCTGAATGGGAATGGCAAAAGAGCATAACGAGGTACAAACATAAAAATTTGACATGTCATATTCACACCCAAATTAGTTTATTTTCGTATATTTTCTACAACCTATTCTTAACAAAACTATTTTTCTAGTTATTTCATGTTAATTGAGATAAACGTTTGCAGAAATAGTTGCATCACACATTTCGTTGTAGATGCAAGGTGAATACAGGACACCGAATCAGTAGTTAAGGTGCGTAAAAGCGGGTCGCTATATTCTGGCCTTGAAATTCCATGCTCTTTCCCTGACATCGCGAGAAACAACTATAATTAGTGATAGCACTTCAAAATATAACAAAGTATTGAAAAATGTAAGTCAATGACAACGAATATGTCGCAAATGACTGATGCCATAAAAATTAACATAAATGGTGTGTTTTAACGAGATCTACATTTTTCGGGCAGTTTGCGAGTCTCTTGTGGTCCACAGTTAAACTAAATTAATTCAGAATGAATATGTCTTCGCAGCCTATTCCAGAAAACTTAAGATATACGTTTTATTATTTACGAAAAAAAATTATGCTTGTATTTCAATCAAAATTGTTAGCCACTTTTGAGAAAATCAAAAACAAAGACATTTTCCATATAAATGGTTGTTCTATAAAATCCTGGTGTTGGAAGTTGCTGAACTAAAATACCAAGCTAGGTGTTTATCCGACTTTTTGTTTTGAGATTAGGCGGTTCAGACACACACACACACACACACACACACACACACACTTTTCTCTAAAAATTGGTTTGTTAATCAGGAGGCCTCAAAAAACATGTATTTTCTGTGTCAAAATAGAACTTTTGGGTAGAATACAGTACTCTCTCTACCTCTTATATGTAAATGGTAGAGAAAATAAGAGAGCTTAAAGTCTCCCCTGCCCACCCTCCTGTCGTTCTGGCGCTTCGTCGTCAAAGGTGTTGTCTTCTAGTTTTTGTCATATGCATGTACTGGAAAATGTTATGCTTTAAAATTGCATGCATTCTTTCTGTGAAGATTCATTCTCGTGTTGGAAAGCTCTTCGATCTCCAATTACTTATGTGGAGGAGGCAGGAGAGATCCAAACAGCTTATTAATCCTGCTAAAAGCCTCAATCGACTTTCTGAGAGAACTCTTTCCGGGAACCACCATCTGAAAACAATGTATAAAGGTCGTCAGGAACTGAACACACGACTTTCGGATTAGCAGTCGCTAAGCACTGGACCAGGGAAGTGACCTTGTTTTGATCACACTGAAGCGTGTAATAATACGGCATCTTAGAAGGTTATAGAATAAGGTAAATGTAAGTGAAAAACTGAAAAGAATGAGAATGTTTATCAAATATGGAGAAATTTGATAAACATTCCAACAATTTCCAGAGAAATAGTCCAGTCCAATTAAACATTTTTTAAATATATGAAAACTTGTAACGCCAACATCGGCGTTTTCAACAGTGAGCTTTTGAATTCTTAGTTTTTACAGGGAGATTTGAAAACTATTTGGTAACGTGATTTTTAGGCGAAACAGTTTAATGTAACTGATATGCAGGGTGTTTCCAAATCCCACATGAGTGAACTTAATTTTTTACTGAACTATTTTAGTGAATTTTGTAATTTAAAGTCATTGTCACTGTGCAGTGCTCTTTGGCTAGCAATCCTAATTAAATTCGAAAAATCATAAAACGCTTGTCAAAATGTGATGAATTTGGTTCCTGAAAGTGGGTAGACACTCATTTACTAATGAAAACATGACAATGCTCGACTGTTTGAAACAAAGCAACACCCCTAGGTGCGCAACCCAATAAAGATAAGGGACCTCAAGAAAACAAATTTTCGTGAATAAGTTTTATGGAAACAAATGGAAACGCGCCCGCTTTAAGAAAGGCGTCTTAAGAACGTGTGTAACCGTCATTCTATTTGTTCATATATAGGTCGTTCAGAAAGAAGGAAAATATTTTAGATGTTTCTGTCAAATATACCATGAAAGTAGAAAGCATATTTCACACGTCATTGGATAGAAGGAAGAACTTCCATAAGGTGGCATAAAAAAAAGTGCTGGTTTATAGAAAAGCCTGATCTAGCGCTTATTGGTGGGTGTACAAATTATTCTTACAAACGTTTATTTTCCTACCGTCTTCATTTTAATCGACATAAAGCCTTCTGAAAACAGCTGCAATACCATTTCGTTATAAATATAAAGGGAATAGCGATAGTCAGATGTTTAAGAACTGGATACTGTGTACTGGCCTTAAAATTCCATGCTCTTTGTGTACAATCGCGAGAAATAACTGAAAATCGAAAGGATTTGAAAAGAATGACAAAAGTATAGAATAATTCGAACTATTAATAACGGATATCTAGGAAATGGCTTATGGCACAAAAAGGTTATTTGAAATAAATTCTATACTTTAAAGAGATCGTCTATCGCTTAACGTTTACCAGTTATACAAGATCTTACAAAATTTCTTCCGTATGAAGTGGACTTCACAGGGTATTCCCTGAAAGTTCAAGATATATATTTTATTTGTCATTTAAATATATTTAATATATTATACTTTAATCAAAATCGTTGAATCCATTTTTTTTAGAAAATAAAAAATTTCTAAAACTTCCATATAAAGAGTAGTTTGTCGTGGAGGATTTTATTGAAAAATTTTGCGTCGCATCTTTGGAAGGTACTGAACCCAAATACCAAGTTTAGTATTTATCGTACTTTTCGTTTTAGAGTTATGCTGTTCACACACACACACACACACACATATATATATATATATATATATATATATATATATATATATACACAGGGACCGTTTTCTAAAAAAAATATTCAGAGAGCCTCAAAACAAGTAATGTGGTAGAAAAAGTAAAACTGTTGAGCACAGGGAATAATGTATGCATTACAGTTGCGTTAAATGCATCTTACTACAACCAGGAAGAAATATGAAACTACGAGATGAAGCCGAGTTTCTGCAAGGTACTTAACTCATGTGTATTACATTCTATTTTTTCGGCAATAGTGAATAATAAAAATTATATGCGCGAAAAGAAACTTAATTACTGCCAGCTCTAGCTTCTGCGTACTGCTGATCGATTAGCCTGCTAGTTTTAATCAAGCTAGTGAACAGTTGAAGGTGACATGGCTGCTTGCACCGAAATAGATTTAAGTGATGTGAACTAAACAGTAAATAAACATTAACAAATAAACGGAAGTAAAAACGGAAAAATTTAAGTGATAGAATTCAGTTATCGAATATGATTATACTGCAACTTTAAATATACTTATCAATATTTGGAGGATTAAATACATTTTGTTAACGTCTGTGATAAATATGCAAAACAGAATTTCAACTCCCCACGCAAACTATCATGCGTGGGAAGTAGATAAAAAAATCACTAACGTCGAAAAAACAATTTTGCATACTGCAGTTTGTTGTGAATCCATTGTTCACGTGCTACACGTTACTTCTGTACGAGTATTAGATTCTAAAAATATCCGCCTCCTCGTAAGCAAATTTACACACGTGGCACAAAACGTTTGATAATTAGGAACCATCTGATTCACTTGTGGCAGCAAATGGAATTCTGCTTTGGTATTTCCGTGCAACAATAATGTTCTTGCTAAACACATAAAAACCTCAAAAACCATAAACTAAAACTTTAAAGTTTCCTCTACCCAGTGACACTAGAATGTGTTTCTTTGGTATAAGATGAAATCTTATGAAAACTTCTGCTTGCCATGGCTTGCCATTCCTTGCTTCTGGGCACACACCCTTAAGGCAGTGCATCTTGGAAATTTAGTAAAAATTGTGAAAATTTTCTATTCTGTTTCTTGCATTTTATTGTACTTATAATTTGTACTTTAATGCTACATAATTGTTTTTTTAAAGCCGCAAATAGCTATTTAATTGGTCCTGTACTATTTAGCTAAAGTACCGCACCATTTTTCAACCTTTTGGTTTTCTTTCTTTAGCATTTTTCACAGTTTAAAATGCTCCTTGGACCACAATTTATACTAATTAGCTTGAAATTTTCAGTAGAGCTTCGGGAAATATGGATTTAAAAATGGTTATGTACTAATTAAATAGTTCAGTTTAAATTAACTATTTTCCATAACTTATATTGAAAAAGTTGGAAATCTCAATAACATATACATAAAATGTATTTTCTCTTAAACCAATAAAGTTAAGAAATGCCTGTACAACAATTTCTTTAAGTTTCTATACCAATCTCAAATTAAAAATTTGGGAGTGATAAAATAAAGCGTAAGGCCCTAGGTGCATTTGATATTACCATATCAAAAAGCTATTAGTTACATTTTTTTCTAATCTTAACATTATTATTACTTTCTTCTAACATTGTTTTATTTTATGACTTTGTTCTTTTCTTATTGCCCCTATTCAACCATTTGTGTGTGTTTATTGGTAATTCGTATTTGTTATGCTTTGTCCAAGAGGCAAACTTTCAATAAAGGAAGCTCTAAAATAAATAAATAAAAATAAAAAAATAATTTGTTAACGATTTGACATAGCTTATTAAATTTTGGGTGCACTATAAGTCTTATGTTCTTCGTATATATTTAAAAAGTCTAAGCAAATAGAAGAAAACCGTAGATTTTTGGCTTTATACAGATGCATTGCCCTAATCTCGTGAACGAAATGAGTCAAGAAAAGGCGAAGTTATGCATAGCATTCTTACGAACGTACTGTTTACCATGTAACTGTAAGATGATAGTGCTGTAAGCAAGCTAAGTTCGATAAGCATGAATCCTAAAATTAAATTCTCCAAAAACTAGTGGCGTTGGGTTGTTTGATTTATTGTTATTTTATTATAAGTATCTAGACTCGGGTAGAATGTGTAGATCAAGGGTGGCAAAAATGCCTTTCTCCCTCGAGTCATCAAATATGCAACTCGCACTACACCACTCAGCAGCACATGGAAAACAAATGAATAGACGGCTAAAAAAGTAGTTGCGCTTGCGAGTCACACTGCCTCGCGAGTCGCGTTTTCGCTACCACTGGTGTAGATCATTGTGCCTGAAAGGCTCTGTCTCAACTATGGAGGTCGACCTAACTAATGCTTAGGAAATTTCGCCACTTCTAGAAATACCAAATTGCGTTCCCGGAATATCTTTGCTCACGTAGAGCAGTTTATCACAGGGTGCCTTTCTGCACGGAATCTTCATTTTCGCCTAAATATAACTCCAAATCTAATTTCTACTTTCTCTGTTACGTAGAGTAAGTAGAAGTATTGTATTTCACACAAAAATTCTATAACGAGATTTCACCGGAAATATATTTTTGAGGTCCCTAAACCCAAAAAAGGGATTTTTAGAAAAAGGTCCACGTGTGTGTGTGTGTGTGTGTGTGAGAGAGAGAGAGAGAGAGAGAGAGAGAGAATAACTCAAAGACGAAAATGCAGATAAATACCAAACTTGGTATTTAAGTTCAGTATGTTCAAAAGTGCCACATGAAGATTTTCAAGAAAATTCCCGCATCACAGATACCCTCTACATGGAACATTTTTCGAAATTTCAGTTTTCTAAAAATTTTGATTAAATGTTGTAATGGCTCTTAACGATTTTTATTACAATACCACATATTAAAGATATTTACATGACAAATAAAACGCACATCTTGAATTTCTCGGGGATAGCCTGTGAAGTCTTCATTCGGAAGGAATTTTGTACGAGAATATTGTATAACTGATAAACGTTAAGCGATAGGCGTAAACGTACTCACTAAAAATGCAGATCTCTTTAAAGTACACAATTTATATAAAATAACATTTTTTGGTTATTACCGAAATATCTGTTATTAATGGCTCGAATTGTCCAGGACTTTTATCATTATTTTAAGGTCCTGTCGATTTTCAGTTGGTTTCTCGCGATAGAATGGAAAGAGTATGGAATTTTAAGGACAGCATATAGCATCCAGTTCTTAACACATTAACTGTGACTTTTCCCTTTGTATCTATAAAGAAATGTATAATGTAGCCATTTCTGCGTAGTCTTATCTGATTTAACAGGAAATAAATAGAAAAATAAGCATTAATAAGAATATCCACTAATAAATGACAGTGAATAGATAAAATTATGTGAATGTAACACATAAGACATTTTAATAAGATGCAGCATCAAAGGAGATACGAAGGCAGATAGGCTAATCCCACACGACGGAGGTGGGGTACTGGTTTTCTGATATAACTGAAATGATATACGGTCGGTTTCTTGATGCACTATTTAACATAAATGGCAAACTTTTGCGTACTGAGTCATTAACCTCACGTAAACAGAGCGTGGTTGTTCGGTAATTAGCGGAATGGCTCTGCCTGAAGATGTTCCCTTTTCCCCTGAGAAAAAATACATAAAAGTAGAGAGCTTTGATCTTACCTTCGTATAGGGATCATATGTAGGCTTATTCAGATTACCAAAAAGCAAAGATGCTTGATGTCGCATGTTAGGGCAGCCAGAGAAATCACCAGACAACATATTTACAAAAGACGTACTATTTCGGTTTTCTGCTAGTATTAAGAGGCGTTATCATATTATATTTAATATAATTATCTTAAAATTGTAAATAAAATTATATATATATTTGTAATTGGTTCCTTGGTATATCTGAGTAAATAAAAAGGTCGCCTGACGCGGTGTTTATTTGTTTCTTCTAGAGCATGGCTGTAGGCACATTTTTAAACTTTAGTCTCCATATATGTCAGCTTATGCCAGACAAATGAACTCAGTTGTGTAGTCTCCTACCTGCACCATTTGCTGAAAAATGGCGAAGCCTGCGTAGTCGGCTATGTGTTATGGCACACATTTATTTAATTATCATTGAATCACAGTAGTTGTGAAACTTGGGTTGTGGCACTTAAGTACAGTCCCATATTTATTTGAGAGAAACCATAAAAAAGTCCCAAGCAGATGGCCGGTGTACAGTATTTGAACCCGAGACTTCCCGAATGCGAGCATTAGACGCTGCCCAGCTGAAACGGCTAGGGCAGGGGACGTCAACGAATTGCTCTATTATGCACGACCAGTTCTTTGAATTTATGAATTTATTTATCTCCAATAATTATAGAATTACAAATACATACAGTACATTTAAATTCTAGCGCAACGCTCATTAGTCCTATAAATCAACTCCTCTGCTTATAGTTGACATGGAAAACTGAGATACATTATAGTGTGTCTATAGAGGTTAGGATATGGAAGAGTCAAGCTTTAGTGGCTAAACGGTCGACGTGTCAAGATTGAACTCCTTTTTATCTTCTTTTGTTTTCCTTTTATTTTTTCTTTCATTACAATCAATTGCTCAGCACGGTTAAGTGCTATAAAATTGCTGTTATACTAAGAAATAAAATAAAATATTACTCTAAAGAATACAAATTAAAGTGGATGTTCATATGTTTCCCCAAACCGAACACAAGTCGGTCAATGAGAAGGGGTAAGGAAGCAAGTACTCCACAAACCCTTTATAGCCTGGTGTACCATATTCGTTACAAAGATTTTTTGTTTTTAAGTTTTAGTTTTTAATGGGCTCTTTTTTTCTAATTTCATATACTAACCTTCAATAGAATTAAGCTATTTATAGGTTTTTATAGTTAAAAATAATGTTTTTCAATAAAACTGTACTGCAGTCAAATGTAATCTCGTCAGTATCCATGCGTGCCATTACACCAGTTATTTTACTTGGGCCCTCCCCGTCCTTCACATCAGGCACATTTGACTGCAGTCGCTGGGACTCGAAGTCGCGACATTTGGCCTTGAATGGATGACCAGTCCATTTCGTATCGCTCTAACGATCACGGCTATTCGAATCGCTTCGTTTGTGGTGTCGGTGACAGGGATATAAAAGCCGGTTTAGGAATTACAAGAAGAGCGACATATGCGGCAAAATAATTCCGGCAATGCTGGGTTAAGATAAGACAATATCGAGGCTTAGCGTGTGTACGGCGTCCCAGTTCAAAGCGTGCAGCACCAGGTAGGTAGTAGGATGTCATTATCGGAGGAGGACATCTCGCACACTGCGACCATTTTGATCTATTATGGCTACACCCCCCGGGAGGCAAGGATGAGGTGAAGGAGCCGTAGGAAGTCCCAGGTCTGCAGTCAGACAGACCTAAGAGACGCGCAGAGTCGCTTAACATTTCCAGTTTGAACACCCGCGCACCAGTGGCGAGGAATCTTCTGAGCTCAACGCAGAGACCCTAACGGGCGGGAGAGCTCACTCTGGCGTTCACGGGCAGAAATACGTCCAACGCGCATGCATCCACGCCATCTTCCAGCACCGCAGGACCTGAAAGCACACCTGAAACGAGAAATGGAGATGAAATGCGAGGAAATGGGGGGAAGGGAGAAATCGTGGTAGAATGCAACACCCCGCCATTCGCCTTGGCGACCAGGGGAAAACCTCGAAAAAAAACCATGATCAGAGTGGGCGGTGACCTGGAATCGAAACCGGAACCTACGAATGCGAGCCACAGACGTTTCCGCCTGAGCCATCCCGCTCGATGCAGCACTCGAAGATGAGCAAAGAACTTGCGAGTCGTACTAGGATATGTTCTCGGATGTCGGCGATTCCCAATAATTCACGATGAAGTTGTGCGTTCCGGATGTACCAAATATACACAACACCTTTTTCTGAAAAACCTGAAGCCGTTGGATATAGGAGGAGGGACCGCAGAATGCTCCGTATAGCAACAGAGTACAGTCAACTCGTAGAGAGGAATGATTGAACTCCTGCGAAGCCCCACATCTGCCGCCCACGGTGACGATCATCCTCAGAGGCTACATCGTCTCCCCATGCACTTGCAGTTAGTAAACCAAGAATGCGGGATACGGGGGGGGGTGCTTTGTTAGTATGTGTGCAAGGTGTTAGTCGGATTCCGCGGAAGCACCCCTGTTAGTATCGGTTATTGAAATGCTAGCATGCAGAGATGCGAGCGCATCAGAGTTATGTCCAGGGGTCCACACTGAGGCCCTGTGGGGATCGCTGGGATTAGTAGCATGCAGCGGTGGGAATTATGGATATGAGGAAGATCATGAGGAGGTGGTTAGTCTTATGTCAGGTTGTGGTGCCTGGAGGTTAGTAGCTAATCATGCATAAACGTATATATAAGGTGGGGGCAGGCGTTTAGGGTTACCGTTCTTGACGTTGCTGGATGGGAGGTGAGGTCCATTTCCTTGGTTCTACAGCGGTTGTCCAACTGTCGTGGTTAGTGCTAGCGAGTCCTGTAACAAGAAAACAGTTCAATACATTTAAGGAATGTAGACAGTGATGCACGTGAGATGTACACGCGCATCCAGGGCGTCCGTGTTGGGTGTGAGGGTTCGATCGAAGAGTGACGGGGCGATTGTGCTTGTCATGTATGGTATGGCCCTAGCTCTTGTATAAGTGCGTTGGTGCTGTGAGTTATTTTGGTATATAGATCGGCTGTCAGTTTTTGATGAATTCCTCAATGGTGTGGATTTTAAGTTCGGTGTGTAGTCTGTCGGCAGAGGCGGTGCGCCAACCTAACAGATACAATATAATTGACCTTCGCAACACATGTAACAGGTGCATATTTGAGGAAGAGTTGCCGGTTATGAATAGAACCTAACAATTCATATATCACCATGAGGCAGTATTTTTAACATTTAAATGATTTCAGTCTAATCATATAATATAAAATATAACAACAGCCCACCTTAAAGCAATATGTGTATTTAACAGTGTATAAAAATGCATGTAACAGTCATTGTACCAATGTTTATATTATTATGTACATGTTCAATAATGTTATGTGAATGTATTACGTGATTTAATAATGTAGGAGCTGTGAAAATAATAGGTTAAAAGTTGCTAACAATGAGGTAACCTTGAGGCAATAATGAATTAGAAAGTTTAATCATGCTACTAGTCATTCTTGAAGCATCAATAATGTAATTTTTGAGACAGTTTATAAAATAGCCAATCAACAACCAGAAAATCTGAAAGTTAAATGAATGTATTCTATTGGAGTACGATTTGCCAATCAGAAATGGAGCAAAATTTACAAATACAGAAGTCAGTTGCTTGTAGACAGTGTTCCTAACCGGACGCGAGACGCGTCCTCGAGAAATTTAATACGTATTCAGTGTGAGACAAAAATAGTTTACGTGTTAAAAAGTGCAAGTAATTAATAAATAATCTCACAGCTCTCTCTATATTAGTGAAGTGTTATTTGAATCGTGTCAAGGATTAATAAATGGAGTGAACTATAAATTATAATCTGTGTAAGCCTACACTCTCAGCCACACCACGCCTTGTTAAGAAATTCATGTCTCTAAAAATAAATACTGATGCAGCCGAAACAAACATAAATATAATATTTAATGAAATAGTCAAATTACAAAGTTAATATTTTTAAACTTGGGGCGAAGGCTACCGGAAACATTTTTTTACCATACGTACGGTTGCAACTACTTCAAGTTCGGCTCCGCAGCAGTCAAAATACAATACAACTCCTAACATAACCTTCAACCAGAGTCTAGCGACCTATAATGGTGGAAGAAACGTCAAATTTGTACTAAGTAAACTATAACCAGTATAGGTTTTCTGTGATACACTGTTCAAATAAGTGACATAGTTGCGCTTGCGTGTTTTAAACTTGATATAACACCAAAAGCACAGGAAATAGTTTCACTTTTGTTTGCATGTCACGTAATTTGGTATATTACATTCCTTCCTGCTATCTAAAGAAATATGAACTGGTTTTACGAATGCTAGCAACGCCTGGCAATTTTATTGTCATAAATGGAACTATACAGCCATAACAGATAATTAAGGAATGTTTTCACTTTAATTTTGCAACTTGCTTAGATTATGTAACATATTATGAAATGACCCATTCACATAGTGCAGGTTATGTGTTTTTTGTTTTTTATGCTCGAATTCTTTAGTTATTTTCGATTAGCCGACAAGAGAAAGGGTTTCTGAACGTTATATATTGTTTTGTTATGTCAAAGGTATGTTGGAACTTATTTAAAGCACTGCCTTTGTTAGTATTGTCAGAAATAGTTCAAATGTATGAATAATAATTACTCTACGACTATATTTCCAGAAACACAGGCCGAACATTTAAATGGTTGATGGGAAAATATGGTGCACTTTAAAGTTAAATAATCAGAGAATATAGAAAATAGCTGTTAGCATACTTCTCTCTGAATTTGTACCACTCGCCTAGGGTAGAGAATGTCGAATTTATTCCAAAAGCTTAACTTTTCGAAAAAAGGAAACAAAAAGAAAATTTCCACAGCAAGCATTGTGCTTCTCTGATACACAAATTAAGCTAAGCTCCTTTTAACATATTTCTCTCACACTGAAGAGAAAGTGAAAACAAATCAACAAACAAACAAACAAACAAAATGATTTTGTAGACTAAGTTCCTTTCAACAGAGGAGAATTCCATTGTATTCATCCAAAATATTGGCGTGTGCGTGCACACATGTAAACAGACTTATAGTTACAAAAAAGTCAATACTTAAGGATGAAAGATGAAGATTTTTCATGCTACTCCACCTATTTAAAACGTTTCATGCAGAAATTGTTTGGTTACACTTTATTTTCTCCAAAATAGCTATAATGATTTGGAGTAAAATATGTTGATTTTGGGATTAATTACAACAGTTTACTTTCAGAGTAGCGTAAACATGCTTCGTAAAGTGTAAAAATGCGATGTATTTCGAAAACGACTGACTCTATGCATAAATATAACACAAATTCCGTGTTTTAATGCGCTCTGCAATTTTTCTCTGGTAAATTTTTGTCTATCCGGGTTTTCCGGTTTTTAGCATTTTGAAGACGACTTCAGAGGCTATTCACAAAAAATTAAACACGTGCACTTCATTAGCCATTCAAAACCCTTAAACATACGCTATTTTAATCAAATGCATTAAGATTTTTTTTTGAGAAAATGAAAAATTACGAAAATTAATCCATGTGAAGCTTAGACTTTTTGATTAAAACTCAAGTGTATCTACTTATTTTACTAAATAAATATTTTATCTACTTCAAAACCTTACTTATTCCGACATTCTTAACTAATTTATTCTGTATAATTTAAAATAATCCGAAACTTTACTTATTCCGACTCTTAACTAATTTATTCTGTATAATTTAAATTAGTCCAAAACTTTACTTATTCTCTCATTCATAACTAATTTATTCCGCATAATTTAGTACAAAATTTTACTTATTCTGACATTAACTATCGTAATTTACTCCGTATAACTTAAATTAGTCCAAAACTTTACTATTCTGACACTCTGAACATTTATTCTTATGATCTAAATTAGTCCCGTGAATTTAAAATTTGTTTAACGACAAAAATGAAACAGTCTTACGAAAAACTCGTAAAAAACTAAAATGCCTAATGTGCACTTGAACTGACATTCTTAAACAATGTCTGACTCAAATATGTTTAGTATTTAACCGACTTTTAACAAGCGAGGTGGCGCCGCGGTAACTTGTGGGACTCGCATTCGGGAGGTCCCAGGTTCTATACACGGCGACCGCCCACTCTGATCCATGGGTTTTTGTGGTTTCCCCGGGGTCGCCAGGCGAATTCTGGGGTGGTTTCGTCTCTACCACAATTTCCTTTCCATCATTTCTCTTGTATTCCGTTTCCTGGTCGTCTTTTAGGTGTGCTATAGGTTTCGTGAAGTATGGCGGTACCAGACATATGGCACGGATTTATGTTCAATGGAAAGCGTACACCAGAGGGCTGCTTGATTGGTGGGTCGTTCATCGCGCTCTCTCCGCGGCTTCAGAGTGGGATGGGTCTGCGAGCTGGGAAATGTTAGGCACTTCCGCGCGGTCCTTACGGTCTGTAGCCTCCTGTAGTTCATTCACCTCATCCCTCTCTCCTATGGGGTGGTAGCTGCGATAGATCTGTGCAGGTCGCAGCGCCCGAGTTGTCCCCCTCCGTTGAATCCTCTACCTCTACCCGACTTTTAATTCCGACTATGTTGTTCACAGACGCATGTACACTCGCTTCCATTTATGCGTTCCCCGCAGCTTTGGGAGGCATTCTATTGGCCTTCATAGGTGAGTATGTATAGAAAGAAAGATATGCGTGTATATTTTTACCTTTTCGTGCATGCAGTGGAGGCCTGTTTTACGTGTACAATTCTATATTATTCTCATATGTATATATATATAACTTTAAGCAATAGCTTTACTTTTCATAATAACGATGCTAAAATAGTATATAACTAAATAAAACTTTGTTTTCTACACTATCTCCACGAAAAAATATTTCTAGCGGCACATAATGTAAAACATACTTTTTAGTCTCAAATAGGACTAAACATTACTTACTAAACATTATTTGAATAATCCGCACAATCTCCATTCTTGTCCAATACGTAATTTTGCCACTTAGGCACTGAATCACTCGTCGCCCTCTGGAACAGTCAGATAGTAGTAATAGGAATTTGAGTGGCGCAAAACTACTGTGGTCATCAGCGCCACATGAAATGTGGGAATCAGAGTTCTACAAGAATGGAGATTGGACAGATTATCAAAATAATATCTAGTAAATGTATCTCTTTGAGAGTAAAGAGAATACTATACTTCAGTTTCACATTATATTGTCATTAAAATTACTTTTCCACGGAGAACTTCTGCAAAACACTATTTTATTTAGTTGTATATTTAGGTTGGACACATGGTTACAATAATCTTCAGTAACTGTGTCCTCTTTGAGAGTAAAAAGTATAATATATATTTCAGTTTTACATTATGTTGCTATTAAAAATATTTTTTCTGGAGATAATATAGAAAACATAGTTTTATTTAGTTATATACTATTTTAACATGGTTATTATGAAAAGTAAAGCTATTGCTCAAATTTATAAATTCATATATGAATAATTTATTATTGTGCACGTAAAACAGGACGCCGCTGCATGCGCGAAAAGGTAAACAGATACACGCACCTCTTCCTTGCTATGCACACTCACCTGTGAAGGCCAGTAGAATGCCTTCCAAAACTGCAGGGACGTCATAGTTGGAAGCCAGTGTACACGAAACTTCGAATGCGATAATTTCACTATCCTACTATAAGTGGAGACGATAACCACTTTGTTTGAGTGGTCTGTGCCAGATCACTTCAATATAAGTGGTTCTACGCTGTGTATTATAGTAACAATTGCCTAGTGTTCTTATACACTACAACCCCTTGTTGACAACACTTTAAATAACTGACGTACCAGGGTTTTAATGACCTTGCGTGCATTGTTCATGTAAAAGGACAAGTATAGCTCGAAAACAACAAAAAAAAGATGGAGGCTTCAGAATAGTGGGTATGACGAGTGGGCAATGCCGTAACAGTCGGGGACCTTCCTATGGCGAGACAAGTAACAGGTTGCGAGAGGAGAGTGGGAAAACGGTCACGTCCTTTAGATTACATCATAATTACGTGGTGATGATATCTAAATGTGCTGTTGTGTGTGCACATCCCCCTTTTAGCCATTGTGTTTTCCACCCCTGGCTGTTGCGCGAGATTTTGAACTGGACGCACGGTGTTTCCAGCCATTAACGTTTCTGCACGAGTGGACACCAAGTTTACGAAGCAGTGTTGCCATGCTGCTAAAACAAAACGTTCTATCATTCCTGTAACTGCTTCTTTCCTTGGTCTCTGTTTTCAGGCGAAGCGTACACTTTTCTTGTATGTCTGCAGGCACGAAGCAATTTGGAGCTGGTGATTTGGAAAGTGTTTATATACATTATGATCGCGTACAAAAGCTGAATGCATAAGGTATTTAATTTCTCTATCATTTACTTATCATAGCAGGAAGTATTGCATGTTACCCAAAAATTCCATATTCAGTAATATGCGCTTTGAGGACCCTGAAATGAAAACACCAAAAAATCTGATGTTACATTCACATAACATGTATACCCACCCTCGTTGATTTTTATGGCCCAACCATATTTGTTTTTGTCTACTTAACGTTAATTGAGATAAAGGTTCGCAGAAA
This sequence comes from Deroplatys truncata, assembly GCA_030765065.1. NCBI lineage: Eukaryota > Metazoa > Arthropoda > Insecta > Mantodea > Mantidae > Deroplatys > Deroplatys truncata. The sequence goes on along the minus strand of CM060976.1, from coordinate 61,385,375 downwards.
TGTTTCAGTACACAATTATTGTAGGCACAGGCGAGATACAGGAGGTCGAAGTGATAGTCAATGTTTAAAAAGCGGGTTGCTATATTATGCTGACTTTGAAATTCCGCTCTTTGAATGGCATAAGAAGAAACAAAAGAGAGGTGATATAGTACTTAAACAATATATGACAAATTATTGGAAAATGGTAAAAAATTGACACAGATTGTGTGTCTTAAGGAGATTACGTTTTTCCTTAGTAAACTTTGTCTGTCCTATAGTTTCCAGTTATACAAAATGAGACAATGTCCATTCAGATTGAAGATTTTACAGGCTATTCGCAAAAAAATTAAGGTGCAGAAGACTTTTCGTTTTTGAGTTATGCTGTTCATAGACACACAGACCTTTTGGGGTTCAGGCGGCCTCAAAACATACATTTCCAGTGAAATCTCGACATCGAATTTTTGAATGGAGTGTAGTAGTTCCCCTACTTGCTATACTAGTAGCAAGTAGAAAGTAATAGCTCTAATTCTCTCTCTCTCTCTCTCTCTCTCTCTCTCTAACACACACACACACACACACACACACACACACGCACACAGGATATATAAACTGTTTAATTTCCCACTTGCCTGAAGAAGCTAGATTTTGTTCGATCTATAGTTCATGTGTTGGCATTTTGAATTTGTGTTTGGATGATATGGCTGAATCTGCATTTGCTGTTGTCTATGAAAGGTCCTTTTAGTTTTTGTATATTGTGATATAATATACGGATGAATTTTTATACTGGAACTTTAAATAACGCGTGTTGCTGTCCTAAAATTATTTTAATAGATATATAGCCTACGAAACATTAAATTGTGGAATGCAGTTTTAAATTTAAACAACTAAATAAATAAACTATTACATTAGAATGGCCAGCGATAAAATTGGTTATCATCTGCACATATTTAAGATAAACATAAACAATATGACTGTAGTAAATACAGCAAGAAACATTAGTTTCTGATACGCAGCTCTTTGACAAAATGTCTATTCATGAAATAAACCAATTGTTAAAATAAATAAAAATAAAACTCTTGTAATTAAACAAATTTATTATCAAAAAAAATATTGAAGATCGAGAAAAAAAATCGAGTTTTATTTTTATTTATCTTAACAATTGGTTTAAGTAAGTTTCCTGTGAGTAGGCTTAATTTTAAATATGTTAGAGATTGTTTTCACGCAAAAAATATAGGTATTTACACTTTTTGGCGAATTTGAACGGTTTGTGACACATTTACTATTTTAAACTAGTTTAATTTCCAGGATACACATTTGTTCCGGTACCATTCTGGAATAACCTGTTGTTGGTGAAAGCTAAATGCAACACGAAGGTAGTGAGGCCTCTATGATGTCACGGTTTGGATATTCGAATGCAAATATCTAAAGACCAAACAAAATTTAAGAAAAGGAAGAACAAGAAGTTTGGACGTGGCTAGAAGAGACAAAACGTGCGAGGTATTCAGGCACGCAGGCTGCCAGAGTCAACAACCTCTGATGGCTCCTCGTTATAAACGCGGCATTTCTGGCTAGATTTCGCGACTTAAATTTTTCTCTATGTAGGATAGCTTCAGCTCGTCATATTATCTGCCGTAATAACCTCTAACAGAAAAATCTGGTGTTACATTCGCATGACTTTCTCTGCCCTCTCACGCTTATTATTCTTACGAAAATTTATTTTCCCTTCTTTATTTTTAATCCAGATAAACCTTTCCGGAAATAGCTGCATTACACATTACGTTATAATACAAAGGGAATAGTGACAGTCAAATGTTTAAGAACTGGTAGCTATACGCTGACCTTAAAATTTTGTTCCATGACTCGCGAGAAACAACTGAATATCGAAAGGACTTGAAAAGAATGACAAGGTATGGAACAATTCGAACCATTAACGGATATTTCGGAAATGACTGACACAACAAAAAAGTTATTTGACATAAACGTTTTGCATAGTTATCGCTTAACGTTTACCAGTTATGCAAGATTATACAAAATGTCATCCGAATGAAGTGGACTTCACAGGCTATTCCCAGAAAATTCAAAATGTAAAGTTTATCTGTAATGTAAATATCTTTAATATATGGTATTTTAATAAAAATCGTTAGAGCCTTGTTTTTAGAAAATCAAAAAATTTCTCGAAAATGTTCCAAGTAAACGGTAGTTGGGGTGGAGCGATTTTCTTGTGAATGTAATACATCAGATATTTAGAAAAAGGTCCGCGTATATTTTTACCTGTAAACAGCATAACTCAGAAAACGAAATCTCCGATAAATACCAAATTTGGTATTTAGGTAGTATCTTCTAAAGAATGCGAAACGAACATTTTAAAAAATATTTCCGCAGCCAAAACTGCATGAAAAAAAATTCGTTGTTTTTGATTCTCTTAAAATTGAGTCTTAAAGGTTTTGATTAAAATACTGCATGTTTACGGTATTTGCATGACAAATAAAATGTATATTTTGAATTTTCTGGGAACGGCCTGGAACTTCTCTTCATTTGAATGATTTGTAATATTGGTATGTAATGCATACCAAATTTGTATAATGGGTAAACCGTAAGAGATAGGCAAAACCTTACAGCGCAAAAAATGTAGGTCTTGTTAAAGAACACAATTTATATGAAATAAAATTTTTGTGGCGTTAACCATTTCCGAGATATTCCTTATTATTGGTTTGTATTTTCAAATATACTTTTCTCAAGTGGGAAGTCGTTACTCTTTATTTTTCTTTCTTTTTAATCCCTTTGTGGTTATGCAAAGAGCATCATGCAATTTGAAAGCCATCACATAGTCACACGCTCTTCAAAAAAATCTGACTATCGCTTAACGAACTGTAACTTGCGAAACGTATAAATCGCAATTGAAAGTTTGTCTCTATTAAAAATAAGTAGAATAATAGCATTTGGTAAGAATAGTTTTTAGAAGAGTGAGTAGATAAAGTGGTGTGAGCACATCAATTTTTTCCCCGTCACAGTGCATATCGATTGAGCCTGTCCAGCAACATTCTCGGTACCTCTACACTGTTATTACAGCTTCCTCTCGTTACGGATAGCACTTTCACTTAAACTGTTATTATCCATAATTAATCATTGACCACTTGATTACTACAATCAAGCTTACTCTTTCAATATTAAATACATATTAGACAACTATTGGGATATCTGACTTCCTGCCCACTGCAAGAGTCTTCCTCCAGCGAGCACACGGCGCAAACGACTCTGAGTTCTTTGAACCTTGATAGGTTCAAAGGATATGTAAAACGCAATAAAAATCTTTGCCACTCAAGCCCAGATCTCTTCAGTAAACAAAGTGGAATGCTATTTGCTTTCGCCAAGGATAGTACAAATTAGACTAAGATTAATCGATAACAGGCGATTTCAGATGTAATCCAACCCGTTTTATGATTATAATATTCGAAATAAAGGATAAAAAGAATCACAAGCCCCAGAAATCGCAAGATTCTACTAAAATATTCGGTTCACTCCCAAATTCAACAAAATCCTCTTTCTCTCGACCTCGCGCCATTTGATTGCCAATTGTGGTTATTTTCAATGCAGATAGGGAAGTGAAAAACAAGTAGGTAAAATAACTCTAAATTTTCTCGGGCTTCTAGCCAGGTAAATGGTTGGTTCGAAAGTGACGCTTCGAAGGAAGATGTTCATAATCTTCGCCTTAAGGATTACTCAGGAACCTATATATTTCCATAATTCTATACAAAAGGTTTACAATTTTTAATATATTACTTTGAGTTGCTATTTTTTTTCTTTAGTCCATCATGCATTTTAACACCGTGGTTATTTATGCAAGATGGGTCATAACAAATTCATATTGCTTTATTTTTCTAAACCATTTTTCTCTTACTCTCCCCATATATTCTGCTACTCTTTTTATATACCTTTCCTTTTGTGTTTACATTATCCTAACTTTTAATACTTCTTTGTTAGCATTCTTCCATTCTTTAGGTAAAAACTGATCTCTCCACAACTTAATTTCTTCACATTCAATTAAATAATACAAATCATTATCTGCCTCTCCACAAAGAGGACATCTATCCAAATTTCACTCCCTTCCTATCTCCCCTTAGCCTATGTGCACTTAATCTGGACCAGGCCCACCCTTTTCTCACTAACCTATTGCCTACATCCACGTACTTCTCCCTTCCCCAGTCCACGTTTAATTGTCTATATAGTTCCAAACCTTTCTTTCCTTCCACACTTTGATATAATTCTTGTTTGTCTATACCTTCCATTCTGTTCCTCACTTCTTTCCAGAAACCTTTAACTAACCCCTCTCTCTCTCTCATCCCATAAGTTACCCATTCCTATTTCCTGTAGAATTCTCCTTATTCCTTGAAGCCAGTTCATCCCAGCACTGGATTTTTCTTGGATTATTAAACATTGCCTCACGAAATTATGCTCGTCCAATGATTTCAATCTATGCCAATATTTAAGTATCCTTTCTACTATCATGCCCTTGCTACCTACTCTTCCCAACTCCAACATTGCTGCTCCATTAGGTGATGAAATAGATAAACCTAACATACATGTACAGAACGATTTGGGAATATGAAAGCTCCCAACATATTCCATGCGAATGCATAGGTTTGTACCCCTAGGCTTCTTTTTCTTTAATCTGAGGAAATAAGAGAACAGATATCAGGGACGTGGTCCGTTTTATCCGGACTATTGGACTTGATTAAATGCTCAGGTCAAGAGGCAGAAAGGGTTACAAAAGTCTACATGCAGGCTTCTATTGAAACCACTCAAATTTTCACCACCACCACCGTCTCGTCGTCGTCGTCTTCAGGAATGACTGGTGGAAATGAAAGTCCGGACCTCCATATTTATAGTGCCAGATGAGTGATATTACCAAATGAGATTTCAGTTTTACTGAAAACTGCAATTTAGTTTTCAGTAGTTGTGACATGTGGAGCAATTCAGAAAAACGACGTTTAAAATTAAAATGTACATTTCAGCACTATGTTCGAAGGTTTTAAATGGCTACAAAGAGCCTTAAATTTTGCTGAGAATAGCAAATCAAAATTTCACGATGAAATTCTATTACACGAAGCATAAGTAGCGTAATACACTTAGAGATTCTTTGTCGAGATTCCATCGAAAATACACGTTTTGAGGCCCATGAATCCAAAACAAGAATTTTTTTAAAAAGGTCCACTGTGTGTATGTATATGTGAGAGTGTGGTGTGAACAGCATAGCTCGAAAACGAAAAGTCGGTTAAATACCAAACTTGATATTTAAGCTCAGTCTTCCAAGGATGCAACACGAATATGTTGAAGAAATTTCCCCCACTCCAAGCTACCCTTTAAATGGAAAAGTTTTCGTCAATTTGATTTTCTCAAATTCTCTTAATGATTTTATTAAAATACCATGTGTTTAAGACATTTACTGACTTGACTTTGTGAGAATAACCTATGAAGTCCTCTTCAAGCCACAAAAAATATAAAATAAAATATTAACATTAAACGTTTTAATAGTTTAAAATGAAACATTCGTCTTGTACTTCATATTGACAGAATCCCATTCATCCCTATTTTACATTTAAAGACGTTTTGGATCTATTATCTTATTTATATTTTTATCACTTATGTTTAAAAGAACCTTGTATTCTTTCATTCTAATGACTTTTTATAATTGGTAAACCTTAAGAGATGGACAAATTCTTATTACACAGAAAATGTAGATCTCGTTAAAACACACAGTTTATGTCAAATAAAAAAATGTTTTGATGTTAAACATTTCCGAGACATTCTTTGTTATGGTTAGAAATTTCAAATATTTCTACTTTTCAAGTAGTAAATCGCTGTTCTCTCTCTCTCCCCTCTCTCTCTGTCTCTCTCTCTCTCTCTCTATCTCTCTCGTGGGCATGCAAAGAGAACGGAATTTCAAAGCCAGCAAATAGTAAGAACACGGTCTTGAAAATTGACTATCGCTTACTGTATACCGCTTTTTCCTTTGTATCTACAAGGAAATATAACAATACCATTTCTCCAGTATTTTATCTCAATTAAGATGAAGCAGGTAGAAAAATAAGATTTTTTTGTAAGAATAGTTTTATAAGAATGGTAGAGAAAGTCGTGTGAATGTAACACATTTTTTATAACATTACATAAAACTTATTGCTTTTATATTGTTATTTGCTCTTTCTGTTTTACAGAATTTGTCAAATTATCATTGCTATTAGTATGTACCTACTGCATGCAGCCAAAAGTTAGTTGTGACAACTCGGCGCGTTAAATTTGCAGCTCGTCACGTTACCGCGAGTATTTTAACCTATAGTGTGCTAAGATTTGGTATGAAGGCTTGCATATTCGTCAGGGGTTTCAACGACCGAAATAGATGCTGGATATGCGTGCTTACTCGTTCAAGCACAAATATCCATTCAGCATTTGGAGAGAGGCTTCAAAATACAAGCAAGTGCTTCCATATTGCTTTGTAGATTATGTTCCTGGAACTCTGCAGCGTTTTCTTCTGCATGACGTTCCCTTGAAATAAATGCCGAAAACTTCAGATGCGCTCTTGAACTAAAGGGAATGTTGATTTAGAAAGGGAATTTGCTTTTCTTAAGTTGATTACAGTGCAGCAGATTTATAGATAGCTCAGATTGATTGTTGTGATAAAAGTGAAATGCAGATATCACGTACAAAGAGAAATTGCGTAGCGTTGGGAGGAATTAAATCGCTGGAACCTGTTCACGAGAGGAATCCAGCAGGTCTTTAAGGTAATTAGGCCTTCAAGCACGTCTCGTGTCTTTGGACTACAAAATCTGTGCATTCAGAAGGCGAAAAGAGCACCACTGTAAACAAAACGAAATAATGGTATTAACGGGCCTGTTGACAGAAATAAGTAATGCACGACTTGTAAGTTTTAAGACAATGTATTTGTAAAAAAAATTTAAGTTTTCAATATGTTTTAGTACACTTATAACTTGTAATTTTATGCTATACAATTTTTAATATCATTAATTTTTAATTTTAAAGCCGCGAATGGCCATTCAATTGGCCCTGCACTATTTAGGTAAAGCACTGCGTTAAACTTTCACTGAATTTTTCTCAATTCCTTCTTTCACATTTTTCGAGTACTCAGATTGCTCCTTGGATCATATTTTATTACTTACCAACTTCGAATTTTCAGAAGAGTTTCAGGAATTACGGATTTAAAAATTGTTTTCACTAGTTAAAAGATATTAAACATACTGTAAAAGTTGAAAAATTCAATAACTCGTATGCAAGTTTTTCTCTTGAACTTATTAAAATTAAGAATGTTCGCCAGCAATTTCTTTAAGTTTATATATTTAGCTCAAATTAAAAATTTGGGAAACATACGATAGGTAAATAGGAGCATTTCATATTATATCAAAAATGATTAATTGCGAGTAAAAGTGAATATCTCAACGGTTTTAGATAGCTCGTTAAAGTATTGCGTGCACTGTATGTTTGACGTTCTGAGTATACAGTAAAGTTCAAAGTACTCGGAAGAAAACTGTAGGTTTCTGGATTTTCACGGATACATTGCCTTAATATGCCACATTCAGATTAGTTATACGATTATGTTATTTTCTGGTATGCATTTATGAATTGTTTTGCTTCACAGCTCTACCGTTAAGATAACGTTTCTTGTTTTCTCTAATTAGTTTTGACTTTCATGGCTGAAAAAAATACTCAAACTTTTTCTCTTTCATATAATATCATAGGCTTTGCTCTTTGGGCATTTTGAAACCTTGGCGGTCATTCTTAAAACGAAGTTCACAGTCCCTTCCCTCAACCCCATATACTCATTTTTCTTTCGTTAATTTGGAACGTACCTAGGGTTTAATAGTTAAGCAACACTTCCGACACTGTTTACTATGTAAGTAGTCGCAGTGACACGTTATGGTGTAGATGCATTCTGAACTCCGTATGAAATGATACGATACTTTTGCATTCTGGTTTTTTTTTCCGAAAGTTTAATGTTTGTACAAAGCTTTTTCGATTAAATTTGTTACATATGCTTTACAAACGTCTAGATTTGTTCATGTATATTTAGACAATAGAAATTCCTGTGGGTCTTAAGACTGTTAGGATTGGATTAGGTCACCTAGCACCTCGATCCGCAAGGGATCTTCTATGCATACACCACCGGGAGGAACGGATGAGATGAAGGCACCGCAGTAGACGTATGAGCTGAAGGACTGGCGGATGCAGACGACAGAGATGCGCACAGTTCTCTAAGAGTTACAGGCTTGACCACCCGACCGGAGAGCGTTCAATGGCGGCCCTCCCAAGCCACCTGAGGGCGGCTAAGAGGCTCCCCCTCCAGCGGAGACCGGGGAAAGCTCGACCTAGCAGCGGAGTTTCGAACGGCCGCCATCTGACGAGGCCGAAAAGGAGTTCCAACGCGCAAGCCTCTGCGCCATCTGTGAAGAAAATCCATCGGTCAGGAAGGTCGGCCGCGGGAATGAATCCAAGACCTCCCAGGAATGCAGGCCACAGACATTACCGCCTGAGCCATCCCGCTTGGTTTTTTAATCGTTAGTTTATTAAAATCCTTTGCACATTTTAATAACTTTTAAAAACCTGATGTTACATTTACATAACTTTCTCTGTCAACTATGGTGAAGTTTCGTGCCGGTAAGGAATGAATTCATACTTCATCTTTAGTAAAGATAAGTATTTGCAGAAATAGTTTACTCATCGTGTTATAGGAACAATAAAGCATATACAACGCTGATACATTATTAATCGACTCTTGAAAAAGCCGGCTTTTATATGCTTGCCTATAGACCTCAAGAGAAACAAAAGAATGGTGACTTAACGCTTCAGAACATGTATATTGGAAACTTTCCAGCTAACGGTAACGAACATCTCGGAACTGGAATGCTACAAAACGTTTGATGTTAATATTCTTTACGAGAATTGCATCTTTCATCTAGTAGGCTTTTGTCTATGTCTTTCCCAATTATACAATATTAGATTACATTCAGCCGGAATGAAAATGACTTCACAGGTACAAAAAATTATTCAGGTCAGTGCCTCAAATAATGTGGTTTTAATAAAAATCGTCAGAGAAGAAAAAGAAAACAACGAAACGTTCTGTATGTAAGGGATAATTTTGGAGTAATTAGTAATGGAGTAATTTAAGAGGTAATTCGAAAGTTACACTGTTCAAAGACACGCGGCATGCTTGTGCTAAGCTTTTTCTAAAAAGGTTTTGTTTTTGTAGGGGGGGAGGTTCTTGGGAACCTCAAAATATATAGGTATTTGCGGTAAGTACACATATCGAATTATTTCGTTGGAATGTCTTCCATACTTGCCTTAGCTAAGTGTTGGAGATAGTAAAAGCATATATATGTTGTATCAAAAGAGCGAATTTAGACGTCTGTGGGTTCAAGTTTAATCATTAAACATGAAAATGTAGAAGATATGCTCTTATATTAAGCTTTACATTAATTGCTCAAAAAATTATTTCAGAAAAAAAATCTTATAACAAAAAGAGCATTACATTTAGAGAATAAATAAAAAATAGTGAAAAGGTCATTAGCTTGAGTTTAAAAAGCTCAATGGTAGCATATATCAGTGATAAAATCTGTGATCAAGTTTTGAAGTTTTCAGTTGTGAAATGCTGAAGATATCCTAGCTTAATAAGATTGTCTCTTAAGCTTTATTGGTTTTGGTGGTTATAACGACGTATTCTTTCTATTTGAAAGTCAATTATATAAGAATGACTTCGTATAAGATCAGTATTTATAAGTGTGTGACATCCCGTATAACAAAACCTTAGGTCTGTCGAGACGATGAAACGGGGAAATTAATGGTCTCCGAGTCCAAGAGCTGATGTTTGTCTTCTCGGCTAACTAAAAGCACCAGGAAAATTTATCCGGCTAACTTTTTCCAATTCAAATTAGAACTCGGCTTTCTGATTACAGGGCAGAGGTGCATCGCAATTATACGATGAAGATGGGCATTCAGTTCTAGCATAGAACAAAACTCACGCCATAGGATAGAAACACGAAAATGTATTGCGTTGGATTCTTTATTGGAAACCAGTATAATTTCTCAATCTTTTGTTTCCGTCTAAGATGTCGCCTTGTAAATAATAAGGCATTGCGAAGATAAAGTGTGAACCAACAAAAAAAAAGAATTAGGTACACAAATAATGTATTCTTTGGATAGAAATATTATTTATTAAGCTTACAAAGGGCTTACAAAGCTTCATGTTTATAATTTTTGTATTCTACATTTTTTAGCTAATATTTAAGGACGGAATGTCTAAGAACTGTTAAGATTCCTCGATCTTGTTTGCCAATAATCTCGAATAACATTAAAATGGAAAATAAAAACATTCTGGCGTATTCATAGTCAATGATATCGTCGTCAGCGTTATTGTTCTCTTGTTCTTGCTCGTGTGTTTTGCGAGTTTGGTGGTTGATGATGTCATCAAAAAACTTGTTTCAAGGTAAAGGGACATAAGGCAACAACTCACAAGTGTCCCTCGGTTTTGCAGAAGCCAGTCGTACAGTGGAGACAGTCGTACGATCTTTTCAGATTTTCACGAAATAATTCACTAAAATAAAAGAAAAAAAATCGTCCAATGTTTCTCTTCGCCGTTTATCTTCGAATTATATTCTGTTTAGCAGTCACGAGTGAGACTAATTCTAAAATCTTAGACCGATGAAGCCTCATTTACACCAGATCGTATTGCGGTGTTGCTATACATTCCCATCTTTACATGCTTTTACATCAAATAGGAGTTAATAAATGATAGACTGCCAATATAGTGTATCCATGATTCCAGAGTTGTAGATGTAGTGTCTCTTGACAAGTTGGTGCAGGTGTTTCTTACAACACATTTCCCATAGAACTCTCCAAAGCAAGTTTCCCCACACGGTTCACCGTTTCCTGTCACAGAGAATGAACAATGAGGATGCCGTGCGAACCTTGAACATGGCGGTTACCCTCGCGAATCCGTCCGTGCCAGAGCCATGTTTAACCAAGTGACTTCTCCAAGCGTTACTGTCAACAGCTTCCTGATGACTGGCCCACAAGGAAATTCTCAGTTTCCAAAAACCCATATTACTTGATTACGGTCAAAGGAAGCGATTTCTATTGGAGCAGACACACTTAGGCTTATGGAACATTACCCCTGTGCTGACATCCAAATAGATTCAACTCTCTTTGGGAATCCAGCTTTAGACAACCCCTCCTTTAATCTAAAGTTGTTTGAAAATATTAACACACAGTGCCTTCATTAGATGTGATAATGCTGTATTTATTGAACACCGTCCCTCACCTTGTATGCATTGCTAACATATGCAGATGAAATGTTCATTAATTCAATGCAGTTCGTCTTTAGAAATAAACGAAATTTCACTGTATGTATTTTGTTTGGATTATTGTCTATTTGTTTCTACTGGGTTTATGACATGAATTCTTTTCTGTAGCCCCCTTTAACTTCTATGGTTCAGGCTTTGACATGAACAACTGATGGTGTGACTCAAAACGTAGATTATTTTTAACATTGATTTTATTCACTCTTACCGTAAAACATACATTCACTTCCATATGCTAGATACCCTCCAGACTCTGCGGAGGGTGTAGCATGTTTTAGTAAAATAAAAATCCTCCGCTCCAGCTTGGAAGCGAGTTCGGGACCTCTGTGTGTTGAGAAGCCAGAAGGCTGACCGCTCGATCACAGAGGCGGTCCATGATGTGAACTTGATTTTGTGTTTGACAGTAGTTATTAGCATTAAATATTGAATATATTAAGATATATTCGTCCTTAAAACTGTTGGAACAAATGCCTATCCAAAGATTTTTCTATCTTCCCACCCCGTTTCATTTATACACGTAGGTATCAGGTTAAAGTTTTCCCGAAAACATAACTTAAAAAATAAATTTACAGTTTTCTTTCCGCATTGGCTTTTAGAAAACTGTGATTTTACGAAACCACCCTCAAAGTGGTGACGTGCACGGTTGCTCTTTTATATCCGCACGCCTGTACAAAATCTTTATTGCAGATATGCATATGATGTGCATGCCTTTATTCACTGCTGATCCACCATACGCTTTTTGAAACGTTATTAAGCTTCTTTTTTCAGTTTAAAGCTCTTTAACACTTGCAGCTAATATAATTGCTGGACACCTTGATTGGAATTTTCATCAGTTATGGAATAGGATTAATGATCCTTTTTAGTGTTTGGAAGAAGGGTGTTAAACTGAATAATTTTTCTAACTCCTTATTTTCTTTGTTCATCATTTATTACAAAGATTATACCAATTTTGGTAAGATTACTGTTCATATCGGACGATGAATGTAGTGGGTAAAACGAGAGCTTTCAGGTTATCCGACATTCCTCATTCCAGGGAAAAACCCCTGGAGAAACCCTATCCGTGTAACTCATCCTAACAAGATTCGAATCCGGGACTACTTTAATGTGAGGCAGACACACACTATCCCCATACAAAAGAGGCGGGCCCACAAGATTTGTCTAACATAAAAGCGCTTATTGCTCGCTGTTATGTCGTTAATTATAAAGAAAGCGAACGAGCAAAATGTAATGTCTTGCATTGACGTCACAGGCTAGTCGACACACAGTACCAGTAGTATTAAAATTAACAAAACTTGTCAGAAACATGCTTGTGAACTTTTTTTGTGCCAAACTTTTCAACAAAAAACTCAATTAGTGAGATACTCGAACTCTCTATGACTCATTTGGAAAGGTACCTAAGATGTCGCTTCATTGTGAATTTGGCACAGTGTAGCTCCGCAGTAATAAACACACTAAAAGACTGAAAATGCACTTCATGAATACTTCCTACAGAATTTCTTTCATTTACACTTGTGTTTTTAAACGCCATGAAGTAGCACAAGTTTGTACTGCAGTAATCTGAGAATTTCTTAAAACCGAAACAATAAGAATGTAACATTAATCGAGAAAAAGAGCAACATAGCAATACACTTAAAATGATAAGGCTGTCGTAATGTTTGATAACTAGATAAAAACTGTCTCCTGTATGTTTGCAATCTGGACGCATCAAGTCGAGATAACTTTTATCAGCGACAAGGTAAATATATTTCCCTTTTTAAACACCGAATGATTTGAAGGCTGTATCAAAACAATGTATATTATCCAGAGAGAGAGAGAGAGAGCAAGTGTCGAGTTGGCTTAATTTATAAATATACGAAATACAAACTACTTACTCCTGTCGTCACTTTTTTCTTAATAGCTTTTAATTCGCATACAATTAACGTACAACGTTCTAATGACTCAAAATTTCTTGATGCTTTATCCTATGTATCGGTGCAACGTAAAAAAAAAAAAAAAAAAAAAAAAAACTCCATCTGCAATTTCTTCTTTCTTAACCGCTCGACAAAGCATAATCTTCTGAAGTATTTTTCGTTTCCCTTTTATGATATATCTGTGTCAAGAGCTTAATCACGAACTGTTGAGCAAAAGTTCATCAAAAGGCGTTCCTCAAGCAATGATTTAACTTTAAACCAGGCCCTGTTCTTTTAGGAAATAATATTACAAATATAATTTCATGCCAGTGCTGTTATTTTCATAAAGCTGTCAAGTTAAAATGATTCAGAAACTAAATGTGGGTTATTCGGATCCAGGTTATGGGTGTAATTATCTGATGCAATCAGCAACAAACCATATCAGGTACTTATTACTCCCGGTAATATACTACTCAGTCACGATGAAATTTTGATGCAGTTAGTGAATGCGGGCCCCTTTTCTTAAACGTTCGCACCTGATGATCGAGTTCATGAAAAGAAATGCAGTGACTGCAACTAAAAGGGAGGTGTTTTAAGATTCCCGCAACGTACATGAACTGAAAACAAGTATTTTTCAGTGGCAGGCATATACAGAAGCCATTATCGGCCATCGATCTGTTGTTGGGAAACTGCCAAATGCCGCATAAGACGTTGAACTCGGGGCTTCGGTAAATTTCAGAGATATGTTGTACGCTCGTAAAGAAGCGAGGGTGGTATGAAAATTCAACTTGGGAAACCATGGTCCGGAAACTCCGCAAGACGGGAGGCAGAAGGGCGTGACCATGATTGTCCTCGCGGGGTACGGAATTCAGAACGAGTTCATAGAACCGGGCGACAAAGGAGAAAATAAATGACAACGTCTGCATACAGAGATGCTGCCAGGGTGGGGCCATTTGACTTGCTAAGCTGGCTTTCGACGCTGATAAAAAGGGCAGCTTTTATATCGCGTGCGTAATCCAAGAACAACTGGAGAATTTATGGACCTAACCTTGGACACTCTAGCGTTTACTTTAAAGAGAACTTACAGTAGCAGTAAAACTGTGTTACAAAAGTGGTGGCATTTGTTCTTGAGTAACAAAGTATTCCTCAAGGGACTGGAATTTGTCTACTGGTATATCCGCTGTCCGAGAATTCCATCAATTTGCATCCACATCACGTAGCATTCATGTTGCCATAGCTTACCTCAAGTTAAGACACCATCCTGTAATTCATTCACTGCTTGAACAAGACATTCAGAAGGTGCTGACGCATGACATACGAATGTTAAGCCGGCTGCCTTGAGATATCTTGCAAAATCTTACCTTCCGTGGATCTGAACCTAAAATCCACAGGCATTGATATTTTCGAGCAATGCCTCTATGATGTATTGGCGTGTATAAATGATACCGGTATGTATAAAATGTGGCCCATAATGGAACGGAGTGTTTATGTTGGTACTGACAAAATCTAGACCCACCCCATACCAGCGTGACTACCCCTGTTTTCGAGCATAATTCTAGCCACTGGATTAGCAATGTGCTTTACCTCCCCCAAAGTATAGCCGAGCTTCCGAAGGATAACATTACAACTCCAACCTTATGCTTCATCATGTTAATGCCGGGTTTCTTATTGCCGTTTAGTAGCGGCAACAACTTAACCTTCGTCTCCATCTCGCTAATGAAAGCTCTTATATACCTAAATATCGTAGCTGTCATTCAATTTAACCATACATGCAAAGAAGGCCGAATTATTTGTAATTGGTTTAACCTTTCCTGGTGTGCCAATCGTAGCGCAACTCTTTCATAGAGGTGGTATCCGAATCACCCCTTCATACCACATAAGATTATAAACATCGTTCATTGGTTAGTTTGTATGTTCCTGTATTGTTTTTCAGAGAATCGATACCGGCTGGATGGAGTCAAAAGTTGGTTACCTAAAGTGGAAACCTTGCGGAGCGAAAAATACTATGGCGATCTAGGGGAATGGGCCACTTTTTATGGCAACAGTGTACACATTAAAAGAATTCATTGGATTTTAATGTACAATAATTTTAAAATTCAAGGTTACACTCCTTTGTACTAATCATGTAAATCATGAGTAATTCAAATTTAAATAGTTATTACTTCATACATACTCGTATACTTCCTTGAGGCATATCTGGTGCCAGCATAAGTTCTGTTTATAAAATTATGAGCAGTCAACAGAAAGCATTTTGTGTCTTGAAATAAGAGAAACGCTTATCGTATATTTCATTTAAATGGAATACATAACAATCGCATGTCCGGACAGAGCACCGTTCTGAAACATCAACTGTAAAAACTTAACTTTTCCAGATTTTCATGTTTAAAAAAGTCCAAAATAAACTTGTGCATTGAGTACGTGTTTTTCACATCATAGAAACAAAACTACAAAACTTGCAATTTAGTAAAATAAAATTAGCCTCTCCATTACTATCATATTGTTGAAGTATTAGCACACTTTGGGTTTCTATCACCTATACACATCGTTGCCAACTTATGAGGGCAGTAATAAAGTGTTTCCAATAAAGTATTACAAGAAAAATGAGCGAAATATATTTTATTGAGAATTGGGGGTTATGGCTCCAGAATTATTTGGATATAGATCGCTTTAGAGGCGTGTTCCAGAGTTATTTCCGTCTTTTTCAGCAAAAGAAATCATAACTTTCAGTTATATTTTCAATAAATGAAGTTTAATTTTGTTTGGCAGCTAAAGTTGTACGTACCCAAACATTTGCCTGAATCTACATCCGTTTACTTGGTTACACCTAATGCAACAACAGTTAACCGATTAGGTTTATCCTTTTTCGTCAGAGCTTTTGTTTCAATGAGCACATCATGTTTGGGAGTATATGGTAGAACATCTGCCATATTAATCACACTTTGTGTGTGAAGTAGAGATGGGGTGCAGGAGTTTTCTTAGTATTTTTCATCCCAACTCCCCCCCAAGAAATCTCTCTTACTCTTGCAAACAGTGCAAGGAAATCATTGAGTAATTGCAGACTTGGCATTTGCTTTGTTCCGTTAAAAGCAAATGGTAATTGCACACAATGTCTAAAGTTTAAAGATTTACTGATGTTTGATCGGATTCTTATTATCAACTCCATCCTAGCTTCTTTTCCAGTAATTAAGCGTAATATAAATTTGAAATAATATAGATTCCGCAAGAACTTAAATTATGTGACAGGTGAGAAGGCAGATGACCATTCAAGAGAACGTTTCAGAACTGTACAGGGAACAATACTATGTTTATGTATTTTTGTAGGCAATTTCTTTGGGAGACCACTGGACCACGCTTTATGGTGAGTGCATAATCTTTGTTTTTTTAATAAATCGAAAGCTTTGTTTGTGAACTGAAGTGGGAAATCTCTCTATAAATGGTTCTCCAATGCAGTTGTGCATAAGATTGTAGTTTAAAGGCTGCGGATGACTTAGCATCAACGTTTCTGGAGAGAATCGGGTCGAATTTTGCGAATCGTTGAAGCAGTTGCTGTCAGTGAAGCACAGAATCAGAATAGTGCAAGGCAGGGAATGTTCGAAACGAAAATGAGGCGCAGGTGCATTCTAGGTAAGCGGCTTTTATTCGCTTGGATGAAGGTGTGAATGTCCTCTTTGTATTTCACGGTGATATTGTTGCGTGTCAAATGTTCCCATTACTTCTAATTACTTCTGCTGCGTTATATTTAACATGTGTTGGTAGGAGCCATGCCATGGCAGATATCGCAACACGCGTCTGCAGATACCGTGCTGCAGGTGGCTTCGCCCCCTTTTTCTGGATCGATTTGAGACTTGGAGACCTGTTGATTCAACTTGGACGGTCTTTGTTGCTTGCCGAAATACTGCATCCGTCCCTTTTGTCGATCAAAAGCTAATATTCTCATAAAGAGTCGACATTCGGCTTTTGGAACCTGTAATCTAGTATAGTTTTCGTGACGGCTTGTTTTGTGTCTCATACATCAAACAAATGCAACTAGTTTAGGTACTCAAAGATCTACTTCCATGTAGCAAAATAATCATCCCCATTTTTAATTAATCCCGCTTAACGGAGTTAAGCAACAGTTCATCTATCGGTTGCATTTGATTAGTTTAGTATCATAATCATCTGAAAATAAGTTGAGTAAAGCATTGGTCATTTGGGACTGTATACGTCCGTTACAACCTTGGAATGAAGACGTCTCATCCCGCATCAGAAATGACGTATTTTCGTTTTGATTCTATTGCCAAATATTTATCATCCTCACTGAAGTTACTGTAAACATAATTGACAGTTTCGGAGTTTGCTTTGCAAAATAATTGTATACAAGTCGGTGTAACGATGAATTACTGGTTATATAAGTTCATAGTTACATACAAGCCATGATGCAGAAGCGCAAGTATGTCAACATTCAGATTAATTTAACTTGTAAGGAATTAAGATCCTGGCCATGAAATACAATTTTAGTAATAGGTGAGAAGTGTTCTGGCTGCTCTTAAGTTGGAACATTATTGATGGCATGAACCACATTCACTGCTGCCAGAATTCTGAGGACATGGGTGATTTCCCGTTGTCCGTAACCATGACAGCACATACTGGATCCCTGGCGACGATCCAGAGTTTATACCGTAGAGTTCGCTCGGAGAAGAACTCAATCACTTCCAGGAGCAATAGTGAAAAAATTCCGACAGATGCTGAAGGGAGCACGATGCGACTCCTGAGTTCCTCACTTATCACTATTGTTGCGTCAGGTGCAAGGTAGACTTCAGTGTCGATCTATTCTGACTACGAACAACTGGTGAATTTATTATATTGAAAATCTAGTGTGATACATTCAAGGACTTTCTCTACCAACAAATTCACAGATATAAATTGTATACTATAGCATTCATATAGAAAGTTATTCTTTTTCCATGTTACATATATTTTTACTCAGGAATGATTTCAAAATAAGCAACACTTGCTTAGTTACAACATGTTCATTCGTGCAATGGAAAGAAAAGAAAGGAAGGGGAAAAGCAATAATCGCAAACTTTCAAGCATTTGCGTTAGATGACGCTTAGCATGGAATTTTTTCACGTGGAATATTTTAAAAATAGCTTACACTACGAAAGCGTTTGGCAGAAATTGTGTGTTTTAATGATCCCTACATTTTTTTCTGTAGTAAGTTTTTCTCTATCATTTAAAGTTTCCTTCTAGTTCAAAATCATGGAAAAATCAATCAAATAAAAGGGGTTTCATAGGCTATTCACAGAAATTTGAGATACACCTGCATTTGTTTTTCATGCACATATCCTAAAAATATGGTATTTTAATCAAAATCGTTAAGACGTTTTTGAGAAAATAAAAAAATAGTCAACATTTATTCACGTAAACGTAGTTTGGGATGGGGAGATTTTTTTTTAATCTTCATGCCCATGTTTGGAAGACGCCGAACCTAAATACCAAGTTTGGTGTTTAACCGACTTTTCGTTTTGAACTATGCTGTTCACACACACATACACACACATATGGAGAGAGAGAGAGAGAGAGAGAGAGAGAGAGAAGTTTTTCTAAAATTACTTTTGAACTCAGGGAGTCTCAAAACGGGTATTTCCGTGAAACCTCGATATTGATTTTTGGGTGAAATGCAATACTCCCTCTACTTACTGTAGTGTAGTGGTGCAGAACGTAAAAAATGATTAATAGAATTAAGAAGCAAGAGATTCATAGTAACCAATTTAAGGGAATTAAGATTTGCAGCATTTAGAAAATATCACACCCCAATGAAAGGCCTGAAAATAAGAAAAGGGGAATAAGTTAAGTATTGTTAGTTATATATACCTGTGAGTAATAGTAGTGCCCAAAAGTCTCGCATCGCAAAAAAAATCAACAAAACGTTTCTTATTTCTTGTTTTGCTCTAAAATTTCAAATGCTGTGTTATTTAAATGTCTGGCCACTCTGCGGTCCTGACTAGCAAGTATAAAAGGGTTGGATTCTCTGTCAGGATGAGAAAGTTCTTAGAGATTAAAAACTTATTATGGGTTCAAGAATAGGTGTAGGTACTGTGGAAGGCTACATTAGGTCCCCTTCTCTAGCATCCCTTGGACAAATCATGATTGGCACCACGCCATGGCTAATGGGACTCGAAACTGCATTCGTAATCCGCATCATCATAATACCCTTTAGTTTAAAGAATTTTTTAAGCCTAGGCGTTTGTGTTGTGATCATGAAAGCAAGAACAGTTTTCAAGTTTAAGCGTCTTAAACCTGCAAGAAGTCATAAATTTCATTAGACCTTTCATGAAATCTCAAACAAAATTGTGCAATATGTCTTTTTTAAGTTAATATTTTATATACTGCGTACCTACTCCCGCACCTACGACAATCTTACTGCACTAGTAGCACTCTAATATGAAGAAACATGTATTCAACCATCTGCAGTCATAACGGCCGTTAAATTACAGAATTGCCATACGTTGAAACAAGTATTCACATACGGCCTACATATGATATACAGGGTTAGTCATAAGTCAGTGTCACATTTGGAAAACATCTTGTGTGTGAAGTATGAGTCACGCAAGCCCGAATCATGTATATAGGGAAACAAAAGCTCTCCAAGTTTGTGTCACGTGAAGCGCACATTTTGTGGTGACACGGTTGACCGCTAGGTAGCAGGAGTGTTCAAAAGGGCATTCGCAGGTAACGAGAAAGCAGTTTGCGTGATACAATTTTAGAAAACAGAGGTTATTTAACTGTTCAGCGGTGATTTTGCACTCATTTTTACAATGATACGCCAGATTGCAGGACCATCAAGAGGTGGTATGAAAGCTCACTGGTTGTCTATGTTCACCCAAGTGGCCCAGAAGGCCGGGACCGTCAGACGCCACTGTTGCAGGTGTTCGTGAGTTGTTTGCACGCAGACCACAGGAATCAACAAATCTTGTAAGTCTGCAGCTGGGACTGTCTCAGTCGACTGTGTGGCAGATTCTTCCCAAGCAACTGAAGATGAAACCGTACAAACTGGAACACATGGTGACAAGGAGGTTTGCACACAATTTGCCATCGACATGCAAGCTGCAATGCCAGATGATGGTGGTTTTGGTGACAGACTCGTTTTCAGCGACGAAGCAACATTTCACTTAACGGGGAAAGTGAACCGTCACAACGTCTGCATTTGGAGAACCCAACACCTACATGTGACAGTCCAGCATGTGCACGACTCCCCAAAAATCAAGTGTTCTGTGCCCTCTCAAAGGACAAGGCTTCCGGCCTCTTTTTCTTGACCGAATCCACAATGACTGACATTACTTATCTGGACATGTTAGAACAATGGCTTATGCCGCAACTGACAGACAAAGGTAACTTCATTTTCCAACAGGACAGGGTCCCACCCCACTTCCATTGACTCGTGTGCGCGTATCTGAATAAGAACTTACGAATTGGACTGACAATGACATCGTATTATTTCGGTTGCTGCCCCGATTCCCTGAACTTAACACCATGTGAATTCTTTCTCTGGGGATATATGAAGAATAGGGTGTTCATTCCACCACTTCCAGCTGACTTGAAGGACCTCCGAGATCGCATTACAGCAGCGATAGCAACGAACGACCGTGACATGCTGGTGCGGGTGTGAGCAGAATTGGACCTATCGCCTGGATGTCTCCCGTGTAACCAGAGGCGCACAATTGAACACTTGTAAGGTATACCAAACAAACTTTGGGAGATTGCCTTTCATTTGGTATATTATTCACACCGATAGCCCCAGTAATTATTTCACAACAAACTTCCGAAATGTGACATTGACTTATGAATAATCCTGTATTTAATTGCAGGCTCTTCATTGCAATCGGTATTTTCAGAACGATTTGTTTACCAACATTTTGATACGATGGATATCTGATTAAACATTCAAGTACACCTCCCTTTCTAATTTGACGCTGCGCCGTAGATTATCACTTGTGCATCCTCATGAATGTAACGTACCATGGTTTTGTTTTCGAAACATCTCTGGTTATATTAAATGGCGATGACCCGTTCCTCTTTTATGTTCATGTTAAATCTAAAAGCTTCCTTCCTTCTCTTTAAATTCGATTCTGGTTTACGCAAAATTGATTGCTTGTTAAAGATTTAGATAAAAGTACCAAAGTAAATATGTTATTGGTCTGTCATGAAACAACCGAGGAAGATTCCGGTTTGCGCGCCTTGCATCACCCTCAGTGGGAGCAGTTTTAACTCCAGAGTTCATTTATTGCGAACGTAATTCTTCATACTTAACATCTTCCTTACTAGATTCCAGATTTTTACGCCTAACCAAATAGTAAAATATGCATAAAAATGTAAAAAAAGTTATGCACCATAATATGAACAAATAAGCAAAAATCAGATGAACTATTTGTTTTTTAGGTAATATCTTACTGATACGAGTAAGTGCTCCTGTATCTCGCCACCATTAGCCGTAGCGAGCCACAGTAAGACCACAGTGACCTCTGATTTTGGTGTTTAACCAAAGATTAGACTAAGGTATTTGTGAACTCGATTCAAACTGGTTGCGAAGAAATACGTTCATCTCAGCGAACGTGAAAGTATGGATTCGACACTAATCTTGACATATGTGCATTTTTTTCACCCCTTCTCACTCCTTTCATGCAAATGGGGACTGAACTTGGGCTTAATTGGAACAGTGTCATTCATCTCAGTGACCCTGACACTAATATAGGTCTTGTTTTTACTTTTTCTATATCACCCCATCCATACCCGCAGTATTGTTTTCCAGATTGTAAGTCATACCTACCGAGTTCGGTTGAAATTGCACACACACATATATGCATTTTTATACTGACGGCAGAGACTTTATTAAGTGCTATAATTACTGAATTATACCTTAATATCGCATTCAAGAGTAAAGCATACATTTTTTGTATTAAAATTTAAAATACGCATTTTCCCTTGGAAACACTGCTCAAATAATCTGTGAAGGTATAACAAGTGTATCATTTCCATATACCTTCAAATATATAAAAAAGAGCATACATTTCGCACATAAATCCGATCTCTTGTCATTACAAACATTTCAGAGCAACCAATCAGGATGCCTGCAGTACCTAGATGTATTTGACAAAATCTGTCCGCTTCAAAATCGATGAGCTGTATGGAGAAGGGGATGAATGTGGGATGAATACCCATAACATAGGCGAAAAAATGCAAGTGCTTTTGCTTACTACTATCTACTTTCCACCATTCTCCTTCGTTTATTTTATTCCCTTGTTTTCTTGAAATTTTTGTCATCGTCTCTTTATGTTAAATTAATCTCAAGTGAATAAAAATGTTGGATTTTTAGGTGTTATCTTAATGGTAGATTTTCATCATTTTGGTGAATTAAATTGTCCGATTGTTCCTAAGTAGCGTCTTCCATAAAAGAAAGAAGAAGAAAAGTCTATTTTCATTCTCGCTGTAACTGTCGCTGTGGTTGGAACACAGTAAGTTGGCATCGTGCTTGCATATTACCCAGATGGGATGGGTAAGCAACAAGTTTTCGGTACTTCGTGTTATGTTGCATCCATCAAGGCAAGCTGTCAGTCGACTCACGCTCGACCGTCACGAGCTAAGTCCTGGCTTGCTTGGCTTCACAACGAGAGAGGGCAAACAACTCTACTGTTGAGGTCATCGTCCTGCATCGACTCCCCACTACCTTTCTCTCTCCTACCTTCGCCATTTTTGTTATCGTTATGTTGATCCTAGCTGCCTTTGTCAGTCGCCGGCCGCTGCATCTTCTTCCTGTTTCTCCTCGGCGGCTGCACTAATTACGATTGCATCCTTTCTTTGCCTTGCAGTTAACTCATAAGGAAGTGCTCTCATGCAGGTACCTGGCGGTAAAAATAGAAGGCACTTGGCACAGAATGGTAGCTAACGCTTTCTGCGGTTGAATGAGAATCTCGACTTTACGGTCGGTATAATTGGCGGAAATAAACTGCGCAACATCTGTTTCTTCCTCTTACGCAGCACCGTGCCCTGTTCTTACAAAGGAATGTAATGTGGTTCAATATATTAACCTTCTATTAATTAGTATTGTTAAGCTTTCATTTTATCCTCGTAACAAGAATACAACTGTTTGTTATTCAAAAGTGAGGTCATTTGGTAAGTGGACATTAAGATTTTTTTGCCTACGTCATGTTTAACACAGTCTGTTTGAACTTCAGTACGCTCTTGCCTACAGTATTGTAATGAAGTCCGTCTGTAGCAGGTCTTCAATGGATGTTTAATATCATCAATGAGCATTTGTTGGTGCGCCCGAGTAGTTCTGGGTGTTTCAATAGTCAGGTAAACGCTTGTACACACGAGAAGTGCGTTTAATGTCGGCTAGTGTAAACCTGAATTTAGGTTTTCAACCCTTCAAATATGTCAGGATTAGATAACTGTTGCCCTCTTGTTAAATAGCAAAGCAAAGAAAGTAATAAAACCTAAAAGGATAAATTGTCTGTATGAAGCACATTTTTTTCCAGTCGATTAAGCCTAAGAAACTAAGCGTTAGATGTTCACTGGCCATCTCGGGAATATGAAGAGCTCAACGAGGGCACTCTTGATCCCCTCTTATCAGGCACGCTACGCTTGGGTAACGCATCGGCTGAGCAACTTGGCATCATGAGATCCTTTTAAGGAGCGGCTGTTGAAAATTCACAATATCTTAATCTGAAGCCACATTAGTTGTGGTTCACTACCATTCTTACACCATTCCACTCAGTACAAGCATCCTTCACAGGTTAATTGTTTCAAATTTGTTTGATTTTTCTGTCCCAACCCATTTGCTTCTAGATCTCGTTCAATCACGACACCGTTTCCCGTACAATCCTACTTTCTGTTTCTTTGGAATTCGTGTTTAGCACTGACGTGGCCACTCAGCCCCACTAATGATGTAGGTCCTGCGTTGAAAAACAGCCAGTTGACTCTTTTAGCCATATTTTCTTGATAAGGGTGGTCAGCAACAAAGTAAGAGTGGTTGTCACGGGCGAGCTTCGTTTTTCTTCACCTGATATTGTGCTGAAGTGTGCATCGTGATACAAGTTGTGTCTTTTGGAACTATATTGTCATGTGTGCTTGATGTTACTTCTCATTTTCTGAAACACCCCCCTAATTGCAGATACTTCAACTCGCTCCCTGCCTTTGATTGCGTGTACTTGGATGTATCGACAAAGGCGCAGCTTACAGTGCCGCTGGCTTAGAATGTAACTTTGAGTTTTCTCATTAGTTAATTTCATTAAATACTTGATGGGTAATTTACTTAGCCATATTAGCAAGGAAATACAGCAATGGAAACATTTGGAGAAGTGTTTCATGATCAGATCGAGAGCAATCAATAAGGCTCCTTCTGTCCACTGAGGTTAGTCATTACTATAACTATACCCGAGTGTAGAAGACAGATACAAATATTTAAATGAACTGAAAAATGTTAGATTATGCATCTTTAAATATGTTTGTAAAATATTTTGTTGATATTTATGCCAGTTATTACACACAATATCAGTTTTCGCCATTTTTTCAAAATTCTCGCTTGCATGGTTATTTAAATATTGTAACACAGCAGTTATAGCCCAAGGTTATCGTGAAGGCAGTCGGAGATAAAAAAAGATAAGTCGCGTTCTCGCCCGGTGTAAACATCAGAAGCGCTATTGGCAGATAACCAGAATATTCTGGAAGTTTGTTTCCCCCCTCCAGAACGTGTGTTGAGATAGTTCTAAAATGTTCTGTGGAAGATTCCATTGGCTATATGAGTGAACGTTTTCGCGAGAGGAGTCAGTCAGTCAGTAAATGAGCGAGATACCCAGTGCGTTTCTGTTGCGATGAAAAGTGCTGTTCTCCTAGCGAGTTTGTGACATGCAGCGAGTGCTACTGCGAAGCGAGAGATTGTAGAAGTCATGTGTTCGACTCCCGCGAGTGAACTGTCCGGAAGAAGAGGTTACGTCACGAAGAAAGTGAAGTGACGGGGAAATTGAACTAATTCACATTAGTGAAGTGAGATTGTGAACTAAGAACTTGTAGTGAAAGCTAAATCAGATTAAAGCAGTGACAATGAGAACTGAGAGAAGTGACAGTTGAAAAACTGAAAAAAAAAGTCGCAATGTTAATGTTTTATTGTGAAAATTCATTGTTTTAATAGAAATGCTCCACAAAATGCACTTTTAAAAATATTCACTTAAAAATGCAGATTTTACAGTAAATGAGTGTACAAAAAGACCTACCATATCTGACGTTTATATTAACCCGTAATTATTGTAGACAAATTATTAATTTTTGTATCCAAATTTCTTCATTTATCAAAGATAATTTATTTCCTCAAAATTGGGCCATTATTTTTAAAAAGAATATAGTCATTTTCTTTAATGTCTTTTGGGAGGCAGTACAAAAATTATGAAGCAAGGTAGTAAAACATTGCATCGTGTAGAGCATTTTTAATATGGAAAAATGCTTTAAAACAGACAGAGAGAAAATAGGGTTTAAAGTTGGGCGTACCTATTAATAAGCATGCGCGTGTCCATTTATAATTTCAGATCATTTTTAGTTTAAATGCACCAAGTGGAAGAAAGTTTAGAATTATTAACAATTTATTATCAAAACTGTATTTTTTACTCTCTCTACCACGTACATAGTAGTAGAAAAGATATTGCATTCCAGCCAAAAATTCGATATCGAGATTTCCTCAGAAATACATGTTTTGAGCCCCCTGAAGCCAAAAAAGCATCCATAGAAACAGGTGTGTATGAACGGCATAACTCGGAAACGAAAAGTCGGATAAGCACCAAACTTGGTATTTAAGTTTAGTACCTTCCAAAAATGCGACACGAAGATTTTGAAGAAAATATCCCCATCCCAAACTACCCTTTACTTGAAAGATTTTTAGACTTTTTTTTTAATTTTCTAAAAAATGGCTGTAACAATTTTGATTAAAATACCATATATTAAAGATATTGGCGAATAAAATGTATATCTTGAATTTTGGGGGAATAACGCTTGAAGTCCCCTTCGTTCGGAAGGAATTTTGTATAATCTTGTATATCTTCTAAATGTTAAGCGATAGACGAAAATGCACTACACAAAACATTTAGATCTCTTTAAAACACACAGTTTATTTCAAGTAATGTTTTTGTGGCGTAAGCCATTTCCGAGACATCCGTTATTAATGGTATTAATGTTCAATACTTGGCATTCTTTTCAAGACCTGTCGATTTTCAATTATTGTTTCTCGCAATGTCATGGAAAGAATATGGAGTTTTAAGGCTAGTGTGTAGCGTCCAGCTCTAAAACATTTGACTTTCGCAATTCCCTTTATATCTGTAACCAAATGTGCAATGCAGTTATTTCTGGAAAGGTTTATCTCGATTAATATGTAGTAGATAGGAAAATAAACTTTCGTAAGAATAATTTGTATACCTATTAATAAACGATATAGGGTAGAGAATGTCATGTGAATGTAACACACCAAAGGTTTTTTTTTTTTTTTTTTTTTAGTTTTCACAACTGTTGGTCAAATTTCCCAGATGCATTACCTTAATGAACAAATTGCTTCCTTTACTTAAGACTTATTATGAGGGCAATCTGACCCTGTCAATGTCAAAGCTGGAGAAGGTTGCTGCTTTCACGCGCCCTGGCACAGGCCTGTATGATTTGCGGTGCGGCAAGTTGAAATATCGCGCAGTAACTAATGCATTACGGTAGCATCACACATCGCGATTACTTGTACCGCAGTTTCACTGCTAGAGCGGTATTCTTAGCGGTTCTGAGGTCTACCAACATCGCGTTCTGCACCCAACATTATGTCACCGTCATTATCAGATGAACTTGTGCTTCTCGTCGCTGCAGCTAAGGATGATTAAAATAGTCATAATAGTCGTAAATTATATGCTGGAAGGTTGAAATTTTACTTCATATTCCATAAATGACGGAAAGAGAAGCAATTCACGAAATTTCAGATTGAATTAGAACTTCGTGAAAAAAATCTGATGTGATACATTCACAAGACTTTTTCTACCCTTTAACTTTATTAGTGAGTGTACAAACTATTCTTACCAAAGCTTATTTTTCTATCTACTACATTTTAATACAAATAAACCTTTGCAGAAGTAGCTACATTACACATTTCGTTATAGATACGAAGAGAACAGCGGTAGTCAAATGTTTAAGAACTAGACTATATGCTGGCCTTAAAACTCCATATATTTCCATGCAATCGCGAGAAACAACTGAAAATCGATGGGACTTAAAATGAATGATAAGCATTGAACAATCCGAACATTTAATAACGGATATCTCGGAAACGGCTTATGCCACAAAAAGACCTATTTGAAATAAATTGTGTGTTTTAAAGAGATCTACGTTTTTTATGTGACACGTTTCGTCTCGCTTAACGTTTACCAAATATATAGGATTATACAAAATTCCTTCCGAATGAAGTGGACTTCAGAGGCTATTCCCAGAAAATTCGAGATATTTTTCATGTAAATATCTTCAGTATATGGTATTTTAAACCAAATCGTTGGCCATTTTTTAGAAAATAAGAAATTTCGAATAATGTTCCTTGTAAAGAGTAGTTTGAGGTGGGGGGACTTTTTGAAAATCTTCGTGTCGCATCTTTGAAAGGTGCTGAATGCAGATACCAAGTTTGATATTTATCCGACTTTTCGTTTTTGAGTTATGCTGTTCACACATACACATACACACACACACAGACCTTTTTCTTAAAATGTGTTTTCGCATTCAGGGGCATCAAAACGTGAAATCTCGGTATCGAATTTTTGGGTGGAATGCAATATCTTCTCTACCCACTATGTAGAAGTAAAAATTTGTGGAAAGGAAACTGTTTTCCCCCCGTTAAAGCGGCGGATATAATTTTTACTTTCTCTACCACGTACTTGTAGGCAGAGAAGGTATTGTATTTCACACAAAAATGCGATGTCGAGATCTCACCAGAAATACATGTTTTGGGGCCTCTTGAATAAACAACAAAGGGCATCTCCATCCCCATGGGTGGGACCGAAACCGGGCTCAATGCGTAGTTGGGGAGCTCCACGCTCTGTGCCACAGCGCAGGACTTTAAAAGTAATTACAGAGAGTAGTTTAAAAAGTTCATTATAGATACGTAAGGTGTAGAGGAAATAATATGACCTTACCAATGTTAAATAAGTACGAAGGCTTTCACGACCGGAGTTAATCGATTAAATATTAAAATCTTCCGGGCTGGAAGGCCGTGGTCTAAGGGTAAAATTACTAGCACCCGACGTTTACCCTTGGACCACGGCCTTCCAGCCCGGAAGATTTTAATATTTTATCGCTTGTTTGACATGGACGATAAACTGTTTTTGAACGCAGAAGCAATTATTTAATAGAGAAAATATTCTGAAAGTTTTTGGAGCTTTTCCGCTTCTTCACTTTGACTAGTCTGTGGATAAGGATTGCCAACCTTAATATATGAAAGTATCTTCTTCATTAATAGCATATATACAGAGTGGACTATTTAAGTTGAGATTTTATATCATCTCCAAAACTAAGCGTTATAGAAAGAAATGTCTTGAACAAAAGTTGCTTGATACCATGGGGGGAAAGTAAATGTCATTAGTCGTGTTTTATTTGGAGGACGTTTTGATGTCATTTTAGGGCCCATTTAAGTTGACTGTAATAATAGGTTCCCATTTAAACGCATTAAATTGACACTAAAATGACCACCATAACGTCCTCCAAACAAAACACGACTTTTACTTTCCCCCATAATATCAAGCAACTTTTATTAAAGACATTACTTTCTACAACGCTTGGTTTTGGAGATATTGTACAGTCTCAACTTAAATGGTCCAGCCTGTATGTATATAATTTTATTACTCACGGTACTATCATAGGTATACCTACAAGGTTTACAAGATAGTGCTGTATCGACATGTGTAAAAATAAATAATATTTGAAACTAAAAGAAGCACGAAGACTGACTCACAATCAGTCGAAATGCACTATCGCAATTATTTATATTAGCCACTCCACAGTGCTGCATTAATGCAAAGCCATAACGGTCCTATTTTGCCTTAGAAGGTTAAATCCCATAACAAACACGCATCACGCTTAAGAATGCGCGCTTGTTTAAACGTACTGCCAACATCAAAGCAACACAATAACGATTTATTATAGCAAATATTAATAGACATAGAATATTGTACAATGTAATTATCTGTAATACCAGAACTTCTTTATAGTCAACATATTAATTGATGTTAAATATTGTATATTTTCCCCAGCATCGTACGTCCTACCGGCGTTAAAATTATCGTATGCCGCGTAATTTATTGCATAGATTGGCATCCCTGCAATGGGCCTTGAAGCTTCTAAGCGGTTGATTGCTCACCTAGCATTTCTTCGTGTAAAGAGGTTTATTACCAAGAATGTAAAGCCCATCACAGCTAAACCTGCATAAATTGATGCAACAAAAACCTTTCTCGCACTTTAATCGGAAGAAATTGGTCTTGTACACAACGTTTAAATTTGTTTTTTGATTACTAGTGATTCCAGTCTCATCTGTAGTCGCCGATTGTAAGGCGAAAATCGGACACATGAAAACTTGTATCCTTGGCATTTGCTTTCGCATGGGTTTGAATACGCGACATCCATTTTGCTAAAAGCCACTCCTAGTCGGTTGTTAAAATATAATACTCTCGTTCATCGAGATGTCTTCTGTCTTTGCAGTATCAGACATCTTCATTCGATGATCCCCTGAATCATAATCGCGCTTTTGGTATTTTGTGGCGTCCCTCGGCTGTTTCTGTCAAGTAAATTTAAGGGTTCCTGCGTATTATTCTGGTTTTACTTTTTCTGATATTTACTTGTGGTATGTAGGGGGTATATTACACTCCGCTCAAAAACACAGGTTTTGTGATATCCTGACCCCTAAAAGCATTTTTAGAAAAATTGTAAGTAGAAAGAGAGAGAGAGAGAGAGAGAGAGAGAGAGAGAGAGAGAGAGAGAGAGAGAGCAGTGTGAAGCCGTACCCTTTGCTTCAAAATTTGCTGCTCTCTCATGGTTTTCCATCAACTTAGATATCATTTAACGTTACCTGTTCTGTTGAGTTTTATGACATCTCGTAGCTCGTTCCGTGTTGTTTCGTACGCCTGCTGCTCTAGTGGTATAGCTACGAGTTCTTTATCTCAGGATATGCGTTCGTGTATTTGAAAGGATAACACCAAATAATGTTGTCTAAACTGTTCAGTTTAAGAAGAGTCGCCACCTGTTGAATTTACAAACTAATTATATAACAATAATTAAGCGAGGCGTCAGTTGCCATAAGTCGCAGAAATGTTGCTCGGAAAGATCCCTCTCAATAGCCGCTAAATCTTTCCGCCGCGTTCATGTGAGCTACACAGCTTAAAATTAACACGAGAGTCAAAAATCTCAGGAGAGTCACAAATATGCACGAATGTGTGTCTGATTTAGAATGTGTGCTCTTTTCTTAAATTAAGCTCCGCCCAGATATCAATACCCCAACGTTCCTTCTCGCGCGGTCCAATCTTAAATTCTACATATTCGTCTCTTACTTTGTTGCTAAGCCGTACTTTTCACTTTTATAATTTACAGAATTGCTCCCTTCGTGACTTTGCAGACGTACTGAAGTAAACCCTAACTGCATTCCAAGAATCTTTAAGCTAATGTATTCCATACATGACTTTTTCTTTATGGACAAAACTTTCAACTCAGGCTTATTACATTATACATTGATTTAATGTACGGAAATTATTTATTGAAATTATTTGTTTAGTTTACTATCATTCCTTTATTTAATTATTTATATCTTCCCGTCAATAATTACGGTATCAAGGTAACTTAAAACAAAACGTCGGATACATACCAAACTTGGTATTTAAATTCAGCGTCTTCCAAGAATGCGATACAAAGATTTTCATGAAAATACCCCTACCCCAAAACGACGCTTTACATGGAAGGCGTTTCTTTTTCTTTCTTTCTTTTTTTTTTCGCAAAGGCTCAAAACTATTTTGGTTAAAATATCATTTGTTTGATGCGCTGACATGTATAAAATGTATATCTTTAAATTTCTGTGAATAGACTGTGAAGTCTCCTTTATTCTGATTTAAGTTTATATAACTGTGAGACCATAAGGGATGGACAAAACCAAGAGCTTTTTAAAATGTACATTTTGTATTAAATGATTTCTGTAGCTTATACCGTTTCCTGTTTTTGGTCCTGTTTGTTGTTCCTGATTTTACAGTAGGTATTATAGGCTACGCACCTTTTAAATACATGTAACTTCTATTATTTCTCATCAGACTATGCAAAGAATATTGAAAATATCAAGTCCAGTATGTACATAGCCAACGCCTTTTTTTTAATTACCTTCTGTTGCTAGCGTCCTGTGTACTTCTATGTAGCTATAGAAACATTTTGTTGAAATACTTTTAGAAAACGCTTTATGGTGATGAACAAGAAGTATAAAAATAAGATATTTTGCCAATCATTTGCAGCATAGACATAAAAGTAAATCATAGTAAGTAGAGAGAGTTGTGTGATTGTAACATATATATTTTTAAACAAATCTTATTGACCTTTGTTCGTCTATTGAAAACTATTTTTGGCTCAGAAGACAGCCAGTTGACTATAGTTCCTGAATTTTCCAATGATCCATGTAGTGCTTTCATTCCAAGAGTATGAAATTCCTGTTAAATGTATTATAGAGAATTCCTTCCTTCATATCCATCGAACAATGTATCGAAGATTGTCTGAGAAAAATATTAATAACTCCCCTCAATCTTAAATTTATTTATGCAACCCTAGCATTTCTAAACAGGCCTGTTGTTGTATGGAATATCATGCATAATTGGCACAAGCAGCACGTGTACCAATAGTAGCAATGCCACATTTCCTGTAGGAATGACATAATACAGATATTCCAAGTTGTGGGGGCTTATAGAGAGAAAATATGAAACCATGTTGTGATATTGGTAACTAACCGTTCTTTCATACCGGCCCTATGAAGGACAAGGTTGGAAAGGTAGAATCGGACTGAAAAAAACTTGTGTTACATTCATATAACTTTCTCTACCCTCTATTGTTTATTAGTGGATATATAAATATACTTACGAAAGTATGTTTTTCTATCTACTTCATTTTAATACAGATAAATATTTGCAGATATACCTATATAACACATTTCGTTGGGATACACAGGGAACAGCGATAGTCAAATGTTTTAAGAACTGGCTATATGCTGGTCTTAAAGTTCCATACTGTTTCCATGCAATCGCGAGAAACAACTGAAAATCGACGGGACTTACAAAGAAGACAAAAATATCGAACAAATCGAACCATTAATATCGGATATCTCGGAAATGACTGATGCCACAAAAAAGTTATTTGAAGCAAACTGGATGTTTTAAAGAGATCTACATGTTTTGTGTAGCACGTGTTCCCCTCGCTTAACGTTCACTAGTTATAGTAGGTTATACAAAATTCCTTCCAAATGAAGAGGTTACTCTCAGGTTACTCTCAGAAAATTCAAGATATACATTTTATTTGTCATACAAATATCTTTAATATATGATAGTTTAATCAAAATCGTTAGAGCCATGTTTTAGAAAATAAACAAATTTCCAAGAATGTTCCATGTAAAGGGTAGTTTGAGGTGGAGGAATTTTCTTGAAAATCTTCGTGTCGCGTCTTTGGAAGGTACTGATCCTAAGTACCAAGTCTGGTTTTTGGCTTTTCGTTTTTGAGTTATGCTGTTCACACATACACGGACCGTTTTCTAAAAATGCTTTTTTTTATTCAGGATGCCTCAAAACATGTATTTACGGTGAAATCTCGGTGTCGAATTTTTTTGGTAGAATGCGGTACGTTGGATGCCATAGCCCGGATTTGACCACAGATCTTCCTGACCAGTCTGATATTACCTTTCCACTCTTGTCCTACACACGGCTTGTGTGAAAGAACAATTAACACTGATTGACCTCTAAGTTGGTTAGCCCGGGACTTAAACTAATTGAAACATTGTGAGTGTCATTGTTGTATGTCATCTCAAAATGAATTTGAGATCTCCTTGTGGTTTTCCGGGGAAAATACAAGTCTGTTGGGATATTCAATGTCGTGCCGGCATGTTACATTGGTAACTCAGTTGGTTAGAACAACCGGCGAAGCAAGAAGATCCATGGTTTAAAGCCCGGCTATGGCATTGAATTTTTCAGTATGATTCTATCTTTTCTACATTTTATGATATTCTTTTCTGAGCAAAACCTCTGTGTATGATTAAATATAGAATAATTAAGATCTTAATTTATTATTACCTACCGTGCTGTGCTGATAATAAGCTACATCAAAGACAGTAACATCTGCTCACTACTCTCCCAGGAAGGTAATGCGTGCAAGGTTATCGGTTCAACACACCAGGTAATAACAGATGAAGTGCGTGAGAGAGGCTAACGCCTCATTTATGAACATATGAAGACGCTCTTGCTTATGTCCGTTGCGGATGCCAAATTATTTCATGCAACTTATGATGCTAGGATTGTATAAAATATTGTATCCAACTCATGGATAAACTTCATGAAAATGTTATTGTCGCACTCACTGTTGTATTCACTCGCGACATAAACATAAAGATTATCCACTTGTTGCATAAATAACTTAATAGGGACGTTTCCTCCCTTGATAATCTCGGCATATGTGTTCATCCCCACCAAACGCAGATAAAGTTTTTCTTCATCCGTCAGATGTATCCACAGTGCGGTTCACATGACTGCCATATTTGCTTTACCATAATGTTGTGTGCAGA
Organism: Deroplatys truncata; assembly: GCA_030765065.1. Taxonomy (NCBI): domain Eukaryota; kingdom Metazoa; phylum Arthropoda; class Insecta; order Mantodea; family Mantidae; genus Deroplatys; species Deroplatys truncata. The sequence continues at coordinate 61,351,323 of CM060976.1, read as the reverse complement.
TATTAAGAGTTTAACAGACCAAGATGTGGCAACATTGAGATGCCGCCTCAGGTTACAGTATCACTTCAGCGTTCACTGACGTCTGTACACCTGTGTTGCAAAGCACTTGTATTTCCCGGTGAAACGGGTATTAACTTTATCCCTTGGAATTGCAGCTAAGTACGGAGCGTTACAGAATTTTACAGTACATGTCTTCTAATAGTCGTTCCCTTAATAGGCGATACAGAAGTATTTGCGTGACGTGAATGCTTTGATAGAACACACTCCACAGGGAATAGCTGTGCAGGAACTGTTTTAACATAACTTACGCCATATTATGAAGCTAGTTGTTATACATTTCACCATTTAGAGTTAATTATTTAAACAACAATTCATTTCAACTTATATGCATTGGAAACCCTAAATATATTTAAAAAAAAAACCATATACACCAAGGATTCGAAAGCAGGTTGATCCAATTACAAGAAACATGCGTCTCACCGCTCGGCTACCGTGTATGGTGTATGTTTTTTTATCATTTATTTGTTAAATATATGACAATTTCATATGTTTTCCATGCATAAAATATCTATTATTGTTTGTTCAGAGTCTTTTGAGACAGTGAAAAGGGGAAATGAATTCGTGCGGTCAGTGCAATAGTTAGAACAAAGAAGCCACATGAAGCCGAACTGGCTGCGTGCCAGCGGTTTTTACCTTCCCTTCTCCACGTCTCAAAAGACTCTGAACAAACAATTTTAAGACATCCATTCATAAAAACACAAATTATATTTTCGTTTTCAAAAATAAATGCCATGTTAGTAAGAATTCTAAAGTGAAAAACTAACCCAAATGTTTAATTGACTTAATATTAGATGTGCAAACTCTCTAGTTTCATTCTTCAGTTATGAATGGCGCTGGTGTGATCATGCGCGCGCGCCTCATAGCCTTGGGGTTCTGCATATGATGGCAATCATGACCTTTGCTATGGCTGAGCGCACATATGAAGACGAAACTATAAGGAGATCTCTCCTTACGTTAGTGAACGTTGCTGGATACTCTGTCTCAGGCTGCAAGGACACTTGAAGTCCGTATATCTACGGCTACGAAGTGGGTACGTTTATCCAGGGAAGGGATTGTTCACCATCGACCTAGTTCGGTTCGAAAACGTTTGTCCGCTATTCAGCAGGGCACTGCATTTCTAGAAGAGGCAGACAGCAATCCCTTCCAGCATGTACCTACAATTAGAAGTAATTCTACAGTGCCTTCGTTTTATGCCAAGGCCGCGGATCGCGCGAATGCGTGCTCCGCACGTAGTCTACTACACTGCGGGGTTTTTCGTTCCGTAACTCCCCCTTTACTTACTCACGAATGTTAGTAACATATGTAACTAGTGCTAACCTTGTTATAAGTATTGTTGAAAGTGGTGTCAATCTGTGCGAAGACTTTTGCCATCGTCGGATAAAATTACCATTCACACGCATTTCTTCTTGCGTAATGTTCATAATTTCTGCTTTTATATTGCCCTTAAGTTTGCCTGGTGTGGGGATTGTTCCTATAAACTTTATTTTTTAACGTTTAGCGATTCCGTTCTAAATTTATTGACCAAACATCTCAGTGTCTCTACCCGGAGGGGTTGTCAAGGTTGAGGTTCTTTTACGTGCTGTAAGTCTACGACACGAGATCGCCGGCTTTACTTTCCTTACGAAGAAAGCCATGCTAAGGATGTTTACGCCCGAAAAAATCCATCGCCCTCGGCTGGGTTTTAAACCGCGACCTCGGGAACCAGAGGCTAGCGTGGTACCCCTAGACCACGGAGGACTACATAGACAAAGCCTTCTTTGAAAATATGTTCTTTTATAACTCCAATGTGTTATAAGTTATTCATGTTCAAGGACTTCGTAAATCCGTTTTAATCTTTGTGTCTTATGAAGTAAATTAAGAGATGTTTTACAGACCACATCCGTGAGAAGGAATAAGGCTTATTAGTGGTGATAGAATTATCAAAATCGGTTGAGTAGTTTCTAGATTACCCCCCCCCCACACACACACACACACACACACACACACACACACATCTTACAAGGACTTAGCATGGCTTCCTTCGGAAGGGAAGTATAAAGCCGGTGGTCCCGTGTCGTAGATTTACGGCACGTAAAAGAACCTCAAGCCTGATAAAGAGGCCTCTGAGCAAAATTTCCAGTTTTTCACATCCAATACAGAATAGGAGGCTAAGAACCATAGTAATTAAAGAAGGTCCATAAATAAAACAAACTCAATTTAAATTTCCAAGGATGCGGCATGAATATTTTCATGAAAATCCTTCCACCGCAAACTACTCTTTACATGAAAATGATCCTAACAATTTGATTTTCTCAAAAATTGATTAAAACACCATGTTTAAGATCTTTTCATGACAAATAAAATGTATATATCTTGAATTTTCAGGGAATAGCCTCTGAAGTCCTCTTCATTTTGAATTACTTTTGTATAAATGTAAAACCAAAATAAATCTTATTGCACAAAAAGCATACAACATATGTCAAATACTTCTTTTTTGTGTAGTTAAACCGTTTCCGAGATATTCCTTGTTTTTTTTTAATTTTCAAATACTTATGCTTTCTTAAAATGGGAAATAGTTATTGTTTTTTTTCTTTTTAATTTCTCTTGCCGTGTAAAGAGAATGGAATTTTAAAGCCATATGCATAGCCACTCGGTCTTAAAAGATTTTGACTATGGCTTAAAGCCTACTGTATTCCCCTAATCCCCTTGTACTTACAAGGAAGTATGCAATAAGGCAATTTCCGCAAATGTTTATATCGATTAGCAGAAGTAGGTAGAGAATAAGCGTTTGTAAGAGTATTTGTACAATAGTGAGTAGAGAAAGTCGTGTGATTGCAAAACATGTAATTTTTATTATCTCCGGTCGGTGTGTTTCTTTGGCATGCACACTCGTAATCGTACACCATTCCTTCGTTTTAAGTTAGTTTGGAAACTTGGATGTTTTGAATCTGAAGGACGCTGTTTTTTTTACACTGATGACAAAACTAGATTCAGTTAGCGTAAAATTAATGGACTCGTGCTTGTAAAACTAAGCGAGCAAAATGCCAGCTATTTCTTCAAGCGTTAAAAGAATGTTTGCTTTTGTATGTTTTTATGTCTGGGAAATAGCGACAAGCTATTTACAGGTGCGTTATTCGTATTCATTAAAGCGGATTCGTTTATCACTGTGTAAAACAACACAGGTGGCCGAGAACGGGAGGTCCGCGTTCAAATACTGCCAGTTTTTTTAAGCTTTCTTCAATCCTCGTAACTGACAAATGCTAGAGGTGTCGCATAACTAGAGACATGCAAAATACGAAATTTCAAATTTTAAACCATGCTTGCTATCACTATGGGAACAAGTATCTTCGTTATAAATACACCTAATAAAAAGTTTCATAATCATAATATTTTGGTAAAATATCAATATATTATGAAAGGTTCATATTTATTCATGTTATCAAACATTTACGATTTATCGTTTTTAAAATAATTTCCGTTAAGAGTGAACCGGGCTTTCCACATATTCTATGCGGGCAGTTTTCTGTGCAACACATTCAGAAAACCCAAGTCACTCTTTCCAGGAAACTCTCTGGATAAACTCGCACCATGCTAATCAGGTATAGTTGAGAAAATGCAGAATTTCCTCTACTCGTATGTGAGTTACGTGCGAAATTAAACATCCTCTATTCTTGAAGAGTTTTTATTTTCGCGAACCGGTACTTTTAGTGGCTAATTGTAGTTAGCATTAAGCAAGGACAAAGCAACCAGTAACGTCTTCTTGTTTATTACTAAGTTTATAGATTTCGCAATGATTGAAATATATAAACTCCATGTAAACTGTGGTATTTCATTTAATATTTTAGTATTTTGTTCAACTATTGAAGTGGAACCTGCTCCAAATCCTTAAAGTATAAGACGTTTTGGATTTAAAGTATATATTTCATAATATTTTGAGTTTTCTTAATATTTTCATATTTTTAACAAAATAATCTAATTTGGCAAATTTTTCTTCTCATTTTGCCTGTCTCTACTCATAACTAACAAATCCTGCGGAGCTACCCTAAATTTAGGCTTGGAACGTATTCTTTCCAAATTTCCTTTCCTAATTGCATGCTTATACTATCATCAGTGCCCACCGCCTGCGGTGTTGTAAGAACGGACGTTAAACGCGTTATAATATGCAAAGCAAAAGGATTCGTAAGTGCAAATCTAATCATAGTACATCGTATAGAACAGCCTATATTCCTTCGAAGGATGCTAACAAACAGAACTAGTACTTTCCGATACCTCTAATTGTTGGGTAATAAGAGAAACGTACCTGCAGAGAGAACGACACCTAAAGGTTTTTTGTGTTATGTCTAGATATGTGGCAAGTCTAGGAAATCCAAGCACTAAAGTAGTGGAATACAAGTGTCCACATTGGAATATATTTGTGTGTGTGTGTTTATTGTTATGTCAAGTGTTATTGTTTCCACGTAAAGGCATTGGATGCTCGAATCATTGGTAAATCGTGACGAAATCTCGAAATGCAACTTTTCCGATACGTGCTGATTGATGTTTTGTAATTTGCAATAGCGACCGATGATGCACATAGCCGCATACCTTCCACATAAAAGGGGAGACTGAGGTATCGATATGGGCCACACAGCGCCAACTTTAAACGCGAGGCAAACGTCTTCAATGATAGAGAAAAAGTCGTATGCAGAAATTGAACCCTTGCCTTGAGAGCTTCTTTAGATACTCGCAATGATACCAAGATTCTTTATCAATTTAGCTTTCAAATGAGTAATTAAGCAGTTACATAATCGTATCTAAGAGAGAGTTTCTGTGACGAATTGTTCTTATTTTACGTGCACGAGTTTGGAAGTGGGAAAGTTAATATCTTCATCGGAATTTTCTAACATTTATTTTATTTTTCCAAGAAGGTTTCCGAAGTTTCCTCTAATCGAAGCTTCGCTTTCAATATACTTAATGTTAAGCCTGCAAATAAAATAAATAAACTTTTGGAAGCAACTCTGTAGTAATAAAGTAGTACTTAAGGATTTGCAATTATAACGAGAGAGTGTGTGGGGGGGAGGGGCGTGTAGGTGTGCGTGTTTGTGTTCATAAAGTATACAAACACTTACTTTTATGTCTATTTCTATACACCATAATAATTTTTCGCTAGAGGCAGTATCAATTAGGTGATGCTACGGTTATACCCATTTTGTTAGCACTAGAAATGATTGAGAGACAACAGTAGTGCGTTTAAATAAAGGTTTCTAACCATAATATTGCAAATTCTTAGAATGAGAAACAGAATAACTACCACACAACATTTTAAAGTGTGTTGCTCAGAATGTGGAAGATTTAAAAGAATACGTGTATATTTAGGAAACTGTGAATGCAACAAAAGAGGTCTACATTTTTCCTGCAGTAATTTTGGCTATCATTTATAGTTTCCTAGCTACATAGATTTCACTGAGAACAAACACGCCTTCATTATATAAATTTTATCGACAAAATTGTTGTATAATGTAATGAGGCTTGGGGAATCCTTTGAAAAATTTCATCTTAGCCTGTGCCCGTGCCGGATACCAAATTTGGCATTAAACTTCTTGAGTTTTGCTATTTCCAGATGCATGTGGAGCTTTCTCTAAAAGTGCTCCTTTTTGGAATTTTGAAGAGCTCATTGTAGTATTTCCTTTAACTTGGGTAACAAGCTGAGAGGAAGTGATAGGAATGTTTCTCACTAAATTACTTTTTTAAAACAAATCAATGCCAAGGTTTCCACCGCGATGATTATGTTTACTTATTTTGGGACCGTTCATTTGGCTGTTCATTATGCTGGCAAAATGCACATGCGAACTACACTTGAAGATCTAACGGTGACCTAAAATATTCAACATCTGCGAAGTATGCGTTTTACATACTCAATATATGCTTCGCGTCAGCTGACAGTCTTCAGTTTTCCTATTGAGAACACATTCTATAAATTGCACGGATAGTTGTCGTGATAAATTATTACTTTATATAATTTATAGTTTGTGTGGTTAGATACTTACAAATACTAGATGTATACTCCCATACAAAATTTTTGTACAATTATTGTTAATGCATCGCCTTGGCAACGACCCCACACCTCATTTTCCTGCCTTGTTGGTTTGAAGGGGCTAATGTGTGGTGGGACTGACCGGACCGCGTTTTGCACAATAGATGGGTTTAGCTGTGCAGGTATCTGCATGATATCAGCCAAGAGGAAGGTGTAATACTGACTAAATAGCTATACCGGACAAAATATTTGGGAGACACTCTACAGTCAGGATTGCTAACAATATTAATAAAAATTTAAAAATACTGAACTTGAAAATTTCAGTTTTTAGATTCTAATTAGTAGCTTCTATTTGTCATTACGAAAAATTATATTTGGAGTGTTTTTGTGTGTTGCAGTTTGAGCAGTACGCTAGAACGACGTTCCACATCGGCCCATCCACTCACTCGTTACGTTTCGTGACGGATGGACAGCTGCCTCTTCGACAATGTCTACACCCGGAGGCTTGCTCCAAGAACCTCGAGCTCCCGACCTACTACGCTTTTTTCCACGATCTCCGGAAAGAGTTCCGAGCGTTCTATGGTATGCCAGACGAACCACAGTCCATCAGGGACATGGTAACATGTATCCTTTTCATATGCTATTACATTTTACCTCTTAGCTACTTTCCTTGTGAATTTCAAGTAGCGGTTCGTTAATGCTGTGCCATGTAGGCTATGTAAGTCATGACGCAGCACATGTGTTCTATTACATTAGTTTTTATTCAGAAAGAAAACTTCCAGCTTTCCCAAAAGTAGGGGTTGCCAAACAGACAAACCTAATTATTTACAAATTATTATATAACACAAAAAGACAAAACATGATTATCACTGATATAAATTCCATTTATGAGTAAAAGAAAACAGCGGAAAATTCTATTTTAGAGGGGAAATTGCTAAAAGTGTAGCTGTTCTGCTGTTAGTCGTGCACTGCAGAATGAAATTAATTTGAATATAAATGATTTTGGAGAATTTTGATTGAACCATTAACAACAAAAACTGCAATGTTGTACATGAAATTGGTCTTGAACTTTTTGCAAAACTCAGCAGAGTACATAGTATGGTTCCTCTTGCCCCAACCATCAGTCCACTAACTTCAATGGATGATAAATTTTACTTCTCAAGGTAGTAGGGGATTGTAGGCTCTAGATTCGACATTTTTCAGTGTGTACTTCAGCTGGTTGTTGTTCATTCTGCTGCATTCTCACTATGGATCGATGATATATCCGAATGATGAGCCTGTGGGATGGCTAGTATATCAATCCGAAGAGAGGAGCCGTCTTGAGAGTGTCCATGCATTTCCTGAAATACTGTATGACCTTTTAGTTTTAAGGCTTCAGCAATAGTTGTATCTTATTTTATGATGCCGATAATTCCGCAGTGTCTCTCCGAAAAGGACAGGCGCCCAAAACGTGGCCAAGGGTTTTCATCTCACTATCGCAGTGGCGACAGTGGTTACCGTCTCGGGACCTTCTTGATATAACACGCAGCGGACAAATATTGGCAGTGATTTTTAATGCTGTTTTCCATTCACTAATGGTAAGCTAGTTTATTAGCTGTGGTGTACTGCTTGTATAGTACAACTCCTTTACCTTTTTGAGACAGGGTACACCAGGATTGAAATTCACGCTCCCTCAGTTCTTTTCTAAGCACTTTAACATGCATTGGTTCATTAGGAATATTCTCAAGTTTAAGTTTTTGTAGGCATGTTTTTATCTCGTCCGGTAAGTCACGACAGGTATTGATAATGATGTGTGATCTCTGTAAATTGAGACAGGCATTAATATGTTGTAAATAGGTTTCCCAGCCGGACTTGAAAAGCCCTAGTTCTTTATACTTTCTATCTGTGTACAACTTAGAATCGGGTATATCAGTCGGCAATTGCAATATTTCTTTTAGTGTTGATTTAATAAGTTTGTCAGCATCAGAAGGAAATTTAGATGTTATTTTGTTAATGGCCGTTGTCTGAAATTGATAAACCAGAGAAGAGCAGATGAAATTGCAAAGCACGTTTAATTTTTGGTAAGACTGTAGTAAAGGTGAGGATGCCAGGATGTCCAGTTTTTTCTTTAGTCTAGCCATGTTTGTAACGGTGTCAAATATAGCTGTATTATGATAGGTGACTCCAAGGTATTTGATAGTTTCATTGGGGGCTGTGGTCTCTATTGTTTCACCATAGTTTAATGATAGTGATTTATAATTAATGGTTCCATTTTTAATTGAAATACATTTAGAGTTGTTGACGTTAATTCGAAGACCAATCTCTTTAAACCTCTTGATGGCAAGTTCAGATAGTATTCGGGCAGAATCCTCATCTTTTGCAATAATCATGGTGTCGTCAGCGTTCGCTGATATGATCTGTTGAACTATTGTACAGACCTGGAGAAAGAGGCGAACCCTACATCACACCACGTTTAATATTAATAGACCTACTTTTACACAATCATGTTTCGATATGTGTGATATTATTGCTTTGCAATTCGTAAATAAGCTTAGACAGTTTGTGGGGATTCCAAGAGACTGAAGAGTGCTTTGGAGATGTTGGTGTCCCACATTATCGAAAGCTTTGCTGATATCAATAACAGCGTAACTTGAAATAGAAACTGGAGCTTTTAGTGTGATTATGCAATCTAGCAACAAGAATTTCCAAACTTTACCATTTCTTCGGTTAAAATAAGTATTTAGGATTTTTAGAATGACAATTTTCAATATATGCACAGATTACTATATAGTATTAATAGTTCAGAAATATAAGAGCTGCTTATCTTGTGAACAAATGCAACATACTGATATTAGAAGTTACACTGGTTGGATGATGGATACATTAATAACAAAAACTTACAACATGCAAACACGTGTTTTGTTTTCGGTACTATGTGTGCAACCAAATCCACATTGCTTAATTCGAGAACTAGTTTTATTAAAAAAATTATGGCAAGTAACGTAACGTAAATGTCAATGTATAATGGATTATGTGAAATAACGGGTAGTAAAAACTCTGTGAGAGTGACACATCAGATTGTATTTATATGTTGTTACATGCAGGTTTAAGCATTAGAAAAAGACTTTATTAAGCATTTATGCCATATATTAAGGGGGGTTTCTGAATAGAGATCCATTTTTTAAACAATTTGTATCAGTTGAAATGTTAAATATGAATTAATCCTGAGTTGAAATGTGTAAATAAATCGATTTTATATTCAAGGATTAAGGTGTAGTAATTTTAATTAAAATTAAGGTAGGATTTTTGCGTATTCTAAGGGGGAAAAAGTGATGCGAGATGAGAATTAATGACCTATATGAAGTATTTTATATTACTACTGCAGGCCATTTTATTTCACTACAAAATAGGGTTTCTGTTATGTTCTTAACTGGGAGATATTGCACTCATTTGGAAATCATTCAAATGTAACACCGGAACGAAAACATGCCCGCGATATCTTAACATGGTCGTGCCCACGCCATCTAAAGTACAGCTTCTGTAGCTGTCACCTCTGGCGATGTGTAAGACATGCGGCGTACATCGTTCCCGCCAACCTAAGATGCCATTATTTAAAAAAATCACATGATTTTCTCTACTCTTGTACAAACTATTTTTACAAACTCTTATTCCCCATATGCTTCATGTTAATTGAGATATCGAGATGTTAATCTTATTGCTAATTTTCTTGTAGATGCAAGGGGAATTGCTAGGCTTTAAGCGATAGTCAAATATTTTAAGAGCTGGTTGCTATGTGGAGTATTCCATTCTCTTTGCATTACCGACAAAAAATGAATAGCGAATATGAGAAAAAGTATAAGTATTGCAACATTTAAGGGAATAACAAGCACTATCTCGAAAATGGTTCACTCAACAAAAAAAAGTATGACATAAATTGTGTATTTTAACGCGATCTACATTTTTTGTTTAGTAAAATTTTGTCTATCTCTTATGGTTTACCAGTTATGCAAAAGTCGTTCACAATGAAGAATACTTTTGGAGACATTCCCAGAAAATTCGAGATATACATTTTGTCATGAAAATATCTTAAACATATGATATTTTAATCAAAATCGTTAGAGCCATTTTTGAGAAAATTAAATTTTTCGAAAAATGTTCCATGTAAAGGGTAATCTGGGGTGGGGGATTTTCTTGAAAACCTTCGTGTCGCATCTCTGGAAGATACTGACCTAAATACCAAGTTTGGTGTTTATCCGACTGTTCGTTTCTGAGTTATGCTGTTCACAGACACACACATGGACATGTTTCCAAAAATCCTTTTTTTTTTGGATTCAGGGGGTCTCAAAACATGTATTTCCGGTGAAATCTCGGTATCGAATTTTTGGGTGGAATACAATACTTCCCCTGCTTACCATACGTAGTAGAGAAAGTAAAAAGCTGTTTTTGCTATTTTCACATTTTTTTAGCAAAGGGGGTTCCAACCCCCAAAACCCTTCCTTAGCTGCCTCTGACCTCTCGTATGAACAAAGTTTCCATCACATCGGGTTGCTTAGTACGCACATGTTCACTGTTTCGAAATGAGTGCACCGATTTGTTTTTGCTGTGATCAATGCCCACTGTGCTGCCAGTGTAGGAAGAGGTATGCGAAACAATGAGCAAAAGTTAAAAAGAGGAAGTTAAATAAAGAAAAAGTAACGAAATAAATGAAGAAACAATTCCCCATTGTCTCCACCTGTTTTTATACTGCTTGGGTTTTGAGTAGTAAACCTGCATTAACGTGTTTTGGGCTAAGATTGAGTATTGCTTTGCTTTTTAATGCAGCTGGGGAGATAAGAGGGCTTACAGTCTGCAGGACACCTGTTAATAGTTTTTGTGTACTAACTTGATTCCTTTTCACAGTTATTGTCGTTTCGAAGTTCATTCTCTAACATTGAATTTAAACGCAGGCTAACGATTACTAGTGTCTTCAAGAGTGACAACCCAAATGTGTCGTTTTGTTAAGGTAAGACAGAGGTAAAATTTCGATAAAAAGTATTAAAAAATTAAATATTTCTTCTTTCCATATTAATACCCATATACCCTATAAATTATTTTTGTGTTTGTTTTCGATTTTTTGCTCTTTAAATGTCGTCATGTGAAGATTTAAATGGCCGTTGTTGACACTTTGAATAGTAGGCCAAAACTTTAAAATTGATTTCTCCGCTTTCATTTTTCTTACATTTCCACTAAAAACACTTCACACGCCACGGTTTTTGTAATTTCTTTGTGAAACTTTCAGAGCAGGAGCAATAATGCTTTCTTATTCAAGCTTAGTGTCTGTGTTTACTCTACAGTTCATGATTTTTCAGGTATTTTTATTTCGATTTGAAATTATATAAAAAACGTTAATAAGTTTTTAAATTTTAAATTAATGTTTTTAAATTAGTCGTATTTTATTTCCGCTTTAAACGGATATTTAACATTACTTTTAGGTACTCTGTGAAAATAAAATAATAATCAAAATATTGAAAAACTAATGTAATACGCCATGTGGGACATTTTATATCGAAGGATATAAAACGTAATAAAATCATAGCTGTTTTTAAACTAAAGTATGTATAAAGCTGCATTTTGGTATATCCATTTATAATAGCAATGCTATTATATTTCACAGTATAAATTTGAAACATATCAATTGGATATTATATATTTTTAAATGTTGACCTCTGCCTCGACTTAATCCTAGATGCGGGATGCATACAATCAAATTATAAGGAAATGGTATACCACCTGTGTACTTAACTCTTATAAATTATTATACATTTTGTATTTCTGTGTTTTAAATTTTAAATATATCAATGGAATAAAGTTTAATAATTTGAACGTCGTTAAGCAACATTGGCGAACATTTCGGACTTGTTTCTAGGCAAGGGCATGGTCTGATGATAACCACTCCGCAATTAATGCTAATTCTGCACATACTAATTATATTTTCATATTATATACTGGAGCTTTAGATGCCAGCAGCTACAAGCGACGGTTGCATTATTAAGAGGGGAAATCATAATTCTTCAGTTTTACGCTATGCAGTGCTGGTGTACCATAGAATCCAATTTGTTCTTGAACAACTTGTACACAGCATGTAGACGTGATATACATTTTAAAGCGATGTAATTTTTTCCCCTAAACATCCGCTTTCCAGGAGAAGGTACAGAGGTCGTTGTCTCCTCCTCACTCCTTGAGTATTCATTGTCTGGTCTTCATCCATCTCGTTCTACAGGTTTACACCGACTCCTGGGAAGAGGCGGCTAGAAAAAATGGTAGATACTTGTACTATGTAGCTTCTGGTGTGGCCTGGTGTAATAATAAAGTGATAAAATAAACAAAACGTTATAACTAGTTTGTCAGATTGATGCAAATTCGCATACCCTACTATTTATTTCAAAGCGGCCTCCACAAATAAATCCTGTTTTTACATGCTACTAAACAATAGTCACATTTGTAACAGAATAGCATTCAACCAGTAATGTTTATGTACACACATGGTACATCCCACGTATCCAAACTCGCTGCACTATCTCATCTATTCTTCCTAAGAGGGTTGTTATTCCGTACGTAGTGTAATAACTCGCTATACACGTGACACACACACGCATGTACGTAGTTATTTTATTGCTTAAGAGTGATAAATACAGACAATGAACAAATATGTACGTGTCATAACATACTTTAACACATTTATGTTAATTATTGGTACTACTGTTATTTATAAATAAGTAACGCAAAACACATCACACGCATTCCCACCCGAGGCATGGTGGGAACGTTGCTTGTATTGTCCTACTGCTGCAAAATAGCGGAAGGTACGGAGTGCTGCAACATATCGTTGCTACTTCTTTAGGGCCCTAAGCCGCAAAGCGCAGTCCAGTGTTGAGGGTCCTACGTCGCAAAGCGTAGCCGAGGGATGTTTTTATAAGCAGAGGAGTGAAGCTGCGGAACGACGGCAGGACATAGCCGTAAGATCTGTGAAGCTAAACCGCTACTTAGTTTCGCAGCGTTTTTATATGCGACATTCGTTTAGCGACCTTGTTGGTAACTCATCACTACCTCCCACCTCAAAATGTCGCCACTTCCTGCTATATAACTGCAGTCGCTATAAAGCGAGGGTGGGTAGACCAGCCAACATCTCCTGCTTAAATATTTCTTCATTTATTCTGATTTATTGTAAATACTCCTCCATCGATTTCGTAAGTATTCCTAAACATTCTTTCTTCTCGGTCAGTGCTAAACTAAAATCCGTAAGAGTATGTAATTGGAGGATAAAATCAATTCTTCTCTAAAATTTAGTAATATAAGTACTTACATTGTTCATATTTAAAATCATTAACACAAAAGTTACATAGAAACCCAAGCATTCGATGTTATTAGCACTCCTATCTTCTTTGACAGTCTTCCAGCTATCGTGGTTTTCGTTGTCGTTAATCTCCATTAGCATGTTTATTGGAATCGTTTTACACTTCTGCTAAGAGTGCGATATCAGCAGGAAATCTGCATTTTATTTTTCTTACTCCTAATATTCCTCTCTTGTTCGGAAATAATTCTGCACCAAATTCTCTGTCTAGACGTTGAACAAAGTGAGTGATATGGAATATCTCTGCGGTGCATCTCTCCCCCCGTTTTTTTTTTTGTGCTCCTGATAAGTTTACTTGGCAGACTGCTCTCTTTGCAGTTCACATCAATTTTCTCGAGAATCTTTTAACACTCTTCTAATCTAACTTGTCAAATGCCTTTTTCACATACAGAAATATTACATACATTTCTTTATATTTTTCTAATGTTGGCTGGTTTATCTTAACACTCCAGTTGCATCTTCCTGAAGGCGAACATTTCTTCTAATTCGCCTTCACCTTAAAATGTAGCCGTTATATCACTCAGTGTTCTCATTAGAATCTTTGCCGAATGAGGTCATGAAAACATTGCATTTCTTGCAGTGTTTGTTTCAGTGGTTGGAATCATCCTTATCTGCCGAGATCCTCTGGAGAACGTCACTAAAGTGCTAAATAACCAATAAACCCACCAAGGATCAAAGATTGATATAAACTTTCTTTTATTGCATCATTGTAGTCAAATGCTGTGAATAGCTTTACCCAGGATGTCGCCCTTCCAGGGGGTTGGCCATTCAACTCCCAACAGATAACGTTTCAGCTGAAACCGACAATATTGCCGAAGCCCTACGGGCACCAATAATTACTGCCGACACGATCCAATAATGTGTGAGAATCTCTGCTCGGCAGAATGCGGCTTCATTATTCATAAACTAGTGCAATGCAATTTTTTCCATTTTATTGGATGAGTAAGTGATGTTACAGTATAACTAGTCGTTTAATCACCCCTACAAATTTGTACTGCTGAAAGTAAAACAGTAACAAGCGGTGTATAGTTCACTTTGATTTTATCATAGCCAAGATAAGAGGTGATAAAGTTATCTTCAAGCTGGTAAAGGACTGAACCAAGTGGGTGGGCGAAGCTACAAGGCCTGCATATCTTGCAAGAACGAGTTACTGCCAGTTAGGTATGTATATCTGTATCTTAAAAAACCTAGTCAGATCCTTATGGATCCTCTCCAAATATGAGCGGTTGTATAAAAGACGAAAAGCGTGAATTAAGTCCTATTTGAAGTCCTATTTTATATAACGTAATGTACTTCTGACAAGCTTGTCATCCAATACCAAAAACCAAAAGAATAATTTTGCAACACCTTGGGGAGATATTAAGCATTAAAAAGGAACATTTTATTGGCGCAACCTGTAGGTATATCAACTAGGTTTTGTTTTGTTTCGCACATACACATCTTATTTCGGTGTCATTACAATTGCTGCAAGCAATAACATATACAAAAATAAAAGTAAAGGTATAAAACAGGCTTAAAAAGCTGTGTTACAACGCCATTATAGAACCACCCACCGCGTCGATGTCCGTAGTCATGTCAACTCTCTAAACCAAAGTACAACTTGCGGAAATTACAGCTCAACCTCAGCAGTTCGTTGCACTTAGTTTCTCGCACGCTTCGGTTAATGACAAACACAATAATTGCGCAACTAGTACCTACACCGTGGCCTATATATTCACCTCGCACAGACAGTGTCAATTAAACATAACGAATTGGCACGTGTGCATTCGAAAGTAACGAAACATTTCCTACTGGCGGAAGAAAACCCTTTGGATATGACGTTGGTAATGTCTATATGAAATAAAATTCTTTTTTTCGTTATTTCGCACAGTATGCTTTGATTTTCTTTAGGATTAATATTTCAATGCAGCGAGACCTAAGTTGCCAGATCTTAGATTAGATATGGTACAGGGTACACCATTGGCTTTCCAGCGAGCGAGATGACTCCGTCTTAAAGTGTGAGACTCGCATACGGGAGGTCCACAAAATGCTGTATGTCTTCCGTAGTAACTTATCTGTGTATTAAATAAAAGGAATGTTATTCTACTGTATCACTGTTTTTTTCTTCTTTTTTTTAAACTAATTTACTTAGTGCACGCTCATGTTGTGTCTGAAAGCAGATTGGTAATAGCTTCCCCCCATCCAATGCTGCTATATGCGGAGACTAGCAGGTACTCCTCGTCTTGTTCGATACAGATTTCCGTGATTGCTCCGGACGCACTTCAGCCTAGGGCTTACTGTGCTACCTGTATCGTTTTAAAGCCAATTCATTGTGTCTGCACCCTTTACCAAGGAATACGGTCTCGGATATGATTTCAAATTATTCTAGTTCTAAAAACATTTTCCCAAAACCAATATATCTCCTGTGAGGCCTTGGCTCACATTATCGGCATATAAATGCCCTGGGCTGTTTCAGTTTCTTTCTTGCACAATCTGCAATCTTAGTTACCCTGAAACACTCCCATTTTTCACAGGAGCATGTTCTCAGCTGTTACATTTAAGTAAGCTTTCAGCTCTTTTCTTACATGAGTTTCTAATAAATAGCTTACCATGTTTGTTTCCTGGAGTTTTAAGCCAGGTTTTATAATGTTCTACTTTGGACCACTTTTTTTTAATAGGCTCTCTTATAAACATCGAGATGTTCCTAAAGCCCGCTCTGCTCCAATAAATTGTGAAGCTGCCCCTGTCTTGCAAGTTCATCAGCTTTTTCGACTAGCAAGTACAGTTTAAGCAAGGGGGTGCAGATTTTTGTGAATGTAGTGATCATTGTACGCACTCTCAATGGTCCTGAAACAGATTTGAAACATATTAGGGTATTTGCAAAGATGTCAAAACATAGTTTGACTCTCGGGAGAATTCTTTAGCGAGAATTATTGAAAGCAGGACGCATGTGTGAATAAAAGGAGGCTACAGCCCGTAGAGAACGCACGGAAGTCGTTAACAGTTCCTGACCCTAAAACCCGTCCCACTACTGGAGCTTCCCAGAGGGGACGAATGACCCGTCCAACCAGGCAGCCCTTTAGAATACAGTTTCTTAGAGCAAGCATCGCCATACACCACGAAACCTAGAAGCACACCTGAAACATGAAGGGTAAATGCGGTAGAAATCGTGTTAGATGAAAAACCACCTCAGCATTCGCCTACCGACCAGCAAAAACCACAAAAAATCGAGGTCAGAGAGGGCGGTCAGCGTGAATTGAACCCGAAAGCTCCCAAATAAGAGCTTCACACATTACCGTGGAACCAACTCGCTCGGTTAACAAAATAATGCTTGGAATGTTTCATCATGCACAGAATACTAAAACAAGATTTCTTTCTGAATTTATCGTCCTTAATCGAAAGAGTAAATGAAGGAGAGTTTGTCTTCAAAGGTAAAGAGAAAACTCTGGGGAGCGCCCTTAACTGAACTTCGAATTCGGAACCTCATGAATATGAGGCAGACACGCTGCCCCCACACCACGAAGGTGGGCAAAACTAGCGTGGTAATCTGGTTGTCGCGATAAAAGGAGGAGGTTTTTCCAGAGAAGAAACATGTGAAACAAAATTGGCTTCGGTAATGCAAACCATGTCATTATACCAAAATAATATGAAACTGCTCATTCACAAGTATTTTCAAAAATATTTTAGTTGCACTTGGCTAGTCAAGAGTGGATTTTCGTTAAGCTGGTCATTTGAGTTTTCAATCATAAAATTGGGTGTCTTACTCAGCACTGCATGGATGCATTCTGTAAGTAAGGGTTAGTTTTCAAAAGTGTTGAGTAGCCTACAATTTTCACTCCTACCTAAAGAATAACAGGCCAAAGCTTTGTCCAGATTAGTCATATGGTGCAAATTTGTACATAAGTGATTGAAAATATGAGTAAGGTTAGTTCTTTGAAGTTGTAAGGTACCCTAGAATTTTCTCAGAGTTGTATAGCTCAAGAGCACAATTTGTGCCCTGATTGGTTAAGCAGTGAAGTTTTGTTTGTTAGGGATTAAAGTATCGTGTCGATTTCATGCCCAGTGTTTGTTGGTAAGGAGGTAAGGAAGTACTAAACGCCCAGTCCTCACTCCTTAACTGGTTCTAGCATTCCACTTAATGTTTGTCTTACTCCTCCCTTTTTCTTCGCTCCTGAAGATGAAATCGACCTGTCCTCATAGGTTATAATTTATAAATATTTGAGTGCCAGACTTTGACATCATACCAATACGAGACGGTCTCGTCTAAGGATTGGTGTGGACTGTCGTTATGAAGCATGCTTTTCAGCCACTCAGGTGAAATGGTTTCGCACTCCTCCCTTTTCGTCACTCACTTATGTCTGACCTTTGTTCATAGAATAATGCGTATGTATCGGACTTGAATTCAAACCAAGAGAGATTAGCTCACCCAGGACTGGTATGATATACAGATGATAGGGAGTTTCTGCCAACATTAAATAAAGAAAAACACTATAGGAAACCAAAAGCATCGCCATTCCTGCACTAGACTATACAGGCAAGGACAGTTTTAAAAAATGCCGAGGCATAATGTGATTGAGCATAAAGTTGGGAAGCGTTTGGAAGTTGTAAGGTAACCTATGGCTTTCGTCAGGTTCTACAGTAAATTTGAACAATTCGACAAGATGGGTTCAACAGTACAAATTTCTGCATAAGGAGCTGAAAATATGGTGGGGTGGTTTTTGAGAAGAGTAGGAGTAGGACTAGATACGGGGGTTGAGGTGAGAGGAGACAGAGGGCGGCTGAACTAGGGGACATGACAGGGCAGAGGACAGGGTCCCTACCTTTTATAGATTGAAACTCCCTGGATGACAGGTGGTGTAACCCCCCCCCGCAGGCTTTCACACCCCACAGGGGACCCGGAACTAGGAGACCGCTCCTCTTCCGGGGACCAAAGGATACATAGAGCATCCTTTTCCCTGCCTTGCAACGCCGAGACTCGCGCCGACATTTTCAATCTTGAAACAGACCAAGCGATGAAAGGGAAGTGAAGTTGAGAATGGAGGTGAAATGGAGGGACAGAGAGCTCGGGGGATGTAATGGACCTTCCCAGCATTCCCTAGTGACCCAGGAAAACCGTGAAAAAATCTATGGGTCAGGAAGGTCGGCCGCGGAAATCAATTCACGACCTTCCGAATGCGGACCACCGCCTGAACCATCCCTTTCCGTTTGAGAATAACAACATAGTCTATAATAAAATGTTCGTTGGATCCTGTAGAATAAGTATTAATTTGTATCTTAGCGATTGAAAGTAAGGGTAGTTTCAGTAAAGTTTTTGAAAGTTGTAGGGTAGTTACAATTCTTTTTATATTGTAAAATCCAAAACTACCAAGTTTTGTCAAAGTAATACCAAAATGCCCCATTGATAACAAAGTTCTTGAAACCAGAGTCAATGGTATACAACTTCCTCCCTCAATAGCTCAATTTTAAAATATCTTAATACTCCCCTTTACCACTTTGGGCTGAAATTCGTTAAAAATCATACTATTCATATACAAGAAACTGAATTGAAATTGGATAACATGAGTATTGACTCCACCAGCTTTTAAACCTCCACCCCACAAATGCACAAATTTTATCTCTCTATATTAGTATAAATACACATTAATGATCAACACAGGTGTGTTATGCCTTTCATGAACTTAGAAAAGATGTACAAGCTGATACTTAAGCAAGAGTTTTCACTTGCTATGCTAAAGGGATCTAAAATTACTTCAAGAATTTTAAAAAAGGTCCATAATATCATGTTATCTATACAGAAGAAATTACTGATGATTATTGGTAACTATAAAGTCATCTATGAGCTCTCTAGATTTTTAGGGCTTCCAATTGGATATATGGTAGATTCAAAATGTATTTTATAACCGTTTATCGGTCATTCTGCTTGCTGCTGTTGTTTCCCTAAGCTAAAATCGGGCACGCCGTTGGCTTAAAGGGATATCTTAGGGGTGCTTTCAGTAATCGACTGAATTGCTACAGTCACTTATTCCGCGCGCACGGCTGCAGGTGATAGTCTACCGCCCATAGATTCTCCACGAGAGAAAAGTAAAACTCTGCGGGCGTGAATTAATGTTGCTCAGGGATTTCTTTTTCAAGGTATGAGGTTAGTTCATATGCAAATAAACATTTAATTCACTTCTGAAGGAAGCCATACTAAGAAATTTTACACCCGAGGAAGATCCATCGCCTCTGAACCCGCGACCTCGGGAACCAGAGACTAGCGTGATAACCACAGCCACTGTTAAACGCATACGTAACCTGTAACATCAAGGAATTATTGCATAAAACCGTGGAAATGATAGGCGGTCTATAAATTGCCTATAGGTGGTATGTTGAACGCGACTAACAGCAGTAGCAGCCTAATAATAGCTTGGAACTGTTATAAGAAAATTATCCGTGGAACGACAAAACGCAGCTGAAATAGCTACCGACGGTACGCAGGTCTCGTGTAACATTTGACATGACACTGTTGTCATGCTATCTGAAAAGTAAATTCATAAGTTGCAAAGAAATTAAATTGTATTTTATTTATGGACGTTCTTTAACTACTATAGTTCTTAGCGTCCC
This sequence comes from Deroplatys truncata, assembly GCA_030765065.1. NCBI lineage: Eukaryota > Metazoa > Arthropoda > Insecta > Mantodea > Mantidae > Deroplatys > Deroplatys truncata. The sequence continues at coordinate 61,331,320 of CM060976.1, read as the reverse complement.
ATTCTATATTGGACGGAAAGACCGGAAATTTTGCTCAGAGGTCTCTGTATCAGGCTCGAGGTTCTTTTAGTGCCGTAAATCCATGACACAGGGCCACTGACTTTACTTCCCTTCCGAAGGAGGTCAAGCTAAGGATTTTTCGCCCGAAAAAAATCCATCAGCCTCCGCCGGATTTGAACACGCGAACTCGGGAATTAGAAGCTAGCATGGTACCTCTCACGGAGGACAGCTTAAGTTGTGAAGATCACACAATTAGAGTAGTGTTTCATCCAGGTTGGCCATTTTTTTATTATAACCTTTTTTATAATCGCTTTAACCTAACGTCATATCGCGACTTTATAATTATTTGCACATGAACTTTGGAATTAAAGTAAAGCATTATATGTTTTTATCTACTACTATAATAAGCAGTGATGCTTTACTTAGTAGTTACTAGGCAACAAAACATATACTTTATATTCTAACAAAACACAAAACACGCTATCAAAACATAAAATACAGGTTCAACAATACGTAAAATACATTCTTAAAAATGTCTTTAATTTTCCAAACTTATTATATCAATATTATCATTAATCAAAACAGTTATGTCACCATGGGATATTCATTCCAAAGACTCGAAGCTTTAATACTTTTCGACTTCCCATAAAAATTCGCCATCAAAGAATCTTTAATTTACGTCTGCTTCATTCGTATAACTATGTGCATAAATAAACTGTCGTTTACTTTTCTGGAAGTATATTAATAGTTGCATATTGGACTACTTTCAAAATTTTCCTGATGAACTGTGAAAATCACCTTCGCTCATCTTTACTTTAAATTCACATATGAAACTAGCATCCAAACCTGGAGAATATAACAACAAAGTTTGTTGATTTATCGTGTCTCTTTTCCCCAAAGTCCACGCTACTCTTTCTCTAAACATATCGTTTCCGCAATAAATAATGCTAAATTTAAAAGATATACTACAATACTCTGAAGGTAGATAAAATACTCCCTTCCGTCGTGTTCTAACTTGAGCCTCTCATTACTAAACTCCTACTTTTGTAACTAGTTCTCTTAAATAAGTATCACACTTCTTTACTGAATTACCCTGAGGCAGTTAGGAGAGGAGTTAAGCGCTGATTAAAGTTCACTGGTATTTGGTAGTGCTGTCGTCATGGATTGAAAAGTTGGCACCTGGTGATAATGTGCTTGATGATCAGTTGTACGTTACACTGCTGGCAGATCTGAGGGTGGTGCTGTTTTAGAAGATAGCTGTGCGTAATGTTGGAATGCCTATTCTTAGTCGGGATATTAAAAAACTTGATCCTGTCTGAATAGAATTTTTACAGGCAGTTGAGACTGGACATTATATTTTGCAGTTTGTATTGCGAAGTGTCGAGCCATCTTGTCTTCCACTCTTAAGGTATATTTTCCACATTTGTGATATCACTGCACGGTGACATTTGCTGGATCGCTTAAGGGGATTTTCGTAGCTTCTTTTGCTGCCTGGTCGGACGATTCGTTACCCTCAGTTCTGGAATGTGAAGGTACCAACATTAAGGTTACATGTTTACCTTCATTAACTTTGTGAAGAAGCAGCTGGATTTCCTTTGCGAGAATATTGGATTATGATAAATTGTGAATTGCAGCGAGCTTTTGAGATGAAAAGATCAAGAATGACTTTGGAGGTCCGGTTTCCAGGATGTACAATACAGTTTGTTTAGTTGATAGAATTCAGTTGAGCAAACAGTGTAGAAATCAGGTGATCTGAATAGATTACAGCACAACCAGGTTTGACATTTTGTCACTCGTCACTCTCCCTTTCCTCCTCATAACTTCATGTTCTTGCAGGTAGCAGGATTCAACGGCAACGCTGTGCTAAACTCATCGGAAGACAAGCAAACCGAATACTGTAACCTCCTTCCTCTCCAACCGAAGATACTTTCCCTGTCATTCACTATGTAAATGAAATTCCTGTTCTAGATATTGTATGCATATCAGAGTCCGTTTTTAAAACTGAATTGCATTTTACATACTAAATTCTCCCAAAATATACAGCAACCTTCATATAATTTAGTGTGGAAGCCTATCAGATATCATGTGCTTTACTAGCTACTTATAATTCTTATGGAAGTGATTAGATCGATTACCTAACTTAGAATTTTTTTTTGTCTGACAAGGACAATTTCTCTTGCGTTATCCCGCTGGGTAAGGGAGAACCCTCGCTCTCGCTCTCTCTCTCCCCTCCTCTCCTCTCTTTCCTCACCCCCATTCTGTCTAGCTAACGTAAATCCTTAATCAAAAATACACCTGCTTTTCTGAGGCAAGTTTAGAAATAAAACTACATTAAAATGTAAACATATAGAACAAACCAAGAAACAAACCAGCTAACTTGAAAAAAATGCAAAAATATTTTAGGTGAAATAACATTTTATGTAGGTATCAGTATGTATCTTTTTAAATGAAGACATCCCAGTAGTTTAATCTTTCGCGTAAATATTAAAGGTCTTTCACTCAAAATTTAGGAATAAAATCTTAGAGCACAAAATGTGTAGCAGTTTTGCATTTAGAGCCGCGTTGTTTCCTGTAGAAGTCGGAAATCGCAGCTACTGTGTATGTAACTGTTTTTATAAATACAGATACGTAATATCAAAAACTTAGCACAACCTCTTAAATATTAATCCTATGAACGTTCGTGCTAAATAGCAAAACATGTTAGAAAAATTATATTTTTCGACAATGAAACTAATTTCTAATCCTTAGCAACGTTATTGCCATGGATCGTAAGTTGACAATCTTAATAACCTGATTGCAATACAAACAAAAGAAAATAATGTGTGTGTACCACATCAGACTTTTTTTTTTTACTTTCTTCCACGTGTGCGTTATAGGTTAAGTTTTAAAACAATTGTTTCAGTCATTCTTCAGTGAAATAATTATGCAAATAGGCATTGCAAGTTTTGGCTTTAAGCTAACCCATTATTCACGTTGACATCGAATACTCATCCCAAATCGAAAACTATCAACAGTAGTAGCATTAGTGCTGATAGCGTTATGACAATTTAATTGAGGTGGACGAATGCTGCTTTTCATTATATTTATTTCGAGACCGGAGGTGGAGAAATAATTATCTTATAAAAAGATGCACGAGTTTGAAACCGAAGTTAAATTGTCACGTAAAACCAATAGCAGTGCTGCTCGGTAGATAATCACACGAAACGCTTATTATTAATGTAACGTCTGTGAAAGGGTTTATTCTTCTATTATACTCATTATACAGTTTTTCTTGTGTCATTCTAGCCGTTACATTTTTACTACTACTTTTTTGTAATTCTCACCGTTCTTTCTGTCGTTCTCCGTGGTGTAGTGGTTACCATGCTAGCCTCTAGTTCCCGAGGTCGTGGGTTCCAACCCGACTGAGACCGATGGATCTTTTCGGGCGTAAAAATCCTAGCATGGTTTCCTTCAGAAGGGAAGTAAAACCGGTGGTCCCGTTTCGTAGATTTACGACATGTAAAAGAACCTCAAGCCTGATAAAGAGGCCCCCGAGCAACATTGCCGGTCTTTCACGCTCAATATATAGAATAAGACGCTAAAGAGCACAGCAGTTAAAGAGCGTCCATAAATAAAACTCAATTTAATTTTTTATTTACCGTTCTTTCTCCTCATGTTATGACTCCGGTCCTGTAGAATGGAAGCAATCTCTTTGTCGCTAACTGAGCCGTCAGTTTTATAATTTCTCTCCGTACAGAATTCTGAAAATTGCTTCCACACCATATTTTTGTTCTTCTTTGTGTTTTCTGGCGTTAAATTAACTACAGCTGCTTTTATATTATCAATATTTTGACTACTAAGGCGCAACATTTTCAGTTGCTATTATTGTAGTCACAGCCTGCGTGATCTGACTCACTGCATTCATACAAAGTAAAAACAAGTGCACCACCACGAAATACTATCAGTGTAGTAATCGAAGGTAAATTGCTATCAGTGTAGTACGGATTTGATTGGCCAACTGACTAGCATACTCCACCTGTCATTGGCTAATGGCATATTGAGTGCGATTATCGAAAAGTTTTTATTATAATTTCATTTTGTGTTTACACAAATGCATAATCTAAATATGTGAGCAAACTTCTTTCATTAACGGTAAAGTGCATTTCTTTCAATTGAAAGTTCAGCCCTTCGCCAGAGAAACGAAGAAATGCACCTGTAGAATAGCAACAGCTTGATTTAACGTTTTCTCCTTTAGGTTTCAACGCCCAGCGTTGGGACATCTTACACAATGTATTTTATGCATCTTACAAAGCATTACATTAATTCCGTAGGCTGGCACGAAGCAAGAAACCTTCCGGATCCAAAGCGATTTGATGCGCTAGATGGGCATCTCAAGTGATGTTTTTAATCAAAAGGAGAAAATCGCTAGCACGATTCCGCTTTTTACGTTTCTCACCCATTCCCCGCAGCGTTAAAACTTGTGAAAGACGCAGCTAAGAGACTAGTGTGATGTTAAAAAGTTATGGTGATTTTTCAAGAGCGATATTTTAAAAAAAATTGGTGTGTTACATTCACATATCTTGTTCTCTTCCCTCTATCGCCTATTAGTGGATACGTATACAAGTTATTCTTACGAAAGTTTCCTATCGTCTTCATTTTAATGGAGATAAAAGTTTCCGGAAATACCTGCATTACATATTTCGTTATAGATAATATTTTAGAACCGGACGCTATACGCTGGCCTAAACCCGTATTCTTTCCATGATATCGCGAGAAGCAGCTGAAAATCGACAGAACTTTAAAAGTATGTCTAACAATAAGTATTGAACAAATGGAACCATTAATAATGTATGTTTCAGAAATGCCTGCTGTCATAAAAAAGTTATTTGAAATAAATTGTGTGTTTTAAAGAGATCTACGTTTTTTGTGCAGTGTGTTTTCGTCTATCGCTTAGCGTTTAACAGTTATACAAAATTATACAAAATTTATTCCGAATGAAGATTTCACAGGCTATAGCCAGAAAATTCAAGATACACATTTTATTTGTAATACAAATATATTTAATATATGGTATTTTAATAAAAATCGTTAGAGCCAGTTTTACAAAATAAAACATTTCGAAAAATGTTCCATGTAAAGGGTAGTTTGGATGGGGGGATTTTCTTGAAAATCTTCGTGTCGCATCTTTGGAAGGTACTGAATCTAAATACAAAGTTTGCTATTTGTTCTCTTTTCTGTTTTTGAGTTATGCTGTTTGCAGGCACACACAAACGGACCTTTATCTAAAAATGGTTTTTTTCTTGGTCTCTAGGACCTCAAAACATATATTTTCGGTGAATACTCGGTATCGAATTTTTGGGTGGAATGGAATACCTTCTCTACCTACTAGTACGTGGTAGAGAAAGTAAAAATGAAATCGAATCTAAGTTTAAGTGCCTTAGAAGTTTTGGCAACATTTTTCCATTACTGCCTAAATGTAGCAAATAGCCTTGGGTTAACAAAGCCCATTTGTCTTTTAAAGTCATTAAAATTTCCATTAGTATTCAGTTTCGCCACAGCGTTTATCTCGTCTGCTCTTAACGAGGTCTCAACTTAAGCTCTTGTGTCATCCTGTTACCTCGCTAATATTTAGATCACTATTTTGGAAACATCTGATATCACATTTAGGTTTATTTGTTTGTTTATTTGTAGTAAGGCCTTTACAGTGCTTATATGGCCTGGAGCTAACCCAGGTTCTATTCCACGCCATACAAAGTAATAAATAAAACTCGGATTTGTTACATTCACAATGTCTACCATTTTAATGATTAAACGTTTTGCAGAAGTAGCTACATAACATACTTCGTTATCGATACAAAGGGAGTAGCGATAGTCACATGTTTAAGAATTGGATGCTATACGCTGGCGTTAAAAGTTCCATACGCTTTCCATGACAGAAACAACTGAATATCGCCAGCACTTTAAAAGAATGACGAAGTGTTGAACAATTCAAACCATTACTAATGGATATCTCGGAAATGGCTTATTCCACAAAATAGTCATTTGAAATAAAGTGTGTTTTAAAGAGATCCACATTCTTCGTTTAGTATGTTTTCGTCTATCACAGCTTCACGCTTCACAAGATTATTACGTAATTCCTTCAGTATGAAGAGGACTTCATAGGCTATTCCCAGAAAATTCAAGATATCTGTACGGTTTATTTGTTATTAATATATGGTATTTTAATCAAAATCGTTAGAGCCATGTTTGAGAAAATTAAAAAGAAATCGTAAAGGGTATTTTGGAGTTGGAGGGTTTTCCTGAAAATATTCGTGTCGCATCTTTGGAACTTAAACACCGAGCTTGGTATTTACCCGACTCTTGGTTTTTGAGTTATGCATTGAATTCAGGGGACCTCAAAATAAATATTTTCGGGGTTATCTCGATATCGAATCCTTGGGTGGAATGCAATGTCTTCTGTGTCTAATATGCACGTGGAAAAAAAGGTAAAAAAGCTATTAGGGAGATTAATGGTTGGTTTGATACGGAATGTAGACATTTAAAATGTTTGCTAAAGGATGAGAGAAGAACGGAAATACAAGAATGCCCAGGAAGAAAGACTAATTGTTCTGGGCTAGAGGGCCCAATATAGGGAGTTATTAGAACAAAAATAGCTGAAGTGGGGTTGAAAAAAGACAAGGAATTGAAAGGAAAATAAGATCAGGTAATGCACAACAAATAGGTTATTAGAAAATGCACACGAGGCAATGCAGGATTAGTGCTTGTTGAACCAAGAGTATGGATTAAGCATTTTAAATCCTTGTTTGAAGTGAAAGCAGTGGGGAAGTGTAACTGGAATCTCACTGGTGGATATTATGATATTTGAAGAAGATATTTTCTTTACGCACCACGTATGGACGCCAATTTGAAGGAGGAGTTGTATCGTATTTCAACTGTTGGGGATCCGAACTTGTAGTTGCAACCGCACGTATAGTAAACAGTTTCCAGTAGCCTTCGCCCCAAATGTACTTTCAGGTGGCCTTTGCCCCAAGTTTAAAAAAATATTAACTTTGTAATTTGACTGTTTCTTTAAGTATTAAATATTTATGTTTGCCTCGGCTGCGTCAGTATTATTGTTAGAGACATGGAAGTCTTGGCAGGGCGTGATGCGACAAGAATGTAGGCTTACACAGATTTTAAATTTTAATTCACTCCTTTTTATTAATACTTGATAGGATTTAAAATAACACTTCACTGATAGAGAGCTGTAGATTCTTTTTATTAATTAATTACACTTTTTAACACGTAAACTTACTTTTCGTCTCACACGAATACGTATTATATTTCTCGAGGACGTATCACGCATCCAGTTACAAACACTGTCCGCAGGCAACACGTCTGGTTATGAGTACTGTTTGGAGGCAACTGAATTGGTTTCAACCGTCTTGTAAATTTCTGTATTTCAAGTCTCTGATTGGCTAATCTTACTCCAATAGAATACCTGCATTTAACTAAAGCTTTTTCTGGTTTTTGATTGGCTATTTTATACTGTCTAAAATCTACTACTAGTAGCATTTAAACTTCCTTACTCATTATTGCTTCAAGGTTACCTCATTGTTACCTCATTGTTAGCAACTTTTAACTTATTACTCTCACAGCTCCTACATTATTAAATTACGTAATGTATTCACATAACATTATTAAACATGTTTACAATAATATAAGCATATGCAATGACTGTTACATACATTTTACAAATTATTACATACACATATTGCTTCAAGGTGGGCTGTTATTGAATTTACATATTATATAATTTGATTGAAATCATTTAAATGTTAATAATACTGCCTCATATAGAAGAATTAGATAGACCATTCTCAGATGAAGTGCTAAAGCAAATAAGGAGTATAGGCAATGGGTAGGGATGGGTTACCTCCAGAGCTTTTCCATGTGTGAGTTTAGAAAGCAGAAAGGCTTCCATGTTTAACGAGACTGATTAATGAAATAAGTGTAATAACGATGTACCTATCAGTCGTCTTCCGGTCTAGAGATACCTTGCTAGTCTCTAGTTACTGAGGTCGCGGGTTCAAACCCGGCGGAGGGCGATGGATTTTTTTTTCTTTCTTTCGGGCGTAAAAATCCTTCAAAACGAAAATAAAACCGGTGGTCTCGCATCGTATATTTACGGCACATAAAAGAACCTCATGTCTGATAGGAGACCTTGAGCAAAATTTCCGGTCTTTCACGCCCAATATAGAACGGGACGCTTAGAACCATAGTAGTTAAAGAACGTCCATTTAAAAAAAGAAAAAAACTAAAACAAAACAGCTGCCGAGTAGCTGTAATGCAACCTAGATATAAAGTAAAAGTAATATATAGATTTGGAAAACTAATAACTGTGATATTCCTACAACTTGGGTATATCCAAAACTGGAAATGAAATGCTGTGACTTCCTCTTTGGGCAAAATTTAGACTAGAGGGTGTAATCACTTTTCCATCCGACCGTACCTAAGTACGAAGTGGATAATTGATACACATCGATCAAAGTGTGCCAGTTGCCATCCATTTTGTTTATATTAATTTAATCGGAAAGTTTCAGCCATGAAACTAACTGAAATCTCCTGTGGATTTTTGTACCAGTTATCATATATGCAGATGTGCCTATAAGACAAAGCAATTACCTACAATTTGTGTTTAAGAAAATAGATTAGGGTGGTATACGAATTTAAGGAAAGTTTTTGTTGTTTTCGAGGTTACAAGCTTCGCATGCTAATCAGATCTTATGGACTCGTATATGTAAGTAAAGAATTAAAACGATCTAAACTGTGGTTTGTTGAGCTAGTTTTAACATTGGATTCGTTTAGATATAGGCACATCTTAAATAACACTTAAAATAATCTGGATCAAATTGGCAACCCTTGAAAGAAGAAATCACGGGAAAACTTGTTTAAAATGCCTATTTTCATATATCAACTAACTTTTTTAGTCTTTAACTAACTTCCTGTGGCACTGTTGATCATCATCCTCAATGCTATTACGGCTACTTGTACACTCGCTTCCATATATGCCGTCACATCTAGGGGAACAGTCATGAAATGTGGGAACATTTGCGTTTAGAGCCAGAGTGATTCAATGCCTAGGTGGCTCAATCGTATTGGACAAGAATGGAAAATGGACAGATTATTAAAATAATGTCTAGTAAACGTGTCCTCTTTGAGAGTAAAAAGTATAATTTACTTAAGTTTTTCATTATGTCATTAAAAATACTTTTTCGTAGAGGCATTGTGCAAAACACGACTTTGTTTGTTATATATTTTAACATGGTTATTATAAGTGATGAAGAGTAAAGCTATTGCTTAAAGTCATATATTCATATGTGAATAATCTAGAATTGTGCTCGTAAAACCACGCCACTGCATGTGCGAAAATTTCAACAGATACACACCTCCTCCTTGCTATACATACTCCACCTGTGAAGGCCAGTAAAATGCCTCCCCAAAGCTGCGATGGCGGCATAAATAGGGGCAAGTGTAGGTATTTTGCACATAACGTTCTATGTAGAGAATTTTCTCTCATAAGCAGAGGAAGTATTGCATTTCACCCAATTCGATACCGAGGTTTCCCATAAATACAGGCTTTGAGTTTCTCTTAATACAAATAAACCATTTATATAAAGCAGTCTGTCTATCTTTCTGTCGACAGTATAACTCAAAAATGAAAAGTCGGTTAAATACCAAACTGGGTTCAGTGTCTCCCAAGGATACGACACGAAGACCTTTAAGGAAGTGCCCCCACCACTAACTACCCTTTACATTAGAACATTTTTTGAATGTTTTTTATTTTCCCAAAAATGGCTCTAACGATTTTTTATTTAAAACACATATTTAAGATATTTGCATTGCAAATAAAATGCATCTTGAATTTTCTGGGAATAACCCGGGAAGACCACCTCATTCTAAATGACATTCGTATAACTAAAAAACCGAAGAAGTTAGAAGAAATCTTACTACAGACAAAATATAGTTTTCGTTAAAACACACAATTTATGTCAAATACATTTCTGTGGCGTTAACCATCTTCGAGATATTCTTGTTGGATTGAATTTTCAAATACTTATAATTTTTTCAAATGGTAATTCTCTATTCAATGTTTTTCTCGTGGTTATGAAAAGAGCATGTGATTTCAAACTCGCCAAATATCCACCAGCTTTTTAAAAATCTGACAATAGTTTTATCCTACTTTATTGTTATACCTTAAACGAATGTGTCATAAAAGTTTATCTCGATTAATAAGAAGTAGGTAGATAGAAGAAAAGCTTTTGTAAGAATAGTCCCTTAAAACTGAGTAGATAGTCTTGTGAATGCAGCACATCAGATATTTTTAGTTTCTCTATTCTTATACCGAGGATATACATATATCCTCGGTATAAGAGTATACTATGTATACCTAGATTTTACTGAAAATACATGTTTTGAGGCACCCTGAATCCCCAAAAAAGCATTTTTAGAAAAAAGTCCGTGTGTGTGTGTGTGTGTGTGTGTGTGTGTGCGCGCGCGCGCGCGCGTATGTGTGAGAACAGAAAAAGTCAAAAACGAAAAGTCTAATAAATGCCAAACGTGGTATTTAAGTGTAATACCTTCCAAAGATGGGACACGAATATTTTCAAGAAAATCCCTCTACTGCCTTTATATGGAACATTTTTCGAAATTTTCGTTTCTCCCAAAAATGGCTCCTAAGATTTTGATTAAAATACTATATATTAGAGATATTTACATGACAAATAAAATATTTATCTTAAATTATTTGGGAATAGCCTTTGAAGTCCTGTTCATTCGGAAGGAGTTTTGTATAATCTTATATAACTGGTAGAAGTTAAGTGATAGAGAAAACCCACTAAACAAAAATGCATGTCTCTTTAAAACACATGATTTATTTCAAATAACTTTTTTGTGGCATAAGCCATTTCCGAGATAATTGTCATTAATGATTCGAATTGTTCAATGCCTTTGGCATTCTTTAAAGTCTTGTCGACATTCAGTTGTTTCTCGCAACTGGATGGAAACAGTATATAGGGCCAGATATAGCGTCCAGTTCTTAAACATTTGACTATCGCTATTCCCCTTGCATTTGTAACGAAATGTATAATGTATCTATTTCTGCAACCGTTCATCTTGATTAAAATGAAGTGGACATAAAAATAAGCCTCCGTAAGATAAGTTAGTATACCCATTAATAAATGATTCAGGGTAGATAAAGTCATGTGAATGTAACACATCAATTTTGTTATTTGTATACCCTATTTTTCCAAGATAGTTTGAACATGCTCTTGAGTAGATACCGCACTGGTGCGTTGGTGTTATCAGCGAAAGGCCAAGCAATTTCGGGCATAACTTCGCATAGAGCGTTTTCCTCGCACATAGCATTCTTATTTCTAGAATATGAAAGTGATTGCCAGGATCTTCCGTTTGAATACGAAAATGTACACAGAAGGTTGAATGATTTTATAAAAAAAATCTGATGTGTTACACTCACATGACTTTCTCTACTCTTGAACAAACTATTTTTGCAAAAGCTTATTCTCCATATGCTTCATGTTAATAGAGATATCGAAATAATATTATTGCTAATTTTCTTAAGATGTAAGGAGAATTGGTAGGTAAAATATTCAAATATTTTAAGAGGTGGTTGGTATGTAGAGTGTTCCATTCTCTTTGCATTACCAGGACAAAAAAAAATGAATAACGAATTTGAGAAAAAGTATAAGTATTGGAAAATTTAAGGGAATAACAAGCAATAACTCGAAAATGCTTCACTCAACAACAAAAAATGTATACGACATAAATTGTGTACTTTAACGCGATCTACATTTTTTGTGTAGTCAAATTTTGTCTATCTCTTATGGTTTACCAGTTATGCAAAAGTCGTTCACAATGAACACTTTTGGAGACATTCCCAGAAAATTCGAGATATACATTTTATTTGTCATGAAAGTATCTTAATTATATGATATTTTAATCAAAATCGTTAGAGCCATTTTTGAGAAAATTAACATTGAAAAATGTTCCATGTAAAGGGTAATCTGGGATGGGGGGGATTTTCTTGAAAACCTTCGTCTCGCATCTCTGGAAGATACTGAACCTAAATACCAAGTTTGGTGTTTATCCGACTGTTCGTTTCTGAGTTATGCTGTTCACAGACACAAACAGACACACACATGGACATGTTTCCAAAAATGCTTTTTTTTTATTCAGGGGGTCTCAAAACATGTATTTCCGGTGAAATCTCGGTATGGAATTTTTGGGTGGAATACAATACTTCCCCTACTTACTATACGTAGTAGAGAAAGTAAAAAGGCTGCTTCATATTAATTATGCTTGAAAGATATGGGGAAAAATTCTGGGATGACCTAACCAGGAGGTAGGTAGTCCGCATTTTGTAATTAAATAAAATGCATCAAATACAGTAATGTGGTAAACATTCAAAAATCCTATGCGTCAATTCCTGAAGAAAGTTCTACGGGTATCTCCTCTTCTCAGTAACTGGACACGTTGAGTTTCCTTTTGCATCTGTATAAGATTGCTCCAAATGGTCTCAACGCCCTTATCTTCACTAATAAACTAAGTTTTGATTGATTTCATTTATTTCAATTACCAGTCTCTTGGCTTACATGGCTTCTAGGTCATATGCTCTTCCAGGATGTCTACTGATACTGGAAATATACTAGAATTATTTTACATACTGGATATACTGGAATCATTGATTACATGTTGCAAAAATTGGACGAAATATCCTTATAGCATTGATTTATTTCAGATTAAATTTTCAGGTGATTGAATCTTGGAAGAATTTATTAACCAAATAAGTATTTTTTGAATGTTATTGTTTTGTATGATATCTATTGTTTCACAATTTTTCATCTTATATAAAAAGACTCAAAATTTTGGATTAGTTTTAACCCCTAATTTTTTTTCAAGCTACACAACTTTTCCAGAATTTTGAAGATTGTTGCGGGGAAGGTTGTGGGGGAGGCTAAGATAAATAAAAAAACTCTGATATCTCATTCATTTCTGTGAATGTTAGTGAAGTTTTTATCCATTATTATGACTAGCATAGGAGTTTTATGAAATGTTTTAAGAGGTAATGGAGAGAAAATCATCATAAAAATATTCTAAATTACAGTAGAATAATTTCATAAAGAGTACAGAGAGTAAATTCAATTAAATCGTCATTGGAGATTCAAAAATCCACCTGTTCAACATCGAGTATGGCAGCTAGTAATAAGCAATTTCATATTGTGGCTGTGGAAACAAATATGACAGTAAAGGTGTAAGCTAGCCACAATATGCATTTAATGCTGCTGCATTTTTACTGCAATATGATTCGAATGTAATACTGGAATTGTCAAAACTTGCACATGAAATACTAGAAGTATACTAGAAGTTTAAATCTTCAAGACAGCAGACACTTTTCCTACGTACTGTGCGTGTCCCCTTTTGACTGTATATAGAAGTCACGCTTTATTGCAATTTTTTTAACAACTCCTTAATTGCGATTTCACCCATACATATTATTTCATTTTATCTTAATAAATTTATCCTTCCAATCCTTCGTTTTATTACACTAAAATATTATAATACTCTGCAGCTGTTTTCCCAAACACAAAGCTTATCCAAAACATTTCTATCATTCATTCGATTTCCATGCGTTGCTTCCGCTAACCAAGACGTGTTTTCTTTCTTGTTTACGCTAGGTATCTATGTTCATATCTTATCCTATCCCAATGTTGTTTCTGACAGGAGGGCGTAGAAGCGCATTTAAAGTGTTAATGAGATTTCTCAGCCCCTCCCCCCAAATTTTGTGGAGATGACGTTGCAGAGTTTGGTACATACTTGCTCATTAGTTTCTATATTACGCGTTATATAAGTAACAAATTATCAAATACGCATAAGTAAATTTTCAGGTCCGTTAATATGCCGAATTTACAAATGTATTTTTCTGAGTTTTACTATCGTACATTCGCCAGCATTCAAAATGCTGTTTAGTATGTTGCTATAAGTTATTAGAGTAAACCTTTTGGAGTTTCCACAATAAAAAATTGCGGTATAGTTATTGCTGTAAGACATATCTTAAACCACCAAACTCACCAACGCACAAAGCCTTAGTTGGAACGCGAGGCCTGCCTAAGGGGAATTCTCTTGGCACCGGGAAGCACGCTTTCCGCTGGCGGAGTCGGATATACATAGTCCCTTAAATTCAAGTGCATAGAACTCTCATGCAAATTATATCCACAATAACCACATAACTTCGTCATAGAAGATGTTTGGAATTACGTCTTGTGCCGCCACACATCTCTCTCAGAAACTCTGCATAAACATTCAATTCTTCGTGACTATGTAAATAAAGTGATGCTTCGTCCGCAAAAAATTAAACGCGGGCCAATAGAGCGACCATTAACATTATCCAGCAGCGAATTGCAGAAATTAACTCCATTTAATCGCTGGTTGCAATTCCTGACCATAGTTAAAGAACGTCCATAAATAAAACCCGATTTTTTTCCCCCGTCTGCTAAAGTATTCACATACGGACTTTTTAGCTTTATAGAAGCACTAACACATTATATTACTGAAAATACGTGTTCTCTCAACGTATCAACCTCTGCAGAGCACAGACTTCGCTTTAACTGATTAGCCGGCACACGGAGAGGGGGAAAGTGGAGGGGGAGCAGGACCGATTAGAAACAGCACAATACAGAACAAACAGCTCCCTAATACCGCCACGCATCGAAGCGAATGCTCTGTACTTTTTGCAAAAATTTAAATATTTTAGAGCCCATCTCTGTGGTGTGGGGGTAGCGTGTCGGCCTCACATTCAAGGGATCCTGATTTCGAATCTCGGTCAGGGTGAGTTACCCAGATAAGTTTTTTTCGGGGGTTTTCTTTATACTAAAATGTGAATGTTGGGTAACTCAGGAGTTGTATGGACCCCGGGCTCATCTGAGCATCATTTCATTCATTGATCGTCCGATATGACCTAGCCGGTTAAAGGACGTTAAATCTTATATATAAATAGTATGAATTTTGAAGGCTTATTTGTTAGTAAACTTATGTTAAGGAACATAAATCTGAAATTTCGTTTAAAATTTATGAAACTGTGTCGTAAGGAGCATTCTTTATAAAACGGCTTAAATTTTAATTTGAAAAATGCGTAATTCCGAAACACATTAGTCCATATGCACCAAAATTTGCAACAGCATTCTTTATATAGACCTAGGAAGCGGAAGAGATTCAAAATGGTCTGTCGGGTATTTAATGTCATGGAAAATTCACGATCGGTGTCCTTAACGAAAATGTTGTTTCCATCAGTTTTTGGATTTCTATACTGCTGAAAGCAAACATAGTTTTTCTTCTACTAAAAGCAGAACTCTGCTGGTAGCAAAAGCGCTTTTGACAAAACAGCTTTGTTATACTGGTATTGCGATCGATCTAAGCTCTTCTCCTGTGTCTACGTTGGTGTCATTCAAGTGTCGGCAGCTTTTCAATTGCGTTCAGTAGATCTCGATATCTATTAGGTCATCAGTCTGTGCAGGTGCAGCACATACTGCATAACCTTTATCTGCCGTCTAGTAATCAAATAATACATACCTGCTTGACCAGACTTTTCCTTGTGCAAGACCGTACGTAACTGCATGCCGCCCGTACAGAGGCGTTTAAATGTCATCACCCAGACAGGAAATGAAGTCAATGAATACGCTTCCTTTCTCCTTTCCAAGTGCATTTCACCCTTGTGTCAGCAAACTGTGGCACAGCGAGATAGTAGAAATAATTAGCCGTTCCGTCGTTTTGTGGTGTGGCACTCAAATCATTTTCGTTGGGTGGGGAACATACCAGTAATTTCACATATTCCACTCTCCATCTCTTCATTCGAGCTGCACGGGTAGGCAGAGCAGTGTGTTAGAGAACTGATGTTCAATTCGGGTACTTTCGACAAACGGAGCACACATTATCCGCTATCACTGAACTGTTTTGTCTGCTTAAAATGTGTGAAGGACATTTTGAAGTACTAGTACGTATTATTATTGCCAACTGGATCTAGCTGTGCCGGTACCTAACTGAGTTTCAAATTTCCAAACCCTTCATGAGCTGTTAATAGAACGAAGTCTGCAACGCAAAAAGCTCAGTGATAAAATGGAATATAACAACGTTCCTCAGTACGCAGAATACGAACGTATACATATTATTTTAATACCTGCCGATTTTAACTTTTTTTTTTACTGCGTACTTGCAATAAGTAGAGGAAGAATTGCATTCCATCCAAAAATGTTATGTCGAGATTTCACCGGAAATACATGTTTTGAGACCCTCTGAATAAAGAAAAAAATCGTTTTTACTAAAAGGTCTGTCTATAAACAATATAACTCAAAACACGAAATGCCGAATAAGTCCCAAATTTTCTATTTAAGTTCACTATCTTCCGGAGACCGAGCGGGATGACTCGGGCAGCAACGCCTGTGGTCCGCATTCGGGAGGTCCCAGGTCCCCCGGCGCCCGCCACTCTGGCCCATGGATTTTTCTGGGTCGTCAGGCAAATGCTGGAGTGGTTTCTTTCAGCCCCCGAATTTCCTGTCCCTCCATTTTGTTCCATCATTTCATTCATCCTTCACCCCGTTGGTCTCTTTTAGTGTCAGCGATGGTGTTTCGGTGCAACGTGGCAGGGGAAAAAGATGCTCCTTGTGAACTCATTCCGCCTCTCAGCTTTCGGATGCCTTCCGGGATATCCGAAACACCTTGAGGGTCGTTGGATCACCTCTGTGTGGACGGAGTCCCCGGCCTGTCTATCCGTCTGCCGGGGTGTCTATTATTGGAAACTTAGGAACCCTATCATTGCTGTACCTCGCTCCTGGATCCGGCTGCCCGGTGTCTCCTCTCGCCTCATCCTTCCTCCCGGAAACGCTCCCTCGTGGAGCGTAGCTACAATTTCCTCACTGGATCGATGCCGAGTTTCTCCGTTAAGGAAGATAATATCTTCCCAAGATTCGACAAAAAGATTTTCAAACAAATCCGCCCACTCCAAATTATCCATTATTACATGGAAGATTTTTAGAAAGTTTTAATGCCTCTGACAATTATTAATAAAATGCTATATATAAGATATCTACATGACAAATAAAAAAATCTGATGTGTTACACTCGCATGACTTTCTCTACTCTTGTACAAACTATTTTTACAAACGCTTATTCTCCATATGCTTCATGTTAATCGAGATGTTAATCTTATTGTTAATTTTCGTGTAGGTGTAAGGGGAATATGGTAGGCTTTAAGCGTTAGTCAACTCTTTTAAGAGCTGGTTGCTATGTGGCGCATTCCATTCTCTTTGTATGTACATAAAAAAAGTGAATAACGCATTCCCATTTGAGAAAAAGTATAAGTATTGGAAAATTTAAGGGAATAACAAGCAATATCTCGATAATAGTTCACTCAACGACAAAAAAATGTATATGACATAAAATGTGTATTTTAACGCGATCTGTCTGTTCACAGACACACACACACACACACACACACACACACACCCACGCACAGACACACACACGGACATGTTTCCAAAAATGCTTTTTTTGGATTCAGGGGGTCTCAAAACATATATTTCCGGTGAAATCTTGGTATCGAATTTTTAGGTGGAATACAATACTTCCCCTTCTTGCTATACATAGTAGAAAAAGTAATATATATATATATCAAATTTTCTTGGATAGCCTATGAAGAAGTCCTGTTCATCGGGAATGGATTTTATAGAATTTCGTATAACGGGCAAACCATAGGATATATAAAAAACTTGTGTAGAAAAAATATAGATCTCTCTAAAACACACAATTTATTTCAAATAGCTTTTTTCTGTCATCAACAGTATCCAGTGTTGTCGCTATCCAGTTTCTCGCGAAAGAGGAAAGAGTATGACATTTCTAGGCCAGGATATAGCAACCAATTTTTTAAACATCTGAGTATCAATTCGGCTTCCTCTATGCATCTTTTATCGTCAGCAAAGTGTGTAATGAAACTACTACTGCAAAGCTTTATCTCAATTAACATGAAATGTATAGCTAAACAAGTTTTCGTTAGAATAGTTTGTAGAAGCTGTATAAAAATGAACGATAATAAAGCCATGTAAATGTAACACCATAATTTTTTTAAAAAAATAAGGTATATTTACAAAGCTCTGTCACAAAGATTTGAGTTATAATGTCGATCAGAACTGAATTCAGCAAACTCGCAGATTATTGAGCATATTTAATAGAACAGCTGTGCGAAAAGTTCCGGAATACGCTGTATTGTTATTTAACAAACACTGGAGTACATTTTGAAGAGTTTATTTAGTAAAATTAATTAACAACATTCTATAGGTTTCCGAAAATAATATTTTCATCCAACTGACTAATCCATTCTTTGTTAAAATTCAAAAACCTCCAGCTTGTCAAAACATTAGGAGACAAAAGATATGAGGACAAATGAATGCCCTTTCAAAAGTCAAATGTGATACACTCGCATAACTTTTTCTCATTTCTATCATGTATTAAAGGATATACAAACTATTCTTACTAAAGCTTATTTTTCTATCTACTTCATTTTAATCCAAATAAACCTTTGCAGAAAGACACATTACACATTTAGTTATAGATACAAAGGGAACTGCGATAGTCAAATGTTTAAGAACTGAGCGCTATATGCTGGCCTTAAAATTCCGTACCGTTTCAATGCAATCG
Organism: Deroplatys truncata; assembly: GCA_030765065.1. Classification (NCBI taxonomy): domain Eukaryota; kingdom Metazoa; phylum Arthropoda; class Insecta; order Mantodea; family Mantidae; genus Deroplatys; species Deroplatys truncata. The sequence goes on along the minus strand of CM060976.1, from coordinate 61,312,600 downwards.
CGAGAAACAACTGAATGTTGACGGTACTTTAAAAGAATGACCAAGTAATGAACAATTCGAACCATTAATAAAGGATGTGTCGCAAATGACTTATATCACAAAAACATTGCTTGAAATTGTGTGATTTTAAGAGTTCTACAAGTTTTTTTGTAGTACATGCTCGTCTATCGCTTAACGTTTACCAGTTACCTATATAAGATTGTAGATAAATTTCTTCCAAATGAAGAGGACTTCATAGGCTATTCCCAGAAAGTTCAAGATGTACGCTTTATTTATCATATAAATATCTTCAATATATGGTATTTTAATTAAAATCGTTAGGGCCATTCTTTAGAAAATAAAAAATTTCGAAAAATGTTCCATGCAAATGGTACTTTGGGAGGGATATTCTTGAAAATCTTCATGCCACATCTTTGGAAGAATACTGAACATAAGTACCACGTTTGGTATTTATCCTACTTTTCGTTTTGATTTATGCAGCTCACAGACACACAGACATAACACACGGGCCTTTTTCAAAAATGCTTTTTTGTTGGGTTCAGAGGGCCTCAAAATATATATTTCCGGTGAAATCCCGACATCAAATTTTTGGGTGGAATATAATATTTCCCCTCACTACACGTAGTAGAGAAAGTAAAGATAGGTATCAAAACATAGAGGTGTGATATTCAATTTTAAGAAGGCATAGTTAAGGATGAGGGGATGAAACTTTGAAACCTAAAATGCAGTTAAGCTTCGCTCTCAGCACGCAAGTTGATATGTTTATATTAAATTAAAATTAGTCATTTAGACTGGGAAATAATGAAATGAAAATCCTTATAATGTAGCATATGCTGCCAAGATATATTCCATGAAAAATAATCGATAACGGGATTTCATAGGATACAGGGCAACCTGAATCCCCCTCCATACAAATGAGAAGTTTTAGAAAAATGTGCATGTGTATCCGTATTGCGTCTGCTGGCAGATAATGCTTCAAAAACGAAAATTAAATGTAGAGAAGTTTAAAATGTGTTTCTTAAACAGGTCCGTGTACGATACAAGATGAAGACCTTCAGGAATTTTCCAATTCACCAAACAAACATGTAGATTTTTTGAAAAATGACTGACGAATTTTTATTAAATTAATTATTAATTTTTCTATTACGTATAGCAAGAAGGGAAATCATTGCATTCCACCCAAAAATTTGATGTCTAGATTTAACCAGAAATGCATGTTTTGAGGCCCTCTGAATAAATAAAAAAGCCCTTTTAAAAAAAACGTACGTGTGTGTGTGTGTATCTGTAAACAGTATAACTCGGATACGAAAATTTGGATAAATACCAAACTTAGTATTTAAGTTCAGCTTCTTCCAAGGATGCGACACAAGATTTTCAAAGAAAATCCACCCTCCCCAAACTACTCTTTACTTGGAAAATTTAGTTTAAAATTTTATTTTTTCAATAACGGCTGTAACAATGCGAATTAAGAAGCACATGTTTAAGCTATTGTCATGACAAATGAAATGTTTATCTTCAATTTTCTGAGAATAGCCTCTGAAGTCCTCTTCGTTCTGAATGACTTTTGCATAACTGGTAAACAGTAAGACTATACTCATAATGTAGATCTCGTTAAAGCACATAATTTATGTAAAATGTTTTTTTTTTTTTTTTGGAGTGTCGAATTAACCATTTCCGAGATATCCTTTGTTATTGGTTTACATTTTAAAATACTTTTCCCAAATGGGAAGTCTTATTCGGTTTTCTCTCTCCCTCTCTCGGCTATGCAAAGAGAACATTACATGGCGATCCGCTCTTAAAAAATTTGACTATCGCTTAAAGCCTACTGTTCCTCAAATCCCGATGTACCTTCCAAGGAAATTATGCAATAAGACAATTTCTGCAAAGGTTTATTTCGACTAAAATTAAGTAGACAGGAGAATAAGCACTTGAAAGAATAGTTTGTACAAGAGTGAGTAGAGAAAGCCATGTGAGTGCAACGTTTCTGTTTTTTGTGTGTAAGGGAATCGCTCAGTTTTGGGGTCATCGGAACATATTGCATTAATGTAGTCTTCAGTGCTACTTGCCATGCGCAAAACAATATGTCATTAAGTGCAACTTTAAGCGCTCATTATCATGGAATTTGTTACTATCTTGAGCATTAGCATTCTTGACATGTGGATGTGTATTTTACAGCCAGTACACACACTAGCAAGCATCTTTGGCGCAGCGCCTAGACGTGCTGCTATCTGATGTAAATATCTGCAGCAAGAAGCTACTCGTGATATGTCATTTGCATGCAGAACTGTTGATCCGGTGTAATGGCACATTTATGGTTCCTCCAATTATCAAGTCAAGCCGGACCGGACACCGCAACCTCATTGATGCGTGACCGGGATGGACTGACTGACTGACTTGTTCTACCCTCAACTTTTGTTTTTTTTTTTACTCACCATCCAAATACAGTCCCTTCCAACATGTTACTTGCTCCAGATTAAACGAGCGGTTCATTAACCTTGAATGCCCCTTTTCTTCCTCCGCAGTCTTTAAAGCAAACTGAGGTGTGAACTGAGAGAGAGAGAGAGCAGATCCGGTGAACAGGCATTTGGTTGTATTTACACCATCTGACTTCAAGATATCTGGGGTTGCACGACGACTGGAGGGTACCCATTGCTGAAATTTCTAAATATCGCAGTTTTTATCCTAAAGTTCTCTAAATTTTGTTACATGCTATTCTGCCACAATTATAAGTGTGTTTTAAATTTCATGCAGATATTTTCAATAGCTTTTGAGAAAAAATATTTTGCTTTGCCTTTACTATAATAATTTATCACATGTTGCACACTATGCAGAAATCCTAATCTTGAAAAAAAATCTCCCACATTATTTAAATACTAACACACAAAACACTTTTCTGGTTGTTTCAGAAAGTAAATATAATTGTTGTGACGATATATCCTCAGTGATCGATTGAATTATGATATACTTTGAGCAATTTAAGAGTGTAACAAAAGTCATATGCTAGTTTTTAAGTTCATTCTCTCTGACTTTCTGCTGAAAATTGAACAAGGTGATTGCAAACTACATCGTGTGGAACATTTTTAATGCGCAAAAACTGTAAGAAAATTAAAAATCGAGTAAAGCGCTTTGGAAGTAAATAAAGGCTATTAGGCCGTGTGCTCTTGGGGATATAATTGGTCACATTTTGAAACTGGCACTGAGAGCTAAAGTCTTAGTATGCAATTGAAGGTAAAGGTTCAAAGTATTTTTGGCATAAAAGCTAATGTTTTAATTTTTTTGAAAATGATGACCAAATTTCATCTATCAACTCGATTCCATTGGCCATCAATAAATGTAGCTTGAGGGGCATCAAACTAACACCTCGTGTATTTTTGCACTGTCGTCAACGATAATCGCGTAAAATGATGGTGTGTCGATTATGGCGAGTTCTAACATACGTTTGTGAAGATTCACGGCAGAAACGTTTACCGTCGGCTGCAGTTGTGCTTCAAGGACAAAAGAGCAGCGTAACGCATATTTCCTTCCATGATACCCAACCACGTGTTCTTAACCACAGTTCAGCGAAGGTTCATTAAATAGGTGTCATTTGACACTCATTGTCACCTAAAAGAACGCCCTAATTACTTCTCCCTGTCTTGATCAGTATTTTCAGTTGACTTGTCAAACATTCTGACCACCATGCTATAATATTTGTAGTTAGTAAACTTGTATTACAAGTGTTGTGTCCACCAGGTATTAAAATGCATACATGGGTACCTACAATGCCAGGAAAATGTACGATTGCGTAAAATTCCTGAATAACTGTAGTAGCCTTTTCACCTTCCGATACTTCGACTAGTAAATAATTGCTCCGAATACTTCCTTCATGTATCTGCACACCGTGGATTTTTGAAACTCTTGTTGCAGTCACCATTAACATCGCGGAATGACACCGCGGCGAAATATCTGAAGGTAGTATGTATCGATAGAAATAGCCATTTCTGTTGCTAGGGTGTGGGTATCAGTCCTAATTAAGTTGAGACTGCCTGTGTTTATACCCTATACTGAGTCAGAAACTTCGTTATCTATGTCGTAGAAGTAATGATTTCTAACCCGGTTTACACGCGATTTGTTAAGATTGACGATCGGGAGCCATAAAGTGGTGTACATCTCTTAAACGCTTTGAGACAGAAAAGTCCCAACCCAAGTCCCTGATTAGCAGTCTTTTAGAATGCGGTATAATTTATTCTGTACTAGGACGCAAGTTTGCGATATACCCTTTACTAACTCAAATTCTTAATGGCATTTTAAAAATAGTTCAAATTTTCATAAATAAGTTATCAGCAGCCTTCATTTGGATTATTCTCTTAATTTTCTCTCCCGAGTTATTACTTGTATTTCTTATATAAAACTACTTAAATGCAGTTAACCTCGTGTGGAACTGCTATCAAATTCAGAAAAGACGTCAAAAAGACAATGAAAAGGCACATAAAATGTGGAGTTACTGATCGCTGCGTGTCTTCCTTCGTGGATGAGCTCATCTTATCTTTAAATCTTTCGGGAGGCCACTCGTGTTCTGTTCCTTTATTGTATAAAACACTAAACTCGTTCAGTAATACTCTTCTAAAATGCTATATCAAACTCATTAGCACGACTGAATATAGAGCCAAATTTGGACTTTCCTTAAGTAGGTGTTAATTATTTAACTTAAACAGGTAGATATTAAATGCAAATAATTTTCCTCAAGAAATGGAACTCTGAATCTTCTCTCAATGGCTGCAGCAAAAAGTCCTTATTTTCAACAGATATCATTAAACACCAAAAAAGAACAGCCTTAGGAATCGTGCTTTGATATTAAAGACGTGTCGTCGACCGCTTTATATTTTCTGTATTAATGCTGTTTTATGAGAAAATCAGAAGCATAATAATGCTTCTGCAATTAGCTACGAATTACTTCGATCAAAGGAGCTATCTGCGTGCAAATGATACAAGCTTGATATAATCTTCATTCGATAAACTGGTGAAAATCGTAAAATGTTACGACAAACTTGGACACCGGATCCAATAATAATTTTCTAGATATTCGTAGCCTACCCCGCCCTTCAAATGGGGCCGGCGTGACATGAATATAGTCGTAAACATCAATGTAAACGAGGGCATTCATCTCTACCATACTCGGCAGCAACCTGCTCCACATCTGCTTCGCACATCAGCATCTCCAGTTCGAGTACTGTTACATGCGAAATAGACAGTAAACATGGGCTCTTGTACAAGCTGACCTGATTTTTGTCTGTTTGCTGGAATTACTTTTTTGGATATGAGCTGCAGCGATTGCTGAAAGATGAAAACTGTATGGTTTGGAAAACTTCCGTACTGCATATTGTCTTGTTGAAAACGAATGTGGGCATCTTATTTCCTCGTCGCTTTAACTGTAGGTACCATACGGTGAAGAATTGACATGAAAAATGTTTTTATACAGAATTATATGCTAGATATGTGGATCATTGAGAGGGCAGATATACTGTCTGTAACAGCATTTTGAGTCGTAAGTGTAGAAAAGGGAGTCATCTACAAATTAAATGTTTTCAAGTGAGAATGGCTCACATTATAGACCGAGAGTAATGAGACGAAAATAAATGTGAAATCTGTGTGTTATGTGCAGAAACTAGTGATCACTTGTTGCGGTGCATTATTGAAACCCTACAGCGAGGCAGAACGCACCATATTCGGCATAGTTGTAGAGGAACAGCCTTGCTAAGAATACTAATAAGGAGTTACGGTCAAAATTATAAGAGGGTGTCTTCAGCAGGTCTGGTTGTTAGCTGTGTCAACATGTGGTTGATACAGGTTTAATGCTTTTTCTGGCATTCAGCCCCTCTTAAGTTCAAAACAAGGAAGGAGTAGATGATCGCTGAATATTCGCAGTGCAGTCAGTCAATGAAGATGATAAGCAGAAGTAATGTTCATTCCGGTCCTACATTGAAGGGTGAATATATGATTCGTCTATTCAGGAAGTGCTGTAAGCATCTGTTATTACTAGGGCCCGGATTTTTAGGTTTTAACCTATATTTTTCCTTGCTATTTAATTACCACATTTCAAGATATATATTCGTGTCACACTTCATGGAGCAGAATATGCGAATTTCATTACGCCTAAAATAACCTAAATAGCTGTTTTTCCTTTTTCGAAATGAAGAATGTTATTTTCGGATTGAAACTCATTGTAAAACTATTTCCACCACCAGTATATAGTTCGACTACAGTTTAACGTAACACATGTGACGTGATGACACCTGGATGCAGCTGATAGGTCAGAAGGAGCGTAACCTGCGTAACGGGATCACCTCCAATCGTTCACCGAGAGTACAACAGAGTACACTGAGAGTGCTTTTCTAATGTAATTGTTGTATAGTGAAACAATGCCTAAATCACATTTATTGAAAAAGTGGATTGCTGCAGATCCACACTTCGCCTTTTTTAGTCACGGACAGTGCTGCCTATATGTTGAAGGTCGGACGGGGGTTCTACAGTCCTTCCACCCGACCATGCTACATGTCACGTGCTTGGCCCACGGCCTGCACCACCTTGCAGAGGTGGTTAGAAGCCACTTCAGTGATGTGAACAGCCTGATATCTATGGTCAAGGAGGTTTTCTTGAAAGCCCCAACACATATACAATTGTTCAAAGAGAAAGTACCAACAACCCCTCTTCCACCTGAGCCGATACTTACCCGCTGGGGAACTGGTTGTCTGTTGCCATTTACTATGCTGAGCACTTAAAAGACATTAAAAATGTTGTCAATGAATTGGATGAAACAGAAGTTTCCTGCATTGCAAAGGCTAAGAAATCACTCGTGTCCCAGTCTTGCCGCTTCCCTTACATATATTAAGACACTTTTTTACTTTCTCTACTACGTATAGTAAGTAGGGGAAGTATTCGATAGCGAGATTTCACCGGAAATATATGTTTTGAGGCCTCCTGAATCCAAAAAAGAAGCATTTTTGGAAACGTGTGCGTGCGCGTGCGCGTGCGCGTGTGTATGTCTCTCTCTATCATAACTCAGAAACGAACAGTCGGATAAACACCAAACTTGGTATTTAGGTTCAGTATCTTCCAGAAATGCGACACGAAGGTTTTCCATAAAATTCCCCCACCCCAGATTACCCTTTACTTGGAACATTTTTCGAAAAGTTTAATTTTCTTAAAAATGGCTCTAACGATTTTGATTAAAGTATCATATGTTTAAGACATTTTACGGCAAATAAAATGTATATCTTGAATTTTCTGGGAATGTCTGCAAAAGTATTCTTCATTGTGAACGACTTTTGCATAACTGGTAAACCATAAGAGAGTACACAAACGTTTACTACACAAAAAATGAAGATGGCGTTAAAATACACAATTTATGTCATATACATTTTTTTTATTGAACCATTTTCGAGATACTGCTTGTTATTCCCTTAAATTTTCCAGTACTTATACTTTTTCTCAAATGGGAATTCGTTATTCATTATTGTCTTGGATTTGTAAAGAGTATTAATCTGCGGCAAAGGGAATGGTGCTGCACATAGCAACCAGTTATTAAGAGATATGTCTGTTTAAAGGCTACTGTATTTTTATATTACCCTTGCAAATACAAAACAAGGGGAACATAGTAGACCTTAAGCGATAGTCAAATATTTTTAGAACTGGTCGCTATATGTAAAATCTCTTTGCATGTCAAGAACATAAAAAAAGAAAAACGAATTCTCAGGTGAGAATAAGTGTAAGTATTGTAAAATTCAAAGAAATAACAAGGAATATCTCGAAAATGGTTCACTTTACAAAAAATATGTTTGACATATATTGTATGTTTTAACGAGATCTACATTTTTATGTAGTAAAATTTTGTCTATCTCTTGCGGTTTACAAGTTATGCAAAAGTCGTTCAGAATGAAGACTTTTAGGGGCATCCACAGAAAATTCAAGATATTTTATTTGCCATAAAAATGTCATAAACATATGGTACTTTAATCAAAATAGTTAGAGCCCTTTTTGAGAAAATAAAAATTTTCGAAAAATGTTCCATGTAAGGGGTGGTTTGGGGTGGGGGGATTTTCTTGAAAACTTTCATGTCGCATCCCTGGAACACATTGAATCTAAATACTAAGTTTGGTGTTTATCCGACTTTTCGTTTTTGAGTTATGCTGTTCACAGACAGACAGACAGACACACACACATAGACACACAAGACACACACACGGACATGTTTCCAAAAAATGCTTTATTTTTTTTATGTCTTGGACATGCAAAGAGCATGCAATGCTCCACATAGCAACCAGCTCTTAAAAGATTTGACTATCGCTTAAAGCCTACCATATTCCCCTTGCACCTACAAGAAAATTAGCAATAAGATAGAGTCTGCAAAGGTTTATCTGGATTAACTTGAAGTAGATGGAGAATAAGCGTTTTTAAAAATAGCTTTTACAAGCGTAGAGAAAGTCATGTGAGTGTAACACATCAGAATTTATATATATATATATATATATATATATAAGCTAATCTCCGGCTGGGAAGTACAACTTTGCCATTGAAAGATGCTCTAGATATCATCGGCAATGTTTCCAGTAAAGAAATACCTAGACCAATGGGAGTTGCATGTTCTTCAAAGTTGCAGAAGATTCAACGAAATCTTGGTTTTGAAGATATGAAAATCATCAATACAGTATTACAGGGAGAAAAGTATACAGAAAAATTACCCCTAGAACCTGCTGCACTGGCATCAATATTCTACGCTCCAATGACGTCATGTTCCGTTGAAAGAAGCTTTTCTTCATACAAGAATGTCTTACGTGATAATAGGAAATCGTTTACGCCAGAAAATTTGAGAATGCATGTAACTATCTACTTTAAGCCAAAAAATAAATCTTACAACTAAGTACCAGAAAAGCAAAATTGTTGATACCTGTATTGCTTCACGAAGCAAAACTTAAAAGAAACTATTTTAATCAAGAAAAACCTTAAAAAAAACTATTTTAAGTATATAAGAAACCTAAAAACCATCGCAGCAGATAGATACGAACACAACGTGCAGTGCACAAATATTTGTAAAAATTTTCGTGCTTGGTTCGCGTCAATCGACGGGAATCTCAGTTACTATGGAACTGGAAATGTTGGATGGGCTCTCAAAATTATCTAACGAAACTTCTGCTTGAATTTTGTAAGTTTTTGGCAAATTCGAGGAGAGAAAGGATTGCAGAGGTTTTTGTTAGATGACGTGTTGCTGGTACAGAGAACATAGCGATTGATGTTGAATTCTGCTCACACCATTGCGTAGTACAACAAACCTTCCACTTGACGCCTTCTTTGTGAGATTTGCAATGACTTCTTGTTCATCCATGGCTTTGGGATAACTCATTAACTTTACCTCGAAATATCTATGGCTCTCAGTTCCTGTCTCCGTTATTCCTTATCATTGTTATGTGAGAAAGTATTCCTTCAAGTGTCAAAATCAGCACGATAAACGGGCTGGAGTTAAGCCAAAAGTTAATGCATGCAACTAGCGATTAACAGAGCTGCGTAAAACTCTTCAGTAAACAAAGGAAGAGGAAGTCAATCCACATATCTTCCTACAAATAAGCCTAACTTTCCGTTAATACTCTTTGAAGTTATGTAGTTGATAGAGACGCACATTAATTATTCAAATGTATAACGATAATGTTGAAACACTATTGATCTAGTGAGGCCATATCCATATCTTATTCATCTCAAGCACAACGCATTCCAACACACGCACAGCATGTTTCAAAATAAATCGTAGAAAGCGTGAATGATATAACTTTTAAATGTATGCACCATTAAAAATGTTATTTTCGAAAGTTTTCGGTCAAACTGCCTGAAAATTTAATCTGGAATTTTTCTTGCATAAACATTGAAGATTTCCAATTTTATTTCGGTATTTTCTTAGTCTTCAAGTTACTGAGTTTCAAAAATGAAAACCTATGCCAAATGTTCATAATGTTTCACGATGAAAATCTAAATAATCATGCCTCTGTGGTCGAGTGGTCAGTGATCTGGCTTCTCAAACCAGAGATCCCAGTATTCTCACTCCTGGCTGGTACAGAGAATTTTTCTTTATCCAGAGTTATACCTCTCTCCATAGAGTCTTTTAGAATGAATGTGGATGTGAATGTGAGTGTATTCAATTTAAGAGTTAATGCACAAAAAGATTTGAAAACCCTACAGTTCACGGAGTAAAAATACCATCAGCTGTTTCCCAAGTCAAAATCTCCAATATGACCATAGAAGTTAAAGAAGCTATAAAATGAAGCAATTTTATTAAAATGAAAAAGTTCTAAGTTGTCAGAAGATTTTCTGTTGGTTGTATTATCTATATGTATAGGTGGCGATTGGCGTTAGCTGTGAAAGTCTTCTTGAGAAACAGGGTTTTACTTGCCTTTCTTTCACTCCGCTGTATTCAATTTGTTGTTAGAAGTTCTGATGTTTGATAACCAACTGATAACTGTAGTAATTGTACTTGAATCACTACTTCAATCGGAGGAAGTGTTTATATCTGCACTCCTCCGGAAACCCCTAAAGGCAAAATAATAAAACGCGACATAAGACAGCGGTCGCCACCTCCCATTTATGCCTTGACCCTGTATGTGGACATATTTGGACGAGTATGCAACCAACAGGGCCCACGCTTCGCCACACTGCAACACTTCCTGTTCGATATAACGATCTACATCGCGAGGGCGGCGAAACAAACAGCTACAACCCTAGCATTTTGTCTGCATCAGTGATTTTGACTGATGTCCATTAATATAGTGTGCCTCGCAGTGATGTTGTTTTAGCTCTAAAGGCTGGTTCACAATAACCAGAAAACGGACACCAAAACGGAAACGAGAAGTAAAGCAAAACAACTTACAACTATTTGTTCACAATATCCCTGGAACGACAACGGAATGCATATCGATGACAATGTGGATAGCAGAAAAGTCAATTTTGCACATTGGAAAGTCATTTGTTTGTAACTAGCCAATGATAATTTTTCAGCTGCTTCCAATTCAGCCAACAGATTAGGCAATGTCAAAATTTTATAGAGTAAACATTTTCTTAATGCAGATCCATTATTATTACCGATTCCTCTAGTCGCACCAAGCGTCATTCAATAACTTATTTCTCTAAAACAGATATATATATATATATATATATATATATATATAACATATAAGTGTAAAATTGTTATAATTGCTTAGACACATGATTGAATGTTATAAGTAACAGTTCTAAAATTACAAAATAATCCCTAGAAATATGAATAAAGTTGTTCAAAACGTCGAGCTTTCTTCGACATCTTCCAATGCTGCACGAGAATTTTCAAAAAAATTCTCCCAGCTAAACTATCTTTTACTTGGAACAATTTTTTATTATTTAGGGTTTTCTCAAAAATAGTTCAAGCAATTTTATTTTAAATAATATGTTTAAAATACTTACATGAGTAATAAACCATAGGTATAACTTGAATTTTCTGCCGTGGTATGTCCTCTTCAATCTGAATAAACTCTGTAAAGGTTTGTATAACCGGTTAGCCATGGGAGACAGAAAAAAACTATTCCCACAAAAAAAAATGAAGACCTCTTTAAAACATAACATTTATTTCAAATTCCTTTTTGTGGCATCGGACATTTTCCAGATATTAGTTATTGATCTGAATTTTTTGCTGTTTTTACTTTTTCTACCACGTACCTAGTATGTAGAGAAGGTATTGATATCTATCCAAAAATTCGATATCGAGATTTCGCCGGAAATACATGTTTTGAGGTCCCTGAATACTCATAAAGCAGTCTGTGTCTGTGAACATTATAACTCAAAAACGAAAAGTCGGATAAATAACAAACTTGGTATTTAAGTTCATTATCTTCCAAAGATGCGACACGAAGATTTTCAAGTAAAACCTACCACCCCAAACTATCATTTACATGAAATATTTTTCGAAAATTTTCTTTTTCTATAAATGGCTCTAACGACTTTGATTAAAATACCATATATTATGATATTCACATGGCAAGTAAAATTTATATCTTGAATTTTCTGGGAAAAGTCTATAAAGTCCTCTTCGTTAGGAACGAATTTTGTATTATCGTGTATAACTGGTAAACATTAAGCGATAGACGAAAACGTACCACACAAGAAATATAGAATTGTTTAAAACATACAATTTATTATAAATAGCTTTTTGTGGCATCATCCATTTCTGAGATATCCGTTATTAATGGTCGAATTGTTCAATATTTAAACATTCTTTTCAACTCTTGTCAACATTCAGTTGTTTCTCGCGATTCCATTGAAACAGTATGGACTTTTAAGGCCAGCATATAGCATCCAGTTCTTAAACATTTGGCTATCGCTATTCCCTTTATATCTATAACGAAATGTGTAATGTAGCTATTTCAACAAAGTTTATTTGGATTAAAATGTAGTAGACAGAAAAATAAGCTTTAGTAAGATTAGTTTGTATACCCACTAATAAACGATAGAGGGTAGAGAAAGGCATGTGAACGTATGACATCAGATTTTTACTGTCTATACTGCGTATAGAAGGCAGGAGAAGTACTTATTGTATTCCACCCAAAAATTAGATACCGAGATTCCGGAAATACACATTTTGAGGTCCTTGAAACCAAAAAAGAAGCATTGTTGGAAAAGCCTGTGTGTGTGTGTGCGCGCGCGCGCGAACAGCTAACTCAAAAGCGAAAAGACGGATAGATACCAAACATGGTATTTAGGTTCAATGCCTTCTAAAGGTGCGACACGAGTATTTTAAAGAAAATCCCCACCCCAACTAGGCTTTACATGGAACATTTTTCGAAATTTTCGATTTTTACTAAATGGCTCTAACGATTTTGATTAAAATACCATATATTAAAGACATTTAGAAGGACAGTTAGGGATTAACAGCGGAGAAGCAAACTTTAACTACAGCAATAAAATTTGGTAAAAAAGTATAAAACACATATAAAATCAAAATAGCCTAAACATAGCATAGGTTAAAACAAACGAATAGCTGCTATCAGCAGCCGTCATAGCCCACTAAATAACTTTAACCATAATGATGTTGCAAAACAACTGCCAAACTAAAGATCGTAAACAGAAAAGGTTTCCGAATACAGAAATGGTACCAAACCATAATGACATTACACCTCCGCAAGTAACATACTCCAAAGTCCCACAAACAACTTCCAAAAACAGAGCAAGCAGTTGTCATAGATCAAAAGAGAAGATATCAATTAAAGATTACGTTCTAGCTGTAGGAAAACTAACGGACCCTACCAACATCAGATTTGTATCAAGAATAGCAAATGGTTGAGTCTGCCTATATTTGTCAAACAATAAAATAGTAGATGAGCTTACAAATGAGCACCATACCATAATAATAATAATAATAATAATAATAATAATAATAATAATAATAATAATAATAATAATAATAATAATAATAATTAATAAACAACGAACAATTGCACCTCAGACCTCTACTGATAAAAAACAAGAGAATTATCCTAGCCAATATGTGCACTGTAATCCCAAATAGCATAGAGGAAAGCCTACTTCAACTGGGTGTAAATCCAGCATCAAATTTAGTACATAAGAGCAGGTATCTGCATATCAGGCTTTTCCCATATCATGAGTTTTCGTTGATAAGTATATGTAAATCCTGACGATTTAGAGAAACTCCAGGATAGCATTTCGGTAACTAATGAACTGAATATTGGATATATATATCTACCGAAAATCCAACTTGCTTCCTTTGTAAACAAGAAGGTCATCTTGCTAGATAATGCAAAATAAACACTACTCTACCTCCAGCAAACCCTAACATGTCCAGCTACGATCATACGCCACAAACTCCTGACGACACCCCTTCAGAAATGGATGAAGTAACAATCCCCAAAACACAAACAAAGCACTTCCTCCAAAAGACCAATTAGACTCTACACTCCAAACAAGAGCAACAAATCGTAGAGAGAAAATCGTAGACCAGTTGGAAAACCATCCTAAGCAATATATTTACACAGCACGAATGGAAAATGAATTCCCACCGTTACCCACATCATGTATACTACGCTACGAGAGAAGCATAACAAAGAGGTCAATATCTTTTGAGTTTACAAACCAAGCCAACAACAAACCAGAAACCTCTAAACAAAACTCGGATGAAAAAACCTTTACATACAACCAAAATGAAAGCAAAAAGACAAAACCCTCTAAAAAGAAAGCAAAAATGCAAAGTAGCCAACTTAACATTGATGAATCCTTTGCTCCTATAAAATCACTGATTCAGTCCACCCAATGAGTTCGCTTTCAGTTTTCAACAACTGAAAAGCTTTTACGAAAATGCTTCAGAAACTGCAGATTTAAATATAGCAAAATCCCACACAAATGATATTTAAAGTTTCGCTGATAGCTTACCCTTTCCTAAAATCTCAAGGTATGAAAAACAAAACAACCAGAGTAATCAATAAATTGAAACAATGCAAAACATCCTCTAAATAACCATAAAATGGACACATTTCTTCTCCAATGGAATTTTAATGGGCTTTTTTGGGGGGTAGGGGGACTCAGCATGAATACTTACATTTAATTGCCTCACACCAGCCGGATGTAATTTGTTTGCAAGAAAGGAATTTTAAAGATGACTATATGGGAAAGATTAAAGGATACTCCTCAACATAAAAATCGTGCCAATGCTAATATTGCAAGTGGAAGTGTTGCCACTTATATACGGCAAAACATACTGTTTCAAAAAATAAATATCAATACAAATTTTGAAGTTATTGTAATAAAATTGCTAACCCCAATATCGTTATATACATGTAACATACATTTACCCAACAGTCAACGTATTTATTTCTCTGACCTATTGAACTGATCAAACAAACACCATAAGCTTTCATACTTGAAGCGCTTACACTAATGCTAGTGGGAAAATAATAGAATCGTTAATAAACAAAACAGAACTAGTAAAATTGAATTCCAGCAACTCTACACACTGCAGTATCAGACATAATACCTTTAGCAATATAGACCTCTGCCTTAGTACGTCAGGTAGAGCACTAGCGTATAATTGGTTAGCTTATTAAACTCTTCTAGGAAGCGGCCACTTCCCAATCTTACTGCAAAAAGAAACCACTAAACACCAATATAATCAACCAATAAAGAAATGGAATAACCAAAAAGGGAACTGGTCAAAATATACATCAGAGTATCAAAGAAATGTACCCAAGCTAATGCCTCAAAACTAATTTTGATCTTCTACAGTCAGCGATAGTACACTCTACAAATACAATTCTAAATCTGCGGATATAAGCATTCCTAAATTCGGTGCTGACTATAATAAGAAAACAACACCTTAGTGGAATGAAAAATGTAAATCAGCAATTAAAAATAAAAACAAGGCGTTTTGTAAATATAAATGACATCCAGCGATAGAAAATAAAATAAACTTTCAGAAATGCAGAGCCTTTGCAAGACCAACAACAACAACAAAAAAGCAAAAAGATATCATGGTTATCTTTTTTGTCTTCTCTTTCATACCAAGCGCCACAAAATTAATTTGGGAGAAACTGAAAAAGATGCGCGCTAACAAAGTTACATCTCCCATAACTTCTCTTTTAAATTGTAACACAAATTGTTACGTGGAGGATCCTCGAGATATTGCTGATTACCTAGCTGAAACTTTCTTGGGCATTTAAAGTGATTCCAGCTACGAAGATTTCTTGAAATTCAAAACCTACTCTCCTATAAGTGACGATATTAACCTAAGCAACGAAAACTTCAATGAAAAGCTGACTCTAAATGAGCTCAACACGGCATTTATTAGCAGTACAAGTACGAAGAGCCCGGAACCCGACAATACACCCTTCGAGATCTTAAAATAACTCCCAAAAGAAGGAAAAATCTATTTACTTGAAAATTTAACTACATTTGGGGAAAAAACGTATTCCCAGATAAATGGGATAAACAAAGACCATCGACTTCCAGTAAACTACAGGCCAATTGTGCTGACTTGTACAATGTGCAAATTGCTAGAGAAAATCTTAAACAAACGACTGAGATGGCTTCTTGAAAAAAATGTCTTTCTTCAATCCAGAGCAAGATGGGTTTCAGGAAAACTATAAAATAAATGACAGCCTTATAGCTCTAGAAACAGAAATTCAAGAAGCATTCATAAATAAACATCTCATAGCAATGAGCTTAGACATACATAAAGCTTATGACATTGTTTGGCATAAACATATACTAAAACCATATTTCAAAACAACGTTTTGAGATTTATTCAAAACTGCTTAAAATATCGAAGAATTCCAGTGAGAATAACCACGCCATCTCCAAAAAAACGTACCAATGAAAAATAGTGTCCCAAAAGGTTCAGTGATTAGTATAACCTTATTCCTTATAGCTATAAACAACATTTCTTCGAAAACTAAGTCTGCAATGAAAGCAGGTTGTCTTGTCATATATTGTAGAGGAAACTATACAAACACAACAAAGGAAATGTTACAAAACACCCTTGATAAAATTTTACTCTGCTCCAAACTTCCTGGTTTTAAATTACCACCAATGAAACGTAAGAATATATTATTTTCGAGAAACAAAATATTATACTCTCCCATCAACTTTCTAATTAAAGGAACCAAAATACCAAATGTAAATACAATGAAATTTCTAGGAAAATATGTTATACAAAATTGACATGGTTACCACAACTTAAGGCTCTAAAAGATGAATGCATACGTAGAAACAATATTCTCAAAGTATTATTTCCAAACAACTGGGGAGCAGATACATATGTATTAATGTGCACCTATAAATCTATCACACGGGCGAAATTGGATTATGGAACTATAGTCTACAATTCAGCTAGACCCACAGCGCATAGAATGTTAAACACAGTCCAAAATTCAGCTATACGAATAGTTTTGGGAGCTTATCGAACCAATCCCATCTCCAGCTTACAAATAGAGGCCGATGAACTTCCACTGTAAATTCGAAAGAAACAGCTTAGTATAACGTATGCTTTAAGAATAGTCGCAATTCCGAACTCAAGACTCTATCCATATATCTTCTCAAAATATCACCAGGAACAAAAACTTCTTTGATCAACATCTACAATATCATTTTCCATAAGGTTGAAGCAATACCTTATGAGTATAAGATATCTCTTCCTACAATATCACCTAAAACATTGCCAACTGAAATACCACCGTGGAAGAGAAGCATTTCGCCAATAAACAACGAATTAAGAAAATATCCAGAGAGTTCAACTTTGGAACAACACATCAACTTCAATGAAATGTGTGCTAAATACTCAAAAAAACATACGTATACACCGATGGCTCAAAAATGAAGCTGGCTGTGCGTGTGCAGTAGTATACCCTACAATCCTACATACACTATGCTATATATCTTACCAACATTCTATGCAGTTTTCTCTGTTGAACTTTATGCTATCAAACCAAAGCGATTCCTATTTTCTAGTACTAACTGATTCTCAGTCTTCTATAATGGTCTTCTATAATGGCAAAAAATCCAATAATAGATCAAATCCAAAAACCTATAACCCAAAAACTGATGGAATCAAAACAGGTTACCTCAACTTGGATCCCTTCACATCGAGGTATACCTGGAAATGAACAAACCGATATAGCAGCAAAAGAAGCAACTCGTCTGCCTATATAAGAAACAGACATCGGTTCTTTGCATACCACCTGGCTAGAACCATCCACCAGCAAACTTCAAGAAATTACATCACCATTCGGAGGGCCATATCCAGTAACTAATCTTGCTCGTCAACAGCTAGTTCTCATAAGCCACCTTCGTATCGGACACACAAAACTTATTAATAAAACTCCTCCCCCTATCTGCAGCGCCTGTAACGTAGTCATAACTGTCAAACACACCGTAGAAGAATGTAAGGAATACCATCATCAGCGTATACACGGCCTCATTCCCCGTGATGTAACACAAGCTCTTGGAAACCATGTGTACTGTAATAAAATTATTGAATTTTGTAAGATTGCTGAACTCTGCAAACAAATACCTATAAGCAAATTGTAACATAGAACTTTAATATCACAAAGATGTCGTTATGTTATAAATGTCCTAATTATGTTTTACTACAGTAATTATGGGATTGTTCTTTCACACAATCCGTGTGTTGGACAGGGTTGGAAAGGTAGAATCAGATGACTGAAAATACAATGCCATAGCCGGGATTTGAACCACGGAAAATGACCTAATAGTGGTTGCAACTATAAAGCCCGGGACTTAAAGTACTTACAATGAATGTAAGTCGCCATTGGGGTATGACATCTCAATACAATTTGAGATCTCCTTGTGGTTTACCGGGAAAAATGCGAAAAGGTTAGAGCAACTGGACGGAGACCGGGAGATCCGTGCTTCAAATCCCGGCTATGGCATTGAATTTTTCAGTCATCTTATTCTACCTTTCCTACATTAATTATGTTTACAAATTTGTAATTATGGTCACTGATGCTGTAATTATGTTACAAAATATGTTCTAATACGTTTACTAATGTTGAAGCTATGATCACCAATGTTGCAAGCATGACCACCAGCATATGTATCATATTATTGTTGTTGTTTTTTACACTGGTCGCAATATGACCTTGAAGTTGAAGCGACCTTAAATAAAGATTAGTAAAAAAATATTTTAATAACAAGTCAAATTTATATCTTGAATTTTCTGGCACAGCCTCTGAAGTCCACTTTTTTCAAAAGGAATTTTATATAATCTTGTATAACTGGTAAACGTTAAGCGATAGACAAAAACGTACTACATAAGAAATGTAGATATCTTTAAAATACACCATTGATTTCAAATAACTTTTTTGTGGCATAAGCCATTTTAGAGATATCCGTTATTAATGGTTTGAATTGTTCGTTACTTAGCCATTCTTTTAAATCCTTTCTCGCGATGTCATCGAAAGAGAGTGGAATTTTAAGGCCAGCGTATAGCGTTCATTTCCAAATATTTTACAATCGTTATTCCCTTTGTATGTATAACAAAATGTGCCACGCAGCTATTTCCGGGAAGATTTAATTCGATTAAAACCAAGCAGATAGGAAAGCAAATTTTCGTAAGAATAACTGATATACCCGCTAATAACCAATAAAGAGTAGAGAAAGTCATATAAATGTAACAGATTTTTTTATTATTTTTCGCATATATGAGTAATATTGATGTAAACAAACAAATTATATTCATGTGGCGGAAGTTTCAAAAAGGAAATTTAGAAACTTTACATTTATTTTTAATCAAACTATCGGGACCATTAAACATTATTTATATTTACTCTTCGTATTTATTCTTCATATTTACTTTTTTTTTACTTTCCCTACTGCGTATAGTAAGTAGGGGATGCATTGTATTTCACCAAAAATTCGATACCAGATTTCACCGTAAAATGCATATTCTGAGGTCCCCTGAACCCAAAAAGAGAATTTTTAGAAAAAGATCCTTGTGTGTGTGTGTGGGGGGGGGTTTAGTGTCTTCCAAGGATGCGACACGAAGATTTTTAATAAAATCCCCCACTCCAAACTATCATTTACATGGAACATTTTTCGATTTTTTTTTATTTTCTAAAGAATGGCTCTAACGATTTTGATTAAAATATAATATATTAAAGACATTTACACGGCAAGTAAAAAGTATATGTTGAATTTTCTGGAAATAGCCTGTGAAACCCACTTCAGTTGGAAGAAATTTTGTATAATCTTGTACAACTGGTAAACGTTAGCGATAGACGAAAACGTACTACACAAAAAAATTTACATCTCTTTAAAACACACAATTTATTTAAATAAGTCTTTTTGTGGCATAAGCCATTTCTGAGATATCCTTATTAAAGGTTCATTCTTTCTTCGTTCAATAGGCATTTTTCAAAGTCCTTTCAACATTCAGTTGTTTCTCGCGATTGTATGGAAACAATATGGAATGTTAAGGTCAGCGTATAGTGTCCAGTTCTTAAACATTTGACTATCGCTGTTTCCTTTGAATCTGTAACGAAATGTGAATGTAGCTATTTCTGCAATGATTTATTTGGATTAAAATTTTGGATAGAAAAATAAGTTCTACTAAAAATAGTTTGCATACCCACTAATAAAAGATAGAGGGTAGAGAAAGCCATGTGAATGTATCACTTTTTTTCTAAATTAGAATTGCGTCACTTGAAACAGCTTTTCTTAATGATTAAGGAAGAGAGAAAAATACGAACATCAGGACCCAATTCGAATAAAATTGTGCACATTTATTATTATTAGTAGTAGGAGTAGGATTTGGCTCGATATTCCATGAAGGGCCATGGCTTACGAACTCGACCACGGGCTTTACACCCACATACGTACGCCACAGGTGGACGATCATTCAGTCGGCACGTGGAGGTGTGGTAAGTATTACGCGTCCCCCAGCCGGAATCCGTAACCCCACAGATCGCTAGCAAGCGTAGCTCCTTATATTCCTCACAACGATGGTTGGGCACCGGTGCATGGACTCAAACCCTGACGCATTCACTTGCCGGAACCGAAGCACTGCGCCTCAAACCACTACGACAAGGCGTAAACTTACGTATATAGTTACATATGCTTAACTATCATCTTGAATTTCCAAATTAATAAAACCATAACCATGGATTTTATAAGTGTTAGAGCTTAGAACCTTTTGCCAGCAAAGTTCTCGTTCTATTAGAGTAGAATGAACTAAACTTTGGAAACGCATAGCTTAAGGAAATACAGTACATGCGACTCCAGTTTATGGTATTTTAAATGAAGCTTCGGCACGATGAAAATAACCAGCTGACGTATAATATTAAGATATGAGAAGATGAAGAAAAGGGAAAAGAGAGAAGAATAGAGGAGGCCAAGTTTTGCCTTCCTTTGAATCATTCATCACACAATTTTTAAAAATTTCTTGTGTTACATTCACATGACTTTCTTTACCCACTACCATCTATTTTCCTATAGCTTCTCCAAACAATTCATACTCAAGCTCTTATTTTTCCATCTGCTTCACGTTTAACGGTTGCAGATAAAGTTTGATTAGACATTCAGTTGTAGGTGCAAGATGGACAGAGGAAACCGAGTCGATATTTAGGCGTTTAAAAGCGGCTTGCTGTGCCATTACAATTCCATACTCTCTCCATGACATAGCGAGAAACAAGTGATTAGCGACAGGACTTTAAAAAATCTTACGAAGTAATGAACAATTGAAACCAGTATTAACTGATACCTCGAAAGTGGCAAGCTTTTTGAAATAAAGAAATCTGCATGTTTTGTGAAGTACGTTTTTTGTCTATCTCCTAACGTTTACTGGTTATACGAAATGCCCTCTGAATGAAGTGGACTTCATTCTATTCAGGCTATTCTCAGAGAATGTAAGATATACATTTGATATGCATGTAAATAACTTATATATATGGAATATTTTAATCCTGGACTCTTTTTTGAGAAAATGAAAAATCTGAAAAGTCTTCAATGTAAATGGTAGTTTGGAGTGAGGGTTTTCTTGAAAATCTTCCTCTCGCATCTTTGGAAAATACGCTGTCGTCTTCGTATCTTAAGGTTCCCCATTATGGCCTGACCTTCGGGGGTTATCTCATTCGACCAAGCGATTACTGGGCCCATTTCTGAGGTGGAGGCTCCCAGAGGGCGGAGTCGCTTACCTCCGATGGTAGGTTAATGATGAGGATGGTGGTGAAATGAGAGGACCTACAGCTTTTACCGTGGGCTTCGAACCACGTTGGCCTTGGGGATACTCCACATGAGCCAGTCAGAGAAAGGCGTGGATAGGGCCGACTTAAAATTGCCTCCCCAAAGGCGGATTTGAACTCCGGACCCTCAGAACGAGAACCAGAAACGAAACCATTGCGTCACCCCTGGGCCCTCTTTGAAAAATACTGATCTTAAATACGAATCTTAAATCTTTCGTTTTTGAGTTACGCTGTGCGCAGTTTTTTCTAAAATGCTTTTTATAGATTCAGAGGGTCTTAAACATGTATTTCTGGTGAAATGTCAATATCGAATTTTTGGGTGGAATGGATACCTTCTCTACCTACTACATGGTAGAGAAAGTAAAAATAGAACCGTTTCGCTGATATATACCGCGTGATACTGACTTGTTCTTGCGGTCCTCGTTCATTCTATGCTATTCCCACGATTTCAGGCTTTACACTTAATATTTCTTTTCTTTACATCTGCCCTAAGACTGCTAGCTCTGTTGAATTTTGACATGACTCTTGCTGATTTTTGTGAATGTAGGCCAGGATAAACAAGGCGTACCAAACGATACAGTGACTAGCTTACAAAAAGCACATATACACCGGTTCTTTATTGTGTAAATAGCAAAAAGCTAAAATAAAAGCCCAAAAAGTAATGCAGATCATAAGCACAAATTATTCAGAGGGCAGATATTACATACATCCTGGACAGCGCAAATGACTACCCCAAAATGAATCACACATTGACAGCTATATCGTCTTTAATAAAGAAGGGTTAAAACGTTGTTTTAGGTGTTTGAGTTTGTCTCAAACCGGATGCCTCAGTTTTATTCTACAACAAACAGGTTTAAACCTTTAAAAAAACAGAATTAGAGCAAGTCCTATTCAGATTCTTTAGCAATTGAAGTAATACATCGTGTTCAGTTTTCAAATACCTCTTCTCTCGTGAACTGAGCCATAACTATCGCTAGCTTGAATCCGCCACTGAATACTGCAGACTTCTGCTAGTCATGCGTTATGTTGATTTAACTCGGCCTGTGCCCTTTTGAACGTACACGGTGACGCCAGCGGATTAACAATTTTAATGATCTCCCCCAAGGTATTTTAATGTGGCATACAATGAGACAACGAACCGAGGTATTCGAGTCCATACCACCTCTGCTTCTTCAACGCCTTTCAAATGAAAGTCTCTTCTCAGGTCTGGAAATACCCATCTGGTTTGCTTTGTTTGCTCAACTGCATGACTGAAAATGCATCCTTAGAACTGAGAATTATCTATTTACTACGTACAATAAAATTGTAACCGAAAATTTTCAGTCAACTTTCGATTTTCAGAGATGTAGCGGGAAGGAGGGCACTTTTCTTTCACATACATTAGCCCTTCCCCTGATATAACCATCAACGGCACAATAAAACTGAATTATGGGTTTAATTTAGTACGAATACGTATATAAAATTCTAGTTAATGAACCGCACGCTTACCAATGTACGCGTTACTCACGGCCGACTAGATGCAACGGGGTATTGAATCGAATACCACACACCTATCCGCGATTGAGAAATTTTAAGCTCATTGTAAAGCAACAAATAGCAAATGCGAGAAGTAACAAAATCTTCATTACGCTTCACTCACTGGAATGTTGAAGGCAGGAGAGAGAAGTCGCACTATCAATCGCTCATAAAGACACTGAGTAACCAGCACTTTACATTGCATTAACATCAAAGACTCGTTTATTCACTTCTTCGAGCACGCTTGTCGATGTATAGTTGTAAGAGATTCGAGAGAGTTCGTGGGAGACGGGGAAAGAAACATATAGAATTATCGCTTTGCATCTCGAAGGAGTCCTGGTATTTACGTCGGGAAAAGCACCTCTCCGCTTATCTGTTCAACCGTCGGCCAGCCAGTAGGGGATTCGAGTGTGTTCGTGGGAGACGGGGAAAGAAACATCCAGAATTATCTCTTTGCGTCTCGAAGGAGTCCTGGTATTTACTTCGGGGAAAGCACCTCCTGCTTATCTGTTCAATCAGTCGGCCAGCGCCGAAGGACACCGTCATCCACGACATAGCTCGGCTCATAGCAGCTGGGTTCACAATGTAATACTATAGTCCACCTCTTTGTACATCACAGTGCTGATTTCTAGAGTTGGCGCCTGATAGGTTAGTGGTTATACTGGGAACTACAACGCTATATTGCCCATGCGTATAATACGTGATCACCTGAAATATGTAGATAGGTATACAAGAAATCACTTTCAAAAACCCACAAAAAAGACAGGTAAAAACAAGCAATAACACAGAGGAAATAAGGAGGAATAAAACTCAATTGCAAGTTAAAGTCAAGAGCGTAACGCGTAGAATGGATGCAGCCAATGACCATGGGGTGATGCATCCCCACTAACGCCGGCAACATAGCAGAGCAGCGATGTCACATCCTTGCTCTCAAACTTAGCATTATAGTTTCGACTCGCGCAATAAATATTAACATGTTGATTGAACGCGATGTTTTAAAACATAGTTTTAATAATTAATTGCAATTCCGGGAACGAATAAACTGAATATTCCGAAACTTGTTATATAACATACCTCATAACAAATTTGAGAAAAGACTCAATGACTACTTAATTATTTTCCCCAAAGGGAGAGCTATAACCGAGTAGAAGTACAAAAAATGAACTCTAAAATGTTCGTTTATTTTGTGAAAAATGCAACATAAACACAACTTTGTTTTATATGATGCATATTTAAAGAGTTGTATCAATTTTTCATTATTGTTGGTAAATGCAATTTATTTAAATCTGTTCTTTTTTCGGGGAGGGGAATAAAGTTCTTGCTCTTGCGTATCAGCCACTGGCCCAGAGAGTGAAGGTACGGGAGAGAGAAACACATGATGGATGGTCTCACATTCCGGAGGTCTCGATTTCGAATCGCAGCTGTAGTAAGCTAATTACCCACTATTTGAAGTTACACGCAGAGTAATATTTCACCATAATCTAAAGTAAAATGAGTATTCATTATCATAATTTAATTTTTCTCTTTATTACTTTCTGTACCGCTTACGTATAGTAGGTAAAGGAATTATCTTTTTTAGTTCCATTTATACCCCGCCTTTAACTACATTGGTCTTATCAATGGCCTTTCCTGTGGAACTTTTGCCTATTGGCAATAGTGTTGACTCGTATTCTCTTGTCGCTGGGTTTCTTGCACTTCTGGGGTTTTAATCATTAGATCACATATACATTCACACTCTCATTCATATTTCCAGACCCTGGGGAGGATAGGGAATAATCCTGGCTAGAGAAAAATTCCCACCCGAACGCGGGACCCGCGCACAGCAGGCAGGTGCTCTACCGACTGAGCTACGGAGCCAGCCCTGTTATTATTATTATTATTATTATTATTATTATTATTATTATTATTATTATTATTATTATTATTATTATTATTATTATTATCATCATCATCATCATCATTATTATTGTATTGCACCCCAAAAACTAGATATCGAGATTTCAGATGAATTACATGTTTTAAGGCCCGCTAAAACTAAAAACATTAATTTTCGGGTGATGAGCTTCTGCTTTAACACCATAGCTCAAAACAAAACAAAACAAAAAAAATCAGATAAATACGAAACTTCATAATTAAGTGCAGCATATTTCAAATATAAAAGACGCAAATTTTCATGAAATGTCTGCCAAACAGTCCTTTACATGGAAAAAAGGTCGTTATTTTACATTTTCTCATAAACGACTCTACCACTTTTATTAAAATGCCACGTGTTTAGGAAATGGATATTAATAATAAAATGTATTGTTTGACTTTTTCGGGCGACATAAAACCATAGCCGCTTTGATTTGCAATTCATCTCCTACATATATTAGACTTTATTTATGTGTTATAATCAATTGTATACTACTTTCTCTGCCACCTACTAGATAAGAGGAAAACTCGGGAAACTCCTGAGAAAACTTTGATGTGTTTTACAGGCGGCTCAAAGGATGGCCCAGAAACAGGATCCGGAGTATATGCATGGGACCAAGATACAAAAAGTCTTTTTTTCCCCTTGGGTAAATATGCTACTGTTTTTGAAAGAGAAATGTATGCTATTATTCAATGCATACATGAAAACATGGTAAACAGATCGTTATATTCTCAGATGGCCAGAATGCACTTAAGACTCTAAGTAGTCATAAGGTAACTTCAAAACTGGTTTTAAATTGCCTAAACATGCTCACAAGCTTGGCAGAACATAATGAAGTTCAATTCATCTGGGTGCCGTGCCATAGTGGCATAGAGGGAAATAAACTTGCAAGGCAAGGAGCAATTTCACAAATTTATTGGGCCAGAGACGGATCTAGGAACATCTCAGTTATTAAGAACTGGTTCAAAGTAGATCATAAAACCCAGGAAACAAACATAGTAAATTACTTATTAGAAAACCATGTAAGCAAAGAGCTGAAAGCTTACTTATTATACCAGACTTGCTGAGAACAATTATTGCATTTCTCACAGAACATGCTCCTGTGAAAAAGCATCTTAAATGGAAAAGAAAAGGCCTCTTAATGGAAGAGTTTTAGGGTAATTTAGATTGCAGATTGTGCAAGAAATAAACTGAAAGAGTTCAGCCTCACAGAGATATATAATGCGTTTGGGAAACTGTTTTTAGAACCAGAAGAATTTGAAACCATATCTGTTATGAGACTATATTCCTTGGTAAAGGGTCAGGCATAATGAATTGGCTTTAAAAGGATACAGGTAGCACAATAAGCCTAAGGCTGAAGTGCGTCAGGAGCAATGACAGAAGTCTGTATCGAACAAAATAAGATTAAGTATTGTATTCCACCCACCCTCAAAAAAAGCATTTGTAGGAAAAGGTCCCTGTGAATGTGTCTGTGAACAGTGCAACTCAAAAACGATATCGGATGAATACCAAACTTATTATTTAACTTCAATATCTTCCAAAGATGCGTTTTCAATAAAATCCCCCCACCCTAAACTACCCTTTACATGGAATATTTTCCAATTTTTTAATTTTCTCAAAAATGCTCAAACGATTTTAATTATAATACCATATTTTGAAAATAATTGTTTATAGACAAATAAAATGCACATTTTGAATTTTCTAGGAATATCTGTAAAGTTTTCATTCCCAATGACTTTTGCATAATTAGTAAATCGCACAAAAAATAAATTGCATTAAAGCACACGGTTTGTTTGTTGGGTATTTTTTTTTTTTTTTTTTTTTTTTTTTTTACCATTTCCGAGATATTCCTTTCTTCAATTGTTAAGTCGCTGATTGTTTCTGTATACAAAGAGAGTGGAATTTTAAAAGCATCATATAACGACAAATTCTTTAAAAATTTGCCTATTGTTTTGCCTACTGTATCGTACAACGAAATGTATAAAAGTGAATTGAAAGTTTATCTGGATTAACAAGAAATAGAAGAATAAAGTTTGTAAGAATAGTTTGTAGAAGAGTGACTGAGTAGGGAAAGTCATGTGAAGGCAACATGTCAAGGGGTTTCTTTTTAGTTCTAATTCATTTTAAGCAAGGTTTATTTGCGGTAGTGATAACAATAATAAATCTTGTTAGATGAAAAGCTGTTACCAAAGCCAAGTGAAACGGCACTTCAACTGAAGGCAGATATTTTGGTGACCGCTGTACGTACGGAATGTAAATTCCTGCTGGATCCTCCCTGTGTTAGTGTTGTGTTTGAGAATGGGGTGGGGTGTCTTGTACCGCCGCAGGCCACTTCGGCGACCGGCCACTGCACTCGGACTCTCCATCATGTTGCAAATATCACGTGAACCGGACGTAGTCCCGACTGACTCCAATTTTCAACTCATAAACATGCTTCCTGGCTTCCAGATTCATGATGCTCGTGTTCCGTCTTTCGTGTGATCAACAACAGCAAGAATTTTATTATTTTTATTCTTATTAAAAAACCACATCATTTGTGCTAAACCCTGAAGACTAATTATGAACAAATTAAGTGAATGCACCAGTGAAATCTTGTACGAATCTCGGGAAAATTAAAATTTTATTGCACATCCAAATTAATATTCAGAACCTATTTTCATTTTTATATTGAAAATGAGGTAACTCTGGAATCAAAATGTTTTTTATTCTAAAGTTTGAATTTTTGGCAATTCCTTTTCTCGGCACCTTCGATCGTTTAAAATGTTCCACGTTTTCATTCAATGCTTTTGAAATTTTTCATATATACATTTGTAAAGTCAACTATCAGAACTTTTTGATAAATTTTCTTTAAAGCAGAAAGTACATTTAAAAACTCTGTTGTTATATTCACATGACTTTCTCTACCCTCTATCGCTTATTAGTGGGTAAACAAATTAATCTTGCGAACGTTTATTTTCCTTTTCCGGAAATAGCTGCATTACACATTTCGTTGTAGATACAAGGAAGTAGCTATAGTCAAATGTTTTAGAGCTGGACGCTATACGCTGGCCTTAAAGTTCCATACTCTTTCCATGACACAGTTTTTCAGATTCAGCATGAGTTTTGTCAAAAAAAATGTTAATAGATGGCGTTGAGATTGTAAAACAGCTGACCAATTATAGTACATGGTCCGTGACTGATCTTAACGAAGCAATGTGAGGAACATTGTTGTTCTGTGACAACTGACGAGCAACAGAAAGACAAGGAAATGGAGAGAACTATAAGCGTAATACAAGCGTGGTATTACTAAAGTTATGAAATAACGAAATAGCCCTGTGGTTGTGCAGTATGATTTAACTATAAATGAGCATCCAAAATGCTGTAAATGTACATCAGGTGTCATTGCGTCTGTATTTTCAGAACAAGTATTTGCAGTGTAACTAATCAAACTTTGCTGGTTTCAGATTATACTTAGTACGTTAAGCACAAGATTAAACAAGACAATTCTTGAAAACTGAATTTTATGAAATCAAGTTAATTTCATTTTTAATTCAGAAGTATTCTCTTCTCCATCCACCATCTATTTAGCAGTCAAAAAATTAATCCCCAGTACCATACAATTATTAGAACATTTGTTTATTTATACTAATCTCTTTACAGTACTTGTATGACGTGGTTATTCCAGGTTCTATCCCCGATCATCAAAGTAATAAATAACACTCTTTCTACAACTAGTACCATACCAAAATATCCAAAGTTCCTAGCCCGCTACATGCCTATTGATGGACAATGAAAGGAAACGGTGAAAAGAACGTTCCAAAAATACTTTTTATCAAGTGGTAGGTATATTTCTTAAAATACATTCGGATCTTGAACGGGGAGCTTTAGGCTTTAATCTCCCACATTTTTCTCTAGAAGCATACCCATGTTCTTGTGTAAATGAGTTCGTTGGAAATCTTCCTTTTTGTTGGCAACTCCTAGTGCTTCTTTGACACTGCTGTCTGCTGAAGATGGCTGCTCAGGAATATTTCCTGCATAATTGTTTAGATGTGGTTTCTCCAAAGTTATGCACAGCTGAGCACATTGCTGCTTCGTGCATTTTGTTAACCAAAGAGAATACAAAGCGGAGTGAAGCCTCCGTGGTGTAGTGGTTACCATACTAGCCTCTAGTCCCGAAGTAGCGGATTCAAACCTGGCTGAGGGCGATGGATTTTTTCGGGCGTAAACATTCTTAGCATGGCTTCCTTCGGAAAGGAAGTAAAGCCGGTGGCCCCGTGTCGTAGATTTATGGCACGTAAAAGTACCTCAAGGCTGATAAGGAGACCTCTGAGCAAAATTGCCGGTCTTTCAATATAGAACGGGACGCTAAGGACTACAGCAGTTAAAGAGCCTCCATAAATAACACTCAATGTTTTGGAGTGAAGCGAATCGGATGACTGCCATCTTTTGGTATTTGTAGTTTTCTGTTTCTGCTGCCACTAGCGACACTGTTAGTAAACAGTGGCAAAACTCATGCTGAAAAGGAAAAACTGCCTCCATGAAATCCTGAAAAAACAATTGAAAATCGACAAGACTTTAAAAGAAAGGCTAAGTATTGAACAGTTCGAACCGTGATAACGGATATTTCGGAAACGGCTGATGCCACAAAAAGTTACTTGAAATAAACTGTGTGTGTACATTTTTGTGTAGTATGTTTTCGTCTATCGCTTAACGTTTACCAGTTATACAAGATTATACAAAATTCCTTCCGGATGAAGTGGACTTCACAGGCCATTCCCAGAAAATTATATCGTTTTCTTTGTCATGTAAATATCTTTAATATATGATCTTTAAATCAAAATCTAAAGCCATGTTTAAGAAAACCAAAAATTTCGAAAATGTTCCATGTAAAAGGTAGTTTAGGGGGGCATTTTCTTGAAAATCTTCGTGTCGCAACTTTGGAAGGTACCGAACCAAAATACCAAGTCTGGTATTTATCCGGCATTTCGTTTTTGATTTATGCTGTTCATACACGCGAACTTTTTTCTAAAATGCTTTTTTGGGAGCTTCAAGATGCCCCAAAACATGTATTTCCGGTGAAATCTCGGTATCAAATATTTGGGTGAAATGTACGTGGTAAAGAGAGTAAAAATTAGAAATTTAAATGACAATTTAAATTTTTTTAAACAAAACAAGCACAACAATAAAAGGACTATTTTATGCACTAGTGCGTATTATTGTATAGATATGAATATAAATGATAGCTTTTGCCTATAATTGATGTTGATCAATATGCAACAATGTATAAGTGAATTGGCATACCCTCATTTTTACGTACATATATTTATTGTATCTGACAAATACTATAATCGTTAGTCGTTTTTACTACTGCACGAACTTACAAAACGCCCCCTAAACTAGTTTACAACTAACTTGGACAAAACTGACATCCCAAGTTCCCAGGATTTAACGCATAAAAGACAGGAAAGCAGAGAGTTTGCATTAGTTCGTCTACTTCGACCATAGAGCTCCTACACTTGAGAGGTGCTGCCATCCTTTGCAAACTCTAGGGACTAGCTACTAGTGAAGGCCAAAGTGCAGGGTAATGATTGAGGAGTATCCTCAAAATTTATGCAAGTCTGCAAATTCTCTTATTGAAGGGGATTCATAATAGATTTCCCATCATCCTCTGTGCACCAGTTGTTCTTTTTAAATAAGCAGGGCGGATACCTTCCTTTAGCGAGACAACAGGCCTCTTGTGTATGTTATTCTCCTTTCTAATCTGTCTTGTCAGCAAATGGAGCGCAAAACATTTGAAGTTCCATGTTTAATTTCTTCTTACTTCATATTTACTCAGAAAGAAATTTAATACTTCTCCGCATGAACCTCTAATGCCTAGCGTGTGTTATCGAATTATTAAAACCGCAAATAAATCCATTTTACAGTAAAGCAATGTTTACCGCATCATTGATTGCTTTTGAACATACCATTTCTTGGGGAAGCTGAGAGAGAGAAAGAGAAGAAATGGCACTACACGAAAACAAAACGTTAGATAAACATCAAACTTCATACTTAAATCCAACACATTTGGAGGATGAAAGATGATCATCGAGAAACTTCCCCATCTCAAATGACCTATACATGTAAAATAATAATAATTGTTATTAAAATGCCTCAATGGCTTACTAAAATCTCGTGTTCGAGATATTGGCATAACAAATTACACGCATATCTTGAATTTGCAGTGAAAAGCATATGAGGTCCTCTTCATTCTTATTGAGTTTTATACAACTGGGAGAGTATTAAAAAAAGGGAAAAAATGTGAACCTCATCATAAGATGTACAATTTGTCTTTCCCCTCCCCCGTAGCATTAGCTGTTTCCGAAGTATTTGTTGTTGATTGTTTAGGTTTTCAAATTAATGGTCTGCTTTTGTCGACATTAAATAGAGGAAAATAAGTTATTCTCCCCCCGCCCCCCCCCGCCGTGAACTCGTGAAAAACAAGCACAGACTTGTTATGAAGTAACTTTTTCTGCATTATACATGCACCCAAGTACACTGCCTCACTTAAAATAATATCAGGAACATTTATATCCTTAATAAGATACATTGGATAGAAAAATCGCTTTTTATATGAAAAATTGAAGTAAGAAGGATATCCATGAGCTACTTAGTGGGTATAGAAAGTTGTGTGTTGCACATACAATGTTATACGGTATGTAGGTATCTGAATCTCATATTGAACCCTTTCATCAACACCTGGGCACTAACTCGGTGTCTCAGTGCTTTCGGGAATCCATAAAACACCATTGCCGATACAGAGCGAGTAATTCCTAATTCAAGGCTAGATTGTTAGTTGTGAAGTCTGTCGCTGAGTGCCACCGAAGAAAGGATAGAAGTTTCCCCTCTAATTAGCATTCAGAATTGAAACTGTCACTTAAGGCTGGTTCACAATAACCGAGAACGGAAGCCAGAACGAGAACGACAAAGTTAAAATGCATGCACATATAATGTGAGCGTTCACAATACGGAAAGCTTACCCTGTCCGGAAACGGAAAAGGCTACTTCTCGGCCTGCATTATAGCTCAATCGGTAAAGTACCTGCCTGCTTGGCGAGGGGTCCTGGGTTCGATTTCCGGCTAGGGTTGGAAGTTTTTCTCAAGTCAAGATTATTCCCTAACTGTATACGAGTTAACAGAATTGCCATTAAGTAATATGTCTAAAAGGTAAAAGGTCGCTAATAAGACCATTGCAGTTAAAGGGTATAAATGGAACTAATAATAATAATAATAATAATAATAAATAATAATTAATACTTTTCAGGTTTTAACTTGCTCGTTCTCGTACCTGGGCACAGCATATTAGATCCATGTTGCGCATATTATACACTTCAGTCGCTAGGGCTCTCTCTAATCGCAAATGGAGAACTAAAACCGTAAGAAATTCCAGCAAATGTGCTTACTGACACCCTCATATGCATTCAGAGTTAGACTTGGTTGGACTGTAGTTTGTTTATATGCAACTTAAAGCTGATTATTGCCTAAAAGCAATAGCAAAAGATACCAAAAAAATCGGACAATTAACAAAGAACAATAAACAACTTCAATAGACGCTATCAATAAAGGAATGATATACGACCAGAGGAGTTGTAAATAGCAATGGACTGCATGTAGGAAAAAGTTTACTCCTTCGAATTTTGACATTGTCTAACCTGATGTTGGTAAATTAGAAACAGGTGAAAATATCGTTGGTTAGTTACAAATTAATAACGTCATAATGTCCCAATTCACAAAATCGACTTTCCAGTTTGCTATCATACAGCTATCCTATATATTCCCGTTGTCGTTTCAGTTTTCGGATTATTGTAAACCAGCCTTTAACACCTATGTTCAATATCTGTTGGAACTTACCAGTTTTAAAATTCCCTAGAAATGTGACTCACCCTTACATTTACCCCTGAAACACTAATTCCACCGAATTATCCTAGAATTTAATTCTCCTTTATATAAAGGCAAACCCCTAACTTGGCAGAACTGCAAAATGACGGCTACATTAGGCCTGTTTATCTTCATTACTCGCCTCTAGTCTATGAAAGTGCCATATTTTAGTCAAGTTTGGATTCCTGTGTATTTTAATTCATTGTATATTGACAGTGATACAAAACTGAGCACTTTGTATGTCTAAGCGAAGTAGATTTATGTACATGGAACAGGTCAGAAGAGTTTGTTGATGAGAATGAGGTAGAAATGTCTAATCACCAATAGTTTACTTTATTTTGATTCTCGGTATTATAGGATATATCCACCTGCAGAAAGAGCACATTTCCAAGTATTCGGGTGATAAAAAATCCTCAGTAAGAAGTAAAAATATCAAAAGTCGTCGGGACGGATAAATGCAATTTTCTAATTATTTGTAATGAATTTTTAAATGTGTCGAAGTCTTACTGCGTTGAAGAAAATTTGACGGATAAAAACCTAATTTCAGACCACAGGCCTAAGGACCCCAGGGTTGCCAACCTTAAAATAGGAAAGTATGCACCAACTCTTCAAAACTATTATTTTTCCTCGCATTATCGTATATTTTAAAAAATAATTTTATTACTCACGTTACTTGATCTACAAGCTTTACAGAAGGTACTGCATCGACATTTACTGTTCTTTAATGCAAATAATGCGCAGTTTGACAATGGAGGCCTATTATGTGTAAAATAATCTTTGGAACTAAAACACAGCGCTAAAACTGACGGAACAGAAATGCACTACCGCAATTCTTTACATCAGGCATTGAACGTGCTGCATTTATACGAAGCCATAACAGCCTGACTTTGCCTTAGAAAGGAAACCCCATAACAAATGCGCATCACACCTAAGAATGCGTGCTTATTTAAGCATACTGTCAACATCGAAACAGCATAGTAACGATTGATTATAAAAAATATTAATAGTTTTAGAATATTGTACAATTTAATTAGCTGTAACACTTAAAACTGTTATATGGACTTTATATTAACATCTGTAAAAATATTGTATATATTTCCCACTATCTTTCTCCCTATCGGCATTATAATTATCGTATGTCCCCATAATTATCAAGTTGGCATCCCTGCTTTCTATTAAAGCTTTAAACCAGGACACTAATGGAAGGTTTGAGGGGAACAAATACGACAGCGTTTAACAGCCAAATATAACGATTTATTTATTTTTTTTAGATTTGTTAAGTTATTAAAACAGTTGCCTATAGCGTCAACTAGCGTTTTAAAACCGAGGATCTGATAAAAGGCGGTTAACTATGTTTCCTTATCACTAAATCTACTTCTGTGCCTTTAAACTATAATGTTTGAAAAATTTGAAACACCAATATTACCTACATTTTGTTAATGCTGTAAGCCCATAATTTGCACTCTTTCAGAATCTTGTGCACATATATTGACATAACTACACTAGCAATTATATTTTAATTCGATTGTGTCGGCACATTTTATTTCGAGTCCCCCTGTCTAATGAAACCAAGGGCCAGTGTAGCTTTAAAGACCCCGTAAAAGGACAGGATTCTGAAGAGCAAGGAGAATACTAAGGAATATCTGGAATGGAAGTGGCTATAGAAAGATATATGTAGTCGCAAATTGAGTGACTTCATTGGCATTGTCATTGAAACGTACTTGAAATATAGACCCCCTGTAGTGCCGCAATCTTTGGGTATTTCAAAAACTATTACCATTTCAGCCAAGTGTGTGGTGCTTGTTGAATTATATCCCATATCAGTTGTATAATCTGGTTTGTTAACTAATTTGCCTGAACCTCCTTCCAGAACCTGTTTCAGTAGCCACTTGTATATACTGTCTATAATTCACAACCTTTTTATATTTCACTTTAGATCTGATAATAAGGACTTGAACACCGTTGTCAGTGGCGTAACAAAACTCATCAGAATTTATATTTTTTATTTGACATAAAATTTAGATGCGGATTTGGCTAAAATGGTAAAAAATACTTTAAATAATAATAGATATGGTTGACGTTTAACCGCGTTTCAGTCAACCATACTCGGCCGCCCACAGGGGGGGATCATGGTGCAAGTTGCACCATCAGGAAAATTTTGGAGAAGGATTCAATTTTTGGGGAATATAAAAATATTGAAGTAAAAATGCAGTTAAAAGGCGTTTATTACAATTTTTAATAAGTAGTGTAATTATTAACAAGCAATGTTAAGTACAATCCATACTGTATGGTATAAAATCATAAAAAGAAGCTATAACATTATAGGTAGTTATGTAGTTGTTCAGAGCGTTATTACACTTATTGGTCTATTTAGACAGATACAGTAAGATACATTGAAATATTAGTAATAAAATACACCACCTGCCAAATGTTTTTGTTTGTAATTTTTACTTTAAATATTACGATGTTTTACTGATTTTAACTTTCCAGCTATTTGTTTGAGCTTTTGTGTACGGTATCACAATAACTTCTATAGTACCTATAAGACAACCCATTTGCGAAGTTTTCCAGCAACACAGAAAAGGAACTAAATAGTTAAATTGAGCTGTCAGAAAAATTGGGCGAGGATGATTATTTTTGGGGGGATGGGCACGCCTGACTTCCGTGCTCTGCTTCTTTAAGTGAAATACAGGCTGATTTTTCGACCTGACCCAGCAGAAACGCAGAGGAGCAGAAGGTAGTCTAGGGTGGCGTGGGGGCGACTGGCAGTATTCCCTTTGCGTAGAATAACAGGAATGCGTAAGGTTTGCAACCGAAGCACAAAATGTAAATATGTACAGTACTGTCAAAATGTGTACTGGTCACATAGACCAGTAGATTCTTCAAGTGCTTTGTAAAGTGACTGTCCTTGATCTAAATTCCTGTTAATTATACACAATGTATATCACTTCCAGTGTCTGAGAATGCAAAACTTTACTTCTACCCAATTTACTTTTAGCTACATAGTAACAAAATGAACGCGACTGTACTACAATCACTCGGAACGTGTGGTGATGTCAGCTTATCTCACATTGCGTACGCGCTGCGACTCTTGTAACTACTGATCCAACAGCCCTCCCAGAAGAAAATAGACTTGTCCAACTATTGCGCATACAGATATTCGGGTTCAGGACGAAAAAATCAGCCTATAATAAATTTGCATGTGATAGGGTGTTCATTTCGGGTGCAGTAGCCGTAATGTGTCTTCTTATTGCATTTAATTCAAAGTTGTCCGATTGAGTTTTTCTGGAGTTAGGCAAGTTAGTAACAAAGTAGGCTAACAACACAAGAAGTAACTGAACGCACAAAGTAGTAGAACATCCAGGACACTGCTAGGGCGATAACTGACCTGGGAGGTTAATGAGTCGCCAATGTAAGCAAATAAGCTAAAGCTAGTGTACTGAAACATGCCTGTTTATAAACGTGATGTTTGTTGAACACCTGCCGTGCAAGGGATTTTTGACGATAATCATCCATGAGGGTCGCATCCAAACTCTGGTACTTCATTTGTCACCAATTTAATGACAAACAATTTCCAGAAAGTTGCTAAAATAAAGCATTTGTAATTTCATCCCATTTTAACTTATCTTGTTCATGTTTTAAGATTTTGCCGCTCGAACCTCCCTTGTGCCGGCCTTGCGTAATGCGCCGGCCGCACGTGCAGGCTTCGTGGGCTACAATATTCACTCTTAGGTTGATCCGCGGCAAAACAAACCCACGTGGTCAATGCACCGTGGTGCAACACGTAGCAATGCGCGCAGGAAAGTAGTCCCATGCTAATACTCTGACTTTTAGAATGAACTTATCCTTAAATAGTATAATATTCTATACAAATACGTAAGGTTTTATTTAACGCTGATTTATACCGTAAAACAGAGCTACAAGTCCCATGATGCAATTCGTATGTCACCTGACATCGGGTAGGCGCAGAATATTGTTTACAGCCAGAAATCAGCAGTTGTGTTTAGTATCATGCAGGACAATGAATTTGCTCTTGCGTTTTCGTCGAATTACGTAAAGCATTAGCCGCGCAAACCATTGATTAGCGGTAAAAAAACAATACTGTTGAATCTTTATTATAAGTTATGTCCAATACTTTCCCCGAAAGAAATGGTGAAATTAACCTCTGAGTTCACAGGTGTTTCGAGTACAAGTATAAACAGTGCTTGTGCAGAAAAATCTGAAACGAGAAAAGTGGTTACACTCGGAAAAAAACTATCAATCTTACCATCTTTAACCTTAACAGAATATGCTAGTCACCGTTTCAGTTGTCGAAAAAAGGACTCTCTTGTTTTTTACACTACGTGCTCTGAAAGTGTGACAGTATTTCTAGTGCGAATGGCGGAAGGATACATTATAGCGGTGCACTGGTCACCTGGGGTTTGTTTTGACGCGGATCAACCTAAGAGTGAATACAGTTTTTTTTTTTTTAGTAGTAGTAAGCCTGTGCGTGTGGACGACAAAACGGAGCTCTCACAAAACAATAGCGCAGCCTGCGTAAATATTGCAGTGCTGAACATTTGGTTTGCGCAAACTCTGAAGTTTGTGCGCGTACAAAGCGTGCCTTCAGCCGGAAGGGAAGTTTAGTGCAAGATGTGTGATGTATGCACCCATTCTAATTAATTTATTAGGGAGTTTATCGAATTATATAAATCGTTACCATGCTTTTGAAAGATAAAAGTCTACGGAATATTGCAATACGAATAAGAAGAATGTGTTTTACAAATAGATGATACGGAAATTAAATCCTAAATGTCGTATGAACTTCCAGTAGCAAAAAGCCTTAAAATATAACCCAATCTTTTAGGAGGAGAGAGAGATCCGCGGACCAGTGTTCTGTCGTTCAATTACAGAAGTCGCCAAACGTAATAATTTATTATATGCACTTTCGTCCATTCTAAAATAACTACAATCATCTGGATCTTCTCTTAAGTCTTTCATTAAATTTATCTGCGAGTGTGTTTCTTCTAAGAAGCCACATTTTGATGGGGAGCGTTTGGCATCCTTTCTTTTAGCAATAAATAATGCAGAAATTCTTATAACAAAGATAAGTCTTCGGGCCACATTTTTTGATCTCGAAAACCTTCTCTTTCGATGACCAATTTCATACTGAGGTTTGTCTAAACTTACTTGCAACGTGTGGACACAGCACGGTGTTCCGTCTTGGTTATGCAAACTACATCGTACAAGCAAGTCACTGCAGTGTGGCCGCCGCTTAAGAGTTAAGCTGATTGAAACATTTATTTCGAAATAATAACTCCGTGGCCCCGCCGGGCTCACGCCCACGTACGCATGGGAGAGGTGGGCGATCGACCAATCGATACGGGGATATGATGTGGCCAGCATCACGCATACCCCAGCCAGAACGTTGACCTCCGTGATTGGCCGGGATCGCTGCCTATCGCAGCTCCTCACGTTCCTCACGATGCCGAGTTGGGACCGGTCCTATACCCGGGACTTAAAATCTGCACCACCATGGGTGGGATCTAACCCGGACGCATTCCATGGCCGGGAACCAGAGTTGTTTCAAAGCATTTTCTTAAATGAGATATTTAAAGTTATTTACAATCTACACACTGAAGTGGCGTGGCCCTCCAAACAGCAGGTCCCCGTCTCTGGCTGCTGCCATCTGCATCGCGTGTAGAGCTGCCAACCTTCAGAAATGAAAGTAAGAGATAGGTGGATATTTTGTGTTCTAACACATTCTGTGAAAATACACAGTTACCAAACATTTATTCATTACATCACACATTGATTATCGTAAATAAATTACATTATATGCCGCCATCTTAACATCATTACATCACTGTTTTACTTATCAGCAGAACGTGCTTCAGTCTTTTCTTATGTAACAGGGTAATGTGCCGTTATAGCTGCTTCATCAGTCAAGACTTCGAGATTAACGTCTATTTGCGGCCTAGTTGCTTTGGTATATCATTTATTGTGTTACATCATGTTAACAGCGTGATCTTCACCGTGCAAAGTTCAAGCTCTCCATGTATGCTCAACACCACGGAACTCTCTTAATTGGTTTTAGGAATGGAAGACTGAGGCTAATAGAAGTTACACAATTCCTATGATGACTTTTAGAGAGTTAAGGAAATTACTTTAGTTATCTTAAACTTCTATTTTATTAGAGAGCTGAAGCTGGAGACAAACCATTTTAGTCCAGGCGCCCCTAATGTTCTATCATAAATACTTACTCTTTTTGTGCTGGTAAGCGGCTATTCGGTTTTACTTTCTTTCCCAGTTATCTAATAAGTAGATAAGAGGAAATATTGAATTCCACCCAAAAATGCGATGTCGAGATTTCACCGTAAAGTCCCGTTTTGAGGCCCCTGAACCAAAGTAAGCATTTTTAGAAAAAGGTTCGCGCGCGTGGTGTGGTGTGTCTGTCTGCCTGTCTGTGAACAGCATAACTAAAAAACGAGAAGCCGTTAAATATCAAACCTGGAGTTCACTATCTTCCAAAGATGCGACACGAAGAACTTGAAGAAAATCCCCCACCCCAATTTCCCTTTACATGGAAGATTTTTCGAAATTTTTATTATCTAAGAAAAATGGCTGTAACGATTTTCATTAAAATACCACATATTAAAGATATTTACATTACAAATAAAATGTATATCTTGACTTTTTGGGAATAGCCTGTGAAGTTAACTGGTAAACGTAAGTGATACATGAAAATACACAGCACTGAAAATGTATATCTCTTTAAAACACGCAATTTATTTTAAATAATGTTTTGCGGCATAAGCCATTTCCGGGATACCCGTTATTAACGCTTTTGTCTTTTTAAGTCCTGTAGGCATTCAGTTGATTCTCGCGACTGCATGGAAAAAGTATGGAATGTTAAGTCTAGCATAAAGCGTTCAGTTCTTAAACATTTGACTATCGCTATCCTCTTTGCATTTATAACAAAATGTGTAATGTATGTAGCTATTTCTGCAAAGGTTTATCTCTATTAAAATGAAGCAGACATAAAAATATGCTTTCGTACTCATTTGGTAGCTTTTATATACATTAATAAATGGCACAGGGTAGAGAAAGTTATGTGAATGTAACACAGTTTTATTTTATACACTGCGCGCATGTTTATTCCAGATAAGAGTTTGTTAGCGCCTAGATTTTCGTGACGTAAGAATGGCCTTGCCACCTGTGCAGTTAGTTACTCGTGCGGTGGTTCGGTCGGCAGCGAAAGCCTGATACGCATGCGCACAGCTGCGGACCACGTGGTAAACACGTACACGACTTGCGGGAGATCTTTTTCCATATCGGATATCTTAAAAGGCAAAATTATTCGCTCAACCAGAAAAGCATCAGAGCTAAAAATAGGCTCGTTCTGCAGTAAAAAATACCAACAACCTGGTGTTTTGCAGGGTCATTATGCGCTTCTTGATTGAATCATGAGGATTGGAGAGAAACCCAGACATTTAAGACTAAAATTGACAAAAAGTAACGAATTTTATAATTTTTCACTGTTTTAATCGTGCTTTTATCTTGTTTCTTAAAACTGACAAATTTTTAATGGTCCCATGTTATTTAATTAAATGTATATGCTTGAAAGTTTTAGGAGAGCTTCATACTGTTGTGAAGTAAAATAAAAAATAATACGCAGTTCGTTTGCATTTATATATTTTGCATAACTCGTATTTGTAAACTTGAAAGGTTTAATAAGTCACATGGAAAACATTTTTTTCTGGTACACTAATTAAAATTAGCCAATGGGTGTACAAAAATGTTCATGGTATTGAGTTTTTTACGTTCAAAATAAATATTTGGTACAAGCAACATTTTGCACAAGCACAGTGTTAATTAATTTTTTTTAATCTTAAAATATATAATAAAATCCTTTTATTTTATATTTGTTTTATGTTCAGCATGGTGAGAACTTTGATTTATAATTTTTCACAGATGCATTGCCTTAAATAACACACCAATGGTAAAGAAATATTTAACCAACAAGAGAGGGAGATTATACATGTTATTTGTAGAT
Source organism: Deroplatys truncata (assembly GCA_030765065.1). Taxonomy (NCBI): domain Eukaryota; kingdom Metazoa; phylum Arthropoda; class Insecta; order Mantodea; family Mantidae; genus Deroplatys; species Deroplatys truncata. The sequence continues at coordinate 61,271,491 of CM060976.1, read as the reverse complement.
TTTGAAAAGGCCTTTGCACGATAAATAGAGAAGCACTGTGGTTTAAACTGAGCAAGAAAGGGACGAGTACTACCTTTATAAGAGTACTTCAAAGAATATATACGAGAAGCATTCCGAATAATATTGGTCTAAGACAAGGTTGTAAATTGAGTCCTGTATTATTTAATCTGTTCATAGACAATATTTTGGAATCAATTAAAGTAGAGAACAGACATGTCTAATAATTAATAATAAGGAAATACCTGGTTGGTTATTTGCAGATGATTTAGTCGCGGGATCTATAAGTAATGTGGGATTGGCGAGAACTATTGAAGTGATAGATAAATTTTGCAAAAAATGGAGTGTAAGAATTAATGTAAATAAAAAAAATTATGGTATTTAAAAAGGGCAATAAATTACGCAAAGATAGAAATAGTATTGGCAGGGAAGAGAAATTGAGGTAGTCCAAAAATTTGATTATTTAGGGATACGACTAAGCAGCAATGGTGGGTGGAGCGAACAAAAGAGAACAGTATTAGCTAAAGGAAAAATGGCAATGAAAGCCATCAAAACTTGTATAGACAAATAACCAGAAATGCAATTAAAATGGTTAGAGAGAATTTATACTACTGTAGTAGAAGCAAAAATGTTATATGGAGCAGAGATTTGAAGCCTGGAAGAAGGGTGGGTAAATATAGACATGATCCACAAGAGATTTTGTAAACAAATATTGGACTTACCAAGATCATCATCACCCAACGGAGTAGCTCAAGCCGAATTAGGGAGAATGAGAATTAAAGGAAAAATTGTGGAAATAGTGCCAAAAATTGGATTGGAATTAGAAATTTCGATGATCAGAGCATTTTACATCAATGTTTGATAGTGTAGAAAAGGCTTAATCATAAAGAGCCTTGGCTAGGTAAGATAAAGGAAAACTTGATGAAGATAGGTTTTGGGGAGATTTGGAAGGCTAAAGAATTATTACAAATACGCTTCTGGAATGAAACTAGGACAAGAATAGAGGATATGGAAAAACAAGATTTATTAGCGAGTTTTACTTTCAAGAGCTCATTGAGATTATACAAAGAAATGAAAGTAATATGGAGCAGGGAACCGTATGTTGATATACACTATGTGATCAAAAGTATCCGGACACCCTCACAAACATACGTTTTTCATCTTAGGCGCATTGTGCTGCCACCTTCTGCCTGGTACTCATCCGCGACCTCAGTAATCATTAGACATCGTGAAACAGCAGAATGGGACGCTCCGTGGAACTCACGCACTTCGAACGTGGCCAGGTGATTGGGTGTCACTTGTGTCAGAAGTCTGTACGCGAGATCTCCACACTCCTAAACATCCCTAGGTCCACTGTTTCTGATGTGATAGTGAAGGGCAAACGTGAAGGGACATGTACAGCACAAAAGCGTACTGGTCGACCTCGTCTGATAGAGACCGCCGATATTTGAAGAGGGTCGTAAAGAGTAATAGGCAGACATCTATCCAGACCATCACACAGGAATTCCAAACTGCATCAGGATCCATTCCAAGTACTATGACAGTTAGGCGTGAGGTGAGAAACCTTGGAGTCCATGGTCGAGCGGCTGCTCATAAGCCACACATCACGCAGGAAAATGCCAAACGACGCCTCGCTTGGTGTAAGGAGCGTCAACATTACGATTGAACAGTGGCAAAACGTTGTGTGGAGTGACGAATCACGGTACACAATGTGGCGATCCGATGGCAGGGTGTGGGTATGGCGAATGCCCGGTGAACGTCATTTGCCAGCGTGTGTAGTGCCAACAGTGAAATTCGGAGGTAGTGCAGTTATGGTGTGGCGTGTTTTTCCTGGAGGGGGCTTGAGTTTGTTGGGGTCCAAGGTAAAGCAACTCAAGGTAGAGTTAGAGTTAGTATTGGAGATTAAATATATTTCATAATTGTACTTTTAGATTAGGAGGAATGCTGCCTACCAGTATTTCACACTGCTGGATACCAGTAGTTAAGAGGTTAGTATTTTTATATTTTATTGTTATTTTTAGTACCTGGACTAAGAATAAGTTTGTAAAATTGTTTTTGTTGTAAATAACACCCGTAAAATGAAAGCGTTTTAAATGCGGTGTGTGTCTGTGGGGGTGGGGGTGTGCACGCGCGCGTGTGCGTTTGCGAAGGCTTGACTTTTTACGCAAAAATGGCCAACTCGAATGTCGTGAAACTTGCTATACGTATATGATACACCTTAGGTCTCACTTAGAACATAGGCTGTATGCCATTTTAATTGGTATTTGCCGCAAAGGGTTGGGGGTTATAATGAGGCGTAGAATCAACAATTTAAATATCTTTCTTATTATTATTGTTTTGTTTTTTGTGGAGTGTTGCATAACAAAAATTTAAGAGTATAATATTTTGTTCCAATTGTTTTGTTATGTATAACATTTCGACAAGATAGGTATTTAAGTTGAGTAACTACTTCGTTACTGTTATTCGTGTAAGTAGACCGCTTAACACGAGAATTTTAGTTCCGATTGTAACGAACGGAACGATGCAGACATAAGAGGAGCACAAATCTGTGTTCTGTAAACCTTTCACTTGAGTTTTAATTTTTATTAACACCTCAGAAAAAGCAGTTTCGTCACCGATTTTCAAAACGTCACATGACATGTACCTTACATGGAGAAAGGGGGGAGAGAGAAGGTGCTAGAAGAGAGAATGAAATAGAATAGAAAGGGAGATAGAGGTAGAAAGTTAGAACGGAAAAGAAAAAAAATATGGACCGAGTGGGAGAGTGAGGTAGTGAGAGACAGAAAGAGAGAGGCAGCAATACAGAGGATCTCCCCAGTTTGCAGTTATGCGAGCAGAACTGCTAGTTCTGCTATTATAACACTCCAATGTTATCAGTTTTGATTTTCACACAGACCTAATGGTCTTTAATCTACTTAAGCACAGGGAGAGCCAAAAAAACTACGAACCGGCTGCGCGATGTTTTTCCTGTCCGCGTCCTCGGCGCTCGTTGCCGTCTGCCGCTATCATAGAAAGGCACGGATGAAACCACACAAATTTTTAAAACTACTTTTAAATGCTTTACTTACGAACTTAATGAAAGGAGATGCTGAAACAGGCCAGCGTCGTTGTCCATACATTTTTGGCACCTCTTTAGGAAACTATCCGTCACTCGCCGTAGTTCACGTTGAGAAATCCTTACCATTTCCTGGAGGATATTTTGTTTTAATTCTTCCAGGGTGTGTGGTTTTGTCTTGTACACTTTGTTTTAAGTTACCCCAGAGATAGAAATCGCAGGAGGTTAGGTCGTGGGAACGAGGGGGGCCACAAATCTCTACTAATAATTCTATCCTCAAACACACTCTCATAAAGTTGTTAAGTAAAGCCTTTAAGAATAGTTTTAAAAACGTTGTATGGTTTCATCCGTGCCTTTCTATGATCGCGGCAGACGGCAACGAGCGCCGAGGATGCCAACAGGAAAAACACCGCGCAGCCGGTGCGTAGTATTTTGCCTCTCCCTGTATATCTAAATAGCAATTATACTTCCTCTAACTGATAGGTACGTGACAGAGAAAGTAAAAATAGAAAAACCTTATTTGTAATGGAGTTTTGTGAAAACAGATGTTATGTAAAGTTTGTTTACAAAATATCGATAGGAAATTATAACACGTGGCATTTTTTCATGTTTATTTGTCTTTGGGGTATAAGATAGTTAATTTATACCTTCATAGTTATTTCGATCGCCAAAAGCAACAGACCATTCTAAATACAAAACAGGGTTAACTTTTGTGAAGAAAGGCTGAACTTCAACAGCAAGGAATTTTTGCATTGAAATTTATAAAGCTTTTTTCATACAAATGTTTAAAGAAGTTTGAGAGGTCAGCATTTTAGAAATTTGGAATGGTTTCGAATGGTCTTTACATTACAGACTATCTTAAATTGTCGTAAACTCTGGTTTATCGAAATATCGAAACGGAGTTGATTAGCGAACACGGCGGGTGGTGAGAAAACTGAATGTCGTTATAAAAATCATTATTTGTAGCAATTACACTGCTTTCTCTATCAATTTATTTCCATATATTTATATATAATGCATATGAAGGTTGTTCTTCTACATATTTCGCGTTAATTATTATAAACATGGTAGAATTAATGGTCTCAAGACACAATGTTGTGGCAGATACACAAGAGAATACAGAAGGATAATTCGACAATCAACTGTTTTTGCATACTCTTTGCATGAACTCAAAACAAAAGAATGCGCTTGAAATGATATTGCTTAAAATACCAGAAAATTCAAACAAAAATAGGCGAATAACTTGGAAATGGGTAATGCTACGGGAAAAAAAGTTTGTTCAACAGAAATGTTGTACTTTAACAACCTCATTATGTAGGCTTTTGTCTATCTATAATGGTTTTCCAATTATATAAAAGTTTTAAAAGACATGAAGAGGACTTCACAGAGAATTCAATATATAAATTTCATTTGTTCTACTAACACAAACATGTGATACTTTAATCAAAATCACCTGTACGTTCTTGAGAAAGAACCGGAAAAAAGGCTATTTTTATTTGAAGATTAGTTTGAATGGGAGAGAGTTTTCTTAATAACCTTCGCTTGGCATCCTAAACGAAATTAAGCGGTTTCTAAGAATTATTTTTATTCGGGCGACTTCAAAACCTATATTTGATGTAAAATCTCGATATCGAATTTTTCGCTGGAATATAATGCGTTCCCTACCAGTACCTAATAGATAAAGTAAAATAAACAAATACAGAGAAAGAAAGGCCGGACTGTTGGAAAATTCTCGGCATTTTCGAAATAAATTACTTCAAAATCTACTGTTGAACAAAAGGCTATCAGGTATCAACTGTGGAGGATATGAAATAACCAGGGATGCAAGTCTGTGCGATAATTATGGGGACATAGGTACGAAAATTTTAACTCAGGTAGAATTTACGACGCTGGGAAAATAAGCAATATGCTTAAAGCCGTTAATATAATGACTATAAAACACTTCTAGTGCTACAGCGAATTACATATTACAGTATTCTCTGTCTATTAATATTTACTAATAATCAATCATGTTGTTTTGATGTTGGCAGTAGGTTTAAATATGCGTGCATTGTTATGTGTGATGTGTATTTATTATGGGATTTCCCCATCCAAGGCAAACTCAGACCATTATGGCTGCCTGTGAATGCACCATTACTGTGGAGCTTTTTTTAATGGACGCTCTTAAACTACTGTGATTGTTAGCGTCCCATTCTAATTGTGCGTGAAAGACCGGAAAGTTTGCTCAGAGGCCTCTTTATAGGCTTTTACGTGCCTTAAGTCTACGACACGGGACCATCGGCTTTACTTCCCTTCCGAAGGAAGCTATGCTAAGGATTTTTACACCCGAAAAAATCCATTGCTCTCTGCCGGGTTTGAACCCAGACTTCAGGAACCGGAGGCCAGCATGGTGCCCCTAGACCACCCACTGTAGAATGGCTGCGGTAGTGCATTTCGACTGAGTCAGTTTTAGCGTTGTGTTTTAGTTTCAAGGATTATTTTACAAATATTAGGCCGTTCTTGTCAAACTGCGTGCTATTTTCATTGGAGAACATTAAATGTCGATGCAGCAGCAGTATCTGTAAAGCTTGTGGATATATCATAATACCTTAAGTAATATTTTTTTTCTTTTTTTAATTAGGATAGTCCGGGGAGACATTCATAATTTTGAAGCGTTGGTGCAATACTTTCCTACTTTAAGATTGGCAACCCTGGAAATAACCGTTGCTCGTCTGCATTTCTCACAGTTCTCGAAGTCTTAAGACAAGAGTTACTGTGGCAATAAACCGGAGTGTACATGACACGAAGAACGTTATAAAACCGGAAACAATACGTGCGAAAGAATACATTAAATAGAATGCATTTAACTTGGAAGTAGATACAGTATAACCTGGATTTATCCAATCACTCGGTAAACCGTTCGTTTTACCTTTATTTTTACCGTTTCATTAATCGTCATCTTTTTTTTTAATGTGTGTGTTCTGGAATGAAAATTTCCTACGCAAAGCAAAAAGGTTAACTTACTTTGGCTTTGCAATAAAAGTGTGTGTTCCATCGCTTCCCGTGGAGAATTGAAATCGATGTGAGTACATTTTCCGTACTCAATACGATCCGCGTTTCCAAATAAGTTTACTACGTACTGAGTTCGATTTGAATTCGCAAAGGGCGAACCTGTTAAACATAAATGTTAGTTTGTTGTTCTGTGTGTTAGGCGAAGATTTTGAGGTTAGTGTACTATGGTTTTGCAAACAATATGGCAAAAGTGGCCCTGTTACTGCATCTGTTTCTGGCAGTTTTATTGCTCCTTTCACGAAAAGTTGTAGCATGAATGACGGTCACAACAAAACAAAACGATTAGGCCTGTAGACCTACGTTGCGTTAAAGGGCCACGAAACAAAAATGTACATTTCATTCACCACATTAGTTTATTTGTCGTCAGGAATAAATAACAATGCACGCAGTTTCACCATCCCAAGTTGATTGGTCATCGGGTTAAGGCCTGTTGTTGAGTTGACGCATGACGTCACGAGAGCCACACTGCACCCAGACAAGACGTATGTAGCATAATGTGCTTTAAATAACTAACAGTCTACGTGTTAATTTAATTTCACTAGAAGTTCAGAACTTCTCTAAATAAAAAAGAGTAGAGCTAAAGCTAACCAATCACTTTTCATAATCCAGCTAATATCTATTAGGTGATAAACAGTAGCTTTGAAAATGAGTGAACATGGTATCCGACCTTATCAGGTGAACCAAAAACGAGCGATTTTGAAGATTTACACCATACGCATTCCGAGACAGTGTGAACACCGAAAACCTGCTTGTTCTATCTGTTGCTGTAAGAGTAAGGGATGTATAACTATGAATAATGATGGAGAAAGTGTTGTTGCTCGAATTATGAAAACACAAAATTGGTGAAGGGTGATTTTGTCTGTATCACAAAGCCTGAAAATGAAGATGGTGAAGGATCAATAATTGACAATTATTGTCTTGCTAGAATTTGATATCTGGAAATTGTCTTCATTTTTTCTTATACATAGTAGGCACAGTTTCAGGTTTTAATAAATACCTTCGGAAATTTTCTTGCGACATAAGCTGCTTTTTTTAGTAATTGCCTCTGTTCACAATCTGTGTCCTTAGAATGAAAAGAACATAATGAGCACCGGGAGCAGGCAAACATTCTTTTTTTTCTTTCTTTTGCAAAATTCTACCCATAACCTATATCTTTTAAGAGATTTGTCTCTGTTTGAAAACGCATGAAAATGAGTGCCTTGTGTTTCCCTTCTCACATTACAGGCATATGCACAACATTGAGGCATTTTATTTTTCACAATATTACATTACTACACAACTCTTGAACTTAAATACCAACAAGAACAATTTTTGAAAGCGTATTACTGCACGTGTAGCAATAATTGCTTGCGATCTCCCATCTGCCTCCAGCGCACGGCTGGCTCTGATGACTTATAGAGGCGGCGAAAACGTGACTCGCGAATCATTTTGACTCGCAGGCGCCGTTCCCTTTCTGCAACCGTCCGTTTGATTTTCATATGCTGCTGATTGATGCAGTGCGTGTTGCATATTTGGTGACTCGCGAAAGAAAGTCGTTTTCGCCACCCTTGACGATTGAGATGGTTATTAGTTCGCTTGCGCAGCGATAACGGTGTGGCGGAGTAAGAAAACAATGTTACCACTACATTTTACAGTCGTATCCTTCATTTCGGAAGAAACATGATTTTTGTGTTTCGTTCCCCTTTAAAGAAAGAAGCAAATGTAAACAAATTCGTGGGAACGTATATGTAGTTCTCTCCAATTTTAAGGAAGAAGATTGACTATAAAATGAGCCTGCATATTCCAGCGGCTTAAAAATTAATTTGAGTTTTATTTATGGGCGCTCCTTAACTACTATGGTTCTTAGCGTCCCATTCTATATTGGGCGTGAAAGACCGGAATTTTGCTCAGAGGCTTTTTTATCGTACTTGAGGTTCTTTTACGTGCTGGAAACATGATAAATGTTAGGAATTGAACACACAATAAACATGTATACACTATAATAAAGTGGTTGTTCTGATACCTTCAGCTTAAGTATTAGTTACAAATCACAGAGTGGTCATGAAATACTGTTGTCGCCTAGCGATGTACATACAAATTAACGAAAAATGGATGCTAGAGAGTAAGCGCGCGCATTTGTATAATTTTACGGAACAAAAGTTATGACTGCGAAGTCGTCCTCATTGCAAAGGATTTTATATAATCTGAGAACTCGGAAGAGTTAAATCCCACAGATTTTTAACACCTACTACACCAATTTTCTTAATTTTCTTTTCAGATTCTTCAAACAAGAATATGCATATATTTTTTAATTATTTTTTCTAAACTCTCTCATCATTATTCTTATACCTACTTTGTGTATTGCAATTATACCCATGTTTAAGTTAATTTATAACTTTCTATGCCTGATTTTAATAAATGAAACAAGTGTTAAGTCATTTTTACTTTCTCAACCACGTACCTAGTAGGAGGTATTGTATTCCACCCAAAAATTCGATATCGAAATTTCACCGGAAATACATGTTGCCTGAATAAAATTAAAGCATCTTTTAAAAAATGCTCCTGTGGGTGTTTATGAGCGCGTGCGTGCGTGAGAGAGAACAGCATAATTCAGAAAACGAAAAGTCGGATAAACGCCAAACTTGATATTCAGGTTCAGTATCTTCCAAAGGTGCGACACGATTTTCAAGAAAATCCACCACCCCAAATTATACTTTAGATGGAACATTTTTCGAATTTTTTTATTTTCTAAAAAATGGCTCTAAGATTTATATTAAAATACCATATATGAATGTTATTTACATGACAAATAAAATGTACATCTTGAATTTTCTGGGAATAGCCTGTAAAGTCCTCTTCATTCGGAAGGAATTTTGTATAATCGTATATAGCTGGTAAGCTTTAAGCGATACACGAAAACAGACTACACAAAAAATGTAGATCTCTAAAACACACAATTTATTTCAAATAAGCTTTCTGTGGCATAAGCCATTTCTGGGATATTCGTTGTCAAAGATTTGAGTTGTTCATTTCTTAATCATTCTCTTAAAGTCCTATCAACATTCAGTTGTTTCTCGCGATTGAATTGGAACGAGTATGCAATTTCAGGGCCAGCATATAGGGTCCAGTTCTTAAACATTTGACTGTCGCTATTCCCTTTGTATCTATAACGAAATGTGTCCTGTAGCTATTTCTGAAAAGGTTTATTTGATTAAAATATAGTAGATAGAAAAATAAGTTTTACTAAGAATAGTTTGTGTATCCAAACGATACAGTAGAGAAATTCATATGAAAGTATAACATTAGAAATTTTCTTGTAATTATGACATTTAAAAAAATAATCTTTTATTTTTCAAACATTTTAGGTCATAAAAATCCAGGCCTTGGTCATACTATATCATTTCAGCTGAAAACCTCAATATTTTGACGCACTGTGTGTGAGAAAATCGATATGTGGCATCCATATAAACCAAGTTTCGGTGCTTCACCTCATATTTCTGTGAACTGTGGTACATGCAACCGTTGTTTCTTAGTAAGCAGTCCTATATCTACCGCCAAAATTATGACGGTGTAATTGATGCGATTATTTCAGCTGCCAGTGTTAACAGGGTGTTCGGAAAATACCTAAAATCTCTTTCAAAGATAAGCTATCAAATCTCGCAAGATAAATGTACACATAAACTGATTTCCGGCTCTCAGTTTATGAACATTTCCCTTCTATATTTCCTTCCCCGCATTTCTTCTGTTTTTATCTACACTCTTATGTTATTATTTTAATTTCTTCCTCGCCCATACTTTCCTACATTTCTCATTTTATTGTTTCTTTTCGAAATTTCTCTCCAACTTTCCTCTCATATTGTTCCCTTTATACTTTTCTATTTCTTCTGTTTTGTGCCTCTTTATTTTAATCACCGGGTACAGGTTTTACTTCTATTTGTAGTTCCATTAGTTATTTTTGTAAAATGCGAGACTTATCATCAAAAGAATTCACACTGTTTATTACTTTTGTTTCCATTGTTTTGATATAATTTTGTTTTTACTTCCCTTGCTGCTTACCTATGATAGGTAGAAGAAGTATTTATTCCATTAAAACATACGGTATCGAAATGTCACATAAAATACATATTTTTAGGTCCCATGAACCGAAAAAAATGTTTTATTAGAAAAACGTCTGCGTGTTTTTGTGAGGGGGAGGAGTGTAACTCGATGCAAATAGCCTATGAGGTGTGTTCATTCTGGTTGAATTTTGTATAATTTTGAATAACTAAGAAATCGTTAAACACAAAAGGAAAAATGTACCTACATCTCTTTAAAATGTACAATTTATGTTAACATTTTTTCGGGCATTAACGTTTTTCGAGATATTCGCTGTTTGAATTTTCTAGACATTATCATATCTACAATTTTAAAGTGTTAGGTGGCCATACTTTAGTTCTCTGAGGTCATGGAAACAGTACTAAAATCAAACTAGCATATAACAACCTCGTGTTTATTAATTTCACTATCATCTGCTTTTTAAACATTTGACTGTTGTCTAGAGGGGGTGAGGAAAATCGCGTGAACAGATTTTTTCGTGTAGAAACTTTGTTAATGATCCTCCCTTGGACTAACTTCCCCTTTTCAGTACTACAGTTATAGTAGGAAAAATCTTTTGCACTGCCAAAGTCAATATTTTTTCTTTATTCAAGTTTAAAAATAATCGTATACGCATTGTATCGAAGTTATTATCCATGGCTAAACCACTCCATGGCAAGGAACGCTCAAGGAACCTTAGGGCGAAGCATATCTTACAATGGCAAAAAGTTATCGGTTTTTTGTGACAACATGCGCACAAGCACAAGTGTTATCTAGAACAGGCTCTTAATCTTCAGCACGGAGGAAGCAAAATGAGCAAAAAATGTGGTTTTGCGTTTACTGAGCTTGCTAACCGAATATTTGCCTCTTTGGACACACGCGGGGTCGATATGGACGTTATCATTTCAAAATGAAAAGCGCGGAATGTAGTCGAAGAGCGAATTATAATAGTAATAATAAATATTATTATTGTTGTTGTTCCTATGTCCTCCATTTTGCTTTATAAAGCTATCCACATCTTTCTTGGTAGTCTGCTTGCATCCATTCTGTAATACGATCTTCCCATATTTACTTTCTCTACCACATCCATAGAAGGTACCTACTGCATTTCACCCAAAAATTATATACGGAGATTTCACCGTTAATACATGTTTTGAGACCCCCTTTAATAAAACATTTTTAGAAAAGTGAGTGTGTGTGAACAACAAAACTAAAAAACGAAAAGTCGATTAAATACCAAACTTGGCATTTAGGTTCAGTACCTTCCAAAGATACGACACGAAGATTTTCAAAAAAAAAATCCCCCATCTAAGTTACTCTTTACATGGAACATTTTTCGAAATTTATTATTTTTAAAAATGACTAATATTTGTATTAAAATGCTATATATTAAAGATAGTTACATGACAAATAAAATTATATATATATATATATATATATATATATATATTGACTTTTATGGGAATAGCCTGTGAAGTCCTCTTCATTCGGATGGAATTTTTTATAATCTCTATAACTGGTAAACATTAAGTGATGGACAAGAAATGTAGATCCCTTTAAAACACAATTTATTTCAAATAAATTTTTTGTGACATCAGTATTTCCGAGATATCCATTATTAATGGCTCGATTCGTTCAATACTTTGCCATTCTTTCAAAGTCCTGTCTATCTTCAGTTTGTTTCTCGCGTTTGCATGGAAATAGTATGACATTTTAAGAACGGTATATAGCGTCCAGTTCTTAAAGATTTCCCTTTGGATCTATAACGAAATATGTAATGCAGCTATTTTTGAAAATGATTATCTGGATTAAAATGAAGCATATAGAAAAAAAAAACTAAACCTGATGTGTTGCCTCATATGGCTTTCTCTACTCTTGTACAAATTATTTATACAAACGCTTATTCTCTATCTACTTCACGTTAATCGAGATAAACATGATATCTAATTGCTAATTTTCTTGTAGATGCAAGGGGAATATGATAGGCTTTAAGGATAGTAAAATATTTTAAGAGCTGGTTGCTATCTGGAGCATTTCGTTCTCTCTGCATGTCCAAGACATTAAAAAAGAAGAAGAAAAATAATAATGTATTCCCATTTGAGAAAAGTATATGTATTGGAAAGTTGAAAAAAGAAAGAAAGAAAATAAAAAAATAACAAGGAATATCTCCGAAATGGTTCACTCGACAAAAATATGTATGGGACATAAATTGTGTGTTTTAACGAGATATGCATTTTTTATAGTAAAATTTTGTGTATCGCTCGCAGTTTAACAGTTATGCAAAAGTTATTCAGAATGAAGAGGACTTTTGTGGACATTCCCAGAAAATTCAAGATGTACATTTCATTTGCCATGAAAATATCTTTAACATATGATAGTTTAATCAAAATCGTTAACAACCATTTTTGAGAAAATCAAAAGTTTCGTGTCGCATCCTTGGAAGATACTGAACTTAAATACCAAGTTTGTATTTATTCAGACTTTTCGTTTTTGAGTTATGCTGTTCACACACACACACACACACACACACACACACACACACGCGCGCGCGGCATGTTTACAAACATGGTTTACTTGGTTTCAGGCATTTCCGATGAAATCTCGGTGTTGAATTTTTGGTTGGAATGCAATACTTGCCCTACTTACTATAACATAGTAGAAAAAGTATTGTTCTCCCGTAAGAATAGTTTGCATACGCACAAATAAACAATAGAGAAGGTCATGAGAATGCAGCATATCAGATTTTTGCTAATGTTGTTCTATAATTTCTCCAATTGGGCTAATCTGTAGGTCTTCTCATTAATCTATTCCAACTTGTTGCTCGCTTGACAATCTCGTCTCATTTCTACCACCTAAAAATGACTTATCTTCTGTTTTAAACCCCCAACTGTCGCCTCAAGAAAGTATTATTGGGGACGGCCGTGACTTTATAGAAAATACGCTGCATTTTCTTTCTTGTGTTTTTCAAATTTCTTCTTATTGTTCTACACATATGTTGGTACTTGTGTATCTTCTTATCTATCTATCTATCTATCTATCTATCTATCTATCTATCTATCTATCTATCTATCTATCTATCTATTTATCTTATCCTATCTTATCTATCTCTCTCTATCTCTCTATAATTATCATATTTATAGCTTATACCACAGCCAAGATGATTAAAATGTTTTATTTGATTAATTATGTTATCTTGTATTACTATTTTTAAAATTATAGACTGTTTTCCTATGAATACCATACTCCCGTTTTTTTTTCAGTTCATGCAGTATTTCAAACCAGAGTCACAGAGCGTTTAAATAAAAAAACTCCTTTGCATATGCAACAATGAAGAAATCGCCAACGTTAGGTATCCCGTAAAGCCGGCCCCTTTGTATATTTTAAAAGTTCAAATATTTACAAAAGCATAAAAATTTAGTTATTTTTAAAAAAAAGAGGGACAAATATTGTCATCAAGCATTTAGACACGACACCGGACAAAGAGTTAAATTCGGTACTGTCCCGCCAAAATCGGGACGTATGGTATCCCTAGGTGCTGAGGGTTATGGAGCTAGAAAGCGTATAGAATCTCTGGTTGCGGTACATGATGGCTTTCTGACAAATGAATGACACATCATGGCTGGCGAACCTAATCAAAGGAGAGCATTTACCACATGGTACGTCTTTTGTTAAAAAGAAAGAAAAATATAATTTATATAAGTGGATGACGCTATATAGTAATTTCTCTTCTTGGAAAATCTGAGACACAATGATTTGCGAAAAACCACACCATATGTTTCATAGTTGACAGCGCATCTGCTATGATTGCTCTAGAAATGGGAAATGTGCTTTGGACTGCAATAGTGAGATGAATTTTTGTTCGATGTGAAATTACTAGAGGATATGGGAACGAAGAAGGTAATTTTGTGTTAATATGGCTTTAAAAGTGTAAAGAGTACGCTTATAACATTTTATGAGAGAGAAAAAAGGGTCTTCAAGCTGCAAAAATTAACTTTGGTTGATCAGAACATTTTGACTCCTTTGTTTATTCCCTCTGGACATTCAAGCATTTATGTCAGGCTAGTATCGAAAAATGGGTGGTGTTAATTTCTGGATACGAAATAGAGGTGAGACACAAAACAAACACGCTAGTTCTTTCCGATGCTACCAGATTGAAGATACCACCTACAGACACATTTAAAAAGCAGCGTTTTACAACATTTCATTCTTCTCCAAACTATGTTACTTAACATTCTTGAAAAGTCTGATTTATTACCCTCGTGCATGGTGAATTTGCATTCCAAGTGTAAATGATGAAAACAACTGAAGCCACTTAATTTCTGTATAACTCCACGTTTACTTTGGTCTCTAAGCAGTGGAAACAAACCCCCCCCCCAAAAAAGTGATGTGTTACATTCCTATAACTTTCTTTGCCTACTATCGTTTATTTTTATATAGCTTCTACAGACCACTCTAACGAAAGCTTTTTTTAGGTTAATCTTCATGTTAATCGAAATAAACCTTTGAAGAATTAGGTAGTTTATTACACATTTCGTAAAGGGATAGAGCAAACCTAATCATAGATGTTTTAAAGCGGTCCCTAAAATTCCTTTTCTCTATCCATGATGTCGCGAGATACAACTGAATAATAACAATGCTTTTTAAAATGACAAAAAATATTGCAAATTGAAACCAGTAACAACGGATATCTCAAAAATGGCCAATGCTACACAAAAAGTTAGTTGAAATAAATTGTTTGTTTTAAAGAGGTACACACTTTTTATGCAGTGCGTATTTGTCTATCGTTTATGCTGTAGTTATATCTACAAAATTTCTTCCCAATAAAGAGGGCTTCACAGGCTATTCAGCCAAAGTTCAATGTCAGTAAATATCTTAAACATATGGTAGGTATTTCAATTAAAATCAAGTTATTTTTGTGAAAATCGAAAATTTCAAAAATCTTTCATATAAAGAGTGGTCTAGCATGGGGGATTTTGTTTTTAGAATCTCCATGTCGCATCTTTGGAAGATGCTGAACCTAAATACCAAATTTGGTATTTATCGCATATTTCGTTTTGGGGTTATTCTGTTCACAGAAGCACAGACCTTTTCCTAAAAATGCTTTTTTGGGATTCAGGGGGCCTGAAAACGCGTATTTCTGATGCAATTTTGATATCGAATTGTTGCCTGTAAGCAGTACCTTCTCTAGCTACAAGGTTAAGGTATTTCTATGGCAATGGAAATTATGCGGACCATATACGGGCCGCGGGCCGCCTGATGTACATTACTAAATTATTTTGTCGGAAATTATGTAGGTAGCGGCTTATGAGAGAAAGAGAAAGGCTAACCAGGCTCAAACGTGTGCTGCAATGCTTCCTGGAACCATTAATGTCCGTCAAAGAAAAGGGGGGGGGAAGTGACAAACGAAAGTGTGAAAAAGGGAATATAAATGTATAGTGTTAAAACAACAATAAATAAGATGCTACCAGATGACCTACTGAAGTGCGCAATGTTGAATCAGGGATAAATAACGAGTTTAGAATCTCCGGCTGCTGACGGTAATTCCTTTTGACAGCGACAGAGAGCTTTGTGCACGCTTTCAACCTGTTGCATCTCAAAGGCCATCTATAGAGATGGTTTCCCATCTGGTTCTTGGATCATGCACCTCTCGGTATCCAGATGACTTGTTCGTTACGCTCTGGAAGTTCAGTACTTATTACAATCTGAGATTACATGATGCAGTGGCAGAATGATTGGTGGCGGTTTAACTTTAAATGTTTAAAACAAATAAAACGCTTCAAATAAGTAATAGAATTTGTTATACGAAGAGGCTGAGACAGCACTCATCTGTTTATTTTGATAAATCGAAAAATTAAAAAAATTGAGTTTTATTTATGGACGCTCTTTAACTGCTGTGGTCCTTAGCGTCCCATTCTATGTTGGGCGTGAGAGACCGGTAATTTTGCTTAGAAGCCTCTTTATCAGGCTTGAGGTTCTTTTACGTGCCGTAAATCTACGAACTAGAGGCTAGCATGTTAATTACTACACCACGGAGGACGACAATAATAAATCGAGGGCCACACTTTTGGTGACATGGCATTCCTAGCAGAACGGCAAATGATCTTTAGGACATGCAAAAAAAAAAAAAAAAAAATCGCAGTCTGTGGCAATTTGAAAAAAAGCAAAGGTCGTACTTACGAACTCGAGATAAGATAGTGGAGTAAGCGGACAGTTTGGAATCAACAAGTCAAGCAGTTAAACCGTGAACAGCAATAGCAAAAGAAGCATCCTGTTGACCTTTGAGAAAAGAACTAAGAGGAAGATTATTTAGCACTTTGTGTGTAGTGTACCATTGTATAATGCGGAAGCTCTGGCATTGCGAATGAGGAAAAAGATAAAAGCATTTAAAATGCATAAATGGAGAGGAATAGAACGTGTAACCTGGACGAAGTAATTATTAAAGCTATTTTAGCAAGAGTGAGCGAGGGAAGAACGTTGCCGAAACTCATCAGGAAAAGACACTGATGAGAAAATATTTGCTAAGAGATACACAGAAATTGGTTTTAAGAAAAACAATGCCTAAATGACAAGACAATGTAAAGATAAATGGTTCACACGTGGAAGCTGAAAAGAGGGAAAGTGTAGGTGGTTGAAGTAATGGAATACAGTGAAGTATCTGCCCTTTGACAGAAAATAATTGGCAAATTTGATCGATATTAGCCATGACAATCTGGGAGTATTTGAATATACAGTAAAACTGATTAAGGTCACAAAAATAAATAAGTACTAATTCTATACTTGAACGAGAATAGTAGCTCCCTTGTAGCAGCTTTTCGTCTGCCTTCGGTGGTTTCCGTTTACGTGATATTTTAAAAGAATGCCGATAAAATGGAATTTTTTTTCAAACTTTCCTAGGTTTTATCTGCGTAATCTCAAACTTATATCTTAATCTGAATCCTTAGAACCATTTTGGGAACATCTACAGAAGGAAACATGTCCAAGTAAAGTGTTGGTTGTGAAAATCCAAGTCTTCCATCTCCGTAAGCCTGGATAGGAAACTCCGAAGTTTGGATAATGTACGGTATAAGAGTAGGAACCACATTCACTAAACATATGGCACACATGCATCTACAAGATTATCTTTATTACTTTCATAACATTATTAAACATAACGAACACTAATGAAGTTGTGGTTACCATATTTAATCATATGTTGTCCCTTTTGTTCCATTTTAACACGTTACACAACTCCCATCACATACATACAACCGGAGGCATTATTGGGGGCATTGCTTGTGTTGTCCTTCTGGTGCCAACATTGAGAGCTTTAAGCCACAAGGCTTAGCCAGCATTGTGGACCTAAGCCGCAAAGCGTACCCGAGGGATATTTTTTATAAGTAGAGGAGTGGAGCAGTTGCGGCCTTCGACTACAACTGTGGAGCACGACAGGGCGTAACAATAGGATCTGTGAGGTTAAACCCCAATGATCCATGATAACGTATAGATAGCGACAATCCTTTAGTGGCATTTTGTCTTCTTTGGTTGGCAACTCATTCAAAATGTCGCCAGTAGCCTTTGTATAAGAACGGAGAGTGGGTAGGCGATATGACTACGTTTTGGCAACAACTCCATAAGACAACACTCTGGATATCAAAACATATTTTCGTAAGTATTTCACTATGCTCCTACTCTCATATCGTATTAGTACCGCGTGTTTTAAATTCTAAATCTGGTATTTTTACAAGCTTAAATTCTCCACACATGCGCGATTTAGAAGGCCTCAAAATATATTTTTTCATTGAAATTTCAGCATAGACTTTTCGGGTGGAATGCATTATCTAATTTAAATAAGTTTATTTTGAGTTCGGTGTATGAAAATATTAAACAGAGCATCTAGGGTTTAAAAATATCGGAAAGATCGAGACAGCTTACTGCTATTTCTTGGATATACTAACTACATCGGATATCATTGTAGTTTTCAAGAGTATAGTAGTAATTTTATAGATGCGGGAATGTCGAAACTAATTCAAGGGATATGGTATTTATTTTATTTTTCTAAAAATTGGGTCAAAATTTTAATTTGTTTGGCTAATGTAAACTCTAGACTAAATATGCTGTTAGGGCTTCTAAATCACTGCAATTCGCATATTATTTTTAACCTGAATATGTCCATGCTATCATTCATTAAAAATTGAGATATTACATTTACATGATATTCTCTATCCACTGCCTCTCTCTCTCTCTCTCTCTCTCTCTCTCTCTCTCTCTAATCTCTTTCGCATACTATTCTTGCAAACCCTTATTTTTCTTATAACTTCAAGTTCATGGAGATTAAACCTTTGCACATATACTTTCATTGCACATTTCGTTGTAGCTACAAGGGAGATACAGCGATGAGGATGAAGCGATAGTCAAATATTTAGAAAGCGTGTCGCTATGTCCAGGGCTTGAAATTCTATACTTTTCGCGTGACATCAGAAGACAAAAACGAATGGCGACTTAGCTCTTAAAAAAATGAGGTAAAAGTATTAGAAGGTTCAACCAATAGCAAGGAATATTTCGGAAATGTTTGATGCCACAAATAAATTTGACGCAAATTGTGCTTTAATGTGCTCTACATTTTTATGTGTTAAAGGTACCCATAGGTACAACTTCTAAATCTTGAAATTGTTATTTAAATGTTTTCAATTTTTTTTCACATGCTGCTTCATCGTAATTACAAGCGTGTTTTAAGTTTCATGCAGATATCTTTAATATTGCTTTTTGAGAGAGAATTTTATTTTACTTTTATCATCATCAAGTGATGCAGAAATCATAATTTTGAAAAATTAAAAATGAACCATTCAGTTTAAATACTAATACATCAGAATTAGCTCATAGAATTGTTTGCTCTCTTCTGGTTATTTCAGAAAAAAATTTAAACCTCTAAATATAATTTTGTAGCAATTTATCCTTAGTGGTAAAATTAATTATGTCATATCTTGAGCAATTTAAAAGTGTAACAAAAACCATATGCCAGTCTTTTAAATTCATTCTCTCTGAATTGCTTCTGAAAATTTAAACAATATTGGTTACAACTACATCGTATGGTGCATTATTAATGTGCACAAGTGTGATAACAATCAAAGTAGTGTAAAAGGCTTTGGAAGTAAATACAGGTCATTAGACCGCGTGCCTAAATTTAAATGATCACTTGTTGAAGCTTTAAAAGACTGACAGCAAAATCCATAATATGAAATAAAGCGAAAAGTTCAAAAGCCCACTCTCTTACGGTTAATCAGTAATACAAAATTCATTCAGAATGAGAATTTCACACGATATTCACAGAGAATTCACGTTATACATTTTATTAGTCATGCAACTATCTTAAAAATCAAAATCGTTAGAGGCACATTTGAGAAAATTGTAAAGAAAGGCTTTACATATGAAGGGTAGCGTGGAGGTGCGGAGCTTTCCTTGAAAATCTTCGTATCAAATATTTGCAAGTTGCTGAACTTTAATACCACGTTTTGATATTTATTATCCGACTTTTCCTTTTTGAGTTTTATGGTTCACATGCACACACACGTGGACCTATTTTTAAAAACATCTTTTTGGTTTCAGGGGCCTCTAAACATGTATTTCTGGTGAAATCTCGGTATTCAATTTTTGGATGAACGCAATAATTCTTTTCTACCTACAACGTGGTAGAAAAAGTAAAAAAGACAAAGTATTGAATAATCAATACCAATAATAAGGAGTATCTCAGAAGTGGCTAATGCCACAAAAAGTTATTTTAAATAAATTGTGCGTTTTAAAGGGATCTACATTAATTTATTTTTGTAGTACGTTTTTCTCTATCTCTTATGGTTTATCAGTTATACAAAATTATACTAAATTCCTTACGGATGAAGAGGACTTCACATACTATTCTCAGAAAATTGAACATATAATTTTATCTACCATAAAAATTATCTTACAACATATGGTACTTTAATAAAAATCTTTGAGAATTTTTGAGAATGTCGAAAATTTCAAAAAATATTCCATGTAAAGGGTAGTTCGGGATGAAGTTTTCTTGATAATCTTCGTGTCGCATCTTTGGACTATGCAGAACCCAAATACCGAGTTTGGTATTTATCGGACATTTCGGTTTTGGATGATGCTGTTACACACACACACACACACACACACACACACACACACACACACACATACTAGCCCATGCGGGATCTTTTTTCTAAAAATGTTTGTTTATTCAGAGGGTCTGAAAACATTTATTTTTGGTAAAATCTTGAAATCGAATTTTTTGATGAAATGCTATACCTTCTCTACTCATAGGTACTGGTAGAGAAAGTAACATACACGCGAAGATAAAGTGCATTTGATATATTTGCGGAACGTCGATTGTAACTCATTACATCCTTGTATTTTTTAGTAAAAATATAATTCAAGTTATTACTTATTAAGCATAAGACTCCAATGGCATCTTTTAGTTATCGCTAGGCATACGTATTAGGTAGGTACGCCATTGACTAGCGAAAGCGTTTTGTTTCTTGCACATCGTTTACATCTACCGTGTTGTACTGTCACCTGCAAGCTTTGAAGTTAAGTCGAACTGGATGTTCATATTTCCTTCCTCCCCCTCGCGTCCTTTGTCCAGCTGCCTTCCCCCCTACTCTCTCCCGGCTTTCTTCTCGGCTGCACAGCATCCCCTGACAAGTGTGTAACGGTGTGGTCGTCCGCATGCAGTTGCACATTCTTTAACAGTGTGTGTCGGACAATATGAATCACGGTGGAATTAAAGCAGGTAAGATGACGATGTTTGTTTTAACTTGTTTAGAGCTATCAGTATTTTAAACGTACAGTGCTTTATCAAGTCCATAACCTCTTTAAGAAGGGAAGGAAGCATATCTTCTTTTGTCAGGTACCTGGCGTTATTCTTTACAGTGCCATACCGATGTTTTTGATTCTGTTCTAACCTCGATTGAGTTGGTATTTTACTTAGCATAATCAGTGTACATAAAAATATCTGAAACCATGTGTGTTGCAAGTAACGTTGGCAGCAGTGTGTTTCGTAAGGATCATTCACCCACCACGTGAAGAAACTGTATAGCGACAGATACTTGAATTACACGAAGTTTAATAATGATGATGGTATCACTTGCCACAACCACCAGCATTTGTAACAGTACGAAACCTTTCTTGAACGTGCTAATCTCTAGGATCACTGAACTGAATCTCAGTTTTCGCGGTTGTACATAATGTTTGTCAAGAAAGCTTTTTAAGCGCGTTCGCTAGTACTGTCGAGGATGTCTTAGCTTTACTATGTACGACCACCCGTTTCTCTGTCTGTATATGTTAGCAGTAAACAAACTCACGAATGGAGTTGGAAGTTTTCCTTTCTCTCCTACTTACCTATAGGTAAGAGGAACATATTTTATATTCGATACCGAAATTTCACCTGAAATACTAGTTTCAAGGCCCTGAAACTAGAAAAAGGTCTGTCACTATTAACATGCGTTGTCATATACTATGTTTTAGACAGCCCTGAATATTAAATTATAAAGTATCCAGCTTAAATAGCCTGTTACATTCGGACATACGCTCTATTTGTCTGTTGTTGGCTTTACTTATTTGATCTTCATAACACCAGTGCCGATAACATATCACACAGTCATAGCATTCTATAATATATAGAAGCCTGTGAAAAAAATAAATCAACAGAATAAGTGTAGCAGTAGTTTTATTAATAAAACCACGTATATTATTATCTAAAAGTATAATTCCTTTTTATGTGATTGTGATATTGATTGTGCAATTGTTACAGTTTGTAATATGAATTCCTTGTGCAGAGGAAGTAGCATCGGGTTGATATCATTGATTACATTACATTGTTTGGATTGGAAAGAGTTGAATGCATTAGATGAATCCAATCATCCGAGTCTTTCAAATAATCTGCTGAACTCCGCATTATATACATACAATTTCTTTCGCAAGAAATAAGGTTGGCTATAGTGGAGTGTTATAAATAAAGTGTGGTTTTCCATGCAAATGCATGTTTTTATATATACCTAACTTTGTAGTTATGGATTCCAAATAACCATATTTTTCCGTGCGTATTTTGGCCCCTTTAACGCAAAAATTCATGACTAATGCAAGTTTTGGATTTTTGTTTGTTTGTTTGTTTTTTAATGTAACATATTTAGGCGTTTTTACTGCGTATAAATCCACATTTTCTGGTTTTAGTGCATAATATCATGTTACCTTAACTGTGCCTTCCTAAAATCTGGAATTGCCATTTGTCGCCTGCTGAGAAAAGGTAAAAGCTAAACTGTTAACGTTTCTGGAAATCCTCCCTGACAATGACCGTAATGTCCTTGGACTTCCACCACCCCTTTCTTTTTCCTTGTTACACTGGATTTACCTACAGCCCCCACCACCCTGGCCAGCTTCCTCTGAAAGAAGAAAGCAAAAGAGAATGTTTGCTTATTTGAATACCACAGATTGGTGTAAATCTGTAACGCATTATTAAGCATTGTTATGACACCTGTGAAAAGTTTCAAGAAGAGAACTTGTGCGTAAATGGATTTGTGGGAAGGGATTTTAATGACAGGCGGTGGTATGCATTGTGACTGCTGTAACAAAAACACACTAAGTTCTATGGTGTTTTCCTTTTCATTAATTTAGATTTAAATGACGGTTCTTAATGCCTTAAACCCTATACTACACTTATGCCATACCTATCTGTTGTTGCTGAAAAACTCGCAAATATTTAAATTACAGGTCTAGTGCTCAAAAAAAGTTTCAGGTTGAGCAACATGTAGCATCTGCTTCACATATTACAAAGACGAAACAACGACAATTAGCTAACAGATCAAGTATCCAATGTTTTATCAGCACAACTCCAATCAAAGCAGCTCCAAATTAGTTTTTTATGGATTTATGAGGGCGTTGGTAGGAGCTAATATACCAATCATGAAGCTTAAAAATCCTGCTTGAAGCAATTTTTAGAGAAATCCGCTAATATAATAGTATTCCAGATCCAACAACATAGCAAAAAAATTAACTTGAAAGGTTATATAAGCAGGTATGTGAAGAATGTATCATTAATTAAATCCACTTTTTGCTTCTACAAGAGCTAAAGAGACTGGCCCCGTAGCTCAGTTGGTAGAGCTGCTGTGCGAGGGTTCTCGGGTTCGATTCCCGGCTGGACGGTGGGAATTTTTCTCTAGGCAAGATTAATCCCTATTCTCCCCAAAGTCTGGAAGTATGAATGAGAGTGTGAATGTGTATGATCTTATAATTAAAAAACCAAAAGTGCAAGAAACCCAACGACAAGGGTTACAGAGTTAACATCATTGCCAATAGGCAATAAGTATTACTCGCGCAAAACTTCTGGAATCGTGACCTTGATTGCCACCCCAGCTGCCGAGCCTAGGAATGATTTATGTTTAGCTTAATCAACGAAAGCGATATAATACCTTTGCTTACTCACAGTGCGTAACACATACAGTCTGCATAGAAAGTGTCTGCATCTGGTTGTAATTTTAAAGAGAGCTGCAGTATCTAAATAGTACTTATTTTATATTTGTTATATTTATAACCATGGCTCCTATGTTTTCAAAGTTAAGTGGTAAGGTGTTACATAGTCAAAGTAGGGAAATAATTGCAAATGTCATCGACTTCATGAAGCAAGAAGCAGAGATGAAGGAAGAAATTATACCCGAGTTCCACAAAAGTGAGAATGAAAGAAAGAGTAGTCAAAGCAACTGGTGTTTCACCGAGTTCCGTTTCAGAGTTCTCAAAGATAAGAGAAAAAAAAACATATGGCTGAAAGAGTACCATTTGACACACCTGGGAAGAAATATAAGGTCCCTAAACGTATTACAGAAATAGACGATTTCGAATGCGTCATTCGGCGCACGATTCACAATTCCTATGTGGAAGAAAAAACTGTGCTAACAATAAGCAGATTGCTCATCAAGCTGAAAGACAGCAGAAACTTTCAAGGTGGTCTACAAATCTCAGAAAAATTATTAAAGATTTAGGGTTCAAATGGAAGAAACCGAAATCAAATACAAGAGTTCTAACAGAAAAGCAAAATAAATAAATAAAATAAAAAAATAATAATAAAATAAAAATAAATAAAAATTAGGTGTTGCCATGATAGCTTAGTCGGTTAGAGCAACGGCACGGAAAGCCTAAGATCCGTGGTTCAAATCCCGGCTATGGCATTGAATTTTTCAGTCTGATTCTACCTTTCCAAATGACTATAATTTTATATGTACTTATATCAGTGTGTACTTATATCAGCATTAATTTTCAAGGTGGTGCTACAAATTTCAGAAAAATACTATAATGTATGAAGATGAGTCATACATACACAGCAGTCATACAGCATCTAAAAGTTGGAGTGACGATAGCGAATTAGGTTTGCAGGCACCTGTTGCCAAAGGGCAAATACTTATTATCGTTCGTGCTGTTGGAAAGATCGGCTTCGTTCCAAATGCCCTTCTTTTATAAGTCGCAACAAACAACAGGAGATTTTCATCAATAAATGAATGCAGAAAATTACATGAAGTGAATCGACGCCATGTTGATACCTAATATGCCTGCTGGGTCTGTTCTGGTCATCGACAATGCTTCACAATGCGTCAACACTCAAATTCACAAACCACCTACCTCAACTTCCTTGAAAGAAGAAATGAGAGCTTGGTTACTTAGACATAATAAAGCTTTAGATGAAAGCATGAGTAAAACAAAGCTATATAACTTAATTAAAGCCAACAAACAGCTTCAGAAGTCATACATACTTGACCAGATAGTAATACAACATCGCCATAATGTACTTAGACTGCCATCGTTTCGCCCAGATCTAAACCCAATCGAATTAATCTGGGCTGATGTCAAAAAATGGGTGGCATGCAGAAATATCACTTTTAAATTAAAATATGTGGAGCAGTTATAACGCCAGCAATTTGCTGAAATTGGAAGGCCAGAATGGGAAAATGTATGTCGACATGTTGAATAAATTAAGAATCATTCCGAAAAATACGGAATTGCAGAAAATCAAACAGAAATAATTCTCATGCAGGATAATGGTGCAGAAAGTAGTGACAGCAGTGATGACAGCAATAATGTGAGTGATTCCGCAGAAGAGGAAGGGTTGTTAGATGTGGAAGAATTGGAGGCAATGATTGACAGCGTTTTTTATATTAAGCGCTTTTTACAGTGTGGATTTTAATATACTGTATATAACTAAGTTTATCAGCGCAACACAGCGCATAACCGTTGTGGATATTTGACGATGGCTGTCCCACGCACTCCTGCAGCATGCAGTCGATCGGTCACCACCTGATGTGGTAAGCAACTCGCATCATAGCTCTCATTAAGATTTTCACGTGTCTAGAACTGTTGCGCCGATTATACCAAAGGAAAGGCCGCCGATAAGACCAATGTAGTTAAAGGCGGGGGTATAAATGAAACTAAAAATAAAAAGAAAGAAAAACAGGTAAAGATTTTCATTAATATTCATTACAGGAGTATAGTATCCATTTTACAAAAACAATTTAATTATTTATAAATAGCACTTTATTTTCATTTTTAATTGCTTTTGGATGAAATTTGAAATGACTTAGAAAATTCAAACATGTGGGCTTATGTGGATGAAACTGCATAGGACGATATGTTGCAAATTTGGTAATTTCGGAAACAGGACGGACTAGGCCAGCCTCATTTTGTGTGCAGCTGTGTTTTGCAAAAACCTAACCAAATTGCTTCTTCGATGAAGGAATGCGTGAATGGTATTAATTTTTCGTAAATTTGTAAACGTCTTGTTTTTAAATGTAGCAATATTTATATACTTTTGTTCATTTTTAGTTCAGTGGGCAACACATTTAAACAAAGGAAACGTTCTATTATTCCTGAGTGATGCTGCGCCATGATCAAGTTTGAAAAACCGATTAAGATGTTTTATCCAAACATGCCTTACCCATGCGCTGAACTGAGTAGACGAAACAATACGTTTGAAATTCCACAATATGAATACATTGATATCCTCCACGAAGCAAAAGCGCATAACATTATTTCTGAAAATCTGGCAGTACTTAAAATCGGATTAATTAAGTAATCGGTTCATATTTGAGGTATTTTTGAAAGCCCTTGAACGCGTAGACGCATATAGAGATATGCTACCAGATCTGATTTATCACGCAGCCTTATAATAACCAGGTGGTGTACCAGGCTAAATGCTGCATTGTTTTACAGCGACATTTTGATGAGCTCAAATTGTTAAGGAATCATATCCCTCTGCAAACATATAAGTTACAGAGTAAATTTATACAGAAATTTAATCATTAGTTTCATATTTTATCATTTGAATATTCTCCGGTTTTAGATTGAGACAGTTTTGCAGTAGATGATGCAGCTTGCATTAAACATGCACAGGTAGCGTTTAGCGACAAGAGTACAACAGGATCTAGTGTTCATAAAATCAACTTTACTGCCTGTCGCAATAACAAAATTAGAAGCGAGAGGACTACCAGTACTTTTACTTTCTCTACTACATATAGTAAGTAGGGGAAGTATTGTATTCCACCAAAAAATTCGATACCGAGATTTCATCGGAAATACATGTTTTGAGACCCCCTGAATCCAAAAAAAAGCATTTTTGAAAACACGTGTGTGTGTGTGTGTGTGTGTGTGTGTGTGTGTGTGTGTGTGTGTGTGTGTGTGTGTGTGTCTGTGTCTGTGTCTGTGAACAGCATAACTCAGAAACGAACAGTCGGATAAACACCAAACTTGGTATTTAGGTTCAGTATCTTCCAGAGATGCGACACCAAGGTTTTCAAGAAAATCCCCCACCCCAGATCACCCTTTACATGGAACATTTTTCGGAAATTTTAATTTTCTCAAAAATGGCTATTACAATTTTGATTAAAATATCATATGTTTAAGATATTTTCATGACAAATAAAATGTATATCTTGAATTTTCTGGGAATGTATCCTAAAGTATTCTTCATTGTGAACGACTTTTGCATAACTGGTAAACCATAAGAGATAGACAAAATTTTACTACACAAAAAATGTAGATTGCGTTAAAATACACAATTTATGTAACATACATTTTTGTTGTTGAGTGAACCATTTTCGAGATATTGCTTGTTATTCCCTTACATTTTTCAATACTTATTTTCTCAAATGGGAATTCGTTATTCATTTTTTTGTCTTGTATATGCAAAGAGTATTATTCTGTGGCAAACAGAATGGTGCTGCACCTAGCAACCAGCTATTAAGAGATATGTTTATGCTTAAAGGCTACTGTATTTCTATATTGCCCTTGCAAATACAAAACAAGGGGAACATAGTAGGCCTTAAGCGATAGTCAAAATGTTTAGAACTGGTCGCTATGTGTAAAATGTAATTGTCTTTGCATGTCAAAAGTTCGTTTCTGCAAATGTTTATCTCGATTAATATGAAGCAGATGGAGAATAAGAGTTTGTAAAAATAGTTTGTACAAGAGTAGAGAAAGTCATGTGAGTGTAACACACAAGATTTTTTTTATTGTGCAGTCACTAACCATTGTTGAAGATGTTGAATTATCTTTAGAGTCATGTTGTGGAGAAATGGGTGTAGCAGCTAGGGAAAAACTTAAGAAAGTAGCTACTTAGTTCAAATCCTGACCTGAAACTTGTGAAAACTATGAAAAATATAAATTGTGGGGAAAATGCTAAAGATAATTCGATCTCGCCCTCAGTCAGATTTCTTCTCTTAAGTATGCACTTGTCACTTCTTGTGAAGTAGAAAATGTTATTTTCTGCGTTTAAGAATGCCCTTACTGATAAATACATGAGTTTAAGTGAGCAAAATTTGGAAAAACTTAAGCATTATTACTTACTCTACCACGTATCTAGTAGGTAGAGAAGGTATTGAATTCCACCCTAAAATTCAATATCGAATGCATATTTCGAAACCCGCGAATAAAAAGAAAGAAAAAAAGCATTCTTAGAGGAAAGTTGCGCGCGCGTCTCTGTGTGTGTGTGTGTGTGTGTGTGTGTGTGTGTGTGTGTGTGTGTGTGTGTGTGTGTGTGTGAACAGCATAACTCAAAAACGAAAAAACCGGATAAATACCACACTTGGTATTTTCAGTACCTTGTAAAGATACGACACGAAGATTTTCAAGATACTCCTCACCCGAAACTACCCTTTACATGGGACATTATTCGAAAATCTGATTTTCTAAAAAAAAAAAAAAAAAAAAAATGTTTAACGATTAAATGTATATCTCGGAAATGTATTTTCTCGGAATAGCCCTCTGCGTTGGGAAGGAATTTTGTATAATCTTGTATAAATGGTAAACGTTAAGCGATAGCAAAAATGTACTACAGGGAAAAAAGAAAAAGAAAAAAAAATGCAGATCTCTGTAAAACACACAATTTATTTCAAATAACTTTTTTGTGACATGAGCTATTTCCTAGATACCCGTTATTAATGGTTGAAATTGTTCAATACTTAACCATTCTTTTAAAGTCCTATCGATTTTCAGTTGCTTCTTGCGATGTCCTGAAGAGATTATGGAAAAATGGAAAAGGCCAGCGTATAACGTCTGGTTCTAAAACATTTGACTATCGCTATTCCCTTAGTATGTATGTACATATAACCAAATGTGTAATGCAGTTTTTCCGTAAAGGTTTATCTCGATTAAAATAAAATAGATACGAAAACAAATTTTCGTAGGAATAAATTGTATGCCCCCTAATAAGACTAGAGGTAGAGAAAGTTATAAATGTAACACATCAGATTTTTTTTTCATGACTTTCTCTACTCTTGTACAAACTATTTTTACAAACGCTTATTCTCCATATGCTTCATGTTAATCGAGAAATCGATATGTCAATCTTATTGGTAATTTTCATGTAGATGCAAGGGGAATATGGTAGGTTTTAAGCGATAGTTAAATATTTCAACGCTGGTTTTTATGTGGCGCATTCCATTCTCTTTACATGTCCAGGACATAAAAAAAATGAATAACGAATTTGAGAAAAAGTATAAGTATTGGAAAATTTAGGGGAATAACAAGCAATATCTCGAAAACGGTTCACTCAACAAAAGAAATGTATATGACATAAATTGTGTATTTTAACGCGATCTACATTTTTCGTGTAGTAAAATTTTGTCTATCTCTTATGGTTTACCAGTTATGCAAAAGTCGTTCACAATGAACACTTTTGGAGACATTCCCAGAAAATTCTAGATATACATTTCATTCCTCATGACAATATCTTAAACATATGATATTTTAATCAAAATCGTTAGCCATTTTTGATAAAATTAAAATTTTCGAAAAATGTTCCATGTAAAGGGTAGTCTGGGGCGGGGAGATTTTCTTGAAAACCTTCGTGTCGCATCTCTGGACCTAAATACCAAGTTTGGTGTTTATCCGACTGTTCGTTTCTGAGTTATGCTGTTCACAGACACACAGACAGACACACACGGACATGTTTCCAAAAATGCTTTTTTTGGATTCAGGGGATCCAAAACATGTATTTCCGGTGAAATCTCGGTATGGAATTTTTGAGTGGAATACAGTACTTCCCCTACTTACTATACGTAGTAGAGAAAGTAAAAAGAAAATGAAATATCTTGGGCGGCGCCGTGGCCGAGTGGTTAGACCGCTCGCATCTCACCGAGTCGGCCCGGGTTCAATTCCAGGGACCCGCATGTGTGGTTTGTGGTGGACAAAACGGCGAGTGTTTGGGTTTTCTCCGGGTTCTCCGGTTTTCCCCGGCATTCATTCCACCAACTGCTCCATCATCACCTTTCCTTTAATCCATTTCACCATTTCGTTTCATCTACTTCCTTCCATACCAGGCATCGGGCTGATCACCCATCCTGGATATTCTGTCTGATTCTCGACGGGCTCTGACCCCAGGCTTCTGCTGATGCACGATATTTGTAGATGCGGTAATGCATGTATTTTTAATGTTTGATAGTGACTATACGGGCTTTAGTTAGTATGAGTGGCTCGTGTTTAAAAATGAAATTTCACTTGATGTTTAACTTTGTCTTGTATCTAATTTTCAGGTGTGCTTGCCAATCTAAATAGAAGGAAATGCCGTTCACGCTTGTGAAATTGGAGTAGAAATAAATTAAATTGAATGATGCAAAGTTAGCTTTAATTCTGTTTATGGAATTCACAACTCAGGAAATAATCTCAACAAATGCCACTCGTGTTTAGGGATTACGTTCCTGCCTGTCCCTGAGCCACTGGCTGCGGGTTTCTTAGTGTGAATATCAGGTTGTTATAAATGAATAACGTTTTAGCCTCCTGAACTCGTTCTTTGAGCTTTACTTTCTCACCGATCCTCCATGGTGGCCGTGCAAGATGCGTCTGCCTTTTGAGATATTACGTGGAATCCTTTGTTGCTGTCTGCCCTGCTGCACTTTTTTGTATTGCTGATTCAAATTTCTCCACCTCGCTGCACCTATCCCTCCGCATTATGGGCGCGTTCCCAGGTATTTCTGTTTACGCGTCATCGACTGCGACAACTTTTTGTTCAGTATTTCATCCCACCCCCCTCGCAGACAGTTCATGCGCAGAAACGTGCACTTCCTATCGTCTTCTCTTTCTTTCTTATGTTCTCTAATATTTATATTTAGTAAGAAGAGGAGGTATAGTATTCCACCCAAAAATTCGACACCGAGTTTGGACTGGAAATACACGTTTTGAGAATTTCTAAATAAAAACAGTACCTATTTTTTAGAAAAAGATCCGCGTGTGTGTGAGAAGTGCATAACTCCAAAACGAAAAGTTGGTTAAATACCGATCTTGTTACTTAGGTTCACCATTTTCCAATGATGCGACACGAAGGTTTTCAAAAACCACCACCCCAGTCCGAACTACCCTTTATATGGAAATATTATCGAAATGTTTTTGTCAAAAATGGCTTTACTATTTTGATTAAAATACCATGTATAAGAAATTGTCATAACAAATGAAATGTATATCTTGAATTTTCTAGGTATATTCTCTGAAGTCGTCTTCATTCTGAATGACTTTTGCATAATTAGTAAATTATAAGAGTTAGACAAAATCTTGCCACACAAAACATGTAAATCTTGTTAAAAGCACACAATTTGTCAAAACATATAATTTTATGTTGAAGTTCACCATTTCAAAGATATTTCTTGTTATTGGTTCGAATTTTCAAATATTTACATATTTCTCAAATGGGGAAGTCGTTATTCGTCTTTTTCTCGTGGTCATGCAAGGAGAATGCAATTTTAAAGCCATCGCAGCGACCAGCTCTAAAAAGATTGACTACCACTTAACTTACTGTATTCCCTTGTTCCCATTGTACCTACAAGAAAATATGTAATTAAACCATTTCTATAAATCTTTATCTCGATTAACGTGAAGTAGATAAAATAAATAAGTTTTTGTAAGAAAAGTTTGCAGAAGAGGGAATAGAGAAAGTCGTAAGAGTGCAAATCATATTGTTTTAATGTTAGGCATTTGTATGTACCTTTACAAAGGAAAATGTCTGTGTCTGAAGGCATTTACCATTAGGAACAGGGAGACTCAAAAAAACTACGACCCGGCTGCGCGGTGTTTTTCCTGTCCGCGTTCTCGACGTTCGTTGCCGTCTGCCGCTATCATCCGAAGGCGCGGATGAAACCATACATTATTAAAAGTACTTTTAAAAGGCTTTACTTACCAACTTTATGAAAGGAGATGCTGAAACTGGCCTTGCTGACTAAAAATATAGAAGAAAAGAATAAACAGACAAACAAGGCGATGTGGTTTTTATATCTAGCTGATGATGGTGATGATTATATTTACAGAAGATATTTATATTTTCAGTAAATCTATAACACCCCTGAAACAGAAGAAACTTATTTCAATTAAATGTTAATTTAAAAAAGTTATTGTGAATAAACTGTGTATTTTAGAGATCTACTTTTTATGTGCGGTACATTTTTTTGCATATCTTATCGTTTACGAGTTATGCAGTATTTATACATAATTTCTTCCAAATGAAGCTTCATATGCTACACCCAAAGAATTCAAGATATACATTTTATTTGACGTACGGTATCTTAATCAAAATTGTTAGCCATTGTTTATAAAAGCTAAAATTTCGAAAAATCTTCCATGTAATTCGGGATCGGGGGATTTTCTTGAAAAACCTTCGTATCGTCTCTATGGAAAGTGCTGAACCTAAATACCAAGATTAGTGTTTATCGGAATTTAATTTTTGCGCTTTGCTGTTCATCAACACACACACACCTTTTTCTAAAAAATGCTTTTTTGAGGTTCAGGATGTTTCAAAACATGTTTTTCTGGTAGAATCCCTACATTGAATTTTTGAGTGTAATACTGTAGTAGAAAAAGTAAAAATGGGATAATTTAATGGTGGAGAAAGCAAGAAAAAAAAAGGAAGTTAAAGCACTCTTTCTCTCATTTGGCGATGTAACAACCTGGTTTAGCCTAATAAATACCCAGAAATTTATAAGTTAAGGTAAGAGATCCACTATCTGCATAACTTTCAGCTGACAGCTTTGGTGTGGAGAAAAAAGTTAAATTGAGTTTTATTTATGGACGCTCTTTAACTTCTATAACTCTTAGCGGCCCATTGGGTGCGAAAGACCGGTAATTTTGCTCAGAGGCCTCTTTATCAGGTTTGAGGTTCTTTTGCGTGCCGTAAATTTACAACACGGGACCACCGGCCTTACTTCCCTTCTGAAGGAAGCCATGCTAAAGATTTTTACGTTCGAAAAAAAATTCATCGACCTCCGCCGGGTTTGAACCCGCGACCTCGGGAACTAGGGGCTGACGGTAATTGGTTTGGAGATATTTTGCATTGTCTCCCCATTTAGTGGAAAATCCTAGTACATTTGAGGTAGTTTACGTGACAGCTAGTTTTTCATAAGCTTACATCATATGTAATGAATTGTTTCACACGTATAGGTGCTTGCAAAATAATAATAATAATAATAATAATAATAATAATAATAATAATAATAATAATAATAATAATAATAAATCGATTTGAGAACATGACAGTTTCAGTGGCTCAAGCCCCTCCAGAATAATCGTTATCATTACTGCAGTCGCAGAGACGTAACGCATGTTTCAATCCCACTTAACCCCTCTGGGCAATTCAGACTGTCCTACAGTCCCTTCTTAGTTCATAGTATTTGTTGGTTTTCTTTTTCTTCGAAATTTATATCAAGTTGATCAAGTATGATTGCTAGGCAGGACAAATGTAGGCAACACAGAGTTGACAATTTTACAAAGAAAACACTCACTTGGCGATCTCAGAAAATCTGCAAGATATATTGCACGTAACTGTACAAACAGCACGCTGCGTGAACCCCTAAAAATGATGTGAAAGTATAGATTTTTGTTTTTGGTAAATGGAGCTTTGAAGTTTTACTTACTCTGTTTTGTTGCCTCTAGCTTGCCTAAAGTAGAAGTGTTGTATTCGATCCAAAAAGTGGATTCCGAGGTTCACTGGGAATAAGTCACTGAATCCAAAAGAAGCATAGTTAGGAGGAAGTGTAAAGTGTCGTATATGTGTTTGTGTGGATAGTTTAATTAAAAAGGAGAAGTGCAGTTAGTAACAAATTTGACTGCAACTGTGGTCTGTTGCTTAGCATATTAGCTTCCAAATCCAGAGATCTCGGGTTCGGCTGGAGGATGGGAATTTTTCTTTAGCCAGAGTTATTCCACTCCTCCCTAGAGTCTAGAAGCATGAGTGAGGGAGTAAATGTGTGCGTGTGTGTGAATTTAATGCTTATAAAGAAAACGCAACGTAAACAAACCCAAAGGTAAACAGTAAATAAGTGAACATCATTGCCGATGAGCAATTGTTTCAAGTCAAAGCAGCCGACATGGCCTTAGATGTTCAAAGGCCGCATATTAATGGAGGAAAGGTGCATGCCGCAAGGTTTTCAGAACTCTTGCCACCATCTCTAACAATCATCCAATAAAAAGCATGTTCGCCATTTTGACTGTCTCAAAGATAGCTCTTACGATTTTGAATAAAAGAGCATAAGTTGGACATCTCGAATGAACTGAATACTTTGAATTTATTGCATGTATGTCCCTACATAGCTGCGAGGTTGTATTTGTCAGTGAAATTTATGTAATGGAAGACGTTAACACATAGACAAAAACTTACTACAGGAAAAAAATTGTTAAACACATTAAAATACAAAATTATTTCAAACAATCGCATTGCCTTTCTTTCTTAACCATTTCGGAAACGTTCGCCGTTGTATGTGTAAATATTTCCAGATTTAAACCTAGCTCGGTGCGCCATGTGGGTTTGTAGTACAGAAAATCCAAATATTAGACTAGTTGAGTGTTATCTATTTTTGTACCTTGCATAAGGTCATGTGACCTGCACGAATACATTCATAGGCAGATATTTATCGTTATTATCAAGATAGTTTTTCGGCCTTGGTGTTTGTTTATCCACTTCCCGCTCATGCTATCATGAAGTTGAAATTCCTGCACTCCGTGGTTCTGTATTTTTTTTATCGCAGACGTTAATAATAGTAGATTATGATACAAGTGTTAAAACTAGTTTTATTTTGCGAGTAGGAATGTTTGCGAAACAAAGGCCGTGCAATCTTATGAGCCCCCCCCCAAAAAAAGGAAAAAAAAACTTTTAACATGTATGGTATATACTAATGTTTTAGACTGCGCTCTAATTTGTAAAACATCATTAAAATAATATTCCTGAAACTAAGAGAAATAAATTTAGTTTTTATTTATGGACGCTCTTTAACAGCTATGGGTCTTAGCGTCCCTGTAATTTTCCTCAGAGACCTCATCAGGCTTGAGGTTCTTTTACGTGGCGTAAATATACGGCACAGGACCATCGGCTTTACTTCCCTTCCGAAGGAAGCCCTGCTAAGAATTTTTACGCCCGAAAAAATCCATCACCCTCGCCTGGTTTGAATCCGCGACCTCGGGAACTAGAGGCTGGCATGGTAATCACTACACCACGGAGGACGACCAGAAACTAAGAGAAATCATGGTTAGAACGAGATCAACTCACGTGTTTAGCGAGATGTCAGTTGTGTTGATTCGCTAGCAGTCATTTTCAGCATGTTTTGCCTTACGGTAACGGTTCCATAAATAATTGGTAGTGGAAATGCCACAAAATGGTGATTTAGGGAATGAAAATGTACGTGTTACACAATTCAAAATGAGATGTGAACAGTTTGGAAGCCTTTGGCTCACCCGCCTTCCCCCTTTAAGACACTTTCTTACAAATAAGTCGCTAATTTGTCAACAAAGTGCTCCATTTCGTTACCAATGCGTATGCGCGGAAGAAAGTGCCAACCCAGCAGCATTAGCGAAATCCGCGAAAATTTGCCGGATTCTAATTAACCTTAAGTTTATAATACCCATAAGCCTAACCTCCCTGAATCAGAAACTTAAATTTATATAAATAGTGAATCATAAGTATAGTTAATTAACCTGAGTTTATATAAAAAGAACTAAATCTAACCTCCGTGAATCAGAAACCAAAGCTTATATAAATAGGGAATCATAAATATCGTTAAGGAGCGCACGCTCGCTTCGCTTGCGTGCTTTAGTCTAACCCGCATGTTTTTCATTCAGATGTTGGCGGCTTTCCGTTTGAACAACACAGACACAAAGTGCTTACTATCGACTATAGGGCGAAGTAAGTTTTGCCGATTAAATGGGGAACAAAGTCCCTGGATTTTTTGGGATAAGTAGTTCTAGTGTTATTCTTTCTGCTGCTTCTGTAATTTCACCCGCTTCTTCCATTTGTTTTTCTGAATTAATAATTTCCGCAATTAAATCGTTACAAGGCTGATGATATGAGGTAACGATTAACTCCACAACGAATTGCGATAGATTGAAGTATGACGATTTGTATTGTGAACAGATAATGCGACGGCAATGAGAAATTAATCATGTAAAAATATATAATGAAAAGGAAACCCTAATCACTCCAAATTGAATTTTAAACATGTGCAAATACAAAGAGTAAATTGCATGAGAGATTGGACTTGAAACTAAAGTTGGTCACAATGGTGTGGTATAAAATTTTACCGCACCAGTGTTAAAGTGTTAAAGTTAAACAAAATGTTTAAATTGTCGTTTCATTTAATATACTTAATTATTAATGGCAGATCTAACCTGAAGTTTGAGGTTTAATAAAAATAAGTGAGATAACATCAAAATGATTTAATAATAAATGTTACTAAACTAGAATACTTCTACTTGAAAGAAATGCAGAATATGAACTCAGGTTTACAATTTTCGGTCCATGGTGCAGTGCAACAACTTACATTGTTATACAGATGTACAAATAAAATTAGATAATGTAATAAACATTTTACTAGTGTACTATAGTTTGAGGGACGTTGGAGGATTCAGAGACATCCGCAACCTCGATCATTAGAAGTCTTTTGTGCTGACCCTTATACTCAGTATGGGAACTTGCGGACACAAAATTACTCATGCCCATGACGGGAATCGAACCTGCGAACCTTGGGGCGCCACCGAGTGCTTCAGCCAAACGCTCTAGCGACCTCGGCTACGCGGGCGCCTCCCAACATTTTACTAAATCACGATTTCCTAAAATTTAACTTTGCTGGTTTTTTTAATGTAAATGACTTTATTATGCGAATCATATGAGAGCTTAGAAGCATACTCGTATTCAATGTGCATGAATGATGCTGAGATTTGTCACTGCAACACTGCACTCCCTCCAAGTTCGAGGTATGTCGGTCAATTTTGATAATGCGGAGTGTTATCTCCATACAAAATCATCAATAGTTTAAGTTTTTGTATTTGTCGAAAATAAGTTAAGTTCACAATGTTAAGCGATTACTAGCAATCAGTTGTCTTACATTATAGCCATATAGGTACATAATTTAAAGGGGTGTAAAGAAAGAAATGTTGGCTATTTGGCGCCTTCTATACCCGGCCCCCGGGCATTTGCCGCCCTTGCATCTCCTAGATCCGTCCCTGCGTAAATGTTCCATAATATGAATTTTTGGGAATTCACGTTTCGCCTTTCATGGGCTTATTAGTAACAAAATTTATTTAAAGTAAAACAGTAAAAGCTTGTCTTCGCATAGCGTGCAGCTAAGTGCGTATTGTGTAATTCGAAACAATATCTAGGCAAATATTTATTTTGATTAACGTAAAGGAATGGAACAATAACTCTTTATATGAATGGATCAACATGTAGAGAAGGTCGTGTGTGTGTTACACACCACATTTTTTTATGTTGAACATTAAGTGCACGCTCGCATAGCTTCAAAAAAATCAGAAGGGTTACACTCACATGACTTTCCCTATCCACTATTGTTTATTACTTTTTCTGCTACGTATAGTAATGCGGGGAAATATTACATTCCAAAAATTCGATACCGAAATTTCGCCGAAAATACATATTGAGGCCCCCTGAATCCAAATAAAGCATTTTTGGAAACATGTTCGTGTGTGTGTGTGTGTGTGTGTGTGTCTCTTAACTCGGACGAAAATTCGGGATAAAAAGCAAACTTGATGTTTAAGTTCACATCTTTCAAAGATGCGACACAAAGATTTTCAAGAAAATTCCCCCGTCCCAAACTACTCTATAAATGGAAATTTTTTTGATATTTTTTTATTTTCTCAAAAATGGCTCTGAAGATTTTGGTTAAAAGTACTTATATTTGACATATTAACATGGCGAATATAATGTTTATCTTCAATTTTCTGGGAATAGCCTAAGTCCTCTTCATTTGGAAAGAATTTTAAATAAGCGACATAAAGAAACCAAGTAAGATACAAAATGTATATCTCTTTAAGACAAAAATTTTTCAAATAAAATTTTTAAGGCATCAGCCTTTTCCGAAATATCCGTTATTATTGACTTGAATTTTTTAATACTTGTAATGTTTTTTTAAAGTGCCGTGGCTATTCAGTTATTGTTTGCCATGCCGCTGAAAGAGCATGGAATTTCAATGCCAGATATAGTGACGCGCTTTTTAAACATTTGACTGTCACCATCCATTTTGTACCTATAACACAATATGTAGAAAATGAAACTATTTATCCAAACGTTTATCACAATTAATTTGAAATATTTTAGCTGCTTCTTGTTAATCCAGATAAACCTTCCGTTCATACTTAACACATTTCGTTACACGATACAGGGGTAAAGCAAGTCATATTTTTAAAGAGCGTGACGTTATGTGGTTGTTTTGAAATACCATGCTCACTAGGAAAAAAAATTAGGGCTTCCCGTTTGGGAAACGTATAAGTATATAAAAATTCAAACCAATAACAAGAAATCCCCGAAATAGCCAACTCAAAAAAATAATAATAAATAAATAAAAAATGTATATATTTGACAAATTGTGTTATAACGAGATATAAGCTTTTGTGTAGTAAGATTTGTTTATCTTTTACGCCTTTACGGTTTACAAACAGTGCAGTCATTCAAAATGAAGACTCCAGAGGCTATTTCCAGAAAATTCAAGATATACATTTCATTTGTCATGCAAATATCTTAAACATGTGGTACTTTATTCAAAACCGTTTGAGCCATTTTTGAGAAAATTAACATTTTCTATATTAAGGGTAGTTTTAGGGTGGAGGAATTTTCTTGATAATCGTGTCGCATCCTTGAAAGATGCTGAACCCCAATATGCACCAAGTTTGGTATTTAATCGTTTTTTCGTTGTGCTGTTCACAGACGCCCGAATGGACCTTTTTCTAAAACTGCTTCCCCCTCCCCCATTCAGGGAGTCTCAAAAAATGTATTTCGATGATTTCTCGATATCGAATTTTTGGGTGCAATACAATACTTCCTCTTACTTACTATAGGTAGGCAGTAGAGAAGGTGAATAATGGATTTTTGGATCCAGGGGTCTAAAAGCATGTATTTCCGTTAAAATGTCGACATCAAATTTTTGGCGGAATGCAGTATTCCTCTTGGCTACTACAAACTTCAGGCAGGTGGCAGAGAAAGTACAATTTTTTTACGGAGTAAGGTGACATCATTTCAAACTTAGTACTTGTATCTTTGTTTTCTAATTAGTTTGGTTCTCTTTCTGTGCTAAAAATGAAAGTCTGTAACTTGCTCCCGTTACCAAGAGACCGTGCAGGTATCTGCATTTCAAAAATATAACAGCACGCACGAAGGTGACATCTTATGATTAATAATTCATACAAACCTAACAATCAGGAGCAGGTAGGATTGAAACTGTACTGGGGACACAACAGAGGTGAACAGTGCACGAGTTTTCCAACGTGCGAAAGACGTCATGAACACAAGGTCAGCCAGGAAACTCTGCGATCATGCACGTCATATGTCAGCAGAACTTGAAGCAGTCGACACTTCGTATCTTTCGTCCACAGACGAGTGCTGCAAAATCTGAAAACAACTGAATGCTGATCTTCGTCGTTCAGTAGCGTCAAAGAGGACAATGAGCAGTTGAGATTCACAGAAATACATAACTTCGTTATTGTACTTCGTGACTTTAAAACACTTGAGACGGCGCTTGTGTTTTGTATTGTATGTTGTTACAATAGCGGTAAAAGCACGAGCTGTATGGGCAAAGAATGTTAGCAGGGTTGTCCAACTACTTTTACTCAGGCTGTGTTGCCTAAGAATGAATGACCTATCCAGAGGCGAACGCAGGGAGGGGGGTTTCAGGAAGAATTATCCAAAAACCATAACTCCGAAGCGTAACAGTAATAACATTGTTGTTTTCTGTAACTTGTGTGCTACTTACATGCCTAGTATACCACTCTGTACTGTTAATAAACAAGTAAATAAAAATATTGCATGTAGTAGAACCCCACTTAACCCAATTAAGGGACTGAGTCGTAATAATAGATAATCGATGGTAAGGATTTTTAGCAGCTAAAGGATGAAAATAATTGTGTTCTAAACGCATATTAACAGCACTTTTCATAACAGTAAAATATTTCTTATTATATGGAGTAGGGCCTGAGGAATAACTTCATACAATACCAAGCACCTCTATTGGAATGAGAGCAGTTCGTATTTTTTCGTCCGTTCTTTCTTACTGTTTTATTTTTTTCCTTCCCCTTAATAATTTTCTTGATAATTATTAATCTCCGTCGTTTCGGTTAAGTCGGGTGGACACTGGAACTGAGTATTTAGATGAAAATGACAAAATTGTCTATTTTTAATTATATCTTTTAAGATTTTATAGGCACTTGTGAATCGTTTTGGCCAAACATTTTTAAAAGTCCAGCGACATGTTTAAAGCGCCTGTGCGCTCTCTTTTAGCCACACTGGACGCTTTCTGAATTTTTTTTCTCAGGTATACATTTTTGCGCAAGTTTTACTCTGATTTGCTAATTTCCATACGTAATCTATAATGTAATATATAAAGATTCAAGCATGCATTTTATGATTGAATTATTCATTGGCTCACAAAGAATTGTACTGAGAAATAAGGAAAATTTAAACATCAACTTCATAAAAACAAAAATTTATTTCTCTACAACTAGTATCATCTACAATCAATTCTTACTTATTTTCACTTTGCTAAAGTATCAGAAAATGCCAAATTCTCTGACAAATTTGAATATGCAAGGCAGTTTTAGAAAATTTGTGTTTTTTTCGCTAATTAAAAATGTTTAATTGTATTATAAGAGAAACTATTTCAGCTTTTGCATAGCCGCTTCCTTATTTGCTCATATTAAGTGTGCCAATTTGCAAGTGAATAGCTTCGAAATTTTTTTTAAAAAAAAGTTAGAATATTCAATCCCAGTGTCTCTTGAGCGCAGTTCGGTTTAGCAGGGTTTTACAATGCATTACATATGGTGATGGTAAATATTTGGGGATGACAGGAAATGTCCATTCTTTCCATATGTTGGCAACATCGATTAATAGTTCATTTTACTATCCGCACATGTTTAGTAACCGATAGTTATGGTTACAGAGCACCTACTGCAATCGTAGTGAAACGAATTCTGCCTTGGTCTCTGTATTCCTGTTTGCCTTTTGTTGCTATAATACTTAAAAAGTTTTTATTCATCGTGCTGACCCCCCTCTCCCAAATGATGTACTTTCTGCATATGTCCCGGAACCTATGTATCTCCCGAGGTTACTGTATTCTGATTTAAAGGATGACGTTTAATACCTACCTCGAAATAATTCATAAGCTAAAGTAAAAGGGACTCTCCTCAAGAATATTTTAGGTAGTAACATCTTAAACAAAGCGACACTTTCTCCTAAGTGTGATATCTGTATCTTTGTAAAATCTGGAATGGTATTAATCATGTTATTCAAGTAAAGCTACCTTTACAACAGTTTTGTATGCTTTGTGCATTACTAATCTCGTCAGTTTTGGGCTACGTTTTCAGGGTATGCTAATGAGCAATCTTGTCCACAATGTCGCGTATTTCCTGCAATGAGCCGAAAGGGATTTTTTGCCATGCGTTTGTCATAAAAACAAGAGACTGCTACAACCACATGTTTCCGCCAATGACTCACGTTCCAAGCTCTGTTAGTACATTTGGAGCTTGGCATCCGTGTGAGTCAAATGGCCTAATAGAGTATCTATATGTGCTTATATCTCATTTTGTGCGGATTAGAGGCTTCATAAAAGCTGGTGTTCTTTCACAAGAAAAAAGCGATACAGTGTCAGGTAATAATGAAGCACAAGATCTTAAAACTGCACATTGTTCCGTGTTATTGGACATGTTTAATACACAGCTGTCCACACAATGTGCCAACATTCTATCGGCGGCATCAGGAACGACGTGCATTTAATATGTGCCAGAAACAAATAGGTAATACAAAACTTTTATTGTTTTCCAACAACTAGAGCTATGCTTTGTTGCTATGAATTTTACGATTAAGTTAGATAAGAACTAAGGTAATTTTAGTAGTTTTAGAAAGGCCATATACAGATTATTTTGCGCCTGTAAATGTTTAATTTTTGTCCAAGAGAGACGATTTTTTTCCCCAAAAAGTATATTATTTAGGAAGCTGAAATTAATTGGTGACAATAATGATGGTAATGACCAAGAAAAGTGATCTTTAAACTAAAAACTAACTCATTCATGTTATTGAAAAAAATAATTTTATTACTTGCTGTAAAAGTTTGAATGTTGGAAAATTGTTATCAGCGCACATAAATGAACATCGATAATGAAAAGAACATTAAAAACACAATGTGCCTCCAAAGATCAAACAATATTCTATATTTTGATGCTTATATTGTTTGAAATTAGCTTAACAACGAAGGTTATTGGTATCTAGAAGGAATTTTAATGTTTTCTGAGAAAGCAAAACAGTTTTTATTGAAACGAAGGAGTTTATACTAGCATTTAAAACTTATTAAAATGCATTTGCTTAAAAAGACAAGGAAAGAAAGGAAAACTTTCACAGAAAAAAATAGATGCTGCTTTTATATATATTTTATTCATTTATTTAAGGAGGCTTTCGAGAAATTTGGTGAAAATTAGTGAAGAAAAATTAAATTGTTTATTGGATTTTAATATATTTGGACTTGCCTGTGATGCTTTTTATTTATTACTTTCGATCATATGTGATCCTTTGAGCAGTCAGTTTAGTACATGTGAGATAATATTATTAATCCACATTAGAACTATTAATTTTTTTTCAATCTTTCTTCGTTTAAAATTCTCCATTTGTTGCGTTGCTTGGCATATTGCTTTGAAATTTCCAAAGTGCTTGATAGCTTATTAAGTACCTCTGTATACAATTGTTTATTATCGAGTATCAATACACTTGTTCATTATTTCCTTCGTAACGGAAAGCAATATATGAGAAGCCCTTTGAAACTTGAATTTTGAATAAATGTATTGTAACTGAATAATTAATTTAAGAACAGAAGTGTATATATATATATATATATATATATATTTGTACATTGCCTTTATATTACAATACTAATAGAATCCGCAGTTCTTCCCGTATTATTACGCAAG
The DNA here is from genome assembly GCA_030765065.1 of Deroplatys truncata. NCBI lineage: Eukaryota > Metazoa > Arthropoda > Insecta > Mantodea > Mantidae > Deroplatys > Deroplatys truncata. Next base: position 61,228,395 of record CM060976.1, on the reverse strand, counting down.
TGCGGAAATTGTTCACTGTCACTGTCTCGTGTTCCTTCTAAAACTCGTCTGTTCTGCCTCTATCTTCTCCTATCAATATATCTGAATTTCTCACCCAGTCCCACCCTCTCTCTCCCTCCCTCCCTCCATGCGCACTTTCCATCTTCTGAAGCCGGCAATAAAACTGTTTTAACTGCGGGTTTAAAATAAAAGTTAAAACCAAGTAAAAGGATTAACAGTACACGAACTTGTGTCTATTCATTAGGCTTGCAATGCAATCGGAACTAGATTGTTTTTCATGGTAACAGCTGGACGTACATGAATAGTTAAAAAAAATCGGTATAACTTCTTTAATATTAATATACTATCGAAATTTTGCAGGTAACAATACTTCTAAAATGGTTATACTCTTTTGGTGTGTAACAGTAAAAGAAAAGAAAGAAAAGAGAAATATAAGCGAAGTACCTCGATTGTTTTGATTTTGCACCCCCATTAGAACCCCCTCCTCCAATTGCGGAAAATAATTAGCATACCATTCAGCGATTTTCTAAATTAATTGCACTTCATGCGTCATAACAATCAGTTCCGCGCGTGCAAATTCATAATTACCGGAAAATATGTGTATACGGTAGAATTTAAACAACGTGAGACTTCTGATACTTCTTCGAGAGGTATGTTTCCTTGACAACGTTCCCTAACTCGCTCCACTGTTGTTCTAGCGGTAGCCAGTAAGGTACCACCACCCTCCTTTACCTTCGCCTACAAGCTGAACTGAAGGGAAACTGTTGCCATGTTATACTGCATTGTAACAAGTGGTTTACTAAGCACTAGCGTACCTTTGTATTCCCTTTATTTTCGTTATTTGCTGTTTATTGAGTGGTCGTGTGCTCGGAGAGAATAGCAGTGTATAATTATTAATAGCCCTTAACGTTAAGTTAAGAGCATTGCAGTGTAAAAGCCAGGTATTGCAGCAATTGTAATATTGTCTTACATTGTATCAACCACCACGTAAACGAGGAATATCTATAATATACGTTACACTACATAAAAGGTTAAGCTGCTAAAAACAATAAAAGGTTTACTATCGCCAAAATGGAGCAGCTAACAATGGAAGCAATAGAGCAAGTGTCATTAAACAGTTGGGCGGCTGTGGTGTCACATAGCAAGATTCTTGTCGAAAAGCAATGGGAAAAAAGAAGGAAATTTGGAGGACATGTAGATATAATGATCGTGTACATCAGCGGTTCGTCTTCTTCCTTTTGTGCTGATGATGAAATCGACTCGACTCGCCTTTCATCACCATGAACGTGAGCAATTTAATCATTGTAGTGGTGGTGGTGGTGATGATGGTGGTTCACTGTAACTAAAATTAATTTGAGCTAAATTGATCCCTAATACAGATTATGTAAGTTATTTTCACCTATTTCGTACGCTGCACATCTAGATGTTTGCTGCATAATTTAGGCGTGGCAGAGCGCCAAAGGTATTATGAACATGAAGCTCCGTATTTTAAATGCAAAATGTTAGAAATAAAATAAAAACATCCAAATCTTGAGTTTCTTTATGCGCTGAACAAGCTACAATTTAATTTATGATCCTAGCTCTAACTCGGACTTGCTAAATGGTAAATCCCTGCGAGGTGTGCTATTCGGCGCGCTGCTAAACAGCTGACAGATGCTCTAATACAGCGTGGCAACTCGGCTGTCCACTTCAAGTGGACTGGAAAGAGTCATAAGTTGCTTAAATGGCACTTTAGGTATAGTTTTATTATATGTAATAGATTATACTGTGCTTGGTAGGCCCAGTAAAAGATGGAGAGAATAGTTTTATTTCCTGGAAATGGAATAAGCCAAGGTCTAAAAACCATGAATATATTATTGTTATTATTATTATTATTATTATTATTATTATTATTATTATTATTATTATTATTATTATTATTATTATTATACAGGGTTATTCTAAATTAGTTACCTGAAAGTATCAATGAATTATTTCGAAACTGTTGACGGAAATTTATTCCGATGTTCATCAAAGCTTATGTCATATCAAGTTTTAAACATGGTCGCCAGACCACATGCCCTTGCTCGCTCGTCTGGCGGGAAAATGTGAAGCACTCGCAACACCTGGAGCCTAGTTAGCAGTCGCCATGGAGTCTTACAGCGGTGTGGAGCGCGCGCAGTGTTGTCTGTGGTTTCATGAAACTAAATCGCAAATTACCACACAAAGACGTTTTCGTACAAGTATCAAAAAATTCCCCCGCAGTTGAAAACTATCAAAACATGGTATGATCGATTCGTAGAAACAGGTTGTGTGGGGCACCGAGAGAAAGGACAGGGACGCCCTCCTGTAGCAGGCCACATTGTGGAAGTCCTGAGAACTTATGTACGAAGTCCAAAGAAGTCTACAACTACAGCAAGTTTGGAACTGACCATTCCACAACCTCTGCCGAGTGACAAAAGGTAGTCACATTGAACATTTGTAAACATTGCAAATAAAACTTAATGTTAATGTCAATGTATGTAATGGAAATGGAAATAAACTGCATAAGATAACTATGTATAATTTAGCTTTATTATCAGGTAACTAATTTAGAATAACCCTGTACTTTGATAAACATTTTCATGATAAGACGAAAACTATAGAGTGTAAGATTTTTAATTTTTGCTTATGTAGTATGAAAAAAGCTAAGGAATGAATGCAAAAAGGAAATTTTAAATTGTATAAGTATTATAGAAAGTCACACAATGTGCATATATATATATATATATATATATATATATATATAGTGTTTAATGAGTGCTTAGGTTTGCCAACGATATCGGCGTCTTTCAGCAGTCAGTGGCGTGATATCTCTTGCACGATTCTTCACACCATATGCAAATGCAGTTTTGATTCGGCTCATGGAACTTCTGTCTTGTAGCATTTGAAGTGGAAACTATATACCGCAAATCTGACCAGCGTATGCCTCAGGGTGGATCCTGAGTTCGTCCAGTCCCTGTAGATGATGACATCTGTATGGTAAAAGCCTTCTCAAATCTGATTTTTCTTTATTCTTAGTTCGGGAAGGGTCTTTCCATAGTTGGATGTATAAAGTAGTAACTTATCACATCTTAGATTTTCCAGGAAGAATGGTTCCTTTGCTAGCTCGTAAAATTAACTCCATCCAAGTGATTGGACTCACGGTTGTAGCAAGAAGCATTATACCTCGCCAGCTGGTGAACTTCTGTAAACAATTACACAATTAGTCATTAATAAAAGCTTACTACAAGAAATAGCGGTATCTGCGTCAAAGGATCACTTTTGATTCTCAACAATCATCTTTATAATTAATAGCTCTCTTACCTTATACATACTGCTTTTAGATACGTATAGAAAAAATTTTTCTTGCAAATATTTTCTAAATAATTTAATGTTCTCTCATGTACTATATTTAAAGAATTTGTATGTATATTTAAACACTTTTTCGTCGTGCTTTGTAATGGCAACATCTGGATTGGGGAAGCTGAAAGATAAATATTTCGATTATTAATTATTCCTAAGATCTGTTATTACACTAACTCATGTCTGCCGAAAACAATGGAGTTTCTTTTTCTCGAAAATATTTCCTTATGTTTTAATTTCTGCTGATGTTTAATAATATTAATATGTGTGACACAAGACAATTGCTTGGTTTTATAGAATAATTCAAACAAACCTTGAGAAAATGTATTACGGGTATCTGAATATATTTTCGCTACAAATAATTATTCAGCATCTTAACCACAAGCTTTGTTCCTTCATTTCCCATAACATAGGTAAAATTTAATGTTTCGCTTATTGAAGAATCATTTTGGATATCTGACATGAATAAGGTGTTTAAATTCCAGTGTTTGTTTTCTTCCCTAGCTTATTTTGGGAAAACAACACCGTAATAGTTTTTATTTGTACTCCTTAACGACGACATTTCAGATTTAGGAATGACACCAGATACGGACTCCGAATTCTACGTCAAGGAGATCAAAGACATGGTGAACATCGCACAAAGACTGCTAGCGGACGGTGAGTATTGGTTTTCTAATTTTACACTATTGCTGCTGCAGTGCTTATGGTCAGGGCCCGGATTCGGATAACGTCATCTTTTAATTGTTGCATCGATCATGGACATTGCCAACGTGTACATAAATCCTTATAAGGGTCCCAGATTAGGAAATGCATATTTATTACGACATTTTTGGTCATTCTATACTATTTTTTTTTCTTTTAGAACCTTTTTTCGACCTTACGTCATTGTCATTTTCTTACCCCTTGAGTCTTTATTTAGTCATTTTCTTATGTTTACAATGAGTATATTATAAAGAGTTTTATATTACTGACATTTTATATAATAACTTTTCAAACAGGAATTTCACTATTCAACTGAGAAATAAGAGCAACTTTGTACATCCTTTATTCGTATTCTTGTGAAAAAAATCACATTCCTATTAATCTGGAAAGGGTTGCTTATGGATGGAGGAGTGGCTGTTGTTAGGTGGGCAAATGTAATTACTGTTATGAATTTATGTCCCAAACTAGGGATGAGATAAGTAAGTTTTACATGGCTACTCGTACTCCTTCCCCCATTGTTTTGAATGTTTTCATTTTGACACAAGAGTCTATAGAATGTTGCATTCATCGCAGTCAAGGTCTATCAGAACTATAGTCCAACGCTGGAGACACGTACTAGGCAATAACTTGAAGACTATTAGAACAACTTCGATACCACCGAGTATCGAGAATCGAAGTCCCATCCCTAGTTACAAACATTTATAGATTCGTCTGCCATTAAGGAAAAGTATTTATCAAGAAGAATTGTTCCATCTTGATTGTCTAGAACCTCATCAATGCAATTTAATAATTCTGAAGCGGTATGTTTGCTAACATATGTGAACCTTTCACGTTGAAATTTAATCCACTTTTCAAGATTAATCGCTTTTTAGTAATATCTTACGAATTAGAGGTTCATATTTTGTTGTGTGAGAGAATTCTTCCTTACTAAGGAAATACACACTTCGAATTAAAGAATACACTGCTTGGCGATTTAACGCATTTTGTTTCTTTTGTTTAAGTATCTGTACATGAACTGGAGCGTTTAATCCTTGTAATTTGGAATTTTCAAGTGCAACGGCTTTTGCATGTTTTTCTGATTTGGTGTGCTTTTCTAGTTTTCCCGTACTTCCAGTAGCTTTTCAAAATTTAATGAAAGGTACAGACATGAACACTCCCCCTGTTTTTGTAGAGCATCAATATAATTTTTAAATGCATTTCACATAATTTGAAAACGCCGCACCTCGATCGCGATCAAAGTTCAACCAATTGTAATTACACTCCCATTTTTTCTGGTACTTAATCTTGTGTTCAACAGTTTGTTTAGGATGGCGACTTTAAGAATGGGCTAGAAATAGTACACTTTTCGTTCGAAGACTGTGGAAGACTAACCAAAGATTCAGTAAGCAATTAACCATCACATTCATTAACATTTCTTTCAATAGACTCACACTCTGTCTTCTGCAATACGCTGTTTTTTATTAGAAAAGAAAGCAAATAAAGTTTGTTGTTTCGACATATCACTTATTTTTATAAGACGAATTGACGAAGACCCCAAATTGCATAAACACATTATTAGAGACAATTCCCTCCTCCCGTTTTTTTTTCCAAATTTCGGGAAATGAGTTTCAATTTTTGTGTTTTTTCGCACTATATGGCTTGTATTATCGCTTTAATTTCGCTATATTTCATTTTTGGTAGCTATTTTTATTAAAGGCGGCGCCGTGGCCGAGTGGTTAGACCGCTCGCCTCCCACCGAGGCGGCCCGGGTTCAATCCCAGGGACCTGCATGTGGGATTTGTGGTGGACGAAGCGGCGTCTGGGCGGGTTTTCTCCGGGTTCTCCGGTTTCCCCCACCATTCATTCCACCAACTGCTCCATCACCTTTCCTTTCATCCATTTCACCAACATTTCGTTTCATCTAGTGCCTTCATCCCATACCAGGCATCGGGCTGATCACCCATCCTGGATGTTCTGTCTGATCCACGAGTGTCTGCTCCTCGACGGGCCTCTGACCCCAGGCACCCGCTTGTAAGTCCTGGGGGGTGTAAGTCCTACATAAGAGGAGGGTAAACAGATAATGAATGAATATTTTTATTAAAATTTTTAAATATAACTTTAAATTGTAATGAATGGAAGATAATTGTGCACCACAATTAATATCATAACTGCAAAATAGTAATGTGTTATTTTATTTCTTATTGATATCATGTTACTCTGATACAGACTCGCTACATACTACTTTACTTTACGAAAGACAATATAGCACATGTTACAATATTGCTTTCTTTCATTAATCACCTTCGATCGTTAACAATTAAATTATACCTCGAGAAAAACCTCTCTGCATCAACCGATGAACAGGAACCCAAACAGATTTTATTACTGCATTTGCAAAATCTAAATGCATTAATTTCGATGACTGCATAATATCAAGTTATTGATTCTCATTCGTGTGCTTTACAATTAAATCTTTCAAAGCTAAATACCATGCAATAATACCGCATTCTTGAAGCAGTTGTACTTTTGTCACTAATCGTTGAAACATTTGAAGTGCTTATTTGTACATTACTGGATAAAATAAATCATTCAGCAGTAAAAATAAATTGAAAGCATAATTTGGGGAAGTGTGTTTTGCAATTTTCTGTACAACCACGCTGCCTACATTCTCAGCATCTGTCTGACATCTTTTTGCAGTGAGTCTCCAAACTCTTGAATAATCTTGTCAACTAATGTGACCAGAAGCTATGACCTCCATCCTACTCTTCAATCCATTATTCTTTGAAATCACTTTACTCACTTCTAACTGCAACACTACTTCAGCAATAAAGTCACAATTTTAAAAAACGAATGCGGTTTGGGATTTTAGTAAGCTATAAAATCTTAAATTTCCCATTTCTTTCACCCAATTTGCTTTCGGAGCTGCCCCCCTTTTTTGGTAATTTATTACAAAAATTATAGAAAATGTCTAAATTTGTGTGCACATGCTTTGAACAAATTTCCCCACCTAGACAACGCAGCCTCAGGTTACAAAGGAGTTGCCTTATCTAAATATGAACGATACTCGTATCTGATTTTCCTGGGCATGTGGAAACAAGTTTTTCGTCATTGAGACAATAGTATTAATCTCTCCCAATTTTTTTGACGGATTTCACGAAATAAACTAAATTTATGGGCCCAGAAAGTAATGTAAACCAAATGTGCTCTCGTAATTCCCTGCAATAATTCACAACTTACCATATATGCGGCGCAATCAGTGACAACATACTTCGCATTTTCATGATCAATTTGATTTAAGAGGGATAATGGTTATTGGTAAAATTAAAGCAATTTCTACATCAAAAATTAAAAAAATTACTCCAATTAAAAAAAAACGTAGAGAAAAGGGAAGACTGGAAGATCTAATTGGATCAAATCCACATGCAAAGTAGTTAGTATTGCTTGAAAACATGGCTTGCTGTATCTAAAAATACACAATCTGACAAGAAAATTTCTTGTTGGAATGCTGCATCTTGGGTTTTCACCAATATTGCAAACACACAGCAGCCTGCTGATTCGATTTCATCGCAGTTTAATGGCAAATGTCGTTTTTCTTCCAAAGATTGTTTAATACTTGCTTGGATTTCATTTTCTCAACAAGGAATGTATTCTCTCCATAGCTTGGTTGGCTCTAGGAAGGTCACCGGATCCCAGTTATAAAGCGAAAATCTTAGCAATCCAAAGCAACGCCTAAATATTAGCATGATAAATTACATTGGGGTCCTATCTACCTACGTAGGCGAGGCGTATAGTAATATTTTGCTCTTACTTGGACGTAGTTTTGAAGCCTTTCACGTACTGCAGGATCATGTAACTTTTCTATTGTGATGTTGGTTTTCAGTAGCATCGCGGTAGTGTCTTTTAGCTTTCTTCTGTCTTCTATTGAAAGATCTATGGATGTCTGCTGTTTCGCAGCTGTTGAATTTAGTTTACGTTTCAAATATTCATTTTTAAAACGTTTTGATAGTGTATTTTTTCTCCCACTCAAGTCGAACATTACAAAACTTGCACATCAAAATATTACTCTCCGATATATACAACCCCTCATTAGCAAACTCTTTTGCTCTGCTATGCACTGCAACATTCGCTATCCGACCCATCTTGCAACTAAAAACACGCTCTTAAAACTTCTTATTTAAAAGAAAATAATGAAAGACCTGAGACAGAAATAAGTGTAAACCATTTGGTATTCGGAATTCCCTGTTCTTTCCTACTTGTCTTCCCAACCCTTCTCGGTATGGTCAGGTAATAAAAGGGTCGAATGCCAAGAATGTTAATCTGACCTTGAGCATCATTTCACTGACAGAAGAGTCTATTTCCAAGAATGTTAAACTATCTTAACGATCATTTTTAACTATCTTTAATTTTATTTTATTATTTATAATTAATAATTCACAGGGCTATATTTAAAATAAAGTGAAACTAATTTTGTCTATTTAAGATCGCTGGAATTTCGCATTTTTCGCAAAATAAGAAAATTTCGCTTCAACTAGTTCGTATCATTAACATTCGCTAAAATAATAAGACTAATTTATTGACCATTATCATATAATTTGGAAAGATATTGCGAAATCGCTTTAATATAATGTTTGTCGCTTTTATCGTTAATGCGAAAAAAGTTTGCCTCTACACATCACCCTTCCATAGAAAGCTGTTGATTAACCATTAAAAAAGCTGCAGTGCCTCATTTCTTTTGAAGGAGGTATGGCCCGATAGGAAGCCAAGTAAACACAAACGACAGTTAAAACCTTACCTACTGTTGCCTCTTTTTACGGCGACACTGATTGTTGTTTTTAATAACAAAGCAATACATAATCAAAAAGTCATTTATTTCGGCAATTAGGCATTTATATAAAAAAGCAGAAAAAGGCAACATAAAACTGCAGCGTTTCAATCGCAAAGACGTAAATGTACAGATTCACTTTCAAATTGAAGATAGATTTAACACTTTTAAAAAGGCATTCTGCCAAAGTTACAGTCTGCTTATTACATTACCAAACGATATAAATGCATACATTAATTTGACTTAATGTTGTAAATAGGTACGAATTTATCGGGGGAATTTTTAATTTCCGGACACTTGACGGTCGACTGCACTGGTTAATAACTCACAACATATTTGGATCTGGGCTTCTTTTCATTTATAAGTAACAGAAGTTAAAAGGTTCCCCGTGTCGTCCTCCGTGGTGTAGTGGTTACCATGCTAGCCTCTAGTTCCCGAGGTTGCAGGTTCAAATCCGGCAGAGGGCGATGGCTTTTTCGGGCGTAAAAATCCTTAGCGTGGCTTCCTTCGGAAGGGAAGTAAAGCCGTGGTCCCGTGTGGTAGATTTACGGCACGTAAAAGAACCTCAAGCCTGATAAAGAGGCCGCTGAACAAAATTACCAGTCTTTCACACCCAATATAGAATGGGATGCTAAGGACCACAGCAGTTAAAGAGCGTCCCTAAATAAACTCAATTTAATTTAATTTCAATTTTATTTCATTGTAATGTTTATGCCACATTATGCGAGTGAGCCACTCTTCCCAAGCTTTAGTGTTGCTGTTAGTGTGCGCTTATCTATTTGGATACTTGTGGTATCTGGGATTGTCCATAACAATAACACTAGATGCTAAGAAGTAACTGATCTCTAAACCATCTATAGAAACGGTAATTCCCAGATATTCTCGAATTGAAGAGCAGTAGGTGGCTAGAAAAAATGAGATGTTTAAACACCTTGATACGGTATGGCTAGCGTTTAACCAGGTTTTAGCCAACCATACTATTTCCCTCAAATACTTATATTGTATTCATCTTAACAATAATAGGATATTATTCAGTATGGGGGTAGGAGTGTGGCGGTTAGTGAAGTGCACCCTACCTGTATGTGATATATGTATAGTGAATATAACCCGTACCCCGATACTAAATCTTATCCAAATAATGTTGTTAGGTTTCAACATTGGATCTTTCTAATGTGGAAGGAAGCCATGAAGCTGTTTTCCCGCGAGGTTAATAAATATTCACTTCACGAGGAATTTTTTTTTTCCTGAGTACATATCCAATATTAAATGGCTTTTAAATATTTTGCTTGAAAGTGCTTTTAAATCGCTTTAGTCCTTGCTATTTTAAGTATTTTATTTTTTTAATCTTGATCGCTACACCGAGCTTCCATTAAAACAAGTAGACCAGGGGCAAGTTGGCACAATGATAGCAACAGGCAGTTTGTGTGCTTGAATTGTTTTTTGGACATTTCTGATTAATTTGTGCACAGTGTTAGTTTTATTATTGCCATTTAAGTGTTTAATTAACTTTGGACGTTATATTTTACGTTAAGGACCTGTTTATATGTTTAAAAAACGTTACCCTATGTTAGGCGATTTTACTATGATGAATCTGTAATTATATATCTGAAGTGCTTTTAATAATTTGATCATATTTGTTTTTAATAAATTGTTTAACACGAATATTTTCCATTTAAATAACATGTAGCCAACTTACTCCACATCCTGTCCAACCTGCCTCCTAGGTGGGGTAAGTTGACTCACTGCGCAATGCTTTGAAAAGTTGAAAAATAACTTTTAAGTGGCCGTAAAATAGTGACGCAATTAGTAAAGACACTGTTAAAGAATTTTATAGAACAGTACCATGTCAGCATTGGCTGAAATGTTGCTGTAATAAAAAAAATAAAAAAAGATAACATTTGTGCCAACTGCCCCCTCTTCCTCACTATTTTTCTCTTTTTTATTACCTTGAACTCAAATCCGAGATCATGGAGGACTTGTTCAAAGCACTAAGGTTTACCTCAAGTAGGTCTGCTTCTATAAGCGAAGAAATAAATGTGCATATGGTAGGGTGCTCGTTTCGGGTGTAGTAGTCGTAGATGAGTCTTTCCACGTCAAGTCGCACAAGTTTTCTCAATTTGACCATCAGGTCTCCGATTCTTTTCAAAATTTGTCCATGGATTACAAAAACAAAGTGAATTAATTATCTTACAAATTCTTTTTATTTTAAATCGCAATGTATTAAAATATTGCGCAACACTTCTTGTGAAAAGCGGCACATCTCCCTACCTTTAAATATGGCTTGTCAATTTGTTCACAGCACTTTAGTTGAAATACTTTGCTCACTTGTAAGTTATACCTGGCATGTATAGTTGAGAAGCATTCCAACTTTCAATCTTGTTGCATGGGAAACAGTTTAACTACAACTTAAAGGCGCCTTTTTTACTTTCTCTACTACGTATAGTAAGTAGGGGAAGTATTTCATTCCACCCAAAAAATTCGATACCGAGATTTCACAGGGAATACATGTTTTGAGGTGCACTGAATGCATATAAAGCATTTTTGGAAACATGTCCGTGTGTGTGTGTGTGTTGTGTGTGTGTGTGTGTGTGTGTGTGTGTCTGTGTGTCTGTTTGTCTGTCTGTGAACAGCATAACTCAGAAACGAAGAGTCGGATAAACACCAAACTTGGTATTTAGGTTCAGTATCTGCCAGAGATGCGACACGAAGGTTTTCAAGAAAATCTCCCCACCCCAGATTACCCTTTACATGGAACATTTTTCGAAAATTTTAATTTTCTCAAAAATGGCTAACGATTTTGAATAAAATACCATAAGTTTAAGACATTTTATGGCAAATGAATTGTATATCTCGAATTTTCTGGGAATGTCTCCAAAAGTATTCATTGTGAACGACTTTTGCATAACTGGTAAACTATAAGAGATAGACAAAATTTTACTACATAAAAAATGTAGATCGCGTTAAAATACACAATTTGTCTTATACATTTTTTTTTGTTGAGTGAACCATTTTCGAGATATTGCTTGTTATTCCCTTATATTTTCCAATACTTGAACTTTTTCTGAAATGGGAATTAGTAATTCTTTCTTTTTTTGTCCTGGTAATGCAAAGAGTATGGAATACTCCACATAGCAACCAGCTCTTAAAATAATTGACTATCGCTTAAAGCCTACCAATTCCCCTTGCATCTACAAGAAAATTAGCAATAAGATTTAACATCTCGATTAACGTGAAGCATATGGAGAATAAGCGTTTGTGAAAATAGTTTGTACAAGAGTAGAGAAAGTCATGTGAGTGTAACACATCAGATTTTTTCTCTTCGGGCTCAAATGAATACCGTCTGGTTATTGCATTATTTGTAGATAGAGTAAATCAATCTAACTTTAAGGTACCAGGGATCACTTTCGCATTGTTGTATCTTGCTTTAAAATGGTCACCATGTTCCTGATGTTGACGCTTCGTTCTCAACCTTATATTGGAAATATGTTCATTTGCCAAAAATAATCTTCCGAGAGTCTATAGACTAGCTCTCATTGCTAGTCTTTTAGTGGCACCTCCTATATCATCACATGGTCCTTTTCCGCGTGACGTCGCAAAGAAATGCTACTCAGCATGAATACGAAAGACATACTTTAAAAGCTACAGTCCCAATTAGCAGATTTACTAACATGTAAAAGAACTCCCGTGGGGCGATTTTCTGATATGATTCTGGCAGCGTCGTCAACAAACAGAATATTTATTTATGCTCGTGGTGGCTTAAATTAGAATTGTTTCTTATTTTTATACTGACTACTGGCATCATCAGAAAAGTAACAAATCTTCATAAAATGTTTTAATTTATATAAACAAATCAGTTGGTGTCATCCTTCAGGACTGCGAAATTGAAACAAAAGTTGTTCAGGGACGCGTTTCATTGTATTGCTTGAAACACAACCAATGGATGTACTGTAGCGTAGTTGTTTTTCCAATGTTTTCTTTAGACTGAGTCTTGTACAACAAAATCATAGCTTTCGAAAAACAAATTCGGAGATAATGATGCAGTCTCCTTCCCCAAGGTTTTCCTTAAGATTTGCCAGAAACAAATACTGTTGTTGAGCTAGAAACACTTGAGGTATTAAATTATATAGTTTATTTGCTAATTTTTGCAAATATTTTTGTATTGGAGATTCCAAAGTTTCCAAATTTGTTCTGTCCACAGTAACTCGCTGCTTATACCTAACATATTGTATGTCTTCTGCATCAAATCGTTCTTGTAAGAATGTAGCGAAGTTACCAGTTCCAGGACAAACTGGGCATTCCAACAGAACAGTGCTGAGACGGAGGATTACAAATTATTCGAGGTATGGCATTTTTATAATTATTTATAACTGCTCTGGCGGCGCCGTGGCCGAGTGGTTAGACCGCTCGCCTCCCACCGAGGCGGACCGGGTTCAATCCCAGGGACTGCATGTGGGATTTGTGGTGGACAAAGCGGCGTCTGGGCGGGTTTTCTCCGGGTTCTCCGGTTTCCCCCGCCATTCATTCCACCAAATGCTCCATCATCACCTTTCCTTTCATCCATTTCACCAACTTTCGCTTCAGCTACTTCCTTCATCCCATACCAGGCATCACCCATCCTGGATGTTCTGTCTGATCCATGAGTGCTCCTCGACGGGCATCTGACCCCGGGCACCCGCCTGTAAGTCCGGGGGGGGGGTATAAGTCCTACTTAAGAGGAGGGTAAACAGATAATGAATGAATATAACTGCTCTGCTTTCTTCAGTAAATTTTGGAATATTTGCACCGTCAGTCATCAACGTAAGATTTTCATGGTAAGAGTTCCATGAGAGCCAGGTAAAATACGCTGTTTAAGTCTTAGCTCGGCAAGTTTAGAAGATTCAATTTCCTCTGTTTATTCCTCCTTAAAATGCTGGGGGGTATCTCTGAGAGCGCTTAACATCGGTCTCTTTTGTTTTTGTATCTTTTTGTCGTTCTCTCTCAAACTAACAAAATTCTTCTTCCCTGAAATCACTCTACTTACTTCATCTGAAGTGTAAAATTGAGGACTATGCACTGCTGATGTTCGGTTTTTTTTTTCCCCGGCTTTACACTCAGGTGTTGACAATATTCCCTTCTCTGCAGCAAATTATTTTTCCTTCCTAATCATGTGAACTAATGCATCAAAGTGTTGCTGAAGTTTTTTATATTGCTGGTTTTAAAAAAACTTCTTAGTGTTTGTAATTTTGAGTTCTTATTATCACTTGCATGGTAAGAGAGTGACAGTTTGTGTGAGATAGTGGAACTGTCAGTTGATTTTTCATCGAAGATTGAACTTTGCTTTTGTGCTGTATAAAATATTATATCTTTAAGACACATTTCTATAGTTTTCAATCCTTATTGTGGATATTGTACGTGATTTAGTTTACTTTTCTTAATGGGCGATTCGCCCTAAATACTAAGCTTTCGTTCAGCTTAGAAACGTTTACACTTAAATTAGCAAAAACCGCCTACAGATGAGCTCTCAGTGTCACTTGCAGTACTCAAAATCACTTTTGAATTATTCACGGCACTGGTACATTGTAGCACACAATCACTGTTAGCAGTACTTAATGGGATTGGTTTTCGACACGCATCATAGATATGTAGATAGGTTTAGATCTGGTAACAAAGCTAAGTTCTCCAGTTTTTAAGTTTATAAGCATATTGCGGATAACTAAGGTTAATGAATTATGCCTTGTTATCTTGGAAACATTAAATGGAATGAAGCAACAGTCATAGCTGTGTTTCTTCAGTTCACTCACTATGCACTTTTAGAAATCTCAGAGCTAGATATGAACCTCTAACCCAAAAAGCTGAACACTATATTAAGTAACATTTAAAATGAAATAGCCCAGGGTAGCTTCATATTTATCAGATTCCAGTTGCTAGTTACACCAAACACCGAAGTGATAGCCTATCACGTTCATACTGCGTAAAGTTCTCAGCATTCTGAAACCCTACGCGCTAACACAGATAAAATGTTTAAAAGCACGCTTCCGAAAAGATTCCATCGTGATATTAACAGGTGTAAAAGAAAATACACTGCCGTTTGTGAAAATTGCAACACCAAGAAAGAGTTTCCCGAATAACTCCAAACTTGGTGGAGGTGTAGAAGAGTGTGCAAGCAATAAGTAATTAGGTTTGCAGACACATAAGCCAAGCAGAGCCCTCTCGTGTCCGTCCAACAAGATCAGCGTTGCGCCCAATGTAGTCAGTGCAGAGCTGTCAAACAAGGTGGAAACAATAAAGTGAGTGCCAGTATGCCTCGTCGACGTCAAAGCGAGCCATATCGGCATATGAGCGAATTCGAACGGGGCAGAAGTTACTGGACCACGGAACATGACCACTCCACGGGATGATCGTAATCTTGTTCGCATGGCCATAACGGACCGTATAGCTTCATCCACAGTGTTGGCTCGACGCTGGAGCACTGCAATAGGTGTGAACTTGTCTGCATCAGCGGTTCGTCGCCGTCTGTTGCAGGTTGGTCTGGTTGCATGCATGCCATTATGTCGGCTTACATTGTCCAGAAACCACAAGCGCCTCCGACTGCAATGGGCACGTGAACACCGTCACATTTGTTACGTATCATGTACCTAATCTGTGGAAATAAATTTATTGAATTCATGCGTTTCCTTCTTGGTGTTGCAATTTTCACAAACGGGTGTATATCGTAGATTCCATCTGTAATTTTTTTTCCAGATTTTAATATTATGGGATTAAATATGATACTGCGGTTTAAAATATTCATGCTTCAAAAGTATTTTTTTTTGTTCCGAATAAATAAATTGAATAGGGAAAACTACAATGATTTTATCTACAAAACTTTGTATTTTTATCCTTACCATTCTGTATTCGGAGAATAAAGTGATTGTATGTAACGTCGTGCGCGTATAAGAAAAATGTTAAGGAGGCTGTAAATCTTGGAATAAATTGATTTTCCCGAAAATATAAAATGCGTGTCATCTATTATATGTGTGGAACACGTAAACTAAAATTCAGAGAAAGTGAAGTTTTGTGTGTGTTCGGTTTAATGTGCAATGACTCGGATGTGTCTTATTGCATTTGATTCATAGTTGTCCAATTGAGTTTCTTTGTCCGAGTTGAAACAGTATTAGTAACAAAGTTGGCTAACAAAAGAAATAACTGACTGCACAAACATCGACTTTCAGGATATAACTCGCGCAACAGTTCTTGAACACTGAACGATTTAAATGAAGTGTTGGATGCGAGTCACTTATCTGCCTTCTGTAGTACTAGTGAAGTCGCCCGTTCAAATAACGCAGGAATGTTTATTTCACGAGTCTCTATACAGAGAACTCGTACGAGGTAAGTATCATAGTTCCAGTAACGGTCTGAGTTCCACATGTTTCCACTGAATAAAAAAAATAATAAATTAAAAAAAAGAGTTTTATCATATTTTAATTCTTCAGTGCCTGACCTCTTCCGTATTCTGTGGAATCACTATCAATGTCCTCTATTGCCTCAATTATATTTCTTTCAAATCTTTCTTCCATTGGACCATCTTTCTCTCATCTTCGTCAGTCTGTGTTACTCTTGTTGAGACGTGCTTTTTTCTAGGAGATCCCAAAATATTATTTTTCGTCTTCATGTTTTTGGTTTTCTTGCAAAATTCTGCGAAGAGAACTGAGTAAGAAGCTAGTGGCTGCAGCAACTCTTTCTTGCAGTTTTTGGATTTCTTTAAAAGCTCAGGATATGATTTACGCTTCCTTTATTAGCAATTACCTCACGAGTTTAACTATGTTTTTCCTTTTAACTTTGTGATAACGCCTCCTTTAATTTCAAAGTTAACTCTGCATATTGTAAAAGCACAGTACGACAATACTTTTACACGGAATTGTACTCGGGGTCAGACGATTCACATGCGTATTGCATCAAGTAACACGAGCCATAAGTTTGCTGAATACGGGAGAGAGAAGGGTAGATTCCGGCGCTCTGTTCTCCGGATCAAGGTCATTGTTTAAGAACAATAATGCGCGAGCTATACCTAAGGCGAACTATGAGTCTTTAATGTAAGCAAACAAACTAAAGCTACCGGAGTGGCTTGAGGAAACACTTTATAAACGTGATGCTAAATGTTTGACACCTGACGCACACGGGATGTTTTGACGGCGATGATCAATGAGTGTCGCATCAGTGACCAACCCTGGCGCTTCATTTGTCACAAGTTTCATAACAAAGAATTTCCAGAAAGTAGCTAGATTTTAAGCATGATTTGTAATTCCGTTATATTTTCAGATATCTTAATGCTTTAAAAATTTGGCGCCCCTAAAATTTGCCGTCGTGGGCTGACACGGCTCGCCCCTCCCTCAAAGCCGGGCATGTTGGGGAATTTTCTTGAAAATCTTCCTGTCATATCCTTGGAAGACACCGTGTTTAAAGACTAAATTTTGTATTTACTAGATTTTTCGTGTTTTGGTTATGCTATTCATATTCACGGACCGCTTTCTAAAAGGCTTTCTTTGTTTTTATTCAAGGGACCCCAAAAACTTGTATTCCCAGTGCAATCTCGGTATGAATACAATACTTTCCTCTACTTCTACTACTTGTAGGTAAGCAGCATGCTCTAAACACGTCTAAGACGTGTGGGAATTGCAGAATGAACATTGCTTTGAAGTGTCAAGAAAACCGACCAGATCGGGGCAAATGTTGCCAACAGATGAACGGCATTTGTCGCTAAAGAATATTAAAAAGTAGCCCAAAAACGGGAGGGGATTAAAAGCATTAGATTTGCAATATTATTTCTTGTACATATCTATTGGCTGTCGAAGAGGATAACCATCTTCCTGTGTTGCTACTGCTTCTTTCTCGAGTTTTCCTTTCGCTTTCAATCCTGAAGTCGAAGACCTCGCAAGGCCCATCGACTGATTTAAAGGAGTAATATTCTGAGATTCCTATTTTCAGGGCTAGTGCCATGTCCCTAGCTGTATCTGATTTAATTTGTACCAAACCTAGATAAGTTGACTCCACTCTGTCCTGGCTGACTGAAATACCGTATAACAATTCCCAAATTCCCTCCTTCATCAAAGGACTTTTCCAATAAAGAGTGCACTTGTGTTTACTCAGGTCACTGAAAAGTCTATACGATAATTGTGCTTCCAGCATCACTGTGTTTTCTTATATAACTTAATTTCGCATATATGATATATTTCAGTTCGATAGTAGTATTTGATTTGTCAGTACTTGAGGTTGTAACACATTCATTCTTATAACGCTGTCCGTAGTTTTACTTCCATCGTCTATTATTAGAATGTTAAGCAAAACAATGTTATACTGATTGCTCCATATTAATCAATTTTCACTTACAGCACTGAATGAAGCTAAATCACATAGACGCACATAACAGTGCAAATCGCACTACTAAACTTGCGCACAGTTTAAATCAAGCTTCATCGAAACTCGCGTGGCAACAACCACCCTTCTTAGAATAACCCGTAACAGAACAGGAATTGCATAATGGCAGCAAAACACCTTAAGGAATCGTAAATGAAGTGGGTTGAAATTTGAATCCCGCCTATAACTTGGTAATATGTACCAAGTAAAAGGATGCCGTTAACAATTATAATCGACCTTTCGAGATAACAAATCCATGGTCACAAATACATTAGAGAATTTAGCGATCAAGAATTTGCAATTAGTAAAGTTGGCAGCACTGATCGGGACGAACGTCTTTGCAATTATTTTTTACAGTTAGTAAGGTCAGATGGTATTACACTTCACAATTCCGCAATAAAATATTGGGGCGTTCGCGATATTGATCGACTCGTATGTCTGTGACGACCTTAAAGGTAACTCAAGTAGTAAACGCAGATCAGTTGGCAACTTCCAGAACCATCACATCTTTTAGTCCATCGCTACCGCCGCTTTAACTGCTATTTCTACTCTGAATTAAAAAGATATTTGTAATGAAATGCATTCCGCTAATCAGTAATGCTTGTTGTCCTATATCTTTCTTCCCACTTAAGATCTTTGATTCAGACGTGTTTAACGATCGAATTTGCTCCGCCGCGTTCATTTCCGCTGATGTGATTGTTTTGTGTAATAAAATGCCTTCGTTTACTGCGTGTGACGTTATTTTTATTTGTGTGGCCATAAAAAATTTTACCGGTAATTTTAATTCATTTTATATATTTCGTAGTATGACAGAAACATGTAAATAAATAACTATAATATTGTAACGTTAGTAATGGATATGATTATGTATAAGTTGAACAGACTTGATAAACCAACGATAAAGAACACAGTGGATTAACAATAATTACTTATTAGAAAATGCTCACATATTCATAATCGTTATTTCTTTAAGAAAAAGTGTTCATATAAAATTTCAATGGTAGTTTTACAAACTAAAGATTAACAGTTCAACATTTCACTTCAGTGTAATAATTTCGCAATCTTCAACCCTTTCACACGACCTGAGTTCCATAACCATACTCAACCGGCAACCTTATTAACTAGCCAGGGGCACCTTGATTAACCATATTCACCATTAATGGACAACGGACACACTGAAGAAGATGACCTGAGGACTGCTGCATAATATGAGGTGCAAACCGTGTCACTTGAACAAGTTCAGCTATATACCACTATACATATAAACATAAGCTGGTCTAAGGATCGGCTAAGATGGGCTTTAGCACCCTCTCCACTTCGATGGCAGATTCTAGAGATCCATTGCTTATTTGATGAAATTGAAACTGATATCTGCAATATTTATCGGTATGACTTTTTTTTTCTCCGATTGAAAATTTACCTTCATTTGTAATCTGAGAACTACAGGAAAGCGGCATTCATCCCAAAGGAGCACTCACATTTTAAGAAGTGGCGTAGTCCCCGATATTTAGTTTAATGTGCATTCATACTGAATACTCTGTTGCTCGCGCGGATGACAGGTGTCATCCAAAACATGAACGGTAAATTTGGATGCTTTAAATACTGTATATGAATCATGTTTTAAAGTATTTTACTTAAATCTAAGTAGGATATTTAATACACCTATACACTTTAATATAATTAAATAGTCTATGCAAGACTTCAATAAGTTTCTATTTCAAGATAAACAATTTTACACGTGTCATCCATATAAAGATGGAAATCTATCCAACAATATAAATACTTGTGCAAAAATTTTGAATTTGGCTGCGCATATGTCTTTCGGATGATCCACCAGGTTCAGTTATTGCATGCAGTGCACCATCTATGAGTTGTCTTATTTCATGCTCTTCCACATATTTATCATTATCACCTATCACATGATCCAGTGGTTTTTTCCGGCTTCTCGACAACTTTTTGAGTGCCTACCAATAGCCATTCTTCGAATCTTACGTGGAAGGCTTCAAAAAAGGGCACGTCGCTCTATTTGAGGCTTTAATAGTTCCCAACCGATTTTTCTAGAAAATCAGCCCTCTTTACATCCCATTTGAAGCCACGCAGTGGTATTTATAAATGGATAAGGAATTTATGGTTGCAATGTTCAAAATGTTGTAAAACAGTACCATAGTCCACCTTCTAGTGCAGTGGGATCGTTTTATGGTGAGGCCAGGGATCGCGCATATGCGTGCTGCGCACACTGTCTGTTACACTGGGGGTTTCTCGTTCCGTAACTCTCGCGTTACTCACTCACGAGTGATAGTAACGTGCACTATAACGAATACTAACCTTGTTATAAGTGGTGTCCAACTGCGTGAAGACATTCCTGGCACCTTAAAATAAAAGCATTCACACGCATAAGTTTGTCTTGAGTAATGAAATGACATAATTTCTGTTTTATGTTGTCCTTAAGTTCGTCTATGTTGTGAGGATTGTTCGTATAACTTTTTTTTTTTTTTAAAGAGTTCCCCACAAATAGTTGCACCAATTTCGTCAATTTTTCCCTCCGTTAGAAAATTTCGTTTTCGTTTCTTTGGTCTAGCAATTTCGTTGTGCTAAACGTATTAACCAGACGTCTTAACAGTTTCTCTACCTGGAAGCAGGTAGAATACCGGGAAATTTCTCCTGAAATTGTATACACACCTGTCTACATGATTCGCTTTTTACGTACTTATCGTACATACAAATGCGTTGTTCAAGCTTGAATTTGTGGGCAGACATTGCAGTGGACTAATAATACTAAAACTCTTAAAGCGAATCACACACAAAGCAGATGTCTTGAATAAACTTTCACCTATGAGATGCATGAACACTCTTTACAGCACGAAAGACAAAGCAGCGACTGAAGCACAGCTGATAAAGATAACCTTGAACGCGTCATGCGCCGGCAGTTGCGCATCGGAAAAGCACCGTGGTCACTGCAGTACAGCGTGCTATGCATCTAGCCGGTCTGTGGCCTCACCTTAAAACGCCCGCACTATACTACGCGAGAAATTGATTTTCTGACGTAGCCGATCCAAAAGATCTACACTCACTTTTATCATATTGTAGAACGTAATCATTTCAGGTTTTTGTTCTACTCCCGTGGAAATGTCTGTCATTATCGAAGTGCATGCTTGACAGAACCAGCACTGTTCTGTTTTTCTTCAGACAGTATGATACCAATGTACAATCTTGTTGAAATCTGAAGATGGATGATTTTGACTCTTTTTCTGGCGAAAATTCTTTCAGTACCTCTCTCTTGTTTTTGCGTACTGTTCCGACATATTTTAAGTTTCTTTGCCTGGTGTTTCCTGACTAAATACTACTAGTAAAGCAGTTATCCCCAGTAATATTTCTATTTGTACCTTGTTCGACCACTCGAAGAATCCTCAGCTGCGCTACTGGCATTGTATGCTTCGCTGGTTGCTTACTGAAAAGTAAAACATGTGGTGTTCTAAATTGAGACTGTAGACTGTTCTTACTTCAACCAAACAAACACGTTTAACCCATATTCCACGGGTTTTCTGGGAATGTATTGTCTGAATGGGCAGTTTCCTCTGAATGCCAAAAGCTATTCAACAGGAAGGTGTTAATTGTGTGGGAGGTATTTTTGGCAATTGTCTGTAAACAGTTCCAGTACCTCTCTTTTATCAGCCAACTTGTCAGTCTCTCAATGAGCACCTCTATCAAGGTATTATCAAACCTCGGTTTTCTCTCGTGCATAACTAACATCATTCAAGTCCATTGTCAACATCATTGTCAAGTCCCACGACTTCAATAAGTTTTTTCAGGAACATCTCAGAGATCCACACAGATATGATACACCAATGAAAACTGTGATACCTGTAACACCTCTTTCCCTGGAAAAGTTACCACAGATTTCAATGATGTAAATGTCTGTACTGTTACAATAATACGTAATATATTATCATCCAGGAATCACTTCAGAATATATGTTTGTGCATTTGTTACACGAGCTTCATTGGGTCCAGGTAAATGTGTAATAATGTACAAGATCTTATTCTAATATTAGTAGGATATTCACTTTTTCACCATTTAGTCAGACCATCTTTTCCTGAAAAAAGAAAGAAAGAAAAAAAAGTCTTCTTGAATTGCTTCTTCCCGTGATTCATCAATTTCTGACACTTCTAGTTCCGTTTCTGAATCATGACCGCTTTCGTGTACACAGTCTTAGTTCTCTGAATCAGCATTATGACTGTCAGGATCTTCATCACTCGGCTCATGAAACCATTCCAGCCATGTATCCGGATCTCTGCTAAACTCTTTCATAGTTGTTTTAAATTTGATATTTCTTCCACAAATTAAAAGTCAAAAAATTTAAACAAGTCCAAAAACACGCACATTGAAGCAGGATTAAAGCTAAAAAAGGAATTAAAACATACACTATGATTCCGATTGTAGCAGTAGAGCTCGCGCGGTGACCATTGTTTCATAAACAATATAACTGGCGCAACTGAAAGCCAATTAACGAATCTAGAGTTAAAGGAAACGTACCGAAAATAGCGCGAACGCAATCCAGCCCAGTCAGACACAACAGGGCGGGAAATCACATGGATGACGGATGTCATCCGCGCGAGTAACGGAGGGCTAAAATCCAGTCACGAACTTGTCTGCTGCATGTATTTTCTTGAAAATATTCGTGATGCCCCTTTAGAAGATGCTGAAAATAAATACCAAGTTTGGTATTTATCGGACATTTCTTTTTTGGTTTATGCGTTGTTTTCTCTCTCTCTCTCTCACACACACACACACACACACACACACACACACACACACACACACACACACAAACACACGTACCCGGACGTTTTTCAATTTTTTTTTATTTTGACGACTCTCAAAACGTGTATTTCCGGTAAAATCTCGGTATCGAATTTTTGGGTGGAATGCAATAGGCACGCACTTCTTTTACTTAATATAGGAAGTAGTGGAGAAAGTAAAAACGAATAATGACTTTCCACTTGAGAAAAGGTGTAAGTATTTGGAAATTCAAACCAATAACAAGGAATACCTCCGAAATGGTTTAAGTGCCACAATTGTGTGATTTAGCGATATCTACCTTTGTTGAATAGTAAGAATCTGTTTATCTCTTACGGTTTAGCAGTCGTATGTCTTTAGAAAATTCAAGCTAAACGTGTTATTTGTCATGCAAATATACACAAGTAATGTTTTAATTACAATCGTTAGCCATTTTTGAGAGAATAAAAAATAACGAAAAAGCTTCTGGGTATTTTCTTGAAAATTTTATGTCTTATCCTCGAAAGAGTTGAACTTAAATATACCAAGTTTGGTGTTTAACCGACTTCTGGTTTTTGGTGCGTGTGGATCTTTTTAACAAATTATTTTTTTTGAATTCAGAGAGCCTCAAAATTTCATCTCCAGTGAAATCTCGGTCGAATTTTTGGGTGAAATGCAGTACTTCCAAGTAAAATAGCATTTTTTAGTTTCAAAACTTTTTAGAATATATTTCAAGGAATTCTAAACGTGTATTTCCAGTGAAACCTTGGTATAGAATTTTTGGGTGGAATGCAATACTTACTCTGCTTATTATAAGTTAAAGTAGTACAGAAAATAAAAAGGAGGCAAATGATTTAATCAGAAAAGTGACGTTTATAAGTTTGAAAAGAAACACATGTCCACTTCTTTATCAATCTTGTAAGTAACTTACTTGCTAACATGCGCGTCATAAAGAAGTTGAGTCATGGCAACAATGACGAATAGGTAGTGCTTTTTCACGTTGTGTATTGGACTGTTTAAGCTGGGAAATAATGGTTTTGATTACGGAATTATCTCCAAGGGAAGATGTTTCGAATATCAAACCTGTTCATGGAGTACCCCTATCCACAGAGAAGAGACAAAACAGGTGAGTTTTTTTTTTGAGTTTTATTTGTGGACGCTCTTTAACCACTATGGTCCTTAGCGCCCCATTCTATAATGGGCGTGAAACACCGGTAATTTTGCTCAGAGGCCTCTTTATCAGGCTTGAGGTTCTTTTACGTGCCGTAAATCTACGACACGGGACCATCGGCTTTACTTCCCTTCCGAAGGAAGCCGTACTAAGGATTTTTACGCCCGAAAAAATCCATCGCCCTCCGCCGGGTTTGAACCCGCGACCTCGGGAACTAGAGGCTAGCACGGTACCACTAGTCCACGGATCAGTTCAGAATATGTTTCAAATCTCGAACGCAGTAACAAAGCGTTTGCATAACTGAACTCTTCAATGCTATATTTACTCTGAAAATCTTGTTGTTTGATCAGCTAGAGGTAATGTGAGATTCCATATAATACGGAGTTTAAGAATTAGTATATGGATGTCATGTTTTTAAATGGCAAATCAGTGATATAAATTGAATAATGGCTAGTTCATAATGCCGCTATTTACGAAGACCAAATTTCGTGTATTAGAAGTACATGTGTTCACTGGTAAACAATGTTTAAATACCTTTATAATAACCTTTCCCCGTTCAATTCAAGTTACGCAGATAGCTATCAAACTCTAGTAAAAGGCTAGAACTATCGAAAAGTGTTGCATTTTCCATCAAATTCCCGCGTGTTACGGAACTGCTAAATAACGTTACCAATCACTAGAAAACAAATTATATTAAGTTAATACATAAAACCCGGGCCTCGGCCCGGGTCATTGTGGAGACCTCTCTCTCTCTCTCTCTCTCTCTCTCTCTCTCTCTCTCTCTCTCTTCCTCTTCCTCCTCCTCCTGTGCACTCTGTGCCATGCGAAATGTTGAAATAGTAAATGATAATAGTACTATTTGCACACCTTTTCTTGAGTCCTGCACTCCTAGTACTGTGTACGAACGGTCCAAGTCAAGAAGGCTCTGCTTTGCCAAAGCAACAACAGCGTCGTTGCCCATGCTTCAGTGTTACCACTTGGTGCATTTAACTGCACTACTGTTGTTGCTGTTCTCTGTCACGTCATTTCATCATAATACATTAATGTGCGGTTTAATTAGTTGTCAGTGATATAAATCTAAATCGTAATGGTAACTTAGTTAAATATGTAATCCCACAATGGCCTTTAGTTCGACCGATGGCTCCTGCAAAACAATGATGGAAAGTCCAACTCAAGGCCTTCTATGATATAAGGCACGACTGCGTAAATCACATTGCTCCCGTCTAAGGCAACAACGATCGGAGAGCTTAAGAAAAAGTATGCAAACTTGTGCCTGTCTCTCTTACAGCGAGCGATCATGTTGGCAGACTGAGGACAGCCCGATGGAGTGTTATTTACATAAGCGTACCTACCTGCCCGCGATGCGTTTTAACTAACCGTTTGTACAAAGGATGGGGGTTGCAGAATGGCGTGTGAAAGTGAGGTTGAGGGAGTGAATGGTGGTGGCAAGATTGCTCCTCGATGGGTGCTGGTCAGGGTGTAATGGCCCTTTTGCACAGTGTTTCTAATAAGTAATAGTGAAATTGTCGGAACCCTGCGCTTACCTGCCACATCCAGGCATTTTCTGATTCCCCACCATGAAGTCGTCTGCCGTGGTCTAGGCCCTGCTTCCCGAGGTCGTGGGTTGACACCGGCGGTCCCATGTGTATTTACGGCACGTAAAAGAACCTCAAGCCTGATAAAGAGGCACCTAAGCAAAATTTCCGGTCTTTCACGTCCAATATAGAATGGAACGCTAAGAACCATAGTAGTTAAATAAAGAGTGTCCGTAAATAAAACTCAATTTAATTTTATTCCCCCCACATCACTGAAGTGGCCAGGGGTGGGGCAGGTCAGGTCACGTTATCAAAGGTGCGGCCATAGTGCAGGGAGAAACGTTGGAATCAAAATTTTCAACAGTGTGATGGATTTATCATTGCTCATTGTTTGACACATCCCTTTTGTTAAACAATGCATTCTTTTAAAGGAAAGGGTCAAGGAAGGAAACGTTTGCATGTGAAAGGAATACAGTTTATTTTTTATTTTAAAGCAATCGTACACTGGAAGGATTACAGTTAATTTTATTTTAAAAGAATGGGACACGCGAAGGATAGTTTGCACATGGAAGGAATACAGTTTATTTTATTTTAAAATAATTGGAGACGGGAAGGATAGTTTGCATGTGAAAGGAATACAGTGGAGAAATTAAATAGTGATTGGGGCAATCGCGTGGTCGCATGGTTAGGTATCATGGCTACAGTTACGTGGTAGGAGATGAAACTGGTGGGGGCACCTTCTTGTTCGGAAGGTAATCGGAAAATGCCCATTGCTGGATTGCTGGAAAAATATGGCGGGTAAGCTCAGGGTCCCGACAATTTCACTATTTCCAAAATTAATTATTTTTGGGGGTGCTACTGTAAATTTTGAGACCAAGCATCTCTTGGAAGTATTGTAAAGGAGCTCAGCCTTAGCTGGTGTTTGGAGTTGCTCCTGTGTTGCCAACCATGTCATGCGCTTGTTATGCCGGCTGAATTTGATAACGATAAATGCATAGAGCTTCTTAAATATTCATTCTATCGGAATCTTGAAAGATTTTTTTAATTCATCTAGCATTAGGAACCCCCCATTTCTTTGTGAAAGAAAATCAAATGACGTGTAGCATATTCACATGCGCGCGCGGCATTTTAAAAATGCTGTATTTGGTTTAGGGTAATACGTTATGTAGGTTGACGTCAATTATTTATCGAAATGGAAAATTGCCGTTGCAATTTCAGTTTTATTTATATTATTTAAGCGTACTCTTATTCTTTTTCCTGCTCTTCCCTCACTGCTTTTCTCTTTGGACAATTATTACCTTTTCAGGTGCTATTTCTAAAGCATCATAGAAGTCGTACTTCTAGTGTACCGGTAAACATAGAAATTACTATAATACAACGATTTGCATACTTATAACAACATAGTGTTTAGTGTTGAGGAAACAAACGAAACAAATTAGAAAAGGAAAAAAGTAAATATCACGAAATGCGAATGTCTTACAGAAACTTATTTACTTTCTCTATTACCTATATGTATGTTGTATTCCACCCTAAAATTCGATGTCGAGGTTGCACCGGAAATACATGTTTTGAATAAAAAAAAGGATCATTTTTAGAAAAAGGTCCGTGTGTCTGTGAACATAACTTAAAAACGAAAGTCGAATAAGCACCATACTTGGAATTTAAGTTAAATATCTTCCAAGGATGCGACACGAAGACTGCCCTTTACATGGAACATTTTTCGAAAATTTGATTTGCTAAAAATGGCTCTAACGATTTCGAGTGAAATGCCATATATTAAAGACGTTTACATGACAAATAGAATGTATATCTTGAATTTTCTGGGAATAGCCTGTGAAGTCCTCTTCATTCGGAAGGACTTTTCTATAATCTTTATAGCTGGTAAACCTTAAGCGATAGACGTAAACGTACTACACAAAAAATGCAGATCTCTTTAAAGCACAAATTTATTTCAAATAAGCTTGTTTTGTGGCATAAGCAATTTTTGACATATACAGTATTAATGGTTCGAATTGTTCATTGCTTAGTCATTCTCTTAAATTCCTGTCTATATTCAGTAATTGCTTCTTGCGATGCTTGGCAACGGTATAGAATTTTAAGGCCTGCATCCAGTTTTTAAACATTTGACTATCGCTGTTCTTTTTATATCTATAACGAAATGTGTAATGTAGCTATTTCTGCAAAGGTTTATTTGCATTAAAATGTAGTTGATAGAAAATAAGTTTTAGTAAGAATAGTTTGTGTACCCACTATAAAGAAAGTGAATAGAGAAAGTCATGTGAATATATCACAAATCCTTTTATTCAGGAAGCCTCAAAACGGTATTACCGTTGAAATGTTGGTTCGAATTTGTGGGTGGAATGCAATACTTGCTTTACTTACTATAGGTAAGTAGTAGGGAAAGTAAAACGGACAAACAGTACCTTTTGCCATATTTTACTAATGCACTGCCACAAAGCTACCGTGAAAGTATTTCTGCAATGCAACTTCGGAATAACTCGCGGTGCAAGTGAACGAACAGCACGTGTTTGCGCGGAAACAAAATGCAGTCGCAGCAGTCTAGGGTGCTTTCACAAAATAATATTACTCTGTATAGTACAGTCGGCACAGAATAATTTAAATCTCAGCACGCTTCTGAATGATAAGAAGATTACTTGTACCTCTAAATGAAATTTAAGCGGGAGGGGAATAGGTTTATGAATTCTCTCTGGCACTTTTTTACACCCGGATGAAATAAATTTGTGAAAATTGAACTCAGAAAGCACTTAACCCTCACCCTTGTTGTGACAAATGTGTACTTCGTGCTGGTAGTGTTCTACGAATACGCTTGAAATGTGTATCTACCGGTACGAATTGAATGGGTGCTCACAAAACGGGATAATCTTCAGTTAAAAAATTCTAATGTGTTGCATTCACACGACTTCTCTACGTACTGTCGTGAATTTTTATACGGTTTCAACAAAAACCATTCTTACGAAAGCTTATTACTTTCTCTAACGCGTTATAATAGACAGATAAACTATTCGATCCCGAGATTTCACCAAAAAACATGTTTTGAGGCCCCTGAATCCCAAAAAGCATTTTAAGAAAAAGGTGTGTGTGAACAGCATAACTCGAAAACGAAAAGTGGAATAAATACCAAACTTGGCATTTAGGTTCAGTAGGTACCTTTCAAAGATGCGACAGTATATTAGAGCGATAGTAAAAATGTGCAGCTTTATCAAATACAGCCGTGTACTAATCACATGATAGCTACACCATTAACTCCTGGTTCAAGCGTTGTTGCCTGTAAATAATCAGAAAATGAAGGCTCTGCTTCAACCAAATAAACTTTAAAAACAAATAAATCCATTTGTAAAGTTTCATTAAGATCGTCAGTGTGACAGCTCAAGCACTTAAGTGACATTTCATCCCCAGCATTTGGAGTCATGAAATCAACCCCTACTGCAGCAATGGAGACACTCTTGAACTTGACTCCATTGCATTTAGTTGTAATAAAGGAAGCAAGAATGGCACTACATAGACTGCAACACGCTATGCAACTGAGAATTCCTGAAATAGACTCCCGTTTGCTAAGAATTAGGAAATGCATAGGAGACGCAACTTTGGAAATGCCGTCAGACCATATAATTCCAATTAAAAACACTTTATAAAGAACTTCAGGGTCATTATTGACCCTGAATGTGAACAAATAAAACTCTGGAAACTCCGGAGAAAACTTTGATGTGGTTTACAGACGGTTCAAAGGATGGCTCAGGAACAGGATCCGGAATATATGGCGTAAGACCAGGGTGCAAAATGTTTTTTCCTATGGGTGAATATACTGGTTTTGAAAAAGAAATTTATGCTATTATTCAATGCATACATGAAAACATAGGAGAGCTTACACTGGTAAATATATCCTCATCTTCTCAGATAGCCAGGCTGCTTTTAAAGTTCTAAAAGTAGTTATAAGGTAACGTCAGAACTGGTTTTAAACTCCTAAAAATGCCAACAAGCTTGGCAGAACAGAATGAAGTTCAACTCATCTGGGTGCCGGGTCATAGTGGCATAGAGGGAAACGAAAAAGCGATTTATTGGGCCAGAGCCGGCTTTAGGAACATCTCGGTGTTTAGTAAGAGAGGGTATTAAGAACTGGTCCAAAGTAGAACATCATAAAGCCTGGCTTAAAACTCCAGGAAACATAGTAAACTGTTTCAGCCTTGAACAAATATTGCATTTTTCACAGGTCATGCTTCAATAACTTGAATTGCAGATTGTGCAAGAAGAAACTGAAACAACCCAACACATTATATACTCCTGTGAGGACTTGGCTCACAGTAGATATATTGCTTTTTGGAAAATGTTTTTAGAACCAGAAGAATTTGAAACCATATCTGTTATGAGACTGTATTCCTTGGTAAAGGGTGCAGACATAATGAATGGGCTTTAAAACGATACAGGTAGCACAATAAGCCCAAGGCTGAAGTGCCGGAGCAATGACGGAAATTATATCGAACAAGACAAGAGGAAATCCATTACTTAAGCAATTACGTGATTATCAATATCATATGGAAGGTTTATAGTTAGAACAGTCTCATTAAGAGCATGCACCATGTCTGAATATTCAATATATGTACTACATTCAAATATTACTGTTAAAATTAATTTATGTACTACTATAATAATCAGTGGTGCCTTTAGTTCATAGTTACTAGGCAACAAACCCTATACTTCAAATTCTAACAAAACACGCTATCAAAACATAAAATGCAGGTACAACAAAACTTAAAATACACTTTAATGATGATCATCTATATCTTATTTTATGGAAGTATTTTAATAGTTGCATTGGACTGCTTTTAAAAATTTTCCTGATGAACCGTGAAATTCACCTTCTTCACTCACTTTTGCTTTAAATTCACACATGACACTAGCATCCAAAATTTCAGAATATAACAACAAGGTTTGTTGATTTATCTTGGTTTTTTTCTTCCAAAACCCACATTTCTCGTTTTTAAACATATCGTTTCCGCAATAAATAAATTTCGTTAAATATACTAAAATATTCTGAACGTAGATAAAATACTGCAGACAACACTTTACAAATTAGGTTTAATAACTAGTTCTCTGAATAACTATTGTAACATGTTAATCTGGCTCTGAACAAACTAGTGCTACCGGTGATTGCGTTTAAGTATTATTGCAGGTCTTTCAAGAAGGGACTTTTATTTATTACAAAATGTAGTACGTTATGTTTCTCTGGTGATACAGTAGGCAGTGCTATTTATATAAATACAGTGTGCTTCTGGGCTGTTTGCATGAAACCCCTCCCCCCCGAAAAAATACTGATGACTATTTATGAAAAATACTATCCCGAGTCATGGTTTTCTACGGCAAAGAACCACTGGGGATTAAGATACGTGATAAAACAGTGGAACAACTATCCTTGGGATGTCCTGAATACAACAAATGAAATTAATAAAAAAAATGAGTTTATTTCGCAGATATGTGTAACAATTAAAATATCATTAACATTAAAAATAAGAAGAGAAATCCTGTTGAAATTGCACAAGATAATAGCGGTATTAATGCCAGTATATGAGTCGGAATGCTGGATAATAAACTACGCTCTCCAAAGAATACAATAGTTGACATGAGATTTTAAAGATATTTAACAGGGTATACTTTGTTGAATAAAAAGAAAAACAAAGAAACTCGAAATAAATTAATAATGTTTAGTATAATGAACAAGAATGAACATCGAACAAATTGTTATGAAATGTATTAAGAATGGAAAAAAATATATAAAATATAAGTGGAAAGGTAAAAAATAAATAAATAAAAAATTCGTGGCCGACCTAGTAAGAGATGCATCGACTAGTTACTTAATTTAAATGGAGCCGTATCCGGCTAGTAGTAGTCTAACCTTGATGAATACTATTTCGATGAGAAAATAAATTCTTTTATGGAATGTCCCTAACATTCCAATACGGGTTTGAATCTTAGTTTTCTCAAACTGCCTGACTACGTATTTATTCGTTTCTTTTACTGGGTACTTGGTTAGATTTCAGGTAACTTTATATTGCTTTCAGTACTTCCCTTTGTTCCTAAATGATATAAGAAAGGCGAGCATAGTAACAGACATTACGTTGAAGCTAGGTTTATTTAATGGCAGCATCTCATATCTCAGCCAAGCAAGGTTAGCATCGAACATTAAAAGCTCGATATCTTGAGCTATAAGGCTTTAATGAAGGGTGAAGGATAAGGAACTGACAAAGCTCATCGTTGCATTCGTGTACAGAAGCTAGAGATGGAGAGTATGGTACAGTCTGTGTAAACGGCAGGTTACAGCTGGACTAAATTTAGAAAAACTGTAAGTTTCATCTGAATATGATTCTTTTATCAGATTCTAGAAGAACCTGCAGCTCTGTTTGCGTTATTGGTTAAATGCGATTAGTTTGTCTCTCTCACTGTCTTTCCCTCTCCTGTCTTATCTTTTTCTCACACAGGCGCACACATTCTCCATTCTTTCCTACCCCTCCACTTGTCTCTAATTTTCCCTGCGCAACTTACGTGTGATCTGATGCTATGAAAACCGCAAATTAAAGTGCCTTTTCTGCCGTGTTAATAAAAATTAAATCATAGTAAGAGGGCGTTCTAAAAGTTATCGGCATCACTAAATCACAAGATTTAAAAACAAGTTTATTTTTTCAACATAGTGACCTAAATCAATACATAGTCCAAAGGCTTTCTAATCTTTTTATTAGCCGTAGTAAAATAAGATTTGTTCAGCTGTGCAAAATAAGCGTCTGTCTCAGCTTGAGCTCATTTGATGCAAATCTTCCCCTATCCAGCAATTTTTTCATGTTTGGGAACTAACAGTAATCGCTGGGAGCCAAATCCGGAGAACCACTTGGCATGCTGTTTTGCAATAAAAATCCCATATGCGTGTGCAGTTGCATTATCGCGATGAAAGAGAACTTACTTTTACGCAAGGTGTGAACGTTTTGCCCGAATAACATTCTTCATATGATCTAGCAGCGAATCGTAATGCTCCCCAGTGGTTTTGCCCTGCTGGAGGTATTATATCAGCATCACGCTATGAGAATCCACAGAACCTAGCCATGACCTTTTCTGCACATAGAACCGTTTTTCTTCTGATTTTTCCTTTGGAGCATTTTTACATGTTGCCACTCACTGTTTGGACTACTCCTTCGTCTCTGGCGTACAGTAATGAATCCGTATTTCTACTGTTATGAAACTTCGGAAAAACTCTCTGGAATGTAAACTCCCCAATATGTGTGTGTAATATTGAATTTTCTGTGATGGACTTGAAGTTTTCTATATTTGATTGAATTTTGTATAACATGGAAATCTTAAAAGATATACTACTACAGGAAAAACGTAGAGCTCATTAAACAACAGAATTTGTCTTTCTTTCGTAGTTTTAGCCTTTGTCAAAATATTTCATATTGCAAGGTTAACCCTTCCTAAGCAGCATCCAATGGATGCCTAAAACCTTGCGACTCTTACTCCCTCTCTTTATTATTCCATCGCAAGAGCTTGTTACCACGAATAAACATTTGAATACTATTTTCGTGTTTTGAAATTTCTTGCAGAATTACAAATCATTCCTTTGTAAAAATATAACGTGAGTAACGTAAACTGTATAGAACCATTACACTTTATAGTATAGTATTATATATAATGGTAAAAAGAAAAATCGTGTGTCTGTGAACAGCATAACTCAAAAACGAAAAGTCGGATAAATACCAAACCTGGTATTTAGTTTCAGTACCTTCGAAGGATGTGACACGTAGATATTCAAGAAAATCCCCCATCCCAAAATATCCTTTACACGCAACATTTTCGAAATTTACGTAAACAAAGCTAATACAACGTGCATTCAGTGACAGCACCTCTGTGGTGGAGGAGATGTTTGTTGATATTGGGTCCCGGTCGCTTAGGCACACAAGGGCCCAACTTCCGAGCGTTACTGATATGATAATGATAACGTGAGACAGTCGCTTAGGCACACAAGGGCCCAACTTCCGAGCGTTACTGATATGATAATGATAACGTAAGACAGTCGCTTAGGCACACAAGGGCCCATCTTCCGAGCGTTACTGATATGATAATGATTACGTAAGACAGTCGCTTAGGCACACAAGGGCCCATCTTCCGAGCGTTACTGATATGATAATGATAACGTAAGAGTCGCTTGGGCACACAAGGGCCCAACTTCCGAGCGTTACTGATATGATGATTATAACGTAAGACAGTCGCTTAGGCACACAAGAGCCCATCTTCCGAGCGTTACTGATATGTTAATGATAACGTAAGAGTCGCTTGGGCACACAAGGGCCCAACTTCCGAGCGTTACTGATATGATGATTATAACGTAAGACAGTCGCTTAGGCACACAAGAGCCCATCTTCCGAGCGTTACTGATATGATAATGATAACGTAAGAGTCGCTTGGGCACACAAGGGCCCAACTTCCGAGCGTTACTGATATGATAATGATAACGTAAGAGTCGCTTGGGCTCACAATGGCCCATCTTCCGAGCGTTACTGATAATAACGTAAGACAGTCAGTCGATTAGGCACACAGGGGCCCGACTTCCGAGCGTTACTGATATGATAATGATAATGTAAGACAGTCGCTTAGGCACACAGAGCCCCAACTTCCGAGCGTTACTGATATGATAATGATAACGTAAGACAGTCGCTTAGGCACACAGGGGCCCGACTTCCGAGCGTTACTGATATGATAATGATAATGTAAGACAGTCGCTTAGGCACACAGAGCCCCAACTCCCGAGCGTTACTGGTAGTGATAACGTAAGAAGCAAATCGCAATATGTATTGCTTATAGCTCGATCACATTTGCATCATAAGGTTTAAGAAGATATTCAGCTTCCTTGTTGCTTGTCCGTATACCGTTCGTACCTGGCGCAAAGTTTTTAGCGAACGATAGATATAAAAGCGATATAACTCGATTACCCAGTTTCTTGTACTGCTCATATGTGAACCAATTCCCGGTGTATATAGTTTTCTCGCCTCGGGAAATTAAACTGTCTTTATCTTTAAACTATTTGATAATACATAACTAAAATATTTTCTATTTAGATATTTTGCAATCAAAATGTAGTTGACAGAAAAATAAACTTTAGTATTACGACGGGGATGGAGCGTAAGTTTGCTTAGGGAGGGGCGGCAAGCGAATAGGAAGGGGGTTCATCTTGGGTTATCAAATATACATGCTAAATAAATAATCTAAAATTTAGTGTGCTCATTACATAAAGAATAAGGTAATAAAGCTATTTGAATGAAAGAATGATTATTAGAAATTTATAGTTAGTAATATTTTAACTGTGTATACAGCATATTTATTTGTATTGTGTTTTAAATTGATGAGGTTATTGCACTACAATCACAATCTACATAGTAAAATTCAACCCTACAGAACATTTTGCAAATGAATCTCTGGCCTTTTCATCTGAAGGTTTTTGATACACAAGTAAAGGAAATCAATTGCCCCCCCCCACTAGATCTTCCTTTGTATGAGAGGCAATTAAAGGAAAACGGGTCAGGCACCAAAAAATTACACTGAGCATTTCATAGCTAAAGTAGTCTCCGTAACTGTGATAGATATTTACGATGTTAGAGAGAACTTAACACAGGAGCACGGAAGTTAACTATCTAGTGCAAGCGAGCTTGATAAACGTTTGAACATATTTGAATACTTTATAACGGTCGAAGGTTTTACGACGTACTTTGAGTCATAAACTAAAAACAAAATAATTTCACTTGTGTTTAGAATAGTAATTGAAAAACGTTTTTGGTTGTTCCGTACTGTAATGGAATTCTGGCTCTTTTGGTTGGAAACTAAACACTGTATGATAGCAGTTCAATATACGAGAAAACATTTGTGGGGGGGGGGAGGAAATCCATGTGTTACACTCACATAACTTTCTCTACCCTTGTACAAACTATTTTTACAAACGCTTATTCTCGATATGCTTCATGTTAATCGAGATATCGAGATGTTAAACTTATTGCTAATTTTCTTGTAGAGCAAGGGGAATTGGTAGGCTTTAAGCGATAGTGGAATTGCTATGTGGAGTATTCCATTCTCTTTGCATTACCAGGACCAAAAACAAAAAATGAATAACGAATTCCCATTTGAGAAAAAGTAGAAGTATTGGAAAATTTAAGGGAATAACAAGCAATATCTCGAAAATGGTTCACTCAACAAAAATAATGTATATGACATAAATTGTGTATTTTAACGCGATCTACATTTTTTGTGTAGTACAATTTTGTCTATCTTTTATCGTTTACCAGTTATGCGAAAGTCGTTCACAATGAAGAATACTTTTGGAGACATTCCCAGAAAATTCGAGATATATATTTTATTTGTCATGAAAGTATCTTAATTATATGGTATTTTAATCAAAATCGTTAGCCATTTTTGAGAAAATTAACATTTTCGAAAAAAGTTTCATGTAAAGGGTAATCTGGGGTGGGGGGATTTTATTGAAAACCTTCATGTCGCATCTCTGGAGGATACTGAACCTAAATACCAAGTTTGGTGTTTATCCGACTGTTCGTTTCTGAGTTATGCTGTTCACAGACACACACACACACACGCGCGCGGACGTTTCCAAAAATGCTTTTTATGGGTTCAGGGGGCCTCAAAACACGTTTCCGGTGAAATCTCGGTATCGAATTTTTGGGTGGAATACAATACTTCCCCTGCTTACTGTACGTAGTAAAAAAAAAAAAAAAAAAAAAAAAAAAAAAACCTGCTTACTATAAAGTTGAATCGAGATTTATTATAGCTTTAGAAATAGATATTGAATTAATTCTCTTTGAAGTTTTGTCATAAGCTGAAAGGCAAGAAATAAAACTATAACTGAAAAATTCGCTATAATGAGTTGTTTGAAGTCAGTCTAGGTTTGCGATCGGGCCAAGGAATTCTTGAGCAGTTAGCTACACTCAAACCACCATCGATACAAAGAACGTAAACATCAGCGACCAAGAGTCACTCACGGTAAGTAAAACGCGGTCTCGTGATTGGTCTGTACACGCCAGCAGACTGTACGAGGGATGGGAGTTGGTTTATCTACGACGTCACAACTTTAAGCGCGCTAGCGCTTATACGTAATTTTCTTTCTCCTGGCTTTAATGCTTTGAAATTCCTATGCCTGCTAATATGATGATAATTCGAGGCGCCACAGCCCAATTGTGGCCTGGTTCGACCAATCCGACTGCGGGCCTCGCCCACGTACGCGCGGCAGAGGTGGACGAACCAACCTTATCCAACGATAAGGTGATGTGGCCAGCTTCGCGCATCCCCCAGCTGGAACGCAGACTTTCGTGGCCGGGATCGCTGCCTATTGCAGCCCAATTTACTCACCCGTCCTGTGTCGGACATAAAATCCGCACCCCTGTAGGTGGGATCGAACCGGGAGCATTACTTAGCTGGCAACCAGAGCTTTACGTTCTAACTCACTGCGCTTCGACGCAAGACGCATGATAAAATAATTGCCTATAAAGTAATTAATAGATACACGGCAAAAAGCTGTAGTATGAGTATGTATAGTGGATAACATTAAGGAATTGGATATTTATAAGAAAGGAAAGAGAGCGACAGCGACATCTACTGACATCTTCAATATTCATTATAACGGGCTTGCACCTACATTTTTACACTTGACCAGCTCAGCCCGTGAAATTTAAGTTTACATGCATAGATTTATGCTAAACAATGTTAACGATCCAAAATTCATAATAATATACTGCGAAATGAAGATGTAAAGTGCATGATTACAGAGCTGCATAATTTGAAAACTCGAGACTAAATCGAAATTCTGCTATGCGTTTCACACACATGTATTGCACCCTATTTTTATGCATGATCTTGTGTTTGGTTATTTTGATTGAATTAATGATAAACATGTCTTATGTATTACATTCACGTGACTTTCTCTCCCATTCTTCAACAAACTACTCTTACGAAAGCTTGTTCTTCTATCTGCTTCATATTAATCGATATAAATCCTTGCAGAAATGGTTTTATTACATATTCCCTTGTAGTTACAAGGGGTTATGGGGAATATGGTAGGCTAAAGCGATAGTCAAATCTTTTAAGCGCGGGTCGCTATGTAATGGCTTTCAAATTCCGTTCTCTTAACATGCCAAGAGAAAAAAATTCTGATGTGATACATTCACATGACTTTCTCTACCCTCTGTGTTGATTAGTGGGTATGCAAACTATTCTTACTAAAGTAGCTACATTACATATTTCATTATAAATACAAAGGGAGCAACGATAGTCAAATGTTTAAGAACTGGACGCTATACGAACATGCTGCACTTAAAATTCCATGCTGTTTCCATGCAAAGGCGAGAAACAACGAAAATCGATGGGACTTAAAGAAAGACAAATATTGAACATTTGGAACCTTTAATAACGGATATCTCAGAAACGGCGTATGCCACAAAAAACTTATTTGAAATAAATGATGTTCTTTTAAAAGAGATCTACATTTTTGTGTGGTACGTTTTAGTCTATCGCTTATCGTTTACTGGTTATACAGTTGTACAAAATAATACAAAATTCCTTCCGAATGAAGACGACTTTCTGGGCTATTCCTAGAAAATTCAAGATATACTTTTTATTTGCAACAGAAATATCTTCAATATATGGTATCTTCATCAAAATCCTTTTCCATTTTATAGAAAATAAAAAATTTCGACAAATGTTTTATGTAGAGAGTAGTTGGATTGGGGGGATTTTCTTGAAAATCTTCCGTGTCGGATCTTGAGAAGATGCTTAACTCAGATACCAAGTTTGGTATTTCTCCGACCTTTCATTTTTGGGTTATGCTGTTCACATACACCCACACACGGACATGTTTCCAAAAATGATTTAGTTGGATTTCGGGGACCTCGAAGCATGTATCGAATTTTTGGGTGGAATGAAATACCTTCTTTACCTACCATGTACGTTGAAGAGAAAGTAAAAAAGAAAAGAGATAAAGTAGAGATTTTTCACCTGAGAAAAGTATAACTACTATTTGAAAATTCAAACCAATAACAAAGAATATCTGGGAAATGGTTAATACCTCAAACATTTTTATTTGGCATAAATTGTGTGCTTTAGGCATCTACATTTTTTGTGTACTAAGATTTTGTCTATCTATTACGGTTTACGAATTATACAAAGGTCGTTCTGAATGAAGAGGACTTCACAAGATACCCCCAGAAAATTAAAGATATACATTTTATTTCTCATTAAAATATCTTAAACATACGATATTTTAATTAAAATAATTGAAGCCATTTTGGAGAAAACCACACACGCGCGCGCGCGTACACACAGGGATGGCCCCCCAATGTCTATGGCGCGCTTCCCCCTACTCCCCAAAAAATCATCCCCCAATGTTTCTGAGAACTCAATTTAAACGATTTAGTTCCTTTTGCTGAAAATCTTCACAAAGGAGCTGTCTTATGGGTACTACTATAGTAACTATTGTGATACCGGTAAAAGCTTAAACAAATAATTGCAAGTTAAAATCAATAAAACATCGTAATATTTTTACAGTAAACATTACAAACAAAAATATTTGCAGGTGCTGTAGTTTATTCATTGGTATTTCAATGTATCTTATTTATCTGTCTAAATAGACCAATATAGTAAGTATAATAACGCTATATGTTCTGAACAACTACATACCTAAGTATACGTTATAGCTCCTTTTTTATGATTTGATATTATACCATGCAGTATGAATTGTGCTTAACATTTCTTTTTTTGGGGGGATACATAAATTTATATTAACTAACCTAAAGTTGCTGAGTTAAGTTATACTACTCGATTAAAAATTGTAATAAATATGTTTATATTACCTGCGTTAATTTACTTCAATATCTTTGCATTCACCAAGATGGCTTAATAAGATTATAATTATTTAGGAGGTTTTGAGTCAATGATTAATGCTGCCACTCAAACCGGGGTTGATTGAAAATAATAATATGGACTATAATAGAGAATCGGTATTTCAAAACGAATTTGAAATTGGAGATGTGAATTAGAAGAATATTAAGCAGATATTGAAAAAACTTGGAAAATTGGGTGCCCATTGGAGTGGATTTTCGGTGCTGTTTATTTTGACATAGACATCGGTCTGATGAGACGTCAACTCTTCCACGAGAAAATATTTTGCATACAGATGACAGGAATTAAAGATTATATTGAAATACGAATAAAAATATTCCCATGAATTCGTAGTTCTTCTGATTTGGTTGGCCACATGCAGGAGTATGTGGCCAACAATCTGGCCAACATACCAACAATGTGGCCAACTTTCGGCAATATAATTTCCAACCAAGTACGCTTCACTAAGTGCAGGGAAAGGGGAAAAGTGTTATTTACAACTTATAATTTTAGTTATGCAGCGCCGTTTGCATTATGGATTAAAAGTCTTCCGTTCAATTTGAAACACTCCTTATTTTCAGTACAATTTCTTATTACTTTCTCTACTACGTGTAGTAAGTAGGGAAAGTATTGTGTTCCATCCGAAAATTCGATACCGAGATTTCACCGGAAATACCTGTTTTGAGACCCCCTGAATCCAAAAAAAGAATTTTTGGAAACGTGTGTGTGTGTGTGTGTGTGTGTGTGTGAACAGCATAACTCAGAAACGAACAGTCAGATAAACACCAAACTTGGTATTTAGGTTCAGTATCTTCCAGAGATGCGACACGAATGTTTTCAAGAAAATCCCCCCACCCCAGATTACCCTTTACATGGAACATTTTTCGAAAATTTTAATTTTCTCAAAAACGGCTCTAACGATTTTGATTAAAATATCATATGTTTAGGATATTTTCATGACAAATGAAGTGTATATCTCGAATTTTCTGGGAATGTCTCCAAAAGTATTCTTCATTGTGAACGACTTTTGCATAACTGGCAAACCATAGGAGATAGACAAAATTGTACTACACAAAAAATGTAGATCGCGTTAAAATATACATTTATGTCATACATTTTTTTTGTTGAGTGAACCATTTTCGAGATATTGCTTGTTATTCCCTTAAGTTTTTCAATACTTATTTTCTCAAATGGGAATTCGTTATTCATTTTTTTTGTCCCGGATATGCAAAGAGTATTAATCTGTGGCAAAGAGAATGATGCTGCACCTAACAACCAGCTATTAAGATATATGTCGAAGCTTAAAGCGTACTGTATTTCTATATTGCCCTTGCAAATACAAAGCGCCTTAAGCGATAGTCAAATATTTTTAGAACTGGTCGCTACGTGTAAAATGTAATTCTCTTTGCATGTCGAAAGATCGTTTCTGCAAATGTTTATCTCGATTAATATGAAATAGATGGAGAATAAAAGTTTGTAAAAATAGTTTGTACAAGAGTAGAGAAAGTCATGTGAGTGTAACATCAGATTTTTTTAGTGCGAATCACTACCGCTCAAGCTCCTTAGCTAGCCGCATAGGTACACCCTCATCTGGTTCCAACTAATTGTCCACGTGGGCTCTAGGAGTAGATAATATTGTTTCTCCTGGCCAAATAATTTTGGAACGGTACAGCTGATGGACTTCATGTGGATTTCCCTGGAAATGTTATGCACGACTGAATATTCTTTTCCGGAGGATAATTCGTATGTTTTCATTGAAGGATTGCGTTGACGACTTTTACACTTTTGGGCGACAGAGACATTAGTGAATATCCGTGGGATGCGAATCAAGTGAAGTTTTTGCGATTTGTGCGTTTATTACTCGTGCCAGCCTAAATGCTTCCGTAAGAATGAAAGTGGCAGTTTTATCCGTCAATGGGATATATATGCATGTGAATAAATAATTGGTAAGAATAATAGTTTAACCGCCAAGTAGCTTATTTATTTATTTATTTATTTACATACTTTTTCTTCTTTTTAATGTAGCGCATTGGTTTCGTTTCCAGCTCTCGTACTTAGACCGGGATTCCACGCTCTGGGGTGGCGATTTCAACTCTGCCATATCCACGCCTTATCCTTGAAGTATTTCCAAAGCCCAACGTGATTCGGAGTCTAGGGTAAAAGTTGTAGTCCTCTCATTCCACCGCCATCATCTCCCTGCCATCGGAGGCAACGAATTCCCGCCCGGTGGGTTCTCCACTCAGAAATGGGTCTAGTCATCGCTAGGTGGAATGAGGTATTCCCCGAAGTTCATAGGTAATGTGGGGAGCGTTAGAAACGACTCTTATAAGCGAGCTTATAAACTCTCTGGCGTGACTTTTTTCAGACTCCACAATAAGCAAGATAAGAAAATAAGATGCCATAAGATAGTGGCGTTTCTATGTGGGATCGAAGTTGTATACCAAGTTTCATACTAATTGGTTTGTCAACTTGCATACAAACAACAATTTTAAAATAGTAGATTATCATACAAATGGTAAAAATAAATTCATTCATTCATTATCTGTTTACCCTCCTCTTATGTAGGACTTACACCCCCCAGGACTTACAAGCGGGTGCCTGGGGGTCAGAGGCCCGTCGAGGAGCAGACACTCGTGGATCAGACAGAGCATCCAGGATGGGTGATCAGCCCGATGCCTGGTATGGGATGAAGGAAGTAGAAATGTTGGTGAAATGGATGAAAGGAAAGGTGATGATGGAGCAGTTGGTGGAATGAATGGCGGGGGAAACCGGAGAACCCGGAGAAAACCCGCCCAGACGCCGCTTCGACCACCACAAATCCCACATGCAGGTCCCTGGGATTGAACCCGGGCCGCCTCGGTGGGAGGCGAGCGGTCTAACCACTCGGCCACGGCGCCGCCTTGGTAAAAATAAAACCACTTTTAACACTTGTGACATATACTATTTCTAAGCGCTCGAATTTGTAAAATATCAATAATAATATTATATTGATTCCTGAAACTTAACAAAGCTAACGTTTAGAACGCGTTCTTGAAACAAGATAAATGACGTTATAAAGCCAGATTTCGGGTGTTTTGATGTTTTGCTGATTCGTTAGTAGTCATTTTCAGTGAAATTATTATCACCATGTTTTGCCTTACACCAGGCAATAAAGCGATTAAATGCTATAACATCTTGCTTTCTGAATTTTTTGGGGGGTAAGTACTTCAAGTGATATTCTTTCTGCTGCTTCTGTAATTTCACTTCCATTTCAGTTTCTTCTGAATTCATAATTTCCGCCATTTAATTTTTATGTAGGTTGGATAAATGAGTAGCATTTTAGATCAAAGAAAGTGCCAATATAAGGTAGATTAAATGTAAAACGAATTGCGATAAATTGCAGTATGATGATTTTATTGTGAACAGACAATGCGGCGCCATGAGAAATTAAATCGTGTAAAAAGACATAATGAAAAGTGAAACCTAATCAAACCAAGCCAAGTTATTAAACACGTGCAAATACAAAGGGTAAATGCCATGTGTTTGGACTTGAAACCAAAGTTGGTCACACTGAAGCTTATAGTGCAACAATCTGAAGTTTTTACCTCCTGTGCTCTGTGTGTTCTACTTTTAGGCCATGCTGTCTAAAAATGTTATTTTTGGCTTCATTGTACAATTATCAATCCATCCAAAATCTAAAATCATCAGAAACACTT
The DNA here is from genome assembly GCA_030765065.1 of Deroplatys truncata. Taxonomy (NCBI): domain Eukaryota; kingdom Metazoa; phylum Arthropoda; class Insecta; order Mantodea; family Mantidae; genus Deroplatys; species Deroplatys truncata. The sequence goes on along the minus strand of CM060976.1, from coordinate 61,185,051 downwards.
GGGTTAGTTACAGCTTCATTATTTTACTTAGACTGTAATTTACACATTGGACTTTCAAAATATTAAAAACTCTTCCATGGCTAAACAACGCTGGAGGACAGGCACCAGCTAACATATTATCTATGAAGCGTGCTCGGGGAATGCAACCATTAAGGTGCAATAATACTCGGAAGCATTACTCACAGACCGTATTTACTGTTTGAGCACAGAATATACTGGAATAAAAACTTGAGAAAGAATGTTTAAACAAATGACGGGTCATGTCCGTGACGTTTCTACATATCTTGGAAGTAAAGTTTTGTTTTTCCTCGTCACTTGCGTTTATTTCTTTATGCCAGCGCTGTTTCTTTCACAAACAGGTTGGGAAGTGCTGACTCGGCAATTATTTTGCATGCATTGTCTGCAATTACGAATTACCTTTATGCAGCGGAACAATCAGAAGTAAGCGTGAATACATCTTTATATCTAAAAATGCCGCTTTCGATGGAAAAGGTTTGTTTTGAATTTGCAGACTCCTTTTTTTTAGAAACGGATACCCAAGCAAAACGTTTGTTTGCTTTCTTTTTCCGCAGATGATACTCATAATTTGTATAACTTCGAGCATTTTGAGTGTTATGGCCTTTTCTCAGAATAGCGAGTATCACAAGCCAATGTTACCAACTATTCTTGTTGCAAAGCACGTAACTAATGAATAAACCTGGTTCCAAAATTCCGTTTTACTTTTCTCTACTACGTATAGTAAGTAGGGGAAGTATTGTATTCCACCCAAAAGTTCGATACCAAGATTTCACGGAAAGTATATGTTTTGAGGCCTCCTGAGGCGCGCGCGCGTGTGTGTGTGCGCGCGAGTGTGTGTGTGGGTGTGTGTGTGTGTGTGTGTAGCATAACTCAGAAACGAAATGTCGGTTAAATACCAAATTGGTATTCAAGTTCAGCATATTATGCGACACGAAGATTTTCAAGAAAATCCCTACACACCAACCTACTTTTTAGATGGATCTTTTTGCTCGAAAATTTTGATTTTCTAAAAAATGGCTCTAACGATGTTGATTAAACTACCATGAGATATTTTCATGACAAATGAAATGTAAATGTTGAATTTTCTGGGAATAGCCTCCATGTTCTCTTTATTCTGAACGACTTTTGCATAACTGGTAAACCATAAGACAAAACCGTACTGTACAAAAATATGCAGATCTCGTTAAAGCAATTTATCGATGTATATACTTTTCTCAAATGGGAAGTCGTTATTTTTTAAGTCCTTATATTCTTCTCTCTCTCTCATCTCCTGGTCATGTAAAGAGAACGGAATTTCAAAGACATCACGTAGCAACCAACTCTTAAAAGATTTAACTAAGAATAGTTTGTTGAAGAATGGGTAGACTGGAAATACTGGAAATATGCTTCTTTATTTTTTACGTACTGGATATATTGGAAAAAGTGATTACATTACTAGAAAAATTGGATGAAATATCCATATAACGTTGATTTATTTCACAATGAATTTTCACGTGATTGGTGTTTGGCAAATCTCGTTAATCTAGTAAGTATTTTTAATGCTATTGTTTTGCATGATTTTTTTCGTAATTTTTTTATCTTGTGTAAAAATGAGTCAAACACTTGGATAATCTTTCATCCCAAACATTTTTTACTGCCTATACATGTCCAGAATTTTGATGATTGTTGCAGGGGAAGGAATGGGAGGGAGGCTAAGATTAGAAATACAAAATCTGCTTATACTTCATTCTCATTCCTATGAATGTCAGCGAATTTTTATTGCATTATTATGACTCGCATGGGAGTTACATGAAATTACGTTCTAAGCGGTAAGGGGGCTAATTCAGCATTAAGAAATCCTCTAGATCATTGTGCAATGATTTCATAAAGAGCACTGTGAGTAAATATAATTAAATCGTCATTCGATATTTAAAAATTCACCCATGCAACTTCGGGTATGACAGCTAATAATAAACACAGCTTCATATTGCGGTTGTGGAAACAAATGAAACCAGTAAAGATGTTAAGCTACTGCAACATGCATTTGAATACTGCTGCTTTTTTACTGCAATATGACTTGATACAGTACTGGAATCTTGTTTAAACTTGTACTGGGAATGCTGGAATTATAAACCTTCAAGGCAGTAGACGCACTGGTAGAGAGTTTTTTTTAATGTATAACATCTGTGGCCTGGAGACACTCACACACTTCAGTATTACTCAGACGTGATTAATTAATTTTATTATAAATGCTGTTTGCGGAATTGATTTACTAAGAAGCCTAATGAACAAGTTTTATCTTTCTTTAAAATTATATATAGAGTTATACAGAAATGTCGAATGAACTAAATTTGAATACGATTTACATAACATTTATAGGAATTAAAAGTGACATTTTCCATTAACAGATAGATGGTCGAAATTTATGGGATATTGCAGTTGGTGACACTAAGAAAAAACAATTGCACATGGAGGCGATAAAATAAAAACGATAAAGCTGAAGGATAGACAACTGTGATTGGTACATATTCAAAAGTATTTCTACCCCGGATTGTACCCTTAATACAGAACTGAAATAGTGCAAACAAAGGTTACACAATCTCTTGCATAAGCTTTCTCTGTGGTTCTTTCTCTCTTAGGGATAGGAATAGGACGGTGACGCTGATTATGATCCTGGCAATTGACAGCGTCGTTAACCAAAAGATTTATTATTATTACCACCAGGTGGGAACCCCCCAGGGGCTCACCTTATTTGAGTTTGGCGCACCCGGGGGTTCCCGAGCCACTCATCGCCGTCATCATCCTTCCACCCTCGTCCGGTCGAGGTGGATTCGTCCTCGTGACCGGGGGACTCAAGGTAGGCTCTCGTGCGGTCTGTGCGTTTCATTACATGACGCCCCTCGCCGTCGTTTCTTCCTTCTCTTTATCCACATTTCGCCCCACGCCCATTCATTTACACATCTCTTTTACTTCTTCACCGGCCTACCTTGCGTGGGAAACGCTCACACACTTTTAGTTTCTTTTATCCTTTTATTTTAATCCTCCGTGGACACAGCCTGACGGATACCCGCGCACTGGGTGCGCAGCTGGGTGAGTGGGTAATGGCGTCGTCCCCACCACCCGGGGTCGTCATGTAGGGTATGTATTCGTATCCGCTGTTCAACTGCAGTCCCGCGGGGGGGGGCCATTACATGAGCTGCTGACATCTAACGGCGATTGGGTCCCTCTGGAGTGAGAAAGGTATAGATAGGCCACTCGCCCAAGCCGGGGTAACGCCCGGGAAGTCAGAGACCGAGGTCGGAGACGGTTGCAATGGTGGAGGATTTCTATGGAGCATCCTTTCTCCATTATTAATAACAAGCGCAGAAAAGTCTTTGCAACAGAAGTAGCACCGCCAACATCTGGTTGTTACTTGGTTATTAGCGGAACAGAGGAAGGCCAATCTTTTGAGAAGGTGAACCCTTTTGTTAATTCAAAAGGGGATTGATACTATTGCTGGTTCTGTTCAAGCCTGCACTCGTCTTCGGAATGGTTCTTTGTTAGTTCAGAGCAAGTCCGAACAACAAAGCAAATCCTTGTTACGCGCCACGCTTCTCCACGGTTATCCTATCCGTGTTGAGAAGCACCGCACTTTGAATTCCTGTCGAGGCGTCGTCACCACTCACAGCCTCGACGGAATATCCGACGATGAAGTGGTCAAATATATTTCCGACCAAAAGTTTACAGCGGGTCATCGAGTGCAGGCTAAACGCGACGGAGTTTTGGTACCAACTCGTACCCTGTTTCTCACGTTCGATGGCGTTGATCTGCCCACTAGTATTTCAGCAGGGTACGAACGTATTGCGGTGAAGCCCTATATTCCTAGACCTCTGCGTTGTTTTAAATGCCAACGTTTTGGGCATACGCAAGTCTCTTGTAAGAGTGCCGTTACTATCTGTGCCTCATTTAGCCAGCCGTCACATGAAGTTACCTGTTCATCCGGGCCCGTCTGCGTTAATTGCAAAGGGTCTCATTCTGCGTCATTTGCCGACTGTCCGCGGTAATTGGACGAGAAGGCCATCCAGGAGATCCAGGTAAAGGAGAAACTCTCCTTCGCTGAAGCCCGGAGGCGTTACCATGCGCGCCAACCTTCGCTCCTGCGATCTGGTACATTTAGTTCTGTTGTTGCCTCGCCTGTATCCCGGAAGGATGCCGAAACACAGACCTGGACCATGACCGCATTGACCGCCACTACCATCCGGCCGTTCATTTCAGCCACAGTTAGCAAACCATCTATAGCTGGTCCAAAAGTTATAAAGTCGCAAGGCGCTGACAAGAAACCAAACCAGAAGCTACGCAAGGAAGATTATTTGAAAGACCCTCCGCGTGCGCGCGGTAAGAAATGTTCACCTTCTCCTCGAAGGTCGCAGTCCCAGGATGCTCCTGGGACAATTCGCGCTCAGCGGCCACCTGCACCCATTGCCACCCAGAACCGATTCACGGCGCTTGATTCGGTTTCTGGCACTGAGCGCGTGGGCCCTCCCTTCGAGGAGCCTATGGAGGACCAACTCCATGCAAAAAGCCCGAGCCCCAAGGTTAAGCACAAAGTTATTTTGAGCCGCCCCTCTAAGTAAGAAGTTTATCCCTTTTCTTCATGGCTATCCTGACCTGGAATTTACGTGGTGTACGATCGCATAGTGCGGAATTGCAACTTTTATTGCGTTCCCATTCACCTATGGTCGTGTATTTGCAGGAGACTTAAGCTTCGCCCTCACAATCCTTTTGATCTCCGAGGGTATACTCTGGTTCGCTACGATCTTGAACGGAGGAGGGTACCCTGCTCATGGAGGTGTCATGATATTAGTGCGTAACGACGTTCATTTTCAAACTCTCACACTTACGTCCGACTTGCAAGCTGTTGCTGTTAGACTTCGCTTACCCGGCTTTTTCTTTTCTGTTTGCTCTGTGTATTCACCTCCATCGTATCCCCTCGCTCACGCGGACGTTCGAGATCTCCTGTCCGCTCTCCCAACACCATTTCTTCTGTTGGGAGATTTTAATGCCCATTACCCCCTGTGGGGTTCGCCAAGGGCTTGTGCGAGGGTAACTCTTCTTTCCGACATTTTTTATCAGTTCAACCTCTCTATCCTCAGTACACGTGAACCTACTTTTATTTTGATTCTTCTGGTTCATTCTCTCACTTAGACCTTGCCGTTTGCTCCATCCAGCTTGTTAGTCGTTGCTGACACCACTCCAGCGACCATTACCCCTGCATCGTTTCTCTTTTGTCTCACCACGTCCAGCATTCCAGAATACCTATCTGGATATTCAGTAAAGTCGACTGGAGATTGTATTCCAGCCTCGTGTCTTTTGCGGACCAGCCCTTCACTGACGTTAACCAAATGTTGCAGCACCTTGCGTCTACGCTTCTATCTGCCGCCGAACGCGCAATTCCCCGTTGATCCTCTCACCCTCGACGGATTCCTGTTCCTTGGTGGAACGAGGAGTGTCGTGTTTTTGTTCGTGCCCGTAGAACTGCACTTAGGGTGTTTCGGCGACACCCTACACTTGATAATTTGGTTACGTTTAAACAATCGCGCGCCAGGGCTCGTCGCATTATTCGGGATAGCAAGAAGGCATCTTGGACTCGTTTTGTCGAGTCTTTTAATCGCTTCACACCTTCCTCTGTTGTTTGGTATAAACTACGTCGCTTCTCCGGTAAAGTGTCGCATTGTACTCTGTCTGGCCTTCAGGTTACCAGTGCCACCATGGATCCGGCTGCCATTGCTAACACTCTGGGTGCTGCCTTTGAGGCGGTTTCCAATTCTGCCCATTATTCCGCCGGCTTTCGCAATCTCAAAGACCGGCTGGATTCGGAGACCTACAATTTTCGGTCTGCTAATACCGAGTGTTATAATGAACATTTCACAATGCAGGAGCTGGAGCACGCTCTCCAGTGCTCTAGGCACTCCGCTCCTGGGACGGACGGAATTCATGTCCTGATGCTACAGAACCTTTCAGCCAACAGTAAAATGTTTCTCTTACGGGTCTATAACCCTATTTGGCAAGACGGCCTTTTTCAAGGATCGCCAACTACCTTCCAACTACAGCCCTATCTCCCTCACCAGTTGCATTTGCAAGGTGATGGAGCGCATGATCAACGGGCGGTTGACATGGTGGCTTGAGTCTCAGAAACTTCTAGCGAACGCACAGTGCTGATTTCGTCGCCATCGCTCTACCGTCGACCATCTGGTGTCTCTGTCGACGCATATTATGAACGGATTTCTGAGAAAGTGTCAAACAGTGGCTGTGTTTTTTGACCTGGAGAAAGCTTATGACACTTGTTGGAGGGGCGGCATTTTACGTACACTTCACGCATGAAATCTCCGCGGTCGTCTTCCCATATTTCTTCAGGAGTTTATGACGGACCGCGTCTTTCGTGTACGTGTGGGCTCGGTTTTATCTGATCGTTTTATTCAAGAGAACGGAGTACCGCAGGGCTCTGTACTCAGTGTCACACTTTTTGCGATAGCTATCATTGTTGATTGTATTCCAGCTGGCATTTCATCGTCCCTTTTCGTTGACGATTTTGCCATTTATTGTAGTTCAAGGCGGACCTGTCTGCTCGAACGCCGTCTCCAGAGCTGTATCGACCGTCTCTACGCCTGAAGTAACGCCAACGGCTTTAATTTCTGCGCCGAGAAATCCGTCTGCATCAATTTCTGGCGCCGGAAGGCTTTCTCTCCGCCCTCTCTCCATCTTGGGCCGGAGGTCCTTCCATTTGCAGACGAGGTGACATTTTTGGGGTTGATATTTGATCGAAAGCCGAGCTGGACTTCTCACATTTCCTTTTTAAAAGCAAAGTGTGGCCGTTCTCTTAATAGTTTACGTGTTTTAAGTGGCACATCCTGGAGAGCTGATCGGACCGTTCTTCTGCCTCTTTATCGCTCCTCTTTTATCTTCAGCTTGATTACGGGTGCATTGTCTATTCGTCGGCACGTTCATCTGTATTACGTCGATTGAATGCCATTCACCATCGTGGCATAAGAGTCGCTACGGAGGCCTTTCCAACCAGCCCTGTACCTAGTTTATACGCTGAAGCTGCAGAGCTCCGCTGTCCTTCAGGCGTGAGATGCTTTTGTGCAGCTACGCATGCCGACTATCAAGCTTGCCAGACCACCCGTCCGACCTATTTTTCGAAGATTCGCTTGATCGACAATATTTCGTTAGCTCCTCTGCATTGCTCCCTCCAGGGGTTCGGTTTCGACAGGTTCTTCGGCATTTGGACGTTACGCCAGCGCCGGCCCTTCCCAGGGGGGAAACGCGTTTTCCTCCTTGGTTGCGCGCTGAGGCCCTCTGTCACCTTGGGTTAACGTCGATGCCGAAGAATGAGACTTTCTTCAGTCTTTAGATCAGCGTTTTTAGAACTACAGGCGCAATTCGGTGAATGTTATTTTATTTATACTGATGGGTCTAACACTGATGTTGGAGTAGGGTGTGCCTTTATGGTCGGCATAGTTTTACCTTCCGTTTACCGTGGCAATGCTCCATTTTTACCGCCGAACGTTTTTAGTATTTTTCAATCCATTTTATACGTTCAGCGGCACGACTTGCGGCACTGTGTTGTTTGTACTGACTCTCTGAATGCCCTTCAGAGTATTAAGGCGCTGTACAATTACCACCCCCTCGTACAGAGCATACATGACCTGCTCCACTCGTTTGGTGCTTCTGGCATCAGCGTCTCGTTCGTGTGGATTCCGGGTCATGTGGGCATCTCAGGCAACGAGTCTGCCGACGCCGCTGCCAAATCGGCGATTTTGTCACCCAGATGTTTACCTCTGTTGTTCCCTTGTCAGATTTGTGTTTTATCTTACGTCACCGCATCCTCTCGCTTTGGCGCGATGAGCGGACGGCCCTAGGGGGGAACAAGTTGCGGGAGGTTAAACCTCGTCCGTTAGTCTGGGGTACCTCTTCTCGTTCTTCTCGTCGGGAAGAGGTACTTTTAGCTCGTTTACGAATAGGACATTGCCTTTTTAGCCATCAATACCTGCTCAGTGGTGACCCCGCACCACTCTGTGAGCAGTGTGATGCGCCCTTAACGGTGCGTCACATTTTACAAGAGTGTCAAGTTTTAGCTCCGTTGCGCGTTCGTGTGGGTCTGCCTGTTGGCATAGCCAACGTTTTGGCAGACGACGCGCGTGCTGTAGAATTGCTTTTACGTCTTATAAGTGACAGTGGTATTAATCGACGCATTTGATGCGCCGAGCGTCTTTTAGCTTTGTGTTTTTCTATTGTCTGTTTTAATGGGACTCTTCTCCCCTGCGGACATATGACGCTCATGTCCCTCGCATTCTACAGTTCTTGACACGTTGTTTAACTCTTTTATTGACCACGGTTTTAGTGTGTTAATTTTTAGAAATTGGTGTTTTGTTTTTTAGTTTTTTGACATAGCGGGTTTGTGTACCGAGTTTTAGTTTTTGGGCTTTAAATTTCATACATTGTAAGGGCTATGACCCTAGATGTTTAGCGCCCTTAACCCCATGTCATCATCATCACCAGGTGGGAAGGATGCAGTAGGGAACCGCAGGAGACATGTGGGCTGTAGACGAACCCGGCGTAAGTCGACAGACGCGCAGATTTCCCTAATAGTTCCAGGCTTGACCACCCGGCCACGAAAGTAGTTCTGAGACGTCTCTCTAGCGGGAGCGGGGAAACACGACCCAGCAATGGAGGCTCAACAGCTTCCCTCTAGCGGGGCCGTAAAGAAGTTCAACCTGAAACACGAAAGGGAAATAAAATATGGAGACAAGAAATCCGTGGTAAAATACACCACTCCGGCATTCGCCTTGGCAACCAGGGAATACCATTAAAAACCCATGGTCAGAGTGTGTGGTTACCGGGAATCGAACCCTGGATCTCCCGAATGCGAGTCTCGCACGTTACTGCGGAGCCATCTCGCTCGGTCTTCCTCCCTTAACTTTACTATACATTAAATGCACTTTAACTTATTATTAAATTTTAATTTTATAGTATATCTCGAAAGCGGAGCATTCTTATTTATTTCAATACAATTTAAACAAATACTATGTAAAAGAGGGAAAGAGAGGAAGCAAAGATATAGTTAGCACAAATATAGTTGCGGGTTCTTCTAGCGTTGTAATAGATGTTGCGAATGCGTGTCATTGTGAGGGCGGGGAACTATTTGAAAGGCCCGTTCAAGGAGACAACCAGAGAATTCTGAGTAACAACTGGAAATTTAATTGGCTTTCTTCTCCCAATACCGAGCTTAAGGAAGCTTAGAATAACAAAATTAAACCTTTTCCTTAGAACACCATGAAACGCCAAGATCAAATCATAGCAGCAAGGATTCGCATAGGCTTCCCTAGGCTTATTCATATTCATCTCATTACTAAAGATGAAATACCTAAATGTCCATTCTGCTCAGCTACGTTGACAGAACACCTCAATCTCAAGATGTCAACAAATCAACCTCAAGAGCAAAGCGCATAGAATTCCCGTTGAACTCCATAGAGCAATAAAATCCTATCAGCTTATTTCAAATTGAAGGTGGTCCTTCTCGGTGACATTGAGATACTAAATAAGTTGCAAATGACTCATCATATGTTACAGGTACTATATTAAAAGGTGATCGCCAAATATCGCTTCATATAGTTGCTCCCTCATAACTAAGTACAGCGACAGGACTTTTTACGAGGGTATATCGTAAAGTTGTAATTATCACCCGGAAGCTATAGTATATTGATGAAATTTTGTCACTGTTAGCATAGGTCCCTAAGTGCATGAGCTGAGAAAAACAGTTCATTGTGTACTTTATTTTTTAATTAATTAATTAATTAATTTTTTTACTGGTGTGAGAAGTGACTAAAGTGTAAGATGGAGACATGTAGCAGAGTCGTGAATATCGAGGCTCGCAATGTGATAAAGTTCTTACATATGAAGGGTAATAGTGCCCAGGAAATTCATGATGAGATGATGGCCGCTTATGGAAATGATTGTCCACCTTATGACACTATTGTGAGGTGGAAAGAAAATGGAGTGTTTAATCCTGGAAAGCGGACGAGAAGCCATACAAATGATCATGAAAGAAACTGGCCACAATTATGGTAGTATCTGAAAAATTAGTCATGATCATGACAAACTGCATTGTCTATGGTGTCTGAACGCGGGTTCCACGTTTGCTAACCCCTTTGCAGAAACAAACTCTGTGTGACCTTTCATGACAGTTGTTGACGTTGTTGTAACAGGAGGATTTTTTTTTTGATCGTCTGGTAACCATGGATGAATCTTGGATCTTTCAATATGATCCAGAGACCAAACCCATGAGCAAGGAGTGGAAGCATGCTGATTTCCCTTCCTCAAAAAATACAAAAGTGTATTAGTCAGCAGGGAAGGTTATGCTCTCAGTTTTTTGGGACTTGTGGAGTTATCCTCACAGATTAGCTTGAGAAGGGTAAACCCATCACATGTATACTACAGCAGTCTTCTGGGCACGTTGCAAAATGCCCTGATTCAGAAACGCAGCGGTATGCTCTTCTAGCTGACAATGCAAGCAGCTCATCTCAAGTTGCAGTTGACAAAACAAAGGGTCTTGCAATATCCGCCATATTCTCCCGATCTCGCACCAACTGACTTTCTTGTTCCCAGAAATGAAAAATCTGTTACGGGGTCGCCAATTTGACAATTCAGATAACGTCATTCATGAAGTGGAATCTGCAGACTTGTACAATAATGATATTCGGAGGGTCAAGCAACGCCGTGAAAAATGTGTAAATCTGAACGGTGACTAAGTAGAGAGAATTAACAACTGCAAATCAAAACAAATTTTGTCAATCGTTTTGAAGGTGATAATTAAAACTTTACGATGCCCCCCTCGTACTCTTAATAATCCCTTTAATATGCATGCAATTAAGCATTAAAAATTTCCAAAATATGCACATAAATATTGACACAACAAAAGGTTAGGGTAATTCTATAATCTCCCCGCGAATAAAAATATTGAGGAAACTATATGAATTACTTAAGAAGAGATAGGCAAATTTTTACAAAAAACTTATTTTTATCTAACATTTTTATTTGATAGATTAAACGTTTTAGAACATGTTCCAAGGACATTTTGTTTGGTTTTCCACCTCTAAATTCATTTTAAAATTTAAAATCCTTAGCAGTGCAACTCTGCCACGCCGCTTTCTCCAACAGGCACCAGCTTTAGGTTTGTTAATTTGAGTTTATATTATAATTTATTGCAGGAAAACTGTGAATTTCCTTTAGTGTAAATATTTGCAGTCTAAGGCTATAGACACTACTTTGTGTTGCGCTATTTGCTTTGTATTAGTGAATGCTAATTGACACGAGTTTACATCAGTTACCAAAGTTTAAAAACAAAGTTAATTTTCTGCATCGTTTTCTAAAAAATTACAGTTTTCCACAATAGTTGTCGCAGTTCTCGATGGCTTGTGTTATCTTATTTGTTGGGCGCTTATTGTTTAATTATTTTTTAATTTGGGTTCTTTGTCCTCCGGCTAGCTATTATAACTCAGTCGAGCACGTGTCTCTAAGCAGGGTGTGTAAACGGAAAGGAGTTGTTACTAAAGATAACACTGGTAAAAAAAATCTGAATCTAGACTTTTGTTGCCGTCACGCTTAATTATTAATTGACATATTTAATCTTTATACACGCCTGACTGAAACTGTGATATTTCCGAATGTAACTACAGTCGTTTTAGTTGCCGCGCACCAATTACTTCGCGTACTTTACATTTTTTGTAACTAACTCTGCGACGTGCACCTCGTGAGAGAGTCTTCAGAACTGTGTGACGTGCACCTCTTGAGAGATTCTTCAGAACTGTGCGACACTTGCTTATGGCTTGAGAATATATACTCCTTCACCTCGAATTGCCTAAACATTATAATATAGCTGCTATTGGTTACCAAATTGCGCCCACTTTAGCGTCTGTTTTGGTCAGCCAATCACTACTACTAACATATATGCTCTAGGGAAGATGTTCCCTCCATTTCTAAAAAGGCACGCTACCCTGACGTTATTTGTTTATCTCTTCTTAGTGATAAACAACTCACCCCCTCGTTTTATTGTTACCTACTTCTATTGTTCAGTTTCAGTTAGGCCGTGCAAACGTATTTCCTAACAATACTTATGACTAACAAACATCTAAAATCCTGTACATAACACAATATTAATTTACACTACAATCACTCTGGCATTCACAGCATGTTATGATATAAATATTGCCTCATAGTGTACCGTTTCTCTGACACTACGTATCTCAGAGCAGTGAAACGTGGTAGCATCCTTTAAAAGTGTACAATAAACAATTCTGTCCAGCAGGTTTTTGATATTTTGAAAATAATAAGTGTTTTTGGTTATGCATACCAATGATATTAAGAGATTTTCAAAGCCAAAACTTAAATTTTTATTTAAAAAACTAGCAGCGCAATCGCAATTTTCCTCGATACAATTTATTATCACATCATAAGGGTCTTGTGACAAAGGTTTATTACAATTGATTGGTTCAGTACTTAGAAAAAATGCACCATAACAAAATTTGGGGTTTTTAAATTTTGTTTATCAGTGATCATCTAAACCTGCCAGGAAAATTTTTTCAAATTTTCAGCATTAGTAAACATATGTATACCAAATGCTGATACAAGTTATAGTTAATTGTCTGTAACCATGCTTTTTCACTTGCGCGTCCCCTAAACTCATCACAATACTGAAGAGTTGGGTTATACTTCTGTAACCTAGCTTTGCTCACTTTTACTTTGGCATTATTACACGAACACAAGGTCTTCAATGTGTACAAGCAGCATACCATTGAATTGAATGACGTGAGAGCGATTGCGAACCTGCAGGGATATTTTCGGAATTTATTTATTTTTTTTAATATTGATCGATCAGCAGTGCAATGCTTTTACAGATCAGTGGTAAAACTATTAACCGTGGAATATCTTGAAATCTTTTCTTCGTGTAAATTAGCAGGTTATGATGTTATCTTGAGAGATATTACACAATAAAATTAAAACTAAATTTTTATATTATAAGTATAACCAACACACTCCAAATCAATTCCGAGATACCTTAACAGCCACCTCCATACCATGAGGGAATGGCTACGACCAGATAAGGCGGGGATTCACCTATGTGACATGACCTAATGTTGAGTTGCATGTGAACTGCTATCAGTGTTGCCAAGTTTCGAGACTGACTCAATGGCACATATTATTCGGAAATATAGTATTTGCAAATCAAATATGAAGATATGTATAAAATAAAAGTATATTTATAAAACATATGTGTAAAACATGCAAGTATGCAGCATAGTTTGCAAATTCCTGAAATATACTTATTAACAAAACAGGCAAATATGCATTATACGCAGCACAAAACATTGTTTAAATTACTGTAAATTTAGGAATTAACTCGCATACCAATGACCATACTTTTTGACACCAGGAAATATGCATTTACCGAGCGGGATGGCTCAGGCGGTGGCCCGCATTCGGAAGGTCCCGGTTTCGATCCCCTACGACAGCCCACTCTGACCCATGGTTTTTTCGGGGTTTTCCCGTATGTTAGGCGAATGCTGGAGTGGTTTGTTTCCTTCCCCGAATTTCCTGCCCCTCCATTTTGTTTCATTAATAATTTCATTCATCCTTAACCCCGTTTGGTCTATTTCAGGGTTGTAAATATCGGCGATGGTGTTTCGGTGCAGCATGGCAGGGAAAATTGTGTTCTCTGTGAACTTTATCCGTCCTTCGCTGTTCGGCTGGTTACCGGGGTATAAGGACTGCCGGGGCGTCTATATCTAGAAACTGTAGGGACCCTGTCATTGCTGTGTCGTCACTCCTGGTTCCAGCGTCTCCTCGTCCCTCCCTCTCGGGGGCACCCCCTCGTGGGGCGTCGGTACAATTTCCTCATTCCTGGATCGGTGCCGAATCTTCTCCGCTTCACAATCCAATCCAATACACATTTGCATTAAATTCCTGTTCCTAATTATCACCCACCATAATACTGTTATGTATTTCACTCAATAGATATTGCTTTTAGTGTTGTTCCAAACATAAATGAAAATTGTATACATTACTACTTACTACATTGTATATTACCTTATAAAAGTTACTATATGACCTAAGATGTTTAAGCGACTTTAAACAAATAAAAAAATCCGGGTTGCATTTACATAACTTTTTCTACTCACTCATACAAACTATTCTTACAAAATTAATTGTTCTGTCACACAAGCAGTGTGTTGGACAGGTTTGGAAAGGTAGAATCAGATGACTGAAAAATTCAATGCCATAGCCGGGATTTGAACCACGGATCCCCCTATGGCATTGAATTTTTCAGTCATCTGATTCTACCTTTCCAATCCTATTCTTACAAAAGCTTATTATTCTAGCTGCTTTTTGTTCCAGCGAAACTTTCAGTTCAGTTCAGCTTTACACATTTCGTTGTAGATGCATTTGAAAAAAAAATATAAGTATTTGAAAATTCAAACCCAAAAACAAGAAGTAAGTCGGAAATAGCGAACTTCGCAAACATTTTGACATAAATTGTGTGCTTTTACAAGATCTAACATTTTTTTGTGTAGTAGGACTTTGTCTAGCTCTTAAGGTTTACCAATTTATTTTTCAAAAGTCATTAAGAATGAAGAGGACTTCAGAGGCTATTCCCAGAAAATTCAAGACAGGCATTCATTTGTCTTGAAAATATCTTAAAATATGGCACCTATTTTAATTAATTCGTTAGAGCCTTTTTGAGAAAATCGAAACGTTTAAAAAAATTTCCATGTAAGGTAGCTGGGTTTGGTGGATTTTTCTGAAAATCTTATTGTATTATTTTTGGAAGTTGAGCTTAAATACTAAATTTGGCATTTATCAGACTTTCCGTTTTTTATTTATGCTGTTCACACACACACACACATTTTTCTAAAATCTTTTATTTATTCATTCATTCATTCATTCATTCATTCATTCATTCATTCATTCATTCATTCATTCATTCATTCATTCAAGGAGTCTCAAAACGTGTACTTCCAATAAAATCTTGGAATCGAATATTTCAGGGTATGCAATACTTCCTGTCTTACTGTAGGTAAGTAATAGAGAAAGTAAACAAAAAAAAAGTAAAAAGCAGAACCTAATTGAGGTACGAAGCCGGTCCTCTGAATACGAATCTCTGCTCATTAGTGAGATTTATTTAGCCAGGTTCTTTATCTGTAGAGAACTTGTGGATAACGACAGGTTTATGTTTGAGCTACATCTAGCCAGGTGTATTAGTGCATCATTTGAATCAGTCCGTGTGCCAGAAGCAAGGCGGAAGAGGCCAACAATCCCATAAATCTGTCGGACGTGGCCGTCCGTAGCTTGTAGCACTGGCTAGACCGGTTGACTATTGACAGGGTATCAATAACCCGGCAGCCTGACCAGCTCCGAGCCCACATGCCCTACACTGGTCATCACAACCGGCTTTTTTGGGCATCAAAATAGCTCCCAGGTTACGTCCGTATTACTTCGGCTCGCAACAAATTATGCTTCATTTTTAGTCTTCTTCTTCATTATTCTGTGGAGTAGGCGATTGCCTGTTCCGACTTAACAGTTTCTCTTTCCATCGTCATTTTCGGCCTTCGTATATCTCTTCTTCCAATCGCCAGTAATGAATCGGTTTCACAATGCTTTTTGCCGTCTTCCGGTTGCCCGACGCCATTGTTCTCTATCTCTCCATGCTTTCTCCTTCAACCGTCTTGTTTCCATTAACAGTTTTATTTCACTCCTGTAGGAAATTCTGGAACGACCTTTTATTTTCTTTCTGGTGTTGTCCGCTCAAATATTTTATCTTGAAATTCTTGCTTCTTCTGGGCCAAGTGTCGGAATAAAAAACAAATGCCCTCAGAGATGCTGGGAAACTCATTTGCTAAAATAACCTTCCATTAGAGATTTGTACTCTAAGAGACTCTATGTATTGGTGAACACGAAGAAAACGATATCGCTGAAGAATGGATACATATTATGAAATCTATAGAAAAAGCTGGAAATGAATGTCTTAGGGACTAGGAGTAAATAAAACGAAAAACAAAAAAGGACTCTATATATGGAATGATGAGCTTAAAGCTTTGATAAAGGAGAAGTAATTAGCATATGTGAAATGGCTATAAACAAAATAGCAAGAAGACTTATTTGTGTATAAAGCGGTAGTTGCTTAAACTAAAAAGAAAGTAAGAATGACACATAAGGATAGTTGGGATAGATATGTCACGAATATTGAACACGATATACATGGGTGACATTTATGCACTTAAAATAATGAAACATCACAGCAAGAAAGGAATAAAGCAGACGTAAGCGTAATAGGGTGAAGAATGCATGCACTATTTCAAGGAACAGTAGTCAGATAAATCAAAAGCCTTTAATGCAGGAGAACACCAAGATTTACATTTTCACCTCGCAGAAGTTGACAAAATCGAATAAAGTAACTAGAAGTTCTAGAGAAATCGAAAGATAGAAAAACTCCATGTTTAGATAGTATCCAAATAGAATTAATAAAATACTTTCCAGTGACGTTGAAAACTGGATTTTTAAAACTTTTAAACCAATGTTGGACTCGCAAGAAAATTCCAGAAGAATGGACAGTAGCAAATATTATTCCTATATTTAAGAAAGGAAATAGAAGTAAATCTATCAACTACAGAGGAACGAGCCTATTAAATGAAGCGTATAAAACCCACACAAAAATAATGAGACAGTTACAAGCTATTACTGAAACCATTCTCCTGGAAAAATAGTCAGGATTTCGGAAAGGGAGATCATGCATCGATAATATATTCACAATAAAATAAATTATAGAAAAATGTAAAGAGTTTAATAAAGAACTCTATTTACTCTCCATAGATTATCAGAGAGCATTTGATAATGTAAAACGAGGTAAGCTTTGGGAAATAATCGAATCAAAAGGTATCCTTAAACATATAATTGATGTAAAAAGTATGCATGAAAACTCCACCATATTCTATAAATCCAAAGAAGGAAAACTATATAAAGAGAGTAAACTTAAGAGTAAGACAGGGCTGCAGTTTGTCGCTTACGCTTTTGAGTCTTTACCTTGATGAAGTAATGAGGAAATTTAAATTACGGTTGCATAAATTTAATACATCTGTAAAGGTTAATAAAAGAAGCATTAAAAAAAGCCTCTTGTTTGCTGACGATCAAGTTATTTTAGCCTAATGACGAGGATACGCTACAAAAGGGGCTATTTGGACTGTACAAAATCACAAAAGATGTGAATTTAACCATCTCGAAAAAGAAAACTAAAGTGATGCCATTCATAGGTAACAGCGCGTGAGATCATACGTTGTAGTGGAAGATTATATTATAGAACAAGTTAATTTTATTTATCGATTTGCTATGATTTACTTTATACGCATGAAAAGAATACTAATAATAAAATTGCTAAATTTAATAAATGTGCAGGACCATTAGACGAACACAGTATAATAAGACAAGAAAAGATACACAGAATAAGCTATATAAAGTAATGGCAATACCAACAGGCTTGTATGAAAGCGACATTTGGACCCTAACGGAGAAAGAAAGAAGAAAAAGAACAACCAGCAGAAATGCGATTTCTCCGAAGCATAGCGGGAGTAACCCGACAGTAAATTACATCAGAAACGAGGAAATAGGAAATAACCTAAGAGTTAGCAGCCTATTAGAAACTGTAGACCAATATCAACAAAAATAATGGGAACACGTACAACGCATGAGCCAAGATAGAATTTCGAATATAATTGTTGAATAGGTACCTACTGGAAAATGAAGTATTGACCGACCATCAAAAAGATGGATACAACAAATAAAGGAGCCGCAACCGGCTTAAAAGCCTAGAAAAGGAAGAAGAAGAACAACAACAAGAAATAGTTTCCGTTAGCAATGAATCAAGCTTTCCAAATACTTTGTACCGCTTTTCTTGAAATATTTAGAAAATCCAAGTCACTCTTTCCGATATGTCCGATACAGTTGAGAAAATGTGGCATTTCCTCTGTGACGTCACGTGCCAAATAAAGCGCTCTTTATTCTTGGCGAACCGGGCTTTTAGTGGCATATTGTAAATTATTATTAAGCAAGGACAAAGCAACCAGTAACTTTTTACTTTCTCTGCTACGTATAATAAGTAGGGGGAAGTATTGTATTCCACCCAAAAATTCGATACCGAGATTTCACCGGAAATATATGTTTTGAGGCCTCCTGAATAAAAAAAAAGCATTTTTGGCAACATGTCCGTGTGTGTGTTTGTCTGTGAACATCGTAACTCAGAAACGAACAGTCGGATAAACATCAAACTTGGTATATAGGTTCAGCATCTTCCAGAGATGCGACACAAAGGTTTTCAAGAAAATCCCCCACCCCAGATTGCCCCTTACGTGGAACATTTTTCGAAAATTTTAATTTTCTCAACAATGGCTCTAACGATTTTGATTTAAATATCACATGTTTAAGATATTTTCATGACAAATGAAATGTACATCTCGAATTTTCTGGGAATGTCTCCAAAAGTATTCTTCACTGTGAACGACTTTTGCATAACTGGTAAACCATAAGAGAGACAAAATTTTATTACATCAAAAATTAGGTCGCGTTAAAATACACAATTTATGTTATATACATTTTTGTTGTTGAGTGAACCATTTTCGAGATATTGCTTGTTATTCCTTTAAATTTTCCAATACTTATACTTTTTCTCAAATGGGAATTCGTTATTAATTTTTTTTGTCCTGGTAATGCGGAGAGAATGGAATACTCGACATAGCAACCAGCTCTTAAAATATTTGACTATCGCTTAAAGCCTACCAATTCCCCTTTCATCTACAAGAAAATTAGCAATAAGATTAACATTTCGATATCTCGATTAACATGAAGCATATGGAGAATAAGCTTTTGTAAAAATAGTTTGTACAAGAGTAGAGAAAGTCATGCGAGTGTAACACATCAAATTTTTTTCTTTTCTTCTAAGGATTACCAGGATCAAATCGCACTTCAGAACTTACTCCGCCAGCCAGAAGAACGCTTCTTTGAGGACCTGTACACTTTTGGGGTAGACCCATTTTCCTTGCTCAAATAGGCCAATACAATCCTCCTTCGGACATCCAAAAGAGAGAGTTCCTTCTTTGTTTTGCATTGATAAGCTCTCCAGGTATGGCTATTAATGTCTATATCTGAGTAAACAATGGTCACCGCCATTTCTTACAGCGGATTTTAATGCGGCACAGAGAAATTTGCTTATCTAGTAGATCAACTCCTCCATGTAGGAATTGTATGCATGGACCATATTGGGCATTGGAATGTGTACTGGTTTCTTTTCTTTCTAAGAATTTCTGTGGACACTTTATAGAGGCTCAATCGTGCTGAAGTTTGTGCCTAATGTTAAAATCCTATTATCCTTCTATTTCACTGTAAGAATCTCATTTTCTTTGTTGTATCAATACCAAAAACTCCTCTCTGTATTTTTCTCCATATCTTTAGTAACCATTACGGAGCTTTGTTTTTGTACGGTTTTCTCTCATTGTGCTTGTAGCTTCGATTTTCCTATCTCTTAACAATGTCACTGCATCCACACTCGAAAAAAAAATTATCAATAAAGAAGAATGCAATTTGTTGCTTGTGTAGTAGGATTTACTCTGGTGAGATCTGATATCACTCTCAAACCTAATGGTCCTACGTGGCCATTACTTTTACCACAGTATAGTGAAAATTTGTAAAGGTACAGGGACACCATTGCACCAAAATTTTATGAGTTTCCCTCGCATATACATTTTTGCAGAATATGTTCCGTAATAGGACCATCATTTCGACTAAGTAAAGTTCTAAGTGCAACATATTGAATTTCACGAACCCTGTACCCCTATAGCCTCAGTTTAAATATTTTATCAGATTAATTGAGATTAGAAGTGCCATTAAGGTGTCGAATTTCCTTCTTTCCCTGAAGCGAAGCGAATTTTTTACTTTGATACGTATATATTCTTGGAGCAATATTTGGTAACCAAGTAACAATATCCCTAAAAACACTGTCAATTCACCTTTGCGATAGAAAAGGAAGGACGATTTTTCTCATTTGCATATATTATGCTCTGGGCCAAAATAAGATCCAGAACATCATCAGATATAAATTTCTTAAAGACCTCAACACTTTTCCCCTGTAAATGTTCAGTACAATGGCTTATTCCTTATCCCAGTTATTTTCTGAATTTACTTTATAGGTAGGTTGCAACTAGACCCAGTTTGAAACTGCTTCATTTGCACTTTTCTGTTTGGGAGCCTTATCTGATATATTTGTTATGAGCGAGAGGGATTCTGCTATAACCCCAACCTCTCTTGATCATCAGGCGCATTATGAATTACCTTTAAGGTTCCACATACATCACGCACCTTCTTGTCTAAAATTCATGATCATGAATGTCTTCCTTATCTGTTACCTCATCATCAGGAGGTATACATTATTACAGTTTCAGCATCACCAACTTCCTGCTCTTGTTGCTCCAGTTCTTCAAGAAAGGATGCTAGTCAGCTCCTATCTATTCTAGCGTGCCATGATCTTGGTTATAAATAAAAGATAATATAAACATGTAAAACTAGTGAAAAAGTAGTAATAATGATGTGAACATTTCAAATTATAGTCTGAATAGACGACTCATAACCTCAATAGAATACACTTTCAAAAGCATTACGCCATTGTCCCAAAAATGGGACGGCAGCTAGTATCTGTAATAATACCTACTTGGCAAGTAAAAAGAAATCATAAACCATAAACAACATTGCTAATATTATCACAGTAATGGAAATGTGGTTTTACTGCACATTGTTGCACTTCGTGCATCAACAAAGAAAAATGCAAGAAACGTAACATGTTTTTAATGAACTCATGGTGGCAGAGTATGAAATTCAAACGACAATAACTAAGGCTTTCTTGTTTATAGTTACCAGCTGTACCATAATCAGTACAAGTATACCTAATTCTTTAAACATCGGTTTTAGAAAATAAAATACATGCGTCCCTAAAATGGGACATACGTAAGTAATGGATTAAGGGTAAAGCCAAGTTGCCTGGTGGTTATGCACAACGGCGATCCTTGCGCTGCTGAAGGTCGAGTGCCGTTTTACGTATTATACTATGTTTAACGCTGTATGATGCAATGCGTTTTGGTAGAATACGTTTTTTTTTACTTTCTCTATTACGTGTAGTAAATAGGGAAGTATTGTATTCCACCTAAAAATTCGATACCGAGATTTCATCGAAAGTACATATGCGGCCCTCTGAATAAAAAAATCTGATGTGTTACACTCACATGACTTTCTCTACTCTTGTACAATCTAATTTTACAAACGCCTTTTCTCCATATGCTTCATGTTAATCGAGATATCGAGATGTCAATCTTATTGGTAATTTTCTTGTAGATGCAAGGGAAATATGGTAGCTTTTAAGCGATAGTCAAATATTTTAAAGCTGGTTGCTATGTGGCGCATTCCATTCTCTTTGCATGTCCAGGACATAAAAAAATGAGTAACGAATTTGAGAAAAAGTATAAGTATTGGAAAATTTAAGGAAATAACAAGCAATATCTCGAAAACGGTTCACTCAACAAAAGAAATGTATATGACATAAGTTGTGTATTTTAACGCGATCTACATTTTTTGTGTAGTAAAATTTTGTCTCTCTCTTATGGTTTACCAGTTATGCAAAAGTCGTTCACAATGAAGAATACTTTTGGAGACATTCCCAGAAAATTCGAGATATACATTTCATTTCTCATGACATTATCTTAAACATATGATATTTTCATCAAAATAGTTAGAGCCATTTTTGAGAAAATTAAAATTTTCGAAAAATCTTCCATGTAAAGGGTAGTCCGGGGTGGGGGGATTTTCTTGAAAACCTTCGTGTCGCATCTCTGGAAGATACTGAACCTAAATACCAAGTTTGGTGCTTATCCGACTGTTCGTTTTTGAGTTATGCTGTTCACAGACACACACACACACACACACACACAGACACACACACGGACATGTTTCCAAAAATGCTTTTTTTGGATTCAGGAGGTCTCAAAACATGTATTTCCGGTGAAATCTCGGTATCGAATTTTTGGGTGGAATGCAATACTTCCCCTACTTACTATACGTAGTAGAGAAAGTAAAAAAAAGTGTTTTTAGAAAAATTCCTCCCGCGTGCGTGTGTGTGTGTGTGTGTGTGTGTGTGTGTGAACAGCACTCAAAACGAAAAGACGGATAAATACTAAACTTGGTATTTAGGTTCAGTACCTTCCAAGAATGTCACACGAAGATTTTCAAGAAACTCCCCTACCCCTAAACTACCCATTACATGGAACATTTTCGAAAATTTTGATTTTCTAAAATATAGCTCTAACTTTTTGATTAAAATACAATGTATTGAAGATATTTAAATGACAAATAAAATGTATATCTTGAATTTTCTGGTAACGCCTGTAAAGTCCACTTCAATTGGGAGAAATTTTGTATAACCTTATACAACTGCTAAACGTTAAGCGGTGGACGAAAACGTACTGCACAAAAAATGTAGATCTCTTTAAAACACAAAATTTACTTCAAATAAGTTTTTTTGTGGTGTAAGCCATTTCTGAGATATCCGTTATTAAAGGCTCGAATCGTTCATTACTTGGTCATTCTTTAAAGCCCTTTCAGCATTCAGGTGTTTCTCGCGATTGCAAGGAAACAGGGAATTTTAAGGTGAGAGTATAGCATCCAGTGCTTAAGCATTTGGCTATCGCTTTTCGCTTTGAACTTGTAATGAAATGTAAAGTAGCTATTTCTACAAAGGTTTATTTGGATTAAAATGTATGGATAAAAAAAAGCTTTAGTAAAAATAGTTAGTATAGCCACTAATAAATGATAGAGCGTAAAGAAAGTCACATGAATGTATCACATCAGATTTTTATAACTGTGCATGAGAGTATCACCTGCTTCTGCACAATTTCCTGTCCTACTGGCTGATATTCCGTCGCAAACGTGTGCCATTAGAATAGTTGTGCATCCTTGAAATGTTCATATCTTCCTCATTCCAGCAGCGCACGGCGTTGGGCTATTTCATACCGAGAAATGCAGTCGTGATGGCTGGTTAGCGGGATACTGAAGCTTCTATTGACCACCCTTGCTCTAGAGAAGTTAGATCGTAAATTAAACTTGCCAACAAGATATACCTACCTGTACGACCTCTCGGTACATAGTAGAGGTATTGCATTCCACCCAAAAATTCGATATCGAGATTTCACCGGAAATACATGTTTTGAGGTCACTGAATAAAAAAATTACAAAAAGGTCCGTGCGCGCGCGCGTGTGTGTGCCAGTCTGTCTGCGAACAGCATAACTCAATAACGTAAAGTCGGATAAATAGCAAACTTGATATTTAGGTTCAGCAGCTTCCAAAGATTATCACGAAGATTTTAAAGAAAATCCCCCACCCCAAATTACCCTTTACATGGAACTTTTTCGAAATTTTTGATTTTCTGTAAAATGGCTCTAACGATTTTGATTAAAATACCAGACATTAAAGATATTTACATAGCAAATGAAATGTATATCTCGAATTTTCTGGTAATAGCCTGCGAAGTCCTCATCATTAGGAAGAAATTTTGCATAATCTTTGAAAGGGGATATACCATATATATATGTATATATATAAATCAATATTAAACACGAATTGTACATAATACTATAATTCACCAAGAAAGATGTTAGAATATTTAGCAACCAAGAAATGTAAAAAGCAGATTGTAACTTAGATAAGTAAGGGACGGGCGAGCTAGCAAATTCCAGGTAAAAGATAATTCTAAGTAGACCCTACCTTTCACCAAGCTAATGAGCAAGGAACTTGAAGCAGTAAGGAGAAATAGAAAGAGATAGAGATATTGAATCTGCTTCCGGACGCGTCACTAGGGCGCGTATGCGAAAAACTTTAGAGCAGAATATTTTCATACATAATAAGGTAACGCGGTCTGAGGACCAATTAGAAATGTCGTTACATTTTGAGGCGCAAAGGTGAGTGTCACTAAGCTTGGGTATGAAAAGGGGAAGGAAGACCCAGATTTTCACTCTCTTATAGAATCACGTCCACACACAGTGATACTCTCTGGATGACAAATGCACGTGTGTGCATTGGGGTGGGAAGCGTGTTTATTTAGATTAGGCTCCTAATTTATTATAATGGTGGGAATTGTTACATTGCGGAAAGCTAGCCGCCCATAAGCATTTATTTGATAATAAACCACATTCTTAAGGGAAATACAGTGTATTTTAATTCGCCTCACCTACGTAAACCCTGAGACCAGTGAAATGAATTAGATAGGTAATTTATTAGGAATGGAGGAATCAGTAGCCGCTGGGTATAATAGCCGAGATCAGGACACTGCAGCAGAGGACATCAACCAGAGGAACAATGCTTTACCACTACAAATGATGTACAACGTTTTCCTGTTACATCTTGTATAACCGGTAAACGATAGACGAAAACATACTGCACAAAAAATGTAGATCTCTTTAAGAGAGAGAATTTATTTCAATTAACTTCTTTTGTGGCAACAGCCATTCGCGAGATATTCTTTGTTAATGGCTCGAATTGTTCAACACTTAAGCATGTTTTAAAGTCGTGTCGATTTTCAATTGCTTCTTCCGATGTCATGGAAAGAGTATGGAATTTTAATACTAGCATATAGGGCCCAGTTGTGAAACATTTGACTATCTGTCAATCCTTTGTATCTGTAATGAAAAGGCAAAGCAGGTATTTCCCGAAAGATTTATCTTGACTAAAATGAAGTAGATATGAAAATAAACTTTCGTAAGAATAATTTGTATATTTATTAAGCCATAGAGGTTGGAGAAAGTCATATGAATGTAACACATCAGATATTTTTAATTATTATTATTATTGTTATTATTATTTCGGTAACGTCAATAAAAATATGTTTCCAGCTTTTTCCTTTAATATTCGAGAGTCAAAATAAATATTTATATTACTAAAATTTTAACGTTTTCATCGTGTTTACCATTAAAATAATTAATTAAACAATTTTAAAATTACTGGAGATATTAGAATGAAAATTTGTACACATGTTAATGCTTTGATGTGTTACTTGCGGTATAAGTTTTAAAAACATGCGTTTATTAATGCAGAATTTCGAAATTTCCCTACATAGATATGTGTATCCTAAAGTCATATTTTCTTTCATCAAACAACGTTATGGCTTAGTGCATTCCTAAACGTGTTAACATAAAGGTGTTGGTGACAAATTGTTTATTACACTTTTATCTGAGAACAAAACTTGTATAGAAGACTTGTATTTAAAATATATTGAAGAGCGCATCTTTATGATGCCGCTTTCTCTAAGAATTATTTTGAAAACTCAATGACTATAAATCTCATTCAAGGCACAAACTAATGAAGTGATACTAATTATTTTACATAAAATTGAAAACGCCAGAATGCACACGAGCAATGGGTTAACGGAGCTACATGGTTTCGTGACTTGGTAAAACGCGTCTGAAAATCGGCTTCCATTCTTAGCTGAGCTTGACATTGTGATAGTTGGTATTATTAAATGAATTACATCTTACTCAGGACTGCCGCTATGCAGAAGCCTGAACACAATATAATAGCCGTTCCACGTGACTTATTCGATTGAGCACAATTGACTTTTAAAGGTTAACAACTTTTCATATATGTGCTCTTCTCTCATCTAAAAGCGCGCTCTCTCTCTCGCTTTCTCTTTTATGACTAAGTAAAGTTTCGGAGAGTCTTACATTTTTATTCTCTCTAGGCGTTATGTAGAAACTGCAATTCAAGATACCTACTCCATTGCTGGCTTTCCTGGTTTTGTTGGTGCATTAGACTGCACTCATCCCCAACTTTTTATCTTTTATTATGGTTTTATTTTTTGTGGATGAGGTTCTGCTGCCAGAAAAGTACGCCAGTTTGCTCTTTGGTGGTATTATGTTTCTCCCGGCTGAACAATGGCCAATAATAATTTTTCATAAAAGCTTAAGCTTTTACGGCGGTTATCTCAGAAAATATATCTCTGGGCTTATGGCCTGTGGTCCAGGTTTAGTTCCGAGGTGCCGAGTTTTCGCCGAGTACAGTAGAACCCCGCTTAACCGAACTAAAGCGGACAGAGCCGTTTCGGATAACGCATTTTTTGGATAATCGATAGTAACTATTTTCGACAGCGAAAGGAAGAATATAATTGTGTTGGAAATGCATGTAATGATACTTATAAAAAGTATCACCTACCAATAAAATGTGCATTATAAAATTTAGAAAGACTATTTCATAAAAACAGCATTTTTTTTTCTTCCAGCACTTGCGAGCAACTGTATCGCGCCACCGTTTGATAACCACTATATTTGTTGGATGTTGATTCACTGCTTTGTTCCTAACGCAAGGTAACCTAAAAACAGCATCTGTATTATTGATAGTGCTGAAATTCAATATTTCCCATTAAGTTTTGAATGCGAGTTTATAGTCTTTCTTACCTCTAATGCTTTTTGAATTAGTTGTCACTCTGTCGTTAACGGCTTCGAGTTTCTATTCAGTGCTGATTACAGCATCCTGTATTATCGCTGAAGTCTTGAATACAATGAAACCACACTGAGCAACACCAATAGTGTTGTCCTCCGTGATCTAGGGGTACCATGCTTGTCTCTAGTTCTCGAGGTCGCAAGTTCAAACACGGCGAAGGACGCTGGATTTTTTCGGGCATAAACATAGCATGGCTTCCTTCGGAAGGAAAATAAAGCTGGTGGTCCCGTGTTGTAGATTTACGGCACATAAAAAAACCTCAAGCCTGATAATGAGGCTTCTGAGCCAAATTTCCGGTTTTTCACGCGCACTATAGAATGGGACGCTTAGAACTATAGTAATTAAAGAGCGTCCATAAATAAAACTCAATTCGACAACACCAACAGTAAAATATCAGAGCGCCTCCACATTGAATGCGTGTCAAGCAGTTAACACTTGTTAATACGATACAATACTTCATGGAATGTGGGGTAAGGTGTGAGGTTTAACTGCATACAATATCAAGTACCTGCTAGAATTTAAGGTTGGGACAAAGGAGCATTTTCAATTATTGCCGCAGATAAGTTGCTGGCGCGAATTTGAGCATTCGTATTTTTTTTTTGTTCATTCTTTCTTACTTTCTCCCCCCCCCCTCCTCTGCCGTTTCGGTTAAGAGGGGCTTTACTGTACTATGCTCGGCATTATGAAGGCTGGCTTTTGAGTCTGGGGCCTTTCAGATTCGCATTTGGAGTGTAATATTCGGCGAATCGTCGGTACCTCAGAGCCTTAAAACTGGACTAGGTCACGCCATGTTTGAGACATTTAGATGCCCACCATACATCTCATGTAAAAGCTTGGTCATCAAACTTTTCAATATTAATAGTAATAATAATAACAGAAAAACACTTGTCGCACTTCAAAGCTAAAATACGCCTAAAAAGTCAAAAGACGCGTTGGTTAACGTTTGCTCTCATTGCATCCCCCCTCAGTTTTGTCATTCCAAATAATATCGCGATTATAATTATTATAGTTAGACACTACTGGTAAGTAAATGTGACATCATGTATTCCCGTTCTATGATCATATGTAACTAACTCGAGATACAAAGTATTAAGGTACATGAAACTATGTTGTGATTTGTGATAGAACCTTCTGATTAGATTACTTATTATGCACCTGCCGAAACTGTTCCTCTCTTGGGGCATTTGGTAGTGCAGCTCCATCTATAGTCGATTTGAGTTCATTAGACACTGCTAGATTTCTTTTCTGAATTAGGATTTTTCTCGATCTGAGTTTTGTGTTGTTTTTCCGGCTACTAAATTAAGCAGTGGTTTATCTTTGGATTACTTCTGGTGTCTAATGTTTAAACAATAAATTTGTCATAGACTAATCTCTCTTTCAGAAACACCTTTATCCTACACCTCTCGCCTAGGCTAATGAATTGAAGATGTGTTCTTTCAGCTATAAACACTAATCGTAAACAGCACTATTGGCAACTGCTTTCGTAGTGCTGCTCAGCGTTTCACCATAGACAGGGGCATACGCAATGAGTGCATGGGGAAGGGAGTGCGAAAGAGGAATGGTTGAAGCGCATGTCAGTTACAACTTCATTCCGTGGTCATTTTTTAGAGATTTATTCAATTTAGGGGAATATCTCTGGGAGTTTTGAACAGGGTACATTGACTATTTGATGGGTAAGTACGACGAACAAACAACTTTTTAAGTATTTATGGAACCAAAAGTCAAACAGAAGTAGGTACATATAAACCTAACTCCCCAGCCAGGACTATTGATACCCAGTCAAGTGTATTAACCGCTAGACTACGGGGAGGCCCACTCACTTCACTACAACTACAGCAGGTGCTCTGTAACCATCTCGTACTGACCACCGTGACTAAATGTGTGCGGATGGTAAAATAACGGAGCGAGCCGTTTAATCAATGTTGTCGACCAACTTTTGGAATGACAGTTTTCCAAAAGAACAGACTAAATTCCGGCCATCTGTTTTAAAGTGTGCATATAGTGGTTTTGTTAATTTGTTTACTATGCCACACTTTTTTATTATATACCATAGATACAAATTGATACAGTAAATCTGTAAGTATATAAGAGTTATAGAAAACAAAAAGGAGATTGCGCTGCTTCGATATTACGGTTATGGATATAGGGGCGAGACATGAATACCCTCCCCTGCTTACATCCCTAATCATAGACAAGTGATTACAAAAAGGAGGTTTTCATTCCCTGGAATAGAAGAGAGAACGCCTTGAGCGATGCTTTTTCCCATTGTGGCGAAGAACGTAATGCAGCTGTCTGACTTAACTTGGTGGTAGAGTTCAGCCCATACCTATCGACAACTCCTTCCACGTTCTTTCTTTTCCATATTTCATATTTTTTTCGCTAATTCAAGTTTTCATGAACATTGTTAGCTTCTGAAGAGCGATCGCAATAAGAGATGTACGGCTTCTACTGTATGGATCCTACACTGGTTTAATGTAGGAATTGCTGGCCCGTCTTCGCCGGCTGTCAGTTACCTAGAGTTACCCGACATTCGTCTTTTTAGGATAAGGGAAAACCCTGTAATACACCCCTATCCAGGTAACTCGCCCTAACCGAGATTTCAACTCGGGACCTTTTGAATGTGAGGCAGACACGCTACCCTCACACTACAGAGGTGGCCAAGTTAACACTTCGCTGAATGCCATACCAGCAACGATCTATAATAATTAAACGATGGATTAAATTTATAGATTCGATATAACGCCAGAACAAGTTGACCACAGAACAGTTTTTTGCAGCTCAACTTCCCCCTAAAACTGAAAGAAATAGTTTTAAGTACGAATACACTCCACTAAAGCCAGAAAATAATGCACATTTGATAGCAAAAGTATATACCACTAATAGCAACCATTATGTCGTTCTTACTACCCGCCTCGAAAAGATGGACAGACGTGCAGCAATACGTATTGTATATAAGACCGACCTGGTTATTTATTTTAGTACGGGCGATGGAAGTGTAGCTTTCATACATAGAACATTTCCCGTGTGTATAAACTCGACGAGCATGCCTCGCTTTCCGTTCTTATTTTCAATACCCCACTCTCGAGGAAGTGGAACGGTGATGACGCTACCTAGGTCATCAGGGAGAACTCCGCGCGTAACCTTGAATACGTCCTGCGACAAGAGTTGGAAGCTCCTACTGTCAGTGCCAAGGTCTGGAGGTTGTCGAACTGCCAGCAGGGGAACCTTTACAGCGGTAACGTGCTAATTGCACATAAGCCTATCGTGTACAAATTGTGTTTTATTTCCGGATATGCTTGTGCGATTTGGCGCGTAGAGGGGATTGGTCAGAAGATGTCTGACAAATAAAGTTTTAGTTATACTTAGGTATTCAATAGAAACTCTGTAGACCTTTTACGTACTTGGACAGCAGTTTTTACTTTCCCTACTAATACTTAGAATAACTACAAGAAGTATCGTATTTCACCCAAAACTTCGATGTCGAGATTTCCCCAACACATCTTTTGAAGCCCCTGATCCCAGAAAAAGCATTTTACTTTACCACTAGGTAGAGGTAGAGAAGACACACCCAAAAATTCGTAATCGAGATTTCACCTGAAATGCACGTTTTGAGGGCCATTGAATAAAAATTTTTTAGATAAAGGTCCGTGTGTCTGTGCGTGTGTGTTTGTGAACAGCGCAACTCAAAAACGAAAAGTCGGATAAATACCATATTTGGTATTTAGTTTAAGTACCTTCCAAAGATGCAAAACTAGAATTTTTACAAAAATCCCCCCACCTAAACTACCCTGTACATGGAACCTTTTTCGATTTATCTTATTTTCTGAAAAATGGCGCAAACGATTTTCATTAAAATATCATATATTAAAAAAATTAAATTGAGTTGTATTTTTGGATCTTTAACTGCTATGGCTCTTAGCGTCCCAGTCTATATTGGGCGTGAAAGACCAGACATTTTGCTCAGAGCCTCTTTACCAGTCTTGAGGTTCTTATACGTGCCGTAAATCTACGACACGCGACCTTCCCTTCCGAAGGATTTTTACGTCCGAAAAAATCCACCCCCTCCACCGCTTTTGAACCCGCGACCTCGAGAACTAGAGGCTAGTATGGTACCACTTGACCACGGAGGACGATACCATATATTAAAGATAATTTACATAACAAATAAAATCTTCAATTTTCTGGGAATAGAGTGTGAAACCCTCTTCATTCGGAAATTTTGTGTAATCTATAACTGGTAAACATTAAGCGATAGATGATAGATAGATCTCTTCAAAACACACAATTTATATCCAATAACTCTTTTTTGTGGCATCAGCCATTTCCGAGATATCCGTTATTAATAGTTCGAATTGTTCAATACTTAGCCATTCCTTAAGGTTCCTCTATTTTCAGTTGTTTCTTGGGATGCCATGGAAAGAGCATGGATTTTAAGGCCAGCGTATAGCGTACAGTTTTAAAACATCTGACTATCGCTATTCCCTTTGTATCTACAGTAACGCATCTATTTCCGGAAAGGTTTATCTCGATTAAAATGAAATGGATAAGAAAATAAATTTTCGTAAGAATAATTTGTATACCCACTAATAAGCGATGGAGGGTAGAAAAAGTCATGTAAATGTAACATCGGATTTTTATAAAAAAAAAAGCTCGCGTCTGTGGATATAACTCAAAAACGAAATGCTGGATAAATATCAAACTAGTATTTAAGGTCAATATTTTCCAAAGATATGACACGAAGATTTTCCACCCCAAACTACCTTTAGATGGAAACATTTTCGAAAATGTTTATTTCCTCAAAAATGTCTCAAGCGATTTTGATTAAAATGACTTATATTTAAGATATTTACATAAATAAAATGCATATCTTGAACTTTCTGGAAATAGTCTGTGAAGGCCTCTTCATTCGGAAGGAATTTATATAATTTCGTGTAACGGGTCGACCATAATAAACATAAAATGTAGATCTCTTCTAAACACACAATTTATTTTAAATAACTTTTTCTGTGGCATCACCACATCCGAGATATCCGTTATTATATCATTGGTTTGAATTTTTCAGTGCTCTGTCATGTTTTTAGTGGTCGCTGTTCTCGCGATATCATGTAAAGTATGGAATTTCAAGACCAGCAGGTAGAGACAAATGACTATCCCCCGTGTTCTACAACAAAATGTGTAATGTAACTATTTCTGCAAAGGTTTATTCGATTAACATGAAGTAGATAGAAAATTAAGCTTTTGTAGCAATTATTTGTAGTAGCTATATGAAATCAACGATAGTGGGTAGAGAAAGTCACGTGAATGTAACACATCCGATTTTTATATATGTGATCGTGTTAAAAACGAATATCTCGAAATTGGCATGTATAGAGAGACGATTAATTACACTGCAAAAAATCTGATGCGTTAAATTCACATACATTTCTCTACCCTCTATCGCTTATTAGCGGGTAAACAGATTACTCTTACGAAAGTTTATTTTCCTATATACACTTTATTTTAATCGAGATAAATAGCTGCCTTACACATTTCGTTATAGATACAAAGAGAATAGGGACAGTCAGATGTTTTAGAGCTGGATGCTATACCTGGCCATAAAACTCCATACTCTATCCATGACATCCCGAGAAACAGCTCAAAATCGACAGGACTTCAAAAGAATGGCCAAATATTGAACAGTTCGAACCTTTAATAACGATATATCAGAAATGGCTGATGCTACAAAAAGTTATTTGAAATAAATTGTGTTTTAAAGAGATCTACATTTTTTGTGCAGTATGTTTTTTTTTCCTTTCTTCAAAAAGCTTTATTTAGGGTCGTTTTAACCTTCGTAGGTTTTATCACGACCTTTCATGTACAGTTGTTTACATTATTGGACTACAGTATAATACTTACACATTAGGTATACATACGTTACAATTTGGTTAAATGTATTGATATATATTAGTTAATTTAAGAAAAGTAATTACTTTCTGGATGAAAGTTGCATCATTGAGTGTTGCAGAAATATTTCTGGGCATACCAACCTGACTACGTTGATTTTCAAATTTTGGACATGTTAATATAATATGTACTACTATTAATGCTGTTTTACATGTTTCACAAATTGGTGGAGAGCTTCTATTTAACAAATAAGAGTGTGTCAGTTTGGTATGCCCAATTCGTAGTCCTGATATTACAACTTGGTTTCGCCGCTGTAGCTATCTTATTGGATATTCTTGAGTTGAAGTTCCACGTACATCATGAAGTTTACTTGTATTATTGTTCATCCAGCTGGTCAGCCATTCTGTGTGTATTTTCTTCTTAAAATGTGTGACTGCATCTTGGAGAGGTATTTTGATATCAGTATCTTGTGTTGATAGTTCTGTAGGCTGTTTCGCTGCAGTATCAGCTCGTTCATTACCGGGTATGTTTTTATGAGATGGTATCCACATGAAATTGAGTGACTTTTCTAAGTTATAAAGGATGGTAACAAGATTATGTATTTCGTTTACAATACTATTGGTAGAGAACGTGTCTTGTAAGTCTATCGCTTAACAATACCAGTTGTACAAGGTTAGATATACAAAATTCCTTCCGAATGAAGTGGACTTCACGTGCTATTCACAGAAAATTCAAGATATCATTTTGTCATATAAATATCTTTAATGTATGGTATTTTAATCAAAATTTTAAAGCAATTTTTTTTTAGAAAATCAAAAAAGTCGAAAAAGCTTCCATGTAGAGCGTAGTTTGTCCGCGCGCGCGGATCTTTTCGTAATTTGGGGGGGGGAGTTCAGGAGGCCCCAAAACATATTTCCAGTAAAATCTCTATATCGAATTTTTGGCTGGAATACAGTACTTCCCCTATTTACTGTAGTAATAGAGAAAGTTAAAAGCTCTTTGCTATTGTCACATTTTAAGTCAAACATTTTGTTCAGATATGTAAAATTTAACCATTTGATAGAGCTATAAACGAACTGTTTGCTATTTGAACCCTGTGGTTTCGACGCAGATCTTGGCGTAACAAGATATATGCAGTAGCACTGCGGTTCTTGTTTCTTTTTCGAAACGAAGGTCTTGCAGAAGTCGATGACTCGGTCCAAGGCAAAGCAGCGCAAGGAAGTGAAAAGAAGTTGGGGGTACCTGGGTTGTAAAGGAAACAAGGTTCAGTTGCCCTAGCGCTTAAAATGAACTGATAGGACCTTTTAAAACCGATGCTCTTTTGTAATACAGATGTATAATATTTTACTCGCATAGCAAGTTTTTCTTCCTGGTCTTTGCACCAAAGCGTTTTTAATATACAGCGACTCCAGAAAGGAAAAAAAAAAAAAAAAAAAAAAACTAGCAGCCAAATAAACGGAGAGAAAATGCTCATTTTTAAGGCGCAGAGAGAACAAAAGAAATTAGTTTATGCTGTCTGTCTTTGTCCACAATTTAATTTATCTGTTATCTGTCAAAAACCCAAAATTAAAGGAAAATTTGGGTTAAAGTGTATAGATAAATTCTGTTACTGCCGTGTTAAGAAAAAATCCCAAAAATTACCAAATTCATAAATATGCATTTTAATGTTATTAAACACTACAAAGCTTCCTACATGTCATACAAAAAATTAAATGTCTCTCTGTTAAGTCTAACGTCATATATAATTGTAGACAAAACGATAAATGTTGCCTACATTAAAGCAACAAAATCGCCCAAGAGAGGCCTTACGGATCTTCAAATACTGAATTAGCTACACAGGAGCAAGGAGAAAAAGAAAATCTGATATATTACATTCACATGACTGTCTCTGCCCCCTATCGCTTATTAGTAGGAATACAAACTATTTTAACTAAAGCTTATTTTTCTATCTACTTCATTTTAATCCAAATAAACTTTGCAGAAATACCTACATCACACATTTCATTATACATACAAAGGGAACAACGATAGTCAAATGTTTAAGAACTGGACGCTATACGCTTAAAATTCCATACAGCTTCCATGCAATCGCGGGAAACAACTGAATGTTGAACGGACTTTAAAGAATGATCAAGTAATGAACAATTCGAACCATTAATAACAGATATCTTGGAAACGGCTTTAGCTACAAAAGGCGCGTGTTCCCGTGTCGTAGTTTACGACACATAAAAGATCCTCAAGTCTGATAAAGGACTCTGAGCAAAATTCCCGATCTTTCACGTCCAATGTAGAATGGGACGTTAAGAACTATAGTAGTTAAAAGAGCATCCATAAATAAAACTCAATTTTATTTTTGTACCTGCACTGCCCCTTTGAACAGCAGTGATGAGCAACTTCTTTTGCACCTATATGCGGGACACATAAAACTGTAATGAACGGCTTCTTTGGGCCACCTGGTACGTTAC
Source organism: Deroplatys truncata (assembly GCA_030765065.1). Classification (NCBI taxonomy): domain Eukaryota; kingdom Metazoa; phylum Arthropoda; class Insecta; order Mantodea; family Mantidae; genus Deroplatys; species Deroplatys truncata. The sequence continues at coordinate 61,150,098 of CM060976.1, read as the reverse complement.
TTTAATAGTATTCAAGATCAAATAACGAATAAATCCGCAAGATGTCAAAAGTTAGGCTGTTCACCCTTGTGCACTTGTACAGCAGCCGCCACCGAAAAGAAGGGTTTCGACTCTAACGGTAATTTAAAGAACATTTTACTCCAACGTTCTGTTTGAAAGTGTTGATAGTAATATAAAATGTTTACTGTTACGTGATACAGAGAGATAAACTTGACAACTGAATGATTTGAAGTGAAGGCCATAATGTATATAATCAATACACCTAAAATAATTAAATACGTCTAACCTCTGGATATTTACTTCTTTGGACAATACAAAATGTAATAAATATATGGAGGATAAGGTATTACATAATAGTCCGATAATCCAAAACTTAAATTGAGAATTATAGTGTTTATAATGAAAAGGACTCTGTTATTCATAATCATAATCAGTTGCTTACTTCAGTACCTATATTGTCCTGCGCTTCAGTATTCTTGGCAATCAGCTGTTACGTGAATACTCTAAAACTCTCGGACTTCAAAAATATATAAATATTTGATTTTTCATCAATGAAATGGGATTCAGAAGATTAAGATGTTGTTTTTCTGGTTGTTTGTTGCTCTGATCTACTCCGTGCTCTTTTATGTATTTTATAGAGTATCCTCATGTACATTTCTGAAGGTGTAATTCTGTTGTGCCGCGAAAACTTAGAGGAAATATGCTTATGGATGGAAATTCATGGAAACCGAGTAAATAAGTTGTGACCATAACCTGGAAAGCTTCAGCTATAGGGGGGGGGGACACCTCGCGCACCGCAACCTACATAGATCTATTGTGGCTACCACCCCCTACCAGGAAGGGATGAATTGAAGGGACCAAGAAGGCTATAGACCGCAGAGAGACGAGCCACAGAGACGCGCAGAAGTCTCTTAACAGTTCCTAGCTATAAGAACCGGCTCACTACTGGAGTTGCCCAGAGAGGGCGTGAAGGATCTTTGTATCAGCAAGCCCTCTGGTGTCCACGGGGAATGCTCTTTCCTTAGAGCAAGTATCCACGCCATCTGTCTGGCACCGCCTCATACCGCGAAACCTGGAAGCTCACTTGAACGATGAGATGAGTGAAAGGGAAATTAGGGAAAGGAAATCGTGGTAGAAGAGAAGCCATTCCAGCATTCGTCTTATCGACCTGAAAAAACCCAATATGAATTGAACCCAGGACCTGCCGAATGCGAGACCCGTTACGGCGAAGTCGACTCGCTCGCTGCAAAGCATCAGCTAACCTCTGTAGATTCATCTTTTCGAAACGGAAATACAGTCGCAATCATGATCGCTTAAATTATTAAAAATCAACTAGAATTCTCCAAACTTGGTTGCTGCGGCGATCTGAAGTAAGCCCTTCATTTTATCTTACTAGTGTTGACCGTAACGTTTCCAGTGATAAAGGAAGTTACTTCAGTAAAGGATTACGTGATGAAACCGTATACCTTATTAGAAAACACGCTATTGCAAAATCTCTCAACGGGATTTAATGAGAGGCACATATGCTGATCAAAATTTGCAAATGTAATGTGTTTGATTGTAATGCTTCTGGACGTTCACAAGATTAGGGACGTTTTAACCGGAAGAAATACAGTTGGCAACGCCGGTTGCAAGGTGCAGTTGTCTATCTACTAATAGCTTGGTTGGAGAGATAATATGAAAATCATTAACCAATCCCAAACGGCCTAATATTCGTAACATAGTTCAGATGGAGAGTGGTTCTTCTACCCCAGCACTGTATTCCGATACCTAAATAGGTCGGCGTACGTTGGTGTACCACTGTTGGGTAATAATGGGGATCTTTGCATTGCGGTAAGTCAGAATATATTACCTTGAAGTGCATGTTTGTAGTTCAAGAATCACATTTAGTTGCTGGCAACAAATACAGCACAATTCACTCTAGGTGGCAGAATTTTTAGTTTTTCCAATATGTCCTGTAGTTTAACCTTGTGTCCAGAAAAATTCCAAAATGTGCTGGGAGGGTATGGGGGAAGAACGGAGGAAAAACAAAACTTAAGCAGGTAACTCACCCCAACCAAGATTTAAGTGATCTGTGCCATGAACAAACACGCTATCTCCACATCCCAAAGTTGGGCACACTCATAGATGGCAACCAAACAAAGGTGTAAATGGGTGAATTCAATGCATACAACGTATATTTTGAGAGCAACATTCACGTGACTTTTTCTGCACAATGTTCTACAAACTAGTCATTCAAAAGTTTATATTCTTCTATCTACTTAACGTTAAATGTTTGCAGAAATACTTTTATTACATATTTCGTTGTAGGTCCTTCAAGAGGGATACAGGAGGCTGAAATGATAGTTAAATCTTTTAAAAGCGGGTTGCTATGTGATGTGATATGATATGATGTTACATGCTCCTTGAATGATCACGTGAAAAAAAAAATGAATAGGTACTTAGCTCTTGAAAAGAAAAGTATAAAATATTTGGAAATTCAAACCAATAACAAAACATATCTCAGAAGTTCCATGAAAAAAGTTGTTGGCATAGATTTTGTACCTTAAAGAAATTAGATTTTTTTTTATCTCTATTACGTTTTTGGCTATATCTTACGGTTTACCAGTTGTGCAAGTCATGCAAAATTTATTCAGAATGAGAAGCCTTCAGGCCATTCGCAGAAAATTCAGGATACACATTGTCATTGTCATGCAAATATCTTAAACATCTGGCATTTTAACCAGATCGTTAGAACAATTTTTGAGAAAACAAAATCTGATGTGATACAGTCACATAACTTTATGTATCGTTTATTATGGGTATACAAACTATTCTTACTCAAGCTTATTTTTCTATCTACTAATTTTAATCTAAATAAACCTTTGCAGAAATAACTACATTACACATTTCTTATAGATACAAAGGGAACAGCGATAGTCAAATGTTTAAGACTGAAAGCTATATGCTGGCCTTAAAATTCCATACTGTTTCCATGCAATCGCGAAAAACAACTGATTGTTGAAAGGACTTTAAGAGAATGATCAAGAAATGAATAACGGAATATCTCAAATATGGCTTACACTACAAAAAAAACTTATTTTAATTAAATTGTGTGTTTTAAAGAGATTTACATTTTTTGTGTAGTACGTTTTCGTCTATCGCTTAACAGTTATACAAGATTATAGAAAATTTCATCCGAATGAAGAGGACTTCACAGGCTATTTCCCGAAAATTCAAAATATGTATTTTATTTGTCATGCAAATATCTTTAATATATGGTATTCTAATAAAAATCGTTAGAGGAATTTTTTAGAAAATAAAAACATTCAAAAAGTTTCATGTAAAGGTTAATTTGGGGTGGGGGATTTTGATTGAAATCTTCATGTCGCATCTTTGGAAGATATTGAACGTAAATACATGTTTGGTATTTATCCGGCTTTTCGATTTTGAGACATGGCGTTCACAATAACACACAGACACACATGACCATGTTTCCATAAATGCGTTACCTATTTGGATTCGGGCACCTCAAAACATGTATTTCCAGTGAAATCTCGGTATCGAATTTTTGGGCGGGAAGCAATACTTTCCCTACTTACTCTACGTAGTAGAGAAAGTAATAACGTAAAGGGTACTTTAGGGGGGGAATTTTCTTGAACATATTTGTTTCGTAACCTTGGAACACGCTGAACTTAAATACCAAGTTTGGTATTTAACAGGGTTTTAGTTTTTTAGTTATCCTGTTCAAAGACGCGCGCGCGCGCGCGCGCACACACACACACACACACACACACGGACTTTTTTCTAAAAATGATTTTATGGATTCAAGGAGCCTCAAAACATGTATTTCAGGGGAAATCTCGGTATCGAACTTTTGGATGGAATGCAATTACCTACTAGGTACGTGGTAGAGAAAGTAAAACGGGCAGTATATGCTGGCAATGAAATTCCACACTCTGCATGTCACTATAGAAGCAAAAGAATCTGAATTGGAACTTCAAAAAAATTGTATAATAAAATATTGGAAAAGTCAAACCAATGGTAACAGATATCTCGGAAACGGTAATGGCATAAAAGCGTTGAAATATATATATAGTGTGTTTTAACAAGATCTACATTTTGCTGTAATAAGTTTTTCTCTAGCTCGACAAAAGTATACGCAATTCACTACTAGTAGAGTAGTTTGGCCCGCCGTTTTGGCTGGACATGCAATGGTAAACGCTATGGATCATGAGAATATCTCTTCCAGGAAGTCTGTGAAACCTGAGGACATGTCCTCTCTTAGAGAGCGTGCAAGAGTGATACAACAGTTCGTCTGCCACCTGTTGACCCCCCCTCTCTCGCGCGCATCATTTTCTCCTTTATCCGAAAGCCATATCAGCATGAGTTTAGGGCATCTCGTGCATGCCAGAGACTATAAAAATCTCGTTGTAGTTTCCTTCTCCAAATTCGTTCAGGGGTTAAACGCTTACTGGTTATATACTTATTGTCGCATATTTTATTGGGGGCTGAATGTCTTTGTGCAGTCATTGTAACGTTACATGTAGACCCGATAATCTATTGCGAATCTTATACTGTGGCAGTGATATCCAAACAAGTGATCAGATTTCGTAGTATTAGCGCGAAATGACGAAGGGAAGGATCCTATGTGAAATCCTTGCACTGAAAAATTACAAAGTTCAATTCAAGTTTTATTATCAGCGCCCAGATTTTAATGACCTATAAGATGACTAACATTTTTAGAAGATGACGCAATAATTACAAAAATGACCTCAAACTGTATTTAATTTGTTAATATTAGTGTACAGAAGTTGTAAATTGATTTATGCATGGCTATAACTACTATAAAAACAGAAAAAGTAAGTATAAAAAATGATGAGATAATTCAAAAACTTATTTTAGGTATTTCATATTCTTGTTTGAAGAATGTGAAAATAAAATTAAGAAAACTGTTTTTGAAGCAGATTTTACAAATTTGTAGCATTAGCTCTTTAAGTTCTCCGATTATACAAAATTCATATCCTAATACAATAGCAACCTGACTGTACGCCAATGCTAGCATCTGGTTCCTTAGGTCGCGGGTTCAAAGCCGGCGGAGGGCGATGGATTTTTTCGGGCGTAAAAATCCATACATGTATTCGTTCGGAAAGGAAGCAAAGCCGGTGGTTCCGTGTCGTAGATTTACGGCACGTAAAAGAACCTTAAGGCTGATAGAGGCCACTGAGTAAAATTTCCGGTCTTTCACGCCCAATATAGAATGGGACGCTAATAACCATAGCAGTTAAGGAGCGTCCATAAGTAAAATTTAAGTTGACTGTACGCGCTTATTATCGCGAAAAAGGGAAAATTCACTTGCCTCATCCTTGGTTTGGGACTTGAATTCATAACAGTAATTATACCTGCTCCCCTGACAATAACCACTCCTCCATCCAAAGCAACCCTTCCCAGAACATTAAATAGGGATGTGGCTTTTTACGGGTGTGAATAAAGGACATACAAACTTACTCTTATTTCTCACTTCAATAGTTAAATTCCTGATATTTGAAAAAAGTTATGTAAATAAAATAAAACTCTTTATACGCAATGTAAGTGTAAGAAAATTACTAAATAAAGACGTAAAGGGGAAGAAAATTACTAAATAATAACCTAAAATCGAAAAAAAAGGATCTAAAACAGAAAATAGCATAAAACTTCAGAATTTAAGAAACGACTTCTGTAATACAAGGCATTGATTTGGGCTACCTCCACACCGTGTTTGGCGTTAGCAGTGATTAAGTTACTTAACTTCTATGTAAGCACCTCGAGTTCGATTCTCCGTAGTGGATTGTTATCTTTTGTTCTTATAATTCGTTTTACTGTAATATAGTTAAATAATATTGCCTGTGTTATTTCATTTTACTTACAAATATAATTACAGTAATGGTGAAATTTGTGGTATAAAATTAAATTGACTCTTCTCGACCGATAAATTAGTTGCATGGTTGCCATCTACCGGTATGATGGGTTACTAAATAAACTCTACATATATAAAACGAAGAAAACCTGTTATATTTTTACTCATGTATTTAAAATGAAAGGGGGAAAAATCGAATAGCTCCTCGGAGATTTGAACTTGCAACCTTTGGAACAAGTAATCTGTTAGCTCTACTACTGGGCTAAGAGTGCTGCAGTAAGCCACGAGCTTTAGTCATACTCCACTTGAGAACCATAAGTCAATAAAGTGTGTTTTGGTTACAAATATTCATTGTTGAAACACTTTGAAACATCTGTCTGAAATCTCGTATATGAATTATTTTCTGAGGGTTATTATTATTATTATTATTATTATTATTATTATTATTATTATTATTATTATTATTATTATTATTATTATTATTATTATTATTATTATAGCTGTGTTTTCCATTATAACTATTACGAGAATATACCTCAGTCTTGTGAACAAAGTATGGCTGTCCCGAGCTCTCACGGAAATATCCGATTCAAGCTCAGACGCCCGCCATTTTTAAATTGACCGAGTGTACACGTTAGCAACGCTTATGATTCAACAGTTAATAGATGACATATGTTATGAGATTCTGGGCCCTGTTTAATATGATAGGAGATAGCGAGAGATGTTTGAAGAAATATAAAAAAACCCATATCTTGGAAGTGTTAGTGTTTTGTTGAAGTTGTCTCACAGCTTAAGAGGGAAGGTTTTGTCCCTGGCAGTTATCTACGAGTTGACGAGAAAAGGAAACCTTCACAATCTCCAATCTAAATTCATAAAATATGATGTTGCAGTCATACAACTTCCTCTAACCATTATAATTTACTTTCATATCTATTCTGCAAGTTACTCGTAAAATAATTTAATCATGATAAATGCTTCAACATGCGTTTAATTGCACTTACATAGAAGATAACACTACGCTAACACGATAGTCAAATGTTCAACAAAGCTCACTCTGTATATGCTGGCCTTGAAATATAGAGTACTTTGCGAGTTTGTGGCACATGCACGGAGTAAGGATTTAATGTCATTTGCTCAGAAGGTCCATTCTGGGAATTTAAGCGATTTTGAGTGCAGCTTGCAGGGATTTTGGAATAATTAGTGTCATTTCTTTCAGTTTATGAAGACTACTGTGAATAAACTATTAAACCTCGGATTTGTAACGTTGTACTTTGTTCAAAGAAGTGTTAGGAGTTAGGCCGCTCATGTCTTCAAGGACTTTGCTGATGGACAGGATTTGGAAATATTGAGGAACACAGCAAGCTAGTGGCTTGAGCTACGTCTGCAGGATTTATGTCGAGCTCAGAACAAAGTGCTGACTGTGGGACGCTTTCACTCTAAAGCGGATCTTCCTTAAATTTGAATTCTAGCGACTGTTTCTCTTTTCAGACTGGAATAGATAATAGGGTTGTATTATTCAACTAATACTAGACCCCACAGGTCCAATCGCTCTCTCCTCGTCTCTCAATGTCTCTCCCTCTCCTTTCTATCTCTCAGCTTCTCTCACTCTTCTCTTCCACTCTGCCCCTATATCTTCCCCTTATTTCTCTCGTTCTTTCTCACCTTCTCACACTTTCTGTTCCTCTCTGTGATGATACGTGTGTTCATGTGATGTTTATAAAACCGACAGTAAAGTTGCTTCTTCCGAGATGTTATTAAAAATTAAAACATGGGGAATAGGCTTAGCATAGTGCATATTCTGCAAGTTACTTGCCCTTGTAATGTTTATCATGTTAGCCAAAAGGCAATAAAAATTGCTGAATTGTAATGCATCAGACATAACCGACTTACTCATTTATTCCATATTATATGTTGCCTTTAATATCTAAGATCATATCCGTGGTTTTGATTTTGGGAGATTTATGTAATTTCCTTAAGATTTCTTCCAAAACCGTCTGCAATCCTTAGTGAAATAATAAATGTATAGAAGATAAAGACGACCCAAAGCAGTAAAAACGGAACGATGAACACAATAGTAAACGTGAACACCACTGCCGATGAGCAGTTGTTCAAAGACAAAGCCGTCGAGACAATCTAAGATGTCAAAGTCAGCATATAAATGAAACACAAAAAAGAAGGAAAGAAAGAAAAGAAAAGCCACAGAAGTATAGAAAGCAACCTAGAGAGAAACAAAGAACACACACAAAAACTTCTAATGCTTTACATTCACACGACTTTCTGTACCCACTATGGTTTATTTTTATATAACTTCTACAAACTATTCTTACAAAACGTAAATTTTCTATCTACTTCATGTTATCGAGATAGACGTTTGCAGAATTAGTTTGCTTGTAGGTATAAAGAGGATGCTGGAAACCGAAGCGACAGCCAAATGTTTAAATGCGGGTCGCTCTTTCCATTATAACATCGCGAGAAACAGCTGAATCGCGATAGCATTTCAAAAATTGAGAAAGTATTGAAAAATTCAAACCAATAACAGCTAATATGTTTGAAATGACTGATGGATCAATAAAATTTATTTGAAAGAAGTTGTCATGTTTTGAAGACATTACATTTTTTTTGTAATAAGTTTTTGTCTATATTTCAAGTTTACCGGTTATACAAAATTACAATATGCTCTTTTGGAATGCAGAAGACTTCAAAGGCTATTAACAGAAATTAGATGCGCATTTTATTTTTTATGTAGCTATCTTAAATCTATGGCGTTTTCATCAAAATCGTTAAAGGTATTTTTGAGAAAGTTCAAAGGATGTTTTGGGAGTGGGAATTTTTTCTTGAAAATCTTCCTGTCGCATCTTTTGCAAGGTATTGCAACTTACATGTCAAGTTTGGTATTTATGCGACTTTTCTATTTTTAGATATGCTGCACACTGACAGGCGCGCGCTCGCGCACACACACACGACCTTTTTCTAAAGATATTTTTTATTTTCCCTACTACGTATAGTAAGTAGGGGAAGTATTGTATTCCACCCAAAAATGAGAAACGAACAGTCGGATAAACACCAAACTTGGTATTTAGGTTCAGCATCTTAGATGCGACACGAAGGTTTTCAAGAAAATCCCCCCACTCCAGACTACCCTTTACATGGAACATTTTTCAAAAATTTTAATTTTCTCAAAAATGGCTCTAACGATTTTGATTAAAATATCACATGTTTAAGATACTTTCATGACAAATAAAACGTATATCTTGATTTTTCTGGGAATGTCTCCAAAAGTATTCTTCATTGTGAAAGACTTTTGCATAACTGGCAAACCATAAGAGATAGACAAAATTTTACTACACAAAAAATGTAAAATGTTAAAATACACAATTTATGTCATACACATTTGTTTTTGTTGAGTGAACCATTTTCGAGATATTGCTTGTTATTCCCTTAAATGTTTCAATACTTAATACTTTTTCTCAAATGGGAATTCGTTATTCATTTTTGTGTCTTGGATATGCAAAGAGTATTAATCTGTGGCAAAGAGAAAGGTGCTGCACCTAGCAACCAGCTATTATATGTCGATGCTTAAAGACTACTGTATTTCTATATTGCCCTTGCAAATACAAAACAAGGGGGAACATGTACGCCTTAAGCGATAGTCAAATATTTTTAGAACTGGTCGCTATGTGTAAAATGTAATTCTCTTTGCATGTCAAAAGATCGTTTCTGCAAATGTTTATCTCGATTAATATGAAATAGATGGAGAATAAGAGTTTGTAAAACTAGTAGAGTAGAGAAAGTCATGCGAGTGTAACACATCAGATTTTTTTATTCAGGGTTCCTTCTTCTTCGGACAATACCTACAGCATATGCCGAACTGGTGGAGAAATGCACACGAATGTTTTGGATCCGTCATAAATAGAGGAACTTATTTAAATTTATACAGAAGTATATGGATCTTTCATTCACCTGTGCACCAGGACTCATCAATGTCCACTTGTGTGTACGGGGCATATTACAATGGGATAAAGGCAATTCACCTCGAGATGAAGCCACTCTTGATATAACGACGTATATTCGGCAACAGCAAGCATCATGAAGGTCACATTTGTCTAAATTTTAAAGCCATGTTACGTATCCATCTTTCAGATTTGGAAATTAAGAGGTCCTAAAGGTTTACGTTGCGCAATAAACAATTTTGATGAAGTGAAAGCCATTACGTCGGACCTTTCCTCTTGAGTAGGACATTGCTTCCTCGTTTCCATACACGCGCGTGTCCAAAATCAGATGATTTTAATGCGGTGAATGACAATGCGATGAAAGCAGAAGATAAAGGTAGTCTTTCTGAAAAAAGACCTTGAATAATGACGCTGAAAAATGAATTCTTTAAGGAAAACATATGCAAAGGTGACCTTGTTTACATAATATAAATTTACATTTCGAATACTGCATTGCTCTCATTCAAATGTATGAAATGTGCTCCTCCAGAAGGACTGCTCGTATAACCTGAGTTAAAGCAGTATCCTTCATGCTCCTTTGTTAAGGCATTGTCCCTTTAATGTAAAAATGGCTTCATTAGAATTTCTTACTGACTAATCTTCGAATTTCACTTTTTGTGGATTTTATTTTGTCAAATAAAGCTTCTTAGAAAAACACGGGAAATAACATTAGTCCATTCTTTGACGCATTGGATTGTCATTCAGTGGGTGTCAGCAAATTGAAAGCCACCATATCTTAATGTTTAAAAGAGCTTATTGCTTATCTCGAATATTTTATCTTCTGAATGATCCAAAAGGTACAAAAATGTAAATTATTGTTAAAGTATTAAACCGAAATAAATTTTTCGATTATCCAAAAGAAGAACACAGATCAAAGGGTTAATGCTAGGTTAAAGGAGAAGGGTTTCAATTTGCTTATAGCGTGTATTTTCTAGTTCCGTTGTCTTGAAAACGGAGGTGACTAGAACGTCTTCTGTGCACCTAAATGGTAGGGATTGCTGGTCCAGTGAACATTAGGTAGAGGTGAGGGAAGGAGTGAAATGCCAGCTCATTGGAGCTTCTGGAGAACGAAGTGAAAAGAGCTGAAGAAACAACAGTTTTGCTAGGCTCTTAGGCTCAGCAACTTGCTTTCTTTTCCACAGACTGTGTGAATTTGCTCTCAAGACTCCGGAACAGCAAAGGAAATTAATTTTCAAAAATCTTTAAATCGCTTAATACATAGAAGAGTACAGCGAAAGTCAATCTGCGAGTATCGCGAATAATCGTAAACTAGCGCTATTGTTCTGTGCTTCGCCACCGATTGCGATTACAGAGTGCTGAACTACTACATCGTCACTGTCAGTGGTGGGCGAATGCTAACTTAGGTTTACTTGCCGATTATCAAGATTGCATGGCTTATTCGCATGAATTATTTGGAATTGCAATGTCAACATTCCCTAATTTGTGTGATAACTAGAGACAGGCAAAATATGAAGAAAAAATTAACAAAATAGGACACTTTTTCCCAAAATATGAAAATATGAAGAAAAAATCACAACATATGAAATATATTTTTATAACCAAAACATCTTAAACCTAATCGGGTGGAGAAGGTTGACTTCATCATTTGAAGAGATAGCGTTGTTGATTTTTGTCCGTATTTAATAATAAAACACCAATGAAATGCAACACATTACATAGAGTTTAGAAATCTTAATCATTATGAAACCTTTAAACTTAGAAGAAAAAATAAAAGAATTAGTGGTTGCTTTGTCCTTACTTAATACTAATTAAAATATGCCACTAAAAGCTTTTTAATATTATCCGACAAAAGATTGCATTATGTGTCAATATTGTTTTGTACGATGAAAAAGATCGCTCAATCACATGATGTAATGGGAACATACTTGCCTCGTGCTAGATTTGATAGCTTCACATTTGCTGGTATGTGCGTGATCTTACCTTCATGTACCTTACTAACTTGGTAGAGCATACAGTATGCCCGATTCTGTTCCAGCAGTAAATTATATTTCTTAGAAATGCCTTCCTAGATGTCCCTGGGACTTCTGCTAAGTCTTCGCTTAGTTCTTCCACGAATTGGAACTTACTGGCAACCTCTTGGCTTCCAGCTTTTGTAGTACAGCAGGCAGTTTGGCAAAATGTGTCTGTATGTAAGCCAGTTCTCCCTTATCTTGCTCATTTGCAAATGATTCTTGGGCAAGTTGTATACAGCTTACAGATTCTGAATTAAACGTATCAACTACCTATCTAAAACAATTAAAATTACACAATCTTAAAAGGTTTGCATAATTTAGCTCTCTATCAATGCTGAACATCACATTCACAGGCATTTCATTTACTTGCAATTACAATTCATGAAATCTCTGCAATGTTACTCTGTAGCTAAAGAAAAATTCAAATGACTTCAAAAGGTATTGCTACAAGGCTTACAAGGTGCATTACATTTAATGTGAATAGATGTTAAAATCTGTACTACTGTTCATGCTTGCTCAAGTACTCACCAGAAATTCATGAACTGTGAACTAGAAAAACTAAAATGATAGGGGAACGTATTCTGAATAGTAACTGTAAACTTACACATTTAATGCTGTCAAAGTTGGCAGCTAAAATAAGACTGCACTGATCCATGTTCCTCATCTTGTGAGAACTGGTGGGGTAGCAAGGCAATATCTCCTGCAAGCTCCTTATATACCCGAAGGAGCCTTCAAGAAAACCATCCACATCCTCAACAGAGAACTGCGCCCTTATCTTCTCAACAACACGCGTTATATGCAGCATTTCTGGGTAAACATCCTTCAGGTCTGCTGCCTTCACCATGTACGATGCCCATCGCTTATCACTAGAATCGGTTTCTCCTCTTTACCAGGCTTCTCCTTAAGATGCCTAAACAGATGTATGAAACAATAATTTTAAATTATTTCCTATTTTGTGCAGATACACACTAAGCATATTTACAATATTCTTGCATAATTAAATTTCTGCTTTAGAAGTAATTTGTTTATTATTTAACCTTTCCCTATTGAAAGTGTCCATGTTGCACGCTTAAAATAAGGCCACAAAGTCAATTTTATAAAATAAAAGGAAATTCTGAAAATTAAAACTTAGAGAGATTCTTGGACGAATCGAGCCACTGTTTCATTGTTGACCTTATCAAGAATTTTGGAAGATAACACTACGCTAGCTCTTATTTCTCAGTTGTATAATCACATTTCTGATGCATGAAATTATCCATGTGTAAAATTTCAATAATATAAAACTCTTTATATGCTTAATATAACTGCAAGAAAATTGCAAAATAACACACGCCCCCAAAAATAGAAAATGCTAAAAATGACATAAGTATGCATTTTTATAAACTGGGACCAATGGTAAGGCTTCGTGTACCCATACGTTAGCAAACCGAGCAGGATAGTACAGGCGGTTACGTCTGTGACCAGCATTCGGGAGGTCCCGGGATCGCTACCCGGAGACCGCCCACTCTGACCCATGGGATATTTTCGGGGATTTTCGGGTCAGACGAATGCTGGAGTGGTTTCTTTCGTTCCCCGAATTTCATGTCCCCCCCATGAACATTTCGTTCATCTTTCATCCCTTTCTCTTTCGGGGTTAGAAATGTCGGCGATGGTGTTTCGATGCAACGTGGCAAGGGAAAAGGATGCTCGTTGTGACTCCGTCCCTCGGCTTTCCGCTGGCTGCCGGGGTATCCGAACCCCTTGAGGGGCATTGAACCCCCTCTGTGTGATGTGGAGTTCCCGGTCTGCTGTCCCTCTGTCGGGATGTGTCTATCTGGAAACTTGGACCCTGTCATTGTTGTGCTGTCGCTCCTGGTTCCGACCGCCCGGTGTCTCCTCTCGTCTCATCCTTCCTCCCGGGGACGCCTCCACGTGAGGTGTAGGTACAATATTCACTGTGGATCGGTGCCGAATCCCCTCCGTAGCCCATTCAATCCAATCGTTAACAATGCCTATGATACAACAATTTAAAGGATGGCATGCCATTAGAATCCGGGCCCTGGTAAAATGTCAGATATTCCAATGTTTTGATTTTGCATTCCATTAGAATCCCCTCTCCCCCTTTGAGCACTGTAGTTAAGGTGCCCATATAGTTTGATTTTCAAGTGGGACTTAATATATGCAAATTTTGTAACAATCGGTTGGGCCATCCTACCCGTTAAAAGAACACATGACCGCGCGCACGCACAGTCTTTTTAATGCCATATTTGACGTCAGTGTAGCCCATTATTAATTACTCAAGACAAAATTAATACCTATATATTATACAGAGCTTTTTAAGTTAGATTCCCCATTTTTCAGCAAAACGGGTAACATCACGTCTAAACATTATAATTTGAAAATATACAGTGTAACTCGTTTTTTCATCGCTTGCATTATAAGCTGTTTATGATTACGCCATACCAAAGCAGTTGATTATCTGTATTAATGAATTAATGAGACAGTGAATCGAGAAGCTGCTAAACTTCGCACTTGTGGGTTAGGGCATTTGAATCCCCTTAACGATACAACGCGAGGGAGTTGTTTACTCTGCTATTAACAAGTAAAATATATCTCAAAAGTATAAAGCAAACATAAACAATTATCAAAATAGGTAACTGAAAATATTGTGTAAACAGTATGCCAGCCATAAGGCGGAGAACACGTGGAGTAATTTCAAAAGCATTAATTATTTCTGGTGGAGTTGGAATAAGTAAAATGACCTAATTTTTTTAGTTCGGAAACCACGGTGTGTCTATAACTACACATCACAAAACAGGCCGGAAGAAATCTGATGTTTTGCATTCACTGAGTTTCTCTACTTTTCTTACAAAAGCTTATTCTATTTTCTTAATTCTTGATCCAGATAAATGTTCAATTCACATTTATGTATTTGTTGTAGGATTCAGTAGGTAAAGCGATAGTCAGATGTATAAAGAGCGTGTTGCTATGCGATGGCCTTGAAATACAAGGCTTTTTGTACGACCTCAAGGGGGGAGGCATAACGACTTTCCAGTTGAGAAAAGTATAAGTATTTAAAAATACATACCAATAACAAGGAATTTCTCGGAAATGGTTAACTCCACACAAAAAATGTATTTGACATAAATTGTGTGTTTTAATGAGGTCTACATTTTTTGTATAGTCAGATTTCCTCTATCTCTTACGGTTTACCAATTATACAAGTCATTCAGAATGAAGTGGACTTCTGTGGCCCTTCCCAGAAAGTTCAATATATACTTTTAACTTTGTCATGAAAATATATGGTAGTCATGGCATTTTAATAAAAATCATTAGAGCCGTTTTGAAAAAATCAGAATGTTCAAAATATTTTCCATGTCAAGGGTAGTTTGGGGTGGAGGTGATTTTCTTGAAAATCTTCGTGTCGCATTTTTAGAAGATGTTGAATTTAAATTTAATTTGGTATTTAACCGCCTATTCATTTTTGAGTTATGCTGTTTACAGGCACACACATGCATGGGCCTTTTTCTAAAAATGCTTTCTTTTTTGGGTTCTAGGGGCCTCAAAACATATTTCCAATGGAATCTCGATTCGAATTTTTGAGTAGAATACAATACTTCCCCTACTTACAATACGTAGTAGAGAAAATAAAGCATTAACGTATTTATCTGCCGTCCTACAAAATTTGCCAGAGTGTAGGCAGGCGTTCAATTCTTCAGGAAAGTTACAAGTTGATACAAATGCTGTTTATCACGATCGCACGGCCGTGACCCTTATGCAGATTTCAGTAAATTGGATGACGTCTTGTTTTCTTGATCAGAGGATTTCTTGTGCCGATAACTCGTCGTTTCTCCGCATCGTTGCTCATTTTGATTTGCGAGGAGGAAGGGAATGTTGGGAATTTGCCGCGCTGCAGGTCATCCAACCAAAGCAACAAAAGAACCTGCTGGCAACATAAAAAAGTGTGCAGTAGGTTGTCTGCTCCCATTACAGTTCACTGCCTCGTTGCCCCACCTGCACTCCCCCTTTGCCCTGCATTGTTTGGAAATGAAAGTAAATGTTTAATTACCCGTCTTAATTCCCCATTCTTTATAGCCTAATTAAAATATCCACTGCACGGTTCGCCACTCTTGTATGAGCTCTAACACCGTTTTGAGATTTTTGTTTGTGAACTGTGTGCGCCTCGCTATGTGTGCATCTCGTGCATTTTGAAACTTTAAAATGCTTAAGACGTGGAGTGAAGATTGGTTCTGAACATAGGACTTAAGAATAGTCGTATACATGCTCGGTTTTTCCGAACTACTGAATTTCTGACATGTAAAAGTTTTTGAAGAAGATTTATCCCTTCTAAAAATTTATGGCTTTACAGTTGCTATAAAATATGTTAAAACATAGTATAGTTTGTGAACTATAAAATTTCGGAAGCTTTTTACTTAAAAGCGAGAGTAGTACGAATAACGTGTTTATTACTGGTTTTCTAACTTATTTACTGCATGTATCTATCATTAGACCTAATTTAACTGCTTAAGTTGAAGTAGCCAAGATATTTTAAGCTGTTCTCTATGAACACTATCTTAAGAAAGAGCACTTAGCCTTGTCTGGCTTGGTCTCGGCTCGGTTTATTCTTTCTTGCCATAAAACAGATCCATTAATTCGCCCCATACTGCAATCTCCATTTCTTCGCCCTTGCATCTCAAGGCTTTCTTACGACATATATGAAGATGGCATCTTTTTATACAGTTAGGTACATTTCGTTGCACAGTTAACTTTTTAAACTCCAATGACGCTTTAATGAATTTCATTTACCTCTCCTAGTTCTTTATGGAATTATTATATAATAATCTAGAACATTTTTTATGGTGAATTCTCTCCTTTAACTCTTAAAATTATAATTCCGTACTGCCCTGGCTATTCCTAATAGCTTGAAAAATCCCCTTATATTTACGCAAAAGGTTGTGAAAACTTCCTTAACTCCCTTCCCCCATTCAGGCCTAACAGTCTTTCAAGTTCTGGAAATTCTGCATAACCAATACCTACTCTTTGGCAGCGGCAGAATCATAGGTTGGCATGGTCGAGTAATTCCTTAGGTAATTACAGTAGTTGAAATTGTAAATTTTTGTACCTTCCTTTTGGCCCTGAGTTATTTAAAACACAAAGGCTACACCGTTTTCACATGGTGCAGAAACCCTTAACATAGGTATATAACGAAATATAGGTGAAGCTAATGATATATGAAGGTTCCCAACTCCCAAGCCACCAAGTTAACCTCTTTGGAAGAGACATGGTCTGCGACCATTGAGAAAAATGTTTTCAGTTGTTAATATAAAATATAGGTTCATGATTTCTAATGTTAGCAATTTTCTCTCTGTATGCAATTATCTCTCTGTATGCAATTATTTAGCCCTGCTAACGAACTTTATTAAAACATAAGCACAATGGAAAGAAAGCAAAACTTTTTTACTTGAATTATTAGAAGTTTTCGGCACCCACAAACTTCATGCGTACATCTATAGAATTAGAATGAAGGTTATTCAGAGGTTTTGACAGTGTTTTATTAGCCAGGCATCTGCAGTATTTGATAAATAACAAGTAAAGAAATAAATGTATTCGTACGGTGTAAACATCAACTATTGTGACTGCTTAAATGTTACATCGTGACCATCTATGTACACTTATTTCTTGGAATAAAATGTAACCGGCTTTTGTTTCTTACACGCATTTCCTGTGAAGTACAGCAACTATTTTCTACTCCTTGGCATTCTCAACTAAGGCTTTCTAAATCCCTTTTAGTCTTCTAATAATTAATTAATGAATTGAAATCAGAATGTGTTTTATAGCTCATGGCCGCCAGAAGGAATCGAGCTTTTCAATGGCGAAACAACTATTAAAATCGGTTGAGTGGTTTGTGAGATTACCTACCTACATACATACAAATTTTCTCTCCTTATAATATTACTATAGATTTAAGAGTTTAAATGCGGTACCATAAAGAGCAGACATGTGCATACAATTGTCAGCATTGTTGTTAGATTTAGTTTCTGATGCATTCAGTGGACACTTCGACAGTAGAATTAACTGTGTGCACGAAGTTACTATCTCTACTTAGTATAGCAAGTAGGGAAAGTATTGCATTCCACCCAAAGATTAATTTAATCGGAAATATACAGCTTAAGACAAAATAATGAGCAACAGCCAGAGAGGGAGTTCGTTCCGGATAATGTCGGAAGCATTCGCCGACGCTGGGTTCACAATACACGATTTAGTACCACCCTACGTTCATTTCAAAGCTACGCGATAACTAGGAAGATGCTTTAATTCGGTTGTGTGCATGCAACCGAGCGGTGAAATACATGTATGTTATAATTGGAACAACCTGGGTTCGAATCCTTTGCGTAAATTCTGTTTTTATTATATAAATTTTAATTTGTTAAATATATGGCAATGCCGTATGTTTTCCATGCATAAATTATCTGTTAATTTTAAGACAATTATGCATAATAACAAACAAATTACTATTTTCGTTTTCAAAATAAGTGGCATGTGTAGTAGTATGTGTTCTAAAGTGCATTCCATACTCTTTCAATGCGATTGCATGCCGTGCCAGCGTATAATGTCCAATTCTTAAACATTTGACTATCGCTACTCCCTTTGTATCTATAACGAAATGTGTAATATAGCTATTTCTGCAAAGTTTATTGGGATTAAAATAGTAAATAGAAAAAATAAGCTTGAGCAAGAATAGTTTGTATGGCTCACTAATAAACGATAGAGAGGGTAGAGAAAGACATATGCATGTATCACAACAGATTTTTCATTAGACTGTAATATTTCCTTATTTCTTGTATAGATTGAAAACGAAAAGGAGTGTGTTTCAGTTTTTATGTGTGAGCATAAAATCAAATAAGCCTTAGCAATCGGCAGTTGCATAATAAACATTGCGTTTTAGCGTGTTAGGAAAAAAAAAAAAGCTATGCTCCGGATACGAACCTCGGTAAGCCTCATCATCGCGTGCCTGCTTATAACCGCACCCAATTTTAATTCGACTCTCAGCGCACATTTGGTGACTGGAACTCAATATGAAAGGTGACAATAGACCGAAACTAAAGGTACGCGTTCCTTTTTTTTTTTAATTTTATTTTATGTATTTACTCGTGAACGCTCTTTAACTACTATAGTTCTTAGCGTCCCATTTTATATTGGATATGAAAGATCGGAAATTTTGCTCAGACCTTTTTATCAGGCTTGAGGCTCTTTTATGTGCCATAAATGTACGACACGGGACCACCGGCTTTACTTCCCTTCCAAAGGAAGCCATGCTAAGGATTTTTACGCCCGAAAAAAAAATCCATCTCCCTCCGCCGGTTTGAACCCGCCACCTTGGGAACTGGAGGTTAGCATGATACCCCTAGACCATGGAGGACGATACACGTTTCCCGAGACACCTCTGTGAACCGATCGCGGAAATGATTTGGACCTGTCAAGTATACGCTTCCAGAGTCACCTCATTTTTTTGTTATGGTGTATGTTTTGAGGCCCTCTGAAACCCCCCCCCCCAAAAAAAAGCATTTTAGTAAAAAGGGTTTATGTCTGTATCTGTAAACAACACAACTCAAAAACGAAAAGTCGGATATATACCAAACATGGTATTTAGGTTTAGTACCTTTCAAAGATGAAATACGAGG
The DNA here is from genome assembly GCA_030765065.1 of Deroplatys truncata. Lineage (NCBI taxonomy): Eukaryota > Metazoa > Arthropoda > Insecta > Mantodea > Mantidae > Deroplatys > Deroplatys truncata. The sequence goes on along the minus strand of CM060976.1, from coordinate 61,130,600 downwards.
ATTTTCAAGAAAATCCCTCGATCCTAAACTACGTTTACATAAAATTTTTTCGAAATTTGTTATTTTCTAAAAAGGCTCTTAACGGTTTTTATTAAAATACATACATTACAGATGTTTACATGACAAAATGTATATTTTGAATTTTCTGGAATTAGCCTATGAAGTTCTCATCGGAAGGAATTTTGTATAATCTTGTGTAACTGGTAAACGTTAAGCGATAGACGAAAACGTACTGCACAAAAAATATGGATCTCTTTAAAACACACATTTACTCAAATAATTGTTTTTGTGGCTTAAGCCACTTCTGAGATATGTTAGTAATGGTTCGAATTGTTCATTACTTGGTCATCCTTTTTAGGTCCTGTCAATATTCAGTTGTTTCTCGGGATTACACGGAAACAGTATGGAATTTTAAGGCCAGCATATAGCATTCAGTTCTTAAACATTTGAACTATCGCTGTTCCCTTTGTATCTATAGCTCTTTCTGCAAAAGTTTATTTGGATAAAAGCGAAATAGAAAAATAAGCTTTAGTAAGAATAGTTTGTATACCCATTAATAAACAATAGAGAGGGTAGAGAAAGTCACGTGAATATATCATCAGATATTTTTAGGATAGGTTGATCAAAATCCCGAGCCGTGTCTTATCATTTGTACAACCAACTGGTCTAACTAATCATCACTGTGCAATATATAAGAACAAGGCTGAAAGATTAAGTGATAATTGAAAGGAAAATAAAGATAAATATTGGTCTTTCATATTTTGTACTTTCTTTCATGCTTACTTATAGAGGAGGTAGAAGAAATATGTAATGCATCCATAAATTTGATACAGAAATTTCACCAGAACATGCTTTGAGGTGCCCTGAAACCAAAATAAGATTTTAAAAAAACATCCCAGAGAGGGAGGGAGGGAGAGAGAGAGAGAGAGAGAGAGAGAGAGAGAGAGAGAGAGAGGCACAAAGTTCATGTTATATTCTAGACCAGTATGGTCCAACCCGCGGCCCTCTCATACTTTTATAAATATAGTCTTGAAATTTTAATGTATAAATCAGCATGGGAAGTTGTACGTTACATTTTGATGTAGTTTCAGTTAGATGGCAGTTCAGTCAATGACATCTAAGTAGTATGTTTTCCTTCGAGAGACGGTAACACCTTATGTTTGCTATATTTTTAGTTTTAAATCACCGCCATCTCGATGTAGACCTTCACTCTTCAAGGTGTATCTTGTTCTGTACGCTGTAAGGTGTCATACCTGACGTTCAAAATGGCGGAACCAAAAGATGTCGTGTTGCAGACGAGAAACGACAATTTAGGCTAAGTGGCAAGACTTATTTTTTTTATTGAGCATGACGGTACACCGCAATGTGTTATTTGTGCGCAAGTTATAAGTGTGGCAAAGGATTACAACATAAGTGGACACTATCCTGCTTGCGTAAAACAAAGCACCTACGACGTATACCAAGGAGCAGTAAAGGAATTGCATGTTCAGTGATTTGAGGCAGAAGCAAAGGATATTTTTTCGGCAGCCATTATACACCGTAGTTTTGACAGTATGTTATGAGGCAAGAGCAAAAAGTCTTTTAAGGACGGTGAACTAATAAAACGGTGTGCTTTAAAAATGGCAATTGCCTTTGGGGAAAATAAGATAGCCAAAATGTTTGAAACACTGTCTTTGTCCCAAGCACTAAGCAGAAGAATTAATGAAATGGGAAATGATGTTTCTACCACTCTTCAGGACATTATGTGGAAGTGTAAATTCTACTCTCTGGCACTAGATGAGAGCATTGATATAGATATTTTATCAGTCAGCTTCTTATCTTTGTCAGAACTATAAGTTCCGAGTTTGAAATTCACGAACTACTGAAACTACAAAGTTTAGAAGTCAGTTCTAAAGGCGTTGACATATTTAGGGCGTTGGATAGTGGAATTTCTCAATGTGGTGGTTTTGGTAAATGCTCTGGAGATGGAGCTAAATCTATGGTTGGTCATAAAATTGGGCTAGTTGGGCTTCGGAAAGACAATGGGATACAATGCTTGTTTTTTCATTGTATTATACTTCAAGAGGTACTCTGTGGGAAAATTGTAAAACTCTGTTTCAAGAGGTACTCTGTGGGAAAATTGTAAAACTCGGTAGCACAATGAAGACTTGTAAATACTGTAAACCTAACAGGAGGCAAAAAAGCTCAAAGACACATATCATTTGTTGCATTTTTGAATACTCTGGGAACATGATGCCATTTCATTATACTGTGAAGTGAGCTGGTTTAGTGCTGGAAATTTCCTAGCAGTTTTTTTGAGTTACGGAATGAAATTCTTACCAATGAAAATATTGGGCATGAAAATCAAGATAAGCTGAGAGATAGCCAATTCATTCATACCCTCGCCTTCTTGACTGATTTAACATCACATCTAAATACTTTGAATCTGAAACTTCAAGGTAGAAAACAAAATATACCCAATTGGGGCATATTCAAGGATTCCGCAGTAAACTTGATTTAATGTAAACTAGATTGAAAGAAAATGATGCAGCACACTTCCTATCTTGCCAACAACTGCAGGAAGAGGAAAAAGAAGTAAATTTAAGTGAGTTTCAGGAAATCACAAGTGAAGTGAGGGAGTTCAAGAACAGATTCCAAGACTGTTGCTCTGAAGCCAAAACTTGCTTTCTTCAACAACCCTATGGAAACCGGTGTGAGCAGGTGCCCTCTGACCTTCAAATGGAGATTTATGATTTTCAGGTCGATCCATTCTTCCAGACCAAAAAGTGATACGTTCCTGAGAATGTTTGGAACTACATATCGAAAGGGCGTTTTCTTAAACTGCACAAATTCTCGCTGCAAATGCTGTCACTATTTGGCAGGACATATGTGTATGCGAAAGTGCCTTTTCAGCTCTTAAAGCAATTAAATCAAAAACGAGAAATCGCATTGAAAGTGCTTCACTAGAATCAAGCCTGAGTCATTCCCTGACAGAACTTAAAGTAGATATTGAGAAACTTGTATTTGAAAAGCAATGCCAATCTTCACATTAACTTTCCTAATCATAAAGTGTGTCAGATGTATAAATTTTTTTTGTGAACATTTTTTTGTTTTGTTAAAATATTGCTTGCCTACTTCCTGGACAGGCGAGTTGTATTTCATAAATCTCTTATCTTTCATTTTGTTAATGAGTAAATTGTTTCAACACATAAATAATATGCAAGTAAAACTTTAAATGTTTCTATAAAAAGCACTGTGGTTTAGCTCGTTTGCTTTTCCTGTACTCTTCAGTTGAAATAATTGAAGTGGTGGCCTTCGCCCTATAATACGTTCCTATTGGCCCTCAGCTAATGAAAGGTTGAAAAACACTGTTCTAGATCATTCTGAAGAATTACAGGTCAGAGGATGTTTTATTTTAGAGACATTTAGCAGTAACATCCACCTGAATTTAATCTGAAGTAGAAACACTGCTGTTAAGAGCCATGGCATTTGTTTGATAGTAATATATGCAGAAGTCGGAACAAATAAATCTGTAAAAACTGAGACAATCTTCTTTTTCCGGAATGCATCACATCTTCCTTCTTAGTGCAGTGTTATAAAATTGAAGTACATCTATAGATGTAAATACGTATATCCATTGGGAAATAGTTTTTACGTCGCCTTTTAATCATTAATAATTTCTGCAAGGATTTGCTCAAGTACGAGTGTATAGTAATGGAACTTGATATCTGTTCACGATTTTCGAAAAAAATATAGGTACGAGAACAAAAGCGACCAGGTTAGGTGCGAGTCTACTCCGGACTGCTCAGCCAGGACAGATCTTAACATAAAATATAAATTATATGGTTTGTTATGTTGTTTTCTTAGAACAGCCTTAGTAAATGCAAAACGTGATTTTAAACGTCCTTAGATAAATTCGCTCTTGGTAGTATTTATTACAATGCTTTGAATACGTTACCAGAAAATGAAAGATGAGGGTGTATAGTTTGTGGTATATTTCTGTCCCTCGCTTTTCTAAATTAGCTCTCTCCTTTTGCGCAGTCTTTTATTAAGACTGCTGTGTGAAATATCTCAAACAAATGATAAACTAGTTTGGTGCCCGACTCCTGAATTTGCAAGAAATGAATTAACCAGGCAAATGAATGCGAATAACAAAGGACTGTGGTGTTGCTGGAAATAAATGACATCTTTCCAGGTTGGTGCTATTTTCTTTTTCTCCCTCGGCCTCTCTCTTTGTATTCCTCTCAGATTCTTAGTTTCAGCTGATCCTACTGTAGAATTCGCTGTTTGCACTGGATAGCTAGGCAAGCATAGCGATCAGTCCCCTTAGAAAAAATGCTTACTCATTTCCTTGTTATATTTGCCACGACGCACGTGTTGTAAGAAATCAGAGGTAGTGAGCACAACCTAATTGGCCTGCTGAAGACGTGGTAATTGGGGAAATGAGTTTCCGTCTGCGCAGTACAGGGCAGTCGATGAGTGTTACTTCTGACCCGATCACGATCGGTGCTTTTCTGTCCGCGTGATAAGTTTACATGTCAGTGTCATACGTTGGAATTGTGAATTATCTAGCGAAGACGTTTGGTCATGTAAGTGATTGTTTTCTGTATTTTTCCCCCTCATTACTTCTGACTGAAAATGGAGTGACATTCATGGAATCAAACATATTAGATGAAAGAAAATATGCGCAAGAGTACGAAGGCATACAGTCCATCGCCGCCATCATGTCATCATCCATAACCACATCATCGGTCGTCGCCATTGCTATCGCCGCCGCCACTACCACCACCACCACCACCACAGCAATAATAATAATAATAATAATAATAATAATAATAATAATAATAATAATAATAATAATAATAGGAAATGCTCGCCAAAAGCACTGCCAACTCAGTGTCTACATCAACAACACTGTCTTGCTACCATTGTATTGTCCGGTAGTACATTTGTTGAGCCTCTCCTGAGGAAATATAAACATTTCATGACTTTTCTTAAAACTGCCATCTTTTTGACTCTCTTAGGGATTAGGTTTATTATTATTATTATTATTATTATTATTATTATTATTATTATTATTAAATAATTAGCTAAAATAGCACTAAATTAACCATTAGCATTTGAGTACCTAAACAACGGCGATCCAAAACTTGTTCATAATGAAATATTTGATAGTGCTGTAGTATCTGTAGTTAATCTGTGTAGATGTTTCGATTTAATTACACTATATCACGATTGACGCAATGTGTGTAAGGCTTAGCAGAAATAAATCATTCCAAAATAGTAAAAAATAACATTAATTAAAAGTGATTTAAAAGTAGAGCTGTGGTCAGCCTTTTCTAGTGTTCTGAAAATTTTTATAAAAAGGAGGAACATTTTGGGGACGTCTGTAACAGCTATATTCTGTACATGATTGTTGTCAAAAAGAATGTATTAATATTCACGGCGTTATGACATTTTATTAAATTCATCGGTTATGGATTTTGAAGAACTGAAGGCTAGGAAGTGATAATCACAAAATAATAATACGTTGCTAGCGGTAGACAGCCTAGCTTGATTGAAATTCGTTTCCTTCCCCTATTGGTTAAAAGTAATGTTACGTATTGAAAGTGGAACAGTCTATGTGAACTGCGACGTTGCTGGTGGAAAATTTTCTTCATTGAAAGTAACTTGAACAAATTAAGCTTAAAGGTAAGGGTTTTCATTTACACTGAAAATTATTATTGTGCAATTCAATATAATTTGAAATTCATAAGATTGTTTTTGGTTTTCACCACAATAAGAAAAGTTTGTCTTTAAACTTCTCACATTTTAATTACATGTAGGCAAGGCTCTTAATTCCATCAAAACGAGTGCTGGTAATATAATGTAATGTATAATGTCTATGAAATGTCTTATCCACCTCCAAAACAACAATAAGGCGAGTAAAGGGTGCTCCACTTGCTACCCATCATGGAGTCTCTTAAATTTTAACAAGAAACATATTCCAACATTATATGAAGCGAAATTGTTTTGTGATAACCTCATGTGCTGGAAGTGACCAACATTGGAGTTCAAACAGTTTGTTCATAAACGCATTGGCAGAATAAGCTGAATTAATTTTTATAAGAATTCTGATATATTACATTCACATCACTTTGTCTACCCTCTCGTTTATTAGTGCCTATAAAAGCTATTCTTACGAAAGTTTATTTTTCTATCTACTTCATTTTAATCGAGATAAACCTCTGCAGAAATAGCTACATTACTCGATTCGGCTGGCCCCGTAGCTCATTCGGTAGAGCACCTGCCTGTTGTGCTAGGGGTCCTGGGTTCGATTCCCCCAAGATTAATCTCTATCCTCCCTAGAGTCTGAAAATATGAATGAGAGTGTGTATGTGTGTATGATCTAATGATTAAAAACCAAAAGTGCAAGAAACCCAACGACAAGAGTTACACGAGTTAACACCATTGCCAATAGGCAATAAGTTCCAAAGGAAAGGCCACCGATAGGACCAATGTAGTTAAAGGCGGGGTCAAAATGGAACTAAAAAAATACTCGCTTCATTATCCAGACAAAAGAAATGACGACAGTCAAATGTTTAAGAACTGGCTGTTATATGTTGGCCTTTCTCTTTCCATACAATCTCTAAAAACAGCTGAATGTCTACAGTATTTAAACAAAAAAAGACAAAGTATTGAATAAATCGAACCATTAATAAGGGATATCTCGGAAATGGCTGATGCCACAAAAAGTTATTTGAAATAAATTGTGTGTTTTAGAGAAATCTACATTTTCTTTGTAGCACGTTTTCGTCTATCCTTAACGTTCACCAGTTATACAAGATTATACAAAATTCCTTCCGAATGAAGAGGACTTCACAGGCTATTCCCAGAAAATTCAAGATATATCTACATTTTCTTTGTCATGTAAATATCTTTAATATATGATATTTTAATAAAACTCGTTAGCCATTTTTTTTAGAAAATAAAACATTTCGAGTAATGTTTCGTGTAAAGGGTAGTTAGGGGTAGTGAATTTTCTTGAAACTCTTCATGCCGCAGCTTTGGAAGATATCGAATTTAAATACCAAGTTTGGTATTTATCCGACTTTTCGTTTTTTAGTTACGCTGCTCACGCGCGCGCGCGCGCGCGCGCACACACACACACACACACACATGCAGACCTTTTTTCTAATTTTTTTTTAAATTCATGGGTCCTCAAAACATATTTCTGGTGAAATCTCGGTTTTCGAATTTTTGTAACTAAATTGTAGTAAATGTGGAGTTTTGTAAAAAGAGCCTCAGTTTCTTGAATAATAATAATAATAATAATAATAATAATAATAATAATAATATGTAAGTTTATCCCACATTTAGTATATTTATGCCGTCCTTGGTAAATTAAAAACACCTGGTATACAGAGAAAAATACTCCTTTTTTATGGTGTATAAAATTAAGTATAATGGTGGACTTGACACACAATATCGTAAATACGAGGGCTACGATGTGAATGCGTTATAGCAAAGGAAGAAAGCCATAGATTGAACGTCACTGATGATAGGCCCATTTTTCCCATAAAACACGTTTCTTTCTAATATACTTTAAAGGCAAATAAATTTTTTTTCAGTGAAAAGGAATAGATGCAGTATTTGCTTGCTTTTATAACTGTTTATGTGCCCTTAATTCCATTCTTTTATGTGTACTATAAAATTTATCATGTTTCATCCTTGACATGTTCGCTACGAAGAAAAGTAAAATGAAACTCAAGACAGTTTCCTAAAATACGATTCAACCAGTAAATAGAATACTAGACAGCATTTCCTTAATAAGTAATGATAGTATCAATTCTATTGTAGAAAGCATTTTATTTTCTGAAAACAGGATACGATCTCAACCAAGTTGAATGTTTCTCAAGTACACGTATTACAAACTTTTGCAGATAAATAACCATTCGCGTAGTTTTTACTTTATCACTTATCCGTAATGTTAAGTAGAGGAATGTTTGTATTTCACCTAAAAATTCTATATCGAGATTTCACTAGAAATGTATGTTTTGAGGGTTTTCAAAATGAATGTGACAAATAAAATGCATACTTGAATTTTATGCAAGTACTCCGTGAAATTCAGACAGTATCCAAAATACTGCTAGAATTATGTGCAGTATTTTGTAAACGGAAAATAAAATAAGATAGCTAAAAATTACCGCAAGAAAAACGTAGCGCTCATTAAAATACACCTCGTGTCAAATTTTATCTAGGTTTGCCGTTTCCGAAATATTCTATGCTGCATGTTTACTTCCCCAAGTAGTCATTTGTCGGACATGCCTGAAATTTTGCTATTCTTCTTTTTCTTTCCATGGCGACAATACATCAAATAAACTCGAGGTCGAGGTCCGCGGTTCTAATTCCACCAGGATCACCCTCCCTAACTGATACTTTTACTTTCTTCACCACGTACATAGATGGTAGAGAAAGCATTGCATTCCACCAAAAATTCGATACCGAGATTTCATCGGAAATAAATGCTTTGAGGCCCACTAAATCCAGAAAGAGCATTTTAAGAAAAAGGTCTGTGTCTGTGAACAGCATAATCCAAAAACGAAAAGTCGGATAAGTACCAAACTTGGTATTTAAATTCTGCATCTTCCAAGAATGCAACACAAAATTTTCAAGAAAATTCCCCACCGCAACTACACTATACACGGAACATTTTTCGAAAATTTTTATTTTCTAAAAAAAAAAGGGGGTTTAACGATTTTGATTAAAATACCATATATTAAATATATTTACATGACAAATAAATATCTTTTGAAGTCTTCTTCATTCGGAAGGAATTTTGTATAAACTTACATAACTGGTAAACGTTAAGCGGTAGACGAAAACGTACTTTAAAAGGGGGAAAAGTGGATCTCTTTAAAACACAATTTATTTAAATACTTTTTTGTGGCATAAGCCATTTCCGAGATATCTATTATTAATGGTTCGAATTGGTCATTAAAGTCCTTTCAACATTCACTAGTTTATCGCAATTGCATGGAAATAGTGTAGAATTTTAAGGCTAGCATATAGCTCCAGTTCTTCAACATTTGACCATCTCTGTTCTCTTTGTATCTATAACGAAGTGTGTAATCTAGGTATTTCTGTAAAGGTTTATTTGCATTAAAAGTAGATATATGAAAACAAGCTTTAGTAAGAATAGTTTGCATACTCACTAATAAACAATAGAGGATAGAGAAAGTCATGTGAATGTATCATATAAGATTTTTTTTCAATTTTTTTCTCAGTTCTAATTAATAAAAAATTTCGGAATACCTCCAGGGAGGTATATCCTAAACTTCGGTCTGGAACGTCGTCTTCCCAACAGTTTTCTTTCTCAATTTTCAATTCAAATATCATCTGTCCACTGCCTGTGGTGTGTTGTAATAAGGGACATTAAGCAGTATTCAAAAAAAAAAAAAAAAAAAAAACGCGCGCGCGCACACACATAGAGAGAGAGAGAGAGAGGGGGGGAAATAATTTCTTTCCAGAACGAATGGGTTTTTAATGGGTCTAGAATCCTCAAAAAATGATTTTCCGTGAAACCTTTTATGAATTGTTGGGTGTAATATGTTTTTTTTTAAATCCTCAACCGATTAGATCATTTGGATGATGCTTGAACATAATAGGTAAAATAATGCCGCGGGTTATACGGTATTCGTATTCTGGATAAGGAACAAACCCGGACTAGGTAACTCCGGACCTACTGAATGTGAGGTAGACATGGTACCCCCCATACAAGGAAGGTGGGCCTCAAGTGCATTGCTTTCTTTGACTTTGGCAAGGGAATAAATTAAGAAGGAAAAATTGCTATTAAAATAAAAAAAATGGGGGGAGGACCAAATTATTTTTTTCATTGTGAAACAGAGGCATTTTCTCAAACAGCCTCGTGCAAATAAGTTTGTTTCTGCTTCAAACCAAGGGTGCTCAAATTTCTCAGGTAATCAAATGGAACTCCTAACACAAATTTCTTCTATAAAATATTCTGTATTCATACCTGATAAAAGTTTGAATAACGAAAAACGGATCACTCTGGCAACACGTGAAAGCACAAACCAAACTGAAAACTATATTGAAGCCATGCGACTGCCGCGTTGGTCGCGCAATCTAAAAGACCATGCGACGAGAATTTGGGTTCGCGCGCCACAGAATCTGCGCCACAGAATCTGGTATAAATTCGTACTTTCAGATTGCGCGACACGAAATCGCTTGCATGCATGAGGCCTAAGAAATCTTAATCATTCCTGATTAATTTAATAACTTAACTCAAACCATGCTTCATGCTAAAAATTGCGTAGGAACGTTCTCCTGTAGAAAGTGATGGATCTACACGCTTCGATATTTCGGCCGTAATAATCTCACTCGTCCACAAACGTTCTGCACTAGACTCATAAATAAACTTAACGCTTTCTTATTCTGAACTTGATGTAAAAACCAAATGGGTACAGTACCTAATGAAGGACTAACAGATAGGTACACAAAAGCTCAGGTGCTTATCAAAGCATTCAGTAAGAAAAAAATAAATAATATGGATATTTTATTTAACAGTTTAAGTAAATGCAATAAACAAAATTTAATAATAGAGACTAACGACTGCCTCTATGGTCTGGTTGTTAGCATTCTAGCTTTCAAATCCAGAGGTCCCGTGTTCGTTTCCCGGCTTGAGGATGAGACTTTCCTAGAGTCTGGAGTCTGGAAGTATGAGTGAAAGTGTAAATGGTATGTGTGAAATTAATGTTTACATGGAAAACCGAAAGGTTAACATAGTAAACGAGTCAACATCATTGAAATGAGCAATTGTTCCAAAGGCAAAGCAGCCGATATGACCTTAGATGTTAAAGGCGACATATAAATGGAGCACGCGCGCGCGCGCGCGCGCACACACACACACACACACACACACACACACACACAAAGGAGACTTAACAACTAAACTATCTTAGTTTTATCTGAAACTTCAATAAATAGAAACCAAAAACTATAAGGTTGGTAATGGTGTTTATGCGGGGTTTTTTTCGCGTGGAGGAGAAAATGATTTAATCACTAACCCCAGCCCCGATGGGAGTCGGGACTGAGAGTGCGGGACTCACCAATAGTCGGCATACCCACTAAAAACTCCTCCACCGGAAGGAAACTGGAGGAAGAAAAAGTGGATTAAAGTGTGGCTTTGTGCGGTCCCGCATAGCACCCGCGTAAGTAGATTGACAGAGATTGGCTGCCGCGCAATGGGCGGGAGCGGATAAAGGCAGTTGCCAGGTTGCAGCCCTGAAACCTGACTGCAACACTAGTGAGAATGGCGAGGGTTTGGAAGAGAATGGAAGTTAGGATTGAGGATGGTACTGATAATGATGCTGCTGTTGCTGGTTGAACTCCTTGCATTGCTGTAAGAAGCGGGCGACTCTCTCTGGCCTCTCTTCTGTCGGGGAGCCAGAGCTGTGTTCCGGATAGTGTCTTCTATGGCGTGAAGTCTGCTTGCTGTGGTGTCCAGCTGCCCAGGCAGCGAAACCTGTTGAGCAACTGACGTGGTTTGGAGATCTCTGATGAGTTCCTCCAGGGCTGCCAGCCTCGCCGACATGTTCAGGAACTCCGCGTGAAGATCCTGAACGGCTCGCGTAGGCCCTGGATTTCCTCGGTGACTGCGATGATCGGCGCTGGTGATGGTGCTGGTGTCGGCGGCTGTATAGCTGTCGTTGGCTGTGATGAAGGTGCTGGCGGCTTCGGCGATGCCTTCCTGCGGAGATGCAGAGGGCAGAGCGCTTGGCCGGTGTAGTGGGACGACCCTCCACAGGTTGCACAGTAGCGGCGACGGCGGCGTAGATCGTGCTGCTTGCACGTAGATGTGCTGGAAGCGCCAGAGTAATGGTACCTAGGTTCCGCCGTGCAGAAAGTCTCGTTGTACCCGTGGGCACAGCAGCGTCGGCAGGGCACCTGGCGTTCCACTCGGCTGGCCTCAATGCGTAAGCACCGCCCTAACAATGGCAGGCCCGCCCTCAAGGCCGCTTCGTGGTCGCCAGGGTCTGCAAACTCGATCCTGACGAGCGATGAGGGTCCCTGCGCTCCGTAGATCCGAGCGGCCTTAAAGGCTGAAGGCTGGTGAGCTGCGTTGATGAGGAATCTGACTGGCAGGTCCCTCGGTACCCCTCGGATGACAGCACTGTACCTCCCATGAGGCACAGGTTGGATTTGCGCTAGCTGGGAAGCTCCCAGGATCGGCGGCGTGAACACCGGTGAAGGTGGCAGCAACTGCGGAGGCAGTCGCGCGAAGCTGTGCTGGATGGCAGTGAAGTGACGGTCGAGGCATAGGTAGCCCCGGGCTGCGGCGGCTGCGTCGGGTTCTCCTCGGGTGCCTACTCTGCGTACCTTCTTCTTAGCCATCTCGGAAGATACGAACACGCGAGATATATTGTAGCGTCTGAGGCGGTATGTGGCCAGCTATTCAAACGCTGTTGCGACATCATAATTTCAACATAAAATATAATTTCTTCAAAACAAGCATGTTAAGTTGTGGCGAAACAATGTGCTTAGGGAGAAAGGGGAGACAATAAAAATGTAAATTATCTGCTACTCTTACCATAATATACTTCAACAAGACTTCCACGAATCGTCATTCCACCCTGAGCACTAGCAGCACCACATGAAGGATGACGGAACGAATTACCGGCGAAATTAAATTGCTTCAGACGGTATCGAATACTACTACATTGCGCAGCTTGGGGATCATTAGCTTTCAAACATTTTATGTTTTGTTCCTATATTTTGCCTTACTTCATAAACTTGTAACACATATCTACATAATACTAAGAGTAGACAAATAGAAGTGGTACCTGAACAGTGATTCGGCATCTATGACTAAAGATACTGGATTAAACTGCTCCTAACTTCAGGTTTTAGAAATCATACATTTAATGACTAGTATCTGGAAAATGATGAGCACTGTAGGTTAGAAAATACAACAGAAAACAAATGTGACCCAAGCAATCGGAGCAACAATACTGCATAATTAACAAAGAAATTCAATTATTGCTAAACAACAGCTAACATTATTGTCGATTAAATGTCGGTACTTTTCATAGAATTTTCTAAACTATTTAGTACAGTTGTGTTCTTTCCATTTTCCGCGTTTATGTTTTCAATGTTTTATTATTATTACTATTATTATTTTTTCTGGCTAAATTCCTTACGCATCTTGGACATTTTGAACCAAGCAATACAGAACAAATTAAAAAATATGATTTTTGCTTTTTTGTAAATGACGTTTATGACAATGCGTTTTACTCTTGCTTTGGCACTGTCCGTGTGTTTCTAGTATATTCCCTTAAGAGTTTGTTTTTAATTTCTTCAGATACGCATTTAGCATCTCAAAGAGTTTTTGTCCATCAAGCAATTAATTATTAGTAGTGCCTACATTGAACACATTGGTCCTTTGCTCGACTATCGTTAGCTTTTTAGCTAACGCTGTTAGGAGCTCGCTTTTCTCTTGTTTAATACAGCGCTGCCCAAACGAACATTGTAGCTTATCAAGTAAACACGACTAAGAATGACGTGTCTTTCTTAGAAAGTGAAGAAAATTAAGGCGTATTTATGTAGTGCTATTTATGGAATACATCACTTTCTAATAAACTCTCTTTCTGCTTTTCTAGGTCATAAGTTCGAAAATCCAGAGACAATTAACCTTCGGCTGGAACCTGGAATATGGTAAGTCAAAAATACACTACCAACTGTTTACTTAAATAGCTGAACTTGTGATCGTTTGTCGTTTGTTAGCTGGTAAGTTAAGCTGATAAAAATTTGAGAAATGTCTTAGAGACGACTGAATTCCAGTTGGGACGAAAAGAAAGGTAAACAATAAAGGTCCAAATGTGTTTTCTTAAATTAATATCACTTCAACTGTCTTAGCATATTAGCAATATTACAGAAATAAGTGTTTTGCTAATTGTGTGAGATTCATATTTTTTTGTAAACTAAAAACCATCCGGAATAAAACGGTTGTGCATGTTTTTGCTTCTTGAGGTTATAAATGAAACTCGAATCTATGAAATAAATAAATACCGTTAGTATAAAATTAAAGTAAAGGCAATCTTTAAAATCACTTCAAACGTATAATACATCTAACCGTATTCTAGGTCACTTCCCTTGTGGTCGAATGGTCATCCTTCTAGCTTCTTACACCAGGTCCCGGGTTCTATTCTTGACTGGGATAGGAGAATTTCTCTTTAAAATATACGGAATCATTCTTTATCCTACGCTGAGTCTGTTAGTGTGAATGAATACGAGTGTGTTTCCTAATAAAAATGATTAAAAAATAAAATTTCTAACTTCGAGTTGCTAACACCATCATTTATTGCTAAAGCCAAAGCCCCGGAAACTGGCGTACAAGTTAAAGGGGACAATATAAATGCAAAAGTAAGAAAGGAAAGAGAAAACACCATTAGTCTTTTCCCAGGCCAAAGCGATGTGACCATAGGAGTTAAAAGGGGACTACAAATGAAGCAGTTTAAAAAAAAAATCTAAAGAAGACGTAATCACCATCGTGCTTCTCAGTTTAATTATATTTTGTGTATAATTCTTACCATTTTGGTTAAAGCAGAATTTAATTACCATGAATTTTTAAGATGCAAATGAAGCTCTAGCTTAAAATATTAGAATACACATGTTTTTTTCTCTCTATTTTATGTCGCTTTAACTACGTGGTCATATGGCGTAGGATCTGTTAGGGGAGAACTCTTGGATCGGTTAACCTTCTAGGTCTCATCCCTGTGCCATACCATCTTCCTTGGGCACGTGTCCACAGAGGCCTTAGTGAAAGGCAGGTGTATCTCTGTACTTGTATACGTGACGATCATATTGGCAGCTTCGACAGTTGTCCACAGTGACCTTAGTGCCAGCAACTGTTATCTCTGCTTCCACGCTTGCCGGGCAGATGGCATTGGGGTGCCATCCAGTTTACTTGCTTTCATTATATGTAGAAGTTCGCAGTGCATTCACTATTACCATCTATTTCAATGTTTTCTATTGCTTTATACATAACGTGGAACTTTGGGTCGTGGTATTAAATATCCATTCCGGTATTTACTCTGGCAACTGAGGGAAGAAAGAAAAGAAAGAAAGCAGGAAGGAAGGACTGACTGGGAAAAATCGAGTTTAAGGCTGGTTCACAACAGCCCGAGAACGGTACGAGTACGGGAAGCAATGCACCATGCAAGATATTGGTTCACAGCGGCCCGGTAACGAGAACGGGAATGCATATCGATCACAAAGTGAAAGTCGATTTTGCGCATTGGGGTTTCATTTGTTTTAACTGACCAATGATATTTTTTCACCTACTTCCAAATTAGCCGAGCCAACGTCAAAATTCGATAAAGTAAACATTATCTAAATGCATATCAATTACATTTCCAATCCCTCGGTTTATGCCAAGCTTTCATTCCTTTATTTAGTGGCATACATTAAAATTGTTTATTTTTCTTTTTTAATTTCCACCAGTTTTAGCTGTTGTTTGTAGCTTTTGTTATTGTTTTTAGGTAATAGCCAGTTTTGAGTTGCATATAAACAAACTACAAATGACCCCTTCACCAGAGGAACCAACGCTGATTAGATTTGCGGATGTCGGGATGAGGTTAGGAAGCAAATTTACTACTAATTCCTTCCACTTTCATGTTTCCAACTTGCAACTATAGAGAGCACTAGTGGCTGTTTCATGTCACGGCCGCCTAAAACAACCTCTTGAGTGAAGAGTCTAATGTGCACAATATGGATTTAATATGCCGTGCCCGGGAACGAGAACGAGAAAGAAGTTGGGCAACTCTTCTTTCCCGTTCCCGGGGCCCGGGAAGGCTTCCCGTCGGTTGTGAACATTCCCATTTGAATACATGTATTTCAACTTTCTCGTTCTCGTTCTGGTTACCGTTCTCGTTGATTGTGAACCAGCCTTTAAAGTTGGAGTGCTTTACCTAAACGCTACAGAACCAAATAAATAGCCATTTATGTCTTTAAATTTTTTTATATTAAAAACCAATTGTGTGTCATGAAAGTACAAATTATAAGTATAATAAAAGTGCAAAAGACAAAATCTCGAAATTGTTCACATTTTTTACCAAATTTCACCGATACATTGCCTTCCAAGAAGAAGAAGATTTTCAACAAAGTACACCCCGCCCCACATTGAAATTTTCTTAAAAAATGATTATCTCGATTTTGTTTAAAATATATTATGTTAAAGGTATTTGCATGGAACCCCCCCCCCAAAAGTATATCTTGAATTTTCTTGGAATAGCCTGTGCGGTCTTCATCTTGAATGATCGTGGACAAAATCTTACTACGGAAAAAAGTTAGACCTCGTTAAAAACACATAGTTGGTCAAATACTCACTTTTGTTTTTTGTTTGTTTATTTTTTTGTGGAGTTAACCGTTTCCGCAATATTCATTGTTATTGGTTTGAATCTTCAATTATTTATACTTTTCTCAACTTGCAAGTCGTTATTTTTTTTTTGTTTATTTATTTTTTGTTATGTAAACAGCACGGAATTTCAAAACCGTCACATAGCGACAGCTCTTTAAATTCTATCACTTTACCTACTATCCTGTAACGAAATATGTAAATGCAAATTGAAAGTTTATCTGGATTAATAAGTAGATGGAATAATAAGCTTTTGTAAAAAATAGTTGGTAGAGGAGCGAGCAGAGAAAGTCATGTGAATGCAATACAGAATTTTTCATTCCATCCCAAAAACCGATTACCAAGGTTAAATATATGAGTACTGTGTCCGTGTTTTATGCAGCTAAGCACTTATTGCTTAATTTGAAATCTTAAGTAAAATTGTTTCATGAATAACCTAATATTGATAGAAGAATAGTTTTATATGAATACTATAATATACACGTATATATGGGAATTTGTCATCAGTAGAAAAAATTGTGTGGACACCGCATAAGATGTTTTAGACGGCTTCTGTGGTCTGCTGGTTAGCATGCTAGCTTCCAAATCCCGGCTGGAGAGTGGGAAGTTTTCTTCAGCAAGGATTATTCCGTATCCTCCTTAGAGTCTGGAGGTATGGGTGAGAATGTAAATATGTATGAATTTAATTTTTATAAACAAAACCCAACGTAAACAAACTCAAAGATTAACAGAATAGTAAACGAGTGAACATCATTGCCATCGAGCAATTGCCGCCGATATGACCTTACATGTTAAAGGCGGACATGTTCGTTCAGTGGGAAGTTTTGGTGATTTTTAACATGAGAATTCTGGATAAGTGTTAATATCTGCTAGAAAACTCTGCAGCATAGGCAGAAGGGTCTAATGTATTAGACGAACTTCAATTCAAAGTATTTTGTATTCCATAAACAGCTTTTTTTCAATGAATGTAAAGCGTTTGTCTTCCTAAATACGCAAATAAGCAATAAAGCGGACGTGGAAGACTGACTTAAGACGGGTAGCTCGCCAAGTATACTTTGCTTTCGTCTTACAACGTGAAGTGCGTTACATAGTAGTAGCTCGTGAGTAGGTATACGTTTTGGGTGCTCACAAAATTTAAACCAGTCAAATTGGGACAACTGCAGCCGCTCTTAAAAACACCAATAATAATAATAATAATAATAATAATAATAATAATGCATAACTCCTCTGAAGAGAGAACTTTTTTTTATGTTTGTTGTGTAGGTACTAATCGAGTACGCCGTGTTAGGGCAAGAACTAATAATGTGTCACTTAAATTGTAGTTGAGATTATAGATATGGAGAAACCGGGAGAAGTTTCCGTTCTTGTGCGCGCTACTTATACGTTTAGTTATACTTCTGCTACAGTGGCAACTTCTGCCGTAGTGTGCTACCACCTAGTGACATTGACGTAAATTTAGTTAAAGTATGGAAGCAGAGTTCGGGAAAAGCTTCGCGCTTTTTCACGTCTGCGCAACCCTTATGTGTTTGGCCCCATAGGGTAATTAGCCATACCAATTGCACATTGCAGAAGTTCGTTAAAACGTGCACAAGTCAAAATGTACCAGCGACTTTGCTGCCATGTCTCATCAAGCTAAGAGTAGTAGCGCGGTGGATTTCAATGCCGTGGATTTTACATTAACCAACAAATCCACAAGGTGTCAAAAGTAAGGGTGTTCACGTGCTCTTATGCAGCAGCCGCCGCCACTGGCGCTTAGAAACGCTGCTTTTATGGATGGAATGTTGAAATCCAGCTCGTATCAAGTTACACATTTGTGAATGCTATGCAAGAGATTCTTAGGGAACAAAAGCGAACAAGGGTATAAAGATAGGTCTCGAGGTTCGAAAGCCAAGTCAAAGGTCAGATCCGATATGGGAAGGTCCCCTAGCTTACACTAAGGACTGACGAGGCGATAACAAGTGTTCATAGATCAACACTGTTGCGATAGCAGAGGGAAGACGTAGACAATTTGTGGCTCCAATGTGGTAGGTATTATTCTTCTGCCCCTCGATTTTGTATGTGCATGCTATAGCACTCGATGCCTGAGTTGATTTCCTTAAATCTATTGCTTGCATATGTTGGCGTTGTTAGTTAACGACGTTACTTATTTATAACACAGGAACAAGAGGGGAACAATGTCCAATTAAAATGCACTAGCTAGGCTATACTAATATTATAAAATGAGAGAATTTGGGTTAAAAATTACACAAACTGGAGTTTTTCCTTATGCTTGCAAAGCAGTTTATGTCCACGAATTACAGTGAAGAAAAAGTTATATGACCTCTTAAAAACTTGTCTTACCGAAATTTATTAGTACGTAACAAAACTCTTCAGAAACATGCTCATAACCTTTTTTTAGGTAATTTTTAAGGAATCTGGACGATAAGCCAGGTATTTCTTTTCTTTTTTTCCCATCACATATGTTAATACATACTTTTGCATGGAAAACTGAACTTTGCTATTACAGTTTAACGCCATTCACAGAGTCTGATTTTTCTAAAAGCTCTAATTCCTGCATAAAATATAACATAGCTAATTCTACTTTCTCTACCACGTACCTAAATTGAAATTAAATTGGGTCTTTAATTGCTGTTGTCCTTAGCGTCCCATTCTATATTGGACGTGAAAGACAGGAAATTTTGCTTCGAGATCTCTTTATCAGGCTTGAGGTTCTTTTATGTGCCGTAAATCTACGGCACGGGACTTCCCTTCCGAAGGAAGCCATACTAAGAATTTTTACGCCCGAAAACAATCCATCGCCCTCCGCCGAATTTGAACCCGCGACCTCGGGACCCATACGACCTAGAGTCTAGCATGGTAACGACTACATCATGGAGGACGACATCACGTATCTAGTAGTTAGAGGAAGTATTGCATTCCACCCAAAAATTGCATGTCGATCTCACCGGAAATATCCGTTTTAAGGTCCATAAGTAAAATGAATAATTTTATAAGAAGCTCCGTTTATACGGAAAATGTTTCAACATTTTTTTTACGATCTAAAAATGGCTCTAACGATTTTGATTAAAATATTATAAATTCCAGTATTTACATGTAAAATAAAATGGATATCTTGAACTTTCTGGGAACAGCCTGTGAAGTCGTCTTCATTAGGAATGAATATTTTGAATGATTATGTATAGCTGGTTAACCTAACAAAATAGACAAAAAAGTGCTACACAAATAAATATAAGTCTCTTAAAACACACTCTCGATGCTATGAAAAGAATATGGAATTTCAAGGTCATTATACAGCGACTCGCTTTTAAACATCTGACTCGATTCGGTTTCCTTTATCACCCTTGTACCCTCAACGAAACATGTAATGAAATTATTTCTGCAAGGATTTATCTGGAATAATACGAACTAGGTAGAGAACAAATCTGATTTGTTACTTTCGCAGGACTTTCTCTACCCTCTATTGTTTTAGTGGGGATACAAACTATAGTTAGAAACTTTATTTTTCTATCTATTACATTTTAATTCGGATAGACCTTTGCAGAAATAGCTATATTACACATTTCGTTATAGATTCAAAGGAAATAGCGATTGTTACACGTTTAAAAATTGAATGCTATATACTGGCTTTAAAAGCCCATACTGTTGCTGTGCAATCAGATAAACAACTGAATATCGAAAGGACTAAAAGAATGACAAAGTAGTGAACAATTCAAACCATAAATAACGGATATCTCGGAAATGGCTTAATGGCACAAATCAAGTTATTTGGAATAAATTTTGTGTTTTAAAGAGATACATTTTTTTTCTGTAGTATGTTTTGTCTATCGCTTAACATTTACTAGTTAATGTTGTACAACATTATACAAAATTCCTTCCGAATGAAGAGGACTTCACAGGCTATTCCCAGAAAATTCAATAAATACAATTTGTCATGCAAGTATCTTTAATATATGCTAGTTTAATAAAAAATCGTTAGCCATTTCTTAAAAAATAGAAAATT
Source organism: Deroplatys truncata (assembly GCA_030765065.1). Classification (NCBI taxonomy): domain Eukaryota; kingdom Metazoa; phylum Arthropoda; class Insecta; order Mantodea; family Mantidae; genus Deroplatys; species Deroplatys truncata. Next base: position 61,110,207 of record CM060976.1, on the reverse strand, counting down.
TCGAAAAATCTTCCAGGTAAAGGTAGTTTGCGGCAACGGTATTTTCTTGAAAATCTCCATGTTATATCTTTGGAGGATACTGAACTTAAATACCAGGTTTGATATTTATCCGACTTTCCGTTTTCGAGTTATGCTGTTCGCCGTCACATACACTGTGTATAGGAGAGGGGGGGACCATCGACAACGCTTAGTATGTTGGGTGGGATATTATAGTGAACATTTTTCAAGAGGGAACCCATATCCGGAAATACATGCTTGGACAGTGTGAAGCATCAAATTTTGCACAACATTCATCTTTGGGCAGACGAAAATCTACGTGCTCAAGTGGTTAGAAGTGCCGTACAGGTCCAGTGTTAAATGAAATTGACGTTCTTTAACTGTTGTGGTTCTTAGCGTCCCATTCTATATTGGGCGTGAAAGACCGTAATTTTGCTCAGAGGCCTCTTTATCAGGCTTGAGGTTTTTTTACATGCCGTAAATCTACGACACGGGACCACCGGCTTTACTTCCCTTCCGAAGGAAGCCCGAAAAAATCCATCGCCCTCCGCCGGGTTTGAACCCGCGACCTTGGGAACTAGAGGCTAGCACGGTACCACTAGTCCACGGAGGACAGGTCCAGTGTGAAAATATGGGCTGGGATAATGGATGACCACATCATTGGGCGATATCTGTTGCCAACCAGACTAACAGGTCCGACATACGTCACTTTTGTCAGATGTTCTTTCTAACTCTACTTGATGTGGTGCCACTTTGGGTTCGTCAAGTAATGTGGCTGCAACACGACGGAGCTCCAGCTCACTTGATGCAAATGTGTGGCACCACATGGACGCCACATACCCCAGTGGATGGATTGGTAGAGGGGGACCTGTACCGTGGCCACACGGTCACCTGACTTATTTTCTGTGCGGTGCCATGAAGACCATGTATGCTACCCCTGTAACATCGGAGGACCTTATCGCTCGAATCCACGCTGCGACTGAAATACTTATGTAACCATGTACGTCTGTCTGCACCGCCGATATGCGCTTTGCATTCCAAGTAGGTAAACAGTTTGAACCCCTTTTGTAATTTACTGCACTGATTTTATTGTAGGGTTTCTTAACAAAATGTGGAAAACACACCCATCAACACATCCGACCGTTCGCAAACTTCGACGCCCACAGCGTCCAAACCATGTATTTCCGCACATGGGATCCATCTTGAAAAGTGTTCACTTTAATTTCCCCTTCAACTTACTAATCGTTGTCGGTGTTTTTTCTATACACACTGTTTACGCACCGCGCGCGAGTGTGCGAACCTTCTTCTAAAAGTTTTTTTTATATTCAGGGAGTGTCAAAACTTGCATTTTCGGTGAAATCTCGGTATCGAATTTTTGGGTGCAAGCAATACTTGACTTGTAGGTAAGCAGTGGAGAAAGCAATAAGTTTTCGTAAGAATAGTTTGTAGAAGTTAAATAAAAATAAGTATAGTGGATAGAGAAAGTCATGTGAATGTAACACATAAGATTTTTTAATAGGATGGCAAAACATGATTCCTCCTAAATAACATAGTCTTGTGTACATCCTTTTCCTATTTACACTCATCACTAAGTGCACGTGCTCTGCGAATTGAATGTGTTTATTTCCCTTTCGGAACCTTACTGTTGTCCTTGAAGGATCCAAATTGGTTAGAAAGCTCATAGCAAGTTTTAACAGTTTCATTTCCACATCTCACTAGATTTGAAACCGAAGATGACCCATACAGTGCTAGATCATAAATCCTGTCCCTATGGAAAAGTTCTGACACCCATTAGCTGAATTAGCAAGCGAGAATGTGATAACATCAAGGACATTTGCACTCGTGTGATCATAATGTGATGAAACATAGGGCACATAGTAGTGCATTTGTTGTTCCTCTGTATACGCTAATTAGGTACATGATACTGTGTCTGTGTCTAATTGCTGACCAAAATTCCACTTATTATAATTAGATCTAGTAGTATTACAATTCTACTTTGAACAGTTACAGGCTGTCGTAGCAAATCATGCTTAAATAAATAACGTAAAGGATTAAAAACAGAAAACATAAGTGTTGAAAAGAGAGTGAGGATCTGATGTACAATAGTTTCATGAAATTCTATTGCGATTATCATTTATTTTTATATCTGTTCTACAAATTTTTCATTAAAAAGCGTATTTTGGTATTGTGAAAACTATTCGGAATGGAAAGAACACTCCATCCTTTAGAAACCTGGATTTCGTTAGTTGTAAGACAGTTGAGATACTGTACAGTCGAGTGCATGGAATCATGACGATTTGATAGTGGTTTATGTCGGTAAGGAAATACTAAACTGCCTCTGTCACGCCCAAACCTCATCTGGTTCTAACACTCCAATTCTTCGCTCCTGAGGCTTGAAACCGACCTGTGTTCGTAACTTAATGTTTGAGTGCCAGACTTTTTACAGGGAGAGCCAAAAAGCTACGAACCGCCTGCGCGGTGTTTTTCTTGTCCGCGTCCTCGGCGCTCGTTGCCGTCTGCCGCTATCATAGAAAGGCGCGGATGAAACCATACAACATTTTTAAAACTAGTTTTAAAGGCTTTACTTACCAACTTTATGAAAGGAAATGCTGAAACTGGCCACCGTCGTTGTCTATACATTTTTGGCACCTCTTTAGGAAACTATCCATCACTCGCCAATTTTTTTCTAGTCAACAGTTGAAGCCCGTACATATGTGAATACAATTTTGCCTTTTTTCAACAAGACTGCAACAGCTTATACGGCCAATATTTCGATGAAAAAAATTGAAAGTGTGTTTGAGGACAGAATTATTGGTAGAGATTTGTGGCCCCCTCGGACCCCCGACCTAACCCTCTGCGATTTCTATCTCTGGGGTAACTCAAAACAAAGTGTACAATACAAATCCACACACCCTGGAAGAATTGAAACAAAATGTCCGCCAGGAAATATCCGCATTTCTCAATGTGAACTACGGCGAGTGATGGATAGTTTCCTAAAGAGGTGCCAAAAATCTATAGACAACGACGACGGTGGCCTGTTTCAGCATTTCCGTTCATAAAGTTGGTAAGTAAAACCTCTAAAAGTAGTTTTAAAAATGTTGTATGGTTTCATCCGCGCCTTTCTATGACAGCGCCAGACGCCAGCGAGCGCCGAGGACGCGGACAGGAAAAACACCGCGCTGCCGGTTCGTAGTTTTTTGGCTCGCTCTGTATATCAAACGCAATGCGAGACAGGTTTATCCAGGTGTTTTCGAACGTTGCGTTATTGCCTTTCAGCCAATCGGTAAAATGTATCCGTTCTCTTCCCCTTCCGCCGCTCACATAGATCTGACCTTTGTTCATAGGCTAATACGTGTGTGTCGGACTTGAATTCAAACCAAAAGAGATTGGGTCACTCAGGGCTGGTGTGGGAAAAATAGATGAAAAGGAGTTGCTGCCAACACTAAATAAAGAAAAACATTTAATATACCAAAACTAACGGCACGTTTCCGTGCACTCGATTGTTCATCTGATTAATAGAAACTGTTTTGGCTCAAAGTGATATTAGATACGTTTTGGAACGTTAGAGTTTGAGCGGTCGCCTTTGTGCATAGTGCGTGGAAAAAACGTAAGAGTAAGAAAAGCCAGCGACGTTGAGAGACCGAAAGGCTTATAGTATGGTGACTGATTCAACGTGTTGTAACCGCTCAAAATTTAAACACTTGAAAACTGTCCTAAATATAAATTAGGGGCGTTTGTTTCTGAGAAACACGCCACCTCCCGAACGAAATCCCAGTTTCGAACGAGTGGAGGGTTTCCGGGTTAGTTGTGGGTACAACAAAGAGTCAGCTGTATAAAAATGAGAAATGCTCGTAAATGCAAGACGTGATATTTAAAGGCTCTGCACGAGTTAATGAAAGCGAGAGGGCGATCACAACTAACATCTCAAAATGGTGCTTAAAGTTAAAATATTGAAAACATTTAACTAACAACAGCGTGTTCTTCGGAAATGGTTAATGGCAGGAAAAGGTTGTTTGAAATAAATTGTAGGAGTTATTTTTGGCAGTATATATATATAAATCAAAGTTTTCCATGGAAAGTGGTTTTTTGTGGTGCAATACTTTGAAAATCTTCTCCTTGGATCGTTAAGAAAAGATCGACTTATGCATGAAAATTAGCATTCTTTACCTATGTTTTGCGTTTATTTTCATACAGACACCATAAATGGCCGATTTTCTACAAATGAACTTTTTAGATTCAAGAAGCTCAAAACATAAATTACCGGTTAAATATCGTTATCGAGTTTTTGGGTCGGATCCAATACTTCCTCTGCCATAGTTAAGTGGTAGATAAAGCAAGAACATACTTGTTTTAGCAGTAGAAATATTTTAATGGTCCAGATTAATTCACAAATTGACAGAGACTGCCTATGAAATAATCAGAGTTGCATAATCCAAGTTAACGAATATGATGCCATGAAGATTATTATTATTATTACTATTATTAAGTAGAATTTTGTACCAAATTTCTGTTGGCCTGTAAAGTATTTGTAGGAAAAAGTAGTGTAACCATTGTTTTGAAACTGTTAGTTCCAAAACATAATCATAGTGTTCCGTTATACAGCTCCAAAATAACATTCCTCGAACTTTACACTAACGCAAATCACTGGGGTACTATTATAGTCGGTTCCAGAAGTTACGCTCTTATAATAATGTCCGTTGCTTTACAGTACGATAGTTACATGACGGCGGTATCTCCGAACCGTCTCCGCTTCCAAGATCCAATAGGTAGCAACGTCCACTAAAAATCTTCCAGCCAGATGCTCTTTGCGATACACGTGCGAGAGGCACTTACCTGAGATGCTGTTTTGGAACATATAACCATTAGCATCGCGTAAACTGATGTTGCTGTAATGATGATGATGGGCGTGAATTCCTTAATGTGCGTTAAGTACATAATAGATTATATACAATACCGTGTTGCTAGCAGTGCATTTTGAATCCGCGTGTACCTGATGAAGGGAGATAAACGAAGAATCGCGACTTGATGCGAAAATACCTACCCGCTGCAGTCAAGTAATGTAACAATGGAGACCAAGAATGTCATGCTGTTACGTTATGCGTACTGGTAAATACTCGACGTCTTGACTGTTATTTTAGAACAGTTATTTCTAAAGTAGTATTATTTTGGAACTGGAACGACCGGAACAGTTACTGAAAAATAAACATGTTTTCCATCTCTATGGTAAAGACAACGGGATCCTAGCCGTGCGCCTACCATTTAAGGCTCCACAAACATCTTATGCAGCTGATACTCTTGTCATTAACGTAAGGTAAATAAACAGTAATTAGCAGTAAAGATGACGCATAGGGAAGAATGGAAGTACATCATTTTCGTTCTACATCACCATTATCGAGCGGACTTTGTTTTGTTTCAAGTACAGGATTTTGTCTGGGACCTTAATGTTTCCGTCCTTTGTTTGTGTTACTTAATGTAAACAAGAGTTCTCGTGGAAATGATGCAGAAACAGCGCAAGGAGACAACCCTTTCTTCGTCTGTAGGCATGAAACGACTCGTGAACGGCTGCACGCATGGAGTTAAAATGTTATGTATAAAAGTTGAATAATATTTGTCGACAAAATTTAGGATTTTTAGAATGATTTCCCAAACTATCGCTGGTAATAATTTTCATCAATGCTACCGCATTATTTCCGCTATAAAACGAGCCCTTTTGAACTGTTGAGTGACTAATTTATATGTCACTATATAAAATTAAAAATAAGTCTACATTCACATGACTTCTCTACCCTCTCTCATCTATTTTTATATAACTTCTGCAAGCTATTTTTACGAAAGATTATTTTCTATTTATTAATCTACTTCGTGTTAATTGAGATAAACATTCCAAAAATAGTTTAATTGCACATTTCGTTGAAGGTAAATGGGGGGTTAGAGGAAACCGAATTGACAGATGTTTAAAAACCGTGCAGCTATATGTTGACCTAGAAATGCCATATTATTTTCATGCAATCTCCAGAAACAACTGAATAGCGATACCCTTTAAACAATTACCAGCTTTGAAAAACCAAACCAATAACAACGGATATCTCGGAATTGGCGTATGCCACAAAAAGGTTATTTGAAATAAATTGCTTGTTTTAAAGAGATATACACTTTTTGTGTGGTAAGTTTTTGTCTATCTGTTATGGTTTACAAATTAAACAAAATTATACAAAATTCCTTCTGAATGAAGAGGGTTATTAGCAGAAAATTCAAGGTATACATTTTATTTGACATGCAAATATATTAAGTATATAGTATTTTAATAAAAATTAGACCCATTTTGAGAAAATCGTAAATTTCGAAAAATTGTTCATGTAAACGGTATTTTGGGGTGGGAGGATTTTCTTGAATCTTCTTGCCGTACCTAAACAAGTGTGGTATTTATAGGATATTTCGTTTTTGGGTTATCCAGTTCACACGCGCGCGGGCGGACCTTTTTATAAAAATGTTTTTTAATCAGGGGGCTGTATTTTCGGTCAATATCGGAATCGAATTTTTGAGTGAAATGCAATACTTTCTCTACCTACTGTACATGGAGAGAAATTAAGCACCAGTCTAATTGGTCGATACACGGGGTCTGAACCCGCACCTCGCGTATCCCAATTAGAGATTGTTTTGAATGTGGTAATTGTTCTTTCACACAAGCTGTGTGTAGGAAAAGGTTAGAAAAGCAGAATCAGACTGAAAAATTTAACAATAGCCAGTATTTGAACTGGGATCTTCCAGTTTCCGTCCGGTTGCTCTGATCAACTGAGCTACCATAGCAACATGCCGGCACGACATTAAATTGACAACTGATTCTGTTTTCCCGGTAAACTACAAAGATATCTCAACCCCAATGGCCACTTATAATGCCGAAAGTTCCGGAGTTCATAGTTTAACCAACTATTAGGTCAGTCAATGGTATTAATTGTTCTTTCACACAAGCCGTGTGTTTAATTTGTGCCGCATGTTGCCATGATAGCTCAGTTGGTTAGAGCAACCGGACCGAAACCGGAGGATCCGTGGTTCAAATCCGGCTATGGCATTGGATTTTTCTGTCTGATTCTATAATTGAGTTTGTCACAACATTTTTGTAGTGCATTTCTTTATAGTAATTACAATTACAAGTGTCAACATGCTGTGGACATTAATTTACAACCCTGTGTTCCTCATATATTGAGTATCCCTCAACGTCCAAGACAACATATCCGGCCCGTATGCAAAGCTTGCACAAAGGGACACCAAATGACTTCCCCCCATTAATATTTACCTCCTTGACGTGACCTTATCGTAAATGGGAACTGTCCTTTTCGGGTGTTGACATGAAGTTGAGGGCTTCGTGAGGCGTTAAGCCATTAACATCGCTTGTCGTGCAAAGAACGCTTGTTCTCCCAACACATTTGTGGACTTTCAACTCGAGTAGCAGTTACTATGCAAGAGCTTGCTAGGCGGTGATCCGACACATGCTGTTATCAAATGTTAATAATTTTTGTTCCCTCCCCTCTTTCCTCCTCTTCCCTGTTTCCCTCCCTAATCCGCTGACGTCCATCTTGCCATGTCCCAACAACCCCTCGAGGTCCTAAGTATAGTCGCCGTCGTCATCGGACGAATCACGTGAAGCGTATGTTGTAATGTCCTCTAAGTGACGAACAGTATTACTTTGTGTTTAATTTTGTGTGTCTGAAATGTAAAACAAAACAGTGCTGTGATAATAGGATTTTGTTTTATTACATGCTGCAGACTGTGGATCTATCAACAAGGTATGTAAGATATAGCTTCCTTCCATTCTTATCTCCAACTCTAGAATTTTCTTATTCTCTCTGGTCTTATTTCTTATCTTCTACTATAGGCGTTCGTAGTGAGAGAGTGGCTGCAAGAGTACGGCTATATCCCCCATCGAAAAATAGTGTTTACGGTTCACGATTATTGTAGTTTTCTTTTGACAGTTGATTTCTTACCCAAATAGGAAAACATGTGTATATCGTATATTCGGTGCACCTATACACACAAGAATATAAACTACATTTTTTTGTTAATTTTCAATTTTGGATGAATTGGTGTTAAATAGCTTAGGCTACTACGAAGTCAAAAATACCGTTTAAATTGTGTTGTGTATAGGTGTGTTATACTTTCACGCAAGAATTGACGAAACGATTGTCATGAAATTAGGTGTATTAATATCTACTTTAGGCCCCACTTAGAGAACATGCAATACATCTTTATTACTTTCCCCTAAACAGGGGGAGGGTGTTTCGAATTGCGAACAAAATAAAAACAATTGAAATATCTCGCTTATCATTGGTCTTTTAAGGAAAGGTGATACATAACATTTTATAAGTTCAACGTTTTGAAACGTTATTTATTATTATTATTATTATTATTATTATTATTATTATTATTATTATTATTATTGTGTATGTAAACCAACTGCACAGATAATATAGCTTATGGAACAGGTAGGTATAAGCTGTATATCATTAAAGCTTATGTTTTAAATTTTATTAACTCCATATGGGAGGAGAAAAAAGGCTTTTATACCGGCTTTCAAAACATCACATGACGCGTAGTTTGCACGAGAGGGGAAAGTGAGGGAGAGAAGTCAGGGAGGAAGATTAAAGAGGCGAGAGAGGGGAAAAGAGAAAGAAGAATCTTCACAGTTGATCCAGTAACGCTCAATGGGTTCTACTTCTAGTAATAAGTAAAGGTCCAACTATAAGACTCTTTGACAAAAAAACCGAAATATACAGAAACACTGTTAAATCTATTTAAATACAACCCGATCCCCCCCCCCCAAAGGAGAGAAAAAAAATCCGACGAAAACACAAAACAGAGACTTTCAAAAATGGCTATATGCATGGTAGGGATGAAAAATGGTATTACAAGGGGCTAGAGCCTACAAAATATTAAACATTTCTCCTATTTAGGAGTAATGTTTAATATGAGAGGAAAATGGAACAAACATCTATCAGTAACTAATTATAAAGCACGAGGGCAGTTAAATGAATTATTACGTACCCTCTCGCGGATACTCGATGTTCCGGTAGATACATTAGGAAAGATGTATAACTCTATGATAAGGCCGATTTTGTTATACGGAAGTGAAATTTGGGGATGGGAAAGAGCAGAGCATGCAAATAAAACGCAAGTAGCATTTGGAAAAGAGTTCTTGGAGTTTCACAAGGCACGTCAAATTTGGGGGTATTGAGGGAGGTGGGATGTTATGAAGACACAATACACTGTAAAATAAGGGCAGTGAGGTACCGGCTAAGGCTGATGCAGGGGGATAACTCCACACTACGTTCCAAATGCTATAAATACCAGCGAGAAAACCTGTCTCCTAAGTTTTGGGCAGCTGATTTGGAAAGGGATTTGAGAACAGAAATGTGGTCAGTATGGCAAAGAGCTGAAACAAATGACAAAAACATATGGAAAGGTGTCAAAGAAGACTAAGAGACATCAACCAATAGGAAATAGAATGGGATTGTAAAATTAAACCTTCTCTAAGTCTGGCAATTAAATAAAATTGAATTGGCGTAAAGAGGCATATATGCTTAACTTAGGAAGAAAGGAAAAATCAAGAATGGCATGGTTTAGACTGCTCGGGGGCTGGAGGGCACAGAGAATGACTGACAATTCTGGCAGGAGAATCTGCCCTTTCTGTGATTTGGATGAGAACTGGGTACATATTTTGGCAGAATGCACTCAGTGGGAGAACCAGCGAACAATTAAGCTCAAACGAAAATTATTAACTCCGTCAAGAAAGAGATTGGTATGTTGGGATCTACTGGCTGACCAGAGGAACTGGCAAAACATGGACAACTTCTTGCTAAAGTGCGCGAAGTTAGGTCATATTTGTTCAGTTAGTCAAAGGTAATTCATCTCTATTTTCCGTTTCTTGTTTTTTTGTTTTGTTTCTTTTTCTGTTGTTTATTTTGTCACCATACCTTGTATCTTATATGCATGTACGGTCAATGACCATGCACTAAATACTTGTGTAATAACTTCAGTAATTTGGAACTAATAAAGATACCTTTAAGTATACATCCATCCATCCTCTATCTAACTTTTTCTAGAGTTACCATTTCATAACTACCCCATTAGAAATTGCTGTTCATAAAACATTATTCTTTATTCTTTTACTCGCCATCAATATCCTCCATATTAAATATCCCGAAATAAGGTTTAAAAAGGTACAAAAATCTACTTGCTTAAGGTTTAAGGAAATTGTAACAGTTACATTGGAAATCTAAAGAAATCTATAGCACCAGTTATCGTTGCTTACATCAAAGATCGTGTGTGAAACAGTATCAAAACGAGGGCTAACGCATGCTATCTAAAGTAATTTGGTATCTTTAGATCGATTTTGTAATAGAACCTGTGGAGGAATTAAAAACAAATGGAATGGAGGATGTGGTACAATAATGACACATTTTCTGTTACACAAATATCACCAAGCGAATAAAGAACATAAAAATGAAACTGTATAGAACATAACGATAAATAGAAACAACATTGGCTAAAGAATTACAGACTATGCAAAGGAACTTAAAAAGAAAGGTAAAACATATAATATGCCTTTAAAAAGTCCTGGGTGTTAAAATGGAGAGTCAAGAATAGTCTGAAGGTTTTAAAAATAGAGAAGTTTGGAAAACACTTTTACGGAAGCTGAAGTCCCAGGGTTTTACCCTGTTTGGTGATAATTGCCTTAGTTAGCATTTGGCATTAACTTACGATAAAAGGATTCCATTAGGCTTAAAAGTACTTTTATTTAAAACACTGAAGATTGGCAATTAATGTGGACTAAATTAGCTTTCGCCTGCCATTAGATTTATACCAGCAATCGATTAAGATTATAGCTTTCCTAAAAGTAATGTATCTATTGGTTCTGAGGTAAGTACCTATAAATGCGGAGAAATCAATTCTCCCGAAAGCTACGCAGACATTTAGATCGTTATAGTGACATTTCAGTACATACTCAATATACAGAGTGAGCTAAAAGACTCCGAACTGCCTGCGCGGTGTTTTTCCTGTCCGCGTCCTCGGCGCTCGTTGCCGTCTGCCGCTATCATAGAAAGGTGCGGATGAAACCATACAACATTTTTAAAATGCTTTTAGAGGCTTTACTTACCAACTTTACGAAAGAAGATGCTGAAACTGGCCACCGTCGTCCATACATTTTTGGCACCTCTTTAGGAAACCATCCATCACTCGCCGTAGTTCACGCTGAAAAATTACCTGGCGGATATTTTGTTTCAGTTCTCCCAGGGTGTGTGGGTTTGTCTTCTACACTTAAGTTACCCCGAGGGGGGGTATTTTATGAACAATATTACCGGCTGCGCGGTGTTTTTCCACTGGGCGTGTGGAAATATGATAAAAACATGATAACGCACTGCTGCTATAAACAAAGTCACGCTGTTGTGTTTTGCTGTGCAGTCTGAAGTGCAGTTTTGAGTTGACGGTGATGTGATGTAGTTCAGTTATTAGAGTTATTTATTATTTTGTCCTGTACTTAGTCACAAAGTATATTATGGCTCAGTATATGTTTTCTACTGCACAGCGTGTATTTATTTATGATTCGTATGTGTTAAATCGGTCAGCTCGTCAAGTGAAAGTACGATTTGCAGAAAGATTTCCAGGTGTAAAAGTTCAGGCCGTACAACAATCCATGAACTTTACAGTAAATTTCAGGCCACAGGAAGTGTTCAGACTAAGAAATCTAAAAGACGGCGTTCGGTTCTTACCGAAAAAACATTAGACGACATCGGTCATCGTTTGGAAAATTCCCCCCAAAAATTCCATGATAGTTTCCTAAAGAGCTGCCAAAAATGTATGGACAACGACGGGGCCAGTTTCAGCATCTCCTTTCATAAAGTTGGTAAGTAAAGCATTTAAAAGTAGTTTTAAAAATGTTGTGTGGTTTCATCTGCCCATTTCTATGATAGCGGCAGACGGCAACGAGCGCCGAGGATGCGGACAGGAAAAGCACCGCGCAGGCGGTTCGGAGTCTTTTGGTTCATCCTGTAGAGGGACGTGCGGATAAAAATGACTAAAAAATCTAATTTTTAAAATATTAGTGTTATATCCTTAAAAAGAAGTGGACTGCCTCAGTGATAGTGGTCAGCGAGCTGATTTCTTACCCGGAGGTGCCGGGCTTGATTTCCGGCAGAGTTAGGAATTTTTCTTTAATTAGGATTATTCCCTACCCTCTACAGAGTTGGAAGCGTGGATGTGAGAGTGGATGCGCGTGTGAAAATAAGTAAAAAAAAGGACGAAAAGTCCAGAGGGTAAAAACAGTTCAGTTTTTTCAGCCAAAACCCCCGATATGGCCATAGCAGTTAAAGGTACCTAGAGAAATGAATCCCCTCCCAAAGAAATGGATATACTTTCGAACCGTGTTTGGCTCGGTTCCACGGACCATTTACACTGACATCTCTGCTTCATATCCAGTTTTAATGTATAAAGTGCGCGATGATAACAGTGGGTACTACCAAGGTTGGAATATCATCCACGAGTGTGTTTTTGTTTCTGGTTTTCATTTTTCATAATGTTTATTAAACACACGGTAATATAATTTCTAATTGCAAGGGCTTATTTTATTGTAAGACATTTATGCTCGCATACAACCTTCTTTGTTTGCAAAACAAATACGAAATTAACGAATATTCCAATATGTCAAACTAATAAAATATAAGTTAATATACCACTTTTATTGTTGCCCCCATTTGGGGGTATCTATTTAGAAAACGAGGACGAGGAATGTATATTTCTGTGCTGAAGCAATTTAAATATGTCTCCTCCATTAAAGATACAGAGTATTTCCATATATTAAACATTAATTTTACTTGCAAAAAATTAAAGTATGAGGAGGATTCGAACCGAGTAATTCCTACCAGATATATGCTGTGTTTCATCTTTCAGGCATCAAAACAGATGACCTTAACGTTAGGCATTTTACTTTTTGTAGCATATTTTGAAAATAAAGTAGGGTTGCATCAAATCGCATACTGTGAGTACAGAATCGGCGAATGCTTCGGGTATTTTCCGATTTGAACTCGCTTAAGATCTCCACCGTATTTTATAGTTGTATTATGGCCCAAAACGTATTTTAAAACAAAATTACTTTCCTATACTTGCTTCACGAACTTTAAAACTTTTTTTTTCCAGAACATTTTCTCAAAAGCTTATATAGATAAGGAAAGGAAACCTTGCGCAGTTGTTTCTGGTTAATTATTGAAAACTTACCTGCATAAATTTTTTCTTAAGCATTTTGACTTGGGTAAAGGAGTGATTATTTTCCAGCGCTGTTTAATTATCCCAAGTAATTTTTACAAATAGAGTACAAAAATTTTACGAGCACGGAATTATTAAATGTGATAACAATGGACACAAATTATGAAATCTATGGTAAAAATAAGAGAATTTCCCTTATTTAGTGAACGCTCGGGTGAGCGTGTAGTTATTCATAACTTAGCTTCCTGTTAAAGTTTCAAAACTGCACTAGTTAAGAATTTATCGTGAGTTTGTCTGTTGCAATACATTTTGACCCAATAGTCTTTTTAAAAGTTCATTAACTGATTGCCCTCCTCTTTGTAGCACTTAAACCCCAATGCCTTTGGTCAGTAGCCTGTCGCGGTTCAAGCAAACTGAGTCATAGCATATCCAGGACCAATCCAATGCCTGGTATGGCGGTGAAAGGAGGAAATGAAATGTGGTGATGAAAGGGATGATAGGAAAATTCACGGATCAAATTATCCAACCCAGCATTCGTCTAGCACCCGAGGAAAATCGCGGAAAAAAACCTTCGGGTCCCGGGACCTCCGAGTGCGCACCACAGACGTTACCGCCCGAGCCATCCCGCTCGGCGAGTGTATTTATGAAAAGATTTAATGCTAATTATCTTCATTATTTACTATCCTTGTTTTTGTTTGTTTTGTTTTCCCTATTTTGAAAACTAATTGAATACACATTTAACTTCTCGAGGGTTGAAAATAATTGAAAAATGTTAATATAAATGAGAGCCAGCTTATTGTGAATCATTGTACTTAATTATATTAAATAATAGCCAAGTCGCGTTTCTTCTGCGCTCTTACTTATCATCCAGGTACTTACAAAAAGATACGTTTACAAAAATTATGTGGTGTAACAGTCACACGGCTTTGTGCAACGATTGTCATTTCATACGGATCTACAACGGATCGTTTCGGAACTTTTTCTTAAAAAGCTTTGTTTATTTATTCAGGGGGCCTCAAAACATGCATTTCCGGTGAAATCTATGGAATATTTGGGTGGAATGCAATATTTTTTTATCTACTATATAAGTGTAGAAAAAGTAAAAAATCAAGACTCTGATTTTTAGAATTATGATGTTTTAATAAAAATCGTTTGTCGATTTTGAAAAAGCAGAAAAAACTGAAACATTTCCATTTTGAAGTGGCAAATATATGCAAAGAAAATGATTTGAAATCAGTCCTCGTTGTTTACGGTATGTGAAAGCTGGGGTCTCGTTGCCTAATATGAACATTTTATATTATATAGATTTTATCTGGAAGCAAGGACAAGTTTTCCGATAATTTTAAATAAAACACATACAGTTAATGTTTCTGTCGTTTCACTTGCCCTTACCAATGGAAGTAAAGGAAGTGCTGTATTCCATTAAAATTGTGGGTATTAAAACATCACAGGAAATTACACATTTTGAGGTCATCTAAAACCCTCCTAAAACATAGCATTTCCAGAAAAAGGTCAGCGTGAGCACGTGCGTGCGTGAGCCTGTTTACTGATGTCTCCGAACAGTATAACTCAAAAATGAAAAGTATTATTATACCAAACTTTGTATTTACGTCCAGCAACAATATAATAATAATAATAATAATAATAATAATAATAATAATAATAAAAAGTATTCATCAAGCCAATTTACTCTTTATATGTAAAACCGTATATCCTCAAAAACGGTTTTTAACGATTTTAATTAAAGTATCACATGTTTGATATATTGACATGAAGAATAAAACGTGCAATTTGAAATGTTATGCGAATAGCTTGTGGATTCCTCATTTTGTTTGAATTTTTAAAAAAATAACGGGGAGAAAGGCAGCATAGTGAAAATACACGAGTTATGTTAATTATTTTACGTAGAGTTAGCCATTTTCGAAGTGCTCCATAAATGTTTACATTTTCCTAGTGTGTGCCATCTAATGCGATATTTGAAAGTTTGCAATTCTTTTCTTTTCCTTCGCAAGATCCTAATTTATTCCTCCGTACTTCTAGTATAAAAGTTTGAATGTTGTTTCAGTGTCGTATGTAACTAAGTGCTCTGCTTAATTTGAACCATCTTAGGCAAAAGTGTGTTGTTTTATACACCTAGAACTGCTACTTTAAAAGTACACTGACATAGACAGTTGGTATGAAGCCAGTGGTTTCAAACTTAACGATAATAAAACTCAACATACATTGTTTACACTCGATATCGAAGTGAAGTGAGCTATCAAACCAAAGTTTCAGGTGTAGTCTAGCTGGCCTCATCACATTACCCCTATATGTAATGGGTTTTAGTCTTACTACCTAATTTATGAACTTCTATTGTTAATAATTATTTAAAGCAAACTTAATAATTGCTACAGCGTATTATCCTGTGTAATTCATATCTAACGTAATTGTTCCAATGTTAATAAAGTATTTCTCAGAAAAAGGGTACTTGGAATTACGAGGGTGTTTTTTAAAGTAAGTACTGATATTTTTTTTAAAAAAATCTGATGTGTTACACTCACATGACTTTCTCTACTCTTGTACAAACTATTTTTACAAAAGCTTATTCTCCATCTACTTCATGTTAATCGAGATAAACATTTGCAGACTCTATCTTATTGCTAAGTTTCTTGTAGAAGTAAGGGGAATATATATTTACAAGGGCAATATAGAAATACAGTAGCCTTTAAGCACATACATATCTCTTAATAGCTGGTTGCTAGGTGCAGCACTATTCCCTTTGCCACAGATTAATACTCTTTGCATGTCCAAGACAAAAAAGTCTGATGTGTTACACTCACATGACTTTCTCTACTCTTGTACAAACTATTTTTACAAACGTTTATTCTCCATATGCTTCATGTTACTCGAGATATCGAGATGTCAATCTTATTGCTAATTTTCTTGTAGATGCAAGGGGAACATGGTAGGTTATAAGCGATAGTCAAATCTTCTAAGCGCTGGTTGCTATGTGGCGCATTCTATTCTGTTTGCATATCCAGGACATAAAAAATTGAATAACGAATTTGAGAAAAAGTATAAGTATTGGAAAATTTAAGGAAATAACAAGCAATATCTCGAAGATGGTTCACTCAACTAAAAAAAATGTGTATGACCCAAATTGTGTATTTTATCGCGATCTACATTTTTTGTGTAGTAAAATTTTGTCTATCTCTTATGGTTTACCAGTTATGCAAAAGTCGTTCACAATAAAGAATACTTTTGGAGACATTCCCAGGAAATTCGAGATGTACATTTTATTTGTCATAAAAATATCTTAAACATATGATATTTTAATCAAAATCGTTAAGAGCCATTTTTGAGAAAATTAAAATTTTCGAAAAATCTTCCATGTAAAGGGCACTCTGGGGTGGGGGGATTTTCTTGAAAACCTTCGTGTCGCATCCTTGGAAGATACTGAACCCAAATACCAAGTTTGGTGTTTATCCGACTGTTCGTTTCTAAGTTATGCTGTTCACAGACACACACACAGACAGACACACGGACAGACACACAGCCAGACACACACACACACACACACGGACATGTTTCCAAAAATGCTTTTTTGGCTTCAGGGGGTCTCAAAACATGTATTTCCGGTGAAATCTCGGTATCGAATTTTTGGGTGGAATACAATACTTCCCCTACTTACTATACGTAGTAGAGAAAGTAAAAATGAATAATGAATTCCCATTTGAGAAAATAAGTATTGAAAAATTTAAGGGAATAACAAGTAATATCTCGAAAATGGTTCACTCAACAACAAAAATGTATATGACATAAATTGTGTATTTTAACGCGATCTACATCTTTTGTGTAGTAAAATTTTGTCTATCTCTTATGGTTTACCAGTTTACCAAAAGTCGTTCACAATGAAGAATACTTTTTGAGACATTCCCAGAAAATTCAAGATATACATTTTATTTGTCATGAAAATATCTTAAACATATGATATTTTAATCAAAATCGTTAGAGCCATTTTTGGGAAAATTAAAATTTTCGAAAAATCTTCCATGTAAAGGGTAATCTGGGGTGGGGGATTTCCTTGAAAACCTTCGTGTCGCATCTCTGGAAGATACTGAACCTAAATACTAAGTTTGGTGTTTATCCGACTGTTCGTTTCTGAGTTATGCTGTTCACAGACAGACAGACACACACACGGACATGTTTCCAAAAATGCTTTTTTTTGGATTCAGGGGGTCTCAAAACATGTATTTCCGGTGAAATCTCGGTATCGAATTTTTGGGTGGAATACAATACTTCCCCTACTTACTATACGTAGTAGAGAAAGTAAAAATAGTTATTTTCCAAATACTTTATCATCACTCATTTACCTTACACTTTACAATTCTCCATATAGTTACCGCCGTTATTCAGACATTTGTAACGGGAAACCAATTTTTGTATGCCTTCGTCAAAGAATGATGCTGCCTGTGATGAAAGGCAAGTCTGCACTTCTTGTTTCACATCATGGTCGTTGAAATGTTTTCCACCAAAGAATTTCTTCAGATGAAGAAGCAGATGAAAATTGTTTGGTGCCAAATCCGGACTGTAGGGAGGATGATCGATTGTTCCCAAACAAAATGATGCAATCAGATCTTGAGTTTGTTGGACTGTGTGCGCCAGGCATTGTCACTTAGTGTTTCCTCCATTAACCTCACACAATTGGCGATGAAAGTTTGCTGGCGTAGCATTTCTCGGATTCAGAAAACGAATCACGATCTGACTTCACATTCAGGCGGTCGTTCGATTGTTTTGAACATTTCGAAACGCTCTAAAACAGGAAAACACAAAGTGATGAAAGCTCACAGCTGTGTCTGGTTTCCTAATGAATTAAGTGATCCGCATGCTCAAAATCGCAACTGTCGCAGCAAAATATTAAAACAGTACTCATTGTAAAAACCCTTAAGACTTTTTAAAATTTATTCTTAAAAAATCTGATGTTTTACACTCACATGACTTTCTCTACTCTTGTACAAACTATTTTTACAAACGCTTATTCTCCATATGCTTCATGTTAATTGAGATATCGAGATGTCAATCTTATTGGTAATTTTCATGTAGATGCAAGGGGAATATGGTAGGTTTTAAGCGATAGCCAAATATTTTAACGCTGGTTGCTATGTGGTGCATTCCATTCTCTTTGCGTGTCCAGGACATAAAAAAATGAATAACGAATTTGAGAAAAAGTATAAGTATTGGAAAATTTAAGGGAATAACAAGCAATATCTCGAAAACGGTTCACTCAACAAAAGAAATGTATATAACATAAATTGTGTATTTTAACGCGATCTACATTTTTTGTGTAGCAAAAGTTTGTCTATCTCTTATGGTTTACCAGTTATGCAAAAGTCGTTCACAATGAAGAATACTTTAGGAGACATTCCCAGAAAATTCGAGATATACATTTCATTTTGCATGACAATGTCTTAAACATATGATATTTTAATCAAAATCGTTAGCCATTTTTGAGAAAATTAAAATTTTCGAAAAATGTTCCATGTAAAGGGTAGTCTGGGGTGGGGGGAGTTTCTTGAAAACCTTCGTGTCGCATCTCTGGAAGATACTGAACCTAAATACCAAGTTCGGTGTTTATCCGACTGTTCGTTTTTGAGTTATGCTGTTCACACACACACACACACACACACACACACACACACACACACACACACGGACATGTTTCCAAAAATGCTTTTTTTGGATTCAGTGAGTCTCAAAACATGTATTTCCGGTGAAATCTCGGTATCGAATTTTTGGGTGGAATACAATACTTCCCCTACTTCTATACGTAGTAGAGAAAGTAAAAAGAGAAAAAAATGTATTAACATATACTAGTATATGCTGACATATAGCTGCGAACTGTGAAAACGAATAACAAAAATCAATACTTTAAACTTAACTGGAAAGCATTATAATTTTAAGATAGCAGTAAATAAAACTAAGATAATGACAAAATTGCAATTGAAGATCAAATTTTGGATCACGTTCAGTATTTCAATTATTCAGGGAGTTATATTACTTTTAAGGTGGATAAGGATATAGATTTTGATTATAGAGATACCAGTGTATGTGTGGCACTATAAGCAGAACATTAAAAAATACACCAAGAGATACGAAGATGAAATTCTATAAGGTGATGGCGGTGAGTCCTGATTTAGGAAGAGAAAAGATTTTAGCCATGTTCAGGCAGCGCAAATAAAATTTTTACGAGTAGTTAAAGGTTGCACTAAGTTGGACGGGATTCCGAATGAAATTATTAGACAAGAACTGAATTTTTGCAGTAAATGATAAATTAGAAGAACATAAAAATGGAAGGAATATCTGGAACGAATGGAAGAAACAAGGATTCCAAAGAAGCCTTACAATACAAACCTAAGGAAAGAGGGATACAGGGCGGCCATTTAAAATATGGGACTGAGGCTAGAACAGGTCGATAGGCCTATCTGTAAAAGGCAGAAGAAGAAAGATTTTAAAAACACGCCTCGTATGACTGGTTTATCTTATGCTCTTTGTTGTCGTATCTCTCAGACAATGTTAATAACAATTTAAATAATTTTGTCTCGCACATAATTTCATGATTATTTGGTTGGAAAAAACCTATTTCTTGACCTTCCCCAAAGTAAGGTTGCTTAAATCCAAACATGTTCGACAGAATCCCGACAGATATTCATCACTCGTTTAAATTTAAATATTTTAAAGAAATCGTTTTTGTGGTACTCATGATAACGATATTATTTTCAATCTGTATTTCTAATGTTGCTATTACCTACAAATTAATGTATATCAATCCATTTTTATCTTGATTGTATATGGTTGATGTCTTCTGCAGATCAATAGCGGTTGGTTGACTCATTAATAGCAATTTTCCCATTGTTCTGGTTGCCGTGCAAAATGTTCTGAGAGTAAATTTGGATTCAGTTGCTTAAAAATAATCTATATTGCCTTAAACAGTTTATTCACGCATTTTAAGCGTTTAACTGCACAATGAACCTTAGTTACGAGGTTGAACCAACTCTCCTTTCCTTCAATTTACATTTCTAATATTTACATTCGTTTTAGACTTGGGTTTCAGTTTTTAGAAAAATATTAAAAAGCTTCACAGGTGCATTGCATGAACAAGTGACTAAATAGTGATCCGTTGTAACAGCTCCTAAAGAAATGCATGATTAAATTTTCAAAATTTTAGCAGCTGTTTTGGCGCTCAAAAATAAATATTTTTAAAACTTCTTTGCATAAAATTAAAATACTAAAACTGGGTTCACAAATGAATCCTATTGTTAAGGGAATAAAATTTTCATGGTAATTCTATTGGTGCTTTTTGACAAAAATGAACTTGACTTCAAACATTTAACATAGCGGACGCACCCGATTGTCTCCTAATCGGATAGGTCTTCTCGAATGGCGAATGTCTGAATTGAAGCAGAGGTCTGCACGGGCCAAATTCTTAGCTCCGGCCCGAGAATGGGTTATATACTAGATACATCACCCTGCCGGACACGATTGTCTAATTTTGTTTTAAATACAGTTATTTTGCAGTTATTGACTTACTAGTGCTACCGCCGCCATTCCTAACGCTTCTGCCTGCGGTGCAAAGGGACTCGAGTTGGATTTCCGGTATCGGCATGGGGATTTTTTTCCCCACTGCTTAGAGGCGTGGTAAGGGATTCACTTAGATCCTTGGGACCAACTGAGGAACATTTTTACAGAAGGAGTGGTGGCTGAGGTCCTGTAAACCCCATGTAGTAAATGGCTTTATTGACCACATGCCGCTTGTATTACGTACTCTGCCCAGTATGTCCTGGGTGTGAGTGGATGGATGGAGGCGGAATTTGCAGCTGCCTTGCTGTTGAAACGTTATTCTCATTTGGCCGAAGCGAGCATATTACCAATGTACTGCTGTGGATGTGTGCATTGTGTGTTATTGTGCTATCCGGGCTTCTCAACACCGCAGGCCAAAACATGCGATAAATTAATCCTTTTTATCTTTATTTTCCTTTTACATGGAAAAACTTCATTATTTTTGATTTTATAAAATACGGAGCTAATAATTTTGATTAAATATGATATGTTTAGATATTTACATGACAAAATGTAAAGGTTGAATGTCAATTTTTTTGTCTGTATTTTCAAGCCCGAACCCAGCTAACATTGAAACATTTTCCAAATTAAACCCGACGAACCCGGTCCGTGCAGACCTCTAAAATGAAGCAAATGTTCAAAAGACCTCGGGTGCGGTTGAACTTAGTTGTCCAACATCTGCTTATCGAGGTAACGATTAACCCAGAAGAAAACTTGTACGTATAACTCGCTCCCCAAGCAAAATTCCAACTCGGCCCTGAATATAAGACAGACATGGGAGGGGCAAAAAGAGAATTATTATTCTCGCACAGCCGGGAACGGCACTAAGCTGAAATTAACTTTGATCGGCCCATATATCTACAGTTTCTATAATCGACTGGGATATTGTTAAGCAGGAGACGATCTGTCAAAGTCAACACCGATGCACACTTATTTCATAGTAAACAGGCAAAAATTAAAAAAAACAGATTTTTTTAAATATTATAGTATTATATTACACGAATTTACTAACGTAAAGTTTCGAAAATATAAATATTTGTTCAGTGAAAATAGAGCAGTTTTAGTGCGTGCTAGATTTTAGCAATTGCTTTGCGTTGTGGCTGCTCGTGACTTTCGCAAGTTTCGGAGGGCGACGGATGATGCTCTCGTATTAAGCACGCTTTATACGGCAGGTTTTATTCTACAGTTTACCAGAAAATATATGTAATATAAACCAAAATATTGATGCATATAATTTCTCAGTTGACTGCAGTATTTTTCAGCGTTGCACGAAATCCTATGCAATGGTGAAATCAAAAAGTAAAACGTGCAATAAATTACATCAAAGTGACTGTAAATTAAACTGTATTAATAATTATTGTATTATGCCTTTCAGTAACAGGAGGCCTTGAGCCGTTTATCTCGTACGTGCATTAATGAAGGTAGCTTACACAACACGTGCTTTCGAACACTGTACGCAGTTAACATGTACGTGTGTGAATCATAGCACTGCGTGCGAGTGCGTGCAATGTGACAAACACAAGCTACCAACATAGAGAGGTTTGTTTTCTCCCTGAATCGTTTCAACTATATAATGCTTTACTTTAAATCGCACTGTCTAAAGCATTACATTAGGCTTAACATCAATTCATATAACATTAAATTTTAGACAGAACTGAGTACATTTTCTTCATATAGTATTGGCAATGAAGAAACACACACACACACACACACACACACACACACACACACACACACACGCACGCACGCACACAGCGAAGCGCCTCGCAAAATTTCTGTTATCCCTCTACACCTCTTGCCCATTATCGAAGCATTCTTTTCGCCTCTAACAGTACCCCAAACGCGAGGATTTCCGAACAGACGTGATGTAGTGTTCAAGGCAGTGCCGTTTTTTGTTTTTACGATAAACGCGAAATGTATCGGAGAGATGCAGCAAGGATTACATGCACGAATTATGACAAATGTGACCGATTTATGGCCTAATATTTTTTCTGGAATAGATAATTTCCGCGAAAATCTTTATTTTTACGGTAAAAACGAAAACAGCATTTAAGAAATCTATTCGTTTTGAAGATGTTGACTGTAAAGAAATGAGAATTCATTTGGAAATTAACCCGAGATTTAGACTATGTTGTTATTCTTTTTTATGACCTGCAGACCCACCCTTGACAGCTGACAGGGTTTTTCTATGCTTTTGGAACATTCCGTTAGAAATACTTCCGTTTTGAAGTAATTGCTGCAGCGGAAAAATAATTGGCGGAAATGCGATCATAAGCAGTGCATGTGATCAACAATCGATAACAAAGACTTGAAGGCTTGTCACCAGCCGAATTTCCAAAAAAATCACGCCGCAGCTGCGATAATGAGAGCCATTGCCTATGACAAAAAATTATCGCGAAACTTTCGCGCAATTTCTACCCACTTTTAAACTATAAATACAACATTTTGTATATTTTTCACGTAATATTTTAAAAATAAACACAAAAAAAAACCTGGCCCTGGTTATGGGTTACACAACGGAGATCTATTGTGTCTATCACTCTCCAGGAGGAACAGATGATGTGTAGACGGCTACAAGCCGTAGACAGACGCGCGAAAGTCCCTAGCAGTTCCAGACTCGAAAGGCCAGTCAGTCTTATTGCTGGAGTTGCCTAGAGAGGGCAGTGAACATACATACCTCTAGTGTCCACGGGGAGTACTCTTTCCTTGGAGCACGCATCCATGCCATCTGTCTTGCACTGCCATATGCTGTGAAACCTAGAAGCACATCTGAAAGATGAGAAGGAAACGGAATGAAAGGGAAAAGATGGAAAGAAAATCGTTGTAGATGAGAAAATACCCCAGCATTCGCCTACCGACTAGAGAAATCCACGAAAAACTGAAGGTCAGAATGGGCGGTCAACGGAATCGAACCTGGGACCTCCCGAATGCGAGCTTCACACGTTACCGCGGCGCCAACTCACTCTGTGGTATATTCCTAAATACACTCTGTAATGAAAACATTCGCGCTACTCTCTGTATAAGCGTTGTAAAAACATTTCAAACAAAAGAATATCTATAAACCAAACTGGGAAATATAGAAATTTATGCTGCAATGACGTCTGATGTCCTTCCTTTTGTGTTTTTATTATTTACGGGAAATAGCAATTTATTTTTGGGGAGGGCGCCGCCATAGAGTCCTCCATCGCCAACCGCAACTCTTAGCGATTTCTTTTCTGTGAAGCGCAATACTTTGAAGAAAGGGCAAACCTGGGTGACATTCAAACGGTAATTTCTTTGCGGTATACTAGATAAAACTCTGCTTTTACGTCCAAATAGTTTGGAAAAACCCTAAGTACCTAAGGCGAAAGGTTGAGTTATGTAATGTCATTTAATGTGTCTAAGTACCCAGCCATTAGAAGACATAATACTACATAAGATGGCCAAAGAGGCCGACAGGAACAAGAGCATACTTTGCGTTTATGAGTTCTATTCGTAAAGTCGTCTTTTGTTCTTTTCTAAGAAGACAGAAAATTAAGTGTTTTGCGAATTGTACAAAAATTTCGTTACAGTACCAGAATGAATTAGAAAATAATGTAAACCTTTGTACCCTATGTCATAAAATGGAAGCACACTTGGAGTGAATAAAATATCTCCTAAAGGCTCATTCACAATAACTAGAATGGAACCAAAACGAGAACGACATTGTTAAAATACATGCATTTTAAATGTGTTTTAACTACTCGTTTCACGAACATGTACAATTAACGCGAAAAAACACTCTGTCAAATTTATCTGATGCGATACATTTGTATAACTTCTCTACCTTCTATCGTTAATTGGTGGGTATACAAACTAGTGTTACTAAAATTTATTTTTACATCTAGGTACTTCATTTTAATCCAAATAAACTTTTGCAGAAATAGCTACATTACACATTTCGTTATAGATACAAAGGGAACAGCGGTAGTCAAATGTTTAAAAACTGGATGCTATACGCTGGCCAAATTCTATACTGTTTCGATGGAATCGCAAGAAACAACTGAATGTTGACAAGACTTTAGAAGGTTGGCTAAGTATAGAACAATTCGAACCATTAACGGATATCTCGGGAATGGCTGTTACTTGAGTAAAAAGTTACTTGAAATAATAGACCTACATTTTTTGTGTAGTACGTTTTCGTCTATCGCTTAACGCTTAGCAGTTATACACGATTATACAAAATTCCTTCCCAATGAAGAGAACTTCAAAGGCAGAAAGTTCAGGAGTAGATTTTATTTGTCATGTAAATATCTTTAATACATGGAATTTTAATCAAAATCATTATAGCCATTTTTAGAGAGTCAAACATTTCGAAAAATGTTCCATGTAAAGGGTAGCTTGGAGTAGGGGGAAAATCTTCCTGTTTTTGAAAATCTTCCTGTCTCATACTTTGGAAGGTACTGAACAAGTTTCTTGCTGATCCGACTTTTAGTTTTTGAGTTATGCCGTTCTCTCTCTCTCTCTCTCTCTCTCTCTCTGTGTCTCTCTCTCTGTCTCTCTCTCTCTCTCACACCTTTTTCTAAAAATGCTTTCTTTTATATTCAGGGGGTCCCAAAACGTGTATTTCCGTGATATCTCGGTATCGAATTTTTGGGTGGAATGCAATACTTTCTCTACCTACTAGGTACGTGGTAGAGAAAGTAAATACAATTACAAACAGATGACGTCCCAAGGCGAAAAATGGACTTTCTACTTTGCTATCGATATGCACTCCGTTATCCTTTCCTTTCTCTGGTCATTGTAAACCAGTCTTAAACATGGAGTTCTCAGGGCATCTCGAACAATTGCAGAGAAGTACTGTAGCGGCAGCAAGCAACATCCTCATTTATACCTGACAACGGTTTGTATTCTTGCAGTGCCTCAAAACCAGTGATGACGCCCCCGAAGTCGATTTCCGCCCGTGCTTTTACCACAGCATGTGTTACGCTTTGTGCTTCTGCAGAAATGCACTTTACCACTGCATTATTATTCTACAGGCTGAAGATTCGGATATCAGGGTGTAGTAGATTACGTCAAAACATGCATGAATGAGACAGCGACCAATTAAATGCGATATGTTGCTTCGGTTTGCACTCGAACTTCCACATATTCTGCTGGAACATCCCGTACTTCCAAATTATATAATTGAATTATTATATTAATATAAATATGTATATAATTGAATGAAATAATAAATTATTAATTTCGAGGTCACTATTTTCTTTAGGTCTGCCGGGCTAACCCTTTGGTAAACCCTTGAAGATAAACCAGCTACTGTTTACGTATAGCTAAATACTGCGAAGTAATTGGAGAG
Source organism: Deroplatys truncata (assembly GCA_030765065.1). Classification (NCBI taxonomy): domain Eukaryota; kingdom Metazoa; phylum Arthropoda; class Insecta; order Mantodea; family Mantidae; genus Deroplatys; species Deroplatys truncata. The sequence goes on along the minus strand of CM060976.1, from coordinate 61,084,046 downwards.
AATGTACACCGTCGTGTGTAAGTCGTTGTACATGGACATTATCCACAGCATGATACCCTAATCCATTAGCTTTAGAACCACTAGTTCGATTGTGTTATCTGCCACTATACAAGAATTCCGACCTTTTCAGAGCACATCAGAATGTTTGTACTTTCTTGACATTTAACGCCAATTATTACGCAATACAGCGACGCCGTAGCCGAGTGGTTAGACCGCTCGCATCCTACCAAGGCGATGGATCCCAGGAGCCCGCATATGGGATTTGTGGTGGACGAAGTGGTGTCTGGGCGGGTTTTCTCCGGGTTCTCCGGTTTCCCTCGCCATCATTACCTTTCCTTTCATCCATTTCGCTTCGTTTCATATCACCTTCCTCACTCTTATACGGGCCGATCCCCCGTTCCGGGTTCTTCATTATCTAATTCAATGTCCGTTGGATTTCTGAGTGCAGCTCCCAATAGGAGCCCAAGTTAAATTGGGAAGAGTTGTCAGGAAAGGAGTAGTGGTAAAATGTATTATGAAGTACTAGAATAGGTTCAAAGCATTTGAGGAAGGAAATATCGTCAAAGACTGTTTAAGGGCGCAAGAAAAAAAGAAATGTAAAAGAAGCTGGTTATGTCGATTAAAAGAAATCGTAAGGGAAATTGGAATGGGCGAGTTAGTTAATTTGCAGACAAGTGGACAAATCTATGGGATATAGTGAAATCTAGGATTGATGACATAGAAGTATAAAAAATTTATGGTAGCTTAAGGGATTATAATAGTACTCTGGATGCACTATAGCAGTTTTAAGAAAGATTGGAGAAGGGAAAAATACATTGATGTTTGTGATAAAATGAAATGGAGGATCTGGAATGGGCAAGAACGGGAACAATATTATTAAAGGGTTTAAAAGTATGTCTGCTCCTCTACAAGCCTCTGACCCTAGGCGCGATTGTAAGACCTAGGGCGTTGTAGCCCTACATAAGAGGAGGGTAAGCCGACTAAGTAACTATTACGTACTATGGCCCAAGACAACTATTACCCCATTAGAGTTCTGACCAAAATTGCCTCTGTCTCCATAATTTCTATATGGAATTTCGCCGCAACGATATCGCCTATCATGAATTTGTAAAGCCGAAGTTTGGTCAAGATTGCAACCTAACCTGAACAGCTTTTTTGTGCTTAAGTTGAGAAAAATGAATACATAGGCATTAGAATCGCCATTATCGGACCTAATTGGAACCGAGACTATCTCGGGCTAACCTCTTGCCTGTCTTGGACGCTACCCCATATAATATATATTAAAAACAATAAAAATTAATTTTAAATAAAATATAAATGAATTTAAATCGGAACCCCAAAAAATAATACATATTACTGTTCAAAGAATTTCTAAATATTGTCCATCTATTACATGTCGATCAATACATTTATTTAATATTAAAGGTATAGAAACAATCTGTGTTACATTCACGTGACTCTCTAAATATTATTATTATTATTATTATTATTATTATTATTATTATTATTATTATTATAAAAGCTAATTCTTCTATCTACTTAAAGTTAATCGAGATAAAAATTTGCAAATGTTGGATTTCCTTGAAGGTATAAGGGGATTAGGAGATTACAGTTGGTTTTAAGCGATAATCAAATCTTTTAAAGAGTGGGTCGCTATGTGATGGCTTTGAAATTCCGTTCTCTTTTGCATGGCCAAGAGGAGGGGGTGGAGTAGCGATTTTCCTTTTGAGAAAAGTTATTCGAAAATTCAAACCAATAACAAAGAATATTTCGGAAATGCTTAACGCTACCAAAAAAGTTATGTGGCATACAATATAGTGTGTTTTATGTCATAAGATTTTGTCTTGTCTCTTACGCTATACCAGTTATGCAGAGTCATTCAGAACAAGATGACATCAGCGCTAGTCCCAGAAAATTCAAGATATCCATTTCATTTGTCATGAAAATACCTTAAACATACGGCATTTAAATCCAAATCATTTTTGAGGAAATCAAAGTTTTCGATAGGATTTCCATGTAAAGGATGGTTTTGGGGTGAGGGATTTTCTTGAAAATCTTCGTATCGCATCCTTGGAATATGCTGAACGTGAATACCAAGTTTGGTATTTAATCACTTTTTAATTTTTTTGTTATGCCGCACGCGCGCGCGCGCGCGCACACACACACACACACACACACACACACACAGAGTACCTTTTTCTTTTTGGGTTCAAGACGCCCCAAATCATGTAGTACCGTCAAATATCGGAATCGAATTCTTGGTTGGAATACCATACTTTCCCTACTTACTAGTACATAGATACAGAATGTAAAAATACAGTTATTTTCTAACAACTCCCTCGGTTAATTGAGAGTCTAGTGTAATTATTTTCTCATATACTACAGCTACTGTGGTGAAAAAAATCCCGATTTTATTATTAACTAGCCAAACCCGCTTTTGCATTAAATGAGAAGATTCCTGTCTTTCTGCTTCTCTCCCTCCCTCTTCTCTTTTTAACCCCACCGTCTCAGTTTTTCCTAGTCTATTCCTCACTTTCCATTTTCATCCATTGCTCCTGCCACTCCCTCCCCTGCATCTCCTTTTATCAACCCCTCCATCTCGAAATTTCTCTCTTCTCACTCTCTCCCTTCTGTTTCCCTCCTAGTCCTCTCTCTCCACAAATTACGCGTCTCTCATTCTACCTTTCCGTAGCCTTCACCCCGTCTCCCTCTACTCTGTCTCTGTGCGACGCGACTTGAAAAGCGGCAGTAAACCTGCTTTTAATGAAGTCTTTATTAAATTAAAGCGCAAAAAGTGTACCTCTTCCTGATGCTTGCATTGCGATAGGAATTAGTTACTGTTTCTCGTGGATTTACGTACGCGAATAATATTAAAGAAAAATTGACATAACTTCTTAAGTATTAATTTTATTGAAGTTTTGAAAGTAACCAAACTTGTCAGAAACATTATACATATAGCTTCAGTTATTTAATATTACCGAATTGAAAAATAAGTTGCTAATGAGGGAGCAAAGTAATTTCTAAATTTTCTAAATAGGATTTAAGGTAGCATGTTTTACATAATTATACCAGGTGAGTCAGCTGCGCCTATTTATTTTTGAATTTATGCAACGTGCTAAGCGACATTTATGTGACTTACGCCTTTCTTGAATGCCTTCTAATGGCTGATTTGCATAACACTTTATAGAGAAGGGATACATAACTCAGTGCATAAGTGTTTTACGGGACAGAAATGTAATCGCTATGTATGTCGATGCGAAAAACATCCCACCCTGACACTGGGAGCAGCAGTACCAATTTTAGCGAATTTTACAAACTTTTATTCTTTAGTATGCATCCCTTTGAAAACGCCCCTGAAGGAACAACCTATCACATGTATCGGTTGACAAAACCATTTGAAAACAAAATAGCATGCGACCAATTGAATTTAAGCCGTTAGTCAATGTACAGGCTTGTCAAAAAATGCTAAGTACTAGGTAGATAATTTTTCTTATTTCACAAATTATGGCGTATTTCAGATCATACAGTAATTGTAATGACTGATGCAGTTTATTTGTTTGAATTAAAACTACCAAACCGAGCTCAAAACACTGTATGACGCTGCAAAAAAGCGTGTAAAGATTCGAGGTGGGTTCTAGTTCTGCGATTACTAATTCGTATAGGAACCTCAGCTCTCAAGGTGGCATTGGCCGAATGGTATTATCGTGGTTGCTTTAACACCGTGCCACTTTAATTCGGGTTCAAAATCTTCGGTTTAAGTTCAAACTTTTTATTACCTTTTGTTTTATCTCTTTGGGCCTATCATTTGAATTGTGCTATAAATAACATTTTTGATAACATTATAAGTGTGTACAAAATAGAATAATCGTCATGTTTTCCACCGCAAAGAAGAAGAACCGCAAAGCCCAAAGTATGCAGGCATGTTACAGCATGCATGAAGGTCTCTCCGGCAACGTACAAAATGTGCATTGATGAAGGGGGTCATCATTTTGAACATTTACTTCCTTGATGAAATCCACACTCTTTAACAATTTATTATTCTGTTTACCCGTGAACTTAGCACATTTACAACTCCTTTGTCAGTAAAAGAAGTGAAACATAAGGTTTGACCATGAAACAAAAGCCGTTAGATTTAATATCGTCGATATGCGCCCAAAAGAATGAAAGCTAACTACGTAACACGGTTTACAACACCAGATACGGTACAGATTATTAGGGTAAACATGATACACAATTATCTCATATCTTTGGGTCACAGGAGAGCCAGTAACAAAAACAAATAAATTAGTACACTAAAATACAGAAAATAAACACAAGGGGGGGGGAGAGAGAAAAAAATAACCAAAACAATTTTATGTTTGTATCAGATTCGAACCTCACCTTTGGTTCATCACATTCCGGCAACTAAACCACTCGGCCAGAACACACCTAGTCTATCCCCTCTTTCGGGAAGACGTTCCTCTATCTCCTTGCAAGCATTATATCCATGAAACGCCGTCTTTTTTTTAAGGCTTTCGTAGCTCTTTGGTTCTCATTTAGGCCTTTAATCATTAATGCTAGTTGCGTACAGTACCAAATAGAAGGGTAGAGCTACAATAACAGTTTGTTTGCTAAAAGGATAAATGTTTTCAAATTAGACTATAAACTGCGGGTTGCATAGATAAGATAGGGGCAGCTGACTCACCTGGTATATATCCAGCTTCATTTCAATCGGTTCGGCCATTCTTATGTAAAACATAACGCGTTTACGTATCTACCTAACCATCCATTCACCCACCCACTAACCTTTGAAAGCGCGGTTTCTAGCTTCATTATATCAGTTTGCATTAATTATTCACCCAACATCGAAAATTACTGGATAATCTTCGGTTACAGAATTATTATATCATATGTGTGTAGGCCATAGCTTAAAAGCTGAATTTCTGCTAGGTGGGATAAAATACTTTTCAACACAAGACTAGTAGCCAAAATCTCGAGATCTGGAGAAAACCACGCATTATGTGCGAAACGTTTAGTTTAAGAGCGATATGATTTTAAAAATATACTTTTGTGTGTAGAATGAACTTTAAAGCGATGTTGCTGCCAAAGGAGCTGCTTTTTATGGGATTTGATATTGGTTCTTAAGCTTAAAAAAATTACCATATTATTTTGTTTTTAGATTGTTTTAGTTATTTATGGGCACTCTTTAACTGCTATGCTTCTTAGCGTCGCATTTTATATTGGGCGTGAAAGACCAGAAATTTTGCTCAGACACATCTTTATCAGGTTTGGGGTTCTTAAAATGTACGATACGGCACTACGGCTTTACTACCCTTTAGAAGGAAGCCATGCTAAGAATTTTTACGCCCCCAAAAAATCCATCTCCCTCCGCCGAGTTTGAACCCGCGATTTCGGGAACCAGAGGATAGCATGGTACCCCTAGACCACTTGGTGGTATCGTAGTATTTCTAATACTCTCAGATAAACCTTTGATACTTTTTGATACGTCTAGTGCTTTAAGTTTCGCATTATTGAAATTTGTTGCGTTTAACTTTATGCTAAATAAGGAATGAAAGGAAACGAGACTTCAGGTTATTGCCTCGCACGTGTTCCCATAATGCTGCTTGACTATAGTTCTGATAGACCTTGACTGCGTTTCATGTGGGTGAATCAATGCAACATTCCATAGACTCTTGTGTCTAAACGAAAACATGCAAAACTATGGGGGAAGAAGTAGAGGTTGTCATGTAACATGCAGTATTACCTGAGTTGTGAAGGAAGCTGATTTATCTGATGCACTATATCACATTTCTGCAATAGCCTGGCTTGGTGACACTCTCTCAGCCATATCATTTAGCTACTCCGGTGACCAAAATCTATGAATCCAACAGAAACAAATCAGAACTTAAGACAGGAATAATACAGCGCATGGAAATATTTGTTCTTTCCTTCCAACTGTTGCCAAGTCAAACTCGGGTCACGACCGTAGCTTACAGGTAGGTATATGTATTTCCATTATATGGATAGAAAATACTTTAAAGGAAGTTTTCAGCGCAAAATATAATAATAATTAATAATAGCCTTGGCTAACAATAGGGGATATATAACCTGAGGCATTATCAAAATAAAATTTGCTGCCATTTGGAGAATGTCAAACAGGAATAATTTCGAATTAGCATACAATACAAAATTGGTTACAAGTGCTTATACATAGATAACTACTAATGAGAACATAATTCAGTGAACAAGCTATCGCCTTTCAGTTTTTATAAAGTGAGTATCGAGTATGACTGCTCAAAAATCAGTATTGGTATCTAGTGTCGAGAAATAGTGATATGGTCCCGTCTCTTTGTTTTAATTTAATTAGCCTTCTAAACCACAGACTGGTTAAGAAAACGTATCTTCTTACGTTTTAGATAGTTGAGTCAGTAGCCTATTTTCTTGGTTAGTATACAAAAGCCAGCACAGCACAGCATGCATGGAATTTGTATGTATAAATTACCGTTATCTGTACTAAAATTACAAAGAGAGAATTTCTGTATGGTGAGATCCGTAAAACCATTCAAACGATTGTTGTATTTCACCATTGAAGAGGTCTTCCAGACGGCCATACAATAGATATATATTTCCAAAAGTTCTAAAACGGAGGGGGGGGTTCATATTAAGTCACTTAATTTCAGTCCTATTACGCTGAATATGAATATCAGAGGATACTTTTTTCGCCCTTGGTAGATTTTAATGACATGCAAACGAAAGGGGAAATGGGGTGGCTTATGACATTTTAAAATTCAGTTACTAGAGAGTGAGTTGTATATTTTCATATCACCAAATTTCCTCTGATTTGGTTGGATTTTGTTATCAAGGACTAGATGTAGTATGAATTGGACAAAACATAAGTACACTTGGGTTTTAGAATATGATAAAAATGCGTGTTTGTGGAAGGGGGTGGCAATCTAAAATTCACTCAGCCGATTTGATAATTCATCATTTTTCAGACGGACATGATGTATATTATTTCCAAAAATTCTAAAACGATGGGAAGGAGAGTTTTAAGTGTTCCAACACCCTTATTTTCAATCCCTATTTATGTATGTATTAATAAAAAGGAAATATATAGTCATATTTATCCAGACAAAAAGGCTACAATGGCTCGGACATGTATGGCGCATGGAAGAAAGTAGCATCCTTAAAAGAATATGGAAGCAAAGATATATTCAGCAAGGAGAAGAGGAAAGTTTAGGATAAGGTGGTTCGATAGTATTCTGCATGACCTAAAAATTATGGTAACAAAATGGAGTGAGAAAGTAAGAGATAATATAGAATGGAGGCTGATATTTAAGGAGGCCAAAGCTCATGTAGGACTGTTGCGCCGATGATGATTTAAGTGTGTTGCTTTACAAATAAACACCCTTTGATCTATCTAGATGCAACTTTGTATACTTATACTATAGGACCCATAGACTACCTTACAACTTTCAAACACTACCCCTACCATATCTTCGACCTCTTCTGTAAAAATTTGCACTGTTTAAGCGAACTAGTCAAGATGTTTTGCAATTTTGTGTGTGTGTGTGTGGGGGGGGGTGTAATCTTGCAGATTTAAAAGAACTATTCATTTCTTAATTTCAATCACACATCTCAAAATGTTTAAATACTACCCTTACCCTTTATTTTTAACCCTCTTCTTCTTTCACTAACTCCTTGGTGCTGTTAAGCGTGGAGTACTAGCCTAGGTCCACCTCTTCCACTCAGCGTTCTGAGAAGGTAGACTAACCCAGGACCGTTTATTTATGGACGCTCTTTAACTACTGTGGTCCTTAGCGTCCCATTCTATATTGGGCGTGAAACATTGGTAATTTTGCTCAGAGGCCTCTTTATCAGGCTTGAGGTTCTTTTACGTGCCGTAAATCTACGACACGGGATCACCGGCTTTACTTCCCTTCCGAAGGAAGCCGTGCTAAGGATTTTTACGCCCGAAAAAATCCATCGCACCTCCGCCGGGTTTGAACCCGCGACCTTGGGAACTAGAGGCTAGCACGGAGGACGACGTAAATTCTCTCTAAGATATATAATGGAGAAGGTAATAGATAGAGGAAAGAATGTATGCCTTTTATTTCTAGATTTAAAAACAGCATTTAACTGGATACCTAGAGAAGAAATTTGGAAAGCTTTAAAAAATAGGAGTGTCTACAAATCTTATTAAGGCAGCACAATCGGTATACCATCAACCAAAAGGAATAGTAAGACTAGAGGGACAACAATCGGAACCTATTTGATAAGTAGGGCATTTAAACAGGGGGGCAGTTTTAGCCCATTGCTATTTATAATTATGATTAATGAAAAATGGAAATTTTGTAAAAGAACAGTAGTTGGATATAGACATTTAAGACCATTTTGGGCACAATCACTGATAATGCCCATGATATGATATTGTATTGATTATAAATAACAAGAATAATTTGCAGATAGCAATAACAGAATGGAAGGAGGAGCTGGCCAGAAACGAACTGGAATTGAATGCAGCTAAAAGTAAAACAATGCATGTAGGAAGGTAAGATGAAGAGGTGAAGGTGAGAGCCTGGAACAGATGAGAGATACCTATGAATATTTTAACCCCCATATAGGCAAAACTGTACTGCTTGGTCTATCAGGACACAAATTTATGCTCTTGAGCTATAGGACTTGGGCAAAAACCTTACTACTTAAAAAAACTACCCTTACTCATATTTTCAGCCTCTTCTGTATAAATGTGCACCATTTGACCAATCTGGATGATATGGACTCATACGATTTAGAATACGAATGAGAATATGTAGGCTACTCACGCCTTTCAAAACCCAACCCTATCCTTATTTTGAACCCCTTACTTATAGAATGTATCCGTGCAATGCTGGTTAAGATAACTAGCATTCTAAGTATGTATGAATATTCCACTTAGAGCCACTCTAAAAACCATATACAATTAATAGGTAACATCTTTAACCTAGGAGAGACAATGAAGGACAAAAATCTCAGCGAAAAAACAAACAAAAAAAAAAAACAACAGCAACTTGTGTTACGTTCACATTACTTTCTCCACCCACTATAGTTTACTTTATATAACTTCTACAAACTATTCATATGAAAGCTTATTTTTATATCCACTTCATTATAAACGAGATAAACTTTTACAGAAACAGCTTCAATATGCATTTGGTTGAAAGTACAAGAAGAACAGAGCAAATCGAATCGATAGTCAGATGTTTAAAACCCAGCTTTTTGTTTTTTGTTTTAGTTCAATTTATACCCTGCCTTTAACTACAATGGATTTATCCGCCGCGGCCTTTATTTTGGAACATATTATTGCCTATATGGAATGGTGTTCACTCGTATTCGCGTTACGGAATTTCTGGTAAACTTTGGGTTTTATTCATTAGATCTCTCTCTCTCTCTCTCTCTCTCTCTCTCTCTCTCTCTCTCTCTCTCTCGCGCGCGCGCGCACACACACACACACACACACACACACACACACACACACACACACTCCCATTCACATTTCCAGACTCTGGGGAGGATAGGAAATAATCTTTGCTAGAGAAAAATTCCCATCCCCCAGCCGGGAATCGCATCCGGGACCCCTCGCTCGGCATGCAGGTAGGTACTGTACCGACTAAGCTACGGGGCTGATAGAATAATTCCAGGGGAGACCGCCATACGGGAGAGATGGCCAATGGCTCACATTGTCGCAGCTGATGTGTGAAGTATTTGAAATTCAGCTGGCGGCAGGCTTTCAGTCCATGTGAATTGTTGACTATGTACACTGCTTATGGTTGCATTTCCGCCAGTTTGTTTCTGCTGTAGCGTTCCACGTGGTCAATTATTTTTCCGCTGTTGAATGAGGTAATTGAAAAACCAACGTCATTTCAAGACAGCAGTTGGAAACTTGGTGCACGCGGTAAATGCGTTTGGATATTTCACTGACTGCGTAGTGAAATAAATAATTTGAATGCTTTTCATGTTTGCACGTCTTTTGTATGCTTTTCATATGCCGACAAGATACAAAAGAAAGCCAGGCAGTGTTCGCGGTATTTCAATAGATACGTATATCGAAAGACACGCATATCTAACATTCAATATACAAAGAAAAATTAAAATCATATTTATTTTGTAATTTTCCCTAAGCCTTTTTTCTTCAGGGACCATTACTTACAAGAAGTTGGCAACTAACTGATAAGCAAAAGTGTAAAACATGTGTTGCATAATTATGTTACTTTATAAAATCACTAAACATGCTCTTTTGAGTACGAAAAATGTACCCCCATACAGATGTAGACAATGCAAAGGTTTTTAAAATTCGGGACTTTCTCATTCAAAATAAATATGTATGATCAGGGGGCAGGGAGATTACAAAGTTTAATCTTGAATGAATCCATTTAGCTATTTAAACACATTTTTTCTTCAAAATTCTTCGTATAATACAACGTTTTAAAAACTATGGCCACCTCCCCAGGACTTTATGCTGGCCTATAAATTCCATACACTTGTCATGGCATCGCAAGAAATAACTGAATAGCGACATTGCTTGTGTTGCAGTCGCATGACTTTCACTACTCTTGTACAAACTATTTTTACAAATGCTTATTCTCTATTTACTTCGTGTTAATCGAGATAAACATTTCAGAAAGTTATTGCTAAATTTTTTGTGGGTGCAAGGGGGATATGGTAGTTTTAAGTGATAGTCAAATTTTGTAAGAGCTGGTTACTATATAGAGTATTCCATTCTCTTTGCATGTCCAGGACTTAAAAAACAAACAATTCCCATTTGATTAAAAGTATAAGTATTGGAAAGTTCAAACAAATAACAAGGAATATCTCGGAAATTATTCACTTAAAAAATTGCATGTGCCATGAATTGTATTTTAACGAGATCTACAATTTTTGTGTAGCAAAATTTTGTCTATCTCTTACGGTTTACCAGTTATGCAACAGTCATTCAGAATGAAGAGGATTTTTGGGGACATGCCCAGAAAATTCAAAACTTATATTTCATTTACCATGAAAATATCTTAAATATATTTTAATCAAAATCTTTAAAGCTATTTTTGAGAAAATAAAGGGTAGTCTGGAGTGAGGGGATTTTTTTTGAGAATCTTCGTGTCGTTTCCTTGGAAGATACTAAACTCAAATAGCAAGTTTGGTATTTATACTTTTCGTTTTTGAGTTATGCTTTTCAGACACACACACGGACATGTTTAAAAAATGCTTTGTTTAGATTTAGGGCACCTCAAAACATGTATTTCCGGTGAAATCTCTGTATCGAATTTCTGGCTGGAATGTAATACATCCCCTACTTACTGTACGTTGTAGAGAAAGTAAAAAAATAACGTGACAAAGCAATGCAATAATAAATAAAGAACAGTAATTTAGTAATTTTAAACTGTAAAAGTACATTTTTATTTTCTCTGCCACGTACGCAGTAGAGAGAGAGAGAGAGAGAGAGAGAGAGAGAGAGAGAGAGAGAGAGAGAGAGAGAGAGAGAGAGGGGGGGGAGAAGGTATTGCATCCCATCAAAAAGTTCCATATCGAGATTTCATTGGAAATACATGTTTTGAAGCCCTGAATCCAAACAAAGCATTTTTAGAAAAATATCCGCGCGCGCGTCTTGAACAGTAGGTATAATTAAAAAACGAATAGTCGATTAAATCTCAAACTCGGTATTTAGGTTCAGTATATTCCAAAGATGCAACATGAAGATTTTTAAGAAAATCCCTCTACCCCAAATTGCCCTTTAAATGGGTGAGTTTTTTTAAAAAAAATATTTTCTAAAAAATGACTATTTTGATTAAAATAACATATATGAAACCTATTTGCATTACGAATAAAATGTGCATGTTGAATTTTCTGGGAATAGTCTGTGAAGTCCTCTTCATTCGGAAGGAATTTTGTATAATCTTGTATAACTGGTAAATGTTAAGCGATAGAGGAAAACGTACTACACAAAACATGTAGATCATTTATTTCCAAGATCTTTTTTATGGCATAAGCCATTTCTGAGATATCCGTTATTAAACTTCAATACTTGGCCATTCTTATAAAGTAATGTCAACATTCAGTTGTTTCTCGCGATTGCATGGAAACCATATGGAATTGTAAGGCCAGCATATAGCGTCCAATTCTTAAACATATGACTATCGCTGTTAACTTTATACGTATCTATAACGAAATTTGTAATGTAGCTATTTCTACAAAGATTTGTTTGGATTAAAATGTAATAGAAAAATAAGCTTTAGTAAGAATAATTGGTATACCCACTAAATAAACGATATATATATGTATATATATAATTTTAAATTGTTTAATTTGTGGTAGCTCTCTTTAACTTCTATGGTCATATCGGGGCTTTAATTTGAGAAACAACTGATGTTGTTGCTCGCAGAACGGTAGGTTTTTCTTAATGTTGGTTTTTTCAGTATTTTCCTATTGAAACACGCACATTCACTGCCACATTCATAGTTCCAGACTCTGTGAGGGATAGGGAATTATTCTGGTTAAAAATAAATTACTCACCTCAGCAGGGAATCGAGCTCGGGATCTCTGAGTTGAGAAGCCCGAACGCTGACGGCTTGACCATAGAGGCAATCCCGTCAGTTATTCTCCAGTGATATCCATCGTTTAAAATATAAAGACGCAGATTCATTTAACAAATTGTGTCCGCCAGCGGTTTTAAACACAGTAAAAAAATTTGTAAGTGGAAATTTGGTAAGGTGTGCATAATTTGTGCTGTAAAAAGTAATAGCTCAGCACAAAGTATAATTTATCCTATGTATGTTGTATCCGTACCCATATTGTGGCACTGTTATAATATTGAGATAATTGGGCATACTTACACGAATGATGCAAGTTTAAATCAAACTCCGTTTATCTTCATTATGTAAATTATACACGCGCTTTAAGATTCACAGGACGAAATTTTATTGTGACATAAAAGTTTTTACTTTTTCTTCGGTTCAGTATGTCATAATTATACTCGGATTTTAGGCTAACTACCTATTTTTTATGTGTGCGAATAACTGAAAGTAAGTTAATCTATTTCACGTTTTATATAAAATATAAATGTATGGTGGGTTTTGTGGTGCCTAAAATGCCTATTTTGACCATAGGAACCTAAACGGCATATTTCAACATTTGTATTGTTTCATTAAATTTTTTCATGAAGTCTAAGATAAAGTATTGATATCATGCGGTTGGTTTGATTCAAAGACATTCCAGAAAAAAAACCTGCGAACCCTATTTTAGCGATTTAGCAGGTAGAGGCACTCATTTTGTAGAAAGAATAATGAAATATTTGCCCCCTCGAGGTCTCTTTGCCACTGGTAATGTTCGGTGGCTGTAGTACGGCAGAAATCCCTTCCAAAGAGCAAGAAGAGTCAGTGGTGTATTTCCCATACATCGTCTCCTAATTATTGGTATCCACACGCTCGCAAGGCTTCTCCATGTTTTCCCTGTTGTTGTTTTTTTCGTTTTTTTTTCAAATATGTTTCAAACATTTCTTTCACATTGTTGTTCTTAACGAGATAAATGTGTTTTGGGGATGGCTCCTAATTTGCTCTAGAGAGTTAAGGTCACAATGATATATCTTTGTGTATGGTGCATTTATTGGTCAATTCAAAAGTTTTGAACGTGTGTTTTTTCAACTTTATAGGTCCACATTATGTATCAGCAGCCATGAGTTCACAATTAGACATACTAAAAGGTTTCTGTCCATAATAATTTAACAAATTTGCTGTTTTTGCTACTGTGTGAGTTTTAATGCTCACCAATTGACTACATCTCTAAACTTCTTTTGATGTTTAAATACATAAAATCCAATATTTAGCTTATGGAAACTGTACTTTAGGTTTCAAAACTATATATTTAGTTTCTATTTTGATAATTTCAGAGCCTAATTTAGGTGCCTAAAAGTGGTTTATAAGGGCCTAAAATTCCGAGTTCTTGTCATGATGCCTAAGTAATTAATTATAAACTGAAACATTTACAAAAATAAAGTACACATTTTATTTTTGTTGCTATGTACGTACTGCACTAAAATTTTTGATGTCGAGATTTCTCCGGAAATGCATGTTTTGAGGCACCTTGAACCTCAAAAAATGTTTACAAAAAAAGAAAGTCCTTGTGTGTGCATTGGTAAACAAGCAGAACTCGAAAACGAAAGTCCGATAAATATCAAACTTGCTATTTAATTTCAGTATCTTCCAAGGATGCAACACGAGGATTTTCAAGAAAACCTCCCTAACCCAACTTTTACATTGATTTTTTCTCGATATTTTTTATTTTCTGAATAATGGCTGTTAATGATTTTGATTAAAATAGCGTTTCGTATACTTAAGATATTTACATAACAAATGAAATGTATATTTAGAACTTTCTGAGGATAGCCTCTGCAGTCCTCTTCATTCTGAATGACTTTTGTATAATTTATAAACCGTAACAAAGTCATACAATACAAAAAATCTGATGTGTTACACTCACATGACTTTCTCTACTCTTGTACAAACTTTTTTACAAACGCTTATTCCCCATATGCTTCATGTTAATCGAGATATCGAGATGTTAATCTTATTGCTAATTTTCTTGTAGATGCAAGGGGAATGTGGTAGGATTTAAGCGATAGTCAAATGTTTTAAGAGCTGGTTGCTATGTGGAGTATTCCATTCTCTTTGAATTACCAGGACAAAAAAATGAATAACGAATTTGAGAAAAAGTATAAGTACCTATTGGAAAACTTAAGGGAATAACAAGCAATATCTCGAAAATGGTTCACTCAACAACAAAAATGTGTATGACATAAATTGTGTATTTTAACGCGATCTACATTTTTGGTGTAGTAAAATTTTGTCTATCTCTTATGGTTTACCAGTTATGCAAACGTCGTTCACAATGGAGAATACTTTTGGAGACATTCCCAGAAAATTCAAGATATACATATTTTGTCATGAAAGTGTCTTAAATATATGATATTTTAATCAAAATCGTTAGAGCCATTTTTGAGAAAATTAAAATTTTCGAAAAATGTTCCATGTAAAGGGTAATCTGGGGTGGGGGGATTTTCTTGAAAACCTTTGTGTCGCATCTCTGGAGGATACTGAACCTAAATACCAAGTTTGGTGTTTATCCGACTGTTAGTTTCTGAGTTATGCTGTTTACAGACACACACACGGACATGTTTCCAAAAATAGTTTTTCTTTGGATTCAGGGGGGCCTCAAAACATGTATTTCCGGTGAAATCTCGGTATCGAATTTTTGGGTGGAATACAATACTTCCCCTACTTACTATACGTAGTAGAGAAAGTAAAAAAAAGAATTTTTAGAAAAACAAAAGTTCCGTCTGTGTACCTTCTAAACATTCACCACGAAGATTCTCAAAAACATCACCCACCTTAAACTACTGGTGACATGGAACATTTTTCGATTTTCACTTTCTTTACCACGTAGTTCAGGTAGAGTAAACTGCATAACTCAGAAACGAACAGTCGGATAAACAGCAAACTTGATATTTAGGTTCAGTACCTTCCAGAGATGCGACACGAAGGTTTTCAAGAAAATCCCCCTACCACAGACTACCTTATATATGGAACAATTTTTCGAAAATGTTGATTAATAGCTCTAACGATTTTTATTACAATACTATATATTTAAGATATTTAGATAACAAATAAAACGTATATCTTGAATTTTCTGGGAATAGTCTGTGAAGTCCTCTTCATTCTGAATGACTTTTGTATAACTGGTAAACTGTAAGAGATAGACAAAATCTTACTAGACAAAAAATCTGATGTGTTACATTCACATGACTTTCTCTACTCTTGTACAATCTATTTTTACAAACGCCTATTCTCCATATGCTTCATGTTAATCGAGATATCGAGATGTCAATCTTATTGGTAATTTTCTAGTAGATGCAAGGGAAATACGGCAGCTTTTAAGCGATAGTCAAATGTTTTAACGCTGGTTGCTATGTGGCGCATTCCATTCTCTTTGCATGTCCAGGACTTAGAACAATGAATAATGAATTCGAGAAAAAGTACAAGTATTGGAAAATTTAAGGGAATAACAAGCAATATCTCGAAAACGGTTCACTCAAGAAAAGAAATGTATATGACATAAGTTGTGTATTTTAACGCTATCTACGTTTTTTGTGTAGTAAAATTTTGTCTATCTCTTATGGTTTACCAGTTATACAAAAGTCGTTCACAATGAAGAATACTTTTGGAGACATTCCCAGAAAATTCGAGATATACATTTCATTTCTCATGACATTATCTTAAACATATGATATTTTAATCAAAATCGTTAGAGCCATTTTTGAGAAAATTAAAATTTTCGAAAAATGTTCCATGTAAAGGGTAGTCTGGGGTGGGGGGATTTTCTTGAAAACCTTCGTGTCGCATCTCTGGAACATACTGAACCTAAATATCAAGTTTGGTGTTTATCCGACTGTTCGTTTCTGAGTTATGCTGTTCACAGACAGACACACACACACACACACACACACACACACACACACACGGACATGTTTCCAAAAATGCTTTTTTTGGATTCAGGAGGTCTCAAAACATGTATTTCCGGTGAAATCTCGGTATCGAATTTTTGAGTGGAATGCAATACTTCCCCTACTTATACGTAGTAGAGAAAGTAAAAATAAAATCTGATGTGTTACACTCACATGACTTTCTCTACTCTTGTACAAACTATTTTACAAACGCTTATTCTCCATGTGCTTCATGTTAATGGAGATATCGAGATGTCAATCTTATTGATAATTTTCTTGTAGATGCAAGGGGAATATGGTAGGTTTTAAGCGATAGTCAAATATTTTAACGCTGGTTGCTATGTGGCGCATTCCATTCTCTTTGCATGTCCAGAACATAAAAAAATGAATAACGAATTTGAGAAAAAGTATAAGTATTGGAAAATTTAAGGGAATAACAAGCAATATCTCGCAAACGCTTCACTCAACAAAAGAAATGTATATGACATAAATTGTGTATTTTAACGCGATCTACATTTTTCGTGTAGTAAAACTTTGTCTATCTCTTATGGTTTACCAGTTATGAAAACGTCGTTCATAATGAAGAATACTTTTGGAGACATTCCCAGAAAATTCGAGATATACATTTTATTTGCCATGACAATATCTTAAACGTATGATATTTTAATCAAAATCGTTAGAGCCGTTTTTGAGAAAATTAAAATTTTCGAAAAATGTTCCATGTAAAGGGTAGTCTGGGGTGGGGGATTTCCTTGAAAACCTTCGTGTCGCATCTCTGAAAGATACTGAACATAAATACCAAGTTTGGTGTTTATCCGACTCTTCGTTTTTGAGTTATGCTGTTCACAGACACACAGACAGACACACATACGGACATGTTTCCAAAAATGCTTTTTTTGGATTCAGTGAGTCTCAAAACATGTATTTCCGGTGAAATCTCGGTATCGAAATCTTGGGTGGAATACAATACTTCCTCTACTTACTATACGTAGTAGAGAAAGTAATAAATCTCGCTAAAGCACGCAATTATGTACAATAAAATGTTGCTTTTTGAGTTAACTATTACCGAGATATTCTTTGTCATTTGTGTGAATTTTAAAATGCTTGTACTTTTCTCAACTGGGAAGTCGCTATTCGATATTTTCTTGCGGTAATGCAAAAAGCATGGGATTTCATATCGGCACGCTCTTTATCTATTGTATCCTGCAATGAAACGTGTAAATGTGAAGTGAAAGTTTATCGGAATTAATGAGAAGTAAACAGAATAATAAGTCTTTGTAGGAATGGTTTCGAGAAGACTGAGTAGAGAAAGTAATGTGAATATATCTTAAATTTTTAATAAAACACAATGTCGCTAGAATAAAACTCGTAGAAAACGCTATAGGGGTAAACGAAATACTACCGCATTAGAACGAGCCTGTACATTATTACATGTCAGTTACATATCAAGAGTGAACCACTTGTATTTTTACTTTCCCTACTACGTATAGTAAGTAGGGGAAGTATTGTATTCCACCCAAAAATTCGATACCGAGATTTCACCGGAAATACATGTTTTGAGACCCCCTGAATCCAAAAAAAGAATTTTTGGAAACATGTCCGTGTGTGTGTCTGTGTGTCTGTGCGTGTGTGTGTCTGTGTGTCTGTCTGTGAACAGCATAACTCAGAAACGAACGCTCGGATAAACACCAAACTTGATATTTAGGTTCAGTATCTTCCAGGAATGCGACACGAAGGTTTTCAAGAAAATCCCCCCACCCCAGGATACCCTTTACATGGAAGATTTTTCGAAAATTTTAATTTTCTCAAAAACGGCTCTAACGATTTTGATTCAAATGTCATATGTTTAAGATATTTTCATGACAAATAAAACGTATATCTTGAATTTTCTGGGAATGTCTCCAAAAGTGTTCTTCATTGTGAACGACTTTTACATAACCGGTAAACCACAAGAGATAGAGAAAATTTTACTACACAAAAAATGTAGATCGCGTTAAAATACACAATTTATGTCATATACATTTTTACTTTCTCTACTACGTATAGTAAGTAGGGGAAGTATTGCATTCCACCCAAAAATTCGATACCGAGATTTCACCGGAAATACATGTTTTGAGACCTCCTGAATCCAAAAAAAGCATTTTTGGAAACATGTCCGTGTGTGTGTCTGTGTGTCTGTGTGTGTGTGTGTCTGTGTGTGTGTCTGTGTGTGTGTGAACAGCATAACTCAAAAACGAACAGTCGGATAAACACCAAACTTGGTATTTAGGTTCAGTATCTTCCAGAGATGCGACACGAAGGTTTTCAAGAAAATCCCCCCACCCCAGACTACCCTTTACATGGAACATTTTTCGAAAATTTTAATTTTCTCAAAAATGGCTCTAACGATTTTGATTAAAATATCATATGTTTAAGATAATGTCATGAGAAATGAAATGTATATCTCGAATTTTCTGGGAATGTCTCCAAAAGTATTCTTCATTGTGAACGACTTTTGCATAACTGGTAAACCATAAGAGATAGACAAATTTTTACTACACAAAAAATGTAGATCTCGTTAAAATACACAACTTATGTCATATACATTTCTTTTGTTGAGTGAACCGTTTTCGAGATATTGCTTGTTATTCCCTTAAATTTTCCAATACTTATACTTTTTCTCAAATTCGTTATTCATTTTTTTATGTCCTGGACTTGCAAAGAGAATGGAATGCGCCGCATAGCAACCAGCGTTAAAATATTTGACCATCGCTTAAAAGCTACCATATTCCCCTTGCATCTACAAGAAAATTACCAATAAGATTGACATCTCGATATCTCGATTAACATGAAGCATAGGAGAATAGGTGTTTGTAAAATTAGATTGCACAAGAGTAGAGAAAGTCATGTGAGTGTAACACATCAGATTTTTTTTTGTTGAGTGAGCCATTTTCGAGATATTTGCTTGTTATTCTCTTAAATTTTTCAATACTTTTCTTAAATGGGAATTCGTTATTCATTTTTTTGTCTTTGATATGCAAAGAGTATTAATCTGTGGCAAAGGGAATGGTGCTGCACCTAGCAACCAGCTATTAAGAGATATGTATATGCTTAAAGGCTACTGTATGTCTATATTGCGCTTGTAAATATATATTCCCCTTACATCTACAAGAAAATTAGCAATAAGATAGAGTCTGCAAATGTTTATCTCGATTAACATGAAGTAGATGGAGAATAAGCGTTTGTAAAAAAAGTTTGTACAAGAGTAGAGAAAGTCATGTGAGTGTAACACATCAGATTTTTTTGGTTGCAATACTAGAGGTACAATTTACATATTTATTTCTTACCTGAAAGAACGGATAAGCATATAGAAATAATTTGTGGTATGCGAGTCCAAGCTTAGTTTATCATTTAACAGTGGTTTAGTGCGTAAAAATAGCTTTTCTCTCACTCCAATGTAAATGGCAATCAAAGGCCATATAACCTTTTATTATTCAAATTTTAATACGCTTTATAGTGTTTTAATGGCATTCTCCCATACAACGCAGTTATCTGCCACGTGAGTCACGTGTCTTCATGACGGCCTGTGCTGTAGTACTCGAAGGCAAGTGACTGCTGTTCTGTGCTCTGTGGAGATCATTGGCTTCTTATTGAAGCCATTTTGCGTTTGTTTGCTTTATATTAAAATATGTTTGGACTATTCATGAGATTGTGAATACGACAGTCTACAAAGTGTAGTAGTTGGATTGGCTGAACCAGGAAGTGCCTGAGTGACGTCTCTTTTTGAGGTTTTGCAACCATGGTGCGCTCTGTGAGAAGGAATATATACCCGAGGTAGGCACGTCTAAGAAAGGTATTGGCGCTAGAGCTTAGTTTAGCCATCAGCTCAGATGAGCGTTTTACCAATAGATAAAATATGTGTTACATTCACACGACTTTCTCTACCCTCTGTTGCTTGTCGGTGGATATAAAATTATTCTTAAGAAATTTTATTTTCTATATACTACATTTTAATCCAGATAAATAAATGTTTTAAAACTGGACGCTATACGCTGGCTTAAAACCCCATTTCTCTTTCCATGACATCGCGAAAAACAACTGAAAATCGGCAGAACTTGAAAAGAATGGCTAAGTATCGAACAATTCGAAGCATTAGTAGTGGATATCTCGGAAATGGCTTATTCCACCAAATAAAAAAAAATTTAAATAAATTGTACGTTTTAGAGATGTAGATTATACAAAATTCTTTCCGAATGAAGAGGACTTCACAAGCTATTCGTAGAAATTCAAGGTATACATTTTATTTGTCATGTAAATATATTTAATATATGGTATTTTAATAAAAATATTAAATTAAATTGAGCTTTATTTAATTGCTATGGTTTTTAGCGTCCCATTCCATATTGGGGGTGAAAGATCGGAAATTTTGCTCAGAGGCCTCATGCCTCTTGAGGCTTGAGGCTATATTACGCGCCGTAAATTCATGACACGGTACCACCGGCATTACTTCCCTTCGAAGGAAGCCATGCTAAAGATTTTTACGCCCGAGAAAATCCGTCGCCCTCCGCCGGGTTTTGAACCCGTGACTTTGGGAACTAGAGGTGTATGGTACCACTAGATCACGAGGAAGACCTTAATCAAAAGCGTAGTAATTTTTTAGAAAATTATATAAAAAAAAGTTACATGTAAAGCGTAGTTTGATGTGGGGGGGATTTTTTTAAAATCTTGGTGTCGCATCTTTGGAAGATATTGCCTAAATACCAAGTTTGATGTTTATCGGACTTTTCGTTTTTGAGTTACGCTGCGCGCGCGCGCACACACACACACACACACACACACACACAACCTCTTTTTCCCAAAATGCTTTTTTGAATTCAGGGGCCTCAAAACATGTATTTCCATTAAAATCTCTGTATCGTTATTTTGGGTGGAATGCAGTATACTTCTCCACCTATGTGCGTAGTAGGCCACATTTATGTATGTGATTTCATTTCGCACGACAAGGAATGATGCGACGCGGCATGATTTTTTTTTTGTAGTCTATGCATGCGACGTGTCGCACTGTCTATTGTTGGGAAATCAATTCTACCAGCCTATCTCCACATTTGTTTCGACAGCTAAATAGTATGTGTGTTGTGCTATTGTTACTAACTGGGGGGCGGGCGGCAGACGAAACCGGCGTTGGAGTGTACATCCGAGATAAACAGTATAAGTTTCGTAGACAGCACATTTAGGAACCTCTTTGGGAAATCGCTTCTTGTCGTGATTCTTGTAATTTTCTTAGGCAACGTCCCAAATTAATTGAACTCTCAATATGAATTCCTTGTATAAAATGTTCCGTGTCCATACTTGATAAACGAAAATCAGGTCACTCTTGCAACATGTGAAAGCACAAATCACACTGAAAAATCAAAACTAGAGCTCTGGATTGGCAGCACTGACTCCACTGTCCTGTTTACAGTGCGACAACACGCCCATATACGTTCATATATTGAGGTCATTCGACTGTCTAGCTATCTAGCCACATTGCGACTGTCGTATGTGTCGTTCGAACTGAAAGACCATGCGACGTGTTTTTCAGGTCGTACGGCATAGAATATTGTGCGACTGTCGCGTCGCATGGTATAAATGCTTCTATTTAACTCATATGCTTTCAAATAGCGTTGCACTTGTACGACACGAAATCGCATGCATAAATGATGCCGCAGAGAAAGTAAAAAATTACACTATTGGTTAAAGACCTCAGAGAGGGGTAGACAGACAAAGTGCGCACCACAAACAAGGGAAGATGAACTTGCAATACATTTAATTAACATTGGCAAATTTTATATTAAATAAGGTTAAATAAAGAAAGGAGAATTCCCAATCCCGAAAATAAAAAGTGTAACACTGCAAGGGGAAAAAAAAAGAAATTCAGCTTGCGATCCGTTGTGGCAACTATAGCACTGTGCATGGAATTCCAATCAAAGAACTGGTTTTAATTTGTTAATTTATTCAGAAGTGGCATTTGTGTTGATTCAAATACAGGTTAGATAGTATTTTCAAGAACTGCCATGTACTTTCTTCATGTAAAGAAGTTACCAACTTCATTAATTCTGAAAAGAAAATGTAGAATGTCCATGACTCCAAAGTCAAAACTACCGAAGAGATAGGGCATAAGAGATGGCATATAAGCTTTGTAAGGTTTTTTTTGGGGGGGGGCCTCCAACTATGATCCAGATAGTACAGTTTTCCTCTTAAAGCTAGGTAAGACGTATTTGGAGAATTCTGTATATGTTATCAAGGAGAACGGTCGAACTACAAGCTACACGGTGTTGAATTCAAGGAAACGAAGAGAACTTCAATATTGAACCAGTAACATACATACCAACAGGAGGCACATTGGGTTTTAATTTTTTTGCTAAGCCGTGTGATTCATTGCAAGCTCTCAGTAATTGTATGTTTGCAAAATAAATACATTGTTGACTGAGTAAGTCTTCTTGTTTTTGTTGCAGCTCAAAGAATGAGGAAGTGGACAACAGCTGTGTAGTAAGAGCAAGAGGCTTACCCTGGCAATCTTCAGATCAGGACATTGCCAAGTTTTTCCGTGGACTGAATGTTGCAAAGTAAGTGAATTTTAATACAAGTATAACACAATCTTCATGCAAGTTGGTTTCTTAAGCTACGTGTAGGCTGTAAGAAGTATAGTTTATTCATAATAGCAGCAGAGGAATCGAGCGGTAAATTCATTCCACTTGTGTGTCTTAGACATTCGAAGATCAAAATGTTCAATTTATTTTCGAACTTGCGCCAGCGTGGGTATGGGTTTAAATGTTTCGAGGTCAACTCTTGGAAGCGAGTTTCACAGATCTCGATATTACAGAAGTGTTGCAAACAGCGCACTGTACCTACCTAAAATTACGAACATTGTGCAAAACTTCTTAAGCACGATGTGTGACCATGGCTTGCGCGATTCAGGCGTTAGAATGAGAAAGCGCAGCAGAATGGAGGAATGTATTGATGTCTATGGATTGCTTCTCATTTATACGAAATGTATTTTCATATGTAATACCGCAGGAACTGGCGATTTTTTGAGGACGTCTTGAGTACAAACACACTTCAATTTGGCATAAATGGTAATTGCGCGCTCATTTGTGAAATTTGGCTCCGGTGAAATTTGGTATGAATATTTCACTCTGCTCAATGGAAGAGGTATTTTGTTGCGTACATTTCTTTCATAGATTTGTAGAAAAGCGCTTTGAAAAATAGACGTGACAACCGCGTTTTTTCTCTTGCACGTGAATGTGTTACCACATTGCGGGAATGACATTAACTTTTGTTAGGGTTTGTATTCCCAATACAGGCCTTTCATGTTTTTTCAACAAAAAATTTGATGTTAAACATTAAAATCAAGTATAATGAATGCAAGCAAGTAAAATCGAAACATTTGTTTTAACGTTTAATCAAAGAACGAAAAAAAACGAATGTTTTAGTGCAATCTTCACTTATGAGAGAGAGAGGGGGGAGGGGGAGAGAGGGAGAGAGAGAGAGACGAAACTAGTTCCTGATATAAAAGCTGCCTTATTAACATCCAGTAGAAGGAAGCAAACACGATATCTACATAAGTTGGGGAACAATACGTGAGCGGCTGGATTATTTTCTAAAAGAATCACACTGCTGCATGCCGAGAGCCTAACCCCTTTGATAGTACGTGCGCTTCACTTTTCCATCCATTTGGCTGCCAGCAGGCTGAGGTTCAGCCCGAGTGCTTTCGCTGCGTGCCTACCCTCAACAGGATTTTACCGCAGGATATGGATAGAATAGGGTGTTTTAGAATCATAATTTTAAATTAGGTTGGTGTGATGGACAGGAGGTAGCATGTTGCTCCTGACGGCTGTCTCTGGGATGCAGTGGCCCTTCTGCCCTTTAGTTGATTTTGGTTTTTAAATTTAATTATGGGTGAGATTGTCAATTTTGATCCTTGGTTGGATTATATGAAGCTCAGCTTTCGCTTCTGTTGGAGGTGCTTCAGTGTTATATGGTAAGTCCGCAAGCCATGTGGGGAACCGGATGTGCCTGAAGCGACGAGTTCGGGGGTTATAATCCCCAAGAGACTTAACTAGGACGTTTCGATGTTGAGGCAGACTGTCGTAGAATTTCATGTTCCACGTATGAAAACGATGAGGCTTTATGGAGCAATATCGCGGGGAAGGAGCGGCCAACAGAATAGATGGACCGGAGTCCTCAATTCTGCGCGCGCTGTAGCCATAGCAACCAGCTGTCTACAGCATGCTCCAGATCCCGCAGGCGTAAAGCCTCGAAAAAAACATGTAGCTTTAAGCGAAAAGACATCGCCGCCCTTAGCATGAGGTATAATCAGGCCGTTGCGCCCGAGCGGACAGGTCTCGGATGTTATCGAAAAATTAAGCCTTTATCTAGTTTCACTCCCAGTCAAGTGATCGGATTCCTCCATTCAGTCTTTCGGCCTTCTACCTAAATGTTGGGGTCTGCGGGGACGCGGCGTTGAATGGTGTGGCTTTTGTCCGCTTTAACGGAGATGCGCCAACACGTGCACCACTCTGGACGAAGCAGAGGTGTTGCTGTATAGGGCTGAAGGCTCTGAAAATTTGTTCGTTGCATAGGACAGCAGCACGTCGTCAGCGTACTGGACTATATTGCTTTGCGGCTTTTGAGAAGACTGCCATATAGACACAGAAGATCGTGCTAGATAGTGCAGAGTCTTCGGGGAGTCCGCCTCTTACTTGTCTTAGTGTAGATGTTTTCTTCGCTTATCTTGAAAGTGCAGTATCCGAAGTAATTGTATAAAATGTTGATAAACTAGGTTGGTAGGTCCATCTGGAAGAGTTTGTATAGGAGACCCGCGTTCCAGGTCGTGGAGAAGGCCTCCGCGTCCAGAGATACTGCGGCGGTGAAGGAAATATCCTGGAAACCCAGGGCGACTGGCTCCACCACCCTCAGTAGCTGCTGGATTGTAGATTGCACAGGACGAAATCCAAACTGGTGGTCTGGGATGACTTGAATGTCTCCAAATAGTGAGGACGAACGGGATAGAAACACACTTTCATATCAATGCCGAAGAACTGAACTGAACTATTATTTCAAATAAATATACACATATATTAACGTAAAGAGGAATTTACGGTACAAAAAAGAACGAACAAAAACATTGCTTTGTTCAGAACGGCAAGGCGAGTTTTATGTTAGAAAAGCCGACACTTTTGAAGCATGAAGGTAACTGAGTGGTTTGCAGTGTATGTTTTCAGAACAGCAGATCCGGGGTTCAATCGTAGTAATATCACCTATTTTTGTTATTTTTTTAAGAATGCAGAACACATATACAGCTAACGTTTAAAATGCACACTTTCCTTGTAGCTTCACGTTGATATGAGATCCTAGGTGTCTACTGTTAGTGGACATACTGGATATATACTTGAATTTTTTTTACACACTGGATATGCCGAAATTTTACTGGAATTAGTTCAAAAATAAAATCTTGGTTCTGTTTTGATATGTGTAAAGCATTCGCTGCAGCCACATTCCTTGAAATGTAGTTGAAAATACAACAATGAAGTCATTTTTAGAAAACTATTGCAGAGAAAGAATACCCTCCGAATCGACACTTAGATAAAATTATCTTAGGTGGTGTATGAATCACAGCTGAATGAAATAAGGACAGAAATAGGAGATTCCTACATCTGGATTTCCGTAGATGAAACCACAAACGCCCTGGGGCGAAGTATATCAAATTTAATTGTAGGGAAATTAGATGAAGAAAATTATGGAAATTCTCATTTGATTTGTTCGAAGGTGTTGGGGAAAACAAATGCTCAATCAGTTGCCTACTTCGTAAACTCCGAACTAAAAGTACTGTATCCGAATGGTGTAAAGGATGCTGTTACTATACACTGATGCAGCAGCTGGGAAACACGTTACTTGTCTGGCTCGTGCACTTCGAGTAGCAGAGGAGGTTCGAAACCAGTTCCCCAAAATCAATGACTTAATTTCTCCACAAAGAAAGTATTTTTAAAGTTAAATTCTAGAATTGCAGCTTTCAAAGAAAGATGTCTCAATCTGCCCTTGCCACCAGCGCCTATTTTGACAAAATGGGGTACGTGGCTGCAGGCTGTGAAGTATTAGAGTGAGAACATTGTCAGTGTTAGGTTGTAAATAGTTTCTCGGAAGAAGAATCGCAGTGTATTAAGGTTGCCCAGGACGTCCTACGAGAGAAAGCTTTGAGACAGGATCTGTCATATATTCGCGTTTATTTCACATTTTTAGCAGATAGTATAGAGCAATTAGAATCATCAAAGCTCAGTCACACTGAACAATCACATTATTTACAAGAGCAGAAAGCCAGTTAAACAAAGCTGTTGGTGAGGTTGGGAAAATTGTTTCCAAAAAACTGCAACTTGTGCTCGCCAAAAATCCTGGATATACGGCTCTGAAAGGAGTATCAGATATTTTAAGCGGGCGTGAGACAGGTCTCCCTACAGGATTTAATCACCATATGGCTTCTCTTTTCAAATATGTTCCAGTCACCACCGCAGACGTTGAGAGATCTTTTTGAGCATTTAAGCTAATTCCTACCGACAAAAGACAAACTTACCCCACATCATCTGGAAATGCTTCTTGTTATTTATTGTGGACAAAATTACGGCCAAAAGTGAAATTGAAGAATCTGTCATTTAAAAAATTACAATGTTGCTTTAATTTTTAAAATTCATGTAAGACATGATTCTGTCCTTCATATTTTAATTGACTGACAGTGACACAGATTTTTTTATATAATTATTGTTCAATTACTATGTTATCTTATCTATCCTACTGTATTTAAGTGTGTTTTGAAATAAAACATTAATCACTGTGTTTTGCATGGCGTGATGCATAAAGTTTGTTTATTTATTGTGCCTATTAAAGACTTATTTCCCTACTTTTTAGGACCTTTTTAGGAGCCTAAAATCACATTTTTAGGACCTAAAGATCCGAAGTCTAGTGATTACATACTGGAAATATTGGATGAAATATCTATTCACATTACTTTGATTTATTTCAGATTGAATTTTCAGATGGTTGATTCTTCGAAAATCTTGTTAATGAAATAGGTATTTGTTATTGCTTTGGATTATATTTTTTTCATATTTTTTATCTTATGTAAAAATGATTTAAACTTTTGGATAATCTTTCACTCCTAAAATTCTTTTACAGGTTATACATTTTCAGAATATGAAGATTGTTGCGGGGAAGGGAATGAAGGAGGCTAAAATTAGGAATACAATATCTGCTGATGTTTCATTCCCAGTTTTTACGTGAATTTCCGGTCCATTATTATGAATGCTTGCGATGGAAGTTTTATGAAATTGCAATTCTAAACGGTAAAGGGGAGAATTTAGCATAAAACATTTTCTAGATCGTTGTACAATAATTTCATAAAGAGTGCAGGGAGTAAATTTAATTAAATCATCATTAGAGATTTAAAAAGACACCCGTGTAACATCGGTATGGCAGCT
Organism: Deroplatys truncata; assembly: GCA_030765065.1. Taxonomy (NCBI): domain Eukaryota; kingdom Metazoa; phylum Arthropoda; class Insecta; order Mantodea; family Mantidae; genus Deroplatys; species Deroplatys truncata. The sequence continues at coordinate 61,056,053 of CM060976.1, read as the reverse complement.
AGTAATAAACACAGCTTCATATTGCGGCTATGGAAACAAAATAAAACAGTAAAGATGTTTAAACTAACCACAACACGCATTAGAGTAGTGCTGCATTTTTACTGCAACATGACTGATGTGGTACTGGAATTTTGTCAAAACTGGTGCTGGAAATATACTGGAATTTTAAACCTTCAAGGCAGTAGACATCCTGATCTACCTTTGTACTCTAATTATATCCTTTAGTTTACTTCACAGCTATTTCTGTAATAATTGAATTGAAAATACGGAATTGCCAGGCTCACAGCGTAATTCAAGCGGAATTTAAGCGAAATATTAAATTATAACCGTCAGTAAAATTCGACAACCCACATTTTTCGGGCGTAAAACTCCTTAGCATGGCCTCCTGTAGATTTAAGGCACGTAAAAGCCTGAAAAGAGCCTCTGAGCAAAATTTCGGTTCTTTCACGCCCAATATAGAAGGAGCGCTAAGAACCATAGCAGTTAAAGAGCACCCATAAATAAAATTTCACACTATTTCTATATACTCTTCTACAACGACATAACGGAACCCAGTACAATCGGTTGGTAAATAGTAATTTGGCTGTGCTATTTGAGGATATACATTTTCATACGGACGTGGTTCATGTACGATGGAGCTCCGACTTTCTTCAGTACATACAACATTATTTGAACCACAGTTTTCCTTGGAAAATGATTCGATCGAGCATGACTGCAGCATATTTATCGTGCTAATAAAACAACCGCTGAGTGCGTTGTTTATGAATGCTGGGTAATGCATTCCTGCAATTGATGGGCTGAAAACCGACACCTACAACAAATCCGTTGGATTCAGCGGATACTGAGCCATGTGAATAAAAAAAATCTGATGTGTTACACTCACATGACTTTCTCTACTCTTGTACAATCTAATTTTACAAACGCTTATTCTCCATATGCTTCATGTTAATCGAGATATCGAGATGTCAATCTTATTGGTAATTTTCTTTTAGATGCAAGGGAAATATGGTAGCTTTTAAGCGATAGTCAAATATTTTAACGGTGGTTGCTATGTGGCGCATTCCATTCTCTTTGCATGTCCAGAACATAAAAAAAATGAATAACGAATTTGAGAAAAAGTATAAGTATTGTAAAATTTAAGGAAATAACAAGCAATATCTCGAAAACGGTTCACTCAACAAAAGAAATGTATATGACATAAGTTGTGTATTTTAACGCGATCTACATTTTTTGTGTAGTAAAATTTTGTCTATCTCTTATGGTTTACCAGTTATGCAAAAGTCGTTCACAATGAAGAATACTTTTGGAGACATTCCCAGGAAATTCAAGATATACATTTTATTTGTCATAAAAATATCTTAAACATATGATATTTTAATCAAAATCGTTAGAGCCATTTTTGAGAAAATTAAAATTTTCGAAAAATCTTCCATGTAAAGGGTAGTCTGGGGTGGGGGGATTTTCTTGAAAACCTTCGTGTCGCATCTCTGGAAGATACTGAACCTAAATACCAAGTTTGGTGCTTATCAAACTGTTCGTTTTTGAGTTATGCTGTTCACACACACACAGACACACACACAGACACACACACGGACATGTTTCTAAAAATGCTTTTTTTGGATTCAGGAGGTCTCAAAACGTGTATTTCCGGTGAAATCTCGGTATCGAATTTTTGGGTGGAATGCAATACTTTCCCTACTTACTATACGTAGTAGAGAAAGTAAATAAGTGCGCATATAGTATACATTTAACTTTTTAGGAAATTCTCTTTCTGGTAAGAATAAAACTGCTGAGAAAAGAATGAATAGCGACATACCACTTGAAAAAGTGCAGTATTTGAAAATTCAACCAAATAACAAAGAATATCTCGAAATGGTCTCAGCCACAAATATTTTAAATAAACCGTATACTTTAACAAGATCTGTGTCTGTGTGTGTGTGTGTGTGTGTGTGTGTGTGTGTTAAATTAAATTAAATTAAATTAAATTGAGTTTTATTTATGGAGATCTTTAACTTTTGTATTCTATATTGTGCGTGAAAGAGGATAACTTTGCTCAGAGGCCTCTTTATCAGGCTTGCGGTTCTTTTACGTGCCGCAAATCTACGACACGGGACCACTGCTTTTACTTCCCTTCCGAAGGAAGCCATGCTAAGGATTTTTACGCCCGGAAGGAAGAAAGAAAGAGAGAAAAAAAAAACATCGCCCTCCGCAGGGTTCGAATCCGCGACCTCGCGAACTAGAGTCTAGCATGGTAACCACTACACCACGTGTGTATGCGTTAAGATTCTGTCTATCTCTTACGGTTTACCAGTTACACAAAAGTCATTCAGAATGAAGAGGACTTCAGAGGCCATTCCCAGAAAAAAATGCATATAATTTTTTCTTATTTGTCATGCAAAATTTTAAACACATGGTATTTTAATCAACATTGTTAGAGCCAATTTTGAAAAAATAAAAAGCTTACCATTTAAAAGGTAGTTTGAGGTAGGGGGATTTTCTTGAAAAAAACCTTCGCATCCTTGGAAGACGAGGTTTAACCAAATTTTCATTGTTGAGTTATATTGTGTATTCACACACACAGACGGCTCCCTAGTGCTACATGTTGATGCCTGATTTATACCTACCAGAAAAGGTTTAACTTAGATTTCAGATTAAACCTCATAAACAGTTCAAACTGATTTGGGGAAAACCATTAATTCTTCTCTCTCTTAAACCAGTTTAAATAAATCTTAGTTTAATTCTAATTGGAGAAACTGGCTCTACAAGATATGGGATCTAGGCGTTTCAGTTAAAACTTCCGTTACAGTATCTTTCGCTGAACCAAGCCAAGGTCTGAAACTATACCTAGAGCGAAAACATGGATTTGTAAATAATTTCTTTACTAACATTATCAGTTTATTGTTGGATACCTAATAAAGAATGCGATAACCAAGCACAATTCCGTTCATTTGTGGCCGGTTTTGGTGCAGGCTACCGTAAAGTGATGACTCCTGTGTATATAATCGGCGCAACAGTTCTAGACACGTGAAAATCTTAATGAGAGCTATGATGCGAGTTGCTTACCAGATCAGGTGGTGACCGGTCGACTGCATGCTGCAGGAGTGCGTGGGATAGTCATCGTCAAATATCCACACCGGTTATGCACTGCGTTGTGCTGATAAACTTAGTTATATACAGTATATTCAAATCCACGCTGTAAAAAGCGCTTAATATAAAAAACGCTGTCAATCATTGCCTCCAATTCTTCCACATCTAACAACCCTTCCTCTTCTGCGGAATCACTCACATTATTGCCGTCATCGCTGCCGTCACTACTTTCTGCACCATTATCTTGGATGAGAATTCTATTTGATTTTGTGCAATTCCGTATTTTTTGAAATAATGATTCTTAATTTATTCAACATGTCGACATACATTTTCCCATTCTGGCCTTCCAATTTCAGCAAATTGCTGGCGTTATAACTGCTCCACATATTTTAATTTAAAAGTCATATTTCTGCATGCCACCCATTTTTTTATATCAGCCCAGATTAATTCGATTGGGTTTAGATCTGGGCGATACGATGGCAGTCTAACTACATTATGGCGATGTATTACTATCTGGTCACGTATGTATGACGTCTGAAGCTGTTTGTTGGCTTTAATTAAGTTATATAGCTTTGTTTTACTCATGCTTTCATTTAAAGCTATATTATGTCTAAGTAACCAAGCTCTCATTTCTTCTTTCAATGAATTTGAGGTAGGTGGTTTGTCAATTGAGTGTTGACGCATTGTGAAGCATTGTCGATGACCAGAACAGATCCAGCAGGCATATTATGTATCAACATGGCGTTGATTCACTTCATGTACTTTTCTGTATTCATTTCTTGATGAAAATCTCCTGTTGTTTTTGCAACTTGTAAAAGAAGGGCATTTGGAACGAAGCCGATCTTTCCAACAGCATGAACGATAATAAGTATTTGCCCTTTAGCAACAGGAACCTGCAACCTAATTCGCTATCGTCACTCCAACTTTTAGATGCTGTACGACTGCTGTGTATGTATGACTCATCTTCATACACTATAGTATTTTTCTGAAATTTGTAGCACCACCTTAAAAATTGATGCTGATATAAGTACACACTGATATAAGTACATATAAAATTATACTCATTTGGAAAGGTAGAATCAGACTGAAAAATTCAATGCCATAGCCGGGATTTGAAGCACGGATCTTAGGCTTTCCGTGCCGTTGGTCTAACCGACTAAGCTATCATGGCAACATTTACTTTTTATTTTTTTTATTTTATTATTTTATTTATTTATTTATTTTGCTTTTCTGTTAGAGTTCTTCTATTTGATTTCGGTTTCCTCCACTTGAACCCTAAATCTTTAATAATTTTTCTGAGATTTGTAGCACCACCTTGTAAGTTTCTGCTGTCTTTCAGCTTGATGAGCAATCTGCTTATTGTTAGCATAGTTTTTTCTTCCACATAGGAATTGTGAATCGTGCGCCGAATGACGCATTTGAAATCGTCTATTTCTGTAATACGTTTTGGGACCTTATGTTTCTTCCCAGGTGTGTCAAATGGTACTCTTTCATCCATATGTTTTTTTTCTTATCTTTGAGAACTCTGGAATCGGAACTCGGTGAAACACCAGTTGCTTTGACTACTCTTTCTTTCATTCTCTTAAGGCTTTTGTGGAACTCGGATGAACATATATTTTCTTCCTTCATCTCTGCTTCTTGCTTCATGAAGTCGAGGACATTTGCAATTATTTCCCTACTTTGACTACGTAACACCTTACCACTTAGCTTTGAAAACATAGGAGCCATGGTTATAAATATAACAAATATAAAATAAGTACTATTTAGATACTGCAGCTCTCTTTAAAATTACAACCAGATGCAGACACTTTCTATGCAGACTGTATGTGTTACGCACTGTGAGTAAGCAAAGGTTGATTAAGCTAAACATAAACCATTCCTAGGCTCGGCAGCTGGAATGGCAATCAAGGTCACGATTCCAGAAGTTTTGCGCGAGTAATACCACGAATATCACAGGAGTAGTGAGTACCGGAAATTGTCAGCATTTGCACACGGGCGTTTTTGCCCACGTGTGATGCAAGCCTGTTGTGGAAGAACTTCTTGAGCTCATGGCTTATATCGCACTAACGATGATCCTTCCATATGCTGTCGAAGAGCTCCAATAGTATATCGCGATTTCTCTTGGAGATTTTATTTCTTGATCGAAGATCTTCAATGATGAGTTTTAGCCCAATGTGGTGGGCCGGTTTCTATAGCATGCTTGGAGATGTTCACTTGTTAATATTAACGCAGAACTGATTTCCTGAATATCTTGTGTACATTGTTTTTTACAGGCGGTCTTGAAACCACGAAAGATAGAAATACAGGCCATAAACTTGGCTAGAGTATTTGAAATAAATAAGATTATCTCGCCTTCCTTCTACAAACATTGAGGGTACTAGAACTCGTCACCATTTAAAATTTTGCGCAAGAAGATAAAATAGATTAACGATCCTCAAGTTAACACCTGAAAATCGAGGTTTTCTAGTGATGGGGCGAACCGGTTCATTTCTATAAATGACCACTCAAATTCAATTGTACCGTAATTAATTTTTTTCAATGAAATCGGTGCATAAGCATTACGAAGTAATAAACTCGCCTTCACATACAACTACCAACTTTACTGTTATCTCACTCATAAATACAGAATAGCAAACTAGTCAATTTCGCTCCCGTTTTATAATCGGCGACAGTAAAAATATATTGTAAAGCTCCAATTGGTATGAAAAGGACGTAGTGAATGAAACAATTTATGCTCCAGAATACTCACATGACTACAGCTGTGTTTTTTGTGCTAGCTTAACTGCCAGTGCTCCAGCTAAAACAAGAAAATTAAATTAAATTGAGTTTTATTTATGGACGCTCTTAAACTGCAGTGGTCCTTAGCATCCCATTCTATATTGGGCGTGAAAGATCGGTAATTTTGCTCAAAGGTGTCTATCAGGCTTGAGGTTCTTTTAGGTGCCGTAAATCTACGACACGGGACCACCGGCTTTACTTCCCTTCCGGAAAAATCTATCGCCCTCCGCCGGATTTGAACCCGCAACCTCGGGAACTAGAGGGTAGTATGGTAACCACTACACCACGGAGGACAACAAAGCTGCTATAACACGGAAAGGACATGCTGAATGCATTTTGAATTTCTGAATGTTAAGAAGTTTAGGAACTGTGTTGAACTACCATTTCATTAGAAATGAGTGGTTAGTTGACAGTTCACAGAAGTAAGGCTTTCGTTTTGAACCATTCACAAATTAGCAAAGATTCTTTCTTGTAGCATGCATCATAGCAGGTGTTAAAATGTCTTACTTGTGCGCATACAGAGGCTGTTGAGAAACTTCATTATTGCCCTTTTGAGAATAGAATATATGCTCATGACATTGTTAATTATCATCACAATTTTCCATCTCCCTTAGCCCTTCCTTCCCATGCATTTATCTCACAGCTGCTTTTACCTGAAATAAAGAATAGCTAGCGCATGCCAACTTAAAACTTTCTTATGTTCATGAAAGATAGATGCTCTGGATGGTCAGTATATCACAGGTCAGGTTTCTCTAATTGACAGGTCTTGTACAAGTGCCAAATGCACTTAATGCTGACATAGTAGAAAGGCAACCTGCATCGGAGTGAGAGTAAAGTATGTTGTCAATGTATCAAAAGACTTCAAATAAAGCAAGGCAGAGGCATGCAGGACAACATATTTTGATGTCTGACTTATTCTTCTGTAGAAAGTGAAAGTGAAAAATTGTTTCAACAACTCCTAGTAGTCAGCATGGCCTTAGAGGAGATCTGGCTCCAACTCTCAGCTGGGACTGTTGAATTCTTCTCTAGTCAGAATCATTTCCTACCTTGTGCGGGCACTGGAAAGTATCATTGTGAGACATTTTAAGAAAATTGTGACCTTTACTTCACCATTTTGTTTACTTTCTAATCCTCAGAAAGTATGATATTGGATTGCCTTCAGCTATATATGGGTGTTTCCATCAATTTCTCTCTGAATGAATGGTAATGCTGCCATCATCAAATATTTAGCATTTACCACAATTATTCCTGCATAGATGAAGTTAGCTTGCTTTGTTCCAGCTTCTTGAAGTTTCCAGCTTTGTAAAATACAGTTTATCCAAAAAGGTACTTTATGACTAGACCTCGGATTTTTAGATCCTTAAAAACCAATTTTTAGAAAACTTTACTAGGCTCTCAAATTATAAAAATAGGCACTGAAGACACAGTTTTATGCACCAAAAATGTAGTTTCCATGAGTTAAACATTAGCTTTTGTGTGTCTGATATATATTTCCATTTTCTGAAAGATTAAAAATGCAATTAATTATTGAGCACTAAAATTATGCAATAAAAAAACAGTTAATTTATTAACTATGATGGCTAGAAACATTTTATTATGTCTTAAATTATGAATTAATGGTTGGCAATACAAAATAATTGAATAGATCAGGGTGGAAATGCACCATACACTACAAATATATATTGTCGCAGCCTCTAATCAAACACGCTCAAGGGGCAGAGCACTCGCTAGAGAGGTATCAGGTAGTTAACAAATTGTAATAATGTGAGGCTACGACTAGGGACGCAGCTAAAGTGAAAGTGCAAAAATATTATCAAATACTGGCAAAAGGACACTTACATGGTTCAAAATAGGTAGAAGGAGCTTTACACTATCATAAATAAGACAATAAAGATTTGGATGGCACAGTGTTTATTAGATAAAACTTACTACATACCCCATGTCCTTAGTTCCATGCCTGTCGGGCGAGGCCGCCATGCATTCCTGCATGGAGAGAGCGAACACACGTCTGGTCTGGTTGACTTCTACTCACTGACACTCTCAGCCCCAAGCCACGCTTATTGCGTGGGGGACCCCAACTAAACTACAACCGCCATCTCGAATCTAGGTGACCAAAGAGACGTATGCGCATACGTCACAATATATATATAACCTAAACGCTTTAGAAATGACATGGAGACACCCCCCAAAGTGTTGTTTGCAAAACACAATATGTTGCTAAGAACAGCAACATAAAAGAAATGTGTGTATACCAACGGTTAAGATGAAGTATGTGAGTCATGAAATAATAGGGAAATATGCATTTGAAAGAGATTTCTGCCATACTGCAGTCACCAACTGATATAAAAAATGACAAACCTATGGGGTGCAGGTATTTGGTTTTTCCTTATACAAAATGAATAAAGCTAGCTTCTAAAGCGTTAAATTAAACCAGACTTTTTCCTGTAATGTTCATTCCTACGACCAGCTTGGCCGATACCAAAGGATGACAGACCTAGAGGGTGCAAGTATTCTGTTTTGCTTTCTTTAGAACTAATGAAGTAACCTTTTAAAGCGTTAAAATAAACCAGACTTTTTCCCAGTATGTCTCATTTCTACAACCAAACTATTACAAAGTCTTGAATCAAACCTACTCCATGGTATCAAAATGTTTATTTTTTAACCTCAAAACCTTAAAATAGGTCTCAATGGTCAAAATAGGCAACTTATCCGTCACAAAACCCTTCCTATACATTTATATTTTATATGAAATGTGAAAATATTTAACTAATTTTAGTTTATTCATACACATAAAAAAATAGGTATTTAGCCTAAAATCTGAGGTGTATTTATGACTGATGCACATGACAATATGTAATTGATATGGAGGAGACACTGAGTTATATGAACCACCTAATCAGAAATCTTTATTCCACTTATCTCAACATGCCCATCCCACATGTCATGTGCAACATCTAAACAAAATTCCAGTTTTGCCCATACCTGCCATAATATATCCTTATCTGTGGCTTTGCTTTTTCTGGTATTTAAATCATAAAGGTCAACAACCACAGATGTCCCATACACACAGTCTTTTGGTATAATCTCTCGATCATAAGAGGCATATATCAGGGGATCAAGAAGGCTGGACACTTGATCCCCTTCCAATATGTGCTGAAAGTGTTTTGTCTATGATATTTCTAGTGTGCAAGGAGCAATGTATACATCTTGCTGAAAGAAATCACTATGTCATACACTGAGTTTTCTGTAATGTAGTTTTCTTTATTTTTCAAATTTTGCTCCTGTCACCTGGGTTAGAAAAATTTGCTATTCAGTATTTAGGGGAGATGGAGAAGAATATAAATCTGTTGCGCAAACACTCAATGTCTGTTTGTACCGCTTACCACTCAATAGCTTTCCATTACATAACACGAGTATATATGAACTTTTCTTCTATCCACTTTACATTGATCTTCTATCCACTTTACATATATCTTGAAAATGCCTATCTAGAAATGATCTCAAATTAAACAATACAGCTTTAGTTACATGAATGTTGTGAATACAAAACACACGTGTTTAGATTACAAGCCGGTTGTTGTTACAAGTTAACCATTAATAGAAAAGCATATTTTCAAACATATGTTATGATATGTTTATGATAATAAATGCTGCATTACTCTTCTATAAGAAAACTTTAAAGCTGTAACAATTAATATTTGGGAAACAGCTAATTCTGTGAAAAAAATTATTTAACACAAATTATATATTTTAATGAGTCGTACATTTTTACTTTCTCTACTATGTATAGTAAGTAGGGGAAGTATTGCATTCCACCCAAAAATTCGATACCGAGATTTCACCGAAAATACATGTTTTGAGGCCTCCTGAATCCCCCCAAAAAAGTATTTTTGGAAACATGTCCGTGTGTGTGTGTCTCTGTCTGTCTGTGAACAGCATAACTTGGAAACGAACAGTCAGATGAACACCAAACTTGGTATTTAGGTTCAGTATCTTCCAGAGATGCGACATGAAGGTTTTCAAGAAAATCCCCCTACCCCAGATTACCCTTTACATGGAACATTTTTCGAAAAATTTAATTTTCTCAAAAATGGCTCTAATGATTTTGATTAAAGTATCACATGTTTAAGACAATTTTATGGTAAATTAAATGTATATCTTGATTTTCTGGGAATGTCTCCAAAAGTATTCTTCATTGTGAACGACTTTTGCATAACTGGTAAACCACAAGAGATAGACAAAATTTTACTACACAAAAAATGTAGATCGCATTAAAATACACAATTTATGTCATATAGATTTTTTGTTGTTGAGTGAACCATTTTCGAGATATTGCTTGTTATTCCCTTAAATTTTCCAATACTTATAATTTTCCTCAAATGGGAATTCGTTATTCATCTTTTTTTGTTGTCCTGGTAATGCAAAGAGAATGGAATACTCCACATAGCAACAGCTCTTAAAATATTTGTCTATAGCTTAAAGCCTACCAATTCCCCTTGCATCTACAAGAAAATTAGCAATAAGATTAACATCTTGATATCTTGATTAACATGAAGCATATGGGGAATAAGCATTTGTAAAAATAGTTTGTACAAGAGTAGAGAAGGTCATGTGAGTGTAACACATCAGATTTCTTTTTCAACTGTATCTATCTGTCTATCTCTCATGGCTTTCAAAATATAAAAAGTTCAATGAGCATGAAGACTACTTCACAGTCTATGTATAAAAAAGTAATATGTTAAACAAAACCTTTAGAGGTATTTTGAGAAATTAAAAAAAAAAAAAAAAAAAAAAAAAAAATTCCATGTACTTTGTCCTTAAATGATGCCTCAAGTATGAAATACAGTATTTGTCCTGTTTAACGCCCTTTAATTTGGTAGATCATATCAGACAGTGAATGACTGAAATGGGTGAAATTATGATCAGAAGAGCTGGGGTCTATAGAGTTTAAAGTTGTCAAATGTTCGTCTTCTCAGGATACGGGAAAACCCTGAAATAAACCTTATCGGGTAACTCACCCTAACTGAGATTCAGACTCAAGAGCTCTTGAATGTGAGGTGGCATGCTACGCCCACACCACAGAAGTTTTGTTTTTTAATTAATTAATTAATTTAATGTTTGAGTTACACTGTTCACATACCTACACACATTTTTCTAAAAATGCTTATTGTTTGGGTTAAGGGAATTTCTAAAGGTAGGTATATTTCCACTGAAATCTCTGCATGGAATTCTTGGGTGGAATGATGGGTTATTCCTCTACCATATGTAAGTGGTAGAAAAAGTAAAAGTGTATTTCATTGGTCACCAGCAACCTAAACCCAAATTCAGGATACGAAACCTGCATGTTTGTTAATAGGTTAATATCAGGTTCCAGAAAGATGATATGCCATCTTTCAGTTATTGCATCATAGGCATTGCTAACCTTAGCATGGATCCTGGGCTTTAAAAATGTATATTAGGTCATTTTTGGTCCATTCGGTATACAAAGAGTATTATATCATTGACATTTTACATAGGGATAACTTCTCAAACATTAGAAATTGCATTATTCAAATGAGAAATAAAAGTAACTTTTTACATCCTTTACTCACATTCTTGGCTAAAATTCACATTGCTATTTAATGGTTAGTATGGAAAAAGTTGCTTGTGGGTGGAGGGGTGGCTATTGTCAGGGGAGTAGGTATCATTACAATTATCAATTTGTGTCTCAAACTAGCGATGAGACAAGTCAGTTTTCCAACTTTTGTATTATTAAGTGCATACACTCAGGTCTCTATTATCATAAGCTGTGAAGTACTCTTCGTGCTATGAATTTTGTATAATCTGAAAACATAAGAATTAATACTACGGTATTGTAAGACCTGGTTCAAAAATTGTTTCTTAATTTTTTTTCAGATTATTAAACAAAAACATGGAACAAATATATTTTTTAATTTAATTTTCTAAATTATCATTATTGTTATACTGACCTTTCTACTTTTTTGCAATTAGATCCACATATAGATTGATTTATAACTTTCTGTGCGCTAATTTTAATAAATTAGTATAATAATAAATTTAGAGTCCGTTTATAGGCCATTTTTCAAACATTTTTAGGTCATTAAAATCCAGGCTCTGGTTATCATAAATTTTCTTAATTTACATGTTTAAGGTAATACAGAATGACTCATAACTTGTATAACATGGATAGCATGGTTATTAGCTCAGGTTGAGGATGAAGGGTTATATGTGAAAATAAGTAGTTTTAAATAATGTATTTGAACTTCACAATGTAATGATACATATTCATATTAATTATTAGAGTTATCATACTAGTAAATGAAACAGTGGTGATCATAATTATATCCTAGATAAAGTAAAACGTGTCATGTGTAATTCTGATATAATTTATGCAGTTCTTCGTCTCTAGTTTATAAAAAGGCAATGCACAGAAAATTAAACATCAGTTAAACTCTGATTTGGTATACGCTATGGGTCCAATGCTGCACAAAATATGCAAACTAATGTGCTAGGCTCTTAACAGTTTTGATGAAAATACTACGTTCAAGATATTTGCATGATTAATAAACTATATCTTGAATGTTATATGAAGTCCTCTTCATTTTGAATGAATTGTGTATAATTTTGTATAAAAAGGTAAATCATTTGAAACAGAAAAAGAATACTATAAAGAATGTAGAGCTCATTCAAATATACAATTATTATCACATACATTTTTCTGTAGTACCTATTGGCTATTTTTTAAAATAGTCATCACATCTTTAAGTTTGCCCATGTTGAACTGTCGTGCAGCATCTATGAAGTATCTTATGTGTTTCTTCTTTTTTCCCGCATGGTTCATTAGCAACATAAACTTGAGTTAAATATGTGAGCAGGCATGTTGTTTTCCGTACTGTGCATTAAATTCCATATTGCTTAATTTGATATCATTTCTAGTCAAAAAATTTATCGTGATTAACGCAATGTGAATAGAAGAACCACTTTTAAAATGGATACTATAAATTAAGTAGGAATTATGTGAAGTTGTAATGGGTTAAGAGTCATGTGACTGTGACATCAGATTTTTGCATGTTGCTGAACGAAGTTTCTGCATGAAGAGCCAAAAGCCATTGTAGTTACAAAATTAGGAAGAGAATGTTACAGGAAGTGCGGTCATTGTAAATTAGCTTGAAAACAAAATTTGAAACCTGCTAGACTACACAGCAGCTTGTTGAGAAGTAATGCTGTGGTTCTATGCAGGGTTCTCCCCTCCCACATGGACACAAAATGAAAACTGTGTAACGATTCATTCTACGCATTTTCTTTATTCCTCCAAGAATGAGGGCATTATTCTCCATAATATATATCAGGGATTCTCAACTAATGGTATGTGAGCTAATCCCAGGTAGTATGTAAATATTTTAACAATTAAGATAAATTAACATTTGTGTACAAACAACAAATAGTTTACGGTTATACTGTAACTAAATGGAAACAACAGATTATACATTAGTATAAAAGTTTCTGTGTGATACTGTACAAAAATAACACAGAAGTTCAGTTTCATTCATACGTCAATAACAGTGCAACTTCAATAAATTTGATCAGGCAACAATGGAAAACATTTTGTCATTTTTGTTTAGCTGCAAGACACATTTACAGGGCACTTAAGAAAGCAGTGGAGTTACATTATTGTTGGAGAGCTAGAATCAGACTGAAAATTTCAATGCTATAACCACTGATCTTCGACTTTCCATACCAATGCTCTAATCAAGTGAACTACAATGGCAACATGCTGGTATGACACTCAATTTCCCAAGTGACTAACATTTTCCCAGTAAACACAAGGCATACTCAAATTCATTTTGAGTAACACACCCCAACCACTATGTTTTAACCTTAACAAAATTAATTTTTAAGGCATTTCACAGAACAATTCATTGAATAGAAATAAATTTAACAGTTTTTTATCCAGCAAATATCTAGCAATAGAACTGTTAATCAAGCATAAGCAATAAAATTGTTTTAGAAAGAGCAGGCAGAATAAATGCAGTAATGAAGCTTATTAGGAAGGAGAAATAAAATTGTCTAGGACATTGGATGAGAGAAACTACTTACTAAGAGATCTCTAGAAGGAATGATGAATGGGGAAAAAGGTTTAAAGCAGAAAATTGCTCAAAAATCATAAAAGTCCTATCATCACTTCTTAAGACTTGCTGTCAACAAGCATTTAAAAATTCCTTGACCATCAAGGAAGCGGTTCAGAGCAAATTCAATTAGATTTCCTCTGCACTTACAAAGTCAATAATAGCTCCAGTAACTGAGAACCCTACATTAGTGCAGTCTTGTACTTAAGATTTAAAGTGTTGTACTTGTTTCCAGTAAATGAGTACAGTATCTTTTTATGTTGACAATATCAGTGTTTCGGCAGAGTAAAAAGAGTAATTGTCTTTGTTCCTGGTGCAGTGCCAAAATAGTCGGAGGGTATGTAGAGAGCATCCCACTACCTTCCCATTATTTTACAAATGCTGTAGGACCTGGTGATGGGAGGGGGTCTAGAACATATGTGGGCGGCCTTGAATGGGACACCATGTCTGCGACAGCTCTCCAAGTTAAAGTCTGAAACTCTTGTTCCAGATACAGTTGCAAAATATAAGCATTGTTGATGACATCACCACTTTGGCATGCTTAGAGTTTTTAATCTAGCAAGGTGTGAATCAATGTTATAGGTCCTTGACAAAAGTAAATACTAAATGCCTGCAATAAATTGAGCATAATTATTCAAACAAAATCAATAAATACACTTTTTGCTCCCCTTGCATAATACCTAAATGGGGAGAATTACTAAGTTTTAAAACATCTTATGTAGATTTGGTATGTTGTACTGCTTTTGTTGTTATTCTGATTTTACTATGGTATTATCTTGGGATAAATATATTTTTAAATGTAGTGTATGCTGATGAGATTATTGGTTTGGTAATCTCATTTCTTGAAAGATGATTTTCAAGTAGGAAAAATGAGAACTTTAAAGTATATTTTTTGCTGATTAGGTATAAGGGAGAGACAAATTTATCTTAAAATGGTGCAAGCTGTAATTCTAATGTATTTCTTTTTTTTCCATAGGGGTGGAGTGGCACTGTGTTTAAGTCCTCAAGGTCGCAGGAACGGAGAGGCTCTTGTCAGATTTGTAAACCAGGAGCATCGCGACATGGCTTTGAAAAGGCATAAGCACCACATTGGTAACAGATATATAGAGGTATACAAGGCCTCTGGAGAAGACTTCATCAATGTTGCTGGAGGTTAGTGAAATACTCTTTTACTATTGATTAAACCCATGTTTTAAAAATTTAGTAATTCTTTTATCTTAGGGATACCAAACTACAACATTTGCTTTCTGGAAGTTATATAGTAGGGTTCAAAATACTGCAGAGTAGTTTGATTGCCACACATTTTATTGTTTCAAATCTACTTACATTCACAGTGTTCCAAATAATCCTCTTAGAGTTTAAGGACCACTTCCTAATAGCCTGATGGTAAATGTATGATGGTATTTAATTTGCCTTTGAATTGAACTCTGAATGAATCAAATCATAGGCCATGGTTTAGTTTAGTTTAGTATGATGGGGTGGGGGACAACAACACTGCCCTGCACTGCGACCTTTGCAGATCTTTTGGAAATCTCCAGTCTTGTCAAATCCAGAAGTCTATCAACAACAATAATAATAATTGGGGAAAAAATAAACAAATAATAAAGATTTTTGGAAAGTCGTAAGAAGAAGGTGTGAAGATATTGAGATACAAAAATTGTTCAGTTAACTAACAGAGAAGAGGTCGCTAGTATTCTATGTTTCAATGAAAAACAGTTGGGGAAAGAGAGAGGTATATGGACAACACCAATAAAGAAGAGGAGTGGATAGCATGGCTAAGAGATATAGCGTAGAGGTTAAAAGTCAACAAGGTGAATGCCCATTATGTGGTAGAAAAGATGATGTACAACATACTATTTGAATGCAGGGAAACTGAGGTTTGGAGAAATGAAAGACTATGGTTAAGAATGGAAAAGAAAATTTACATAAATAACATTTTAGATAAAAACTGTAAGAAAATAGGGCAGTGTTTAGAAAAGGGAAAAATTGGAAATGGACTGTTAAAATAGAAATGGATAAATAATAAAAAATGTATGACATAATGTATATAATGTAGATAATGAGTTGCCCAATTAAAGAATGGCCAGGGCCAATTTCAATGGGCAATCCAATGCATATAATATCCTAGTCTGACATTTATAATGAACTGAATCAGGCTCTGGACTGTGATGGTTAAAAGCTCCTTCAGTTTTGGAAATTGACTCCCAAAATTGAGGGCTCTTCGGTGAGCAAGTGCAAGACACTTGTACAATAGATGAGTAATTGTCTCATCTGCCTGTTGATCCTGCCTACAGTAGGATTTACTTGTTGTCTCATTCCGTGCAGATGACCTGTAAAGAAACCTGTAGCCCATGAGACCTTTCCCTGCTTAATTTCAGCAGTTCTTATGAGCTGCTTCTGTACAGTATCTGTACGAGAGCTTTGGAGTGCCTGAAACCTACAGATGAGTTCCTGAGCCATCACTCCCTGATAGCTACTTAACTGGTCCTGATGACAGCTCCAGTGCTGATTCAAGTCCAATAAAAGTTTTCTTAGCAGATTTATCTGCTCTTTCAATGCCCGGATTAGCCATAAGCCCCAGCACCCATATCAGCGGAACAGAATAGTGGATAGCCAGTGCCGTGAGGGACTTGCAGCATTCTAAAACCAAGTTGAAGTTAACCAAGTGGCTATCAAGGGCCTTCAGGGTGAATCAAGGTATATTCAGGTCATTTAATCTAAAACTATGTATGTGACCTTGAAACTGCTTTTTTCAATTTAATGAAATGGTCATAATATGGATTCATGTATAGGCTGGCCAGGTGAATTGTGTCATAATTGTAATTAGTCAATATAACACCCCCCCCCCACAGCTTGTCAATATTCAGTCTTGCATGTTGAGGAGAAACAGAAACATTTCTGTTATAAAAATATTATTTAGATATACCACAAGGGTATTTATCTCTTCTTAAATCATCCTTTTGTCATCTTCCAAAACTTTGGCAATATGTAGTTACCAATATTGTCAACGTGTGCTGAGCTTCCAAGGTCATGATATTGCTGGTTGACAACATTTGATTCACAATGGTTCGAGCAAAACATTGACAACCAACAGCATTTGTAGCTTTCTACAGATCAGCATGCCTAGAGTTATTTACAATGATCTTTGCAGTGAAGTCTCTAGATTTTCTCCTACGAATTTGTCTTCTGTGGTAATACAATCTTCACGGAAGCTACAGACTGTTAAGTAATGATGCTAAAGTATACTTTAAAGTCACAACACACTTCTTGAAGCAGTTTATAGATTACTGTTCATGTAAAGTTTCAATTTTAATAAGACATCTCTGATCTAAGACACTAAAATGACCAGAATAATTTGAGTTAAAACTGTGCATATTGATTCACCTCAATAATGCAATAAATGAACAACTTCATATTGTCACTTCACTTATGTGACTTAGTTGCAAAGATGAAACTGGCAAACTTACTTTTACTAGTGTTTGTGGACAGAATGTTATAGACTGTACATTGTGTACTACTGATATTTACATAGTGTTTGTGATTTTAAGATATCAAACATGTTTGGGCAAGAGCTAGGAATGGTAAGTGTGAGAGGGTTAATGATGTAGAGGATACTGACATTTTTATTTTGCGTTCAAGAGCTACCTAATACTGATATTATGAAAATATGCCTGACATATTAAAATTAAAATTTGGGTTTTATGACCAACACTGGTTAAAGAAAATTAAAGAGGTTGCTTAAAAATGGGGTAGGAGATTTTGGGGTTAAAATGGCTATTTTAGAGAAGGGTTTTGGAGGGAAGTGAGATAAAAAATGGAAGATATGGCTAGATAAATGTTATTTCCCCAGATTAGGGAGAAAAGTTCATTGAAGTATTACAAGGAGTTAAGATGGTCCAGACAAGGATGAGTACATTTTAATTTGTAGAAAAAAATAAAAGAGAAAGGATAACCTGGTTTCGATTAGGTGTTTGGAAATGGAGGGGAATCAGGGGAGGGTGTTATCATGGAGATGTATCCTATCTGTGGGGAGAAGGAAGATGAAAGTGATATAATTTTCCAGTGCAAAGAAACAAATGATTGGAGGTAAAGCTTAATAAGATAGGAAAGATTACTGAATGAAGAAATTGTATTAGCCCATTTGCATCATATGGCAAGCTGTACTCACATAGCTTAGTAATGGTGTTTAGATCGTACGACTGAGCACAGCCCACAAGTGTGCACTGACCAATAAAATTACATATTTGGATTTTTAATTATCAAGTGACATTCAAAGGATCACCATATCCTTTTGGAGAATAGTAAACAGAAAAACTAATGCAGTTGTTACCATGAGAACAAATAAGAAGGATATGTCATCTGATATATCTCATAATAAAATGAAATGTGGCAAGTATGAATCATGGTCTGCAATGAATGTGCTTTATCTGCATATGATAGGATAACAAAGAAGTTCAATATGTTCAGTCAATAGAACACAAAGCTGCACATTACAGTTACAGGCAAGCTGAGAAGAAGGAAAGGTCAGACACCCATAGAGAAGTACCAGAACCAAATGGGAGGTGTCAATTTATAAGATCAAGTTTGTTTCCTATAATGGGACGCACAGCTAAAGGTTACAAGAAAATGTTTTTTTTGTCTGCTAGACACGTGTGTATTCAATTGTTTCATTAGATAACTGCTGAAACTACACTTTAGAACCAGTGTCACTCATCAGCTGCTTTAAAGTGTAATACTACCAGAGTTCAGTTTTAGAGGTGCACCCTCACTCACTGCAAGCTAAAAAATGCACCCCTTTTTTGCAATGCATGTTCCACCCACAGACAAGAAAGAAAAAAGAAAAAGGAAAACTAAAAATAAAAGATGTGTTGTAGAAAGAGAAAATAGCAATGCAAAACGTGTTATGTTGTCCTCCATTTGGAGAACCATTTTGAGATCAACCACACGCAATAATCATATTAGGCAAGCATTGCAGAAAAAATGCAGAAATTATATTGGTGAATTTTTTAATTTTTAAACTTTGCAATGCACTCGCGCAGCTGTACAGGGGTTTAAATTGGATTTCTGAGGTAGAAGTAGGGTATTTAAATAAATAAGATTCCAATATATTAAGAAAGATTTTTTAAGATCATAAACAGTTATCTAAATTAGTTGGTTTTTGTGGAAGGTAAGGGTGAAGTGGAGATGGGTAAGTGAAAGAAATATAAAATAAATTTGAAATTAGTTTAATGTAATTTAAATGTTTTAGATTTTGTACCTTAATAAATATATAAATAAAGTATAAACCTAGGACTTCTTAATTTTCAGATGACAAATTTAAACTGTTGTTCTCTTCTCAAATATACTGTTTTTTCCCCCTGAATAATGGTGCTTGTCATTTAAATCATATTTTTCTGTTTCAGGGAATAACAATGAGGCTCAGGCATTTTTGTCAAGAGGAGGACAAGTGATAGTAAGAATGCGAGGCCTTCCTTATGACTGCACGGCTAAGCAAGTGGTGAGTATATGGTCCACAGCATCATTGTGTTTGCAGTGTATGCATAGTTGGTGCATATTAATGTACAAGCATATTTATTTTATCTTGAAGGTGATCCAACTACTTCTCTAGGTTTGTGCTTTTCATTATTCAAATTACAGTAATCCTTTTGAATTGTTAATTGAATCCTTCAAATGATATGACTGTCAATGTTCTGTTTGTTCATATGCATAAACATATTGTTTAACTAATTATTAGAGGCCAAACTGTTGGATTTCTTAAATTTATTTATTTACATACAAATTTCTATATATGTATATTCAACCCAAGGTCCCAAAGAGCTGCAGGGCTTGTATTAGAGCCAGTAAAAATAGGTATTTAAAAGAATCAATGCCAGGGAAAAATTGTTATATTGATACATAGTAAATAGTATGCATTTTAAGGGCTTTTTGGGTGCTCAAAAGAAATGCTTATATTTACACTAATGAAATTAGATAATCTCCTATATATTATGTGATTTAGGATTGTAGATCGTTTGAAACAAATATTAAGGAAGGTACATAATGGAACGACGTAAATGATCATTTATAGAAGAATTAGGATACAGAGAAAAGCTTATCAATTCAACATATTATGACTCCATATGTTAATAAAACTGAATTAAAATAAATGTCCAAACTTTTATTCGCAGGGTAACCACTAAGCTATATGTCATAAAGTTTATTATTTATAGCATACTAATTTGCATACTGTTTTGGTAGCATAATGGTATGCTTGGGTCTGTTGCATGAAGTGCGCAGATAGTGATTTGCTTTTTGCTTCCTTTTTAATTCTTAAATGGTTGTGATTTAGATTGAGTCACACTTTTTACACTCACCTTCACTAATTAAAGTTACATAAAACAGAAACGTTTTCGAGGGCATTCGTCCTCATTGTCACCGACTGGGTGACTAAGGGTCGCTTTCTCCCATGTCCTCTTCTTCCTCATCCTGCGAATTCTGACCCTGTTGCCATCTGGTGTTGGGGGCACAAAGTTTTAACACATTGCTTACAGGTGGGATTTCAAAATTAATGACGTTGCCGTTTTTGACGATGTGTATTTTTTCCCAAATGTTCAATTCTATTGGTGTGGTGAGGGGTTTTAACAACTTTATACTTTGCCCAATGTTGTGATTTTCAGTCCAAAAATGGTGTACCAGACTTAAGGAACACCAAAGAAACATAAAACTAAAACAAATAGAGAAATCCGCTGTATCACACCATTTTTGGACTGAAAACCACAACATTGGCCAAAGTATAAAGTTGTTAAAACCCCTCACCACACCAATAGAAGTGAACATCTGGGAAAAAATACACATTGTCAAAAACAGCAACGTCATTAATTTTGAAATCCCGCCTGTAAGCAATGTGTTAAAACTTTGTGCCCCCAACACCAGATGGCAACAGGGTCAGAATTCGCAGGATGAGGAAGAAGAGGACATGGGAGAAAGAGACCCTTAGTCACCCAGTCGCTGACGATGAGGACGAATGCCCTTGAAAACGTTTCTGTTTTATGTAACTTTAATTAGTGAAGGTAAGTGTAAAAAAAAGTGTGACTCAATCTAAATCATGATGAATACTTCACTGTTAATAACACTTCTGTTTTTACTCTTTATCTTAAATGGTTAATTGTAATCTCATCCATTTGCAACTTTATCAAAGGTCATAATTATTAAACTTCATTTTACAAATATTGCCATGAAATATGCCCAAGTATGTAAGGAGTGTCTAGATACCATTCAAGATATCTTCTCAAATTAATCAGTGCTATTGTTAAAAGTAAATAAAATATTTTGGAAACTGATAGATTTAGAAAAAAACATTGTATCACACAACATAGCTGTAAATCTTTCATACAGATAGATATGCTTGCAAAATGCAGAATACACTTAGGTACATAGGTTCACCGAGACCTTCCCTACTTGAGTTGGACTGGCAGAGGTCCCAGATTCAAATCTTACTCTGTTATCTTCTTGGCTGTGTGCATGAGCACGTTTGTAGGGATGTGTGGTGTCTGAATGATGCCCAGTTTGAATATATAATAGCAAGTAAATTTTTCACAATTAAATGTAATTCATTTTAATTAGAAATTTGTGGCTGCAAATATCTGCTGCAAAACAAGAATAATTTACTAACGATTATGGTGACACCATTGAAATCATTTTATACTAAGGAAGCAACACACACATCATGGTCCTTATCTTGCCAAAAATTCTACATATTGCAGCAACACAAAGCTACTGTACTCGTGTATATAATTATATTATACTGTTATTCCACTACCATCAGCCAGGCGAGACCAGCAATTAAGCATGAGTGAAAACAGTTTATAATGTATTTAGATATGTCAAGGTTGTGTGAATTATTTGCACAGGTCAAATAAATAATATGCTGTAGTGCTTATAGTTACATAGTCATGTAGTCTATGTATGGCTATATAAAATACAATCATAATCAGTCATACCTGCAAACAAGCCAAACAAACCAACAAACAAAAACATATGGAAGGATAAGCATTCCATAACTATTTTTGAAAACTTGGTTACATGATCATTGACATTGGTGAAACTTTCTAAACCATCATTGTATGATTCTTCCATCATTCTTTGTCTTGAAATTTCACTTTTTTTGAGTGAGGGATGAATTTTGAACTTCTTTACTAGGTTACTATCATATTACAGAATTACTTGTCAAAACAAATGCTTAATATGGGATGGAAGAAAAAAACTGTGCATAAAATATTTGTGACATTCAGCAGCTGGAGTGCAATTGATTTCAGAACTACCACTAAGAAATACTAAATAAACCAAAGCAATGGAAAGTACTACACAGTATCATGGACCTTGTCATGTTAATTAGAATTAAACTGAATTGCAAAAGATTTTGTAATTTGCGACATTTAAGATAAAAGCTATGGTAATTAAAGCTAACAAACACTAGGGAGCAGAATAAAAATTACTTTCACATATTTCATTTTAGCAAGTTACCTAATTCCATTACAACAATGATAAATTTTTCTTTCTTCTACTTTGTAGCTGGACTTCTTCGAAGCAGGGGAAAACTCATGTAAAGTAATGGACAATGAGGAGGGAGTATTGTTTGTAAAAAAACCTGATGGGAGAGCTACAGGTGATGCATTTGTACTCTTTGCACTAGAAGAAGATGCTGGCAAAGCATTGAGCAAACATCGTGAATTAATTGGTTCACGATACATTGAACTATTCAGGAGCACAACTGCAGAAGTGCAACAGGTATGTGAATCTGAATAATTTCTTAGTACACATGTAAATATGCTGTGTGTCAGGCCAGGATGGAGGGTAGTGGGTAGAGCAAACTGTGATATATCTTCCCTTCTATTGCAAGCATTTGCATAATACTGGTACTTTATTCTGAAATAAATGCATACCAGTTATGATTGCTGTAATCTACCAACTATATAAGAGTTTAAACAGCAGCAGGATAAGGAAAAGGTTGAAGGACATCCGATGTTGAAACATGAATTCAAAATGTGTCAATGGTTGTCTTAGTACACGTTTCTTATTCTCCCCCCCCCCCCTGCTAATTTTTCTTCCTTTCTTTTCTTTCTTCCAGGGTGTCAACTGGTCATGAAAGTCACGAAAATAAGAGTAAAGAAAGCCTGTGGTATAGGGGTAGCATGTCTGCCTCGCACTCAAGAGGTCCCGAATCTTGGTTAGGATGAATTACCTGGTTTTTTCTGGGGTTTTCTCTTATCTTGAAAAGACGAATATGGGTAACTTTAAACCCTATGAACCCCAGGATCATTTTACCCATTTCATTCATCATCTGATAAGACCTAACCAGTTAAAGGCCGCTAAACACCCCCCCCCAAAAAAAAATGGCCGTAAAGGTTGTAAAGAAAAATCTGATGAGCTACACTTGCATGGCTTTTTCTACTCTTGTGCAAACTATTTTTACATTTTTATTCTCCATCTACTTCATGTTAATCGAGATAAACATTTGCAGAAACTATCTTACTTCTAATTTTCTTGTAGGTACAAGGGGAATATGGTAGGCTTTAAGCAATAGTCAAATCTTTTAAGAGCTGGTTGCTATGTGGAGCATTCCATTCTCTTTACATGTCCAGGACATAAAAAAAAAGAATAACGAATTCCCATTTGAGAAAAAGTATAAGTATTGGAAAATTCAAGCAAATAACAAGGAATATCTCGGAAATGGTACACACAACACAACACACACACACCAAAAAAAAAAGAAAGTATATGACATAAATTGTGTGTTTTAATGAGCTCTACCATTTTTGTGTAGCACAATTTTGTCTATCTCTTACAGTTAACCAGAGCCATTCAGAATGAAGAAGACTTTTGGGGACATTCGCAGAAAATTCAACATATACATTCTATATGTCATGAAAATATCTTAAATATATGACATTTTAATCAAAATTGTTAGCAATTTTTGAGAAAATCAAAATTTTCCGAAAATGTTCCATATAAAGGATAGTCGGGGTGGATGGATTTTCTTGAAAATCTTTGTGTCGCATCTTTGAAAGATAGTGAACCTAAATACCAAATTTGGTATTTATCTGACTTTTCATTTTTGAGTTAGCTGTTCACAGACACACACATGGATCTTTTTCTAAAAGTGCTTTTTTTGGATTCAGAGGGCCTAGCGACATGTATTTCTGATGAATTCTCGGTATGGAATTTTTGGATGGAATACTTCCCCTACTTACTATACATAGTAGATAAAGTAAAAAATTGAATGTATGGTCATGTTATTGCGTTTTCTGTTATAAGCATTCGAATTAAGAGAAATTAAATTCCACCACTGTATTACCATTTTAGTGTTTTAGACACATAATTTATCCTAAACTATGCCATTGTGGGTGTGTAATAACACACAGATTGGTATCTCAGACCAAAAGTATTGGATTTAGGTTTATCAGTGATTGACAATGTGCAACAATATAATATTGAAATAATGAAAGTAGTATATGAAAATATGAATTATTATGGAAAAGGTCATTAATTAGATTAATTGAAAATCAGTAGACATCCTGATTTTTCAATCGCAATCCCCCTCTTTCTCAGGGTTTGAAACAGTCAGGAGGAATCAGCAGAGGGGTTCATAGTCTGTTTCTTTCTTTCTTCCTTCCTTCCTTCCTTCTCTCTTTCTTTTTCCCTCCCTTCCCTCCTCCCCCTCCCATGCCTGGTTAGAAAACATTTTACAAAATGCCATTGAAAATCATAGGTATTCTTCTTTTTCTTTATGTCCTTGTTCTAGTCTACACTTTTGAGCATAAGCTGGAATTGCCATAGTTTGGGTCAAAGTAATGCTTGTATTTATTTTTGTTTTGGTTTTGCTTGGCCTGTCTTTTGGGTTACCTTTAACAACTAAATATGTATGTTTTACCACTTTTCACATACTTTGAGTTTACCTAATTACATATTTGTTGTGAGAGAGAGGTTCTGCAGTAACTTGTGGTACCTTCTGTTGATTTGAATTGATTAAGTACCTACCTGGGTTAAGTTAGCATTTAAGACTTTTTAGGGGACTTATTGCACATTGAATTTTTTTTTATTTTTTCATACACATGTAGTGAGTAGTGTGTAATTCAAAGCAGTAATTCTTAGAGAGAAAAAAAAATTGATGTAGTACACCAACAGGTGGCTTTGAGGTTAGGTAGTTAAGGGAAACTTCATTCCAATTAGACAGCATCAATATGATCTCTATTGTGATTATTAAATGAGGAGTGTCCCTAAATAGATCTTCAGTAGTAACATGGAAAATATGAACAGTGAAAGTTCAAAGCATATAGATAGCATAAAGTTAATATTGAAAAGTAATTATGATACATGTGTTTGTGAATTGTGTGGCAGTGAAACAACCTAACCTCTTCAGTGCTGAAAGGTAAATCATTGTGACTGTGGTTATTACCATCTCCTGGAAAGTTGATTTATCAAAACCTGAACTAATTATATTAGAACAGAAAACCAAAATAAAAAGCACAGTAAATAACTAATGTCATCATATCTATGTGTTTCTGTGTAAAACTGTTTAGGTAGGTCTTTACATTGATTCACCAAACTAAAACCTTGTGTACATATTTCTATCTGTATACTGAACACTATAAATGCTAATCTACACATGATAACTCAGTCACAAGTTTAAAATAGCTTAATTATATTATTGATACCAGTTGAAATCAGATAGTAACACAATAACAACAGTAAATTAGCAAACATAAATGAAATGCATGCCTAAACAGGATTTGTAAAGCATACAAATTAAGGTTATGAATGTACCTATCTGCAGGCTGCAGAATAAATAACATCCAAACAATTTCTTACATTAGAAGTTTGGATAAGATACAGTATCACGGTCACATTCACTGTAAGTTACACAACTCCCATCGCATGCAACCCACCCGAGGCATTATGGGAGCATTGCCAACATTGACGGCCCTAAGCTGCAAGGCATAGCCCAGAACAGTGAGGGCCCTAAGCTGCAAAGCATAGCTGAAGGATATGTTTTAGAAGTAGAGGGGTTGCAGCCAAAGGCGTAGTCGTAAGTTCTGTGGGGCTAAACCTCAATGATCCAATTGCGATATTTTGTCATTGGTTGGCAACCATTCACCTTGAATTGGATTTTGTAAGTACTAGGTGCGTTTCAGCTGCAATTCAAAACTGTACTAGAATTGAGAACTTCTTATATTGTTTTAGCCTTTGTAATATAAACATTTAAACAATTACCTATGTGTTATAGTACATTGTATCAGTCAGTGGCACTTGAGCAATTTTACATTGAATGCATGAACATCAATTTTCGCACTGCACTACAAAATTAGGCCAGCCTCCTCTCCCCTCCCATATATTATTAGTTGGAGGAATTTTGTGTACTGATGTTTTTCTTTAATGTAAAATATTCACTACACACATGTTTACTAAAATAAATAGTTCACCTTCACTTAAGTTTCTCATGCATTTCAGATTGTTTTTAATAGCTTTGTTACTTTTGTTCAGAAAATACGTGCAGGGATTAAAGTCAGGAATTAAATCATTAGGATGAAGCAGCTTATATAAACAACATTACTGTTACAATGACACTTTTTTTTTAAAAGTCTATTAAAAACAATAGTAAAATATACTATTAAAGACTGCAATAAAATTTAACTTTCCATTTATAGATGAAGTCCATTCTTAGATTCTCCTCTTGCTAACCATTCAAATTTACCCTTATAATACTCTTTTTCAAAAGTAATGTAGGAATACATAAGTTGAGTTGCCTTTATAGTGCAAGAATTCGTATAGTTTAGTTTCCTCATAAGCTTTTGCCACATAAGAGCCAACAGCTGATGGGAAGTAATAATGTTGACCTCAAACAAATTGCTTAGGGAAGCTGTTCTTGTAGGTCCTCTAATGGGGAGGACAGGCTCAGTGCACATGTGCTAGTAAGGTCCACAGATTCTGTGAGCCCTTCGTGATGCCTCCTTGCGTCACCTCTGTCATCCCTTTGCCCATCATAATTCCTTTTAAACTGAAGCATTTTATGCTGCTAAGTCTGCCCAAACCCATTCTTTTCACACATACATACACACACACACACAAATTGTTTACATTTGCCTGAGAAGCAGTTTAAACCACCCACTGCTGAAACATTCAGGGTTTATGTGTAAAATTCTATAATGTTTTGAGTTGACAATTTGTGCAGAAATTACTTAAATGTATTTATGGTTCAAAGTTAAAGGTAGGGCATGTGCTGTTTTGCTTGAGCTGCCACTGGTACCAACTTTTAAACCCATTCAAATGAGAGTGCAGACTTAAGTTCTTATCCAGAGATGAACAACATTGAGAATGAATGCCTGGTCCACCTTCATGGTTTGAGGCTGCCTCAAATATGTTCTGAATTTGAATCTCAGTTGGGGCGGCTAAACTTTTTAGGTGGGGTTTCCCTTATTTTCCATAGATAAATGTGTGGTAACTTGAGCTTTATGGACCTTGGTCTTATTTGAGCATTAATTCATGTATCCAGTGACTGGTATGACCTATCTACCTAGTTAAATGATGTTAAAGATAAAAGGGTAACTATATCTATAGTCTAGCACAGCTAGTTTGCATTTCTAAACATAGAGATACTGAGTTTGGTTTCTGGCTGGCGAGGTAAAGTTTGAATGCATGTTGCAGTGCTTAAAAAGTAGTGTCATTCAGTGAGAGAGTTATCTTAGGTTTACTGACTGCTCCATGTGTTCTATGAGTAGCTAGATCACCAACCAGATATAAGTTAGGAATTCAACTTTCATCATATTTATGTAGTTTGTGATGCACTTTACCTGATCATTTGCAGAGAGTCTGTTCCCATTTGGTGTCGTGATTAGATAGAAGATTTATATGTGACAAAATCCCCAAAATGTTCATGTAACTAAGCATGAACAGCTTTAAAATATGGATTTAATATGTGCTTAAAATACACAGTTTGATATTTTGTAAATAATGAATTTAAACAAATTCATCAGGTTATTTAGCACAGCTTTAAAAGTAATAGTGAATCTATATTAATATTATAAGGAGAGAAAATGTGTATGTATTTGTGTTGGTCTGTTTATAAGTAATGGATAATCTCAAAAACACTCGACTGATTTTGGTAGTTCTTTCACCATTGAAATAACCTATTCTCTCTGACAGACATGAGTATAAAATACTTTATAATTTAAATTTATAAATTACAGAAGGATTAAAAAGGATTTAGACAGCCTTCATGGAGAATGGCACAGAGTAGAAAATAATTGCTGTACTCTGCAGAAAATGCATGTAAAACCAAAAACCAGTTACATTTTATTCCAAGCAGTGTGCATAGATGGCCGTGACTAACACTTAAGCAAACAGAAGGCAGTGACAAGCAATCCTATTTATAGTGGTACAAATTGTATCTTATATTTCTTTAATTGCCATTTATCAAATACTGCAGATGTGTATGTAATGAAACTAATGTTGTAAACAAGTTTAAGGGCATGCTAAATAAAAGAGAGAAAATTGCTAACATTAGAAATCAGTGAACCAATATTTTATAATTAACAATTGAAAAGATTTTTTTCTTGATGGTCGCACACTTAAGTGTATTTTTCAAAGAAGTTAATTTGGTGACCTGGGAATGTGAAATCTTTATATTCACGAGCATCACTTCTATTTCGTTGTATATGTGAAGGGTTCTATGGTTTAAAATTTCACTTGCTGTGACTATCTAAAAAAATTACTCAATCCCTCCAACCGATGATAATCACTGCCAAAGGATACTTACAGGCTATGCAGCATTTCCAGAATTTGGAAAACCATTTTAGGGGAAGGTTAAGCAAGTTGGACTTTCTGCCAGTGTTTCACATCCTTTTGCATGATATCAGGAACTTTCATTGGTTATTAAGAATAGCCGGTGCTGCACAAAATTATAGGCACAATTATAAGAGTTAAAGGGAAATATTTACCATAAAAATCCTCGGGATCATTGTACAATAATTTCGTAAACAAACAGGTGGAGGTAAATGAAATTAATTCATTTGTTATTTGAATTGAAAAAGCTAATAATGCAACATTGGGTAAGCCAGTTAGTTGTATAATTTGCTAGGAGGTAGAGAACAAAACATTCAAGTAATTCTAATTGCACTTTTTCTCGAGAAAGTATTTTATGTTAAATTATAATCATATTTTAAGAACTTGGTGGCAAATGCTGGGAAGGGCCCTAAACTTAGGCCTGGAATTTTTCCTTCTGAAATTTCCTTTCCCAATTATTATTTCATGTATCAACAGCGTTAACTGCCTGTGGTGCCACATATATTAGGAGTGGGCATTAAAATACTATTATTAAGAACTTGGCATAGTTCAAACTGCAGGAAACTTTTATTGGTATTTATTTTGAAAAACTCCATTTATTTACCATGTGTTTACTGTATGCTGAAGATAACCATTAGATACACACCTTGTAATTAAGCAAACTTAAGAAAGAGGAACTTGGAAGTTCTTCCATGTTAAATGCAGATTCATGCCCCTTCAGCCACTTTGCTGGTGTATGCATGTGTGCATATGAGAGAGAGGGAGAGAGATATTTGTTATGCTAGATGAAAATATATTTCTATTCAAATTATGTGCCATTTTGTATCTGAAGAACTCGGACAGCAGTTAATTATATTAACATACTAACACTTTTATTTTCTGGTTATTCTATGTGCCTATGCAAGTGTCATTAAATTTCTCAACTACCAAGTGAATCTATTTCTCAGAAACATTTTTGAAAGTCATAAATCTTGATTGGTGAAAGAAACAGCATTGGAACAGCGGTGCAGAAAGTAAAGTTTAACACAAAGGTGTTTGTTAATAAAAATGTTATGTTCAGGTAAAATGAACCATGAATTCTTTGGCCGTATGACTGCTTTGTCACTTTTGGAAATTTGATAAATTCTAAATTTGTGTGAGAAATAAAAAGTGGCCAATTATGCAGTTAATCTTTCCCTTTAGAAAATAAAAATCACTTGTATCGATACATATACTCAGACAATTATATTTTGCTCTTTTTGAAACATACATTAATTACAGAATGAATTTATGAGGGCATTCCACTGATGCCCATAAAATCCTAGTACTACAGAAAGAAGCACTGAGAATACTTTTAAATAAGAATAACAAAGAACACTGTAAACACTGTTCACTGAATTAAGGATGACTGTGAACAATCTATTTATATATCGATCACTAATCTACATTAAAACCAATATGGACCTATATTTTCCAAGGGCTGAATTTCATAACTTCAACACAAGAAATAACCATAAATTAGATTATCCGAGATGCAGATTAGCTCTTAGCTCAAACACCTGCTTTTACAATGGGATTAATATGTTCAACAAACTACCTGAGGCAGCTAAAAATATTTCTGTCAATAGACTAAAAGATTGTATTTATAACTGGCCAGTAAACAGACATTTTATTAGGTTAATGAATTTATGAATAGTGATAATGTTGTAAGGTATTATCTGTGAATATGTAATATATAGTGAAATTCCTTGATGTCATTTCCGGATGTATATGCTGGTCTCTGACAAATAAATAAATAAATAAATAAATAATAATAATAATAATAATAGTAATAATAATAATAATAATAATAATAATAATAATAATAATAATAATAATAATAATAATAATAGCAATAATAATAATATAATTGTTAATTGTATGCACATTTAAATCGGTTTATGCATTTTCCTGCCAAAACTCTTAAAATATACAAATTACCGAATAGAATTGGCCTTATTTATGATATTTTTGTATATGCAGAGATATATAAATATTTTCTTAAATTTCACCCTTCCATAAAGACATGCATGTATACTCAGTCTAGCAAATGTTTACAGCGCTATGAGTGCATCAGTAATGCTTATTGAGTTTTTATTTATGGATGCTCTTTAACTACTATGGCTCTTAGCACTCCATTCTATATTGGGTGTGAAAGACCACAAGTTTTGTTCAGAGGCCTTTTTATCAGGCTTGAGGTTCTTTTATGTGCTGTAAATCTATGACATGGGACTTCCCTTCTGAAGGAAGCCATGCTAAGAATTTTTATCCCTGCAAAAATCCATTACCCGCTGCCGGGTTTGAACCTGTAACCTCGGGAACTAGAGGCTAGCATGGTACCCCTAGATCACAAAGAATGACAGTAATGCTTATTGATTTTGGATATGAACTATAATAGATCACATGTTTAATCTGTTGTAAACATTAAACATTAGCAACCATTTTGAAACTCAGAATCACCAATATGACAATAGAAGTTAATAGTGCCTTTATAAATAAAATAAAAATGGGGGATGTGTTGCAAATGCTGAATGGTTCAGTTTTACAGAGTCATGATTAATATGTTAAAGAAATTGGTTACAAGGATGAACATACTAAAATAATTTGTATTATGACATTAGCGGGAATGCACAGTGAAGTAATTAAAATCATCAAAGAAAAAAACTGGTGCAACACTGTAACTTTGCTATTTAAAAAAGACTTTGGACATGTTTTGGAGACTCTTGCCTCCATTTTCAGTGGAGATTTACTGGGAAACTCATGATAACAGCCTGTAGATGTCTCTTGGTAATAGTGCAGATTAATTTTAAGACGAGATCATTTGCTGTGGCATATCAAAATTTATTAATTTATTTTTGTTCTTTTCAGATTCATAAATTTTGCCAAACTGTCAATTCAGTTGAATTATGGACTGATTTTAGTAGGTGTGTTTCACTGTGAAAATCAGGATTTTGGATCCAAAAATTGTGCTACTACTGATTTTTCTGTCTGCTTATGTTTTATATTTCTCATGTGCTCTTTGAAGCGTTGGTTGACCAATGTTCTTTTTCATTTTCCTTATATACATTTATATTAGTTTCTGCATACTGTAAATCATTTGTAAAATGTATAAATAAAATAGAAGAATTGATTCAGGCATGAAAATAATGTCTTCTAGTTCCTTACATTTTTCCCCTGTAATCTGATGTGTCTTTGTAATGTACTTTAGGTTTTAAACCGTTCGATGGATCCTAAAACATATGAAACGCAGCAACCACTGATAGCACAAATACCACAAGTGCCTTTATTGCCTCAACACCTAATCACAGCAGGGACACGAAAAGACTGCATACGACTGCGTGGGCTTCCATATGAAGCCCAAGTAGAGCATATCCTAGACTTCCTTGGAGAACATGCCAAAAATATTGTTTTCCAAGGGGTTCATATGGTTTACAATGCACAGGTAAGTGCATTAACTAATATATAAACTAACTACTGTTAAATTAACAATTAGTTGTTAAATTAAATACTGGAGAAGAAAAAAATGTCTTGAGTAATTAACATTCTGTTGAAATTTATTTATTTTATTTGAGAGGATGGGGTGGGATGGGATGGGATTAAAAGCATAGTAAGCCGAATTAGGCCCTTCTTCCATCCGTCTCTTTAGTCCAAGTGAATTACATACTAAGCAAAGTTTGTTTTAATATCACACTCCTCCATAGTTTGTCAATTATTAACTAATAGTATTCTCAGCTTCTGTATATGATTTAAGTATGTAGTACCTGTTTCACGTTTTATTTTGGCTTGAACAAAATATGTTAATAATCGCATCTTTTAGTGTTTCAGAGTATGGGACATTTTAGTAATATTTAGCCAGCAATGTAATTGGACTGAATTGAATTAATAAGAAATCTAGCTTATCTTGAATTTTCTTCCTAGTTTTATTAAATATTTTGAATAACTTAAAGTTTTCAATTCTACAAACTCTTTGTTGCTCAGTCACAAGCAAAAATAAATTAAAGCAAATCGCTATCCTTCATCCCAAGATGTTAGAACATGGCTTGAGAAAGTAGTTGATGCTAGACTTCAATATTTCAAGACCGGAAAATAACATGATTTATGCTAGTCATGGCAGGAAAATAAATAAAAAAAGATTTTCCTAGGATCTTAGTTTCTATACTGCTTACCTTGGTAAATAGAATTTATTCCAAGCAAAAATTCAGTGTCAAGATTTCAACCCCCTTCAACCCAAAAAGGTCAATGTGGCATCTGTGAACAGAGTAATTAAAAAATGAAGAGTCTGATTAATACCGAACTTTGTATTTAAATGTGTATTTAAACTACTGTTTACAAAGAAAATTTTTCATGATTTTTTTATTTTCTCAAAAATTATATTTTTATGATTTTGATTAAAATATCATATGTATTATATCATGTGTTTGAAATGTTTATTTTCCCAAGCATAACACTGAACAAACGTATGTGAAAATTTGTAAGTACTCCCCCTCCCCTATTTACAAGAGCTTGCTGCTGTGACTTATGATGTAAACAGTTGAGTGTTGTTTCTGCATGCTTCATATATAACTAAACTGCTGTTGCTTAATTTGAAATAATTTCTAGGCAAATATACATTGTGAGTGAGATAATATTGATAAGAATTGTTTTATGTGAACACTATAAAATATGTATAAAGGATGTATGTCACTTTGTATTTAGTAGGGAAAGTTGTGTGAAGAGGCACATAGTGCTTTAGTTTGGAAGCTAAGTTCATAAAAATAAAGGTCTGTGCAGAAAAATTACATTGTTTGATGATTTGCTGGATTCAAATACAGCGATAATTGCTCAATAATGGAATGTGTTTGTGCATTCTGATTTAAACTCATTACATCAATAGCATAATATATTTAATAATTACTTTTGGTGTGCTATGGATGCACAGATGTTGCTAATGTAAAATGGCCTAAAATAGACGTGTATTTTCAGGGTCAACCATCTGGTGAAGCATTCATTCAGATGGATTCAGAGCAAAGCGCGTTCCTATCAGCTCAGCAAAAGCACCACCGATACATGATCTTTGGGAAGAAGCAACGGTACATCGAGGTTTTCCAGTGTTCTGGAGAGGACATGAACCTTGTTCTCACCGGGGGGATTCCTGCAGGAGCTGTGTCACCTGCAAAAGCAGCAGCTCTATTGTCTCCTGGTATGTTGCCACCACATCCTCCTCCATTAGGTAGTGCTGTAGGTCCTCCTCTTCCTGCTCCTCCAGCTCTTCCTCAGGGTGCCATTCCTTGGGATCATTCACATGCTTTAGTTCAGGCTCAAGTAGCTGCAGCACAACAGGCTGCTTTGGTACAGGCTCAGCAGAACTTAGTATTACGTCAGTCTCAGCAGGAGGGTCTTTGGTTCATGAATCAGTTGGCAGCAGCACAACACCACCAGGCAGCTATGGCAGTAGCTCTGGCAGCTGCTTCATCAGGCACACATGCTGGTGGTGCCACCAAGCAACCTTGGAGTGATCTAAATGGCAATACTACAGCTGCTGTCTCCCCCTCAGCTGCACCTACATCAAACTCTTCTACTGTTTCTCTCTCAAACACAAGCACAACCTCTACCACATCAAAAACACTTGGTTCACAGTTGGTGTCACCATCAGGCAATACAGGTGCAGCATCATATGGTTCGATTGTTCACCATGCTGCTTCATACCCAGGGCCACCACATCCTCCAACAATACCTGGGGCACCACCAGGATTATTTCTATTAAATATGCCTCCTCGTCTTACAATGGGGGGTGCCCCAATTATTCCGTCCCAGGCTGCAGGTTTGAATGCTGCTACAAACTTCCATCCAAAGGGACCTCCACCCCAATTATCTGCTGGAGGGTCTTATCCTGTTGCCTCACATCCACCTCCGCCAAGTGGAATGCTGCCACCATTAGTGCAGTCTCAAGCATCTGCAGCAGCACTAATGAATTTGAAACGTTCCTGGGATCAAGCATTCCCATCAGATATACAAGGCTCAGGTGGAGCCAAAAGACAGTGGCAACCTCCTCATTCGACTGCTACATCATTCCATCCCCAAACTGCAGCAATAGCTCACCCTGCAGCCGTCGCATATCAGACTCAGTTTTATCCTGCACTTTAAGTGCATTCATGTCCAGTAAACATTCCAAGGGTAAATCCCAGTGATAAACATTCCTTGAATATAGTATATAATAAATACAAGTTGATAGCGTGAAATGCTTATTTTTCTTTGCCATCTTCATATCTTGCCCTTTAATAAGACAGTTTGTATGGTTTTTTTGTATAGTATATTTGTTTTTCTTTGGAAGTACTTACATTCCATGTTACATCATTCATGAAAGTTTTTTAATGATATGCACATTTGTGCAACACTGGCTGTTTTATATCAGGCAGCTGTTTAATTTCAATGGTGTAAAAATGATATATAATATACACAACGCTATAATAATTTTTATACATTCATTATCGTTTCTCCGTTCTGAGTGATATTCTATCCTTGTAGTCCATTGTAGTCTGGAGTATTTCTTTCAAGCAGTTAGGAATATATTCCACTCATAGATTTCTAACTGGTAGAGTTGTTACTTGGTAGTATAGGCAAGTAAAAATATTAAGGTGCTTACTGTCAATAAGTAATCTGCTCAAATCTACTAGGTTTTATATTATTATTATTATTATGATTACTGTACAAAGAGTTTCAGCTGAGAGTAGGTATATTTTTTTTGAAATTTGAATAGTTAGGTATAAGAATTCATCTCCCTATATCTCATGCTGCATTGTTTCTAATATTATGGTATGTAAGAAGAAAGTTGAATATATTTTTTGTTGTTTTACATTTTATATGCCCTTATTACATAACGGATCATTCTAACAAAGCCTATTAAAGCCTGTATGTGCCTTACGCTTGTTAGTTTTGCACTAACACTCCATTTTTTTAATTGTTAGGAATTTGAAGGTATATTTTTGGTTGTGTAATGTATGGCAACTTGAGTGTAAGAATTGGACATATTAACTATGTGTTAGTTATCTATTTTCTTTTATTTTTTGTTGTGCTGGAAGTGAAACAGACGTTCAAACTTCATAGTTTCAGTGCTTTAAAGTCACAATGTATTTGGGCAATTTAAATAATACCTGTAAAATGATTTTAAAATAAGTAGGCAACAGAACTCTTCCTGTTTTTCTGTTGCCCATAAGTCTGTTATTTCTGGTTTATTAAAGAAAAGTAAATGCCATTTTTATTTTTGTAATGTTTTGCACAGGTTTAAGTACAGGTGATTCCTATTAGGCCTTTATTTTCTAAATATTGCTTTGTAAAATATGGTTATTTGCTTTTAAACTGCATTTGAAAATAAACAGAATGGCATTAACTTTCCTGGTTGCAGTATGTAGCTTTCCTAAGGATAGAAGGAAGCATGTTTGGTAATTACCATTAGTTAACAGCAGTTCTGTATTCTGTGGTATGAGAGATAAATGCAATTGTTTATGTGTGTGTGTGTGTGTGTGTGTGCATGTGTGTATGTGTGTAGACACCCCAAGACCTCATTCCCAGTAATACTGGTGTAGTAAGTGTTTTTGGTGCAAAACAAATTCAAGGACTTTAAAGGAGACTCTAAAGGTGACAGTGGATATCAAACTGTATTTGATACAAGTTTGTGCTGTTCAAACTTGGCTACTTTTGTCTTGAAGATGATTAAGTGAAATTTACAGGTGGTTTCTGTATCTGTGATTTGTTGTCAATAAATTGGGATTAATTTAACCAAGTGAATGAAGCATTAGAAATAAAATGACTAAAACTGTTAAAGGGTGAGTTTTATAAACTAATGCTTTTAAGGAATGTCTGCTTTTAGCAGTGTTGCTTCCTGAAGAACTATAAAAGACTGTTTTGTGCCTTATATATCATATTAATTTTTGACACACATATAAGTGAAGTGGTACATACTTAAAATATAAGAAAGTCATCTTTAGAATTCTGTTATTTGCATTTCTCTAATGCAAAACAAAGCTGGTCCCTAGACTTTTATTTCAGTAAATGAAAAGCCTCTTCTAGGAGCTATCAGAATTGCCAGTCAGAGTAGCAGGTTCATGAACTTTGAGTCAAACATAATAGGAAGGAACCAGGTGGTAAACCTTATGGAGAGCAGATTTGGTTTCAAAAACCGTTTCTAAGAGCTGTTAGAGACTATATAAATATTAAAGGAACTTGTAAAATTTGATTCCTCACATAATTATAAGATACTAGATTCTTGGCTTGATAGACACAGAACAGGCTTTCATGGAAATTGCAAATGGTGCTGGGAGGATGCAAGAAGATGAATTTCTGTTATTTGCATTACATTTGAGAGGGCAGGTCAGTTGGTAATTTCCTTGGGACTAAATACTGGCTTGGGACACAGTTCTCACAAGATTTGGATGGTTAAAGTTATAGAGCCACAAAACAATCATGCAATAACGTGTAAAGAGTAAAGCAGATTACATACATTTGTCAAATGAACTGGCATTATCATAACAGTAAATCACAACAAATTGTTTATAAATCTGTAAACAACAAAATACTCAACATATACAACAGCAAATATAGATTTATTGCTGTTATGTTGCACCTAATCCTATATTAAGTATGTTTTTGTTTTTATTTTAATTGTTATTTGTTAAAGTGCTTCATTTTGCTGTTGGGCATTTCCTTATACAGTCAGACCTCCATAAAATCATATTTTATGTCAATTATTGTGTGACATAAGAAATTTACGCAGAATATGTACCAATTTACCAGTTGGCACACGGATTAATTAAAAATTATTCATTTCATTTTTCTGTCTGATTTTGTAGCCAACAATTGCCAGCTTTGAAGTTTTAATTACCAAAGTTTAACAAAATGGCAGCAAAAGCCTCTTGTCTTAGAAGGCCATTTTGATTTCTCATTTTCTTTTTACCATTTCATTGTTACATTATGCACATTATCTTACATTGCCATCTTCAGTCACTTTCATCTGGGTCAGATTTTCTTCTGATACATTTTCTTCGATTTCATCTTCTTAGGAAATGAGGAAATGTCGCCAATGTAGATTGTAAAAATCTTTGTTCTTTTTTGCAACTGGTATTTGTTTCATTCGTTGTCTGTATCTTTAGTACTGCTGATTTTGTCTCCAAACTTAATAAATTACATTGAACAGAGGCCATATCATGCTGCATCCACAGAGAAAATAACTAGAAGCCTGGCAACTTTTAAAGGTTGCAATTTAACATCTCCGCCAGCTTAGAGAAATTTCCATTCTCGGGTCATTAGCAACACCTGCAAGGATAGTTTATTGCTTTCCAAGAACCATTTAAGATTAAGATACATATTGTTGCTACAATGTTTCCAAACTTGCTTTATCACCTTAAGAAATTTTTATTAAAATAGGCAATTTGCCTGGACCGTAGAAAAATGTCACTTAATGCAGTTTATAAAGATATTGTTCACCATTTATGGAGGTTTGACTGTATTCTCCTATTTATTTGGGAATTGTCTGCTATCAGGATACTGTAAATAGCCCGAGAATGTTAATTGGAAAAACAAAAGTGATTGTTAGATAATGTGGCAATCATTCTATTTAAATGTTGAGAGTATATGTTTAACTGTTGAAGTTTCACCCAAATCTTGAGAGTTTGACTGTTTGTTGTAGGTCTGATCATTGGTAAATGGGACCAAGCACGACAAGCATACCTTTTAAGTACATGTTCATTAGTTTAAAAATGTTTCATTGTGGGACTGGAATGCAGATTGTTTCTGAACATTTTTGTTTATGCATAGAAGTAATTGTTAAATGATATGCAGAACTGCAGCTTGTAGGAACTAACTTTTTTCCTTTTCTTTTTGTTTTTTCTCATCTTCCCAATGAAGGTTTGTACAGTATGATCTGTTTTAGTTTACAGATATGAATTAATGTAAACCCAGAACCTTTAAGGTGTAAGTGCACTGCACAGCTGATTGGTTTTGTTTTCTACATAAAGATTAATATAGCTCACTAATTAGGAGATAAAATGTAGCAGTGTTTCTTCATTAGCACATTGATCATCATTTGTCATGCATAGAAACTGTGTGTGTTCTCTTTAATGGTTTTTTTGGCTTTCGCTAGAAGGTAGCTATATGTAGAATATGTTTCTATGTTCTGTTCATTGTGGGACCCTCTTTTTTTTTTACTGGTTTCATTGCTGCCTTTAAATAGCTTAATCTTTCATTGTTATAACAGGAACTAACATTATATGCAAGACCTTTAACCGCTAAAGTTATGTTGCAGATTTTTAAGTTGAAGCATTTAAGAATCTGCTTTCTCTAGCGAGAGTTAAAAAATATACATATAGACATACATTATATATAAAGAAAATGTATAATTATTTGTATTAGTGTGGAAAGGAGTAAGAAATATATATTAATAAACTCCCATTTTTGTGGCGTGTTCACAGCTAAGAGGTTTGTTTGTTGGGATATTGGTATGCTGGCCTTCTTTCTTTGGAATTCTGTAATACCATATTGCTAGCGGTTGTTTAAGCTATCCTGAACATTTTATTTTTAATCACAAAAAAGGAAAAAGGTGTAAAAGCCTCCTCAAGGAGCAAAGATAAAGTGGTATTATATTATTCTAAAGAAAGGAGACTCAAATGGACAGATTACACACAATTCCAAATCGTTGCTATGCTGAGCCTTTGCAACCCTCTCACACCTTCTGGATGGTAAAGGTAGGCTGACTCTCTCAACTTTGTAGTTAAAAGTATGTGTTGTGTTTAATTTAACATCATTTATTGGTTACATTAAGCTTGCACAAGGGTAGTGGTAAGCATTATGCTTTTATTTCATATAGTAATTTGAAATTTATTTTATAATTTTTTTAAAATGGTTCTTCACAGTTATCATCTTGCTTTCATTGTTTTTGATGGATAAGGAAGGAAAAAGCCACTGGAATACCTTAACAACAGTTTAAAATAGCTAGAATGGCTTCTTTATACTGATAACTAAGTCATTAGCATTGAAGAAAAGGTGATAATGCTGCTGTAAATGTTCTATCCAACATTTCATCAAACAATTTGATATCTGAAAATTATTTTTTAGAAATGCTAGCAGGTTTCCTGGGAGCTAAAATGTTGTTCCGGTGGCTATTTCCAAGGTTTTGCATGTTTAAGGTGGTTTATGTATTTTCCAACGTAAGACAAACTGACATGTAAATGGTTTGAGAATCTTGGTTTCTAAGATATGAAATACGTAATACCAATAATGTCAGTCTTCAGTTCTATCCTTTTTGGGTTAAGCAATTGTTAATGCTGATAGAAACTTCCCAACAGAATGTATTGTAAATGTGAATTTAATGAACAATTAAAATTTCAATAAAATCTTCAAACATTTTTTTTTATTTCCTTGCACTGGAAGAGGGGCCATTACCATATTATACCAAGGGGCAGCTTAAATTGCTGGCACTGCTTTGGGTCAAACTAATTATATATTACTTTTAGATAGTGATACCAGGGTTTTGGGTTTAGAGTTAGGTATGTGCATGCGGATTATACCAGTGTGGTAAACCTTTCTCCTCCATCATCCTGTTTCCTGTTAATTTAAAAATTAAAATCACAAAATCATCAGAACATGGAAAAATGCTGTATGGGATGCTTCAGAGGAGCAAGTCTACTTCCGGCTCACACCATCGTGCACAAATTTCATATGAATTTTAATAAGACATTTTACATTTATCAGCATTTTATTTTAATACCAGATTTGAAAACTGATTCTAAGGAGAATATTTTCAAATGTTTCATGAAAATGACCTATTTTAGGAGTATAGCTACCAGAATGTTTTACTGAAATGTAGGACATTTACCAAAATGTGGGATGTCATATAGTAAATAATAAAGAAAAAGTGCAACTAATAACTTTTGCAACTGTAATGATTTCTGAAATATAAAATCAGCCTGGTGAAATACATTTCTGTGAAGAACTAAAATTGCCTTTTTGAAATATCTGAGCTTTACACAACTTAAATTTGAAACTAGAACTTCAGCAGAGCTATGGATTCTGTTGGATTAAATATAAATATTTATTTGTTTATACATCAACAACAGGATTGCAATATTGGTACAGATTTGTAAATATTCATACTATCAACATTTTATAAATAACAAATGTAATAAAAATGAAACTTTAACTTTTCTTTTACTTTCACAAAAATCAATAATCAGTGAGGTATTTTAATTTTTTTTATTGAGGGTCCTATTATATAGCACACTCTTAAGTAATTATAGCATATTCATATTAACGTGTGTTAAAAGAAAAAAGAAAAGAAAACCACACCACACATATTACTTCAGAGTAGCCTCTTATACAGTTTAACAGTTATTTACCCAAAATTGAAAATTACTTTTAATATTTTTGTTACAGTTTTATTATACAAGAATACCTTTGACCTTATACATTATTAACATGTTTCTTTCATCTGTCCTCTGTAGTGATGTAACGATAGCAAACACAATTGAAAGACTAATTGTTGGCAGTTTATTGCTTCTAATGTTTTGTTTGAATTCATATTTAATTGCATTATTTACAATTTTTCACTTGTTCACTTCCATCTTAATGCTACTCTGCTGCTTCAGCCAAGGCCATATTGTTGGACACCCTCCATCTATCTTTCTGGAAGATATGAATCTGCCTATACAGGATTGTCCACATAAAGCGTCAGAGGTGAATATTTCTTAAATGAATAGGGAGCAGGGGGGGGGGATGCCAAAAATTCCAGCAATTGGAAATTGGAGCAAGGAGCCTTTCAAATTAAAATATGGAGAATATTTCCATGTGGTCCCTTATGGGGCGCAAAAGGGCTGACTTCAGAATTTTAAATGGAACAGTGATACTTTTTTTATATTCTGGTTCCCCTTAAAAAAACCAAACAACTGTTATTAAAACATTTTGTTTTTCTAAAATGAATTGTTGAGCTGTTATATATACAGAAGTAAAAAAGAGTACAAAACCAATAAGTAAGTCAATAAATACCCAGGTGATTACTTTAAATTAGTTTATTAAATGCTCAGAGTAGCCTCAATTAACATCTAAGAACTTAGTAGATTTTTACGAAAGGTTTTTCTTAACTGTTAACAACATACAGGGGTCATTTAAAGAATATGGAATTTTGAAGAGCCACAGTAAATAATTAACATGTCAAACTACTATATACAGTGTTGTATTTTGGAGTTAGGTGACTTTGAAACCGCAATAACCTTTGTCCTTTCATTTAATACTTTATTTCCTCTACGGGTTGTTGAAGTGTACTAACTTTAACGAAAATATGCTATAACAGCTCAATAATCCATTTAAAAGAAATGTTTTAATAAAAGTTGCTTAGTTTATTGAGGTAAACCAGAATATAAAATAAGTATCTGGCTCTATTTAAAATTCTGAGGTTGGCCCATATGGGACCTTGTGGAAATATTTTCCATATCACAATTTGGAATGCCCCTTGCTCCAATAAAATTTGGAATTTTTGGCATTCGGTTTTTTTCTGTTCATTTAAGAGAAAATTCACTTTTTGGGTAGTGCTGTCTATATCTTGTTTAATTCTTATAAATTCTGAAGATAGCAGAACACTATAATTTCTTGTGCACTTTATAGCTGACTCCAGTCAGTGATGTCAAATTCATGTGAAAAGAGTCATACTTTTTCCTAT
This sequence comes from Deroplatys truncata, assembly GCA_030765065.1. Lineage (NCBI taxonomy): Eukaryota > Metazoa > Arthropoda > Insecta > Mantodea > Mantidae > Deroplatys > Deroplatys truncata. Next base: position 61,013,546 of record CM060976.1, on the reverse strand, counting down.
CAAGAATACCACAGCTCCTTAGAGTATAGGGCATCTAAGAGTTTACAGAAATTTCCCCACGATACAAAACAGGGCACATCTGGGATTTTCTAAATGTCTAGTAACCTTAGTTAACATCCATGGAAATATCCTCCTTTAAAAAGCACACAGAAAAACGTGTAACACTAATAACCAATAAAGTTTTGCACTTATACATGTTATTACCTTTTGCGTTTTATGACTGCTAAGCTGTTTTCAGGAAGCTACAAGGCATTGAAGTTTAAACTGAATTTTATAGTTTTCAGCCTTATAATGAAAAATCAGACTTGTTCCTGGTTTTCTACATTAAACAATTACTTTTATTGCAAAGGAGCTACCCAAAAAGGAATAAGTACTACTCGGGACATTTAGGAATGGCAAAGGTTTTGATGGCGCTGTTATCGTGTGTACATTCAAGTAGCCCATACTCGCTAGGCATAACAGGGATAGTTGCTGCGTTGGCCACTAGTAAACAACACTAAAGATATATGTCCATTTGCAGCAGTTAAGTAAAATTTTATTAAACAAATGTTTGCTATAAATATCCAGAGCTCGTGAGCATGCAGAGTCAATTTGATTTGTATCCACTACTTAAATGATCATAAGTTTGCTGACATCCCAAAAATAGGTGAATTCTGTTTAAAGAAAGAAATAAAAATCAACATAAATAGAATGGTATTCATATATCATTCAGAAAAAGATCCTACACTTTATTTTTTTTTTTTTAGTGGAACACAGTATAAGGTGTGCAATGGCTAAATATTATTAAACATACGCTTCTCTTCCCCAAACCCATCCAAAGAAACATTGCTACTTTTATATATTTAGTGTGATGAATTTTTTTCATTTGAAATCTGTTTGCTTTCCAATAATATTGAAAACTTAGTGATGTACCACCATTGTTGTTAATGCTTATAATCACTAACAATAAAATTTAATTTTACGTTATAAAACATAGTAGCAATTGTAGTCAGAAAAGGAACAGATTATAAATTAGGGTTTTGGTAAAAAATTTAATTGCTGAAATAATGAGCATCAATGTCAAGAATTTGTGCTTTTCGGCTATATTTAGTGAAATAATTAAGCTGAGTTGTTGCTTTGCTCAGTTGCGCACATCATGATGCCATTGCACACCCTGAGGTATCAAGTTGTCAATATTGAGCTCAATAAATAATATGTGGCTTGTGTTGTTATTGTTTTCTCCTTAGCAGGTTGAATAACTGCAAGCATTGGGGTTGATGCTATTTGGTTGGTGACTTCTTGGGTGCCAATTTTAATTCACTGGTGATGGAAGGTTTGGATGTTTGGTTTGGGTGGCAACACCAGTAAGTTCTTAATGAGAAAACTCACTATCTCTCCAATGAAAAGGTAAACAAATGTGTTAATGAGTTCAATTATAACAGCCAAGCATAAAGGGTGTTTTTTGTTTATCAACTGAAACACATACCTCATGGATTGTGAGTTTTCCAGTGTTACTGGTGTCACTATTCAGTTTCATTTCATGCTATTTGTGACTGTCTTGCATGCAGAGGTGGGTTAAGTATAGTGAATATTAAACCATGTCCTAATTGCTATTAATGTATGTGGTGCAAATCCTTTATTTTCTGCACACTTGATGAACCTCTAATGCTCTTCAGAGCGTATCTTATATAACATCTTTTGTTTTTGCCAAAAGATTCATGAAGCCTCGATAGAGAAACAGATCTGAAGTTTTTAACTTTTCTTGTTTCTTTTGAAAGTGCAAAAAGTTCATTCATTTCATATCATTGTTATTTATTTGCATTTTTAATTAAATTGTTTATATAATGATCTTTGTTCACAACCAAAACATGCATTTTCAGACCATAACTGAATGAATACATTTGTGTAAGCAAATACAAGATTTATGTATTTTAGATACCTGCTGGTCATAGATGATTATAATTTTAATATTTATAGTATAAATATGTATATCATTTGTATTGTTAAACTCAAACTGTTCAGTGAGGTTTAATTCCATCTTATGCTGCTTTATTTAAGTAATTTATACCAAAGGAAACTGCATGTTTTTAGGTAATTGGTGTCTCCTGTTAAAAGGCTTGGTGAATTGGGTAAAAGATACTTGTGTTGCAACATTTTTGACTGTTTTTCTTAGAGCAATGTCATTTCATGTCTGTTTTAATTTGAGAGCTTCAGGAGCTAGTCTTAACTCGCTTTAATTAAAATCAGCTAAATGGTTTTGGAATTCTTAACTGTAAATATGTGCTTAAAGTAGCATGAGTTTAATAGATTTACTCAATGCCACAAATTCTACTTATAGTCTCGCTGGTTTCTCATCTAGTTGCAGAAATAATGGCAGCAGCCAGTTATGGAGTATAAAATAATGTGGAGAAAGCTATCCTCATTGAGGCAGTTTCTTTGAAAATACAAAGCATTGTTAGGAAATACTCCTTGAGGAAGCAAAAATGTTATTTTATCACATTCTTTGTGAAGGAAAACAAGGATGAAACCAAATCATGTCGACCTCTGTAACCATTTTAAAAGCTACTAATAATTCAAATATTGCTAATGTTGTAAATATGAATAATACAACTTAGAAAGTGAGCTTTTTTGTATGATATAGAAAGAATATAAATGTTCACTTCTTAAATTAAGTTACAGGTTTAGTGGATAAATGATTTTGCAGAAAAAAAAGGCAACATTGAGCTATAAATGCCCAATTAAACACTAATTTCTGCAATGAACTGTAAATGTAGTTTTTTAAGTTAACCAAGTTGTGAAAGTGGAGTTATTTAGGTGAATTTATTTAAAGGTGAGTCGGAATTGTTACACTAACATCACTTAAGTTTACTCACTTCAATTATAACTTTTGCTTCTTGTGACTTGTTGGTCTTAAAAGCTAGAAAAAGTGATGTGTATTGAATTTATTTAAAGGTGAGTCGGAATTGTTACACTAACATCACTTAAGTTTACTCACTTAAGTGATGTTAGTGTAACAATTCCGACTCACCTTTAAATAAATTCAATACACATCACTGTTTCTAGCTTCTTTTCATTACAATATCAACGTAATTCAAGACCAACAAGTCACAAGAAGCAAAAGTTATAATTGGAGAAGTGAGTAAACTTAAGTGATGTTAGTGTAACAATTCCGACTCACCTTTAAATAAATTCAATACACATCACTGTTTCTAGCTTCTTTTCATTACAATATCAACGTTATTTAGGTGAATTTTTTTCTACGGATTTATACGTAACAGATTTGTTGTTGATGCACAATAATAGCTTGGAGAGTACATAGCATATCTAAACTAGTCTTGTTTTCCCCTTATTGTACTGTATTAGGTTTGCATTGTGCTTGTTACTGTTTATATTCCCTATACTTGGCCTTACCTCTTTTGCTGGTGCATTTTGTTTGATGCATATTGCTGGCACCAATTTGTTAAACATGTAGTTAATAGTTTGCCTAAAGTTGAGCTGAATTTGCCTCTGGATGATTCCTTTTCAGTATAAATGAATAGGAATAAAATTAAACAGTTTTGAAAGTTGGTGCTAGTAATTTTAATTCATTAAAAACAGCAAGTCCATTTGTAACTTAAAGGGACTACTAGAGTTCTAAATCAGCAGTGCGTGCTGTAAACATTGCATACCAGCATCATATACACTGAATATTTTGTAAAAGTCCCAATAAGGTGCAAATGTGCATAAGTAATTGCTAACTGCATGATTTAATCATTCACCATTTGTACTTTGGTTCTAAGCTTAGCTTTTTCTATTGTAGGTGGCACAATTTTGCCTCCACATTTCGGACCAGCAACAGCCTTTGCTCCATTTGGTCCTGCCGGACCTGCACAGCTAATTCCAACTGCCACACTCACGCCACCTCGTACCTTCACAGCAGCATATCCTCCAATCTTCTACTGGCCGTATCCTTCGCCGCCTGTGAGTCCCACATCATACTATGGGGGTGCTTTGCCGCCAATTCCACCCCCTGCAGCTGCAGCCATCCAGCCTGCACCACATCAACATGGGGCGGCACCGCCAGCTCATCATTCAACTGCTGCTACGCTGGTAATCATGCAAGGTCTTCCGTACTCGACAAACACTGCAGATGTACTCAACTTCTTTCGTGGCTTTCCAGAGGTTAGGGGTGTATCATTTCTTTCTTAGAAGCCATGTACTAAGGTTTTGTAAAGGATGGAAAATTGTACGTACATGCAGAATATTCTTCTGTTCATGTTCATTTAATCAAAATTCATTTTGAGAACATCTTGTAAAACAGTTGCAAAAATATCTTAGTATATGGCAAAATAAATGCATGCAGAGACAAATAACTTAATTTTCGATTGACATTATTTACATAACAAAAGATGCCAATGCTAAATAGGAAAAATAGCATTTAAAACACTGGTATATGTTCACACATCCATTATCTGGGTTGAACATTTTTACTGCTGTAAATAAAAAATTTTAGGAAAATCCTTCATAAGTGAGTTGTGGTTGAAAAAAGAAACAAAACGAACCAAACATGCATATAATATATCTACTCTGTCTAGAAAACATTTTCTCCCAATTGAATGAGCGTGTAGGCCATTATTCTTTAGGGAGTATACAAAATTTAATTTTTTTGCACACAAAAACATGCTTGGAATATACATTTTTTCATCATAAAAGGACTGAGATGAGTCTCTGCCACGTGAAAGTGGTGTCTTACCATAAGAGTCATTTGCACATCATGTATTGAAGTTACAAAGAGGAAGTTTGTAATGCAAAAAGTATAGTAATCAATATAACAGGAGCAAAACATATATTTCAGTGTCTTGATTATACTGTAACATTTTCAATCAACAGTATCTCAAATATGTTGCTTAAAATAATTGCAATTCGTGAACAGTAACCTTTTTTTCTTCTGAGCCATTAATGTGTAGATGCGAGATGTAAATGATGTGGTTGTAAGCAAAGTAGAACAAAACAATGTGCACATCTCACTAAAGCAACTGCTTCACATTCAGTATCAGTTTTTGCACACAAATTACATTTTCAAACAATGATATGAGTATGTCATAACCTGCCTTTTGCCAAATAAATTTCAACATAGGCTTATACAGTGGAACCTTGCTGAACTGAACTAAAGGGAAAAATAAATTAAGTTTTATTTATGGATGCTCTTCAACTACTATGGTCCTTAATGCATTCTATATTGGATGTGAAAGACTGATAATTTTGCTCAGAGGCCTCTTTATCAGCCTTGAGGTTCTTTTACGTGCCGTAAACATCCGAAAACTAAAGGGGGCAGAGCTGTTTTGGATAAGGCATTTTTTTTGGATAATTGATGGAAATGATTTTAAGCAGCAAAAGAATGAAGATAATTGTATTCCAAATGCATGTAATTATGTTTAATAAACATAATATGAATGAAAGTATTTACAAAAACTGTTTCATAAAATTATTGATTTTTTTCTGAATTTTCTTTTCACAAAGCTTGCAAGCGCCTTTATCACGCCACCATTTTATAAGCATTATATCTGTTGGTGTTAATTCACTGCATTATTCTACAAAAGGCAAGACAACCTAAAAACAAAAAGTTTTCTAGTATTGATAACAATTTAATATTTCCCATTAAGATTTGTATAAAATTTGTAGTAGTTTTTACCTCTTATGCTTTAAATCCCTCGTATGATGTCAGCATTGAGTTTCTATTCAATGCTTATTACAACATGCTTTCTTTTCACTGACATCTTTAACACAAATAAGCCACACTGACCAACATCAACAGTAAAATAACAGTGCACCTCTGCATTGAATGTGTTTGCAAGCAGTTAACACTTGTTGTAATGGTAAAATACATTTGGGAATGTGGGTCAGGGAGGGAGGATTAACTGCATACAATACCAAGTACGTGTATTAGAATTTGAGTATCTCGTATATTGGTTCATTCTTACTTTCTCACATCCCCAATGTTTCAGTTAAGCAAGTTTGGCTAAGCAGGGTTTTACTATTTTGATTCTAATAGTGCACATGTTCCTGTTTAACTCTACTTTGATTATTTCGTTGAATTCATATACCTCATTTTGCATAGCAGTTATCAGAGAAAAAACTTTGTTGTTCATATATCATAATTGCTTTAAACTGAGATTTTATGACATTATTTCTTATGGCTTGAAGAGTAGCTCTTTCAAATGTATCATGTGGTAAGTTGTAAACTTTTGCATGAAAAAGACTTGGATCACAGTTTTTATGATAAATTATTTACATTCAAAGTATGCTTTTGTGTGCTTCTGAGTGTTTGAGATCAATTGTATCCCTAGTAAGTGACACTTTTTCTGCAGTCATGTTCTATGTGCCCTGATCCATAATTCTGACATTTTTCCGAATGCCAAATTAAGGAGGTGAGGTTAAAATAATTCCAAAATATAGTTTACCACCTAAATGCCAAGCCATACTGCCATTAGATGTTCTAAGTTACGTCGTAACATTCTGTGAGGTAATGACTGCAGCTCTTTGGTTATTGACTTCAACTAAATGTAACACTCATAACTGTCAAGTCTTATTCTGAATCAGAGCAATGCAGGACTATCTATGTTATAAACAGAGGAAAAATGGTGGCTGATATAAAGCTGGAAATAGTTCTGCTAAAAGATCACCTCACTTATTGAGTGAAAAACAGAAAGATATGTTAATGGCGATTCTCCAAGAATGGAACAAAATAGAACTAATTACTTGATTAGTGGATTTTTTGAAGAAAACAATATCACCTAAATGATGAAATGTGATTTACAATATGAGAAGGAGGAAAAACAAATAGTATGTGATGTGCAAGTCAATTCTGGTTCCTAAAAAACTGCTAGCTTTAAAATACAACAAAGCAGGACAGTTTTAATTTTTTACATAAGTACATCAGTCCATTTTATGCTATTTCACTGCCAATCAGGGGAAAGCTGCAAATTATGCTACATTAGTATTTGCTTTGTTATTAACACAGCTAAAATAGGAATTAAGTTATGTGGTGTGCTTTAAATGATATTTCATTGGTTGAAATGAAAAATCAGACCATACATATTTATTATTAAAAATTTCACTGGCAATTCCAAGGTTACCAGTACAACAAAAACAAACAAATAAAACATTAAAGTGAACATTTTAATGTGGTGGTCTACCTGGGTAAAAACTTGAGAAATTAATGTTATACCCACATGTTGTCATGGCAGTTCAATGGTAAGAGCAACAACACAGAAAGTGGGAGATCTGTGTTCAAATTCTGGCTATGGCATTGACTTTTTCAGCTAATTCTACCTTTAAAAGAATCCTCAGGCTGGTTTTAAAAAGAATAAAAAACATATATATATATATATATATATATATATATATAAATAATGACCTTATAGTTTGTTTGAACTATTTGTGTGCCCAGAAATTTAAGTACTAACTAATTGTAAGTCACCACTGAGATTATCTCTTAAGTGAGAGACTTGGTGGTTTACCTGGGGGAAGAAACTCAAGTCAACTGAGAATTTATGTCCTACTGGCATGTTGTCATGATAGCTCAATAGTTAAAACAACTGCACAGAAAGCGGGAGATCAGTGTTCAAATTCCAACTATGGCATTGAATTTTTCAGCTGATTCTATCTTTAAAATTAAATTTTAGGTTGCATGTTACTGTTTCTTCTACAAAGGTATATGTTTTGCACACTGATGTAATTAAAAAAAAACAAAGAATATTTGATTTAAAGTTTATTATTATTCTTTTAATACACTAAACTCTAGCTAATTCGGCCCATAATAGTCTGGCCTTTTAGTAATCCAGCCCACATTTGCTTCAGTGCCGAACTTCAACAAAGTATCACTCATCTTTTGGTATATATATATTTAGTAGTGTTTTAATATCCATTCTTACTGCATACGGCACCACAAATGGTGGACACTGATGATACATGAAATGAAATAATTGGAGAGGAAAATGTTCCAGGCCTATGTTTTAGGGTAACTCCCAGGTATTTGCCAGTTATGAGGACTGAGAAAAGCCTGGAGAAAGCCTCAGTCAGGGAGAATGGTCCTGACAGGATTTGAACCGTAGACCTTCTGTTTATGGGTCCATGCATTAGCAACCTCAGCTACTGGAGCTCTCTTTATTTGATGATACATGACGGCAGCATTCTTTATCATGCAATTGCTTTACAACCATTACATCAGTACTGCATGTATCTGGTTGTTGCATAATGTACTCCAGGAAGATATCTGCTGGATAAAAGTGTAGCCATCCGTTGGAGTCAGTACTGAGCAACAGCGATGAGTCAGTCAATTCAGAGTCATCAATTGCTGACACCTTGTACGTTGAGAAGTTCCAAAAGCATCCAGGAGAAGGAGAAATTGATGAAGATGATGTTGCTAAGTGGCTGAGTGAAGAAAACTGTGAGGCAGACCAAAATTTTAACAGATGAAGAACTAATCAAAAGTGTGCAGGAAAATGATGATGAAAGTGATGAAGAAGAGAACATAGAAGGAGAGAGCATGAAGATTTTTCACACTGTTGGTGCTGAAGCTGCATCATTGCAGCAACTAAAAATTCGGGACATGTTTCATGGTATGATACTACTGTATATGTACACACTCAAGGACTAAGTTTTTTATGAAAATGAATGTATCTTTGAATTTAATAAAGTCCCTAAGTGTTTAAATTAAATTTCAGACACACTCGATAATCCGGCATCCATATGTCAAGGAATGGCCAGATTAGCAAGAGTCTAGTAGTCCTGTAGTCGTGACTTCTTGTTCTGAAAATCCTATGCTTCACCATTAACAGAAACTCAAACAGTAACATTTAGAATCCACTTCCAATGAACAAACACATAGATGGCACATAGAACATTTTATTATTATTATTTTTTTCTTCTTAACTGTTCATTTTTTGGCAAATGATGGAAGTAGAGGGCATAATTTTCTACTTCTTCTGTAAAATTTGAGCATTGGCAGTTTGTGTGTTAAATATTTCTGCTCATCATAGATTCTCAAGCTTGCAGCCTGTTCTGTTGTTTTGAGATGTGTTCTTACTTTATACACATAGAGCGGAACTGAAGTGCAGATTCTATTCTTTACTCTATCTACATAGGACCTTTTTTCGTTTTTGTTGGCTCAGAAAAATTGCATATTCATTTGATAGAGTAAAAGCAACAGTATTGGTTGTACTAAATTAAATGGAAGAGATTCTGATACTGTGCAAGATCATAACTTCTATGTGCAACATCTTGTTAGCAAATCATAAAATACTTAACTAAGTTAAAAACGTTTTGCACTGCAAAGCTTTGAAAGATGATATATTAGCTGTCTTTTGTTTGCTTTTAGTAAAATATTTCAAGACATATGTATGCAATAATCTTAGAGCTTTAATATATTATCAGTATAATGTTTTGATAATAGATATGCCAGACAATATTTTTTGCATAATCAGAATATGCTAAACAAATTCATGCTTTGGCTTATGACAAGTTATTGCCTTCTTGCCAGTATTAATTTCATGGAACTTCAGATATACATAGGTACATTTCACATTTCAGTGAAACTTCAGAGGCTTGTTTTTAAAATCATTAATTTTTACTCCTTACTTATTTTTGCATCTTAGGATCTAGCAAATTTGTAAAACCTATTATTAATTTGGATGAACAGTTTTTGAATAGCAAATATTAGTGTGTGAAACAAAATGCAAAACAGAGGAAATCTACTTTAAAACTAATTTTGAAGCAACAAGAGCAAATTATGCACAACCACAAAGATATGAGTAACTGAACAGCACAGAGCATAATTTAACTGGGCAGCAACAGTGGGACCAACAGAAAGGCAATTGAATATTTCAGTGATAACTGATGGCCTTTAATAAGAACAATTGAAAATTATGCTTACAGCCGAGATGAAGTATTTGATTATGTTTTACAAGGCAGGCCCCGCCTTTGGTACCATATGTAGCAAGAATGAAACAAACTATTAAAAGGGGTAGTGACAAGCTTGACATGATTGAGTTATTTGTAGAGAAACAATAAATAGGTTATAATACAATAACAGATTTGTTATTTGTCTCTGAATGCAGAAATTGGTACTATATGTTGTTGCATGTAGTTTGGGAAGTATTTGTAATGGGTTTGAAGTATGTACTCTGAAACTGGTAAATAGAATTTGTTGTTCTTTGCTTGCTGCTCTTTACAGAAATACTCAAGCTTGTTATGCAACTGGTAGGTATGCTTTAACTAGCTGTGGGATCACTCTTTGTTATTCTGAATGACACATTTTCATTTTCTGCTAACTGCAAATTTAATTATGGTTTACAGTGAAAGTTAATCAGCTTTTTTTTTTTTCTGTTTCTTAGGCTACTTAGTTTAAACTTTTATGCTTTCTTTCTTCTTGATCTATATGTAGTTATTTTCTTAGCCACATGTAGCAAAAGCTGTTTTTTTCTTAAATTGATATTTTTCCATGAAAAATACATTTTGTTAATCCATTAATATAATATAAAATATCCAGTGATTATTATCTCACACAGAACAAAACATAAAATGGATTAAAATTGTTGTATTTCTGACACATTAAAAGAAAATATTTTCTTAGCATTGCATTAAGGAGGATGCTATTTCTGTTTGAAAATAAGGGAATCCGAAGAGAGAGCAAGATATATTTAATAATATAGATTGCTCATATCAGATGGTGAATAAAAGAAATGGATGAAATTATGAAAGCAATGAGCAACTATTTTTTATATTATAAAGTTATTTTTGGGGAAACAAATGCAACACCTTATTTTTTGGACTTAATTTATTTTTACATATAGTCTCCGTTTTCTTGAATACAATTTTTCTAACCATTGTGATAGCTTGAAAATTCCCTACATAGAGCTCTTTTCCAGCACTGTGAAAATAATGCTTCACTACTTTCTTGATGTTCTCCATTGTTTCATAGTTTTGGCGTGACAGCACTGAAAGAGTGAAAAGTGGACACGATCAGCTGCTACAAGGCTGTGATGCATGCTTCTCTGACTATAAAATGTTTTACCATCTTTTTATACTGCTGGTGCCCATACCCACATCTCCATATGCTCACAGAATCTCTGGTGAATTTCTACATTGGAGACTCCCTCTTTTAAGAGAAATTCAATCACAGCACACTGATAGAAAGAAACATTCATTTTATATTAATAATGGTCAAGTAAAAGAAGCTTTTCGTGACTTCAGCTTGCCGTCCTTGGAAATCTATAAATTATGAAAATGTGCTTGGTTTTTTGTAACTCAAAGGTGCTGATTTATAAAAAAAAATTGTGGCTCTTGACTTTTGGTATGACCCTCCTAGAATGTTATGCTCTTAAATATGGTTTTCTTACAACTTAAAAATATTTGCAAAACTGAAAACAATTTTTTTTAGCTTTAATTTGCAAAAAGAGTTCATAACATTGGCTTTGTTGGTAGGTCTTTTCAACTCTCTGTTGTATCTATTCACTGTTATGAATTTATTTATTGCATGAATTTGGTAGAAAACTACTGCAGCTTTTATAAAGGTAGTAGTGAAATAAGTATTGGCTGCCAGTAAATGAACAACAGAATTGAAGTTATGCAATATATCATCATCATTCCGAATGTCAAATAACTTCTAAGAAAGATGCTGACTAATTCATATTTAAAGTTCTTTGTCAGAATTTTAGGACAGTTTTTTAAAATTTGAAACTTGTATATTATGAGATTTTGAAACTGCTCATTCCTCTCTCTCTCTCTCTCTCTCTCTCTCTCTCTCTCTCTCTCTCTCTCTCTCTCTCTCTCTCTCTCTCGCTCGCTCTTTTCATGATATTTTCCCATTGATTTTTCCCTTTCAACAACATTGTGGTTAGCTTGTTTTTACATTCAGTTATAGAATCCACACAATGTACAGGAATGGTATTGACTTCTCTAGTGAAGTGTGAACAGGAAAGAGAAAAGCTGAAATTCCATGGTTCAAATCCTGGCTGTAGCACTAAATTTGAGGAAAGAGAATACCCCTTAGATATGAGACCAGAATACTATTATCACAAGTTACAGATGACCATACATTTCCTTTAGTAAGGAAAATTTAAATAATGGTCAAGGAAGAGTCTTTGAAAATAGGTCCTGCATTTTAATGCCCTTAGGTCATTAAATATTAACCATTCGGACTAGGTTTTATTGTACTTTTTTATGCAAAGTCTGTTTGGTCAAATTTATGTATACTTTATGCCGTTCAGTTATTTTTGTTTGAAATTTTGGTTTGCTCTTTTAAGTAGTTGCCAACAATCTGCAATGTTTATTTCTTTCTTTAATTGCAATGTTCAATTAAAATGTACAATACCAACAAGATGAAGCAAGCACCTGCAGTATATTTATTCTGCACTCGATTGAATCATGTGATGGAACTGAAAGTCATGGGGCTATTTAAATTTACTCTTTTAAAGGTAACTGAGGTTGCCAAAGTTTAAATCTTTGAAAGTAATACTGCTTAATTTACTTTATACAAAATTACATCTTCCTTTTACTTAAAAAAATAAAGAAATGGGAAAAAGAATAACTGAATGAAATTTCATCAAAGTTGGTAAATTTGTCTTCTATGTCATCTTTTTTATGCCCATACCTCATTTATATGGTGCTATTGTCTAATAATAACAAAAACAAGAACTGTGCTTGAATAAAATCAACATTAAGAATATACAGGCGTGAGTTGCAATTATCATTAGTTGTTTCTAAAGTCAAAGATATTAAGTTATTTTGTCACTTTCCAGCCAAAAGAATATAGTGGGATAGATGAAAAGAAACGGCAGAATTTGAATGTTTTTGCAAATAAATGTCCTAAATTATGTGGTTCATTCACTGGCTGCATGTTGTACAGATTGGTTTTTAGAAGGGTGACTAAAGGTGTAGATCTAATGTAAGAAAAATGATACACGGTGCAGAAGAATTTGACTCACAAGCTTACAGGGAATAAACAGGAATTAAAGATGAACATTTTTGTTTAAAATATACATACCACCATTTCTGTTATTATCTGTAAGAGCTTTACCATTAATTTTGATTGTAAGTTCACTTGGTAGTCTTGTGTGAAAAATAAAAGGTATAAACCCTTCAGATGAATATGGAAATGAAACACTGATTATTTCTCAAATTTTAATTTCCTCTTATGTGTTTTTATTACAGAATCAATAATCATTGTTATAACAGAAACAAAATCAGAATCTGTATTATATGTGTTATAAAAAGTGTTAGTCTTATTCACTTTAGTTTTCTTTTAAGTTTGACTGTCAAATTTTTCTGCATCATGTAGAAGAAACTGAAACTAAATGTTTGTGAAAAAAACTCCTAGATGGCTTTTGGTAAAGGGTAGAATTCTTCATTTGAAGTCTGGGTAGTATTAAACTTCAGCATCTAAACTATTTTCCAACTTTTTAAGCTTTATTTCAAAACTTATTTAACTAAATTAGGTAACTAATATTAAGAAAATTAAATTCTTTATGCTTATTTAAGGTTTTCATAAGATGTAGAATGCTTAGAAAATAAAAGAAATTTATCCTCCTATGTACATGGATCCAGAAATGCTTACTGCACAAGTTAATAGTTTCTCCAATAAGATACTAGCATATGGTAGTGCATTCTCTTTCTGCAGTTAAATCTATTACATTTAAGGTCTAGATTCTCTACTACTACTAACGAGATTCCAAATTTCATCTTTGGGTCAATGAAGTTTTCTAGGCATTTGGTGGACCATTTATTCGCTCTCTGTATACCAGGTGTAAGCGGTATAGATCTGTCCTCTTAGGTGGTGATTCTATGGCAAAGAGAATGAAAAATTCTAATATTGTTTAGTCTCTGAATGCTTGTTTCAGCAGAGAAAAAGAAAAGATCTTTTGTCACAGTATATTTCAAATACGGAAAGATTAAGGTTGGCCTAATTGAAGAATATGATAGAACAGCAACTAATCTACATTTTTGTTACCTTCGCTTTCTTCCTTAAGTGCCTCATTTCACTACAGTTTTGATATTTTTTTTTTCTTTCATTTTGTACAAGTCATAATTGATGTTGAAGTTATGACATTGCAACATTGGTTGGATAACTGACCACACACATGCCTCAGACTGTTACGATATCCCCTGCCTGCTTGCTTATTACACAATTGTATCTTTGATAAAAACATTTTACCAGCATAGTACATCATTTTTATTTACTTTTATTGAATGTTTAAATAAAAGTAATATTTAATTGTTGGTCTCAATGATTGAAAGTTTAAGTAAAATAATTTAGGCTATGTCTGAAAGCGTGAGGGGAGGGGATGCAACTTCTGTGGAGCCGGCCCTGGAGCATTTCAATATTTCCTGAGCTCATTTCTGTGGTTTAGGGATGGTGCATCTATCTCATGTTCCAGAGAGTCCGAGTTTGAATCATGTTGGAGTGCTTTTTTTTTTTTAACCAGGCTTTTCCCTTATGCTGATTTGACAGTTGTTGGAAAGTCTCAGTTCCGTGAATCCCAAGCTCATTTTGAGTGTTCATTTCATTACATTCGTTCATCCCATGATATGACCAGACAACATTAAACTTGCAAAAAGTGTTGTGTACAATGAAAGAGAGAAAGAAAGAAAAATGATTGCTCCTTATCTCATTATATAATGAAAGCATATTTTATTAATCTAGATTTAGTAATGTAATATATGTTGGTATTTCACTGTCAAGCTTCAAACATCTACCTTCATGGAGAATGGGGTACGGTACAATGGATTCTTTTCCAGGTAAATCAAATTTGGTCCAACAGCTTTTCTAAATGTCTCTGAAACTTCAACTAGTTATCTACTGACTGTTATATTATCTGAAAAGTCTTGATTCATTGCTAATGGAAATATTAACAGAGGAAGAAAAAAAACATTGTGCAAGTATTAAAATAAAATGTTTGTAAAAAGTAAAAACTTTAAAATGTTACAGAATATGCAGTAATATGAAAATTTTTAAGAAATATGAGCAATTTGCCAAAATATAATGAAATGTGAAGTAACAGGAAAATACAATTCTAAACAATGAAAATTGTAAAATGTTGTATTCCCAAAGCACTAGGAGCCTCAGTTTAGAATACAACATGGCATATTTTGCCTCTCTGCACTTATAAAGTATTGAATATATTTAGCTTTAATTGACTTAAAAAAAAAATGGTAATTACAAAAATGACCTATAAGTGAGATTTATGTAATTTTTTTTTTAAATTAGTGTACAGCAAGTTGTAAATTAATGTATATGCATAATAGCTTCTACACAAGTAGAAAAAGTAGGTATAAGAATAAGTGATGAGATAATTTAGAAAATTAATTAAGACAGGAAAATTGTTTTTAAAATAGGTCTTATAAAACTGTCACTTTAACTCTTTTGAGTTTTCAGAAAAATGATTAGAAGAAAAATAACTTCTGAAACCATAAAAAAATTATTTCTCATTGTAAAGCTGTTATTACTTCTTTTAAAGATAAATTTCTTTTTTTTTCTTACAACTTTGAAAGATACTAGTTTGCTTAACTTAAAGCAAAATGATTATGCAAAGTTCACCGCAAATGAACAGGACTTCACAGCCCATACACGACATAAGGAGAAGAACAATAGCAACCTGACTGTATGCACTTATTAACTCAAAAAAGGGAAAACTGACCTATCTTATCTCTAGTTTGGGACATTGATTCTTAACTGTAATGATACCTGTTTCCCTGACAATAAACACTCCTCCACCCACAAGCAACCCTAGACTAAGCATTAAATAGGAATATGATTCTTCCCAAGAATGCGAGTAAAGGATGTACAAAATTACTCGTATTTCTCAGCTTAATAGTGAAATTTCTGATGTTTGAAAATTATCCTTAAGTAAAATATCAGTAATATAAATTTTTTTTTATATACTGAATGCAAATGCAAGAAAATGAATAAAGAAAGAGCAAAGGACAAGAAAATGAGATAATAGTGTAATATCAACAAAAATGTCCTAAAACAGAAAATGGCATAAAATGACCAAAAACTGACCAATGAATATGCATTTTCATAATCTGGGACCCATGATAAGGATATTTTAAATTATGACACATCACTGTTACTAGCTTCTAAATCTTCAAAATTAAATATGTGTACACGTTAGCAAGTTAAAAGATGAAATGTCATCAAAACCTGGGCCCTGATGATAAGAGACCAAGTGAATATTACAAAATGTTAGGTGTGAGATACTTATAGTTTGGCAGTTTCTTTTATCATGGTTCATAAGATCAAGCCATTAAACATCCATTTCCTCTAAAATCCTGGGCCTTAAGGTTGATTGTGTCTACTAGACACATGGCCTTAATTGAATGGCTGCTTGATAATGGCTTTGACTGAAAAGGCCAGTTGTAAAATATTTTTTAAATTTGTAGGTCTTTAATTAAAGCTAAAGAGCAGCAAATGGATGAGCAGAATCCACACATAAAAAATTTTTATTGCACTGTTTTACTATTTCGTTTCTGTCTCAAAATTTGTCATTTTATGTTAGTTTGGCTAATAACTGTACAAAGTTTGTGGCTAAACAATAAAATTAAAATATAGTCTTGAATGGGAAAAAAAATAACATTTTGTTTTAGAATTCTAAGTGATGTTAATTAGTGGGTTTAAACTTCCTGTTATGTGCATGTAAGTATGTGTACATAAAACCTCATCACACGGCACAGAAATACCATACTTAACAATAGGATATGTAATGCAATATGTCATTTTTGGTTGGTTTATGCCATTAAAGCACTATGTTAAGTCCCCCAGATCATTAAAAGAAATATAAATTTGCCAGAAATTGATGGGCATTTAATTGTTAATGATTTCAATTATTCACTGCATTATTATTTCGCTTATGACAGTGGTAACTAAGCATTAATGCATTGTGTTTTCCAGTGGAGCATCGATTATCTGAATCCCAGTCATCCGAATGCACATAATATCAGTAAGTTAAAATTAAAGTTTCTTATGTTTTAACATAGTAATAGTTATAGAAAATTAAAATTAATACAAGGAAAACAGCATGTTCATCTAAAGTTATGTTGAACTGATAATGGATGCTCCAGTGCAAACTTTTAGGGCATCCTGCTTCTGTTCAACAAGAAACATTGGAGGTCCCATTAACCCAAAAACCTGGCTAATACAAATTGAACTTTAAAAGCACTACAGAAAAAAATAATGAAGTGAGGGAATGCATTTCAAAATGAAGATCATGTATGTGTTATTATTCCCATAGGAAATTAATGCAAACAATAACATAAACTGCAATAATTTACTTTTTTTTGCCATAATGAGTGGAACTGTTAGGTAATACCCTTCATCAGTCATTAAGATGCCAGCACCAGTACTGTGCATCAACCAATGTTGGTTTAAGTGATTTAATCACATTAAGTGATTTAAGCATATGGTTGTTCAAGAAAGCTCAATTCATCCCAATTTTTACTTTCTCTACTGCTTACCTATAGTACGAGGGCCACCATTCAAGTTTTTACAAACAACAACCAGCTGGCTCTATTGAGATGTAGTTACTATTTATGCAAAATTTGACATTTATTATTGTGAAACCAAGGCAGCTTAGAAATTGACAGAGTACTTTCTTTAGTGTTGTGAAAAAATGGAAATTTCACATGAAAAATTTTGTTAATGGTTTTTTTTTTTTTTTTTTTTTTTTTTTTTTTTTTTTTTTTTTTTTTTGGGCGATTCTAATAAAGGCCTAACTGAACAGCAATTGTATAGAATCGCTTCTTCAACTTTTGGTAATGAAGCACCATTAGAAAAGAAGGAGAAAGTTGGTTTGCAAAATTTGTTGTAGTCGTGCATACATCAGTGATGAATTTGATGAAGGTCGACTAAAATTGGTTGTTATTCCAAAAAACATTGATGCTGTGCACAACATGATTGAAGAAGATTGGCATGTCACTTACAGTGAGATAGAGGCATACTTAAAATACAAAAGATTGCAGTGTATGTGATTTTGCATGAACATTAACTGTGAAGAAGCTCTATTCCCAATGGATTCCTCATAATTTGTCTGAAGCTTCAGAAAAAAAATAGTATGTTTATTGGTGTAAGGAAATTATCATAAAATTCCACTGAGGAACTGCAAAATCTGTAGCATTGTAAGGGTGACTAAACTTTAATATTTTTGTATGAACTGAAAACTAAGCAACATTCTGCTGTTTGGATGTTCCAAGATGAACCGAATCTCACAAAAGGTGTTCGTTCACAAAGCATTTCCAAGAAAATGATTGCTTGTTTCTTTGGTTGTACTGGACACATCACAACCATTTCTTTAGAGGATCGAAGAACAGTTGATATTGAATGGTATACAACAATTTGTTTGCCACAAATCATGGAAGAAATCGGGGAAAAACTGCAAAAAAAATATCACCGTAATCATGATAATGCCAGCACTCGCACAGCATGTTAAACAGTTGATTATTTGAAGGAGAAAAACATTGAATTAATATCTCATTGCCCGTTCTCACCTGATTTATCGCCTAACAACTTCTTTTTGTTTGTGAATGAATGGGTGGATAGCTATTTTCATTACATCAAGAAGCTATTGAAGCCTTTAAAAACCATGTTTTTGAGATACCAACTTCAGAATGAAAAAAATGTTTTGAGAATTGGTTTGAATGCATTAAAAGATGTATAAATCTTAAAGGCAAATATTTTGAAAAGCAATAAAACAGTTTGTTCCAAAAAATTGTTTTGCTTTCCTAGTTTCTTTAAAAACTTAAAAGGTGGCCCTCGTTACAGGAAGTGTTGTATTCAGCCCATAAATTCAACACTTGCCAGAAATATATGTTTCGAGACTCCCTGAATTAAAAAAAAAAAAAAAAAAACATTTTTAGAAAAAAATGTGTGTGTAGCGCACGTGCCTGAACAGCATAATTAAAAAACAAAGACTGTTAAATATCAAACTTGGTATTTAAGTTCAGCATCTTCCAAGGATGCAACACACAGATTTTCAAGAAAATCCCCCCCACCCCAACTACCTTTTACATGGAAATATTTTTTTTTTTTTCTCTCTCAGAAATAGCTCTGGCAATATTAAAATACCATAAGTTTAAAATATTTGCATGACAAATAAAGTGCATAACTTAATTTTTTCTGAATAGCTTGTGAAGTCCTCTTCATTCTGAATGAATTTTGTATACCTGGTAAACCATAAAGAAATAGACAAAATTATACTACAGAAAAAATTTAGATCCTCAACAAAGCACACACGTCAAATAACATTTTTATACCGTTAACTATTTCTGAATTATTCTTTATTATTAGTTTGAATTTCATTTACTTACCATCTTTCAATTGGTGAATCACTATTTGTTTTTTTCTTGTCATGCAAAGAGCGTGGAATCTCAAAGCTATCACTAGTGAACCTCTTTTTAAAAATCTGACTATTGTTTCAGCATACTGTATCCTTCTTATATGAGTATCTGCTATGAAGTGTGTAAATTTGTAATGAAAGCTTATCTCGATTAACAAGAAGTAGATAGAAGAATAGGGTTTCATAAAAATAGTAGAACGAATAGAGAAAACCATATGAATGCCGTACATCAGATTTTTTTCAACATAAATTATGAATTAGGAGCATAGCAAGAGGCTGTTTGGATTAAGAGGAAGGAATAAATCCCCTCCAGAAATCAAAGAAAACTTTGCTTTTTTTTCTTTTCTATTCTTCCCCTTTATTTATTTTTCCTGTTATTTATTTTAGTCCTTGCTGTTGACTGTTAAGGGACAGTAAATTAAATTATGAATTTACTTTTGCACAAATACTGTACTCTGTCCAGAATAATTAACCTACTATACTTAAACATAATGTTAAGTATCTGTCTACCCGAGTGTGTTGTGATTGGTTTTTCTATTACCATATCTCCTTTTTTGTGCTACTGCGGCAACTAAACCAGCTGTTTACTTGAAGCATGTGTTCAAAATGCTGTTCCCTACATGCTGATAATCTTTATGTATGGAAAGAAAGGTTTGTTTTTTTGATCCAGTAGCTGCATGAATCCAAGCTTTATTGGTAGTGTGTCCCTCATTGATACAAGTTTCATTTAAATAATATAATGTTCTGTTTTCTTCCCTATATTGATGCATAGCTCTCATTGTGCCTCCACAATGCTATGCCTCCTGTCTATTATCACATTCATTTTATTTCTTTTCATATCCACAAAACCTATTTTTAAGAACAGTTTGTGAATGTTGAATTCCTAAAGTCTGGCAAATCTGGATCAATATTGACTGTATTTAAAACTTTTATCTATTGTTAGTTTCATTAACAAAAAATAAAGCATTAATTTTGAGGTGCATAGTACACTTTACAAAATCATTCACTTTTTCTAACACAGTACTGGTCTTGTTTTATCATACTTATTTCTTTAAATTCTCTGCAAATATCTATCACAAACACTGCAAACTCGGCCATAAGTTGCATTCATCGTTCACTGGCACTGTGGGAATTCTCTGCTTTATAGAATTGAACACATTTGTTACTATTTGCTTTTTGCCATTCTTTAATTGATGTTTTTTTACATCAGACATAGTCACATTATTGGCCATGCTTACCAATAGCTCCTTAACTTGGCTTACACTTGACTGAATTATACTAAATCAGTTGTAGCACTGAAAATGGCACTTAAAAGTGCTAAAACAGTGATGTGTAAGCTGAACGCGTTAATTGTTTACTTTCTTATAAGTAAATATGCTGAAGATAATATGCATACTCTCTAATAATACTTATTTATGTTTGTTTGCTTTAATGGTAACTTTACAGTTGTGAACTATCATGCAACTACAAAGGGGACAGCTTCTTGCTCATCATTCATTAGGCAACGGTTGCAGCTGTAGTTGTATTTTGGTCAGTGTCAATCACATTCTTGCGGTGCCACATGTACTTATTTTCATCCAGTAGGTTAATTATAATGCATATAGAATAATGTTATTGAATCATATACTAGCACTGCTCCCAGTTATTTTGGTTTAAAAGGGCTCCATAAAGAAAAATAACTTAAGTTAATTTCAAATAAGTTAGCACAGTATTGATAGATTCTCAAAAGCACAAGTTTAAATTATAATTTTGTTATCGCTGGCCATTATAAACAGCATCTACATTTCAAGCAAATCAGATTATGAGATATTATTAATAATCAAGGGATTTTAGGACAAACATAAAAGTTATTGTAATACAAGGTGTGTTTTTAAATAACTACTGATTATTTTTTAAAAAATAACAGAACCTTATTTTCCAGGTACTTTATTATCATTCATTACCTTACCGCTTCTCCACTTTGTCCCCCACTGTTATTTAGGCACTTGTCATAACAGGAAACCAGTTTTTGTATGCCTTTGTCAAAGAATGGTACCATCTGTGATGAAAGCGAAGTCTATACTTCTTATTTCACAATATCATCGTCGTTGAAATGTTTTCCATCAAGGAACTTCTTCAGATGAAGAAACAGATGCTTGGTACCAAATCTGGAGGGTGGACAAATTATTCCCAACCAAATGATGCAATCCGATATTGAGTTTGGTTGTGTGTGGCCGGACATGGTCACTTGTTATTGCTTACTCATGAACCTCGCACAATTGTCGATGAATATTTGCTGATGTAACATTTCTTGCGTTCAAAAAACAAATCACTGATCTGACTTCACAGTTGGCGGGTCGTTTGATTGTTTTGAGATTTCAAAATGCTCTAACAACAGTAAAACACAAAGTGAGATCACTCTCAGCTGTGTCTGGCTTCCTAATGAATGGAAGAAGTGATTGTACATGCTCAAAATTGCAACTGCAGCGGCAAAGTATTAAAATATATTCACTTTAAAAACGTGCTTGTACATTGTGTATAATTTCAAATAATTGGGCTTATTGACTTGTTTATGCCACTAGATACTCCAAAGATTGCCATTATTTATAGAATGTGTATATAGAAAAATATTTGGCTAGCCTTTTAGCTTAATGGTCAGCACACCTAACTGCCATTCCCAGGATTCTAGGTTTTATTCCTAGTCCTATCATAGGAATCTGTTCTTAATTAGGACAATTCTCATAGAGATCATGGTTTTGTAAGGTTAGATCAGCCAAAAAAAAGTGATTTGCAGTTGCATTTGTACTCACTCTACGTGCTCCCCCAGAGTCCAGCCATAGGTCTGCTTTTCATTTGTGTTTTATGTAGTGGTTGGCATTGTGCATGTTCCTGTCACTTAAGAATGAAAGTATTTTTGCCACACCAGGGTTAAGTTAGTTGAGGTTTAAAGCCTTTGCTCACTCATTATTTATACTTTTATCTGTGCCCTTTAGTCCTTTATTTAGGGTAGCATTCAGGGTATCTATAGAAATTTCTTAAGTTATATGAATATATTTATATTTGTGTTAAAAATTCATTATATGGTAAAAAAGACTGACAAGTACACCTTGTCTTACAATTTTTTCCAAATCTTTTAAGCTAAATATTCTGTGAAAAGTATTGAACATTTGAATGACCGTTTATTTCTAATTTTATATAATCTATTATAAGGTATATGTGAATCAGCTGGAGAATTTAATGTCGTGTCGGCATGTTGCCATGGTAGCTCAGTGGTTAGAGCAACCGGACGGAGACCGGGAGATCCGTGGTTCAAATCCCGGCTATGGCATTGAATTTTTCAGTCGTCTGATTCTACCTTTCCAACTCTGTCCAACACACGGCTTGTGTGAAAGAACAATTAATTCCAAGGTATATCCAGTTAATAATTGTCCCCAGTATTTAAACCTGAGATAATCTGCAATCTATATTGGTAGAGCTTGATTTTCTTGTCTTTATTTCATTTACTTTGTCATCACAGTAATCTATTTCTATAACTTGCTTTTGCTTTTTTAAATATGAGTCATTGTGTGCAACACCCTTTATCCCATAGTGTAATAATTTATCTGCAATATATTATGTTAATTTTTGTTTTACGTACTTGGTGAAAGATGTACAAGTTAACTAATTTTAAGTGTTTCTCACTGATGGGTCTACAATGGCCATCTTATACAGATTGAGTCAAGTTACAAATCATGTTTTTCCTTTTGTGTTAATGCCTTATTTAGTTCTGTTCCATTACGCAAATAGATTCCATGTGGCATCGTGCTATAAAAGAATACATAATAAGAGTTCTTAAAAGTTATAATTTAATAAACTGGAAGTAGTGTACTGTGAAGCTCAGTAATAATTTAATAAACAATGGAGTCAAATACATAATAAACACATAAATGCTTCATAAAAACTGTAACTCACGCTGAACTAGTACACCAGGGCCTTTCCTACATAATTACATGCTCATTACATTCTAATTGCCTGTTAATCTCCAGAATTCCAAAGCCTTTGGTAGCAATGTCCTTTTTGATTTCTCATTATTCAAGTTGGCGATGATAGAAACAATGATGTGCTGTTCCATTCGTATTCTAATATTTAGGCCTAGCAAATCTTTTTTTGGCCCCTTACTCCTTTGAAATATAAAGAGCCAGACTTTGCATTTTAAATATAAGATAATTTAGGTTTTGCTAACAATATTATAAATGGTTATAGGTGGACATTGTTTTTATATGAAAATAAAAACACTTTTCTTCTTCATAGTTTGAAGGTGTTGGCTTTATATTTCTGTCAGGATTTTCTATTTTCTGCTTTCTGCTAAATATGTATGTCAGTTGTGGTAAAATGGTTGTTAAGAGTATTTAAAAATTTAATTCTTTTGTTTCTCATAGCTCACCCCGGAGTGCATTCAGCTGCAGCGTAGTGGAGCTGGACGACCTACAGGCAAGGCATTTGTTTCTTCCCCAACATGAACAGATGCTAAATGAGCCGAACATGACATAAAGCACCACAACATCAGCGGCAATTGCATAGAAATGTTCAGAATTTGAACTTCTTTATGAAACTCAAAGAAGATTATTGATAAAGAGAGATTTTTATACCCTTTGCATTTTGTAACCTGAAATCACAATTTGAGTATGCTGTGAAGAGAATCATGTGATAGATATGAAAATTATAGCTGGAATAAGACAAAGATATGTTTAAAACAAAACAGACAAAGAGATAAGCTAATCTCTTGTTAATGTACATATATTGCATGTGCATAATGTACTCTAGAAAAGATACTTTATCCTTGGCTTGTCCAACTGAACAGGACAAAGCATGACTAAGAATGAAGCAAGAAGCAAGATTATAAAACTGCCACCATGCTTCATGTTTATTGCCCTTCATTTATAAGTTC
Source organism: Deroplatys truncata (assembly GCA_030765065.1). Lineage (NCBI taxonomy): Eukaryota > Metazoa > Arthropoda > Insecta > Mantodea > Mantidae > Deroplatys > Deroplatys truncata. Next base: position 60,989,294 of record CM060976.1, on the reverse strand, counting down.
TTTTTAGTAGAGAACAAAACACAATGTTTTATAAGTATGGCTAAATCTATTTACTAAGAAAGGCTTCTATTTAGGAGCTAAAATATGTGTTGTCAACTGTTGCTTTGTAGTCTTATTGTCAGAAACATATGATAAATGTGAGTGCAAGACTCATAATGTGTAATATCTAGTTATTTTATGAGGTTGTGTTACTTATAAGTAACTAAACATGCAAGAAAACTAAAGGAGTAAATATGCTAAAATGTTTGATGAATCCCATGACGGGGATTTCTGAACCAAAGTTATATCTGCAGCCGTTGGACTGAATGTTGTATGGCAGAGTCTACAATGACCAGGCCGAACTACTTTCTGAATTCTCTACAGAGAAAAGTGGCTCTAGTCTTAGCATGAACATATCACATTCAGTCTTTCACCGAATTAATGTTCAATCAGACACCTTAGCACTTCATTTGTCTCTTCTTCACCTTTTGTGATGATTCTCGTGCTCAAGCAGTGTGAAAACAAATGAAATAAAATTCTAGCTGTTGATTGTTTGCTTATAAGCACCTAGTACTAAGCAAAGAGATTACAACAAATAAAGATATTAATGTATAAAACTAATGGTGCAGTGAATGAAAATAGAACTTTACTTTCAACTGAAATTCGTGAATACATCCATATTTCATTGGTTTACAATTTTCAGGATTAATCTTCATTTTTAAACAGAATTATTTTCATGTTATATAAAAGTCTCTGCAGTTTTTTAAATGCTTATTATTATAAAAAAGTAAAACAAACAAAATAACTAATATATTTTATAAATGTGATGTGATTACCATAAAAATGTATATGTATTGAATGTATGGACGGCACAAAATAACAAAACTCATAAGTCATCAATTTCACAGTTCACAACTACTGTGTACAAAGATTATAGATATTTTTATACACCATAATAAATTGATTTTTCTGCAGTTTTTAATAAAATTTGTTGTAGGCAATTAGCATCACCAGCTAATTTTTGAATTTGTAGACAGTAAAAAATATTTATATATAAAAGAAAGAGTGAGCCAAAGGTCTTTAAATTAAAAGATATAATGCATTAATATTAATAGCTTGAATAGAGCACATTTATTTGTAGACAAAATAAATTGCTTGTGTTTGAATTAGCAGAAAAAAAAAGAAAGAAAGAAAATATCCAGATGTGATGGTTATATATTTTTCAGTATCTGTTTACTGGAGTTATTTTGTATTAATAAATGTCCATAGTATAGAATATAAGAATATGCTCTAGATTTAATTATCACTGATACTATAAGCCAAGTTTTATTGCAATGTAAGCAGATTTTGGTTTTAGAAAGCCAATATTAAACTTCTTGCAAAAGAAGCTGTAACATTGAAGTGCAGTTACAGCTCTGCCAATACTGTAAGCATAGTTTTATAATAAGTTATATGTTTTATAACTTAAACTTATTTGTTAGAAGACATTTTGTATATAGTTAATCTGTGAAAACAACAAAGATCACAAAGCCTTCCACTTTATCATTGCAGTTCACTTTAATATATTAGTTTTATGTCATTTTTATAAGCATTAAGCCCATAGAGAGTAAAATGTTAGTAAAATGTTCCAATGTAAATTTCCAATAGTCCTTAAAAGGACAGCCATGTAAGGGTAGAGCTGCGGATTTAAATGCTGAAGAGGTTTTAAATTAAAAAGAATAAGTTATTATTTTGGAGCCATATTGTAGCAACTTGCTTGCCATTGAAAACATTTTAGAATCATGTTATCAGTTTCATGTTTAAATTAATTAAAAATTTCCTGTGTTTTGTGGGCAGTTCAAGCAGAAATTTTGTTATTTTGCACCAAATTTGTTGCTCATTTGTTCCTCAACTGTATCATTGTCCAAAACTATCAGTTGGGACTCAATGACAGTATTCCTGAAGAGCAGAAATGTTAAAGTTCAGCAGCAAAAGAATCCATAGTGATAAGCTATAATTCAATAAATAATTGTGCATTCTTTTAAACAAATTTACATTTCCTTTTGCCACATATCAGCACCAAAATATTAATTATACAGACTTTTCAGATAATTGAATCGTGAAAGGAAATGCCCTTTAAGCAGCCTTAATATATTTAACAAATATGCTAATGATTCCTAAAGCAAAAACTAATATTTCATTAGCACATAAAGAAGCTGATGCATAGCATATATAACACAGATAAACCTGTTATGAAATATTTTTAGCAAAATATGAAACTGCTTTGCAATTCTTTATGTAATTTAATAATCCCTTATATGTTTGTGTAAGGGATGGGCAAACTATGAATAACTGGGAACAGTTTTAATACAGGTTCCAGGTTAACACTAATAAAGAGAAGACAAAACCTGCCACTTTACAATACAGCAATAAAGAAGGGGGTGAAAAGAAAATGCATGTTTTGAAGACTAAATATGTGCAAGACATTAACAGCTGCAGTGTGTCTAATAACCTTGGTTGTCCAATGAATATAGAAAACCTACCAGGCTACAACAGAACTCTGCAACTTTCATTTCTTATTGTATTCTTTCTTACCTTCCCATAGTACACTCTAATTAACAGGTTGTCTTGCAGTGAAATTTAGTTTATTTAGAGTTTGCCCACACCTAAAGCACAGAAAATATTTACTTTATCATATTTAGCAACACTGAATTTAGCAGTGGCGTTCCTATGCTAGGTAACTAATAGTGTATACTATAATATTTTCAATAAAATGAACCATAAATGCATGGTGCAGTCTATTTTCAGTCTTGGAAGTAGCCTTATTCTCCTCTACTTAAAATTCTGCAGATAATTTTATGGTGAATTTATTTACAGTTTAAGTTGTATGAAATTTAGGAATAAACTTCCAAGACTGGATCTTGTAGGTGCAAATACTCGTTTGAAATAAACAACGACACAGCTTGCATTATTAATGTGAATGAATACTATCAAGGTACCAGTTTTAAAACACTATTTTTATCATGTATGTGTGCAAGTGTGTATATGTGTGTGTGTGTGTGTGGCAAGTTCTTAATTAAGTGGTGCTTGTTGAATGTGAAATCTGCTTTATTGATTTGTATATGTATGTCCATGAACATGTGTATTGATAATGAATGCAAGATTTGCATAACAATGCAGTTTTTGTTATAAATGCCATTGCTGACTTTCATTGCAATAATTGAAGGACAGCTGGAGCCTGACTGTGGTTAATAAATATTTCGAAAACACACACAGATAGTCAGTTTTAGCATATAGTTGAGTGTGAGTATGCTTAATAAATTGATAGACTCTTGAATGCCAGTTTGATTTGTATGAATGAAGTAAATTTTATGAAAATTTGCACCCAAAAATTCTCAGCCACTTTGTAATTGTATTTTTGTGTGTATTTGATAAATATTGCAGCAGTTAGTTGATGACTTTAAGTGATTGCATCCATTATAGAGTTCTTAAATAGTTTGTGTGGTCTCTGAATGCATGTGCTAGTGATATGACTTTTAAATATTTTATTTTTATGATTTGCAGGATAAAATATACAGCAATTACGTGCTTGTTGAAGCTAAATCATTAGCAAATTCTCATATTTATAATTAACCATAGCAATAAAAGCATTGTTAAAGAAATGAGAGGTATTTGTTTGTTGTGTTCGGTGCAATACCATCTCTTTCAGATTTTAAGGAATGCAGTGCACAGATATGATAGTATCTAGAAGAATAGGTCCCAGAATGGGACATAACATTTAAATGTGCAATATCATAGAATTTATGTATAATAATATATTGTTATTTACTAGCCAAAAATGTCATAAAAACTATTTTATATGTTAGACTGTTTTAGTACTATCATGTTTTCATTATTCCAAGACATTGCTCTTTTAATGTCGCCCCGCATTGTTACTAATCTTAGAGTGCTTCTAAACTATACATGAATTTATAAAGCATTTAGTGTAACACTGCAGAGAAGTGGAAGATTCCCATTAAACTGCATACCAAACACTTTAATTGTTATTGTGTTTACCATTAATGCACTATTACTTCTGTATGAAGAATGTGAATTGGTGGTTACAGATAATGAAAGATAAATACTGCATTAAATGAACCTGGAGTGCCAAAGGAGAAACAGTTTGCAGGTATTTGTTAAAAAAAAAAAAAAAAAAGAATTTGGATAAAATATAAAAAGATAACTTGATTCATTCTCAATGTAACCTCCTCTTGTTTTTACAGATGTCTGACTCATTGGATGAGTCAGTTGCAGAGAGCTTTTTTTATAGCATTGCCTCATATTTCCTGATCAGATATAAGTTTGTGCTGTGCAAGTAAGCTCACTTCATCCATTGCTATAAAAAGAATGTGGTATGCAAGCTCTTGTCATCCACTGTTGGAATTGCAATTAGCTTGTATCAGAAAATTTGTCTGTTGAGCATACATCAGTAATTTGCCAATTTTCTGTGTGTCTGATGCAAATAAAATGATCATGTACCTTAAGCCTTCATATACATGCAAGTAGATATGTGATCAGGAGAATAGGGAGAGGATCCAAATATCGGCTTGAAAAAGAAAAATAATAAAAGACCTGTAATAAACTACCTATTCAGAGCTTTAGGTATTCATATCTGCAACATATAGCATCTGTGATAATGAAAGATGAACAGATGATCTTATTAATCTTCATGTAATAAATCTTCTATAGCTTTCTGTCATGCATAGGTTATGAACTTGAATCCACCAGCAGTTAAAATTATGTAATATTTGTGGACAGAAACATCGTCAGCAATAATGGATATCTTATTATTGACTAGACATACCACAAATCTGGCATTTTGCAGCACCTGAAGTTGCTGAGAGTTCATCTTTTGAGGGTAAGAGAAGACTCAAAGATTACCGAGGCATGCTAGATGATATATTTCACTAAACTCGTAACAGTGAGCACTTTTTATATAGCCCTTCTTTGTTTAAAAATTGATTGCAGATTTACAAATGGTGCACAAGGAATAAAGTTATTGGGGAATAAGGTACATGAGACATTCCAAGAGAGTTGTTTGCTTCAAGTATATTCTGTACATTTAAATGAAAGTACAAAGAGTAAATTTATTTTGGTGTAAATTTATATTAGGTTCATAACAGTCAAGATTGTCAGCCTATTGGAAAAAGTGTGATTATTGTTGGACAACCAAAATGTTAACACACTAGGGGCCAGGGAGGAAAGATTCTCTTGGTAAGAAGGCAGTAAATGCAATATCCAATGTTGTACAATATTACTGTAGGGCAGCATACTCTTAAATGCATTAGGATATTGAGAATTTTTAAAATATATGTATCACCACCTCTGGAATACCTTCACAAGAAGTTACCATCATTTTCTAATAGATCAACAATATCGCATCCCCAATGCAAAACCAACGTAACTAAAGATTGTTGTTCTCAGTTATGACTATATTTGCATTATGCTGTGTATTCAAAACATTTCTCCAAATGTTTAAAACAACTTTAAATGTTGAGAACTTGCATTTACCAATATGTTGAATGAAAATTTCAAATATAATTTATTTCAATGAAATGGAGTGAAGTGGTTCACATTTTTATACAGGCAGCTTAGTCAACTGCAAACAAGATGGCATGATATAAAATGAAACCCTTATGGTCAAGACCATCTAAATGGGGGGGGGGGTGTCCCAGGCCTATGCAATAAAATATCAGATAAGTGGATGCATAAGTTCAGTATGATATGTTATGCTCTTCTACCCATGTGTCCCTACTTTCCTCTTATTGTATAACTTCTGTAGAACTTTTGTGACTAAAGGGGACCCTTTCTCAGACTTTGTGATTAATGGGGGAGGGGGTCCAAAATTTATGTGAGCAGGCCTCTTATGATTGTGCTCGCTGCAGATCTGCAATACTTCTGCCTTCATCCATACAGGAGAACACCATTGGCAGATGTATCATAATATAATCACCCAGTAAAAAGTCTGCTTTGTATATGTGAAAAAACAGGGCATAGAAGTGCGAGTATTTTTCTACACTGAATGAAATTAATGAAATTCTAGTGCAAACGAGCCAAAATTATTTGGCATCTAAAATTTCCTAGTATTCACCTTTGCAGGAAGAGGGAAAACCCTAGGAGCAGAGAACCTTAAACCATGCTGTTATCACAATAGTTATTGAGCCTAAATCCTCTGAAATACAACCAGATATGCTACCATGTTCATCACAGTGGACAAGAAGTGGTTTGGTTTGACCTTTAAATTCATTTTCATTTTGTAATTAAGATTATGTATATCACATTGAAACAATTTTCTTTAAACATACTGTGTAATTGTAATTTATGGAGAAAACTTTGCTAGATTTACTGCAATGAAAATGTTATCCAGAAGTAGCAGTTGTCTTGGTGCTTCATCGAGATACATGTGGTTCATTTTTTATGTTGAGTGCAAATACTAAATGTATTTATTTTTCTTTTAATGTTGCATACAATTACAATGAACAATGGAAACAGTTTAAGTGGGAATTTTCAGTATTAAATAATTTAAACTGAGCTTGACTGCCTAAATGTTGCCTTCAAAGAGTTAAAAATGTTTTTTATTATTCTTGAAGACCAACACTCCCCCCCCCCCCAAAAAAAAAATTATCTAATAAGATGAAACATACTTTTGCAGTTGAACATACAACACTATAATATTTGAACTAAAGAAGTACCTATTCATGTAGTGCAAACTTCATACCTAAAAGTTTTTTGCATGAAAATTGTGTCAATAGAAGTAATTTTTTTAACTGAACTGTAAATGTTTGACAAAAAGTTTTATAGATTGAACTGTTTTATGTTACTTAAATTGTATTAAAAGAATAATATAAAAATTAAATTGGTTTGTTTCATTTACAAACAAAACACATTTAATTGACCAAATATGGTAGAGATGGAAAGTACCTTGGGAAGCTGCAACCTTTGTACATCCCTGAATTTGTATGATCAATGGTTGGATAAAGTTTACAAATCATTTGTCATGCAATGTGTCACACTCCTTATGGATGTACAAAAATCAAAAAGGAATATACTGGCATCACCAGGTACTTTATTAACTGAGTTTACAACCCTGATGTTTTTCTATAATTTTTCTGGCCCGAGAATGGGTCCAAACATAAACAGTGCATGTAGTATCACTCCTCGCTTTGATGTTATGTGAACGCTTGATGGAGCTTCCTCTCTTACCCTTTAACAGCTGCTCGGCTGTTTAATTTCGGGAGCTCAAGAAATTACTATTGTTACCTCACAATGTTACCTTAACCATGTGCTATCTTTCACTGCACCAGAATTGTGCATGCGTGCACATGTTGCATCTGATGTTAAAAACACCACTTTGCTACTTCTAGTTTAAGTACACTGCTATGCACTCGGCCATGATTGCAACAAACAACAATGCATTAGCTCAACCATTGCTTCCCTCCAATAAACAAATGAGAATACTAATGGCTTCATGCCCATGAAAATAAATCAAGCTAGTTATATAAGTTATGTTTAAATGAAACATTTATTAAAATACTACGCTTATCCACTGTCTTTATTATTTGAAGTACAAAATGGCTCATAATACATGCAATGCAGTAACAAACTATTTTCATTCACTTGAAAGATGTGCTGCAGCGGTGGCATGTGCATTTGCTTACACCAAGACACTTTCTTGGGCTGGATGGAGTATAATGCTGTTCAAGATAATATTAGATACTAATCTTAACCTTGGAGCAGGTGCACAGTGTATTCTGTACACAGTGCAGATAAATTGCAATGCTGCTATACCTATATTTACCATTTATTGCACAAGTTTACATTACATCATTCATTGATTACAAGAAACATTGTGAAGATTATGCTTCACAGTAGTTTCATAAAGGTTTTATCAGTGCTATCTGGTTACAATGGATTATTTGGAAATTAGTCCTCTTTGACTTCAGGTGAATGCACATTGCATGTCTCATCGATGACTGCTGTTTGAGAGTAATTTTTTCCAAAAAAAAGTCTCATGAATGTATACTTTATACTTGTGGAGCTATTCGTTCTCTTTCCACAAATTTTACATCTACCTTGTTTCTTCCTTGGCCGTTCTTGTATATGTGTATCTTGAACTTTGTAACAACACAGACACCTGCTAACATAAGGTAGTAAATTTGGTATCACATATCTTTTTAGATCCTTGAAGGAACAACAATATTTTTTGCTGGTAAATGGGATGCTTTTTATTTTTGGTTTTCATTTCATCCTTTTGTTTGTCTGTTTGACCTCAGCAATAAAAAAATTAACTTCAGTATCAAAGGAACATGCTTTCATCACTCTCAATTTCAGAGTCGGTGATATTACTTCATCCTCTGTATTAGAAAACAAATCATTGATATCCCCACAGTCTTCCAAAACCACTGGCTCTTTCTAATTCCTCCTCTCAATTACTTTTGGACCTAAAATTAGAAACACAAACTATTGGCAGTAGCTAATAATAAAATATAATGGATGTCTCTAAAATGATTTGACATATTTCCAGCAGGGGACAAATTTTAAATCTGTTGTATAAAATACACCAGCATGCCTGCTCTAGGATTAATGACTTGCCAAACAGTGAGATTTAATTTTTAGTTTTATTAAAGGTTTATTTAAGGTCGTTTTGACTACATGGTCTTTTCACGACCTGTTATACATAATGATATACATTAATTTACAATTGCATAAACATGGAATTAGGTAAACATTTATAGCAAATCAGAGAGTTTTGTAACCATTGGAAACTGTAGCGTCTTCTTGAGGATATTGGGTCTGTTAACTGCATTGGGAAGATTGGAAATGCCAGCTTGTTGTATACATCTACTGTACCGTGAACAATCTATAAGGATATGCAGAATAGTTACAGGAAGTTACAGTTGGTACAGTTTGGAGGTTGGTCCTTAGTGAGAAGATAACAGTGCATTAGTTAGGAGTGCCCAATTCTAAGTCGGGTGACAATAACTTGATCTCTTCTTTTGAGAGTTTGGTAATGCAGAAAAATGTTATATTGTGTTCTTGGCATCACAATAGAGCAATGCAATATGACAAAAGGAAAGGGGAATTTATGTTCTGTGATTAAACCAGTGTTACAATTATTAGAGTTCATGGTGATAATTCTGAACCAGCTTGTGACTCCCATGTGTTGCACAGATGGATACAATACAAGAAGAAAGTAATTGACTACTTGAAATTTACAGATGTGCAGATGTCTCCTGCTCACTTCTTTATCAAAATGTTGCCTATTACAAGTGGCAGTTTAAGGCATTAACTGCATTTCAGCAGAAGGACTTTTTTTATCATTGGAAGAGGAATACCAGCATGACACAAAGCTTGGGCTACTGCAGTGATATCTGCTTTGTTAATGGAGTGTTAGTAGAAGATAGCTAGCTGATGATCCTCAATAGTATAGTGGTTAGCATGCTGAATTGTCGTACAGAGAACCGGGAATCAGTTCACTACCAGGGAGATATAATTTTTATCCACCCTAAATCTGTTGAATATATTCCTAATCATCTGCCACTTATTTATGACTGTAAATGCTCTTTTATTTTTATGTTTCATGCCATAATTAGAAGCCTTTCTTTTAACATCTCAGAGTGTTCCTGGGGATGTCAAGTGTGCCTCTTACAATGTTTTCTCAGATTAAAATAATGTAAAAGCTACCATTACAAGTGAATAAAACATTGGGGAATCTTCATAAGTTTGTGAAAATAATGCTCTGGAACAGCACCAGCCCTCTAACAATAAATGCTCTGGAGCAGCATCAGCCCTCTTAACATTAAATGAATATTACTGACAAACGACTCGGTCTATTGAAATCAAACCTGGTTAAAAAAATACGTGATGTTACTTTGTGACTTTTTCTATACACCATCTTTTATTACTTTTTTCTACTGATTACCTGTGAGTAGAGGAAGTACCTTTTGCATTCCACCCAAAGATTTGATATCAGTACTTCAGCAGAAATGCAAGTTTTGAGATTCTCCGAATTAAAAAAAAAAATCCTGCAGAAAACCATGTGTGTCTTTGCCAACAGATAACTCAATAACTAAAAGTCTGTTAAATATGAAACTTTGTGTTTAAGTTCAGCATCTTTCAAGGATGTGATGCAAAGCTTTTCAACAAAATTTCCCAAACTCCAAAGTATCCTTTACATGGAAAATTTTTCATTATTTTCTATTGTCTCAAAAATAGCTCTTGTGATTTTGATTAAAACACTGTATACTTAAGATGTTTCCATGACAAATAAAATATCTTGAATTTTCTGGAAATATCCTGAGAAGTCCTTTTATGTAATTGGTAAACTATAAGAGGTAGACACAACTCTAGCTACACAAAAAATGTAGATCTGAATGTGCATACAATTATGTCAAATTTTTTTTGTGGTGGTGGTGGTGGTGGTACCATTTCTGAGATGTACTTATACTTTTTTACAAGAAGTGGATTGCTATTCATGTTTTCTCATGGTCATGCTAGGAGCATGGAATTTCAAAGTCATCACATAGTAATCCACTTTTTAAAAATGTGAGTATTGCTTTAACCTGCTGTATCCTTATACCTACAACGAACGTATAAATGTGTAATGAAAGTTTATCTCAGTTAACACGAAGTTGACAGAAAAATAGATTCTATAAGAATAGTTAAGAGAAGAATGAGTAGAGAAAGTTATGTGAATGCAGCACAAGATTGCCTCTCATATCAAACAGCTTTTAGTGAGAAGACTCCACCACATGAGGGACTGACCTATGATATGGAAGCAATGTGACAGATACAGATTAGACGCCTGGTTGCCTCAAACTACTGGACTAAGATTTTACCTCAGTCCTAAGAATGATTATCTCAACCTTAGTTAACAAAAAAATGAGGTTTTCTGCCATTCAGTTTCACATAGAATTGCCCATATAGTATTTTGATAATACCATGTGCATGTACAGATGGTAAAGCAGCTTCATCTTCAAGTTTTAGTTTTGAGGCTTAAATTATACTCTGTTCTATTATTATTATTATTATTATTATTATTATTATTATTATTATTATTATTATTATTATTATTATTATATTTTTTTTTTTTATTTTTTTCAAAATGTTGCCACTTTAACAGGAGCATTTATATCGGGAGTGGCTGATTACTGCAATCTACAATATTTTCCAAGAAGAGCTGTAGCATCTTCTCTGCTATATAATTGCCTTATATGAAAATCATATGGTTTAATTACTGGGGTATGAAGAGAGAGCCTTTTTTGATTAGGTGTGAGAGAGATAGATTGTGGAAGCAACATTGCTGCTACCAGGGGCATATATAGATTTTATTTGGGGAGGGGGTGCGCAGAGTGACTAACCTCCATAAAAAATTAAAAATTTGGAATACTTATAAATGCGACAGTGTCATAATACGCTGATATATTACACATGTGTTAAGAGTAATTATTTCAAACAGTACTGTGGGTTCTGAGCCAGAAATCTCCACACTCTGGAAATTTCCAATGAATTTTACTAAATTTTTCACAAGTGTTAACATATTTTCAATTTAAAATGTTAGAAACATATTCATAATACAAAATCAAGTCTTATTTGAACACACTCAAACTTATCTATAACTTCATCTTCAGATAGATGAATATCACAGTGAACCAACAGCAAGGAAGTCCAGATGTTGTGCTTTACAAGTATGTCCAGCCCCATATTTAGGTAATGTTACACCCATGGGCCCAACAATTTTTCTGCCCTCCCCCGTCTGTGCGATGCCACTCAAAAACAGCGCAGGCAGCATGCAGGAAGGCAGTGTTGTCAGTTGCACCATGCAAGTCCGTCCGTCTACCTACAATTTCCATCTCAGTAATAAGAATTCCTGCTACCATCGCTGCTCTGTTTTAGCGCATGTGAAAATTTATTTTCAGCATATATATATATATCATTGTTTTCTCTATGTTATCACTCCTAAGAATTTGCTGTCCTGAGCCCAGGCCCATGCATAAATACAGGGCTGAACATGCCTTTGTCTTGTGGAAAAAGTTATTTCTACAGAAGCATTGGAAGCTAGTAAAATGGTTAATATCTTTAGAAGAACATAGCCACCAAAGAAGTAATATTTTTTTAAGCTTCACATGTTAGATTGCTTTAAAGAAATTTCCCCTTTAAAAACATTCTCTTTCTGAAGAAATACTTCCCTATGGGGCTGATTTTTGCTAAAATGTTTGTGATTGCCTTTCCTTAACAATTTACTTCTGCTGTTGTACCAGAAAAGAAGAAATTGGGGGGGGGCCCTCATTGCCCCTTTAAGTATGTCCCGGCCTCCTTTAAATATATCCCTGTTTGCTACCTACCGTGTTGGGGATCTTGGAAAGTTTTTGTATTTCATAGGTAGAGCATATGTAGGTAGGGAAGGTGACATCAAACTGATTCAAACTCATTTAATGACAAGAGCCTATGTTGTCTTTGTTTATATCATATCATTGAGTGCTGGGTGGTTTTGTTATTGATTCCATCATGTCTACTTACTTTTAAGCAAATGAAAATCACCTAATTTTTGCTTTCACTTCTTTATTAGTCAAGTTTTTTAGTACCATCTAGAAGTATTCAGTGTTATTGGCTTGTGCATATTATGCTAAGTTATAGTTAATACTTTGAAAATGAAAAGTGATGGTAAATAATTTGATAACTTATTTTGAAAGTGAAATGAACCAGAGAATTGATTCGATTTATATACACGGAGATGTGTTGTATCGTCCTTTAACACTAAAATCTTTGCAGTTTATTGTATTATTTCTTATCTTTATAGTTTTGCTCAAGGTGATGCATCTGTGAAATTTGACCAAACATCTTGAAAAATTGCAAAATTATCTTTTTGCATGATAAATTAGTATGAAAATGTATCACATGCATTTGGGGCATTTAAACCCTGAATCACGTGTTCTTTTAAATGCACTTGCGCATGGCTAAAATGTGCCACGCCACAGAATTTTGCGGTTCCGAAATTGCTACTCATAGTTTTCTAAGTTTGAATTTAGCGCTGTTTAGTGACAGGGGAAGTTTTGTTTTGCATTTCCTGTGTTGGCTAACCTGCTTAAAAAAAGGCACAAGCGCTTGGAGACGGAACACCCGAAGGCTGTAACTGTAACAATTGAATCTGACGCAATTGTATTGCATGAACCTGTACTGGTTCATGCAATACATTTTTTCACAGGTGCATAAGCATACACCCACCACAAAACAATACTCCCTTTCTCTATAGCGTATAAAATGCATACGCTGTTTTTATTTCTTAGAAGTTGATCTGACACAGGTGCATAAAAATGCCTACACCCACCACAAAACAATACTGTTTCTAGTTCACGCTCATAAAAGACATTGATTGGTACCAAATGGTTTTAGTTATAAGCTGAAGTGCAAATCTAGTGGTATCTTGTAAAGTACGATGTGTATATGTTTGTGTACTCTCTAGTTCCCGAGGTCACGGGTTTAAACCCGGCGGAGGGCGATGGATTTTTCAGGCGTAAAAATTGTCAGCATGGCTTCCTTCGGAGGGGAAATAAAGCCGGTGGTCCCGTGTCGTAGATCTACGGCACGTAAAAGAACCTCAAGCCTGATAAAGAGGCCTCTGAGCAAAGTTTCCGATCTTTCACGCCCAATATAGGTTGGGACGTTAAGAACCGTAGCAGTTAAAGAGTGTCCATAAATAGAATTCAATTTCAAAATTGAACGTCATAACGTCTGAAGTTATGTACCACAGGCTTCCTAAGGTTGATCAACTAACACAGGTGTAAACAGAGTGATAAATTCAAGCTCGAGTGTACTCGGTACATTTTCGCACAGACTATGAACGTGACTTAAAAAATCTCTTTGTTACATTCAATTACTTTCTCTACCCTCTATCGCTTATTAGTGGATATATAAATTATTCTTACGCAAGTTTATTTTCCTATCAATTTCATTTTAATCGAGATAAGCATTTGGTGTAGTTGCAGTACACATTTCTTTATAAATGAAAAGTAACGACAGTCAAATGTTTACGAACTGTACGCTACACCCTGACCTTAAAATTCCACACTCTTCTCATGACATCGCAAGAACCAACTGAAAATCGACCGGACTTGAAAAGAATGGCTAAGTATTGATCAATTCTGACCATTAATAAAGGATATCTCGGACATTACTAGTGCTATAAATAAGGTTATTTGAAATAAATTGTATGTTTTAAAGAGATCTACTTTTTTGTGTAGCGGATTTTCCTCTGTTGTTTAACGTTTACCAGCTACACAAGATTATACAAAACTCCTTCCGAATGAAGAGGACTTCACAAGCTATTCCCAGAAAATTAAAAATAAACATTTATTTTTTATATAAATATCTTCAATACAACGACATTTTAATCAAAATCAGTAAAGCCATTTTTCAGAAAATAAAAAATTTCGAAAATTCTTCCATGTAAAGGGTAGTTTGGGTGAGGATTTCTTGAAAATCTTTGTGTCGCATCTTTGGAAGGTACTGAACTTAGATACTACCAAGTTTGATATTTATCTTACTTTTCGTTTTTGAGGTATGCTGTGTAACGGTTTAATGTTATTTATTTAACATTATTGTAGCCCCACGTTGTGGTAGCCAATTTGTAATTGTATTTACTAATGTTGTTTATTTATTTTTACTTCACGCGTGGAAGCCATCTTGTGACGTCATTCATTTGTTCGGTTTGTAGCTCCATCTGGTGTTAGCAATTTGCAGCAGTGTTCGTGTTCGTTTGAAAGAACGATATTGTTATCTTAATTAATTTTGGTTTACTGTCCTCCGGCTAGCTATTATTTCTCGCTCGAACATGTCTCTTGATCAGGGTTGTGTAAACGGAAAGGAATCTTTTATCCAAAAAGAACACTGATGAAGAAATTTGTTTTACACATTTATTGTTGAACACGTTAACTATCACATTTATACATTGATCTTAACACTCGCCAAACTGAAACTGTTATAATAACTTCTTACTGATAATTCTTTTAATCCACGTACTTCAATCTTTTGTATAATTAACTTTACCATACTTTAGATCTTTCATAATTCTGCTGCGCGTAACTTGTGAATCTATATCCGATGTATGTCATACTAATACTTTCGACGAACTGACTTACTGAAGACGACGTGTAGTGTACACAGATTTTTGATGAACTGAACGACTGAAGGCGACGTGTAATGTATTGAGATTTTCGATGAACTGACTTTACCTCTAACCTAGCCTCTATTTATACTCCCATTCCCTGATATGCCTAAAGATTATAACTGAACTGCAATTGGCTAATAAAACGCGCCAACATTAGCGTCTATTTTTATATCCAATGAAAATTATGAATACATATGCTCTAGGGAAATATTCCAGAAGGTTCTCAACGGAAAAACGCGCCAATATTACGCAACTTCCTCGTTTCCAATAATGATAAACAGCTCACCCCCCCTCGCTGCATTATTGCGCGCTATTATTGACAGTTTCAGTAAGGCATTAAAAACTTACTTCTCAACAATAATTACAGTCAAGAAACATCTCAAATCAATGTCACATAAAAATGCATATTCATATTACAATCATTATTTACATTTAAGTAATTTGTGATACAAATTACTGCATCAGCTGTTTACAAACCTTAAACACACACGGACCTTTTTGGATTCAGGGAGTCTCAAAACATGTGTTTCGGTGAAATCTCAGTATCCAATTTTCAGATGGAAGCAATATTTTCTCTACATAATATATACGTGGTAGAGAAAACGAAAATTGCTGCTATGGAGGAGCAAAGTTCCAGGAAAAATCGCCAGTGGGTAACATCCAACTCTTCTAGAACAGCATGAATGATCACTTCTAAATGTAAGCCAAATTTGTGTTACAAAAAGGCTATTTCAGTTTATCTTAGCAGTACCCAAAATAGTTGTGACAGCTAAGTTGCTTGTATCGGTGTAGAAGTTGACAAAGATGTATGCTATTGTTCAAGTTATAGTTTTGTACTTTATAAGCACCGATTTACGCTATGTATGTACAAATTCTTGCTTTGAAATGCATGGCTTTACGTGTTCACTTTCAATTGCCAGTCGAAGAGCGTGCGCGGCCAATCTTCCACATACGTATTTGATTGCAGCCAAAGGGAGCAACATGTGCCGGAATGGACTACCTTCAATACTCCCTTACCTTATGCTGAAATGTCCCAAGAACATTGCTACCGTGCTAGCCTCTAGTTTCCAAGGTCGCGGGTTCAAACCCGGCGGAGGGCGATGGATTTTTTCGGGCGTAAAAATCCTTAGCACGGCTTCCTTTGGAAGGGAAGTAAAGCCGGTGGTCCCGTGTCGTAGATTTACGGCACGTAAAAGAACCTCAAGCCTGATAAAGAGGCCTTTGAGCAAAATTACCGGTGTTTCACGCCCAATATAGAATGGGACGCTAAGGACCATAGTAGTTAAATCACAAATAAAATAATACTCAATTTAAAATTTTCCCAGTAACATTCGCTGTCATTCATTTTCGGCATTTGCTCAGCTTCATGGTCAACTTCGGGTGTTCCGTCTCCAAGCGCTTGTAAAAAAAAAAGGCTTTTAGAACAAATGAATATGGCTTACCGCGTAATTTGTGTTTACTTTAAACAAAATAAATATACATGGTTTTGTTGATGCTGTGAAATATAAGGTTTGTTCCCACACGATTCAGAATCGATTCCGAATTATCTGAGTGTGCGCAGTAGCTAAGTGGCGTTCCAACACGACAGAGAATCAGTTCAGAACCAATTCTGAATTTCCAGTTTGCTGTTCCAACGTATTTGGGAACTAGTTCGGAACGAGTGAAATCGGTTCGTGATTAAGAATAGGAACTGAAAATTCCAGACATGCGCAGTTGTATGGTCTACAGCGCATACTCAGTTAATTCAGAATCGATTCTAATCGCTTGGAACAAACCCGACAGAGAGTATTGAAAAAGCGACATACTCTCTGTATTCAGTAGAAAATAAATTTGAATATGTAATTCATTCCTCCATTCGTGTTTATTTCTCAATACGGAATAGCAAAGGTGTTTGGTAAGCAGTTGCTCGCTGTTGAGTAGTATGGCGACATACTTGAGGAAAAGAACAAACGTCTAACAAAGCCAGGGAGCAAAACAGTGTTCAAAGATAACAAGAATGAGTGATTTAGAAGGTGACAGTGATCTTTTTAATGATGCATCGACTTCCGAAAAAGAGGATTATTTCCATTTAAACATTATTCCGTTATTTTGGGACCTTTATACCATTTCCCCCCAACCATGCCCATAATCCCCTTTTTTCCTTTAAGTTTCATTCCAATTTATTCTTTAACTTTCAATTAACGTCTCCTCAGCTTGCTGTGTACGTGCGAATAGTAAGTCTACCTCTTTCAGTAAACGCCGCGCAGGAATTGAAAGCACACCCGCAACAATGGAAAATAATTGTGTGTTCGACGAAAACCTCTTTCTCTCACTTTACTGCTATAAAGTAGCCCGCAATAATGCAATTGAAAATGAGTGATTCTATCCCACCAGAATCAGTAAGTAGCCTGCTGTTCGTGAATGTGAGTTTGTTGCTGTGAGACGTCATCTGTTTACGTGGAGACGAAGCCTGGGTAGGCAGAGACGACAATTACCTCAACCGCGCAGTTCCGAGAATTATTAAGACTGGGCTATAATTCACAAAACAATTATATATAAAGAAATAAAAATTTCAGCCCAATTGAATGGATAGTTTAGAAAATAGCAATTTCAGCTGTGCATCCCCTTAAATAAACCAGCACCTTATTGTGCCTTTTTCACCTCATTTGAGCACCTTTTCCCTTCCTTTTTTCATCTGAAATTTGCAACTAAAAATCCTAACCCTGATCATAAGCATACATTGGTACCATGTAGTTTTGTATTATTTGCATTACATTCGGAATAGAATTTATGTGGGGTGTCATTGTCTCAGAGTATTGGAGTTTTAAATTAAACATTCTGTAGCAGGAAACCTAATGTTAAATTGGAATTGTGTTAAATTACTTTTTCCGGGTTCTGGTTTAAATATAATATCTATAAATTACAATTGTTATTCGCAATAACTCAGTATCAATGGCTTTAAGCCGATAAACTAACGCGATTTATTTTTGCTCGAATATTAGGACTGGAATCAGTATGAAAGAAACGCTGAGTTTGATTTCATTCATCAACGCTGTAAACGTAGATATTTGATCGTCTTCTGATTGACCGTGCAACGAAGAAGGCCGTGACAGAACGCGAACGGTTCAAGTAGTGTTCCAACCACACAAAATTCCGAATTAGTTCTGTGAGCGTACCGGACTGGCGCATGTGCATTAGCATGTGTTGGAATTAGTTCGGAACCCGTTCAGAACCGTGTGTTGGAACAAACCTATAGTTTGTGCTTATTTTAGTGTTATACCTAGTTAGGTACATTATAAATGAGAGCCACTATTATTTTTATGGTGCTAAAAACTTTTTAGTGTTGTGTATTGTGCCTCTAGAGTGTAGCATTGAAATCTAGATCTTTTAGTTCATATAACTGAGCTACCATGAACAGAACTGGCAGACAATAGAATTAATGGGAAGAAAATAAAAAGAAAGTTCAAATTGTTGAATTTCTAGCTGCAAAAAGATGGAAATATGACAGGAAATATTGAGGAACTTGAAAATTCCACTGCACAAGAACCTAAAGTAAGTAAATCGATTTCATCAGCTGCTCAATCATGTATTCCAACATCTAGCCAGAGAAAACCATCAACATTTTCAGGCAATAATGATATATAAATATACTGTGAAAATGCAGTACCAGATTATACTCTTGGAATGGAGATGACAGCTGCAGTTATATTGCAAAAGAGAGCTATTAGTATATGCAAAATGTGATACACAACTATTTTATCAAAAGGAGATTCTAAAACATATAAGCAGGCAGTGTATGGTGATGCTAAAATAAAAAAAGAGGAATACCATGTAGCTAAGAGGTTAAGCACAGGCATAAGAAATTTGGTAAAGGAATGAAAGACAAAGGGAGTTGCTTTGGGTGGACAGAAGTTTGGAAGCTCAAAAGAGGATACAATAGTAAAATCAACAAATTATTGTAGAAAGGTCATTAAAAAATGTCCTGGTGTTGAGCATATTAATACAGCAATATATGCTACTTTGTATCACTGCACCTCAACAGACACTAACCCACAAAACCATAAATGCCCTGAAAGTTCAAATTCCTGATGTTTCTACAATAGAATCATTGTAAAAGGCAAGGCAATTCCACCACATACACTATGTGATCAAAAGTATCCGGACACCTGGCTGGCGCCCTCCATCGGTAATGCTGGAAGTCAATATGGTGTTGGCCCACACTTAGCCTTGATGACAGCGTTCACTCTCGCAGGCATACTTTCAATCAGGTGCTGGAAGGTTTCTTGGGGAATGTCAGCCCATTCTTCACGGAGTGCGGAACTGAGGAGAGGTATCGATGTAGGTTTGTGAGGCCTGGCACAAAGTCGGCGTTCCAAAACATCCCAAAGGTGTTCTATAGGATTCAAGTCAGGACTACGTGCAGGCCAGTCCATTACAGGGATGTTATTGTCGTGTAACCACTCCGCCACAGCCCGTGCAGTATGAACAGGTACTCGATCATGTTGAAAGATGCAATCGCCATCCCTGAATTGCTCTTCAACAGTGGGAAGCAAGGTGCTTAAAATATCACTGTAGCTCTGCGCTGTGATCGTGCCGCACAAAACAACAAGGGGTGCAAGCCCCCTCCAGGAAAAACACGACCACACCACCACCTCCGAATTTCACTTTTGGCACTACACACGCTGGCGGATGACGTTCACCGAGCATTCGCCATATCCACACCCTGCCATCGGATCGCCACATTGTGTATCGTGATTCGTCACTCCACACGTTTTGCCACTATTCAATCGTGTAATGTTGACGCTCCTTACACCAAGCGAGGCGTCGTTTGGCATTTTCCTGCGTGATGTGTGGTTATGAGCAGCCGCTCGACCACGGAATACAAGGTTTCTCACCTCACGCCTGTCATAGTACTTGGAGTGGATCCTGATGCAGTTTGGAATTCCTGTGTGATGGTCTGGATAGATGTCTACCTATTACTCTTTACGATCCTCTTCAAATGTTGGCGGTATCTGTCAGTCAACAGACGAGGTCGGCCTGTACACTTTTGTGCTGTACATGTCCCTTCACGTTTCCACTTCAGTATCACATCAGAAACAGTGGACCTAGGGATGTTTAGGAGTGTGGAAATCTCGCGTACAGACTGCTGACACAAGTGACACCCAATCCACATTCGAAATCCGTGAGTTCCACGGAGCGTTCCATTCTGCTGTTTCACGATGTCTAATGGCTACTAAGGTCGTGGATAATGAGTACCAGACAGTAGGTGGCAGCACACTGCACCTAAGATGAAAAACGTATGTTTGTGGGGGTGTCCGGATACTGTTGATCACATAGTGTAATAGCTCCACAGTAAAAACATCACTAACAACCCAAGTAATTCAAAAGCTTATCCCTATCTATCAAAAACTAGCAAATGAGGAACTGTTGAAGAGATGTGCTGCAGGGAAAACCCAAAATTCCAAAGAGGCTCTAATTAAATAATATGGTATAAATGTCCAAAGGATATTTTTATTTTAGAGAAAAAATGCATGTTGGGATCACAAAAGCATAATGCCGGTTTAATATGGGATGCATAGCTAGTGAAAAACTCAGCAAAGAACCTTACATTCAATTCAGGCCAGTCACAAAGAAAATTAGTCAAGTAAGGGACCAATGTAGAGTGTAGAGAAGCTTGAAATCTGATTGACGTTCCTCAGTCTTCTCGGAGGAAGCTATTGCCTCTCTAAGATTGTTGCAGAGGAGAAGCAGAAGAAGGATGAGGTTCCAACTTATAGAGCTGGTGAATTTTAGGAGATTTGAAGGTCAGAAATACTAATATTTTGCATGCTCAAGCTTTAAACCTTGTTTTTTTGAAAACTTTTTTTTTCAGCACTTTGCCAAATGCAAAACATAGCATACTATGCAATTTTTTTTTACATATTTGTTTCAAAATTTTATTGTAATATCTTAAAACCCTATTAAATTGAATGGTGATATTATTTTTTAAAAGGGATCCTTTTAATTTTCAGCAATAAAATAAATAAAATGTGAAAAACTGAAAATGTCACTATTTTCTGAATTATGCATAAAGAATTTTTTTTTTCTTGGACAACTGAAGGTTAACAAAAAATCTAATATGACAGATCATTTTATATGTTTATTAGCTATAAATAGTGGAAGTTTTTAGGGGAAAAAAGGAATTAAAAGTGCACCGTGTGCCTCATTTTGCTCAGTGCAGTGAATTTACAGACTATAAAATTAATATTTCAATAATCACACAAGCTAGAAACATGAAATTTTGCAAAACATTATTATTATTATTTGCAATGACTGGTGTAAATTTCAGCCAGATAGCATGTATAGTGTGGAATTTCCAAATTTCACAGATGCATCACCTTAAATAGGCATTCCTTTAATAAGGAGCAGTAAATTTTTAACTAAATTCTTTGTAGGAATATCATCCTTTGGGTTTACAACACCCAGAAGGTTGTATTTTTTCCTACCTAACGCTTTACATTTAAAGATTATATGAGAAGCAGTTTCGTCCTCTTCATTGCATAGCCTACATACTGATACTTGTTTAAAGGTTCCTATTGTATGTCCCATTAATAGCCCAGTTATTAGGTTTATTTGGGTTCTATTGAGCTTTAGTACATCTTCAGTAAGCAAGGAAGATATTTTATCATCATTTGCTTACTGTGCTTGCATCCTTGTTTGAACCCATTGCCTTTGATGAGAATAACTAATCCACTCAGCAATAGTTCTGTGAACAGTATTTACTGGAATCCCAAATCCAGTAAATGACTGAGCACATCCTTTCCTTACCAGGGTATCTGAATTTTCATTGCCTAAAATTCCCTTATGTTCAGGTACCCACCCAAGAGTAATCTTGTTGTGTTTTGCCAGCTGTATAAGGTTTATTTGGCAGTCCCAGACTAATTTGGATGTTATGTATTTGTAGTTTGCAATTGCTATAAGTGCTGCCTTTTAGAGAAAATCCAAAAGTTACCACCTTTTTAGATTCTCTCTGACGGAGGTTTGAAATGCATAAACTTTGGCTTAGAATACTGTGATATTGTGACCAAGAGCAACAGTCACATTGTGGTGCCTCCCCATGGATTCCAGCCTCCAATCTATCATACATCTGTGTATCGGATTAGACTTCCAGCAGGACAATGCATTTTGTTTTTGCTCCATTTTAATACTATGTTGAATTATGGTAACATATAATCACTGCCCATCTCAAATACAGAGTTATTAATTATACTTGGTCTTACAATTGCTATGTAAATCCAAAGTATCATTTTTGGTTTGAGTCCCCATGTTTTGCCAAAGGTTATGACTACCATAAGAGCCATTTCCCCTTTGTTTATTAATATTTGTAGATGTAGGTTCCATGTAAGTTTACTGTCTAATAATAGTCCCATATAACAGAGAGCCAAGAAACTACGAACCGGCTGCACTGTGTTTTTCCACTGGGCGTGTGAAAACATAACGCACTGCTGCTATAAACAAGGTCATACTGTTGACGTGGTTTTGCTCTGCAGTGTGAAGTGCAGTATTGAGTTGATGGTGATATGATGTAGTTCAGTTATTACGAGTTATTTATTATTTTGTCCTGTACTTAGTCACAAAGTATTTTATGGCTCAGTATATGTTTTCTACTGCACAGCATGTGTTTATTTATGATTCGTATGTGTTAACTCAGTCAGCTCGCCAAGTGAAAGTATGATATGCAGAAAGATTTCCAGGTGTAAACGTTCCAGGCCGTACAACAATTCATGGACTTTACAACAAATTTCAGACCACAGGAAATGTTCAGGCTAAGAAATCTAAAAGACAGTGTACGTTCTTACCGAAGAAACCCTAGACATCGGTCATCGTATGGAGAATTCCCCCCCCTCCCAAAAAAAATCACTTAGGCATCTTTCATAACAGGCAGACATTTCTTATGGCTCTGCGTGAAGAGCTACCAAATTGCTGAAGTTAGAACTATATAAAATAACTGTGGCACATGCTCTTCAACAGGTGATCCTGTAATTATGCGCACATTTTGTGAGTGGAGTCTCAATAGTGTACACCAAGGGTGGCAAAAATATCTTTTTCTCTCAAGTCATCAAATATGCAACATGCAACTACACCACTCAGCAGCACATGGAAAACAAATAAATAGAAGGCGAGAAAAGGAGTTGCATCTGTGAGTCACAGTGCCTCATGAGTCGTGCTTTCGCCACCACTGGTGTACACAATGGCAAAATAGACCCATATTTAATATTTTTCATGGACGAGGCTGGGTTCCAACTTCATGGATATGTGTGTACACAAAATAATCGTTATTGGAGCTCTGACAAACCTAATATTGTTCATGAAGTACTCCTTCATGACGAAAAAAATTGATGTATGGTGTATCATGAGCAGAGAGAGAGTTATAGGGTCAATTTTTTTCGAGTCAATAGTCGACACCCATACATACATGAATACAATTCCCCCCCTTTTTTTTCTTAGAGAATTAACAGACAGGGAGTGTGATTCTGCCTTTTTCAGCAACACTCTGCAACAGCTCATAGGGCCAATATTTCGATGAGAACAATTGAAAGTGTGTTTGAGGACAGAATTATTAGGAGAGATTTGTGCCCCCTCGGTCCCCTGACCTAACCCCCTGTGATTTCTATCTCTGGGGTAACTTAAAACATAAAGTGTACAAGACAAACCCACACACCCTGGAAGAATTAAAACAAAATATCCGCCAGGAAATTGTCAGCATTTTTCAACGTGAACTATGGCGAGTGATAGTTTCCTAAAGAGGCGCAAAAAATGTATGGATAACGACAGTGGCCAGTTTCAGCATCTCCTTTCATAAAGTTTGTAAGTAAAGCCTTTAAAAGTAGTTTGAAGAATGTTGTATGGTTTCATCCGCGCCTTTCTATGATAGCGGCAGACGGCAACGAGCACGGAGGATGCAGACAGGAAAAACACTGCGCAGCTGACTCTATCTGTACTTAACGATTGTTCATTAAATAGTGTAAGAGTTTTGAAACCCTCCATTTTTTTAGACGTCAATGGGGAAAAGTGCTGGTTCAAAAGCATTTACTCGCAGATTTACCTCCTTGCTCCACTTTTCCAGTATTTTAGAGCTTCAATCATGAGCTCAGATAAAGTGTTGACATACTTGCCCTGGTATGATGATATCATCAGGAAATCCTTGGGAATGAGCCCTTGGTTGTATAAATTAGCCACAGATCATCCATGACCAGATCCCATAAAAGTGGGAATAAAACCCTTCCTTGTGGGCAACCCCTAGCTGCAGATACCTGCAAGGTTTCTTCAAACATATTAAGATGAATCTTGTATGCTTTTAACAAGGTTTTTATCCACCTGCAACAAGTGTCATTTACCTTATGCTTTTTTGCTGATAGGATTATAGTTTCACATGATATGCTATCAAAAGCACCTTCAATATTGAAAAATGCTCCTAGTGAGATGCTATGATAGTTCAGAGATTTCTCTACTCTTGTGATCAATTGACAAAGAGCCATCTCACATGATTTGGGGAGGTCCAAAGCAACAGGGTAACTCCAAAACCATGTCTCAGCTAAAATACAATTCACAATAAAGATAACAAAAAAGGATTTCCCTTGTTGATAAGCATGCTCATTTAGGTTGAGTGGCCTCTCTATTAGCGAGGTTTCCCTAATGCGCTTATCAAAAAGTTAACCCATCATTTTTAAAATAAATAAGGATACACAATGTCTAAAAGGTTAGTGTGATTGTGATTATTAAGACCAGGTTTTGGTATGAAGACTACCCTTACTGATATTAAGTTAGTTGGTATGTAGAAAGAACCAGAGAAACTAATTATTAAAAACTTTTGGAGAACCACATTTAACATATTAAATTAAGTAGATTAAGATATGCCAGAATGCAATCTAAGCAAATAGATTTTCAGAATTGAATTATTTTATATTGTACATTGGAGATAAAGGGGAAAAAGTTGATGAATTTGAAAATCAAGTCAGGAAATCTTAGAGTTTGGGGAGTATAGAAAATGGAGGAAGGAAATAAACAATCTTTGGGAATCAAAAAGTGTAGAAATATAGGTTAAACTGGATAGAGTCAGAGTATACCGTTAAAGATAGTTGGGTCTGATAGTAGAACAACTGCAAGGTTGAAACTAGATGGGCCACTGGTTTACTCAGCAACTCTCGAGAAGAGTCACTAGTGTTTAGTATTGTGGGTTTTACTTTGTTTGGTCAAGAGATTGTAAGGTAATATTATATATTGTATGTATTATTAAATGGATAATAAATAAATTCAACTATTATACAAATGCATAATATATAAATTGATTAATACACTTATAACTAATATGTGGAAATTTAAACTGCATGTTCTTTGAACCAACCAGAATATGTTAGGTAAGAGAAAATGTTTACTGAGCAGAAAAAGTTTTGCTTTAACAAAAGGTTGGAACCTTGAAAATGTAGTCTTAAAATGTGTAACATTTCATGACTTTTTGTGGCCCTGTATTTTCTTAAAAGTTCTACTTACATCCACCACCAGGTTTTTGGTTTATGAGCTGCATCACTTAAATACAAAATGTTTATTAAGAAAGAGAGAGAGACAGAACTATTTAATAGAATAATAATTATTAATTTATATTTAAGTAATACATTGTTTCATAAGATTTTCTAAACTGGGATAACTTCATTTTACGATTACATTAATCTTAACATGTATGAAAAATCAAAGAACATCCAAAATAGCACTTTGAAAATAGGAAATTCTAAATGTTTCATTGTGTTACAGCACAAAAAAATTGTCAGTGCAATTCCTAAGAACAGTTTTTGAAGCAAATACCTTCAGCATTTTGTAACTTTTGTGCAAATGCAGAGTGCAGCACTATTCATATTCTTTTGAGTTCGGTTAGGCAACTTGAGATTTTGGCTGCTGGTCTGAAGTTTCTCAAGTAAGCATGTGTTGCCTATTATTTTAGGCATAAGCAGAAGGTTCCTTATCAGAGTTCCAGCAAAAATGTGAACCTAGCTTCACAGACTTTTCCCAACCACAATTTAGTACTTGCACAGTTTTTAACAGCCTCCTAAACCTTTATTACCTCCAATATTTACTGCTAGACCGATACTCAAAAGGAAAATACAATATGTTGGACAATGAAGTGCATATATTAAGACTGAAATGTCAAAGAATAAAATTTAACTTTCAGTTTAGAAAAAGTATTTTAGATACAAATAATTTGAAAATGTATAATTTTATTGCAAAAGTATCAAAAACAAATAAATAATACTGAATAATTCTGCGCTGTTATTTATGCATAAATAATGAAACTACTACTGTTACTTTTAAAATCACTAATGAACATAAACTGTTCATAATGATGTTCAAAAAATGCACACACAACAACTAACAAAATTACATATCACCCCTTCTTTAAAGTTGGCGAATATTTTCACTTCAGGCTTCACATACTTGTGACTGATTCTTTTTACCATTATTTTTATCTTCCAAATTTCTTATTTTGTTTCTTATTCATTTCTCAGTTTCTTTTCCAAGTATTCCTGTTATTTCTCTCACTAACAGAAACATTTTCTGATTAATTAGTACACAACAGCCTACAAAATGGGTCATACACTTGCAGTAATTGACTCTTCATGCATGTTTTCCGCCAGAATTGATTTATTTATAGAAAAACCACCCTCCACTGCAGCATTTCCATGAAACAACATAAGACAGACAAAGTTGCCATAGTTCAGAATATTTTTTTTTTCTGTCAAAATCCCAGCAAACTAAATGCCTAAGCCCATATCAAATACTGAGATATATTCTTTGAATTTAGTTTCCTAAGCTTCCTTTACTTCACAACATATACAAACATATTGTGCTTTAGCCCTTTCAGCTACATTTTCAGTTATTCTATTAGCTTCATATAATGTTTCTAACACATTCCAACTGTATGTGGCCGAGGTTACTAATATGATATATCTGGGTTCAAACTCTTAAGTACTTTCACTAATTTATACTTATTCAAGAGTTTCTTTACAATTGCCTTAATGTTTTCTGACATTCAGGTTTAAAACCAACGATCTGTTTTTCTGCAACTTTTGTTTAAGTTTTTCTTTGTACTGAATCTAACATAGAGTTTAGCTAGCTCAATCAAGTTTGTTGATTCCTGTAGATCAAATCAGATTATCACTGTTAGTGGCAATTACCATTTTACTATTCTTGACAACTCATTTAACTTCTTAAAACTTCATTCAGTTGGGAGCACAAAAATGGAGCAAGCACTTTGTTACTTTGTAATCATCTGAGATGACTCACATTCCAAAGAAACACATAGATTCTAAGCCTATTGCACTCCTTTTCTGCTAAAATAGTTATATTAATAAAATTCCATTTAAAAAAAATATTTTAAATGTTTTAAAGAATGCAGTTTATTAAAGGGTGTTTTGATTTCTTCATTTGTCTTTTTACAAGATTTATTTTCTGGCAACTTATCACTTGCAACATATATCTTGATATGGTCATATAATTCTAAGACTCACTCTAGACAACCAACGCTTTCAAGCCATTGCACTGTACAATATTTTACTGGGAACACTTTACTGCCAGTCACAGCAGTGAACTGGGCCCGCTGAGCTGGAGAGTGTTTGAATAAATAATATATGTTATGCAGGAATAGTTAAGCTCTCAATTAACAGCTCATTGATTACATGCAAATCAAACACCTAGGTTCAATAACTTTTTTTTCCATCAGGATTTTCCATCTCTATTTCCATTTGAAGCTTTCTGAGAAAACTTAACTTTACATTAGACCCATCCATTGAGACTTGCAATAAGCTTTATCTTGGGAGATTGCATCCATGATTAAATTTCTGCAGCAGATTTTGGGTTTCATGACCCAGAAAAACACTGTTCCAATATCTGTTGTTGTTGACCAATGGCACTGGGGATTAATTGATCTGCATCATTTTCCTTCTGGCTTCCCAATATAAAGTCTGTAAGTTATCACTTTTAAGGCCTTTGCATTTGGCAAGATGCTGTTTGTTCAGGATGACATCTTCTTCACAGAGAGTGCACTTGGGTGTAGGTAGGCATTGTATCTTGTAGAGATGTTCTGCGAGGCAATCGTGGCCACTTGCCATTCTAAATAAGGCCACTGCAGTCTTCCTTGGCATTTTTTGTATATCAACTCTATCTTTAATAGTCTTATAATCTTTATCCTTTAATTTATCAAGTCTCTGCTGTCTTTTGAAATGCTGTTTAATGTTATTTAATTGTTTATTTATTTCTATTTGTCCTACAGGTTTTATTTGTTGTATTGCACCTTTCTTTGCTAATTGATCTGCATGTTCATTGCCCAAAAGTCCAACATGAGCTGGGATCCATTGTAGAGTGACATGATTTCTAGGTTCAACTGCTTTAATTAGGCTTTTTATTTCTTTAATATTTTTTGTTGTTTTATTGTTGTAATTTACTATTCCATCTATGGCTGATTTTGAGTCTGATAAGATGACTATTTTTTGTTTTATGTATGGTCTATATAAAATGTTCTGTAATGCTGCTTTTATAGCTGTTAATTCTCCATCATAGTGGTTTGATGTTTTATCTAATGTTAGATACTGTGCATAACGTTTACAGTACTCCTGCACCGGCAATTTTTTTGATGAGGGATCCATCTGTATATATTCAGAGCCATTCAACACGGTAGTTCGCCTCCACGTGGTGTTCCCTGGGTACCGCTAAATGGACTACAACACAGGCATGCTTCCCAAGCCAAAAGTGCTATTTTGGAATGCCGGTGGAATGTTCCAATATCTAGAAACAACTATTTTGAGTGTTGATACTGAAACATCTGATGATGAGATTCATTTATTCTCTTGTGTTACCCATTTAGTGACACATCAAAACAAATTATATAATCCTCATAAGCATTCAAATTGTTTGTTAATAACTCGCATAAATGTGTTACAATACCATGATTAATCATATAGGAATGCTTACTTTCACCAAAGGCACTAAAGCAATTGCACTATCTGAGAACTTTAAATTTAGCACACAAACTCCTTGTATATTTACTAGCTACAGCTTTTAATGCCCAGAAAATTTCAACTTTGGCTGCTTCATCTTTTTTTTAAAATAAGAGTTAGTAGAATGTTAGAATACATAGACTTTCCACTTTCTATCTTTGCCACAGTCTTTACTGTTTCTGCTGAACTAGCACTAGGTTTGAGAGCAGCATTAGCAAAACATCTATGTCCAATTTCTACAATTCTTGTTTCTGTTGAACTAGCAGTAAGTTTAATAAAGAATGATGTCAATGATTGTCTTGATTTAATGTTCTTGAATATTAATATGTCTTGATCCATTTGCATGAGAATGTAATGACTGGTGTCCCATATTGCTTCGTTTAAACTTCTTTCTGCATATTTTACAGTAAATTGGCTGTCCGGTACATCACTAAGCTATTCTGCAAACTCTGGATTATGCGATGAATCCAGCCACCGATCTTTGAAACTTGTTTTCTTTGGCCACCATCCCCTCTCAACTCTAACAAGGTGTGAAGAGAGCAAATTGCAAAAAAAGTCTGATGAGTAAATCACTCTCAAATTGCAGTCACAAAAATTTGAACAAAGTTATCTTTGTAACATGTGTGGTATGTACATATCAGTTCCTCCGCATTTAATTTGGAACTTATCACTTCAGGAATTGGTAGGGGAGTTTTAAGGATAAAACAAAATGTAATCCTCCTTAACAAGCAGTTTTTCATCAGTATCAATTACCAGACATGTGGTAACTTTGAACCAATTTTCTTGATTTTCCCTGATGCAAGCCAATTTTTTAAATACTCTGCTGACCTTCCTTGACTTTCCAGCTTACAGGAACCCTGCTACATTAGCATGGGTTGGGTGGCACCATTGTTTGAGGAAATGTTTACTTTAGTGGCAATAACTTGCAAAAATTATGTCCAAATATAAAGAAAACTTTTTTTTCTGCCATCTTCAATCTAAATTGGGTGCCAATGAAAGGTACTTATGGGAAATAGGATAAGATCATACATGACAGAAGATATTGCAGGGAACAATAAGTCAGTAAGCGGCTTTTCTACTTTATTAAAATGCAGCTTTCATCACACAAACATTCATATATGTACAATGATTACGTTGTTGCAAAAAGGTAAAGAAGAGCTTTGGCAAACTGAAATATTTCAGATCCACCTAACTTTGACTCGCCATACACTCTGTCGACAAATGTTATAGGCACCTGAAAAATTAAACACACAGATTACCTTAAAATTTATTAAAAACTTAAAACCACAGTAACACACAATGACATTATCAGAGCCAGGGTTTTTTGGTGTTAATTTTTAAAAAATGTTGTGAAAAATATATACAATCTTTTATTTATAGTTTAAAGTATGGTAGAAATTTCATGGT
This sequence comes from Deroplatys truncata, assembly GCA_030765065.1. Lineage (NCBI taxonomy): Eukaryota > Metazoa > Arthropoda > Insecta > Mantodea > Mantidae > Deroplatys > Deroplatys truncata. The sequence goes on along the minus strand of CM060976.1, from coordinate 60,958,721 downwards.
AATTTTTAATGCCATACGCAATGGCTCTCATTGTTGCAGCTGCGGTGTGATGTTTTTTAAATTCGACTGGAGACAAGATTTCAGTAATTATTATAGATTGTTGATCATGTGCACTGCTTATAGTTGCTTTCTATCAGTTTATTTCTGTTGTTAGTTTCCATGCAGAAATTACTTTTCAAGAACTTAAAAACGAAAGTATTTCTAACGGAATGTTCCAAAAGCTCAGGAAAACCTTATCAGCTGTCCTGGATGGTCCCGCAGGTCATAAAATAGAATACTAGCATAGTCTAAAGTTTTGGGTTAGTATACCTTACCAAATGAATTCTCATTCCTTTACAGCCAACATCTTCAAACTGAATAAATTTTCTTAAATGCTATTTTTTCATTTTTATCATAAAAATAAAGATTTCTGGGAAACGATCAATTTTTGAGAAAATTTGCTACAAAATTATAGGCATAAATCATGTATGCATTTGTTGCTGCAACTCACTGTTAGATTTTGCATATATTGTTAATAACAAAAAAACACCTGGCCCTGGACATTACAAATTGATAAAAATTGGATTTGTATCATTCACATGACTTTATCCATCCATTACCAATTCAAGTTAATTAATAAACTTACACTATGTGATCAAAAGTATCTGGACACCCCCACAAACATAAGTTTTTCATCTTAGGTGCATTGTGCTGCCACCTACTGCCTGGTACTCAGTAGTCATTAGACATTATGAAACAGCAGAATGGGACGCTCCATGGAACTCACGGACTTCGAATGTGGTCAGGTGATTTGGTGTCACTTGTGTCAGAAGTCTGTACGCGAGATTTCCACACTCCTAAATATCCCTAGGTCCACTGTTTCTGATGTGATACTGAAGTGGAAACATACAGCACAAAAGCGTACAGGCCAACCTCGTCTGTTGATGACAGAGAGCGCCGACATTTGAAGAGGGTCATAAAGAGTAACAGGCAGACATCTATCCAGACCATCACACAGGAATTCCAAACTGCATCAGGATCCACTCCAAGTACTATGACAGTTAGGCGTGAGGTGAGAAATCTTGGATTCCATGGTCGAGCAGCTGCTCATAAGCTACACATCACGCAGGAAAATGTCAAACGACACCTTGCTAGGTGTAAAGAGCGTTAACATTACACGATTGAACAGTGGCAAAACGTTGTGTGTAGTGACGAATCATGATACACAATGTGGCGATCCGATGGCAGGGTGTGGGTACGACGAATGCCCGGTGAATGTCGTCTGCCAGCGTGTGTAGTGCCAACAGTGAAATTCAGAGGTGGTGGTGTGGTCGTGTTTTTCCTGGAGGGGGCTGCACCCCTTGTTGTTTAGCGTGGCACAATCACAGTGCAGACCTACATTGATATTTTAAGCACCTTCTTGCTGCCCACTGTTGAAGAGCAATTCAGGGAGGGCAATTGCATCTTTCAACACGATCGAGCACCTGTTCATACTGCATGGGCTGTGGCAGAGTAGTTACACGACAATAACATCCCTGTAATGGACTGGCCTGCACAGAGTTCTGACTTGAATCCTATACAACACCTTTGGGATGTTTTTGAACGCTGACTTCGTGCCAGGCCTCACTGACCTACATCGATACCTCTCCTCAGTTCCGCACTCCGTGAAGAATGGGCTGCCATTCCCCAAGAAACCTTCCAGCACCTGATTGAAAGTATGCCTGCGAGAGTGAACGCTGTCATCAAGGCTAAGGTTGGGCCAAAAACATATTGACTTCCAGCATTACCGATGGAGAGCACCACGAACTTGTACGTCATTTTCAGCCAGGTGTCCGGATACTTTTGATCACGTAGTGTATATCACTGATATAAAAAGTTCATATTCTTTTTACTTTCTCTACCATGTGCCTAATAGTTTGGAGAAGTTATTGCATTACACCCAAAAATTTGATATCGAGGTTTCACCAGAAATACATGTTTTGAGGCCCTCTGAATCCAATTAAAAAAAAAAAGCATTTTTAGAAAAATGGGCATGTGTGTGCGTGTGCGTGTGTGTGTGTGTGTGAACAGCATAACTCAAAAACGAAAAGATAGATAAATAACTTGGTATTTAGGTTCAGTACCTTTCAAAGATGTGACAAAGATTTTCAAGAAAATCCCCCCACTTCAAACTACCCCTTACATGGAACATTACTCAAAATTTTTATTTTCTAAAAAATGGCTGTAACAATTTTGAAAATATTGGTATATTAAAGATATTTACATGACAAATAAAATGTACATTTTGCATTTTCTGGAAATAGCCTGTGAAGTCCTCTTCATTCAGAAGGGATTTTGTATAACCTTGCATAACTGGTAAATGTTAATAGACAAAACCGCACTTTACAAAAAATCTAGATATCTTTAAAAAAAACATAGTTTATTTCAAATAACTTTTCTTGTTGGTCTTGCTATGGGCAATCCTTTATCCCTGCTCTTAGCGGATCTCTAGAGGAGTTTTTTTTTGGAAAAAGAGATTACTGCATCCCAACCAGAAATCTTCAAATTTTGGTTCAAATATGTGGATGATGGGTTTGCTCTTATTCCTCAGCAACCCACTGACACTGCTCTGAACATCTTGAAATTACAAGATGATAATATAAAATTTACTATGGAAAAATAAAAAGATCACATGTTACTTATTTTGAATTTAACAACAAGAAGCAATAATAATAGTTTAAAATATGGAATTTATAGAAAATCTACTCATAGGGATAATTACATACAAAATAATAATTACAATTGTATTTTTCATCAACATGCAGTGTTCCGCAGTTTGATTCATAGGTTGTTGAATGTAGCTCTTACAAAGAAAGAATTTAATGAATTACAATATATAAACAATGTAGCCATTGATAATGGATTTTAACCACAATTTAGTAACAGTTTACTACAGAAATATAAGAATAAACATAATATACAAGCAGTACTCTGAACAATTCAAATACAAAAAATGATATGATTAGAAAAATTTACTTACCACCCAACTATGTTCAAACAATTTGAGAAATTTATTAAATACACCAATAAATAACACTGTAGATAAATAAAATAAAAATTAATAATTTACCAGATGGATTGCAACAACTGTGATGGTATTTATATTGATAGAAAAAAAGAAACCTGAAAACTCGTACAAGTGAAAATCAAAGTAATATTAAATTAAAGCAAATAAATAAATCACCTTTTGCTGATCACTTTTGGACATCAAACCATGAGATAGGCTGTGAAATAAAATTACTGAAGTTAATTAAAACTCTTATCACAACTGGATATTTGGGACAAAATATTTATTTATAACAATGACATTGTGAACTTTGAAATTCCACCACCTGATGTCATGATTACAATTCATCCAATCAGCTCATAGGAGACAAGAGAAGAGACAGAAGGGTTCTCCATCTACACCCCAGAGGGCAGTATTATCAATTCAAGAGAAAACAGAAAAAATAGATCTGAGTAGTAATTGGTCACACCTGAGGGCAGCAGAATCTCCTTCCGCTTTATACTGGGGTCAAGAGGAACACGCCTTGCAATCGACCTTCAGCTGAAGATGGAATGAAATTACATCCAAAAACATTCCTATCCATGCAGCTGAAATTATATGATGTGTTTCAACATTGTGTTAACACAGCAAATTTTACAATGAACTTGGCATTATCTTGGATACTGCTTCTTGTGATTATAAACTGTAATAATACTAAAATAATGCTGACGATAATAATGTTCATTTTTATAGTACTTACTACAGTCAGCATTAGCATACATGTCTTGATCTACTCCTCTTCATTGTGAACTACTGCACCAGCATACAAATTTATTGTCATGGAATTTAACATCTTCTCAGTGACTTGGACATTTTTAGACCCACCACATTCTTTCACAAATTGGATGGCAGAATCAGCCCATTTATTGTATCTAGAATCAGTCTTTTCTAAATTTTAGTTTGTATTAGACCCACTTTAGAAAAAAACTCTTTCAAAAGAAGCATTGCTATGGGGCAACAAAATCACTGCCAGTGCGAATTCCGCAAATACTTTCAAATCATTATCTCCATCAGCATTGTACAGGTCTTTAATAGCACTCTAGAAGCTATCAAATTCAGACATGTTCTTTATTTTGCAGAGAATGTCAATTTTTTCCAAGTTTTCTCCACTGATGATCAATTTTCTGGACAGTGCTGTATTCACTGAGATTAACAATTCCAGGCACACTGCCAATGGGAGAAAAAGGGAAGGAGGTTTTGTGGAATATGTGGTGGATGCTTTCGAGGAATGGATATTAAACCATGAGGGCAAAAATTTAGATAGGAGTCAGATTTGTTTCAATTCTCTATTGTAACAAACACAACAGGATATTGTATATTTAGTTGGTATTGTACAATGTATCATACTTTGAACAAACATTCAAATTATTGTATGTCCCCAAATTGTGCTACAATTTGCAACCCTGGCTGTGGTGTCAATCCTGTTAAAGGTTTCACTGAGCTGATCTATGATGTCCATTGTGGTCTTGAAAATAGTATACTATTGTTGTGAACAAGCTAGTTTTGAAAGAGGGTGTTTCTTATAGTCTCTCTAATGGGGGGAAAATAAAGTCAAACCAATACAACATGCCTCGTACATGCTGATTTACAACCCTTTGTGGGGATAGCAAACATCCAGGACACAAAATATATGATACCATATAATGAATGAGGCTATATCATCAAGCATTTCATTGGTGAGGCATCTGTAACTATGTTTAGTATATTGTCTGAGAGAAAACGCACACTGGTCACTGCATGATTTTGAAATGTCATCAGCAGCCTGCACAACCCTTTCTAATGGTCTGCCATTGAGCAGAAGGGAAGTAAACAATAAAGGACTGTAGATTTTGTTGAGCAGAATGTCCAAATCTATGTACCACAAAGTTGTATGTAATGATAAAACAGTTGTGTACTCTACTTCTGCCTTTAGAAATGAATGCACGTAAAGTAAAATAAGAAAGGCCTTTTAAGGTTTTGCAAACTACAGAATGAACTGATCTTCCATGGATGAATTTAAAGACAAATACTTTGAACAAAGTGCAGCATTATAAACACTGGAAGTTATATGCCTAAGGGCTTAATTTTACAATTTCCAGTTAAAAGCTGAGCTTTGCTAACCTGTGGTTATTGCTAGCTGTGGGTTAAACGGAGTGCCCCAGATTACGAACACTAGGTAACTGTACATTAGTTAACCTTGAGTTTGTCAACAATTTGGTATGGTTGGAAACATTTTCATACATGATTTCATGATACCTAGGTGGAAATTGTAGCATTAGATCTTCAAAATAAACTTTCTGCTGTAATTTTCTTTAACTTGCATGAATTTTCTTGAATCTTGAACTGATTTGTGTGTATAGTAAAATGTAAAGTTTTTATTAAATTAATGTGCTGGGCTTTCATGATTAATATAGATAATATCTGATAGCTTGATAATAGGCTGGATGCATTTAGGAACATAATGAAGCATACTTGCTGTTAATATTATCGTTTGTATAAGTTACGTAGTGACACATTTTTAAGGCTTATACTATTAGTAAGTTTGCAGTCAATTTGAAATAGATTAACCCTCAATTGCATAGCGTTTTGCCATTTGGCAACAATGATGTTTAGGCAAAGTTTTAAAATATATTAACAGTATTTTTGTTAATTTCATAGTATACTAACCTTCAGCAATGAAATTAAGCTATTTATAGCTTTTTATATTGTAAAAATATTAAATTTATTCAATAAAACCACTTTTTTTTAATATAAAGATGCAAAATCCATTGACTGCAGTCAAATGTAACATTGTCAGCATCCAAGTGTGGCATCACACTGGTTGTTTTACTTGGGCCCTCTGTCTTTTACCACAAGCACATTTGACTGCAATCACTGGGACTCGAACTCGCAACGTTTGGGTTTGAATGAATGGCCAGTCCATTTCATATTGCTCTAACAATTGCTTCAGTTGTGGTGCCAGTGAAAGGGATATAAAAGCCGGTTTAGGAATTAGAGGCAGAGCAAAATAATTAATGCAGTAGAGGGTTAAGTATTTTTAAAGAATGACATGCTGTTAATATAGTTCTGGAAGGTAGTATAAAATAGTATAGCTATATGTGTAGTGCAGTTTGAAAAGGAGTTAGGGCATTTTGCAGTATTAGGTTATATAGGGTTTCATCTCCATAGTTAATTTAGGTTAATGGAAAAATAGATTTTGCATATACAGAAACACGTTGGCAGCAGAGAAGGCTGAAAGTCCTCTTGATTCTAGCATACACTAACAACTGTTGTATTAATGTTGCTCTTAAAACATTTCAAAACTGAACAGGGCAAGAATGAAATAGTTTACCTGATGTACAGGTATCCTATTTATTTTATTTCTGCCAGGTGTTTGATGATTTGGAGATATTAGCCATAAGGCTTAGTCCACTACACTGAAATTTTTGTCCAATTACATTTAAGAAACAGTTTCGTCAAGTGTGTTGAGATAAAAAAAAAAAGAAGAAGAAAAAAAAATAGAGAGCCATAACTCAGAAAGAAATTGTGATGCAGCTACAAATTACTATAGAGCACAAGTGTGATAGAAAATAAAGTTATAGTACAACCTAAATCATTTCCCAATTTCCTCATCCATCTCCTCGAATTATTTTTTCCAAGATCTTATTCCTATTATGACTATATAAATAACATCTGAGGCCTTCACCTTGGCATCACTACGAAAGGAATAATGTAGATTAAAACATTTCAGAATATTCACTTATATAGGTTTTGTTGTTAATATGCTGTGTGAAAGTACTAACCTTAACAAATGCCTTTAGAAAAAAATCCCCAAACAAACAAAACATGGAAAACCTATGTTACGTAGGATTTCACCGTTAATATATTTGTGTAGATTAGTATGGAAATATGTTGAGTGATTTTGAAGTATTACCCTATATGGTTATTTGCCTTCAAGTTCCTACAGGTTAGTAAGAAAATAGGACATTATGAAATATAAGGTTAAGTTTTTTCGCTATTAATATAGTTTGTAATGGTTACCTACAAAATAGGTTATCAGACTTGAGGTTCTTTTACATGCCGTAAATCTACGATACAGGAACCACTGGCTTTACTTCCCTTCCAAAGAAAGCCATACTAAGGATTTTAAGGCTGAAAAAATCCTTAACATGGCTTCCTTTGGAAGAAAAGTAAAACTGGTGATCCAGTGTTGTAGATATACAGCAACGCAAAAGAATCTCAAAGCCTGATATAGATGCCTCGAGCAAACTTTCTGGTCTTTCATGCCCAATATAGAATGGGACCCTAAGGACCATAGCAGTTAAAGAGCATCCATAAATAAAACTCAATTTATTTTTTACAAAATCGATTGGACACTTTTGTAAATACTGGGTTAATGTCAGTTGCATTATATTTAAGTAAATATTATTCCATGCACCTTAAAAGAGAGAAAAAAATAAAATGATAAGCAAGCTTTACCTAAGTATACTTTAGAAGGTATTTTAAAGCAACCAGTGCAGCTTTCGACAATCTTATAACTTCTCTTCTTTGACAATCTCGCCCCAACCTGGAAGTTATTCTTTCGAAGTATACTTATTTTGGCTTTCCTGCAATTATAAATATTGCTCCAATATTTGTCTTGGAATTGCTATTGATTACCAATCGAGGCCGAAGGTTATCCATTTTTGTATGGTTGCCTCCATGTTAGTACCCCAACCGCTACTCAAGTTCATAATTAGTTCATAATTAAGAATAACTCCCGGTTAGCTGTTAACTAAGGTCATAATACAAAAAGTGGACTGACTCTCAGTTAATATTCAACTGGAACCGTAACCAGATAAATAATGCTTATTGAAAAATCTGATGTGTTACACTCACATGACTTTCTCTACTCTTGTACAAACTATTATTCTCCATATGCTTCATGTTAATCATCTTATTGCTAATTTTCTTGTAGATGCAAGGGGAATTGGTAGGCTTTAAGCGATAGTCAAATCTTTTAAGAGCTGGTTGCTATGTGCAGTTCTCTTTGCATTACTAGGGGGAAAAAAAAAATGAATAACAAATTCCCATTTGAGACAAAGTATAAGTATTGGAAAATTTAAGGGAATAACAAGCAATATCTTGAAAATGGTTCACTCAACAAGAAAATGTATATGACATAAATTGTGTATTTTAACGCGATCTACATTTTTTGTAGTAAAATTTTGTCTATCTCTTATGGTTTACCATTTATGCAAAAGTCGTTAACAATGAAGAATACTTTTGAAGACATTCCCAGAAAATTCGAGATATACATCTCATTTGTCATGAAAATATCTTAAACATGTGACATTTTAATCAAAATCGTTAAGAGCCATTTTTGAGAAATAAAGTTTTCAAAAAATGTTCCATGTAAAGGGTAATCTGGGGTGGGGGGATTTTCTTGAAAACCTTTGTGTCGTATCTCTGGAAGATACTGAACCTAAATACCAAGTTTGGTGTTTATCCGACTGATCGTTTCTGAGTTATGCTGTTCACAGACACACACATGGACATGTTTCCAAAAATGCTTTTTTTGGATTCAGGGGGTCTCAAAACGTATCTTTCTGGTGAAATCTCGGTATCGAATTTTTTGGTGGAATACTACTTACTATACGTAGTAGAGAAAGTAAAAAGAAGTGATAATGTAGCCATTATAATCATAGTGGGTACATTCATCAAGCTTTTCAGATTGATTTCAAGATAAAACATTACAAAATACAAGTAAATAAATTAACAAATAAATAAAAGGCAAGCAAGCTCAGAGATTGAGAAATGTGGAGATATTAGCATACAGAGGTTTACTTGGGCTTGTACTCATATTCATTACATTGAACGTGTTGCTAAATGAGCAAAAACTTTCCACTGATACTCTCTTATGAGCTGATAACTATGAGATTGTAAATCTTTTCCAAGTTAAAACTGAAAATTCTAGAAGTTCAAAATTTTCAACCACAGCCTGCTAGTGCAACCACAGAAACACTCATCCAGGCTTTTAGTGGAAAGCTGTAACTGTGGCAGTATGTTTACTTTTACAAGTACAACTTTTGGTGGTTAGGGGCAGGAGCATATGCAGGGGTGGGCCTCAGTCCCTTCTAAGATACTTAAAACGTACTGTCGAAGCACTATCCAGTTATACAATGTACAAACATTTTTCGGGCACCCAAGACTACAGTATTTAAATCCTTATCACTTTTCTCCATTCAGGCCTGTTGGACCATAAATCTTCAATTTCCCAAACCATCACTGCCCTTCTAATTCCTTGAATCCATGTGCTATGTGGTAATCCTTTACTCCTCCTTCTTGGTGACATCCACTCCATTATTCTTTTGGGTAACTATACTTAGAGAATTAGTATATCACATTGTACTTGTTGCTAAACAGGTAAATAAAAATACTATATACTCAAAACAAAATTAATCCCTTCTTTCAAAAATTACCATATCATGTGTTGGTTGGCAATATAGATTTAATGGCTTGCTCTGGTCATTTTACTATCTACACATCTTTAGTCACATGTAGCTAGTACTAGATGGTACTTGTAAGTGAAGTGAAATTGAACTTCTAAGTGAATCTCCCCATTCTAGAGATATACACACCTGACTTATTGACTTAAAAGTTAATTCTTTACAATATTGGTAGGATTCTTTACAATATTGGTAACCTTGTTAAGAGTGCTGGCTAGGAGCTTAGTCTCTATGTACTCCTATTTGCCTTTTAGTCCTATAAATAATTAAGAAGTTGGTTGTTGGTGTTGGTGATCCATAAAATCCCTTATTTAGACAATAAGACAATATTCCCTGTAGAGTGATCTAGTTAGTATTCCCCTCACATGGATAAATCTTAAAAGTGACCACGGTATGAAGTATAACTCACACACTCTCTGTGTATGCCCCTGGGTAGAGGTATTATTAAGTCTGAATCTTTACAACCATATTACCCCGTTAACTCTGGCTTAACTATTACTCATACTTTTTAATATGGGGCGAAGGGCTTCTGCAGAATATTTCTGAGGGAAAGACAAAATAAGTTTAATAGCAGGTAATAATTAAAATATACCAAGTTTAAGAAAATAAATGATTTGTTTACATAGTTACACTGAATGATTTTAGCTATCAAATCCTAAAGCTGCACAATCTTCATCCTAAAGATTGATGATGATACGGTAATTTGTATCACAAATTACTCAGATGTAATTATTGATAGTAATATGAATATGTATTTTTATGTAACATTGATTTCAGAGGTTTATTAATTGTAATTATTATTGGTAAATAATAATATTCGGCTTTACTGAAACTGTCAATAATAACGCAATAATGCAGCAATGGGGTGAGTTGTTTATCATTACCGGGAACAAGGAAGTTACGTAATATTTCGCGCGGTTTCGATAGAAGCTTCTAGAACATTTCCTAAAGTAATATGTATTAGTGGTTTTCATTGGATATTAAAATAGACGCTAATGTTGGCGCATTTTATTAGCCAATAGCAGTTCATTTATAATCTTTAGGCGTATCTTGAGGCAAGCCTATAAATAAGCCAGGTTCGAGGTAGGGTGTTCCCCAGTTCAACGGAATTCTCAGTACACTACATGTCGCCAGTCAGTCCTTCATTTCGTCATAAGTTACGCGCAGCAGAATTACGAGAATCTAAAATATTATACAGTTAAATATACACAAAGTCGAAGTACGTGAGTTAAAAGTGAGAAGTTATTACAAACAGTTTCAGTTTGGCAAGTATCCAGATTAATTTGTAAAAGTGTTTGTGAATGTGTTCGGCAATAAAAGTTATAAAACCAATTTCTTTGTCAGTATAATTTCTGGATAAAAGATTCCTTTCCGATTCACACCCTGCAAGAGTTAAATGTCGACCTAAACAGCTAGCCGGAGAACATTTAAAGTGAATTATTTCAAAACTGATGCAAATTGCCACGCCAGAGGGAGCTACGAACCAGACAAAGGAGTGACGTCACAACATGGCAACGCGTTAAGTAAAGCAGCACAACATATGATCTACAATTTCTCATAACTTACGCTATAAATATTACGTAAGAAACATATACCGCCGCATAATTGGTTCCCATACGTGGGGCAGTTAAAGTTATGTAAACAAACATTTATTTGCAACATACAATATGTAACATAAATTCCACTTCATAATTGGCACCCAGAACGTGGGGCGAGATAACCAGGAAAGGAAGGCGAAGTAACCAGGAAAGGAACACGACCAGGAATGAATCAACATAACCAGGAAGGAATGAATGGAGCGGTGAAATGATCTACAAGACGCAGATTCAAGAAACAACAGGGACGACAGACTTCGATCGTAATTCCGAGATTACGATGCAACAAGGAATTCAACTACAAAACAACAAGACGACGTAGATTCATCACAACACAACGCAGAAGCGACATACAAATCTAGGAGAATGGGGCAGAACGCTGGACATCAAAGCTACAGCAACAGAAAGCATCACAAAGGTATCGTAATTTTTTTTTAGAAAACAAAAACAATGGCTACTAATAATACAGAAGAAATAATTATGGAGGGAGATAATGTAACAGTTAGCTGTAATTCAATACAGGTTACAAAAAAAGGCTCAAACAATGTAGTATTAGAGAAAAAAAATGTTAGTGCAGAAAGTAAGAATAGAATAGCAGGAAATATTACTATTGATGCTGGTATGATGAAGGAAATGATGGAATTGTTGAGAAATATTAGTGAGAAAATGCAAAAGAGTCATATGGAATTGAGAGAAGCTATAAACAAAGATCATAGGGAATTTAGGGAAAATATTGGTAGGAGTAATGATATATTAGAGCAAAAAGTAGATCAAAGCAGTGAAGAAAGTGAAAAGAAAGTTACGAAGCTAGATAGTTGTATGCCAAAAATGAGAGATGAAAAGGAGGAAGTAATAGCAAGTGAGATAGGAGAAATTTCAAAGAAAATGCTAGACATGAGTAGGGAAAGAGATAACAAAGAAAGTGAGGTTAATACTAAAAGTGAGGTTAATGTAGAGTGTACAGAGTTAAGAAGTCAAGTGAGTAATATGACAAGTGAGCTAAGAGAGATAAAAGAGGTTAGGAATGTAGATTTAATACAGGTGCAAGTTAATTTCAGAGGGGAAATATCAGAAATACAGAATGAGGCAATAATGCAAAGAAAGAAATTGTACCAAGATATTCAAAATGAAAACTCCAGTCCAGTACAATTTAGTACAGATTTGTCAGAGTACTTTCAAATTAAAGAGATAGTAGAAGAATTGAAAATAAAAGTTGGTAATAGATGTGTTGTTCAAGAAACTTTAGATTGTTTTCAAATGTTAACATATGACGAAATTTCATATGAATACAAGAGGTTATTCATTAACAAAAATTTGAAGGTTAGGTTACGGCTACGAGTAATGTTTAGCCACACACAATTTGATCCAGGAGGGTAAATAGCAATGAGATGTAAAGTAAATGCTGGATAGGTAAAGATGACTTGCAGAGAAATGTATTGGAAAGTAAGAGGGTTAACTAAATATTTATATATGTCATTTGAAAAGAGAAATAAATTATAAAAAAAAAAAAAAAAAAAAAAAAAAAAAAAAAAAAATTAAATTTTTAGTAACTTTCACAATATTTGAAAATTAAGAATGCAAAGATTGAAACTTAATATGATATTAAATTAAAAGTACGTAAACACAATTCCAAGAGTATTGTTAAAATAAAGTACAAAACAACAAAAATGGGTAAAAAAAAAAATAATAATAAAAAAAAAAATTAAAAACAAATACAAATGTTGCAAACAGAAAATGTGAAACAGTGCCTAGATTTAAGAGATGTAAATATATTTATGTAAAGGGTAAATATTTTGGTAAAAATGTTAAACAATTACAAAAATCTTAAATGTATAAATTTTTGTTAACAACTTAAGAAAGTAAGCAATTTTGAAACAGTCATTAAATAATTTAGGGTAAAGTATTTGCTATAAAAAAAAATTTGTGATGTCAGATTAATATCTAAATTAATTAAACCAGAGCCAGTAAGTAGTGGCGAGATAGGGGTAAAACATGTCGTGTGTTAAATGCGTGTGAAGTGTTAAGTGAAAGTGATAGCGTGTGTTCCAAGATTTAGGAGACTAAAAACACAATTTTAAAATTTCCAAACAAGTTATAAATATTTATAATTATGTTTCTAGTGGGGCATATGATACGGTAATTTGTATCACAAATTACTCAGATGTAATTATTGATAGTAATATGAATATGTATTTTTATGTAACATTGATTTCAGAGGTTTATTAATTGTAATTATTATTGGTAAATAATAATATTCGGCTTTACTGAAACTGTCAATAATAACGCAATAATGCAGCAATGGGGTGAGTTGTTTATCATTACCGGGAACAAGGAAGTTACGTAATATTTCGCGCGGTTTCGATAGAAGCTTCTAGAACATTTCCTAAAGTAATATGTATTAGTGGTTTTCATTGGATATTAAAATAGACGCTAATGTTGGCGCGTTTTATTAGCCAATAGCAGTTCATTTATAATCTTTAGGCGTATCTTGAGGCAAGCCTATAAATAAGCCAGGTTCGAGGTAGGGTGTTCCCCAGTTCAACGGAATTCTCAGTACACTACATGTCGCCAGTCAGTCCTTCATTTCGTCATAAGTTACGCGCAGCAGAATTACGAGAATCTAAAATATTATACAGTTAAATATACACAAAGTCGAAGTACGTGAGTTAAAAGTGAGAAGTTATTACAAACAGTTTCAGTTTGGCAAGTATCCAGATTAATTTGTAAAAGTGTTTGTGAATGTGTTCGGCAATAAAAGTTATAAAACCAATTTCTTCGTCAGTATAATTTCTGGATAAAAGATTCCTTTCCGATTCACACCCTGCAAGAGTTAAATGTCGACCTAAACAGCTAGCCGGAGAACATTTAAAGTGAATTATTTCAAAACTGATGCAAATTGCCACGCCAGAGGGAGCTACGAACCAGACAAAGGAGTGACGTCACAACATGGCAACGCGTTAAGTAAAGCAGCACAACATATGATCTACAATTTCTCATAACTTACGCTATAAATATTACGTAAGAAACATATACCGTCGCATAATTGGCTCCCATACGTGGGGCAGTTAAAGTTATGTAAACAAACATTTATTTGCATCATTAAAACCGCATCAATGAAAAAGGCAGAATAAAAATTACAGCCAGGCAATCTGGGCTAGCCAAAGCATACAAGGTGAGGCAGTATTTTTAACACTTAAATGATATCAGTGTAATTATATAATAAAATATATAACAGCCCAACTTAAAGCAATATGTATACTATAATATATAAAATGTATGTAACAGTCATTGTATTATGTTTATATTATTATGTACATGTATAATAATGTTATGTGAATGTATTACGTAATTTAACAATGTAGGAGCTGTGAGAATAGAACCCGAAAGTTGCTAACAATGAGGTAACCTTGACACAACAAATTAGAAAGTTTAATAAAGGCTACTAATAATTCTTGGAACAATAATGTAATATTTAAAACAGTTTAAAAATAGCCAATCAAAAACTAGAAAAAGCTTAAGTTAAATAACAGTATTCTATTGGAGTAGAATTAGCCAATCAGATACTTGAAACAGAGTAAATGTACGAATTTAGGTGGTAGACGCTACAAGGAAGCATTCCCGAGCAGTTCGATTTTATACGAATTCAGTGTGAGACATAAAAATTCATTACGGCGAGAATAATATAAAGTTTATATGTTAAAAAGTAATTAACAATAATCTCACAGCTCTATAGTATGATATATCAGCGAAGTGTTATTTAATCATGTGAAGTAGTAATAAAAAAAACTGGAGTATAATTTGTCTAAGCCTTGTTCTTTAGCCATACTACCCCTGCTAAGAGATACGTGTTTCTGCAAAATACTACTGATGCAGCCGAGGCATACATACATAATATCTAAATAAACATTAAAATACAAAGTTGATTTTTAAATTTAGGGGCAAAGGCCACCGGTAAAGTGAATGTGGGGCGAAGGCCACCGGAAAGTTTGTATCGTAGTGGGGCGAACACTCCAAGTAACATATCTTCTGCAATACGTGGTGCAAACAGCAGTAATAAACAACTTCAAGTTTGGCTTTCCATACGTGGGGCAACAAACAATCTCCCACAAAGGCAAGAACGCCCTATGCTATCATTGTAATTAGTCCTCATGAATCATTTATGTAATGTTTGTATAACAATTTTAAGTTTACTGTTCTCAATCTGCTTATCTTCATTCTATTCCACATGCATGTGTTTTTCCTATATGAAAATATTTGCAAGAAGTGAATTAAATACCTACCTCCCCTATGGTGTAGCCAAGTTGACGTGCTCTGATAATCATTTCCATCTGGAACACATAACCCTTTGAAACGCACGATTCAATTAGCTTTAGTAGCACATCTTTCTTGTACAGTCTGTAGAATAAAAAGAGTTGCACAGTTTATTAAAACCCTGCCTCACCTAACTTCCTTTTCACAACTTAGATTTAACTGAAAACTGATATGGGGTAACACAATATTAAGAATTACAAAATGTCAATTTTATATTTTACAGAAAGTTGTGTCCTCTTACTTTAAATGAATATCCCCAGGGGCATAATGTAAGAGGCCCTTCCTGGAGGATTTTGGATGAACTTGGATGTGGTGACATCAACCTCTGGGGTGTCAAAGTTCTTAAGGAACTCCTAGTATTTTTTAATGTAAATCCTTTTCCAAACATCTAATACACTTTGTTATAATAAAAATATTTTTTTCTTTGTTTTCATGGGTTTGGTTCCAGTTGCCACTGACAACTGTCTACTTGTTTATATTTGATGTTGCTCCAACACCCTTTAAATCTGGTGCCCAAATCTATTTTTGTTTTACTAAAAATTTTGTTAAGTTTGTACCTATACATTCTATTTTGTAAATGCTTGATTTCTTTTCTATCTGTGTTTTTCCTCTATTGCTTGTACTGATGAGGTTCTTAACATGATATTGTTTTAGGCTGCTAGGGTAATACCAACATCTTTTAATATTTTTTAAAATTTCTGGCAAGCAAATGGAATATAATCAAATAATTCAAGCAGCCCAGCTAAATGACTTCAAGAACGAAATTATTGTTAAAATATCCACAAAATAACACATCAAATACTTGCTACTTACCTGAACAACAAGAAACAAGAAATTCAATTTCATCCATGGGCTGATGTTAACATAAAATGGTGGATTTCCTTGTTGATGGGAGGAAAAGGATTTTCAACATGTATGGTCTTTGCAGTCCTTTATAGGAGCTTCCATAAAGAAGCTACTGTACATTGGTAGTGCAGCCAACTGTAGCCCTTCACCTCAACCAAACACTATTCAGTACCAATATAGGAAACTCGGCCAAAAAGCATATATATGGGACACTAGCACTCCTAACAGAGCGGTCTGGAGGATTTGTATCAGCTGTGTAGGGAATATGGAGAATTAGGTGTTAAGGTTTGCTATATCGAGTTTAAAGCAATGACCACCTCCAATGATGAAAAGTGCATGCGGTATTTTATTGCCAGAACTACATATAGTTGGCAAAAGAATGCTGTTTCTTTCTTTCGATTTCCTCAAGATAAAGACAGTTAAGTACTGTTTTAAAGCATATGACCGGTGCCTCTCCATTAGATTACGTTTTGTTAAAGTTACAGATATAAACGCATATTATGAAAATACATCAAAGAAATGAAAATTATTTACACATGTCCTAATTAATTAAAAAATGTTTCAGGAAAGCTAAAAATAATTATGCTCACAATGTTATTTCTCAGTTCTCAACATACAATATCAAGTGAAACTTTGTATTCACCACTAATGAGTTTTATGTTAATAATTTTATTGGTTCAAATAATTTATATTTTTCTATCTTATAGGGTGCCACAGCCATGAGGCAAAATTTTTATTTTGGGTACTCAGAAACTTATTTCAATGTTTGCTGGAGCTAAAGCTATGCATCAAAACAGATTCTGAACAATAAAAGTAAAGAGAAAGAATTTATTGAAAAATTCTTTTACTGAAGGCTGCAGTATACAAAGCTTACCAGGATGCAAAACTTTAAGATATAAATACAGACATAAATATTTTTTTACAGATTCAAATATATATAAATAGTGAATATGCGATATAAAATTTTGGGATAATTTCCAACACATAATTCATAAATAACAAAGCTAAAATTAGAAAATTAATTCCTAGAAATAAACATAAAATTTTTACGTCAAGATACTACATATCGTACAAACATAGTACTGTCCAAAGTAGTTGCCGACATCATACATAAAAAGAAATGAGTGGTGCAACAGAAACTCAATTAGATTTTTAAGGTTATTTGATGAATGTCAGGCACACCGGAAAGTCAAGAACCACAGGAACCACACCATGGACAAACACAACACTGAGGAGGGCCACAAACCCAAAGGAAAGTCTTTTATTCTCTTTTACAGCACAGTTTCAAATAAGATTGCACTGATACTAAAAAGACACAACATTAAAACCATATTTTTACCACCTAGAAAGCTGAGACCGTACTTAAGACCTGTGAAGGAAACCCTAGATCTTAAAACCCCTGGCGTATACAAAATCCCATGCCAATGTGGGAAAGTATGTATAGGGCAGACAAGGCCGCATGATAGAAGAGATGTGTGGAACATAAACGGAATCTCAGACTACTTCAACCAGAGAAATCAGCAGTGACTCAGCACAGCCTTGACAATGATCACAGAATTTTATTTGATGAGGTCACGGTTTTACACCACAGTGACCGATATTATGACGGACTTGCCAAAGAATCGATTGAAATCAAGCGAGCCAAATAATTTTAACAAAGACAACGGCCTATGCCTGAGCATAGCATGGATAGGACAATCAACAATTTGAGATCGGTGGAAAATAGTGGACATTCTAGCAGTACTTCTCCGTCAGACCAATCACAGAGCACCGGGTCTCCGTTGACCTGCATCATTTAGCCCTGCCCTCCACTCGGAGAGTATATATGCCACCCGGCCTGGGGCATCTCATCACTTCCTGAAAAAGGCCATAGTTAGCATGGCTGACAGCTCGAGCAACTTTATCAACATTACACGGCTGGTAACCTGATAAGCCCTAATCAGCAATCATCGCTGTGAAAGCTTCAAATCTTACTTTATTGGAGTTGATACTCTTCCCACTAATGTAGGCCTAAATGAAGGCTATTATAAACAATTATTTTGTGGCACCTGTAAAGGTTAACTCAATCCACAGTTGAAATATAAAGGCTTGCATCCTTGTGTGTCCTGCATTGAAAAGAAAATGAATAAACTAATGTATTTATTCCTCTTGAATACAAATCATGATGTGTGTCACAGCATCATTTCATTGCTATATCAGCTGATGTGAGTAGTCCAGACTGCTATGCTAGATGGTGACACTTTGTGTGTCGCCAGCCATTCACATATTCAACTACACAAGTTTCCTGTATTGGTATTGAATGGAACTTGATACACACAGTACAACAATATGTAGGCATGGTACAGTTATGTTAGCTACTTTTGACTGCTGCACAGCTACCAACATTTTTACTATCAATAGAAGTTTCCTCTTCTTTCTTCCAAATTCACTGATTTCAAATTAGAGATATCTACTGACTTTCCAAACAAACTATATACTAAGACTTGTCACAACCTTGAAAAACACTATGGAGGTAAATGGGATATCTCCGTTTCCCTGTAATGCATACATGTTGCAATCAGCTTCGCCCTTTTCTACTCTTGTGTTGTTGCCAAGTTACTAATAATTAATAACATGCTGTAAATATTCAGCTGTTATAAATTTCAGTTTTGAACACATTATCCTATTCGGAATATTTTTCTCTATCAGATTACAGTAGAGCTCCGGCAATTCCAGCTAATTGGAGCTGAAGCTACCTCGAATTACAAAATACTCGGATTATATGGAAATATCACTAAATCAATGGGTAAATCATGAATAAATATTTAATGAGTACAATAATGGTTAAAATAAATAAATGAATAAAAACAATTTAGTACATACCTGTGTTATACGAGGGCAGTCCCAGAAGTACCTGACCTGACATATAGATAGTGGTTGTTGTTTGAAACAAATGACTATGGTAGAAAGTACCACCCTTATAAAGGTTAAGTTTGAAGTTTGATGATGCTATGTTGTTTAGTAATTGTTTGGCAGCTATTAATAGTGAACTCTCTCAGCGAATTTGTAAACTTGGATAAAACTGGCTATTGTTATGTGGTACAATACTTTCATTTGAAAGGTCTTAGTCCAACTAATATTAAAGTTGAGCTAGATTCTACTCTGGGAAAGTCTGCTCCTTTGTTTACAACAGTAAAATATTGGGTGGCAGAGTTTAAGCGAGACCGTACAACTGCCAAGATGAACATCACAGTGGCCGACCAAATGAGGCGACCCTGCCAGAAATTGTGAAGAAAATCCATAAAATGGTATTGGATGATCGTTGACTGAAAGTACGCGAGCTAGCAGACATTGTAGGCATTTCAAAAAGTGTTGTACATCACATACTGACTGAAAATTTAGACATGAGAAAGTTGTGTGCAAGATGGGTGCTGCATTTACTCTTAATAGAACAACAGCAGCATCATGAGGATGTTTCAGTCGAGTGTTTGGCAATGTTTTGCTGCAATAAAGCAGAGTTTTTGCATCGATTCATAGCCATGGATGAAACATGGGTCCATCACTTCACACCCGAGACGAAGGAACAGTCAAAACAGTGGATTGAAAGGGGAGAATCAGCTCCAAAGAAGGCGAAGACAGTTCCATCTGCATGCAAGGTCATGGCGTCAGCTTTTGGGATATGCGTGGAATAATTTTCATTGATTATCTTCAAAAAGGAAAAGCAATCAATGGCAAGTATTATGCAAGCTTATCGCAGCGCTTGAATGATGAAATCAAGCAAAAACAGCAGCATTTAGCGAAAAAGAAAGTTCTGTTTCATTAAGACAATGCACCAGTTCACACATCCATTAACGCCATGACCAAAATCAATGAGTTAAAGTTTGAATTGCTTTCTCATGCACCCTATTTGCCAGACTTAGCCCCCTCTGATTTTTTCTGTTTCCAAAGTTGAAGAAATGGCTTGGTGGTAACAGATTTGCTAAGAATGAAGAGGTGGAGCCTGCAGTTGATGGATATTTTGCAGAACTCTCACTATAAACAAAGTATCGAAGCAATTGGACATTGCTGGGAAAAGTATATCGAGCTGAAAGAAAACTATGTAGAGAAATAAAGATGTTTTTTTCCTAAAATTTTTGTTTTTTTCTTTGTTAGATCGGGTACTTCTGGGACAGCCCTCGTATGTACATATATGGGCACACATTTTCAAGTTGCAAAAATATAAGTTACATTTTAAAGAAATTGTCCCAAGTCCTTTTTTTTAAAATAGAACCTCATTTTTTTAGCAGCAATATTGCACTATCTTCTAAGAAGCATAGTGTTGGAGTAGCTTCCGCTTGTTGCTCGATATAATGCAATGCCACATCTAGCGCTGCCAAACCCTCGGTGTGAGTGATCACTGGTACAACTTCTTCAGGCAATTTCTCATCGCCACTGTCTTCAGCGGGCTCACTAACCATTTCAACAATTGCAAGATCGGTCACTTCAAACTGTTCATCACAGTCCATCCATTCTGAAACCTCACTTGCATTTGCATCTTCACATCCAGCAAGCTTTTTCATCAGTTCTGCCAACGGTAGATCATACTTTTTTTTCAAGCACTGTAAAACGCTTTCATCCATAGGCTGTATTAAACTCGTTACATTAGGGGATAAGAACAATGTGCAAATACCAGCACATTGTAATTCTTCCTCATCAGGGTTTGAACCAGCGTTGTCAAGCATTAAGATTGCTTTGGAAGGCAAGCACTTTTTCTTTAGGCATCTTTTGATCTCTGGAACAAAATCTTCAAAAAATCACTTCTTAAAAATATTTTTGTCAATCCAAGCAGATTTTTGGTAAACATATGTAACAGGCAGTGCAGAAGCAGTGATATTTTTTAAAGCTCTAAACTTAGCAGACTTCCCAATTACCAGTAGCTTCAGTTTATGGTCTCCACTTGAATTTGATGCAGCAAGAACTGTTAACCTCTCTTTACGTTTTCTGTAGGCCAGGGCAGCTGTTTCTTCTTTTGAGGCTAGGGTTTTAGATGGAAGCATTTTAGAATTTAATCTTGTTTCATCACAGTTATACAGTTGATCAGGAGTAAGATTTTCTTCTTATATAATTTTTCTTAATTTCTCACACAATTGTGTAACAGTTTGAGAATCCGCAAAAAGCTTTTCACCGCAAATTTCAAGCTGCCTTATGCCGTATCACTACTTTCACCTATCCAACCATCCTGAACTTACAGTAAAATCGTCCTCACCTTCCTTTAACTCATTCCTAAAAAATATAGCTTTTTCTTGCAGAATAGGCCCTGAAATTGGATTTCCTTTTCGTCTTTGTTGAGTAAACCAAATGAACAAAGCTTCACTCATTTTTTCATTGACTTCTGTTCAAATGACGAAGTAGAACACTTGTTATATTGAAAACTTCCCAATTTTGTCTTTGTTTCTACACCAATCTTAAACTGTCATTTCACTGACTCCATACTCAGCAGCAAGTTTTTTAATGTTTCTCCTATGTCTAGTCTTTTCAAAGCTTCCAGTTTCACATTCAACGGCACAAATTTTCTCTTACTCCTACCACTCATTGTAATGTATGAATTAAAACATTAGGAAACATAGTTACATATGTACATACATACATACATACAGGTCGCGCCACAGATTTTGGCATGTGAAAATTTTAATGGAAAGCTACGATGCGAGTCATTTACTGTATAGATGTATGACGCATACGGGGCTGCAGGTCGAAGAATGGTGCAAGTTGAGACGGGAGTTGTATACGGTGGAAGGAACTGGACCACAACTGGACAGAAGGAACCACGCACTACTTGCAAGGGAGGTATTGAAACATCAGAGGGGCTAACCCTGAAGGTCATATGCCAATATCCCTGGCGAGACCTATACAACACTTTAAAATTAACGTGACACAGGTGGGCTCACTACAGTACAGACGTTAATATCCAACTATCTGCATACAACAACAGTCAGCCTATTTGTAAAATGTGTATTTTTACTTAAGCATATTTTAATGGCCACTGTCGCTGAGTAGGGTCAACAATAGGGGTAACAATAAGGATGGTATGCACTGTACAACTAATTGTCAGGCAGTCCCAATCAGTGAAGGATCGACAAAGAAAGAGCAAGCGCAATTCTCGAAACCTAATGGTACCTGTCATCTGTAATATAAATGCATTAGCAGTCTGAGGCCAAAGTCATTTCTGTGCATTTAGAACGAAAGCCCTAAGTGGGGCAGTTTTACCTGCATTGTACTTGGAAAATTGAAAGAAAGTTAAAAATGTAACACATTTGGAAATGCGTAAAACGTACATGTGGACAACATATAAAAAAAACAGGATTTTACTCTAGTTTTATGTAAAATTTTAATTTTCTTAAGACCAGCTCGAATTACAAGGAACCTTGAAATACCGGGGCTCTAATGTGTATAATTTTTTGAGCTTTATCAATTTCTGTGGAACAAATTTCTAAAGAAAATGAGTTTTTCAGTAAAAGTTTGATATTTTCTGTTTCTATGCTTATCACACAGTAACTAATAAACTAAAGATAGAATTCAATATTATTTTTTTCTTAGAGTAAACTAGCATGCTGATGACTTCCTAGTTTGAATTCTCCACCTTTAGTAAGATGAGCATTATAACTTTTTAAATTAAATCTTTTCGGAAAATTCTATACTTATGCAGTAGAAAAGTCAGCCAGCAAGAAACTTTTTTGTTATTGAGTTTACAATGGGGACCAAGCGAGAGAAAATGCTGAGAAGAGTTGCAGATTGTTTTTAAAAGAATCCTGTAACTTCTTGCATTCATTGTGTATGACAAACAAAAGTCATCCAACCATTTAGCTAACAGGCCAGGTGCAGGCAGAAGGCTAACATCAGTTGTAACAAAGTGTCTAAGTTTATAACGAATGGAATACTGTGAAGTGTTATGTAGGTTACTTATTTAACATTTTACATAAATATTTATGGTTATAGAGACAGAAGGCAGGATGAGACGAAAAAATAAACTAAAACTAAAAAGAAACACAAAGAAATAATGAATGTGTTAGATTATTTTTTCAAGTAAAATGAGGGTTAGGCAGTAAAAGAAACAGCTAAGGCTACCCAGGTGTTTAGAAACAGTAGTGCATAGGATAAAAAAAAAAAAAGGAATGAATGAAAGAACGTCTAAGGACCCATAAAAATAATGAAAAAAAACAAAAAAAGAGGATGGGGAAAACAAAAACACGCTGGGTTAACGCAATATAATGGAATAGCACACAGTGTTCATTATTTTCTGTTTGAAAACATTCCACCTATGTAGAATGTGATTTTGTCAAAGATAAACAGTGATGATACCCTACCAAATTATAACTTTTATCATTTTATATTTCCATATTTCTTTGATAATATAATTTTTATGCCTGTTAAATTGTATTTGAAGTACTAAATGGTGGCCCCTCTGGATCTTTGGGACCCTTTCACGACTTCTTCAGAAGTCCTGGCATACACTCTGTCATTCTGGTGGTTGAAACTCTCTTCAACTGTGAACATCTTTTCATCCATAGAAAGGATTTTTTTGTTCCTGTTGATAGAATAAAGCTCAACTGGGCATTTGCATTTTGGCTCTCTCTGCTGCATAAGTTTTGAAGTTAAAAAAAGTGCTACACCCCGGTAATAAGCCCTCAGCCCAAAGTCTTGGCTGAGCAATCCTGACATTGATCTACTGGAGATGTACATCTCATAGGCCATTAATTTATGCTGGATTTCTCCTAAAACGAGTTGCTGCTGCTTTCACAATTGTGCTGATCCTCACAAAGCACGGGTGCCCCGATCTTGGTTGAGAAGCAATTGTAACAGCACTCGATGGTGCAGTACACAAACATCCTTCTGATTTTCAGCTTCTTAAAAGTCTGAAAAATCTTAGGTGGCTATCACACGATTTTCATGATCTTCCTAATCCTAACTAGCTGCTTACTTAGCTGAGGTTGAAGTCAACAATGTATAAGGTAGAGTTTAGTAGCAGGTACATTATCTGATCACGCAAACAACCTCATCTTAATAGCAGGTTTTTTATACTGATTGGTTTAGTTTTTTATATATTTATTCATGACTTGTACTATTTTTTTATATTGATATTTATCTCTGGCTTTTGCTTTAATTTTTTATTCAGTTTTATTTCTGGCCTTTGCCATGACCCGTTTTATAAGGGCACTAATGATCCAGCAGTTGAGCGCCCTTAAACAAAACAAAACCAAACCCAAACTCCTGGTACAGTACCCAACAAAAATTTGTAACAGAACTTATGGCCAGCTTAGGTGCTATATGCTGTATAAGAATGACAGCTTTTAAAGACATGTTGACAAAAGATAACTACCTACAGATGGTTCCAGCAATATTGTTATAATAAATTATATAGTAATACACTTAAAAATATTGCTCCAAATATTTGGTACTCTGGTATCCCTCCCCCCCCAAAAAAAACTAAAGTACTAGGTCTTTGATGGTACTAGTCGGCCATGATATGAGTGGAGGAGGGCGTAACTGTTTTGTTGACAATGCATAACACCACCAAGGCTTGCGATTCAAGAGGGGTGAGAGATAAGGTAATAGTGGGAATGTACAGTTGCACAATGAAAACAGTACTACATTTGCATGCCTCAGTCTCACTAGTAAATAAATCTAACTCGGAACTGCAGATGTTTTCTTTACCTGATGCACTTCTGATGCTCCGGCCACTTGTTTTGTAACTATTTAGTTCCTCTTTCCATGAATGGACTCATATCGTGGCCAACTAGTAACTTTGTTGAAAAACGAAGCACTATATGACAGAGGACTATCACAACTTTCATCTGATGTATAGCTCAGATCCATAACTTAATCTGTTAAGTCCTTAACATAGGAGGAAAAAACTTTTGAAATTATATTAAGCTCTTGAGCGATTTTCTTTTAATTCTATAACCTTTATTTTTAAATAATGTTTAGGATCTAAAGGTCTATATTCCTGTTCCCAACACCTACGAGGGCTGTCCCAGAAGTACCTGATGTAACAAAGAAAAAACAAAAATTTGGGGAAAAAACATCTTTATTTCTCTAAATAGTCTCCTTTCAGCTCGATACACTTTTCCCAGCGATGCTCAATAGCTTCGCTATCCTGTTAATAGTGGGAACTGTCAAGTTCTGCAAAATAGCCATCAACTGCAAACTCCACCTCTTCATTGTTGGCAAATCTGTTACCACCAAGCCATTTCTTCAACTTTGGAAACAGAAAATAATCAGAGGGGGCTAAGTCTGGCGAATAAGGTGCACGAGGAAGCAATTTGAACTTTAACTCATTGATTTTGGTCATGGCGATAATGGATGTGTGAATTGGTGCATTGTCTTAATGAAACAGAAGTTTCTTTTTCACTAAATGCAGCTGTTTTTGCTTGATTTCATCATTCAAATGCTGTGATAAGCTTGCATAATACTCGCCATTGATTGCTTTTCCTTTTTGAAGATAATCAATGAAAATTATCTGACATGCATCCCAAAAAACTGATGCCATGACCTTGCCTTCTTTAGAGCCGACTTTCCCCTTTTAATCCACTGTTTTGACTGTTCCTTCGTCTCAGGTGTGAAGTGTTGGACCAATGTTTCAGCCATGATTTTGAATCGAAGCAAAAACTCTGCTTTATTGCAGCAAAACATTGCCAAACACTCGACTGAAATATCATATCATAACGCTGCTTTTGTTCCATTGTGAGTAAACGCGGCACCCATCTTGTGCACAGCTTTCTCATGTCTAAATTTTCAGTTAGTGTGTGATGTACAGCACTTTTAGAAATGCCTACAATGTCTGCTAGCTCGCGCACTTTCAGCCGACGGTCATCTAATACCATTTTGTGGATTTTCTTTGCTCGTATGGTCTTGCTTAAACTCTGCCACCCAATATTTTACTGTTGTAAACAAAGGAGCACACTCCCCCAGAGTAGAATCTAGCTCAGCTTTAATATTAGTTGGACTAAGACCTTTCAAATGAAAGTATTGTATCACATAACGATTGCCAGTTTTATCCATGTTTACAAATTCGCTGAGAGTGTTCACTATTAATGACTGCCAAACAATTACTAAACCATGTAGCATTGTTAAACTTCAAACTAAAGCTTCATAAGGTCATACTTTCTACCATAGTCATTTGTTTGAAACAACCACCACTATATATACATCAAGTTGGGTAATTCTGGGTGCCCTCGTAATACTACATAAAAAAGTTTCAGTGAAATTATGTGAATTGCGTAAATAAGTTACCTGAAACTTCCAGTGAGATCTGAGGCACCTGGTCTCAGGAGCAGTTGCGTAAGGAAGTTGGCTCCGCGGCTAACGAGCTTTCTTTTGAAATCCCAGCCATACACACCACCAGATCCAATATAACGTGTTCCTGACACTACATCGTAATTACCCGACTTTTGTTTCTTGATGAATTGTGGTATGAATTTTGGCTGTGAAAACCAAACATTAATTAAATATCAGATTATAGCTTTCAGCTGTGTACTCTATGATGCTACATCTATAGGTGTTAACCTAACAAGGAAAGAGAATTTTGTTTTTGTTTTGGTAATTCTTTCACTATAAAGCCTATTTTCTGTAAGTCTCCAGTCTATTTGCCATTTTCTGAAGTTTTAAAAGTGGCATGAAAAGAATTCTAATGGGACTTTAATACGTCCAAATTTCAGAAGCTGTGCTCTCACTAAAAGACTACTCTGTAAAGTCTGGTTCAACAATAACTGGGAATGGAAGCCAGAACAAATGATAAACTTAAAATACATGCATTACAATGTGAGAGATCATGATTAATGGGAAGCTTTTGTGGGTTCCAGGGACAGGTAAGAAAACTTAGTGAAATTTTAATTTTTTTCATTCCCATTCCTCCCAGGCATGGGCATACTAGATCCATTTTGTGCATATTAGAATCTTCAATGTTGAAATTACTCAGGGCAGCTGTGATATCAAACAGCCACCACAGTAGAATTTAAACAACATGAGACTTCTGATACTTCTTGGAGAGGAAGTTTCCACGGCAGTGCCCCATCTGCTGTTGCTCTGGCTAGCCTCCTTTCCCTTCATCTAGAAGCTGAACTCTGAGGGGTAACACGTTACTATGTTGGTATGATTTACCACTGCTCACCAGCATTATGCCAGTGAGCTGTTTGCTATTTGGGCGCGCTGATAAACAGCTGACATATGCTCTAACACAATCTGGCAATGAAGCTCTCCCACTTCTCCGCTTAGAGTGAAATGTCAGGTGTCTCAGATTGTTTAAATGGCACTGTAGAGCTCTCTCTAGATGCAAGCTGAAAAATGTAATCAGAAGAAATTCCAGTAAATCTGCATCCTGATTCTCTCAGATTCACTTAGGGTTGGTTCTTTTAAAGAAAGCCTCACTTGTAGTTTATGCAAATCAAAACTGGCTATTGCCTCAAAATATAACAATAGCAAAACCTACAGTGGACAGCAAAAACCAGTAGAAATTAACAGAGAACAACAAAAAATTTAATGTACATCATCAGTAAAGGAATGACGTTTGGTAAGACACTTTCACTAGAGAAATAAAAAATTGATGCAGTAATTTGTATCACAAATTACTTAAATGTAAATAATGATTGTAATATGAATATGCATTTTTATGTGACATTGATTTCAGATGTTTATTAATTGTAATTATTATTGGGAAATAAGTTTATACGGCTTTACTGAAACTGTCAATAATAGAGCAATAATGCAGCGAGGGGGGTGAGCTGTTTATCATTATTGGAAACAAGGAAGTTACGTAATGTTGGCGCGTTTTCGGTAGAAACTTCTGGAATATTTTCTCCCTAAAAGCAATATGTATTCGTGGTTTTCATTGGATATTAAAATAGACGCTAATGTTGGCGCGTTTTATTAGCCAATAGCAGTTCATTTATAATCTTTAGGCGTATCTGATTGCAGGAGTATAAATAGGCTAGGTTAGAGGTAACGTCCGTCAGTCCTTCAGTTCGCCGAAAGCATTCATACATTACACTTCGTATTCAGGGCAGTTCATCAAAATTCTTTGTGCAATACACGTCGTCTTAAGTTTGTCAAAATATTTGTATGAGATACGTCGGCTATAGATTCACAAGTTACGAAAATCTAAAGTATTATAAAGTTAATTATACACAAAGTTGAAGTACGTGAATTAAAAGTGATCAGTAAGAAGTATTATAACAGTTTCAGTTTGGCGAGTATCCAGATCAATATGTAAAAGTGATAGTGAACGTGTTCGACAATAAAAATTATAAAACAAATTTCTTCATCAGTGTAATTTTTGGATAAAAGATTCCTTTCCGCTTCACAACCTGTATAGAGACACATGTTCCACCCAAGATAAGATAATAGCTAGCCGGAGGACATTTGAAATGAAATCAAACAAAAAGCTAACACTGATGCAAATTGCTAACACAAGATGGAGCTACGAACCTAACAAAGAATGACGTCACAAGATGGCAACGCATGAAATAAACACTCAGACACAAACATCACAAGCATCAACATTATAAGTAAATACCGTCGCAAAATAATGATGGATCTGTACTTAGAAAATGATTACTCTATTGAATTTTTAAAAATTGGCTAACCTGCATTATGTTGGCTAAATTGGGAACACATGAAAAAGAATCATTGTTCAGTTGCATACAAATGACATCCCAAGGCGCAAAATTAATTTCCACTTTGCTATTGATACACATTTCTATTCTCATTCCTAGTGCATTGTGAACCAAAATGTTCCAGGCTATTTTACCTCCCATTTCCATTCTTGGGTTATTGTGAATCAACCTTAAGTATTCCCACAACCCCTAAGTTCGCTAGACTTGCCTCATCTCACTGGCATCACCCGTTCTCACCAAATCACATTTTTAATTGTAAGCAGTAATTAGACCTTGTTTATACATAGTGTCTCCAAAATGAGTGTGCACATTGTGTGTGTTGTGATGGAGGCGAGTAATTTTACAATGAACCTTGTATCGGAAATATTTTGTTATGGGTGTAAACATAATATTAAGCAGTACAAGCCACTTGAATCTGCAGTGTATCTGTTTGTGTGATTAGCTGTCCTACTTTGGTTATTTGTTTACATTCCAAATTGCCTCTCATCCCCTTAAAGTTAACATGGCATGTAGTAAGCAACTGAAGGGGGAGGGAAGACCCCTTCTCCATCTATCTTCACAACCTCTTCATTTAGTTCATTCTCAACAACTGTCCTTCTCTATGTCAGCACTTTTCCAAAATGTTTGGTTTTATTACCATCTAAAAATATGTATGTCAGCTAGAATTAGACGTGTGTCTATAATTTGAACCTGTACAACAAATTGATACAGATTTAGCTCACAGACTACTAATCTGATTTGGATAATTCCTCCACTAAAAATCTTATTTCTCTTAAAGCCTATGATCTCTATGGTAGTTTCAAAATGCTAAAATGTGATATCTACTTTCTGGTTAGAGTACCCTAAAGGAGGACTGAACTAAAATTCTATGTGTCTATTTTATTTAATATTCTACAAGATCTTGGGTTGTGCAGAATAATGGTGAAAACTGGAACAATGTAGGACTTACTGTTCAGGATCTGCAGGGTATTTTCCACACTATCAACATACTATGGTGACTTCATGTGGCTAGCCAGCATTTTTGAAGCAAATATCTCCTGCTGGAGCACCTGAGCAGTCGTAGTACTGATTTTCAACAGGAATATGTAGTCACTGTAGTGTCTTGAATATTCATGCTTTAAAATTACTTCTTTGAAATTGTCTCATTATTTACATATTTATTACTGTTTTCCCTGTTTTCTCACAAAGGTAATCCAAACTAACAGAAGTAACAGCCTTCCATTTCCTGCTTATTAGGTTTATTTTTATGGAGTGAGATATTACAAGGTATGCCATACAGTCTCAGTAACTCCAGGTACGAGGGTCACCCCAAAAGTTTTGAGAATGGATGCAATAAAATATTAAAAATTTAGATCTGGTCATTGTATCTTTTCAAAATATTCTCCATTGCATTCTATACACTGTCTCATCCTTTCAAACCATTTTTCAAATGCTGAACGCCATCCTTCTTTGGAGAGAGTGCAAATATATTCTTCGTAAGGAGCTACTGCGCCTTCAGGTAACTCAAATCGTTGATCTTGAATTTTTTCTTTCATTTTGGGAATACAAAAGAGTCGCATGGCCCCAGATCTGGATTGTAGGGAAGATGGGACAAATATCTGACTCCTACAAAAATTGAGTTGGTACTGGTGCAGCATGGGTAGAGGCATTGTAATGATGCAACAAAATTCCACACAGACTAGTCTTAGGACGCCTTTTTCTCAATCCATTGAACAATTGTGGCAGACATTTTGTGGTGTACCATCTAGCAGTAACAGTCTTATGTCCCTCAAGTGGAATCATCACAATATGGCCACTTGCTGAGAAGAAGGAACAGATCATCTTCTTGCCAACACTTCTTGTTGTTTCATTTTTGTTGGAGGATCTTCTCCTGGGAAGATCCAGACCGATGACAATCATTTAGTTTTTAGATCATACTGTAAATCCTGCTTTCGTCATCTGTTACACTATGAAATATGTTTTTGGATCTTCCCCTATTGAATTTTTCAATCATTTCCTGGCACCATTGCACACGTACTTGTTTCTGCTCATTTGTAAGGTGGTGGAGGATCCAGCAACTGCAGAGCTTCCTGATGTCAGTTTTTCTTTCAGGATCGTTTTCACTGCTGCCGATCCAATATTTAGGGCTTCTTGAATCTGACCATATGTGCAACAATGATCTTCCCACAACATGCGCTCTGCTTTCACCACATTTTCATCCATTGTTGCTGTAGCCGGCCGTCCTGCTTGGTTTTCAACTTCAAGGGAATCCCTTTCTCCTCTAAACTCTGCATACCATTAATAAATGGTGGATTTTGAAGGGCAAAGTTCCCCAAATGCACGATGCATCTTTCAATGCATTCTCTCTTCCCTAAACTGACTTTAAAGTCATAGAAAATCATAGCATGGAAATGCTCTAGCCTGAAACCCATCCTAGCGTATGGCTTAGCAACACTTATGCACATTGTTGGAGTGCGCCCAGTCTTGCACATGTTGCTATCTGAACTTCAATCTGTAGTTATGAAAAGCTGCTTTGGCTTTGTTGCCCAAACGTTCAGAGTGACCCCGGTATAACATACTCATATTGAAACTTGTGTTAATTTACTTCACTCACTATTTGTGTTACAAGGGTTTGTCTCCATTCATAAGCTTTTTCTTATACTTCTTTATATACACCAATTCTCCAACTGATTTAGAATATTCTACGCAACTCCCCACTACTTTTTTCCCTAGGTGAAAATCATGATCAAGAGCACCTATCATTGATCTGACATACATGCCTAGAAATGAAAACGTGATAATTTTGGGACATATCCAAGCACTCATTGTGATAGGATTCAAAGCTTCCTCTAAGATGAAAATGATTGATATGCATAATGTCACTTAAAAATCTTGTACTATTTATGATACTGCACAAGTCATTGCATTCGTGGAATTCTAACAGAGCAGTTTCCTTTTTAACTTTTTCTTCACACATGAATGAAATTTCTCAAAACGTATCCAACTATGGACATTAATAATTTGATTTAGAATTGAGGTGAACTTTTCCTTTAGGAGTACATTGTCACTTCCACAAGTGAATAGAATGCTTCCATTCATGAAGGGCCAATGATTTTGGAATCTCATTAAACATTTTGATAAGGAATTTCCCAAGATGCCATACATCAAATTCATGGTGTATATGTGGGCATTTCCTTTTTATCAAAGCTCTAATACCCATGTGCCTGTCTGTCAGGGACAATTTTATGGGCAGGTTTACATTCATAAAGTCAGTATATTTTCACAAGGAGCTTTCTCAATATCACCACTTACAGTTCCTCTCTGTACAATCCCCCCATAAACATATAGCGTAATCATTCATGGTAATTGCAAAATTACGTTTTTTTTTTTAAATCAGACTTTGTGTAAAGAAGGGAACACTTTTTTAACGAGTTTATTAAAATATGATTCAGAAAAAAAAGTTTTACTACTTTTGAGAAGCCAAGAAACAGTTAAATCTTATTCCGTAAAGATACATGCTTGAAGCCAGCACACATTACTTTTCGGACTTCCACTTTTGCACCATCACACATAAGTATGCCCATTTGAATAATGAGTTATAATTCGCATTAATGCCTCTCATGTGTTAGATTTTCTTTCAGTGACAGACCCACAATATGTGTGACAAATACTGAATAGCACAAGGAGAGCATTTACACATACAAACACAAAAGAATATATTTTCTATACACACCTACATCTTCTTCTCCATCTTCACTGGACTCCCTCAAATATTCATTAAAACTTTGGTTCAGAATAGCTGCATTTAAAGCACTAACACTTTCAGTTCCCAACTCACATTGTATTTCACCATCAATCTTCAACTCCACATGTAAAGACTAAGAAACTAGTGTAGCTTCACTTTCTTGCTGAGAATTGCTTACTGAATTATCGACTAGCTGTAGCACTTGCTTTCTTTTAAAAATTGTTTTTTTTTTGGAGGGGGGAGTTTTTCTTCTAGTCCTCCAAAAATTTCAAAGGCACCAGATTATCTTTCAGCCTGAGCTTTTGGATTTCTCGTTCTTCATTATTCTTATTTTTATAACATCCAACTCATTAAAACTGTTTCCTTTGAAATCAATTCCACAACTCTAGAATTTTTGGTTGGTACATAATTTTTGCGTTTCATAACAGCAACCCATTTGTTGCAAACATGTGGATTTTTATCTCTGTCAAGGAATGAGTAATAACCAACATTTCTGTTTACGCTGGAATTATTTACATAACTATAAGCAGGCATTCTTGACCTTACACCTCACAGCAAACTAGGAAAGGAAAACTATCCCACAATCACAAAATAACAACAGGAATTAAATACAATGCAAGGCTAACTAATTCAAGTGACAATGAGTAGCGTGGCACGATCCTAGCCGTATGATGTCACTGCAAGGTGAGCATTAAACATAAAAGTGCCTTCAGAATGAAAACAAGAGGTTATAGAATGACGAGGTGCTCAAAATTGTTTATATTTTATTGTTAGAAGTCTTTAAAAATTTGGTTGCCTTCCTTTAAAGGGCAATGAAACAAAAACATTATGTTGCTTCCTAAATGAAGGATATGCCCTACAAAATGTATGGTAAGATTATTTCTACACACTGCCGAAATTTATTGCTGCATAAGCTAAATAAAATCTGTATTCTATGTCATCGGTACACACTGTGTGCGAGGGAGGTTCAATTGGGCTTACAAGGCAATCACTGTCACATTTAGTAATATGCTTTAAACATTTTTCTTGGTGGTATTTTAAGTTAAAGACAAATGTATTTTATCTTGACATTTTTGGTGATGGTGTTACAGTCACTTTAATATTATACAAAAAATTAAATATTGTGAAAAAAAAAATTGCCTCTGTGTAGTGCATATGACTGCAATGTGAACAGTAAAACAAACAGGAGAGCTCATTTTCATAATTTTCCAAATAGAGACAAATCTCCCAAAAGATACACAAAATATGGGTAGAATTTTGCAAAAGAAAACAATTTTTTTTTTGCCTGGTTCAGGAAAGAAAAAAGAACTTGGGTTCAGTAAAGGTAGTAGTAAATCTATATGGTTAGCAGGGGATGGTCAGTATGATTCTCCAGGATTTTCAGTCAAATATTTAGTATATTCAGTCATGGATTTAAATTCCTGCTAAAGGCTGTTTGTGATAACATAATGACTAAGCTTGCATAATCAAAGAAGAATAGGACCGTGAAGTAAACACAGAAAATTAACTCCGGACAGAAATAGTCCATAAGAAAATAAATAGAGCCTTGAATAGAAAGAGAATAAAAGAGGTCAGTATGCTCATTCCAAATAGAAAAGAAAACAACATTTTCAACAAGTTCACATTCCACTCACAGCTTTCTACAAATTCCAGAGGATCTTCAACATCATTTTAGCCTAAAAAAAAACAGTTGCTACATCAAGTGCACACTAAGCTTTAAATTATAAGATGATATTCCATAGGAAAACAAGCCAGGAATATACCAGATCAACTGCAACGACTGCGAAAAAATCTACATCGGGAAAACCAAAAGAAACATAAAAACAACAGCAAAATATCAAAACATAAAGCAAACACAAGAAAAAAAAAGTGATAGCTTGGCATTTTTGGGGGAAACAACATACCATATACAGAGATCCATAACTGCTAAAAAACATTACAGGAAAAAACAGAACTTGCAGTCTGAGAAAATATTTACATTTGGAAAAACAAGATCCATGTTTTCAATTTTGAAATCCCACCAGATGACATCCTAATGCAGAGATTTGTCCAACTGCAAGAAGGGACAAAGCCAATCACCACGAGGAAAGATGGTGGCAGTCGACTAGGAACTGATGGGAACAAGTAGCTCCAAATCCACCACACTTCATTTTAATTTAAATTGTTCCCATACTGTAAGTCAGTCTCCCCCTCCAGGGAAAAAACAATATGCCTATATACATACTGTAAGACAGTTTACAGTTTCCTGTAAAATAACACAGAGATGCATACACTATGTGATCCAAAGTATCCAGACACTCCCACAAACATACGTTTTTCATCTTAGGTGCATTGTGCTGCCACCTACTGCCTGTTACTCATTATCCACAACCTCAGTAGTCATTAGAGATTGTGAAACAGCAGAATGGGACGCTCCATGGAACTCACGCACTTCGAACGTGGTCAGGTGATTGGGTGTCACTTGTGTCAGAAGTCTGTATGCAAGATTTCCACCTCCTAAACATCCCTAGGTCCACTGTTTCTGATGTGATAGTGAAGTGGAAACGTGAAGGGACATGTACAGCACAAAAGCATACAGGCCAACCTCGTCTGTTGACTGACAGAGACCGCCGACATTTGAAGAGGGTCGTAAAGAGTAATATGCAGACATCTATCCAGACCATCACACAGGAATTCCAAACTGCATCAGGATCCACTCCAAGTACCATGTCAGTTAGGCGTGAGGTGAGAAATCCTGGATTCCATGGTCAAGCAGCTGCTCATAAGCCACACATCACGCAGGAAAATGCCAAACAATGCCTTGCTTGGTGTAAGGAGCTTCAACATTGCACGATTGAACAGTGGCAAAACGTTGTGTGGAGTGACGAATCACGGTACACAATGTGGCGATCCGATGGCAGGGTCTGGGAATGGCAAATGCCTGGTGAACGTCATCTGCCAGTGAGTGTAGTGGCAACAGTGAAATTCGGAGGTGGTGGTGTGGTCGTGTTTTTCCTGGAGGGGGTTTGCACCCCTTGTTGTTTTGCATGTCACGATCACAGCACAGACCTACACTGATATTTGAAGCATCTTCTTGCTTCCCACTGTTGAAGAGCAATTCAGGGAGGGCAATTGCATCTTTCAACATGATGGAGCACCTGTTCATATTGCACGGGCTGTGGTGGAGTGGTTACACGACAATAACATCCCTGTAATGGACTGGCCCGCACAGAGTCCTGACTTGAATCCTATAGAACACCTTTAGGATGTTTTGGAATGCCGACTTCGTGCCAGGCCTCACCAACCTACATCGATACCTCTCCTCAGTTCCGCACTCCATGAAGAATGGGCTGCTATTGCCCAAGAAACCTTCCAGCACCTGATTGAAAGTATGCCTGCTAGAGTGAACACTGTCATCATGGTCGAGGGAGGGCGCCACGAACTTATATGTCATTTTCAGCCAGGTGTCCGGATACTTTTGATCACGTAGTGTAAATTTCAACCCTTAGCCATTTAGTTTTTTTATGTACCTGAAAGGGGTAAAGGATTTTCTATCCATAGAAAAACAAATGCTGGCAATTCTTCTTTGTTCTGCAATCTTGAAAATATAAACCAATGTATATATTTGACATATAACTCACACAACTAAAAATAATGTGTGTGTTACACCATTCTACTGCTATTCACAACTACCACAATCAAGAAAAATCCAAACATGTAACAATAAATATTTCAAACACATTAATGCTACAGTTGAAAATTTATTTTGTGTATTTTTATGTAGCAAGATTTTGTTTTATCTCTTATAGTTTACCAGTTTTACAAAATTCATTCAGAATGAAAAGGATTTCACAGGTTATTCGCAGAAAATTCAGAATACACATTTTTTTAGTTGTGTAAATATCTTACCACGTGGTATTTTAATAAAAACATTATAACTATTTTTGAGAAAATAAAAAATAACAAGTTGTTCTATGTAAATGGTAACTTGGAGTCAAGAAAGTTTCTTGAAAATCTTTGCCTGGCATTTACAATTTTTTTTGGGGGGGGGGATTTCTCACTTTCACACACACACAAGGGGGGGTTAAAAGTGACCGCCCCATTTCAGTACATTTACCAGTATGTAAAAGAACTTCCGCAGGATGAAATTTTGGCACACCAGCACGCTGATATGATCCATGCAACTGACAGCATTGTTAAAAAACAAAATCTTTATTTAAGGGGGAAGGGGTATCTCTTAAGTGGTAGAGGAACTAAAAATGGTTTATCACATAAAAATTCAAAATATGAAAGCAATTTGCTTGTATGTCTACTAATTGATTTCTAGAAGCATATTTTTGGTCAAGTCTACACTTCTTATTGCTTTTGTATATGTAAAATAGGTCCTAATTTTGAACTTTCTGATTTTGTCCTCTTCTTCCCACTGCAGTCATTGGAAATACACCCTGCATTTTCTGCAACCATTTTCACAAAATTACTATTTGCAACAGCCAATACCTAACCTATTAATGGAAAACAGAAACAAAAGAGTGACAGAAGCTAAAAAATGAAAAAGAAAGTGACAGTGTGTCTAACAAAATATATTAAATTGCCAATGCCAATTTTTTGGCCGTAATCTAGATGTTAAAATGGTGCATTGGAACAGACGAAAATCTGACTTAGGAAAGACACGCAAAGTTTGAGGAAAAAATGCATTTACAGGACAAATGCTGTCCTTTGTGGACAATGCAAAATGTCTCAAAATTTGGGACAGATGGTCACTTATTGCATGTGAGCAGATATTATAGTACTAAGGAAGAGAAATGATAAAGAGTGATAGTAAAGCTGGGTGTCTAAAACTACTGCAAATTTTAAGAACAGCAGAAGGGCATAACTACAAAAATGTAACATGCATTACACTGAATATAAAATTATTACGAAAAAATATTTTTCTTTTTAATATATTTAAAACTTTCTTTGAACACATAATATGCTCTAGGTTTCCTTTCATATTTCCTACATTAACACATTCAGAGCTTCAAGAGAGAAGAATTTTCAAATAGAATGATAATGAAATGGGTGGCCTCTTTTGAAGCCTGCACATAGGCTTTTAGAGCTCTATATGCCTCTTAAACTTGGCTTTCAATCAAATCTATTGGTCCCAAAAAAAATGGACCATGTCCTGAATATCTGAGCTTCTTATATCCTCATATTCCGAGAAAAAGGAGCCTAGGAATACATATCTAAGCATGGCAAAGCTTTGGCACTAGCACAGTATGTATATACTGGAACGTTTCACTTTTCCCTTCCACATTTCCTGCATGAAGGGTCTTGTATAAGCCCCATTATGTGCAGATATCTACACAGTGTGTTATGGTCCATAAGATAGCCAACAACAGCTCTGAATTTATTTAATTTAAAAGAATTTTACTCTGCTTACTGCCTGGACCTGAAATTAATTTGTGAGCTTGTCTGGCAGTAGTTTGTTTACTCCAATATTCAAGATAAACCCCTGATGCTGGGTTGAGATTGCACCACAAAAGGGCTCAGGTCTTATAAAATTAAGGCCCAAGTCCCTCTTTGTAAGCATGTCCACCATCTCATTACCTCTAATACCTGCATGAGCTGGGAGCCCAAACAAGAGTGACCAAGCTGTTGATGACTCTTGTTTGGGGAGTGGCCAAGCTGTTGACGTCGTTCTCTGTGGTGGTGTGGTTACCGCTAGCCTATAGTTCCCGAGGTTGCAGGTTCAAACCTGGCGGAGGGCGATGGATTTTTTTGGGCATAAAATCCTTAGCATGACTTCCTTCGGAACTGAAGTAAGCTGGTGGTCCCGTGTCGTAGATTTATGGCACGTAAAAGATCCTCAAGCCTGATAAAGAGGCCTCTGGGCAAAATTACCAGTCTTTCATGCCCAATATAGAATGGGACGCTAAGAACCACAGCAGTTTAAGAGCGTCCATAAATAAAACTCAACTTCTTCTTTTCTTTTTTTTTCCAAGCTGTTGACACAGAGTTTATCCAACATACTTTGACTTCAAAAAGGGTAAAAGTAGAGATACACATCCATTCATGTAATGTCATTTAGAGCTACTCTTTTTTATATGTGTGATTTGTACTTTTAGAATTTTAAACTTTGTTACTCAAACTATAACACACAAGTAAATTACGACCATAAGAATCTCCAGCAGTCAGCAAAAGTGAAATTGTAACATCCATTACAAATGGAGCAGCTCAAAGCTGATTACACCAATATATTCCAGAAAATATAAGTTGCAGAATTATTCATCAGTGAAAAACTTAACTCCTTGAGTAATTACAAAGGCCAGAGCATTTATAAAATGTTACATTTGGGAAGTGGTCTTAAGGAAACTAGCACTGCAATCTACCTTCTGACTACACTCACATGATGAGACAGATCAGCATCCATAATCACAATAAAATTTCCTCTGGCATGCTTAATCCCATGTATGTATGCTGTACCCAATCCAAGCTTCTTTTCCCTTGGGCGTAACACAATTTTGTCTTTTCCATATATCTCCTCCAGTTGCTTTCCAACTTCTAATGTTGCATCTGGACTTCCATCATCAATGACAATAATTTCATAATCAAAATCACTGAAACAAAAGTACTTTTTTCTTACTACACTTGTAATTGCAGTAATTTCTCTAAAATGGGTAACTGAATGCTGCTGGGATAACCCCAAAACGTAATATTATCTAACAGGCAGGAAAGAAAAAAAAAATTATTTGTTCTATCAACCCACTTTTGCAGTGAGTAAACAGAGCTGGCCAAACTAGAATTGAGTAATTATAGCATTACTGAGCGGCAGCACATTTAAATATCACAATAAATAACTTATGCAGTTTCCTGATTTGTTATTTTTCTTAAATGGCTCTAATAATTTCAAACACTGTTGACATTTCTTACCTTTTGTCCATGTAGTTTACAATTAACCATACAATTATCGGTAGATTGTCATGCTCGTTATAAGTTGGAAGTAAAATTGAATATTTATCCTTTGTACTTTTCAACGCCTCTGAAGTATCCATGTTGCTCCTTAAAGATGCTGAGCAAAATGTTGCAAGATTTGCTGATGCAAAATTCAAATCTGACGTGGCAACACAACCTGTACCGGCATCCATATAATACAACTGTTTTACAAGCTATATGTAGTGTAGCCAACATAAATGTGGAAACTTCTCCTCTATTTGTATTTAAGAAATTCAAATAAGAAAAGCTATATTATCTTTTATATTTATTAATACATAATCACTTTCCTGAATACATTTAACAAGGGTCATTTAAGCTAGAGCTTCACACTATAGCTTATGATCATTACTATTATTATGTGCCATGGTGACATTTTTTCGAGCTGGATATACGGTGATGGCAGTACTTACGTTGAATGTTTATGTTGAAGGAATCGTCTGCAATGTCAAATGTGGAGAACAACAGCTGATTATGACACAGAGGTAATATAAAATTGTGGCTATTTAAAAGTTGTGTATATGGCTTCCGCTTCGAGTACTAGCGCTAGGAGCCTATTCGTGGATTCCAAATTGCGGTTGGCTGACCGCGTGCAAGTGAACGTAAATAATATTGCATCGGTAGCCAGACAAATACAACGTGGAGCCAAATCTAACGAGGTAAGAATTTCGAGCAGTTGTTTATGTGAACTTACGTAGTATACCCATTCATTAAAACAGTTCCGCAAATAGTAATTAAACAGTTAATTTTTAATAACATTCTAACATTTGTTTAGGGCCTTTGTTTACCAAGTAAATGCAGTTTGCAACTAAGATATTAATGGTAAAATTAAACAAAAAGAACGATGACCATTATCGTGTAAAAGGAATATTAGCATTAAATAATTTAAGAACAGTTCTATTAGGTTATAACAGTGTAATGCTATGCACATCCTTTTTAAGCTCCCCGATGCTGGCATTAGCACAGCTGAAATCTTGGCAATGCTTGGAGTATCATGTCACCAACATAATGCAGCGGCTTCTGTTGGAGTTACAGACAGTGTTGTTGTCCTTTTATCCATCAGATCTGCTAAAAAAGATTTTAGCAGATCTGATCAGTTATAACTAGGCACTTTTCCTTTGCTTCCAAATCAGAGCAAGAATGACAGAGGTTGATAGGTGCAGGATCTGTAATATCAGATTTGTTTGCTCTTTCTGCAGTTCTATCTAAAGTGACTAGAGAAAGCCTGTGTAAAAATCAATGCCTACTAGACTGAGGCCAAGAGTGACAGCTTTTGGAGCTCTTGGGAGGAAGTGATATGTTTTGCTTTTTGAAGTTGCTGTTTTCATATTGCAATTCTACTCTTGTATGACATTCTTAGGGAAAAGAAATGAGCTTATGAAATATTGGCAAAATAACTCATTTTCTTTTTTTCTCCCTTCAGTTTTGGCATCACTTAAGGGAAAAATAGGAAGGTATATTAAGGTTAGACAAATAAATCTGTTGATTATTATAAGGTAGATATTGATGATGGCTTTGCCAACAAATGTACCAGGCTACTACAAATGATCTCCCCAATTTTACTGTCATATTATTAATATATTAAGGAATCCGACAGTGATCAAAACAAAAACTCACTAAGTTTATTATACCTGGAGTAGTGCAGTGCACTGATTGGATGACCGTGCAACAATCAGTAAAATGGTGGAAACAGGAGAACTGCCAGTGCATTGTGTCCTGGAATTCTACACTACTCAGTCTACTATTACAAACAATAATGGCTCAATTCTTAATTGTTTTTACAACACACTCCATACTGTTTACTCTGGTATTCTTAGCTCCCTGCTAGAATCGCTATATACTATGGTAATCTGTACCCCTTCCAACCTATATATTTTCAGGACAAGTGGTATTGTGTGTGGGACAGTTTAAAGTCTTAAAATGCAGGACTATCCTTAAACATTTGGGACATGTGCTCATTCTGTAGATTCCACTGATGTGTATAAAAAGTGGCCCTTAATGAAATGCAACTGTTTATGTTGGTATTGACAAATCTGGCCCCACCCTTTGCAAGCATAACCTCTTCTGTTCCTCAAACCCGGAGGATGGATTTTTTTTGGGTCTAAACATCCTTAGCATTGCTTCCTTCAGAAGGGAAGTAAAGCCACTGGTTCCGTGTCATAGATTTTGGCACATAAAAGAACCTCTGAGCAAAATTTCCGATCTTTCACTCCCAATATAGAATGGGACGCTAAGAACCATAGTAGTTAAAGGGTGTCCATAAATAAAACTCAGTTTTTAATTTCTTCTGTTCTTTGAGCATAATTCTAGCCACTGGATTGGAGGTGCTTTACCTCCCCCAAAATATAACCAAACTCCTGAAGGGTAACATTACAAGCTAGTAGTCCATGTTCTCAC
The DNA here is from genome assembly GCA_030765065.1 of Deroplatys truncata. Lineage (NCBI taxonomy): Eukaryota > Metazoa > Arthropoda > Insecta > Mantodea > Mantidae > Deroplatys > Deroplatys truncata. The sequence goes on along the minus strand of CM060976.1, from coordinate 60,916,764 downwards.
TACTGGAGTACTGTTAAAGTACGTTGAATACAGAGGCATAGAGTTTGTTGAATTTTTGCATAAAAATAAAGTATGAGGGTGGTCTGAAAAGTTTCCGACTAATAAAGATACAAGACATTTTTTCAGATTTTTTTTATTTTTTTTTATTTTTCAACATAGTCTCCTTGTAACTTCTCCCAGCGATGCTCCCATCTCTGTAACCCGTCCAAATAGTACTCGGCGTTTTTCTCTGTAAAATAATTGTTCACGAAGGTGATTGCCTCTTCATTTGACGAAAATCTCTGTCCTCCGAGCGCAATTTTCAGATGAGGGAACAAAAAGAAGTCGCTTGTGGCTAGATCTGGTGTGTAAGGCGGATGGTCAAGCAGTTCAAACCGTAATTCGTGGATTTTCGCCATTGCAACCGCTGAGGTGTGAGACTTGTCTTGGTGAAACAGGATTTTCTCTTTCTGCAAATGTGGCCGTTTTCCCGCAAGTTCTGCCTTCAGCTTGTCAAGTAATGATGCGTAGTATGCTCCTGTAATGGTTTTTGCTTTTTGAAGATAATCGATTAATATAACTTCATGACTATCCCACTTTCCCAGCCGAAAAAACAGTTTTTGCTTTTTTTGGAGCCGGTTCCCCCTTTGCAGTCCACTGTTTGGACTGTATTTTTGTTTCGGGCGTATAATGGTGTATCCAAGTTTCATCTACAGTAATTAATCGGCGCCAAAACTCGGATTTATTGCGCCTAAACTGCGCCAACAGAGCGTTGAAAATGTACATTCGAACACGTTTTTGGTCAAACGTGAGCAAACGCGGCACCCAACGCGCGGACAGCTTTCTCATGTCTAAATGTTGATTTAATATGTGACAAACACGTTCTTTTGACATGTTCATAGCTTCTGCTATCTCTCTCACTTTAATTCGGCGGTCGTCTAGCACCATTTGGTGAACTTTGGCGATGTTTTCGTCGGTAGTTGCAATTTTTGGATCCCGAACGTTCATCATCTCCCAAGCTCTTACGGCCACGTTTAAATTCAGCTACCCAAAATTTCACTGTGGTAAATGATGGTGCAGAGTCCCCATACACAGAATCCAACTCATCTTTGATTTGCGTAGGCGTATTGCCTTTCAAAAACAAATATTTAATGACAGCTCGATACTCGATTTTGCCCATTTTCATAAAAACACTCACATCACCTCACTCAAACGATTGTTACATAACAAATGAGCGTCCAAAATGGTTGAAACTTTGGTGAGTAACTGTCAACAGATGAACAACGAAATTCACTAGCTTTTATTTACGAGTGCTGCCATCTTCAGTCGGAAACTTTTCAGACCACCCTCGTATAATGTAATAAAAATATTGGAATAAAGACAAAAGTTGGAAAGTTTTTGTGTTTTATTCCTTTAATACATTAAACCTTGTATTTTCCTGTTGTACTACCAGTTTCTTAATGATGGTTTTCTTATAGTCACTTGATGGCGGCAATAACGCTAACCTTTGTCTCCATACAAGCTGATGAGAGGTCTCATATAAATGTCATAACTAATCCAATTTAACGACACAGGTAAATAATTCTTCACCTCCTCCTCTAGAAGGTTGAATTATGCTGTATTGTGTACCAATCATAGGTACTCTTTAGAGGTGATATCTGAACCACCCCTTCATTTCACATTAATTATAACATCATTCATTGGTTCAGTTTGGTGTCCCTGAATAGTTTTTCAGGCTAGAGTCACATAGAAAACTGATACTGGCTGGGTGGAGTCAAAGGTTGGTTACATCAAGGTGGAAACCTTATGGAGGTTGTTGCGATCTAGGTGAATGGACAATTTTTTATGTATTTAAAGAAGGTTACAGAAAAAAAGACAATATATTGCAGGTTTCACTTACTGAAGGGAGATACCAGAATTCAGCTCTGTATTTATGCATGGGCCACATGGGCCTGGGCCCAGAGGGGCAACATTGAGGAAATAATGAAAAAACAAATATATATATACATATACATACACACACATGCTGAAAATAAATTTTCATATGCGCTAAACAAGAGTAGTGATGGTAGCAGGTGAGAGGGAAATTGTAGGTAGACAGGTGAAGATCTTGCGTGCATGGTGCAACTGGCAACCTTGCCTTCTTGCATGCTGCCCTATGTTGTTTTTGAGTGGCGTCATGTGGACAGGTGACAGACAGAAAAATTGTTTGGCCCATGGGTGTAACAGTACCTAAATACGGAACTGTCAAAATTTAATGTGTCCAGAACAGCTGACAGAGTTGACTTATTTATTGTTAATGTTGAATATGCAGTAATTTTAAATGCAGTTAGGAAGGTACACACTAATTAAAGTCTACAAATTACAGCAAATTATTGCATGAAATATGCTCTTTTGCAGGTCCTTATGCATGCTGCAAGAAACTTTGCTCTACAAGAACATGCCATTGAAAATTCTGAATCAGTAAGTATGAAATTAGGATTATTACAAGTATTAGGGCAGCATGTATGAATGATAAGCCATATTCCCTCCTAATGCCATACAGTAATTGGAATTTTTCATATATAGTTTGGGCTGACAGAATTGTCAGCCATCTCTAACCAATGGAATTGCTGCCGAATTTGCACATACAGGTGCTCAGACTGATCACAGGCTTGTCTAGAACATTTCCTTATAAACACTTACACGTAGTTCTATACATGTATTTTTCTGTGATTTATTACATCTGGTGTACAATTTATCCAAAAACCAAACACATGTATGCAGGTCCAATTGTAATTATGACATTTTAATTATAATGAAAGAAAATAATACTTAATATTCTTCCTCTATTCATTGCATTTGAGAGCTCCTGCTGTATTTGAACATGTTAAGTGCTTTTTCCTCACATAGCATTTTGTTAAATGAATCGTTGAAACAATGTCCCATATCAAAATGAGTGGTCAAGGTTGTTAAGGTATGGACTCATGAACATATCTACGGTTCACACCCTGCCAAGATTGTCCTCTCTGATTCCCTCAGTCCTCTCAACTGGCAAATACTGGGGAGGTACCCTGAAATTACGCCTGCAATGCTTCCATCCCAAATTTCTTTTTCCAATTATCATTTCATGTATGTGTCCACCACCTGTGGGCATTAAACAGTGCCAGAAAGAAAGAAAACAAACAATGTCTCCTTGGTTAAGAATGGGACCTCGATACTCAGTGGCATCAAAATATGTCTAATACTTCAAGATTAACTGTTTATTTTTCAATTTTTAAGTTTTGTATTATTGAAAGTTGTTGTGTTTAACTTTATGCTAGGTGAGGAATGAGAGACTTCATGGTATTGCCTTGCATGTGTCCCCAAAGAGTTGCTGGACTTTAGTTCTTATAGACCTTAATTGCATTTCCTGTGGGTGAATGAATGCAACACTCCATAGACGCTTGTGTCTAAATGAAAGCATACAAAACAAAGGGAGAAGGAGTAGACATATTCATGTAACATGTAGTGTTAACTGAGTTGTGAATGAAGCTGATGTAGCTGACACACTAAATCACGTTTCTGCAGTAGCCTGGCTTGGTGACTCGCTCTCAGCCATTACATTTACTTGCTCAGTGACCAAAATATGTGAATCCAGCAGAAACAAATCAGAACTTATAAAGTGAGATAACACAGCTAATGGAAATATTTGTTATTTCTTTCCTTTCCTTAGTTTGTGTTTATGCAAGTCAAATTTTTGTATTAAACATGTATATGCTAATGTATGAGGGTGGGTAGCAGAGAGGCTTAATACACAAACTTACAATGTTTCAAGTGTTATAGCTAATTATTTACTACCAGATGAAAAAATACATATTATGTGGTAGTTGTGAATAGGGTAGGATGGTGTAACACACAAAGAATATTTTTAGTTGTTTGTGCATGTAAAATATGTATCGGTTTATATTTTCAAGATTGCAGAATAACAAGGAATTGCTAGAAAATCCTTTAAAAGAAAGTTTTAGCGCAAAATATAGTTAATATAAAAAGGGAAGCAAAGAAATTATTATTATTATTATTATTATTATTATTATTATTATTATTATTATTATTATTATTATTATTGTTGTTGTTGTTGTCGTCAGCATTGATTAACAATGGGAATATACAGGGTGGAAGTGAAATAAGTGTGCATATTCAAAGGAATGATAGATTACTATAGCAGGAAGAAAAATGTTTGTGACATTTTGTAATTATGTGCATAGTTAATTTATAAGCGAGGTACAAAGTTTGCAAGTTAGGGAAGCGTTGCAGAAGCCTAGAGATGTCAACAAACAGAGGTGAGGGCTCTTCCACTAGCATGTAAACATAAAAAGAAGTAGGGGTGAGAGCTTGAGATTTTTATATAAACAAACCAGCAGGTGTGCAGGTAACCTTTCACTTCCTCGGTGCCGTGTATTGGTAATGACTAACGATTATGAAGACTCAAAGTCAACTGTCAAATTATGTAAAGCAGTATGCCAAAATACTGGTCTCTGGTCTAAAGTTCCTAGCCATATGCATACCTTCTAATTCATGATACTAAGAACTTAGTAAAAGAATAATGTACTGCCTTTGTTTTTGCTATTTCTCTTATAGCATTATTTCATTATGATTGACAACATTGTTTACAGTTTGGTGTCACAATGAATGAAAATAAATCAGTGTTACTCTGCAAATGATGTAATTATTGTTTCATGTAAATATCAAAGTACCTTTAACAACTGCAGATATGTGAGCTGGCTTCATCTAACAGCATCACAGCAGATGTTCAAAGTGGACACCACTTGTATGCATGCTTCATGCCTCATCTGCCAATTGCAATGCACTCGCATGAAGATGCCTAAATTATTTCTAATATTTTCAATTGCTTGGAAGATGCATTGATGAAGTTCCTCCAAAGAGCCTATTCCACCATTGTAAACTTTACTTTTCATTTCACCCCAAAAGTAAAAGTCCAGCAGATTGAGATCTGGAGATCTTGCGGGCCATGGTACAGGTCCAAATTGTCCAATCCAATAACCAGGAAAGCTTCTGGTTAAATGATGACATACTGTAACACTTATGTGAGGTGATGCACCATCATGAAGATACCACATCGTTTCTCTGGTCTGCAATGGTACATCCTACAACAGACTGGGCAAATCATATTTTAAAAATCTATGGTAGCTTGCACCTGATATACGCCCTGGAAGAATGAAAGTTCCAATGAGAACGTCTCCAATTATACCTGCCCAAACATTAATAGAGAACTTGTGTTGAAAACCCCCTTGTTTTATAGAACGAGGATTTTCACAAGCCCACTCTGCGTATTGTGAAAGTTTGTAATGCCACCAAAACAAGCTTCATCTTTAGCCATGACACTCTCTAGAAATGCTAGATTCTGCATAAACTTATTTAGTAGTCCTTCATAGGACCTCACATGTGGGGGATAATCATTCGTGAAAAACACTGTACTCACTAAATATAATAAGGGTACAGTAGTTGTTCCTTAATGTCCTTAATATAATCCAATGTGACATCCCATCATTACAAACAATGTTGCACCTGCTGCTTTGGGGTGGTTGTTCCACTAGATTTAACAATTCTTCCTCTTTGTTCATAATTTCATTAGGTTGTTGTTGACCATGAGCATGGCATCATGGCACCACACTTCCTGTGTCGCAAATCTGTTGACACACTGTAGTGAATGATTTTGTATTAGGCACATTCCTTCCTGTGCCATGAATTGTTGACACTGTAGTAATGTTTTCACATTAGGCACATTCCTTCTGGAAACCGTTCATGGTGAAAGTCATCAACCATGATTACGGCATCCCAGCACTACACTTCCTGTGTTGCCGAATCCGTTAACATATTCTAGTGAATGTTTTCACATTAGGCACATTCCTTCTGGAAACCGTTCATGGTGAAAGTCATCAACCATGATTACGGCATCCCAGCACTACACTTCCTGTGTTGCGAATCCGTTAACATATTCTAGTGATTGTTTTTACATTAGGCACATTCCTTCTGGAAACGTTCATGGTGAAAGTCGTCAACTATGATTACGGCATCCCAGCACTACACTTCCTGTGTTGCCGAATCCGTTAACATATTCTAGTGAATGTTTTTACATTAGGCACATTCCTTCTGGAAACGTTCATGGTGAAAGTCATCAACCATGATTACGGCATCCCAGCACTACACTTCCTGTGTTGCCGAATCCGTTAACATATTCTAGTGAATGTTTTCACATTAGGCACATTCCTTCTGGAAACCGTTCATGGTGAAAGTCATCAACCATGATTACGGCATCCCAGCACTACACTTCCTGTGTTGCGAATCCGTTAACATATTCTAGTGATTGTTTTTACATTAGGCACATTCCTTCTGGAAACGTTCATGGTGAAAGTCGTCAACTATGATTACGGCATCCTGGCATCACACTTCCTGTGTTGTGAATCCGTTGACATACTCTAGTGAATGTTTTCACATTAGGCATATTCCTTCCTGGAAACCATTCATGGTAAAGTCTCTGGGCTTCACATGAGTTGCACTTTTGTTTTGCCATAAATTAATATGTCCAGATATTCTGCATTCAAATACTTTGGCATGTTTGTACAGTGACCACTTTAATCTAACACTTGCCTAGCTTTGCACCCCTTTTGACATGCACTAACTCAGGTCAAGACATAACTAGTTGATGACCCTCAGAAAACAATGTTGCAAAATCATTGGAATTGTTTATGAAATCCTGGAAATATTTCAGTTAATTTTTGAGAAAATGGTTCAGTGTATGTGAAAGTTGCAAAGGAATAAATTCTTGCTTATGAATCACTCTTGCAATGTAGCTGAAAGTCAGGATCATGAGCCTAATGCTTATTGAGATAATCATCGTGTAACTGTACAGAAACACGTGCTTTTTTCATGTAACCTATGCAAATAAGAGCAATATGGTATTAGACTTTTTTACTTTATTTAACTAAGGAAACACACTGGTGAAAGCTGTGTCCTTATTTTGCTTCCATCTGGCATAACCTGTGGCATTACCAAGATAAAAAAAAATTGCTGTCAATTGGAGAATATCATACAGAAACAATTTCAGAATTGGCATACAACACAAAATTGGTTACATGCATTTATACTCGGAAAACTTCTAATAAGAACATAATTCAGTAAACAAGCTGTCGCCTTTACAGTTTTTTATAAAGTGAGTGTCAAGTATCGGTGCTCAAAAATCAGTATTAGTATCGACTATCAAGAAATAATGGTATTGTGCCATCACTACCTGAGGTGATGGGAATCTTTTTTAAGCTTTTCAAAAAGATCTATAAAAGCTTTGTGTGTTATATCTAAATGTTCATATTCATTTATTGCATCTATTTGATCATGTGTACATAATATGGAATTGTCAAAATATAAATGACATAAATCTGTCCAGATATACTTGTTAGATAACTTAATCATTGAGATTATACAGTATACAAAATATCAATAAGCATTTGAAAATCCATGTCAAGATCATGATTATTTACTATATATACAACTGTTCAATTATTAGCTTATTTTTCTAAATTTGCAGAGTCTAAAATGCATTTGTGGTATAAAAAAATATTTGGTTAGTGTTAAATATGGCTCTACACAGTAATTTCTGTTGAGTTTTTCTGTATTTCCCACTGTAATTTATGATAAGCCAAGAAGATATAATTATTTAAAATCAGGATGCATGTCTTTTCTGTCACTGACAAAAGTAGAGTGCCAACATCATTAGTAATACTGTGCATGTGAAATACCACCATTGCAGCTGGAGTCATTGGTGGCACTGGTAAAATGCTTGATGTGTGAACATGCTCTTGAAAGTCCATTCCTAGTTATAATTTCTTTTTTATATATGTATAAATTTATTGTTAACTTTATTACACTAATTGTGTATTACAGTTAGCTACAATAATATATAGCATATTTTGTGTATACAGAAGACATGTGTTGAGGTTACAGTTCATTAGTTGTCCTCAGATTTGTTTTATTCAGCATCTTTGACAAGGTCGGTATGGCATTTTATTTTTACTTTCTCTACCATGTACCTAGTAGATAGAGAAGGTATTGCATTCCACCCAAAAATTTGGTACTGAGATTTCCCTGGAAATACATGTTTTGAGGTCCTCAATATGAAAAAAGCATTTTTAGAAAAAAGTATGTGTGTCTGTGAACAGCATAACTCAAAATCAAAAAGCCAGATCGACCCAAACTTGGTATTTAAGTTCAGTACCTTCCAAAGATGCGACACAAAGATTTTCAAGAAATCCCCCTACCTAAACTAGGTACCCTTTACATGAAATATTTTTTCAAAATTGTTGATTTTCTAAAAGAAATGTCTAATGAAATGTATTAAAGATATCTACATGAAAATAAAGTGTTTATCTTAAATTTTCTGGGAATAGCCTTTGAAGTCCTCTTCATTGGAAGGAATTTTGTATAACTGGTAAACATTAAGCAATAGATGAAAACATACTGCACAAGGAATGTAGATCTCTTTAAAACACACAGTTTATTCCAAATACCATTTTTTTGTAGCATCAGCAATTTCTGAGATATTCTTATTAATAGTTCAAATTGTTTAATTCTTAGCCATTCTTTTAAAGTCCTATCAACATTCAGTTGATTCTCGTGATTCTGTTGAAACAGTATAGAATTTTAAGGCCAGCGTATAGCATCTGTTTCTTAAACATTTGACTATTGCTGTTCCTTTTGTATCTACAATGAAATGTGTAATGCAGCTACTTCTGCAAAAGTTTATTTGGATTAGAAAGAAGTAGATATAAAAATAAGCTTTGTAAGACTAGATTGTATACCTACTAATAAAAGATAGAGGGTAGAGAAAGTAATGTGAATGTATCACATCAGATTTCTAATCTTCAATGATGTTGTTGTGGTGGTAAGTGCAGAGGAATCTGGTTTAGGAGGTTGTTAGGATGGTTGGTGAAGGATCTGTAAAGTATGTGTGGCAGGGCCCAAATGTTGCATATACAGTTGGTGTAGCGAGATCTGAATGAAGGGTAGCATTGCGGATGTACCATGGAGCATTTACTATTATTTGTAGGACCCAGTTTTGTAGTGTTTGAGTTCTCTTTACTTCTCTTTACTGTACATCCAGACTGGCCTTATTAATGAAAACTATATGATTCTCTTGAAGTGTAATGGGCACTACTCTGTAGTGCCATATTTGCAATATCTGATTAAAAGCTATATTTTTAATTAACATTCTGTTGACTAACACATCTTCTTTTAATTTTTGTTTAGAACCTAAAGAAGCTACAGCTCATATCAGCACATCTAGGGTATCAGCAAGAATCACTTCTGAAGAGTGCCATCCTGGTGGAAGAAGTTAAGGAACAAGTACGAGCAATGCAGCGATGATATTTGTACTTAAGGAAATATTTGGTTCATAAGAAGCTTTTTTCTTAAGAACTTTTAAGTCTTTCACTTTCTTTACTGTGTTATTAAGGTTGTATAATAAAGGCAGCATTGTTTGAATAAAACCACGAGGATTGTGTGTATGGTTGTCACTTGCAACAGCTCAAAATGTTGTTATAAAATAAAAATTAAAAAATAAAAATAAAAATAAATGGAATCTAAGCTTTAAATCAAGGATATGAAGAATTTATTTATAACCTATAAACTCTGATTTCCACCTGTTATTGGAACATTTGCTCCTTATTACAAAAGAATGGTATACTACCAGAATAAAGTTCAGCTTTCGGTTATGTCAGTGAACATTCTGCATGTCACATACACTTACTGGAATCCATTAAAGCTTATCTATAATACCACTGCTGATAATTCCACTTGTTTACGAAGATAATATTACTCAAACTCTCAAGGCTTAAGTTTCGTATCCTGTTTCACATTTTATTGTTCTTATTTGCATTATTTCTGTATTAATAACAAACAGCACAACAATACGCTGGTAATACACTGTAATTATAGCAGGGAAAATGTTACAAAAATACAATCTCCATGTTCTGTGTCTACATGGAGATTTGATTTTATATCACATACATGTAGAAAATTAAAATCATCTTACATTGGAAATAAAATTGCAGCATGGGAGGAACACATATAAAAAAAGGAAATGAAATTAACTAAAAACATCAACTGTTATCTAGCATACAGGGAAATGAGATAGCACTAATGCTGAAACTTTAGCTGAAAATTTATTGGCATAGCGAACACTTATTATGTGGTCATGTGCAAAAATTCAACTGCCCATTTGAATATTGTCATATTGTGGCATGTGCACAGATTATAGTAATAGCTGCGTCCTCTGGTTACCCAAGTTGAAGGTTGGCAGTTTATCCGAGGAGGGGCGTTTGAGGGGAAACAGTCTCATTGGTGGGGATGGCGTTAGGACGCCAAGCTTAACGAGTTTTTTCAAGACAGTCTGTGACGAGTCTTCGCGTGAGCTAGACGGATAACTGTAACATGGCGTCCTCGCCCCGGCAGACACATGGGTAAGCACATATAATAAATCTTCTAGTTGTTCATTTCCTTGACTTTTTAATTATGGTAGTATAGAATCCTTGCCTCTCCCTTCAGCCAGGAATTATGTTAGTGTAAGAATATTTGTGAATTTAACTTTAGCTGCGTCCCTTTGTCGGTGCCTCTAAAATTAAAGTTTCTTTTGTTTGAATAACGATCCCTCTCGCAGCGAGTTGCCCTCCTCTGTAGTTAAATAATAATTAAATAGTGAGGTACGCGACAATATATCATATTAGTTCTGACATTGCCAAAAGTAAAATATATAGAAAGCAGAAAATAAAAATATATATAATATTAACAAGTCTTCATATTTATACAAACATTTTTCTATTATAAAATTATAGAAAAATTAAGTCGGTGTTGCACCCATACATGTTTTTCGTCGTGACCGGTTTCGAGAGCTACTTGATCTCATCATAAATGTGGCTGACTGGTTCCTTGTGGTGTTGTACGTGTGTGTTTGTGTGTGGTGGCATCTGTTGGATAAATGATGAATTTTCATAGTGGAACAGTCAGTCACTTCTGATAATGGGAGCAAGTAGCTCTTGAAACCGGTCAAGAAGAGAAACATGTAAGTGATATTAATTGTTTCAACTCCAACTCAATTTTTCTATAATTTCAAATTCACATCACTGTTACTAGCTTATCCATATATTATATAAATGGTTATTTGCTTTGAAATTGCTTTGTTCCATTTAATGCCTTAATTGTTGATAGTTTGTTATATGAAATATGTCCCATTATAAAAACATCCTCTTCAGTCAATTTCTTGGTAGTTTGTTCCCTAAAATAATCAAGCAAGGTGACTTTGCGGTAAGTGTGAGGTTTGTAGTTCAAATCCTGCCAGGGCCATCCTCCCTAACTGAGGTTTTTTCCAGATTTTCCTCAGTCCTCATAAGTGGCAAATGCCAGTGAGGTACGCTAAACTTAGGTCTGGAATGTTTCCTTTCCCAATTATCATTTGATTTCATATATCATCTGTGTCTACACCTGTAGTGCCATATGTAATTGGAACAGACTTTAAACCCTACTGCTTCCCTAAAATAATCTTTGCTATGCCTACTGTTGAAGTCATGTATATCATTATTCTTCTTGTTCAGGTTATTTACAACAAAGAGAATTGATAGCAACTGTTTTAAATTAAAAAGTACCTAGTGCACTACTTCCAGATCTGTTCAGATCTCTATGCCATATGATAGGTGTGGGTAGACCCCATAATAAAGTATTTTTTGTAGATTAAAATCACCCTGTGGTTTAAGGTGCTTTATTAAACATGTGGCTGTGCTCATTTTTTTACATATGTGATCAATATGAGTAGACCATATCAGATTATTCATCATGTGTGTACTAATGTCTTCGACCTCCTGGTGAATGAGGTTGGTAATGTGTACGTTCTGAGGGTCTTCTCCTGACCTACAACTGTCCTTATGATAGTTGACAAGCGCATTTGCTTTGGCTTGAGGTTCATATACAAGGCCTTGGCTACCTTGAAGTGGGGAGTCATACTGATTTCGTTGGCGATGAAGGTTCGTGGCTATCCTCCAGAAGTTGCCATCTTAAAGGTCTTGCCGGACCATCGTGACCTCCCACTCTTGCACTCTGTGCTTGCGCTGATGATCACTGAACTCGGTGTATGTGCCACAGTACCTCTCGATTGTGTGTCGCCTGTGACTGATATAGTCTTCAGGCTGCCCAGGAACGCCAGATTAGGAGCTCTAGGTCTAGTGGTAGGACCTCTGGATGCCGAGGAGAAGGGATTGCATGGTGAGGTTGTGAGTTGTTCGCATTATTGTAGTTGTGAAGGATCCTATCTTCAGGGAGGATATGTTGGTTATCCTGGGTTTGGGTGGTATTGATGCGCTGAGGCAATCCTTAACACATTCTCAATTAATTTCTTTGGAGTGACCTGAGAAATCATGCTGGCAACCCTAGTTTTGATTTCTGCCTATACTAAATTGTGGTCGGAATGTAATGTGTTGAGTGACATGAGCATGAAATGCAGGGGTAATGGCTGATGATCATAAAGTCGATGACAGATGATACTCCTCTACGTTTTGGATGGTGTGTGGGTTGCCTGGGACCCAGTACTCTTAGCTTTTGGTCCCTGCCTCATGCAAATGAGTGCATTGCCTCTAGGATTTGCCTGAATGTCAACGCTGGTACTTAGCATTAAAGTCACCCACCAAAATGATGCAGGGAGAAGCGCCAGGATGGATCAGTAACCAGCAGGTACGAACAGAACAGCCTACCAGGTGGATGGTATAACACCTATTAGAGCCTCCGTAACTCGGGAGTTCCATACACACTGCCGTCGTATCAAGGGTTTGAAGGGGATTGTTTGTAACCACGTTTGCCTCACCAGTACAGCAGTGCTACTCCCTGGGCGGGGCACCCGTTCGCTGTGAAGACAAACGTATTGATTTATTTATGATATTAGACGGAATTGGATTTCAAGACGCAAATGTGTTTCCCCAACTAGTATGAGGTCCAGGGTATATTGGACAGCAAAGTGTTGAAGTTCATCCTTTTGATCCCTCCATTGGCATTCTAAACAACGAATCGGAAGGACGCACGAGACGTAGCTCCGTCCGCCATTTTGAGTCAATGATGTGAGGTTGAACAAGAAGGTGAGGTCTTCAAAGAGCATCAATGCCTTGATGGTGGCATGCTTTTTTTGTAGGAGCGGCCCCACATACGCCGTCTCCGGTGACGATTAGCATTGCGTTAGCGTTAAGTTTATGCTAGCTGCCGGTTTATGACGGGTCGGGTAAAGTGGTGTGCCCGGAGAACAGCCATGGCACATGTCCCTGGCAGCCACCCTGGAATTGGAGGAGAAAGGTAAGGAGTGTTTTGGGGATTTCTTTATTTTGAGTTCACTTTGGTAATCGTCAATTAATTGTAATCGTCGTGTGGTTGACTCTGGGCCAAAGCAAGATGTTGCGATGCCTTGCAGGGTGGTGGATGTTGTTCAAGGTTGTAGAGGATCCGAGTGGGTTGTTTTTAAGGTTACGTAGTGTGTTCAGTAGTTGCTCAAGTTTCTTGAAGTCGGTGTGACATTGCAGTATCTGCTCACGACACGCAGTAACTGAGGTCTCGAGAGCGCCCGGCCTACTGGTTCGGTGGTCGCAGTCAGTGACAATCTGTCTCTGAATCCTCGAAATATTGCTCTGTTCTATATAGCTTGCGCTGTATAGACGCGAGAACTTCCGAGTCTGCTTTAGTGGCTATGTCCTGGACGGTAGTCTGGATTTTTGCAAGTCTGGTTGTGGCTGCGGTGAACCGTCTGGTAGTAGATGTTGTTTTGCCTCTACAACTGCGAGGTGCTTTAGTTGTTGCGTCCCATAGAGATTAGACCCTGTTGTTGAGTGTGAAGATCTACTATATGGCGGCGGTAACGGCCTGGAGGTCGTCCATGCCTGCCAGAATGGCAGAGACGGAGTCCGAGCTGGACGGAAGTCACTAGGCGGGAGAAGGTGCGCTGTGGAAATGTTTGGCGGATGAGCAGCCAGTGACGAGCCCTGATGAGCGGTGGTACGCAGGGTGGCGCGTGTGCCACGGATGGTGTAGGTTGTCTATATCGATGGGTTGGTTGTGAATACTGATGATGGTGTTTAGGAACAGCCCTTGAGTAGAGCGGGTAGGACGTCTGGCCCGTGAAGTGGTCTTCGCCTTCACACGTGGTGTAGTAGCGGAGACGACGGACCAGTCATGCCCGGTACAGTCTGCTCTGATGTTGGGCAAGCCGCAGTAACGGCAACGTGACTGCACGGTGCAAGTGGACACCGTGTGGCCAAAGCGGCTGCAGGGAGTGTGTCGAGCAGTGCAGCTTGCCTTGATGCGGAATGATTGGCCTAGGGGAACTAGGCTAGTTCTGAGTGCGACGGTATAGTGCTCCACGATTGAGGAATGTCAAGATGGGTCTTCAGGACGAACCTCTCTGGGAGGAGGCAGTGAACTCCAAAAACCACGGCGCTGTAAGGCAGTAGCGGCCTGTGGCATCAGCCGGTAGTGAGGGCGACCCTAGCATAAATGCGCTGGAGGTACGGCGTTGGCTCAGCGGTGGTCGGTGAATCCGGTTGAGACGGGGGAGGTGTGGTTCTGTGGTGGCGGGCATTGTTCCGTTTGTAGCAGTGAGCGGTGTGTCTGTAAGTTCCGGTTTTCGGCGGTGAAAGTTTGGTACCGACTGAAGTGGCAGCCGGTAGGCGTGGAGCCAATGTGTTGTATTGCTTTATATGATATTCTAAGTCAATAAGGCACATTATGCATTTTTACTTTCTCGACTACTTAACTGTAATAAATATAGGAAGTACCCAATGCATTCCATACGAAAATTCGATACCGATATTTCACTGGAAATACAAGTTTGGAGACACTCTGAATCCAAAGAAAGCATTTTAAGAAAAAATGAACATGTGTGAGTATATGCGCGCGCGTATATGAATATCATAACTCCAAAACGAAATGTCAGCTAAATACAAAACTTCGTTTTTAAGTTCAGTATCTTCCAAGGAACGGCACTAAGATTTTAAATAAAATACCCCCAAAATAATAAACTATCCTTTACATGAAGAAATCGTCATTTTGATTTCCTCAAAAATGGTTCTAACGACTTTTAATTAAAATACACATGTTTAAGTTATTTGCATGATAAATAAAATGCATATCTTAAATTTTCTGGGAATAGCCTGTGAAATTCACTTCATTCTGAATGTATTTTGTACAATTTGTAAACCGTAAGAGATAGGCAAAATCCTACTAGAGAGAAAATGTATTTCTCGTTAAAGCACACGATATATTTCAAGTAACATTTTGTGGCGTTAACCATTTCCGAGATATTGTTTGCTATTTGTTTGGATTTTCAAATGCTTTACACTTTTCTCAACTCCAAGTAGCTACTCGTTTCGCTTTCTTTCTTTCTTTCTTTCTTTCTTTCTTTCTTTCTTTCTTTCTTTCTTTCTTTCTTTCTTTCTTTCTTCCTTCCTTCACGTTATGCAAAGAGAACGGAGTTTCAAAGCTAGCATATAGCGACCGGCTTTGATAAGATTTGACTAACGCTTTAGCCTACTACAGAGGTGGCGAAAACGTGACCCGCGAGTCATTTTGACTCTTAGGCGCCGCTCCCTCTCTACAGCCGTCCCTTTGTTCTTCACATGCTGCTGAGTGATGCAGTGCGTATTGCATATTTGGTGACTCGCGGAAGGAAGTGTTTTCGCCACCCTTGGCCTGCTACATCCTTATACCTTCAACAAAATGTGTAAATGTATGCTAATGCATCTGTATTAACAAGAAGCAGATAGAAGAATAAGCTTCTGTAAAAATAATTTGTAAAGGAGAGGGTAGAATGCAACACGTCCTTCTTTTGCTTTTCTTTCTTTCTTCGAAATTTAACCACGTAACAGTATTCTCGAATTTTTAGAAATTATAGTTCTCTTAATTTTTTTTTTCTTTTTGTGATTTTGGCTCCTTTTCCATTTGTTTTGTTTAACCGTACCATATTCAAGGTATTCCGATGTTACCATTTTCGGTTTTCCTCCACTTTTTGCCATTTTTACACTTTTTGTCAATGTATCTCGATTTAGGAGTTTTAGTATTTTGTGATTTTTGGCTCTCTTTCCATTGACTTTGGCTATTTTGAGCTTTACGCTATTCGAGGTATTCCGACTTTAAGATTTTTCAGCTTTCCTCCATTTTTTCGATTTTTTTTTAGTTTTTGCCATTTTTAGACTTTTCGTTAATTGAGGTATTCTCGGCGTAGTCATTTTTAGGGGTTTTAGTTTTTTTCGATCTTTGGCTCCCTTTCTATTGGTTAGCCAGTTTTAGGATTTTGAATATTCCAATTTTTACCACTCTTCGGTTTCTCTTCCATTTCTTCCATTTTTGAAGTTTTCGTCAATGGGGGTATCTCAATTTTGTCACTTTTATGCGTTTTAGTTTGTTTTTATTTTACAATTTTTTGTTCTTTTTCCATTGGTTTTGGCCATTTTGACTTTACTGCATTGAAGGTATTCCGATTTTACAACTTTTAAGTTTTTCTCCATGTTTTCGAATTCATTTTGCCATTTTTACAGTTTTCGTCAATGTAGGTGAAGTTGTCCGTACTCATTGAATTACTTTATATATTCAACACCTCAGAATTCGGGTTAAGGAGATGGATGCTGTGTCGATGATATAGAAATCTTGAAGGGTGGGGAGTGAAGCTCTGGGTTTTATGTCGGGGTATTTTACTGCTGCTGCTGCTAGTCGGAGACTCTCTTTCTAGTAAGTTTTTAGGGTGTGGGTGCTTCCTGGGTTAATTTCAAACTACTGCAGCAAATACACTCTTCGACAGTTTATTGTGTACTTTATTCCCTGAGATTATCCATGCTTGCCACCGTTTGTGTCAGTAGTGGCACTGTGTTTATCTTGAGCGTGTACCTAATTTATATGTTCTTGGTTAGGTTACACAAAGTTGCTGGATCATCCCGGAACGTAAATATACTCGCGCGTTTTAAGTGCGGTCGCTTCACTCTTTGCCTACGTTCGGCACGCGGGAGACACCTGCGCGTCTTAACGCAAACAAGTGCATGTTCAGAGTATCTCCACCGGATGTATGTTCAGGATAGTCGTTTTTTACGTCTTGACTTCCCCGGGTGTATTTTCAGAGTGTCCTTCCTTGTAAGTTCAGTTTTCTGCCATGTTAATATCTCCCATCCTGCTTAATTTTAGGTTTATAGGCAATCATGGACATTTTCGCTGCTTTTAATTGGTTATTTATCGTTTTATGCGCGTTCTCATGCAGGAGAAAGCTTCTCACGCCCAACAATTATTTTATGCGAATGCACGTATGATTTTCTTATAAATTAAGCTACTCACCTATTTTCGATGTCACGTACATATTCCTTACAAAAGGTTTCGTTTTCGTCTTGCGGGGAGGCATATTCGCTTTGGAGAAGGTGTTTTATGTAGGTCAAACCTTCTCTTGGGTTTACACTTTTTAATTAAATACGGTCTATTTTGTCGGTGCAGTCAAATTTTCTATTCTCACGGGAAAATATTTCTTCTAAGCTAATACTTGGACATAATAACTTCATTTATATATAAATTTCATAATTAGTTGTTTGTTATAATATATGTATTTATACTTTATATCTAGTTGGTCATTATATCGTGCTTGTAATATAAGTTTTATGGATGTGAAGGACTGTCTCATCTGCCCTCATGAGAAATTTATGGTCGTATTCTGGAATACGAGGATAAAATTCTCATCATATCTCATTGAGGAAGCGGTAGTATACTACATTTCTTTATGAATATTTGTTATTTACCTCATACGCTACTTAGTACCCTCTTATTTGTTGTTGACGCGGCATCGTCGCGTATTGGTGTTTGTCCCGTGAGTGTGGTTATGTGTGTAATTGGCGAGCGTGTAAGTACAATTACATCATTGTACACAGTAAATTAAATATCTCTTGGCTGACACATTGACAAAGTCTTTTTACCCTTGACTATGCATATACATATTACATGACTACCCTCACGTTGAATTTGAACTTCCATCCCATTGTTACAACTATCTTTTGTATTAGTGTCATTTGCCTTCCTTCTCGGGATTACAACAATAATACATCTATTTAGTTTTGAATTCCCGCATGGAATGTTTATTTCTCATCGTATGCTCAAATGACGTGGATGGCGCCTTTCTGCTCCTCGGTCGCGCATCTCACTTTACCGAGCTAAATTATAATGTGTATTTATTTACACTTATATAACTATTTATGCTTAGCAACTACACGCGTAACTTAATGTGTGAACTTCCCTTTTCTCACCCCTTGGTAATGTTATTTCCGGAGATAGCTTTAACCGAACCGGTTTGATTTCTCTAGTGCAGCGTACAATGAGAATTATTAATTTACTTCCCCTACTTTCACTGCCTATATTTTGATGCATCCTTGAATTGAATTTAGTTTTATTTATAGACGCTTCATAACTGCCGTGGTCCTTAGCGTCCCATTCTATATTGGGCGTAAAAGACCCGTAATTTTGCTCAGAGGCCTTTTTATCAGGCTTGAGGTTCTTTTACGTGCGGTAAATCTACGACACGGTTTTACTTCCCTTCCGAGGGAAGCCAGACTAAGGATTTTTACGCCCGAAAATATCTATCGTCCTCCGCCGGGTTTGAACCCGCGACCTCGGGAACTAGAGGCTTGCATGGTAACCACTACATCAAGGAGGATGACTTGATGCCTCCTTAAATGGGGTATCAAACATATTTTGTATTTACCTAACAGTTTCCTGGTCCTTAAGTCCTGGAGTGTGTACATCCTATCTTCTACTTTATCTATTATTCATTTGGTCCTTCCATATCATGTCCAATCTTTTGTATTCCTGTCTTGCTCATGATGACTTGTTGAAGTTCGTCATCAACACTTTAGCATTCACTTGAGGATCCCAGGTATGCAGGTACCTTCTTTTCTTTGCCTCCCATTTCTCTGCTTTGTCCTTGAGTCTGCAAAGGTTGTCGTGTTCTCTCTGAGTCTGTTTCGCTTATTATAGGCAACGCGATAAGGATCCCTTCAATTATGTGGTCAGGTAAGTTTCCTGTCATCAATTGTTTTGGCGAGTAGCCATGATTAGGGTTAGTCGCGTTATTATACCCACTGTATATATCCCACGTTTTGGGCCAGGCTGTATGTTTTACGTGAGTAAGGATTCTCAGATACGATTTCATTGTCCTTTCATACGGGGTTCCCTAGAAATGGTAATTGCTTATGTGATATAACTTCACTCCTGCTTCTCGGAACTTATCAATAAAATTTTGCCCATGATGCACAGTAGTGTTGTCTACTAATATTGCTATGATTTGGCCGAATTTCGGTGTATAATCGGGACTACTTTGTTCACACAACTGGCACTAGTAAGGTTTTTAAGTGGGTATAGGGGTCACAAATTTAGACATCGCATCAACTAATACGAAAATATATTGAAGCCGATCCGTGCCTTCGTAGTGGACCACGTGTATCAGCTGCAATTGTAATGGCGAAGCCTCTTAATATACTAGGATGTGATGGCCTATCAAAGCGAAAATGTAGCGGCTTTGCCTTCTGGCATGTTTCACAAGTGGCGACTAACTCTCCCACTTCCGGCCGAGCTTTGGGATATATAAATGTTCGGCTATAACTAAGTTTGTTCTTTCCACACCTGCGTGTACGAAAGCGATGTGGCAGGCCTAAATAATTAATTTCTGTTATGCAGTGTGTTCCTACCCTGTGGACAAAAGGCAGACTTTCCTTTCCTTAGGTCGAGATAGATTTTGCAATATGTACAGGTCATACACGGCCGCCAGATATCTTAGAATGCCCGGCATATAGTGTTTTCCTACCCTGTGGACAAAAGGCATACCGCTAACCCTCAAGCGAGCAAATATTCCAACAAGCTGCAATAATTGCAACCAGGAAAATAGGTATATGATTTGCAAAAGAAAAGCCAAGCTCAATGCTCCATTTCCGATTGCATTTCTTCAAAGGAACAGACAAAACAATTTATCGTTTCAGGTAAATTTAACGATAGCCAACTCAGTTATTAGCGGTAACATAGTGTTTTACATACAGGAAGTATTGCATTCCACGGAGAATTTCGAAGTCAGATTTCACCGGAAATACATGTTTTATGACTTCCTGAATAAAAAAAAATTAGAAAAAAATCCGCGCGCGCGTCAGTTTGTCTGTGAGCAGCATAACTCAAAAATGAAAAGTCGGCAGTTGGAAGTAAGTTCAGCTTCCTACAAGAATGCGACTCGAAGATTTTCAAGAAAATACCCCACCCCAAACTACCTTCACATCGTTTTTTATTTTCTCAAAAATGGATCTAGAGATTTTGACTAAAATGCCATATACATGACAATAAAATGTGTCTTGAATTTTATGGGAATAGCCTGTGAAGCCCTTTTTTTCGGAAGGAATTTTGTATAATCTTGTATCACTGATTAATGTTAAACGATAGACGAAAACCTGCTGCACCAAAGATGCAGATGCCTTTAAAATACACAATTAATTTTAAATTACTGTTTTTGTGCCATAAGCCATTTCCGAGATATCCGTTATTAATGGTTCGAATTGTTCTGATAACGTCCTGTCGATATTCAGTTGTTTCTCGCGATTGCTTGCAAAGATCATGGAATTTTAAGGACAGCGTATAACGTCCAGTTCTTAGACATTTGACTATCACTGTTCCCTTTGTATCTACAACGAAATGTGTAATATAACTATTTCTGCAAAGGTTTATCTCGATATGAAATAGATAGAAAAATAAACTTTCTCAAGGAAAGTTGGTATAAACGATAGAGGATAATAATAATGATAATAATAATAATCATCATCATCATCGTCGTTGGAGGATAGAGAAAGTCATGTAAATTTACGCATAAGATTTTTTTTCCTAGTCATTCAAAGAGAACGGAATTTCAACGCCATCACATAGCGACCAGAGTTAAAAGATTTGACTTTCGCTTAAACCTACTGTATTGCTCCATTCCCATTGTACCTACAAGGAAATATGTAATAAAACCATTTCTGCAAATGCTTAGTTACATGAGTATATGTAACAGGAAGTAGACAGAAGAATAAGCTTGTATAAGGATACTTTGTTGAAGAATGGGTAGAGAAAACCATGCGAATTTAACACATAAGGATTTTTTCTAATAGGAATAAATCACAAAATGATACTACTTTAAGATAAAAAGTACACCATGTTTATGTCAGCTCCACTTGAAGTTGAGTCATTCTTAGAGTAATATCGTACTACGCATTGAAACGCACAAGTTTAGTGATAAAAGAATCCGGGGTGTGTTTAGTGGATAATCATACGTAAACCTCAAGGAGCGTGCAGCCAACTCACGAAGGAGGGCGAGCTTGAAATACCGTCGCAGAGGAAGCAATTTTGAATCTTGTAGATGAACAACCCAACAGCAGTAGTCGGGCAATAGCTGCATGGTAGGCGTGTCCCATTGGTTTGTTCTTAGGGCGCTGAAGGGACAGTTATTCCGATCGTATCATAACCAACATGTACAGTGTCTTACAGAGCAGATTACGCACCTAGGCCGGCTGTCTCAAGTGGTTCCTAGAATAAGATGCAGATATGCCACAATTAAGTATGGTAAAAGACGAAGCTACCTTTACAAAAATGACACTTTCAATTTTCGTAACACGCATACATGGGCGGAAGAAAACCCTCTCAGCACCAGGGAGCATCGCTTTCAACAGTGATTTGCTGTGAATGTATATATGCAGGAATACTCGAAACGTTTATCTACACTCATGAATCACGCGGCAGCGAAAGTTGTTTACGCGCTGACGTACTTCAGAGTTTGAAAGGGAGAGTGCCATCCCCGCTCGCAGCTACCGTTCGGCTACCGCGCGCTACACACCATTACCAACGTGTACATTTTATGTTCCCATAAACCCTAAAATATCTCTGCAGGAAATGGTCACAGAAAAAAAATGGATACAACAAATGTTCCAAATAATGAGAACTGTAATTGGTTTAAATTAATGTAATGATTTCCTTTCCACCCGGTATGTATATACAGGATGGACCATTTAAGTTGAGTACGATATCTCCAAAACTATGTTTTGCAGATAGAAATGTCTTTAATAAAAGTTGCTTGATATTATGGGGGAAAGTAAATCCTATTAGGCGTGTTTGTTTGGAGGACATTATGATAGTCATTTTAGAGTCAATTTAATTGTTTTTAATGGGAACCTACATTTTGTATGCGGGTTTCTCATTAGAAAATGGTTTATAAAAAGCTCTTTATTTTGTGATGAGGAATAAGGAAACAAAATAAAAAAAGTTGGTTCCCAATTACGAAATGTCACTTGACCCTCAAATGACCATCCATGGATGATTCAACCATTCATAGCGCTCTTCATACATAGCCATTCAGAATTTTCGGTGTTATTTACGTTGGTAAGAGAACAATTGTGAAGAGATTTATACAGATGTTGTTTAGTTTTTTTATGAGGAGTGAGAAAACAACACAAAAACATATTTCCCATTTAAAAAATTTAATTGACCCAAAAATAACCATTATAAGTCCTCTAAATAAAACACGACTGATGGCATTTACTCTCCCCCATAATATCAAGCAACTTTTATTCAGGATATTTCTTTCTACAACGCTTAGTTTTGGAGATACTATACATTCTCAACTTAAATGGTCCAGTCTGTACACACACACCCACACACACACACACACACACACACACACACACACACACACACAAACACACTGAAACTTGTTATAAGTACCACATGAAGTATTATATGCCAACAGCTATTCATAACGTAATGTTCGTCTGAAAAGAAATTAGCTTATACATGTACGCACTGATACTTGTTAAAATATTTATATACCATCAATTTTCACAAGCTAAGCACTTATCTGAAAATAAGTTTAAATAATAATGTAAAGTATTGTTTCTTCTTTTATTAGTCTATGGAAAACACTTGCACAGGAAAAACTTAATTCATCTTAACACAAATTTTAAGCATGTTCTCGTTGAAAAAAAAAAACCCAAAGCAATAATGGAATTGACTATTTATATCTTAAGTAACATAATATTGCATTGTGGAAAACAATCTTTCGGCTCTAATTGTTTTGTTGAAAATGCGTTTCTTTCATTTTTTGACATTATTAACGAAATGTACACTCGGTACCATATGTATTTACTAATTCTTGAAATTGCACAACATACTGTTTCCTTTTCTTTAAATAAATGTTTCCTTCTTCCTTATATGAAAATATACGTTTTATACCTATTTTCTTAGGAAATTTATGCGCAACAAAAAGGATTTGCGAGTAATTCGGATTCCAAATTAATACGTAACAAATGCAAGAATTCTTTACATCTCTCATGCCTGTATATTTGACTGCATGCTTAGTTACTTTTACGTCGCAATGTTACTCCGCTTGGATTTCCTACGCGATCATTTCAGCCCCAATGTTGGTTATTACTATATCACGGCCTTCTTTGACTACACAACATCGGTATGCATTCAGCGCCACGGTTATATGAGTTATAAGCTGCTATGCCAGGTTCTCGAGCATCTTTCCATATGAGGGAGAATAGTACACAGCTTTTGGAAAAGAAAGGTGAGTTGTGAATAACAGGAAGGGAGTACAATGTACATAAATACAAATTTTGAGGGGTAGGTAGAGGTGAACGGTAGGGACAGACTGAAAAGAGATGTAACGAGCAAACGCCATGGAGAAACTAGAAGAAATTGTACCCAACAATTCTGTGCGACTACTCTTAGTATGGCGACCGCGCGCAGAACCATCGGAACTATATTCGTCGCATGCCAGCCGCTACCAACGTAATATTGCTAGACAAACAAACGTGGAACACACACACACACACACACACACACAATTTTGAAATGCGCATTTCGAATAAGAGAAGAACCCGTATAACCAATGGATGTCACACTCAATGAAGACACGCGTAAAATAACTAATGCGTGTTTGCTGTAAGGGTAAATAAAAAGAGAAATGTGCATAAACATGGGATAACGCAGGTGAGTTGTGTGCGAAAACAAAACACGTAGATGAAGCCAAACATAAATGTTTTAAGCAAAGCATACAAACTACACAATAAATATGCCTGAAATTTTGGAAAAATCTGCAATATATGAAGTTTAGAATTGTCATGTTTTTAAAATTCATTTTTACTTATGCTTTTTATCATTCATTCTACCACGTACCTAGTAGGTAGAGAAGGTATTGCATTCCACACAAAAATTCTATGCAGAGATTTCAACGAAAATACATATTTTGAGGCTCATTGAATGAAAAGAAAAAGAACTTTACTTGTTCTACCACGTACCTATAGGCAGAGGAAGTATTTCATTCTACACAAAAAATCGATATCGAGATTTCACCGGAAATACATGTTTTAAGCCCTATGAATCCAAGAAATGCATTTTTAGAAAGCAAAATTGACGAATACTTTTTCTACCTACAGGTACGCGATAGAAAAGGTTAAAAAAAAAAAAAAAAAAAAAATTGGAAGGTTCAGGGTGTCTCAAAAGATATATTTGCGGTGAAATCTCGGTGTCGAATTTTTGTATGATATACAATACCTCCTCTACCTTTTAGGTGCATGGTAGAATAAGTAAAAATTCTTTTTATTCAGGGCCTCAAAACATGTATTTCCGATGAAATCTCGGTATCGCATTTTTGTGTGGAATGCAATATCTCCTCTGCCTACTGGGTGCGTTGTAGAAAAGCTTTTTTCGTTCAGGGGGCCTCAAAACATGTATTTCCGGTGAAATCTCGGTATCAAATGTTTGTGTGGAATGTAATACCTCTACCTTTTTAGGTACGCGGTAGAATAAGTAAAAGTGTTTTTTTTTATTTAGGGCCTCAAAACATGTATTTCTGTGAAATGCAATACTTCAACCTAAGGTTTACGCGGTAGAATACGTAAAAATCAATGAAAAAAAATCGAAAGCTTTTTTATTTTTCTTGTCAGAGTTTACGTATCCTTTGCTTTAAACGTTATATATGTTTGGCTTCATCTACGTGTTTTATTTTACGGGTTATTGCGTTTCATTTTTGTTTTCGCACACAACCCGCCCATATTTCTGTGCGTTATAGCCATGTTTATGCATATTTCACTTTTTATTTACCCTTATATAAAATATGCATTACTTATTTTACACATGTACAAAACATCAAATACATCATATGCACATTTCAGCATTACCTGTGTGTTCCCTACTTGCTTAACATCTAGCGATGTTGTTAATATTACGTTGGTAGTGGCTAGTATTCAGCGAAAACACAGTTGTGATCACAGATGGTTATGATATTGGCATTTCTATAAGCGCTGCGCGCGGCCGCCATAGTAAATAGGGTCGTCGCACAGAATTACCCAACACTTATTTATAAACTGATTTAATATTACCCATGAAGATTTTTCTTCAGAAATAAATTGAGTTTTATTTATGGACGCTCTTCAATTACTGTGGTGCTTAGCGTCCCATTCCATATTAGGCGTGAAAAATAGGAAATTTTGCTTAGAGGCCTTCATCAGGCTTGAGTTATTTTATGTACCGTAAATCAATGACAGGGAACACCGGCTATACTTCCCTTCCAAAGGTAGCCATGCTAAGGATTTTTACTCCCGAAAAAAATCCATCGCCCTCCTCAGCGTTTGAACCCGCGACCTTGGGAACTAGAGGCACCCCTAGACCACGGGAGCAGTACATTTTCGTTCATTTTTATCAACTTCCACGATGAACTAAATATTGATAGGAAACATAACACTATGATTATGCAGAAATTGGGGCGATCCCAAAAATAAACGAAATGTGTTTTTACCGGTAAATAGTGTTTCGCTGATTTTGTTGGTTGAAAAATGTTCGGTAAGGAGTTGAGGTTAATTTGTTACATTTTTTGGCTATTTTGGTTTTAGGTCTTCATTGAAAACGCTGAAAAAAGTAAGAAGGAATGAAGTAAATTACCTTAAGAGTGAGTTTATAAGTAGATGTGATCTCTTAATACCTGGTTCCCGCTTGCCCGCCCGTTTTAAGTGTTGTACTTTTATAGGAAAATTGCGATATGAACACAACAAACGTAGCCATCTTCCCGCTAAAACAGACGCTGAATGGAAAGTGCCAACCTAAATAAGTGAAATCCGCAAAATAAGGAATTTCTGCAAACGTGAATCAGTCTAGTTATAGACGCGTAGATCCCTCGGCTACGCCCTGTAGTCGCTTCGCTGCTACACTCCTCTCCTAAAAAACATCCACGCTTTGAGGCTGAGGGCCCTAAATCCCTCGGCTACGCATTGAGGCTGAGTATCTTACGCCTTGAGGCTTTGGCGGCATTAGTTATTCATATGTTGCCAGGATTGCGTGAGCGCTAGATAATGACATCTGTAGGACATATAAGACATCACTTCCACCGCCGTTGAAGACCACCTAAAACCATCTTACTCGATTTTATTTTTATGTATTTATTTTTAGATATAAGCTTAGGTTTCGATTAACGGGAAGTTAAGTCGTCCTCCGTGGTTTAGTCGCGGCTGCAAACCCGGTGGAGGGCGGTTTTTTCGGGCGTAAACATCGTTCATAGCTTCATTCGGAAGGGAAGTAAAGCTGGTGGTCCCGTGCCGTAGATTTACGGCACGCAAAGGAACCTCAAGTCTGGTGAAGAGACCTCTGAGCAAAATTTCTAGTCTTTCATGCCCAACAGAGAATGGGATGCCAAGAACCATGGCAGATAAAAAGTGTCCATAAATAAGCTCAATTTGTAATATAATGGGAAGTTAGGTTTAACTTTGCTTTCTGTAATATACTATCAACAATAATGCATTGTGTTTATATCAACAAGAAGTGAAAACGAAGTACACCACTAATTCTGCACATTTCGCTTCTCATTTAGGTTGGCAGTTTCCATCGTTGTGCAGGAGCAACAAGATGGCTGTGTTGCCTTTATAATGTAATTTTGCTATAAGAAAGTAGAGCACCTAAAAGGTTTGTGCAGGTGGGCACCAGGCTTAGGACAGACAACATCCACTGCAAACAACATTTCTAAGGTAATTTAATCACTTTCCTTTCACTTTTAATAACATGTTCAATTCCTGACCAAGTAATGAAGATACACTGTATGTGCTTACAATTTTTTTTATTTCCTCAAGTGCTTTTAATTTTGAAGTTGTTTAAGTTTTTATTTGGAACGGGAAATACATATTAATTGATATTCCAATACTCACTTGTGAGGTAACTACTACCAATGTAGAACCAATATTTGGTATTTAAGATAACAGAATTAAACCTAAACCAATTTCTTTAAGTTCTCTTTGATTTGAGTCATTATCCATATGCATAAGACAGAGAGTATCCCTTAAATCACATTCACTTAGTGATGTCTACTTCAAAATATGACACTGTTGTGTTTTTTCTATAGGTAATTGAATGAAGGTTAAGATGGACACTGCAGTGTACAGTGATTATGAAATGCAAAACAAAATGAAAATCAAAGAAGACCATCTCATATTAGATATTGGTTCACCAAAAAAGGAAAAGCCTCCTATTTCAGATCCTATAATGAAGTTTAAAAGTGAGACTGCAGTACAAAGTGACATTGAAACAGAGAACAAAATGAATAGCAAAGAAGAGGGTCTGGTGTTAGATACTAGCTCACAAAATCAGGAAAGCTTTCCTTCTTCAGTTGCAATGAAAATTATGAACAGTGATGCATATGGAATGGTCTCAAAAATAGAGATTAAGGAAGAATCCTGGTGGCAGGAAAGAATATCAACAGAAGTAAAATCTCAATCAGAAGCATCTTCTGTCTCAGATCTTCTGGTGCACAGTGAAATTAAGGTAAGTTTCATAGAACAAACTAAACTCAGATTTAATTACAATTTTATGGATTGCTGAGTAAACACTTTGTGCCTACAATTCAGCTGGAAAAAAAGCCAAACTTGATCTGGTATGTAAAATGAAACAGTAGCATTAAAATAATTAAGCAGCTCATAAGTTGTGTGTGCAGATCTAGCTAGACATTTAAGTCAGAAAGGAGATTGTTGTACTTGTCGCATTCTCCTTCAGCGAGTGTATCTAAACTTGTATATAGTGGGTTATATACATTTGGGGTGTCTTATTACAGGATGGGACAAATGAGAACTTCCCTGCAACAGAATCAATAAGGTAAGACAGGCCCTGTACCCCTTATTGTTTCAATTCTTCGTTAGTGATTTGTATCTTTATTTGTTTGTCTTGCTCTTCGATCTCTTAGTGAGGAATACTCTGGAATTTTGAGCATGTCATACATTACATAGTTTGATACAAACACCAGTTACACCCCATTTGATATCACAGTAGCAAGTGGGCTGTGTACCATTATGTATTCAAAATACACCTATCCTATTTTAAGGGTGGTGATGGATGAAATTTCTATTTTGCACAATTTTAAAGCTACATACTTAATTTTTTGTACACATATTTGGTGTGTTATGTGGAACTATTTGGTAGAGTTTCATTTTTCTATGTCAGCTTTTGAATTATTGAATGTTTCTTTAAAAAAACTTGCAAATTTCAAAATGAAATTCACTCCATCACTTTTTTGAAAAAAGTTTGAATTTTTTTTTACAAAACCAGAAACTGATTCACAAAAACTTGACACATAGGTTTTGTAACATCTTAACTGTAAGGGAAATTAAAAAAAAAAAGTGATCCACATAGTAAAACTTTCAACATTTTTGCAGTCACTACACACGTTTTATTTTTTATCTCAAAAAGTACTAAGTTAATCCTGAATTCCATTCATCAGTATTTTTGTTATACTTTATAGAATGTACAGTAAGTTTCAACCTTCTAACACCTAATTTGTGGATGTAATTTTGTTTTGAATGAATAAAAGTGTAGCAAAAATTAAAGTGAGTAATAATGAGTTTAAAAGTTTGCCTGCAGTTAGCCAGAAATAATGAATGACTTGCAGACCATCCTAGAAGTGTCCAGCTTTGATATGTAATTTGTACTCTTTTTCAGTACAGGCACTGCAAATGAGTTCTAATTTATGGCATAAGCCAAGTCTTTCAGTGCCAAATCCTATATACAAATGCTTTTGATTGTGGTCATTACTCATTACACTTCAGATCCTTCACCAATGGTGACAGTAAAACTGCTGTCCACCAATATATACTTACAGTCTTCATTATTTACAGCAGGTATATGTTCACAATTATCCTCCAGCTGTTTCTGCCTTAAATTTTTCTTTTGTACACCACATTCTTGCTCATCTAACCTTTCTGACTCATGTAAATGAAACAAGATATAATTTTATGTTATACGACATCTACTGGAAGAGCTGGTGTTACCAGCTAAATCAATCATGATGGCTCAGTGACAAATCAGAAACTAACGTTCACGGAAAAAATCCCACAAAAATTGGTAAAAAAAATGCAGATTTTTTGCTTCATGCAGCGATTTCATCAGTTGCCATGCCTTCTCAGGGACATTTAAGGAGTGCAGTCCTTTAAATATGATGTAATTAGAGTAACTTCCAGGTTCTAGTGTGTAGTGCTTTAAAACTTTGCATATATGCACTTCAAACCACCTAGTATTTTTTGTTACAAATGTAAAATTTTGTCATTTTTGGTCACATTTTCATCCGTTTTCCCCCTTAAGCAAATGCACTAATCATAAGTATCAAAAGTGCACATTATGTCAAAATAGAACATCATAATCCATTATCACTATTTTAGAAGAACAAGAAACTACTTACACAATTAAGAGGGCATTGTAAACGTTCTCAGTATCACCAACCAAACATGATTTAAGAGAAATATTTTTTTCTTTCTTCCATCACTGGAAGCAAAGCTGGTGGATATGGAAGTAAGTATTTGGAAGCAAAGATCATACAGTTTTTGCAGCAGCAATGCCTGTTGTGTGTGAAGCTGCATTAATTCGATAAAAGAGAACTGTTTTTTCACAGGTGTGAAAGTGTAATCTGAATAGCATCCTTTAATTGATCCATGGTGAAGCGTAATACTCCCAGTTTATGGTTCTGCTCTTCTGGAGGTAGTCTATGAGCACCACACAGTGAGAATCCCAGAAAACTGTAGCCATGATCTTTCCTGCAGAAGGAACCAATTTTACCTCTTTGGTGCACTTTCATGTCTTACTCCAGTGTTTAGACTACTCCTTTGTTTCTGGCATGCAGTAATGAATCCATGTTTCATCTAGTGCTAAAATACGCCTCAAAAAACTGACTTGAATTTTAAATAAGTATAAACACACTTGAAAGAATTATCATTCCAACGTCTTATGAAAATACGTGCTACTCATCAAGCAGAAGGCTTTCTTGTGCCCAAAACTTTGTGTAAAACGTAGTGGACAGGAACTATTGAGGTGTTTGCAATGTTAGCCAATTCATGTACCTTGAATCAGTGATTACTGAGTATGACATGATGAATGTTTTGTTGGGTGCTTAAACCCTTCAAAAGGAAATACATTACCACACCTCATATTTCAGTTTTATTCATTTGGTCAAAAATGTGAACACTAGTTGTTTAAATTGTCACAAACAAGAGACTAATGCATCTGAAACCTTAAAGCATGCTACTAAAGGATGATATGCAATTATTATAGCAATACCAGAAGAATACCAATTAATACTTCATCAATTTCCAACTCCAAGAACTTTGCATGAGGAGCATTGCTTATGATGTGGTTGGCTACAATGACCCAAAATGTATCTTTAGATTTTATTTAGATTAATTTGGTTTCTGTGTGTCGTAGTAAATACAAAAAAAATCTGATGTGTTACACTCACATGATGTTCTCTAATCTTGTACAATCTAATTTTACAAATGCTTATTCTCCATATGCTTCATGTTAATCGAGATATCAAGATGTCAATCTTATTGGTAATTTTCTTGTAGATGCAAGGGAAATATGGTAGCTTTTAAGCGATAGTCAAATATTTTAACGCTGGTTGCTATGTGACGCATTCCATTCTCTTTGCATGTCCAGGACATAAAAAAAATGAATAACGAATTTGAGAAAAAGTATTGTAAAATTCAAGGAAATAACAAGCAATATCTCGAAAACGGTTCACTCAACAAAAGAAATGTATATGACATAAGTTGTGTATTATAACGCGACCTACATTTTTTGTGTAGTAAAATTTTGTCTATCTCTTATGGTTTACCAGTTATGCAAAAGTCGTTCACAATGAAGAATACTTTTGGAGACATTCCCAGAAAATTCGAGATATACATTTCATTTCTCATGACATTATCTTAAACATATGATATTTTCATCAAAATCGTTAGAGCCATTTTTGAGAAAATTAAAATTTTCGAAAAATGTTCCATGTAAAGGGTAGTCTGGGGTGGGGGGATTTTCTTGAAAACCTTCGTGTCGCATCTCTGGAAGATACTGAACCTAAATACCAAGTTTGGTGCTTATCCGACTGTTCGTTTTTGAGTTATGCTGTTCACAGACACACACACACACACACACACACGGACATGTTTCCAAAAATGCTTTTTTTGGATTCAGGAGGTCTCAAAACATGTATTTCCGGTGAAATCTCGGTATCGAATTTTTGGGTGGAATGCAATACTTCCCCTACTTACTATACGTAGTAGAGAAAGTAATAAAATGGATATTTAGTTGTGTTTTATATAAAGCTAAAAGGAAGCAGATTGAAGCTGCTTAGTTATAGGATTTCATCTGCTAGATAATAACAATCCTCAGTGAATACATTCTCTGTCTTCTTTTTTTAATATCATTTAATGGGAGCAATTAAATCCCGTAATACCATAATGAACTAAAGAATTTAAGAAACTCTGTTGTGTAATTCACGTGAATTTCTCTATTGAGTTTCATGAGCTCCACAAAGTAGTCTTTCAAAAGCTTATTCTTGTACCTTCTTGTCTACATGACTATAGCTCTCTCTAGCTTCTGTGGTCATATTGGAGGTTTTGGTTTGAGAAACAACATTGACTGTAGTGACTTTAATGGTGGGTTTTAATAATTTCTTTTCAACTTGGCACATACTCACATTCACGCCAAATGCCTACTTTGTCACTCTTTAGAGTGTACGGAAATAGTGTTTTAAAGAGAAATTCCCTCTGTTGCAGCTGGAATCGAACTTGTGGCCTCTAGGTTGTCTGCTTTTAATCTAGATACACTTTCATTACACATTCATTGTAGGTATAAGAAATATACCATAGGCTAAATTGGTAGACAGATTTTTAAAAGTAGACCACTATGTGATGGGTTTTAAATTTCATCGGTGGCATGCACTGGCTTTTTTACAAGGGGAAGCACTCATGTGGGCCATGATGTAGGAAGGTTTAAAAGCGTTAAAAATATCAAACTGCATATAGATTTGGTCACAAAACCTTTCTACTGCAATTAACATGAGGTATAAAATAATATATTTAGTAATAGAAATGAGAAAGAACTGCACCTGTTTTACAAATGTTAGTAGTTTTACTTGAATGTTAATTCATCTCCTGTCCTTGTTGAATTTTTCTATAAGTGTTCAATAGCACAACTCTAGTTTTCAGCTTTTCTGTGGAAAGGTTTGATATGTTTTAAAGTCTATTCCAGAATCTTCTGGAAGGTTCCCTTCTCCCTGCTTCCAAAACACTCTAAAACCTTCTGTTGAAATTTCTAAGGGCTATATAAATGAACACTTTCATGAGTGTGTGCATTTCTGACATACAAAAAGTGCTGTTCTCTGCTATGTCCAAGAGTAAAGTTCCCAATTTTTGTAAAGAAACATATAAAATGTGAGGCTTTTTAAATCTCTTGACAAAATCTCTGCAAATCTTTCTGCATAAATTATACAGCTTCATGATACCTTTTGTAAATCTTAATATAATTGCAGAGTTTTGTACTGTACATCTGAATGCTATAAGTAAATCAGGGTAGGTTATTCACGCTTCCTTGTAGACATCTTTCAGTTGTCATTAAAAGCAGTACATATAATATTTAGCTAATAGACATTTTAGCATGTACTGAAAATTTGCTTCAGGTTTTATTCATATTTCAATTTCATGTGTGCAATAATTTGCTTAAACATTGCAGTTTCTTCTTTCATTTTCTGGCTAGTAAGTTTTAATTTTTTTTAGCCTGCTTTCAACCGAATTTGAAGTGTTTCACCAAATGTTATTAAAGTATTTTATATAAATATTTGACTAATTCTGTGTAGGTAATACATTAAAAACAGTTGATTTTGAGAAGTCTGTAGATTTAGTGTGTGCCAATTTCAATGATATTTCAAATGTTTCGAAAATCTTAAACATTAATTGCATGGACTTCTAAGATGGAAGATATCGACCAGGGTTATAAATGTTGTAAATGCCATGAATTACTTCTACCTTGAGATTACCAAATATTTTTCAATTAAGCTGATGATGCGATGCTTAGAAGAATATGGGAGAATTCTCTTTGTTGCATGTCATCAATTCCTAACACTTCAGCTGTTGTGATTAAAACAGTAGTGTACCTTCAAAGCAGTTCTTCTGATTAAGAGTAATATGATTTGTAATATTTCAGGTCACATTCAGAGCAACCTCCTAGCACCGGTAGTGTTACTCCACATTTATTCACTACTGCAGATTTAGAAGAAAAAGATAGTTTGATAGGTGGAAAGGAGAATCTTGAATTTGCTGGGGACAATATATGCAAAATTTATGTAGATAATGTGATGGACACATCTTGTATAGAACAAACTGTTCACTCCCATCAGTCCAAAACTTCTCATGAACATAAGCAAAGCGACAAACCTATTAAATATGGCAGTGGCAATCAGAAGTTGCATGTTTGTGAAATTTGTAAGAGCTCTCAGCAGAATACCTTGAAGGCCCACATTGTGTTCCATGAGGGCAATAGACCCCTCAAATGTAAGGTTTGTAGAAAAAACTTTACTAATAAGGTAAAACTGAACACACACATTCTGATTCATCCGGACAAAAGGCCCTATAAATGTGACATTTGTGATAAGAGCTTTACTCAGAAGTCAGATTTGAACAGACACATTCTGATTCATCCAGGCAAAAGGCCCTATAAATGTGACATTTGTGAAAAGAGCTTTTCCTGGAAGGGAAATTTGAACAAACACATTCTGTTTCATCAGGGCAAACGGCCATATATATGTGAAATTTGTGATAAGCGCTTTACTCAGAAGTCAGATTTGAACCGACACATTTTGATTCATCAGGGCAAAAGGCCCTATAAATGTGACTTTTGTGAAAAGAGCTTTACTGAGAGGGGAAATTTGAATAGGCACATCTTGATTCATCAGGAGAAAAGACCTTATAAATGTGACATTTGTGATAAGACCTTTACTCAGAAGGAAAGTTTGAAAAAACACATCTTGATTCATCAGCACAAAAGACCCTATAAATGTGACTTCTGTGATAAGGTGTTTACTCAGAAGGAAGGTTTGAAAAAACACATGTTGATTCATCAGGGTAAAAGGGCTGATTATAAATGTGACTTTTGTGAAAAGAGCTTTACTGAGAAGGGACATTTGAAAAGACACATCATGATTCATGAGGACAAAAGACCCTATAAATGTGATATTTGTGATAAGAACTTTACTCAAAAGGAAAATCTGAAAAAACACATCTTGATTCATCAGGGTAAAAGGCCCTATAAATGTGACATTTGTGATAAGAGTTTTACTCGGAAGGCAGATTTGAACAGACACATTCTGATTCATCAAAAGGCCTTATGATTCATCAGGGTTAGAGACGCTAAAATTGTGACATTTGTGATAATGCTTACTCTGAAGGAAAGTTTGATCACACATAGTTTAGCAGGATAAAAGATCCTATAAATGTGATGATTGTGGAAAGAGCTTTACTCAGAAGACAAATTTGAAAACACATCCTGATTCATCAGGTAAAGGACCCTGTGAATGTCACATTTGTGATAAGAACTTCACTAGGAGGAAGAATTTGAACACACTTTCTGATTCATCAGAGGAAAAGGCCCTGCAAATGTGATGATTGTGGTGAAGCAGAAAGGTTAACTATTAATTATATTTGACCTACTCATCTTGAAGAATAATATGAGATATACAGAATTGGTTAAATGTAATTTTACATTTGTGTGTATTTTGTATTTGCATAGTTTTGCGTTATCATGATTATTATATTGTATTTATTATGGAATTGTGAATTAGTTATTTGTTAGCCTATATTAGTATTTAGAAACTGAATTTATTTATTTGGTTAGCAACCATGGCCTATTCAGTAAAAATTAGCAAATAAAGATAAATTTGTACAGAGATTAAACAAACTTGTTTATTTAATAAAAAAATGAAATAAAAGTAGAGTAATGAATGTGGCCAAGGAACCATAAATAATTTTCTTCTTCTTAGAAGAAACCAGTATCTTACAAGTACTCAAACTGTGCAATAGTAGCTCATCAGTACTCAAAGTTGTCCTCCGTTGTGTAGTGGTTACCATGCTAGTCCCTAGTTCCCGAGATCATGGATTCAAATCCGGCGGAATGTGATGGATTTTTTTGGGGGCGTAAAAATCCTTAGCATGGCTTCCTTCGGAAGGGAAGTAAAGCCAGTGGTCCTGTGTCATAGATTTACGGCACATAAAGAATCTCAAGCTTGATAAAGAGGCCTCTGAGCAACATTACTGGTCTTTCACGCCCAATATAGAATGGAGCACTAAGGGCCATGCAGTTAAAGAGCGTCCATAAATAAAACTCAATTTAATTTTATCAGTACTCAAACTAGGCAGTAGTTTTTTTACCATTGCTATCAGTATCTCATTAGTACTAAAATGGAGTAGCTATGTCTTACCATTATATGGAAGAACACATCTAAATTTATATAAAAAGAAAAATGTACAGCAGGAAAAAAAAAAAGTAAATAAAAAAATAATTTAATTTGTGAAAAGTGGAAGTATATTTCATACTCATAGTATATTCAAGTAAATACGTCTTACCTACTTTGCACCCTGAGGATATTGGAGATCTTATTGCTCAATTTTAGTTATTAAAATATTTTCACAAATTACACCTCCTGGCACCTTTTTTTTTTCCAGAACAGTGGAAAGAGCTTTATTCAGAAAGGATCTTTGAACACAAATCTGATGCATAGGGCAAAGCTCCATTCAAATGTAATGTTTATGAAAAGAGCTTTACAGGGAAGTCATTCTTGAAAAGTCACATTCTGATTTACTAGAGCAAAAACCATACAGTTGTGATATAAGTTAAAACAGCTTTGCTTGGAAGGAATTCTTGAGGGAACACATTCTGAATCATACACGTAAAATGCCATACAAGAACAATGTCTGTGAAAATGGCTAATATCAAAAGGGAGATTTGAAAAAGACGTATTCTGACTGATGAAGCAAACTGTTAAGCAAGTGTAGTGTGTGTGAAAGAGCTTTTCTCGCATGGGAAATTTGAAAAGGCTTTTCAATATGGACACACTTTAACTGCTGTGGTCCTTAGCGCCCCTTCTATATTGGCCTGAAAGGCTAGTAATTTTGCTCAGAGGCCTCTTTATCACAGCTTGAGGCTCTTTTACATGCCGTAAATCTACGACATGCGACCACCAGTTTTACTTCTCTTCCGAAGGAACCCATGCTAAAGAGTTTTATGCCTGAAAAACCATCACCCTCCACCAGGATTGAAATCACGTTCGTAGGAACTAAGAGGCTAGCATGGTAACCACTACACCATGGAGGACATCAGGCATATTGTGATTCATTAGAGCAAATGCAATACAAGTGTGATGTTTGTGAAAACATTGAATGCTGTAATTCTGTTTCATTAGGGCAAAACATCCATCAAGGATAGTATTTGGCAGAAGACCGTTGTAAATGAGGCATATTTTAAAGCTAATGTTTTTAATTTTGGGCAGAAAACCCATAAAGTGCATTGTTTCTGAAAAGTACTATTTCAGAGTGGAACATTGAATAAACACTTCCTGGATGATGACAACTAGCCATAATACTGTTATGTTAGAGAAGAGCTAGAGGAAATTGTTGAGAAGGCATATTCTGTTTGTTGCAAGAAATCCTAGAAACGTTTTCCTTATTTTGTATAATTTAGCATGATTTGTAAGGTTTTTTGCAGTCTGGTCATATTTCTTCATCTGCACCTGATGGAAGTAACTTACTTAACCTTCTCTAACATGTCTTTATTTTGATAATAGTGACCAACCAACTTTATACTTGGTTTCATTATTACTCAAATTATCATACACTTTTCATATTGTAATATTAATCAAATTAAGGATAAGTTTTGATAACATAATATTGTCAGAGAAGAAATAATACTCTCCAACTGATAAAATGTGAATTCTAAAGCAGATAGAAAAAAAGAACCTATTTTGAATGTCATATTCATATTCTCAAAACCTAAATTACAGCAAAGGGTATGTGTTTCACTTTGGACATGAAATACATCAGCTGTACATATTTAAATACAGTCTGAACACCAAGTTGAGATGGATGAGAGTAATGCAATCACTCAGCAGTTCAGTAAACAATTGCAGCTGTATTATGATATCTTGTGCAACAGTGTTTGCTCAGGTATGCTAATTGCAGTAGTGTCAATTTTGGAGTATGTGTTGCTAAAGAAAGATAAAAGTTATTGTGTTTGATCATTGTATATAGTTTATAAATTAGAAGATCTCATTTCAAACAAGTGGTGTTGTCAACTCTTCATGCTGGACTCAATTTCCCTGGAAGAGTAAAGTGTAGAATCCCTGGGTCATTGCATGAAAAATTTTGAAGTTTGAAAGTCAACATCTATGATGTTTTCCTAATCTTGGTGTATGTTTACCCCTATTAAACACTTAAATGCAACAATATGGCAACCAAATCACTTATATTATGGCTTTAGCAATTATATTTATTAACAGGTTCGCATGTGTGTGTTACTTTTTAAAAATCAGTCACGGAAGTCAAAATGGTTCCTTGAACCCAAACAAAGTGTCACCATAATTACAAATAAATTATGTTTAAATTTTCAATAATTGGGATAATATTAATGTTTGCTAATCATGTAAAAATAACCATTTAATTACAAAAGTATTTTTATCTCTAGTTGCAAAGTATTCATTGGTATAGTTTTTCTTTTGCAAGAAGTTCAGTATGTGATTTATGCACATTTGAAGTTTCAACATGGAAATGTTGATGGATTAGGAATTATAATATTAAAATGGGGGAATTTTGCACATAAGGGTTAGAATTGCTTGAACTCCAGTGTTACTCAAGGTTGCACGCTCTTGACTCGGTGAGTTGAGACATCCCAGGTATTTGGAGTAAAGTTGTCATTCAGTGCAGTGTGTAATTGGCATTGAAAAGTGCCTCCAAGTGTATAAACTCAGGTGCAACATCTTTCAATATGTCCAAAGAAAAGAAATCAAGGTGAAATGTATTGTGGTGCTGCAATCCTTTTGGACTAGAAGAGCATCCTAAACGAGTTGATAAGAGAAAAGTTACAGAAGATATGTGTTGAAAGGTCCTGAGTTTAGTTGTAGGTGACTGAATTTGTCACAGCATCTGGCTGAAAATTACAAACCTTAGTACTAATATCTGTGATGATGGTGATAGGTTTGCAGCTGAAGTCAGGAGATTGAGTGAAGAAGAGAGCATACAAACTGAACCAGGCAGAACAACACGCGAGGAAGAATATGTACCTGAAACTATAGAAGAAGGTAATATGAGCAATTTAAGTAAGCATTTAACTCCTTTAGGTGAATCCCCTGTCTCCAAATCTAAACTTTCACATATGAAGTCTTATGCAATTAAGAAAGCCAGCACAGTAACTCAAGTAATACGTGAAAGGATATTTAATGTTGGCGTTGAGGCAGACAATAGACAGGAAATGATTAATAAATTTAAAGGAAAAATTGCAAGTGTCAAAACTGCAAATAAAAATACACGATTTTAACTTGTACTCTTAAAAGTTGGACTGAGCACAAAATTATTTCTGAATTTGGAGTGTCTCCTTATGTAGCATGCATAGCAAATCAAACACAAACAAACAAATAAAGGCATCACGTCAGTTTCAGATAGAAAGTATCAAGGAAACATCCCTATTGATATTGTTAAACTGGTGAGAAGTTTCTATGAAGAAGACAACACCAATAGAATAATAAAAGATACCAGATCTGTAAAATGAAGGAGGCCAAAAGATTACAAAGCGAAAGAGACTTCTCTGTACAGGGAATTTGAAATTAGACACTCTTAGAGTGTCTGTGTGTATGGTATGTGAAAACAAAACAAATGTTCATGGCTATACAGAGTCTCAAACATGAAAGTAGAAATTATTGCAAAGTCTTAATGGCATGATACAGAAACTACTATGTAATGATCCGTCACCAAACTGTTATTTTAATAAATGCAAGCAATGACCTGAACCTGTAATTCTAGCAGAAACATTAAAATCGTTTTTAGAACATAATCTAATTGAAGAAATCACTATAAGAAGTGGAGTCTATAATTTTACGATTTGCCTGAAAACGTTCAAAATGCACAGTTTTATTGCAAAAGCTCAGTTAAACTATCTAAAACAGTTAACAAATAAATATAACCAGAAGAATTTTTCATTGGGGATTATTTGAAATATTATTCTTTTGTCATTCAGGATGCTATACAGTGTTATCACTGGAGCAATTCGCAAGCAACCATACACTCACTTGTTTATTACAGAAGTGAAAAAGATGATTTGCAACTTATTTGTTTTGTATTCATTTTTGATTACTTAACTCATGACTGCAGGAGTTTTATCTTTTTCAAAAGAAACTCATATCATCACTAAAACAAAACCTCCTATGTTCACAAAAACATATTACTTCAGTGATGAAACGGCCAGACAATACAAAAACAAGAAAAACTTTTTCAATCTGCTACACCATCAACAAGATTTTCAAGTCTCTGCTGAATGGCATTTCTGTGCAACTAGTCATGGTAAAGCTCCTTGTGATGGCGTAGGGGGCACAATGAAGTGATTAGTCACTAATGCTAGCTTGCAAGGAGCAATGATAACTCCCATTAAACTTTATGATTAAGCAAAATCAAACATAAATGGTATTTTGTTTATGTTTACCTCTAAAGTAGAACATGGAAATGAAGCAAAGTTTTTAAATTGTACAAGGTTTGCTGGTCTAAGGACAGTAGCTGGAACACATAGTGTTCATTGTATTATTCCTGTCAATGGAAAAATTGCCATTAAAACATATTCCAGTTCACCACAAGTGGATAAAGAAGTTAAAATTCAGTACGTAATGCAAAAGAGTCAGCAGAGATGAAACTTCCAATAGTGCTAGCAGTTGTGAAGGTGATGAGTCATGCTACCTACTTTGTGGCGAGTGCTTTATGATTTTATAATTACCTTAATTTCTAACATTCCAAAATGAAACTTGGACAGTTTTATAGACAACATGTGATATGTTTTAGGGAGAAAAATTGTTAAAATAATATTTGTTGTTTTAGAAAATGTTTTCTTTATTTTCTTAAGAAATTTTTTTTCAGTAATACTAAATTTTATTCAGCTTATAAACCTCTTTTTTCTCTCCCCAATATCTATTTAGAACATTCTTTATGATATTTTTGTGACCAGTAAAGAATGTAGAACACAATCATATGCATGAGAACCTTT
Organism: Deroplatys truncata; assembly: GCA_030765065.1. Classification (NCBI taxonomy): domain Eukaryota; kingdom Metazoa; phylum Arthropoda; class Insecta; order Mantodea; family Mantidae; genus Deroplatys; species Deroplatys truncata. Next base: position 60,876,114 of record CM060976.1, on the reverse strand, counting down.
ACATTTCAACCCCCCCCCCCATAACAAGGAAATGGTAGCTTGCATGAATGTAATATTACATCCATTCAGTATTCACAAGACCAGAAACTAACTGCATAAAAATAAATGTTGAGGTTTTTTGACTCACTGTTTTGCTTGGAATGACCCCCCTCCCCTGCTGTCATCTTGCAGAAAAATGACCATATTGTGGGGTGGCCTTTCCAGTATACATCCCTCACCCAGTAATAATTTACTATATGTTTGTTAAAACCCTGCCAGTCTGTTGCAGTTACAAGGTATCACCCAGAAAAGACAAAATGCAACCACTTTAAATACTTTCACTTTCAGTTTACCTATTTCAATAAGCTTTTGCATTCTGGTTTATGAGTAGAACTGTTACAGTGTTTCTCTTTTGTTTTGTAACCATGATATAACAACAGATTTCATTTAACTCCTAGCTGTGTGTGCCCCTTCACACTGTAATATGGATAATTATCTAAGAATACTTCTGAAGTTGGCAGGGGGGGAGGCAAATTAGGAGCTAGTTTTTCTTGAATACCCTTTTCAAAGTCAGCATGGTTCATTCATCTGCGGTCTACAACCTTTTTGTTGTAAATGAAAAGAGAATTTTCCAGAAACCCATTTATACTGCTCACATGAACTACTATGAGTCTTGCCTGTACATTAGTATTTAATGAATACCAAATTCATCCTTTGTTTGACAGTACTTATCTAATGCTTGCACTAGTTATTCTGAGATGGTGTAAGTGAAACGAGGGATATCAGTTGTGAATATAAATAATTAAAGTGTAAATATATTAGTGCTAAGATAGCAATATTAGGCAATGGCAGCATAATAACCTATCATAGATGATTAAAACCTGAGATATGATAAACATGGAATATATTACCTGTCTTCTACATTCCCTTGAGACATTAAGCTGGTGAACAGACAGTACTATTGCACTTGCAAATTATTTTATTATGCATTATGTAGGAAATCTTTAAACCATGTTACAATGGTGCTTGCTATGGTTAATTGGTTTAAAAAACAGGAATTGACACACATGATAATCAACTGCTTTAAATTGAAGGATTGGGTACTTTTAATATTGCACTTGCAATTCCAAGATTACTAACGGTACAAAAATATCAACAATTTCATGTGTCAATTATATGGTATTGTTTCTTGAAAGAAAATGTGGCGCTGAGTTAAAGCAACAATTAGTGATAACCACATGCTAAGACCATGCTTTTACCCGGAAAGTATAACACATGCCATAAGTGCATGCTTAGCTGAGGTAGGACACTTTTGTCCTACATATTTTGGGTATTTATACAATTTTTCTGAAGTTGTCTTCATGAGGAGCATCAAATCAGAAGTAATTAAGTGCATATTAAAAACTGATACCTCCTGAACTTACTGATGCCTTTCAAGCTCTTTATACCAAACTGTAGTGCAAATGACACTTTCTTAAGTACTGGTGTCACCAAAATCATGTTATCTTTTGTTTAATACCACATTTATAATGAAAAATGTTTAAAACTTAGTGTATTTTGAACCCGCTATACTGAAAATATTATCATGGGCATTAAGAAGAAATTACAAAATAATGTATTTAATGAAATTTGAATGAACAATTTCAATTCCACATATGACAGCAATTTTATACTTTGCTTTGTGCATGCTTTGGAGGAAAACAGTATCTTCAAATTTCATTTGTCATTTTTTCTGTAAACACCCTTATGTCAATGCTTCTTTCAACAAAACTATGTTTCTGTATTTAAACAATGCCCATTGCTTCCTCCAAAAAGTCAAATTCTTTTTCATTCTGGTTTTTGCAGACTTTTCAACCATCCTTTACATAAAGCCGCAGCTCAGCCTCACATCTTCATTCACTCTGGAACCTCTTCTGTAAGGGTGCATCAACATTCTTCTTCTTTGGTTTGGAGGGTTATCAAAAAGTTCATTAAGTTTGGATCTTATTACTGTATGAAGGAAAGGAGAACTTAATACTTCTTGCCATTTTTAAAACTAGCATGAAAGACAAAGCAAATACAGTCATCTCAGTAACCTTTGCAGGCATTCCACTGCATTTACTTGCATGAGAGTTATACAGTTTTAATACATGACATGGCAGAAACTATTTACCTCAGTTTTATGTTTTTGCTTCTCTTTGTTCCGTGTGTTTTCATTTTCCTTCTGGTACCATTGCTGTTGCCTGCAACAGTTATTTCCTTCTCCTTCTAATACTATTGCAAATCTACCAATAAGTGCTTCCTTGTCACAGCTCCCTATCTCAGACCTTTAAGTAAGGAGATTCATTCACTTCATTCGCTCATTTAGCATGGCATAGGTAATATTGTTAACAAGATCCAAGGAAGCATATCTGATGCTGCTTGGCAGCAACATGTGCGTTTCTAGTTCCATGAAATCCAGTCATTACAATTAAAGCATGTATGTACAGTGTGCTGTGTAAGCAATTCTCCGCATCTGTAAAATGCTGCATTTTTTTCCGGTCACTTCGGACTAAGTGCTGTTGTATTCAAGCACTTACTTATGACCAATCCCCTGCCCTCTCATGCAGTATTTTGGCAGCAACTGCCACTAACCATCTTCGTTTGTGATGACTATTGCATATTCTCAACTAGAATATCTGATGAAACAAAACTAGTACTGCTTGTCTGTTTTATATTGAATAATAGATATTTGCATGCCATATTTCTTATATAATGCCTTAAAGTTTTTACCACTTAGGTGTCTTAAGTAGAAGTAGTACAGTATTTCACAAAAAGTTGATATCAAGTTATTATTGAAATACTTGTTTTGAAGACCCCTAAACTCAAAGCATTTTTAGAAAAACTCATTTTATCCGTAAGATAGAGAAAAAAATAACTCAAAAAGAAAATGACATAAAATACACATATTCGGAACAGGCACTGCTACGATGCCAGGCAGACTTTAAGAAAATCCCTCGAACAAACCAACCTTTTACGTGGAGAGAATTTCATTTATAATTTTTTTAAAGTGCCTTTGATGATTTTGAGTAAGAAACATATTTTTATGTTATGAAGAATATACTGCCTATCTAGAAATATATATTAACTAAAATGCTAAAATTATTCTTAAATATAGATAAAAGTTCATAAAATCATTTAAATAAACCAAAGAAAATACGAAGTAATTTAAATTATTATATAAATACATAATTCCTAGGCTGTAGTTCCCTAGGTCGTGGGTTCAAAACCGGCAAGGGCGATGGATTTTTTTCCGGCGTAAAAATCCTTAGCATGTCTTCCTTCAGAAGCGAAGTAAAGGCAGTGGACCCATGTCGTAGACTTACGGCACATAAAAGAACCTTAAGCATGCTAAAGAGGCCTCTGAGCAAAATTTCCGATCTTTCACGCCCAATGTAGAATGATGCGCTAAGACCATAGTCTCGTAGTTAATGAGCGTCCGTAAACAGAACTCAATTTAATTAAGCGATGGTCAGCAGAGGAGGAAGTCACACAGCTAATACCCAATCTCTCCAGGCACGGGCAGCAGAAATTCTGAATGCGATACCAGCGTCTGGGTGTCTGGAGACATTTGAGAGGCCCTCGAAAACTGGTTCGGGAACCATCGCTTGTTCTCAGCCTATCGTAGTTAACCCAGGTCAAATCTGCAACAATCAGGAGAGGCTTTATTCACAGCCACACAGCTAGTGAATAAAGCTCTGGTGAACCTCCCGCCCAGTCACGTATTCCTGGAAGCTGCCCTTCGGCGATTACAAAACCATACTCAGGGCGCTAACGGTCTTACTGAGGAGGGAGACGGCCAAGGTAGCAGCGGCACCTACTTCGAAGACCATGGGCATTCGATACGGTGGGAACAGAGGATCAACCCAAGGGCATTGACGAGGATTTTCAAGTGGTGTGTGTTAAGGTTCTGGCCTGCCATTATGCCTGGTGTAGAGGTTACCATGTTAGTCTCTAGTTCCCGAGGTCATGGGTTCAAATCCGGCTGAGGGCGATAGATTTTTTTCGGGCGCAAAAATGCTTAGCATGGCCTCCTTCGGAAGGGAAGTAAAGTAGGTGGTCGTAGATTTACGGCACGTAAAATAACCTTAAGCCTAATAGAGAGGCCTCTGAGAAAAATTACCGGTCATTCACGTCCAGTGTAAAATGGGGCGATAAGGACCACAACAGTTAAAGAGCGTCCGTAAATAAAACTCAATTTTAATTTATAGTAAATAACTGTCCACACGAAGACGACGAGCAGGCGGGAAACGAATGACCAACGTGGTGAGGGGCATGTCGGGGCCGTCTTCACCACCCCCTCGAGTGACGCGGCGTGCCTTGGGCAGAAGAATGGGTGACAGCCTCGTCGTGGATGGTTGGATACAAGGTTGTGTTGAGTGCTAGTAGACAGCGTGACCGTAATCAGAGCTGACTAATAGTGACTTATGCCTCTATTTGTTTTGTCTCGTAATTATTCAATCATGAAGTTCTCAGTATGACCAACCAAACACAAGATTTAAGGGAATTTTTTTTATTTATTTCCTCCATCGTTTGGAAACAAATCTGGTGAATATGGAAGTAAGTACTTAGAAGCAAACGCCATACAGTTTTGTAAGTTATATTGTAATGCTTTATTAAAAATATGGAAGTACATCTGAACCTATAAGTCATACGCTTTGCAGCAACAATGCTAGACGTGTGTTAAAGTGCATTAATGTGATGAAAAGTCGTCCTCCATGGTGTAGTGGTTACCATGCTAACCTCTAGTTCCCGAGGTCGCGGGTTCAAATCCGCGGAGGGCGATGGATTTTTTTCGGGCGTAAAAATCCTTGGGATGGGAAGTAATGCCGGTGGTCCCGGCTCATAGATTTCGGCACGTTAAAGAATTTGAAGCCTGATAAAGAGGCCTCTGAGCAAAATTACTGATCTTCCACGCCCAAGCGCTAAAGACCACAGCAATTAAAGAGCGTCCATAAAAAACCCAATTTCATTTAATGTGATGAAAGAGAACTGTGTTTTCAACATCCTTTATTTGGTCCAGTAGTGAAGCGTGATAATCTAGGTAATGATTGTGCCCTTCTGGAGGTAGTCTATGAGCACCACACAATGAGAATCCCACAAAAATTGTAGACCATGACCTTTCCTGCAGAATGAACTCAATTTTACCTACTTTGGTTCACTTTCATGTCTTGCCATTCAGTGTTTGGACTCTTCCTTCGTTCTTGGTATGCAGTGATCACTCAATGTTTCATCTACTTTTAAAAGATGTCTGAGAAACTGTCTGGAATTTTAATTAAATAAGGTAAACCGTTGAAAAATAATCATTCGAAAATGTTTTTGGTCTGTTATTAACAAACACGTACCCATCAAACTGAAGGCCTTCTGGTACCCAAAATGTTGTGTAAAGCATAGTGGATAGAAACTGTTGATGCGTTTGCAATGTTAGCCAATTCACGGAACTGGAATAAGTAATTATTGAGTATGGGATGATCAATTTTTATCACAATGTCGGTCTTTTGGGATGCCCTGAGCGCTCATCATCTTAATGGATGTATAATCACATTTAAATTCAGAAGTTCACTTATATCCTTTGAAAACAAATGGGAATAATCTTTAAATGTCAAATCTAATTCCTTTGAATTTCTTTTAATCTTAAAGACTTCAAAATGAAGTACATTATCTTAGCTCACATTTCAGTTTTATTCATTTGGTACAAAAATGTTAATAGATTGTTTACATTCTTGTCACAAAATGTATACTGTTGTCACAAACAAGAGACTTATTCATTTGAAACCTTACAGTGCACCATCTAAAGGATGATTGTAATTATGATAGAAATACCACGAGCAATACCAATTGATGCTTCATCATTTTCCAGCCTCAAGAACTACACGAGGAACATTCCTTGTTATGTGATTGGGTACAAAGACACAAAATGTTTCTTTGGCTTTTATTCAGATTAATTAGGTTTCTGTGTGTCATAGTAAATACAATACTAAAATAGATATGATGTCATAGATATTTAATAGTGTTTTTGGTGTTACAACGCTAAAGGAAACAGATTGAAGATGCTGTTTCATCTGCTGGATAATAGCATTCCTCAGAGAAGACATTCTGTTTCTGTAGCATTTAATCAGATCATTTAAATACCTTAATGCCATAATTAACTAAAGAATTTAAAAAATATGTGTTATATTCACATGTCCTCTAATCTCTGTCGTTTATTAGTGGGTATACAAACTATTCTTAGGAAAGCTTATTTTTCGTCTACTTCATTTTAATCCAAACAAACGTTTGCAGAAATAGCTACATTACACATTTTGTTATAGTACAAAGGAAACAGCGACAGTGAAAAATATAGGAATTGGACGGTATACCTGGCCTTAAAATTTCATACTCTTTCCATGCAATCGTGACAAACAGCTGGAAATCGACAGGACTTTAACAGATTGACAAAGTATTGAACAATGCGAACAATTAATAACGGATATTTCGGAAATGGGTTATGTAACAAAAAACATTATTTGAAATAAACTGTGTAATTTAAAAGTTGTACATTTTTTGTGTAGTATGTTTTCATCTAGTGCTTAACGTTACAACTTTACGAGATTATACAAAATTTATTCAGAATGAAGAGGACTTCACAGGCTATTCCCAGAAAATTCAAGATATGCATTTTATTTTGCATGTAAATATACTAAGTATGTGGTATTTTAATCAAAATCATTAGAGCTGTTTTTCGAAAACAAAAAATTTCAAAAAATAGTCACTTGTAAAGGGTAATGGGCTGGGAGGATTTTCTTGAAAATCTTCATGCCGCATCTTTGGAACGTGCTAAACATAAATTCAAGTTTAGTATTTATCGAACCTTCATCACGAATGTAAAGCATAAAGTCCATTTGCCTTATTTATTAACTTTTACATCTTTACTAAACTTAAAAGCAAAAATTGTAAACTTTTTCTTCATCATACTGTATTTCCATTGTTTACCCTTTCAGAAGAGATGGATTTTCAATAATTTTATATTTCTAATTTGTTTCATTTCCCCCTTTCAAACAATTGCAAGCCTTTCATTGTTGGCAAACAATTTAACGGGAGCATAAATTTAAAAGTAAACAGAAACCTTACAGTTGCGTCATGTAGTGCAATTGTACTTTTGTGTATAGATCTCGCCACGGATATTGGCGTATGAAGGTCTCGCCACGGATATTGGCGTATGACCTTTAGGGCTAGTCCAGTCAGCCAGCCAGCCCCCTGATGTTTCAGTATCTCCCTTGCAAGTAGCACGTGGTTCCTTCTGTCCAGTCCCAGAACCAGAAATTATAACAACCCTAGATCGAGGTGACGGTACTATGACTGCTAATTGGGAAGAATCTACTAAATTATTATTGAATACCTTATTACCAGATGATGAAGTTGATACGGACGAAGAAATAAACACCAGTAGAGTGGAATTAGAAATACCCTGCAGTAACGAAAGATATGTCGGAGATACAAATTATATTTAATACTTTAAAGGTAAAAAAGGCAGCAGGACCAGATGGGATTATGTATGAAGTGTTGTTTAATTTAAAAGATGAAATAATCCCCTTCTTGCATATGCTTTTTAATGATTGCTTATGGAAAGGAAGATTTCCAGACATTTGGAAAGAGGCACGAGTAGTAATACTTAAAAAAAGGAAATGATAAGGATTTAAAACAACCAAAATCATATAGACCCATATATTTACTAAATACCATGGGGAAAATTTTAGAACAATTAGTCTATAAAAGAATTGTGGAATTTAGAGAAATTATTGGAAAAAATGATAAATAATTCGGATTTAGAAAAGGGTTTTCAACGGAGGATGCCATGCCATTATGGAGTTATTAGGAACTATTGGGAAAAGTAAAAAAACAGTATGGAATTGGGATATTAATTGATATATCTGGAGCATTTGATAACTTATGGCGCCCCTATTTTTTCGGCAGACTTATAGAAAAGAATTATCCACAGAGTCTCTATAAAATTTTGAAGGATTATTGTACAAATAGAAAAGTGTATATTAAAGGTAATAATTAGATAATTTGTAAAGATATCACAACAGGATGTCCACAAGGCTCAGTCCTGGGGCCCCTTTTTTGTGACAGTGGTTGAAATTTTAATTGAAGAAATGGAATATGATAATAATATATAAAACACAATTGTATATGCAGATGATTTGGTCTTTATAATTGAAGGTCAAAATAGAAGGGAATTGGAAACCAAGGCAAATAAACTGACAGAGAAATTAAGTAATTGGTGCAAGAAATCTAAACTTAAAATTTCATCCAATAAATCGTGTTATATGTTGTTTAAAGGACATTTGTAAAGAGACCCGATTATTAGGATAAATGATGAAAATATAAGAAGGAAAAAGGATTCCAAATATTTGGGCATTATGCTGGATGAAAAATTAAATTTTAAAAAAAACCTAAGAATATATTCATAAAAAATCAGAAAAAGTAATGATACAACTTGGTAGAATTACGCAGAAAAAATTTAATTATCGTTGAAAACAATAACAACCTAACACAATGTGATATTTGCGTCCATTATAACATGCAGCGGGAACCTGGGCAGCCAGGATGGATGATGTGGTTATTAGAAAATCATTAAGAAGGGCGCAAAGAAAAATATTACGTTTCACAAGGTGCTGTAAATACCACACCAACAATGGCTTTATTAATAACAACAGCAATATGGCCAATTGATTATTTGATACGTTTGAAAGGAGCTAGATTTTGGATTAAAAGAAAAGATTTTGAAATAGTAGAACAAATAATTGGAGTAAAGTGCAATACTTTATTAGATATTAAGCAATGAATGGTAGGAAATAGAGGAGGGAAGAAGAGTTTTTCAGCTATTTTCAAATGTTCAAGAAAGATTACGACTAACACCCATACAACCAATAAAAGGATTAATACACTTTATTACGGGGCATGATCCATACAAGACATATTGGAACAATGTAATGAATGTAATAGATACAATCAACATGCACTAGAAGAACGGAAACATTTAAGAGGATATACCCTGTATACAATTTTAATACACCCTAATTTAATAAAATATCTACTACAATTAACAAATTATGTGAGTAGAACAGCGTGGGAAAAAGATATATTACCAAAAGTTAAGAAGAGAACAATTACCGAGAGGGAGAGAAGAAACTAGAAGATCTGAGAGGATTACAATAATAAATCAAAATTTAGATACGGGAGAAGATAAAACCATAAGTGAAGAAATGGCGAGTTTACAAATATTGACATTGATGGAAAATGAAGAGGAGGAGGAATGGGTAGAGAGAAGATTTTAATTAAGACGACGGAAAGGAGAGAAATGTGGTGGTTATAGAACGAGGATGGAGGAAGAAGAGGAAGTTTACCATTATTGGAGGAGTAGCCAGCAGTTTCGCCATCTTTGGAGGAGGAGCTTGCAGGTTTGCCATTGGAGGAGTAGTTTAATGTGGTTTGGGAGGGATAGTGAATGGAGTTATAGTGATGTTTAGATGCATGGAGATGTGAATTTGTTATTGTTATTAATAGGGGGAATTTTGAGTTTATGTAGGTTGGAGGTGGAGTTGGTGTTAGAATAAAATGGAGGATGTGAGGGAAGTGAAATGTTGTGGGGTAAAGTGGGTAGATATTTAGTGAAAGAAGAGTAAAGGTTTAATGCATAGCGATAAAATTTAAAACAATTTAAAAGGGAGATAATAGAAGATTAATATTGAGAATAAATAAAATGTTATAAGGTAAATAAACAAATAAATACGAATGTATAAATAAAGACATAAATGAATTAAATAAGATATTGAATTATTCTAAACTAAATAATTACTATGAGAATAATGGAATGTTATAAATAATTAACTTTAATTTTATAAAACATTTTAATTAAGGACAATATTAAATAAAATATAAACATAAATAAACTTATTAAAATGATTAGTAGTTTAGAAGGTTTTGTGCTGGCTACCAGTACATTTTCGCTGGTTTCCAGTGAATATAGTTACATAGGAGTAGATAGTAGCTGGTTACCAGTTGCTAAGTTTGCTGGCTTCCAGCAAGTGTAGATAAATATAGAATTTAGAAGTGTAATTTCTTTTTTTTACGCCTTTACTCTAATTCAATAATTTCTCTTTTTCTTTCTTTTATTTATTATTATATTATTATTTTGTAGCCAGTGTGTAGTTTGTAGTTATTCTATCTGAAAAAATTGATGTAATCTAAAATGTAAATTGTTTGTGAGAATAAATGAAAAGTTTAAAGTATGTCCCGGTGTAGTACCGGGTACCGGGATAGTATATTCAGATTTATTTATTTAGTCCCTTCCACTGTATACAACTCCCGTCTCAACTTGCACCATTCTTCGAGCTGCAGCCCCGTATGTGTCATGTGTATGCGGTAAATGACTCGCATCGTGGCTTTCCACTAAAATTTTCACACGCCAAAATCCGTGGCGCGACCTATACATAACATTACTAAACCGGAATCGTAATATTGCCTTTTGCAATAATGAAAAAGAAAAGAAAGAAAAACAATGCGCTCACCATGACCCGAACCATGCCATTCATTTTGCGCTTATTTCCAGCTCCGCAGTCTAGGCACTTAGGTACGTAGCAACAATGAGCATGTTTTAATTGCTTGCCCACTTTGATCTTGAAACTGAATGGCCGCTGAATCAGTAGTGTGCTACCCCATTTTAGATTGGACTTCATTGCAGGGAAATTTGAGCATGCAGGCTATAAGTTACCAATCTCAAAATTGCAATTTACTATCTCTCTGTAACCCTTTAAACTTGTACAGTCGAATTCTGAAACCACCTGTATCTTCTGTCAAGTGCATGACATCTTGTAGATTAATTAGGCATTAATATGGCTGGTTTTCAATAATATTGCTGTTTTTTTAAAAAAAATTGTTACACTGCAGTATATGCACAATAATCAATACTGACAAATGAGAGTTTATACTAAGATATTAAATAAATTATTACAAATGTGACACAGAATGTTTGAGCCAAAAGTAGTTATATTGGGTATTGGCAAAATCCTTCTGAAATTATGCGGATTAACATTAGAATGATGAATAAATATTTCATTGATGATTTTCTTGCATAAAAAGTTCAGGGTAATTATACTTAAATAAAAAAATTGCACTTTGTCACATATGTTAACGTGAGTTATACATGTAGAAGTGTCGTTATGATTCAGCTAGAGTCTCCGTCAAATAAGATGATCGAGCAGTGTTAAATTTCTGCAGTTTTATAGTCACATGTTTTCTAGCCAATCAGTGGTAGTCTGTTCCAGAGTGGGTTAGACCATGCTTCCCGTTAACAGTAAAATTTTATAATGTCAAGCTATCAATTGATTCCATTGTATGGACATCCACGAGATTTGGGCTCTGAGGTACGGTATAGTGGCGAAGAATAAGATACGTAAATATGTATTGCACGATTGTTTAACGACAAAATTACATTCTACATTTCAGTAGAAGTGTTAGAAACAGTGATGTATTGATAGTTATAAAGATGACTTGGAATTTAAAAACAATAAATATCACTAAGTCAAAAGTACCTTAACATGTTTCGAGGACAACTTTGTTTTTAACACTTAAATAAATTCAGCCTAATTATATAATATGTAAATTCAATAACAGCCTGCCTTGAAGCAATATGTGTATGTAATAATTTGTAAAATGTATGTAACAGTCATTGCCTATTCTTATATTATTGTATCCATGTGTAATAATGTTATGTGAATATATTACGTAATTTAATAATTTAGGAGCTGTGAGAATAATAAGTTAAAAGTTGCTAACAATGAGGTAACCTTGAGTCAATAATGAGTAAGAAAGTTTAACAGTACTACTTGTGATTCTTGGAGTAACAATAATGTAATTTTAGTGACAGTTTATAAACAAAATAGCCAATCAACAACCAGAAAAGGCTTTAGTTAAATGCAGGTTTCTATTGGAGTTGGATTAGCCAATCAGAGACTTGAAATACAGAAATTTACAAGTTTAGGCGGTCGAAATTAGTTCAGTTTGCCTGCAGAAAGCGTTACTAACCAGACCAAAAAGTGTCCTCAAGAAATATAATATGTATTCGTGTGAGACGAAAAATAAGTTTACGTGTTAAAAAGTGCAAGTAATTAAAAAAAAGAATCTCACAGCTCTCTATATCAGTGAAGTGTTATTTAAATCGTATCAAATATTAATAAAAGGATTGAAGTAAAATTATAATCTGTGTAAGCTACATTCTTGTTGCACCACAACCCTGCTAAGAGAAACGTGTCTCTAACAAAAATACTGACGCAGCCGAGGTAAACATAAATATATAACACTTAAAGAAACAGTTAAATTACAAAGTTAATATTTTTAAACTTGGGACAAAGGCCACCTGAAAGTACATTTGGGGCGAAGGCTACCGGAAACCGGGTACCATATTTGCGGTTGCTAACCAACTTCAAGTTTGACTCCCCAACAGTTGAAATATAATACAACTACTACAATACAACACCTACTTCAAATTGACGCCCAAAGCGTGGCGCAAACTTCTACAACAAAATAACTACTTCAAATTGACGCCCAAAGCATGGGTCAAACAACGTAAAGACAATATAACTACTTCAAATTGTCCCCATCATCAGTAGATGTCCAACCGGTTCCTGATGCTATTGGCGATTATTACTGTAGGGATATATGTATTGGTGGAACCAAAAACTTCCAAAAGTTGCTCGGAGGTGGCAAATTAAAATTCATGAGGTGATTTTTGTGCTTTTATATGTGTATATTTTCCCACTTGTTTAGTACAGCTGGGAAACTGACTCTTAGTAAACTTATGTTAGGTGCACACTCGTAATTGGCAGACCTGAAATGGTAGGATTTGAAACGGCAACTCTAAGCCGAGCCCGAGAACTGTAATTATAGATAATTTATTAATTAATTTTTATTGATGTTAAATCAAACTATGTACATATCTTTTTCTTATAATGCGTCAATAGTTTAAGAAGGGTGATTTAACGTTATGTATGTATCTAGGTTACTAATATTACAAGAGTTATAATTGGTTTAATGTAAATAATTTAAGCGCTATGTTAAAATACTGTCCACGACGAAATGTTTTAGCTACAGGAATAGTGCCTTCGAAGGCAGAAAATCTAGTTTTATGACGTCTCTTTGGTCGCAGGGCCATTATTCCTACAGCGAGGGTGTAACGCCTTTGTCCCTTTATTTGATAATTCGCCGTGACCAAGTGAGAGAGACAGATAGCTTAACGGTAAACTTAGGAAAAGCCGCGATTTATATTAAACTTTGACCAATGAGATCCCTGGAAGTTTATACGAAATATTGAGATGCGTCGAGTGGCGCTAAAAATGGACCAATAGGAAAGAAAGCAGCCTCAGAAGCCTGCGACTATAAATGGATCTGTTTGGAGCAAATTCGGGGAGTTTAGCATTACAGTTGGGCAGTTTAGCATTGCAGTTGGGCAGTTTAGCATTGCAGTTGGGCATGGCAGTTTAGCATTGCAGTTGGGCAGTTTGGCATTGCAGTTTGGCATTTCATTTCAGTTTGGCATTTTGTCATGTGTGGTCAGGGAGAGATGCTGCAAGATGTGTGAGATATCGCGCCAAAAAAGGGAATAAAGACAGTTTTAGAAACACACCTAAGAACCGCTACTCGTAAAGAGATAATAAGCATATTTAAACTTCGTGTCATATCCGCGCCGCATTTTAACAGCGGTGGACAGTATTTTAACAGCGGCAATACCAGTGTTGTATAAAAGTGTTGGGTGAGTAAAATAAAAAGAAACGGCAGTGCCATCTTTTCGTAACCAAAGCACGTCTATGTCTTCTTATATCACCACCCGAGATCTATGCTTGCTTTACCGAGGATAAGTCCATGCTCCCATATAGTTTAAAGAAAACTACTGCAGCTAGCCGAGGATAAAATTGCAGAGAACCAGCACACTGCGAACTTCTGGAATTAACATGGGAGATGCATCAAGGTAAGCCTACAGCAACGGACGGAGGAGGTGACTGCCGCAGCTACTGGAGATTTTTTAATCTGTTTATATCTTATGGCACTCATGTGTTCTTTCAGTCTGGTATTTAGGTCTCTCTATGTTTTCATATTGCATATGTGGTTGCAATAGGAGCAGTTTATTCTATAAGTGCCTGATATCTTGTTTATATGTAGTGGATTTTTCTATTCTGTATACTAATTGTTTTTGGGGATTAAGGTTATTTTGTATTTCTTGAAATTCTTGCTGAACTTGTGATGTACAACGGCGTGGTATGTAAATTTCTTCTATTGTTTTGTGTTTTTTCAGGGGAAGCTGGCTCTAATTTGTGGTACCTGTTATTCGTTTCTCTCTCTTGTACTTGGCTATCTTTCTATCTGTTGACTCTTTATCGTATACATTAGCTGTAGCAGTAAGGATGTGTTTATTTTCTACCACCCTCCAGGGGCCTACTACAGTTGGTACGGGATTGGCGCTCCCGGAGTTCCGAGCCACACTCAATTGGGTTCCTTTAAGAGGCGAGAGGGCTTATGCCAAACGCCCAATCAACAATGGTCCATGGACGTATTTGACCAACAAGTTACCTCCCTGAACACATTCTACTGGATACCGCATCGCGGGAAGGAACAGGGGAGTCGCAAGGGATGACTGGGTAGCGCGCAATTCCCACCTCCTGACATTCAGGTAGGACTGCGTTCGTATCCGCTGATGAAGGTCAGTACCGGGGAGTTTTGTTTGTTTGTTTTTTTAGTTTTATTTATGGACGATCTTTAACTGCTGTGTTCTTTAGCGTCCCGTTCTATATTGGACGTGAAAGATCTGCAATTTTGCTCAGAGGCCTCTTTATCAGACTCGAAGTTCTTTTACCGGCCGTAAATCTACGACACGGGACCACCGACTTTACTTCCCTTCCGAAGGAAGTCATGCTAAGGATTTTTTACGCCCGAAAAAAATCAATCGCCCTCCACCGGGTTTGAACCCGCGATCTCAGGAACCAGAGACTAGCATGGTAGCCACTACACCACGGAGAACGACCAGTCCCGGGGATGGGCCGTTGCATGAACTGTTACATTCCTGAAGGCGATTGGGTTCCTCTATCTACAAATTGGGAGGTGAGATCCTAAGGTGAGCAAGGTCCAGACCAGGACTCTCACCTAAGCTGGGGTGGAGCTCAGGGTGAGAGCATGCCATCGGAGATATTTTTAATTGCAGAGGAATTTATCAGCATGATAAAATTCTCAAACAAAACAAAGTTAATGTAAAATAAGTAGTCGAGTCTAGTGGTCCTAGTCTCTACTTTCTAATTGCTAGAACAGAGGAAGGCAAGGGGTTCATATCGCTCAGCACATTTATAATACAAAAGGGTCTCGATAGAATATGTAGTCCAGAAGAATCTTGTATGAGAAGTCGCAATGGCACGCTGCTAGTTGAGACACATACAGCATCCCAGGCAGAAATTATACTGAGGCAAATATGTTGGCCAGTTATCCAATATGGGTTGAAATGCACAGGACCTTGAAATCCTCGCTCGGTATGAAAGATACCCGTGCATTGGACGGCATGGCCAACGAGGAGATTCAATAAAATCTTGAAGAGCAAGGTGTTACATCCGTATATTGGGTGCAGTGGATGGAAAGAGGTGAATTCATGCCAACTCGTATGATCGGGTAGATCTCCCTCAAAGAATTAAGGCAGGCATGAAGTTATTGAAGTTAGGCCACATATACCAAACCTGCTGAAATACTACAGGTGTCAGCCCTCTGGGTACACACCAGCGAATTTTGAACGGCGAATTTTCGTGTGTGGAGACATCTCTCACGATGGAGCATGTACATCAGCTAAAACGTGCGTTAACTCAGTGGTTAACATCCATCTATTTCCCGAGAGTGCCCCCGTTTCATAGAGGAAAGGGCTATCCAAGAGATCCGGGTTAGAGAGAAGGGTTCCTTCTCAAAAACCCGGAAACTCCTGCCCATCTGCCAAATCTCCGTCCCAAAGTCCGGTAGCTATATCTCAGTTGCGGCTAAACCGGTACCGAGTCGGGAAATCGCTTCTCAAACCAGCGATATTAACGGGGGCACAATTTCAGAAAAGATTCTCGTAGCCAGATCACTTCCAAGGCCCACGAAATCAACATTAAAATCTGCCAATTCTGCTACTGACAGACCCCTTCAGTAAAGTCACTATCAAGACATCGACCTCGAGCAATTAGACTGAGAAGACCGTATCTTATAATGCACCACAGTTCAAGACCAGCTATAATAGAACCGACGACTTCCTAAAGCCTAAATTGTAAGCGTTTACCCAGAACATCTAAAGATAAGAAGAGTTGACGAGCATCTCCTCGCAGATCCTCTTCTGAGGAATCTTCTGGAAGGGTTCGGATCGACAATCTACACCTTCGCCGATCTTGCTTCCAATCGGAAGATTTCATTTGGAAAGGGGTCTTCTTCCGTGGAGGAAATGGAGCAAGGGGATTCTGCCCGCGCTGCCGGAACGACGGTGAAAAACAAGCAGAATCGTTTCTCCGTTAAAGGTGCTAGCCTGACACCGAAAAAATGCAAATTGATTCGACCACTGTCATCCTCAATGTAATGGTCTCTTAGGATTGAGAACTTATCCCATTATGAATACTATGATTTTCTTACAATGGAACATATGTAGAATTATAACACATCGACCAGAGCTTGAATTTTTACTCAAGAATAATCCTTTGGTGCTATGTTTACAAGAGACTAAGCTCCGTCCGCACGATAGCTTTCAAAACAGCTTTGGCGGTATTCCACAGTACGGTGTGATCTTACACTCGAAGAGGGTATTTCTGAGCATGGGAGCACTATAATGCTTATCAGAGATGGCATATTTGTGGAATATGTATCCATACACTCTGACATCCAGTCAGTGGCTGCAAGGATTAAATTGCCATCCATACGATTTACCATTTGTAACATTTACCTGCCTCCATCTGACGATCTCTCGCTCACCAATAGAAGATCTAGTTTCCCAGTTACCAACGCCTTTTCTGTTGGTGGGAGACATTAATGCCCATCGCCCTCTTTGAGGCTCACCTCATGCTTGTGCGAGAGGAAAATTAATTGCGAATTTTTGGACAATTATAACTTAGCTCTTCTGAACACCGCAGAGTCTTACATTTCTTTCAGACTCTCTTAATACTTCTTCACATGTTAATATAGCAATTTGTTCACTGCATTTAGTGGTTTCCTTACAATGGGATGTCATCTCTGATTTACACTCTAGTGACTACTTTCGATGTTTTATTAGTCTCTTAACACCAGGTATATGTTCCACACGCTTACCTAGAATGCGATTAGATCATGTCAACTGGGACCGTTACTCGGAGTTGGCTGTGTCTAATTACAATGAGCACAACTCTGTGGATGTTTTAGTGGAAATTCTCACACAGACGATTCTTTCTGCTGCTGAGCAAGCTATTTCTCGGTCGACTGCCAACCCTCGTGGATTTCCAGTCCCTTGGGGGGAAGGAAGAATACCGAAATGCCATTGTGCGTGCAGGTGTGCTTTTGGGGTTTTCCAGCGTCACCCTGCATTGGATAACCTAATCGAATACAAGAAAATGCGTACAAAGTCTAGACATGTTATAAAAGATAGCAAAAAGACATAGAGCAAGTTTGTAGCTTCTTTTAATCGACATACACCTTCCTCTGTCGTTTGCGATAAGTTAAGGCGTGTGGCCGGAAGATCGACCCACACGACAGCTGCAGGGGCCGTTGTTGACACATTTGGTCGTGCTTTCGCTCGTGTCTAACACAGAAACTATTCGCCCAAGTTCCTTCCTTTTAAGACTCAGGTGGTATCTCAAAGTTTCTGGTTTCGTTTAGGAAATCTTGAAGATTACAATCGCCTTTTCATAATGGCGGAGTTAGAACAGGGTACTTCATCTTCGCGACTATCAGCACCAGGAACAGTTCGGATCCACGTACAAATGTTGCAACAGCTCTCTTCTGAAGGTAAGACTTTCTTACTTGAGGTCTATAATTATGTTTGGGTTGGCACCACTTTTCCAGAGCAGTGGCGGGAGGTCACTGTCATGCCCACTTTCAAAGCTGGAAACACCGCTATCTTCCGCCCAGCTACCGTCCTATTTCGCTCACCAGATGCGTTTTCAAGGTTATGGAGCGTATGATCAATGGACGCTTGGTATAGTGGTTGGAAACTCACAACTTGCTGACCACCCAGTGCGGATTTCGAAGACGCCGTTCTACAATGGACCACCCTGTGTCATCGACACAGATTATGGAGGATTCATTAAGAATTGTGAAACCGTTGCGATATTTTTATACCTTGAGAAGGCTTATGATACGTGTTGGCGAGCAGGGATACTACGTTCGCTACACACCTGGAACATGCTGGACGCTTACCATTGTTCATTCGGGAGTCTATGAAGGACCTCATTTTCCGAGCAAGGGTCGGCTCGTTTTTTTTCGAACCATTTTGTTCAGGAGAATGGAGTACCTCAGCGATCGGTACTAAGCGTTACATTGTTTGCTATAGCAATTAATTCTATCTCGAAATGTGTTCCTCCAGGGGTATCGTCACGCTTATTCGCAGAGGACTTTCCCGTCTATTGTACTTCTCAGCGCACGCTGATTTTTGGAGCGCCCTATGCAGCAATGTTTAGATAATCTTCAAGAATGGAGTTCTAAAAACGGCTTTCGCTTCTCAAATGAGAAGTCAATCTGCGTTAATTTCTGGTGCCCTAGGAGACGATTACCACCTTCGCTTCGATCCAAAATTATTACCATTCGCAGATTCGACAAGATTCCTGGAGTTGACCTTTGATAGGAAACTGAGCTGGTCATCGCATATAGCACTGTTGAAGGCGCGGTGTGACCATTATCTGAATATCTTGCGGATATTAAATGTCAAATCGTGGGGAGCGGATCGGACTGTTTTGCTGCTGTATGGCGCACTGATCCGATCAAAAATAGACTATGGGTGTATCATTTATTCCTCAGCACGACCATCTGTGCTGAGGAGATTAGACGCGGTTTATAACCGGGGCATTCGAGTGGCTATTGGTGCTTTTCCCACTAGTCCAGTTATGAGTCTTTACGCCGAATCGGAGAACAATTGCGATATCGGCATGAAGTCCTTTCAGGAAATTATGGATGTGCGCTTAAATGTATGCCTCAACATCCACCGTTTGCTTTTTATCACACTCGCTGGACGAACGTTATAGAAATAGCTCCAATTACCTAAGGCTTGCAGGTGTTTGTTCGGGAGCTTCTTGGAAAGTACGTTATTGAAATACCTAACATTTTTGCTAAGGTGGAGAGGGTGTTATTCCCTTGGTCACGTGCGACATCTCATGTAGATCTTGGAATGACGGTATACCGGAAGTCCATGATGCTTACGGTTAGTATCCGCACCTGTTTTTTTTTCTTTTTTTTTTAGAATTTGTCTCCGGTCACAGTGACCGAAATTTGATCTATCTACACCGATGGATTTAAGTGCACCAACGGTGTTGGATGGGCGTATGTTCATTTAATCGAACCCTATACTTTAGGTATTCATGATAGCACATCCATTTGTAGTGCAGAGCTGTATGCCATATACCGTCGAAAATTGGGAGACTGTCTCATTTTGAGTGATTACCTTAGTGCACTTCAGAGCTTTCGTGAGCTGTACAACTAGCCCTTTGTTCAGCGAATCCAGGATGCCCTCCATGTTTTATATGCTTCTGGTGTTAATGTGGAGTGTGATTGGTTACGTTGGCTCGCCGGGGAAATGAACGTGCTGATTTGGCAGCTAAGGCGGCAACCACAGAACTCAGTGTTACAATACCTCGAGTAACGTAAGAAGACTTTGGGCTTGTGCGGAGAGCGGTGCTGTCGTGCTGGCGCGAGGAATGGTTAGCTCTCCGCGGAAATATGTTTAGAGTAGTGAAGCATACTCCGATAAACTGGGTAACTTCCTCTCACATATCTCGTCGTGAGCAGGTGATTTTGACTCGGTTGCGTATTGGACACTGCAATTTTACGCATGGTTATCTTTTTAAGGTTAACCTTGCTCCTACTTGTACGCTTTGTAGCGAAGGTCTGTCGGTCCGCCACGTGGTGCTAGAGTGTATTGCTCTTGCAATCTTCGAGACAGTCTGCAACTGCGGCCAGTCTTGCAGGGGTATTAGCGGATGATACGCAAGCAGTTGATAGGATTTTTAATTGTGTGCCAAAGATAAAGTTCCAAATGCGGGTTTAGTCATCTTAATAGCAAGTTTCATACTTATCGCTTTAGTTTTATATATTCATACATATGTATGACTTGGTGCGCTTTTTATGTTGGTATTTATCTCTCCCTTTTGCTATGAGTTTTATATTCATGTTTATCTCTTGCCTTTGCCATGGTATTTTGTACTGATCTTTATCTCTGGCCTTGCAATCATCCGTTTTACAAGGGCGCTAATGACCTAGCAGTTGAGCGCCCTTAAATACAAATCATCATCACACTGGTCTAAGTATCCACTTATACCCACACCACTATTCACTGAATATATGTCTTGTCTCTTATGCTTCAATGATAATGAAACTCGGATACGGAGAGAGAGGTTACATAAACTACAATCCATTGTGAACTACACAGAGAAAACGTATAGAGAGACATTCAACCCATTTCAAAATAGCTATTGGCATGTCTCTAATTTTCGAAGGACATCTCAATTTCTTACAGTAATTTCATCTAAAAGAATTAAAGATGGCATCAAATTGTTTGCGCTTGGTGACGAAAATGATAAATTATAGAAGTTATTGTCTACACTTGGGGATTCACAGAAATATGCAAGATAGGACATTAATTGAGACTTACAAGGCTGTGGTGCACACACTTATGAGCAAGTATTCGCCTAAGGGCAGGGCCGTATTTAGGCACGTGCAACATATGCAACTGCAGAGGGCGGCAAAATGTTGGCACAGAAAAATTATTTTTAAGTATAATTTTAATGTGCATTGCATTAGAGTTCAGGCATTCAATAATTAATTGGCAAAGTGTTGTCAAATATTTCTACCTGGCATCAAAATCGTGTTTTACTGTTAGTTCACGTATAACGTCTTCCATGTACGAGCGCATTAATCTCGTAGGCTACTGTACGAGATAGCTCTCCACGTAATCGCGTAGGCTATGAGTTCTCGCGTGTGCCGTGTTCAATTCTTCATCCATTCATGGCATATATAACACAAGTGGCTTGGTGGGTTCATCGTTCCACGTGGTTCTCAACTTAAAATTAAGGTATGTAATTCGAGTACTAACTGGTCACGGTGAAGTTGGTTCTGTATTTTATGTAATCAAAGTATGTTCAGTTTTGCAATATTCTACATAGATTATTATTATTATTATTATTATTATTATTTGATGCAGTAATTTGTATCACAAATTACTTAAATGTAAATAATGATTGTAATATGAATATGCATTTTTATGTGACATTGATTTGAGATGTATATTGATTGTAATTATTGTTGAGAAGTAAGTTTATACGGCCTTACTGAAACTGACAATAATAGCGTGCAATAATGCAGCGAGGGGGTGAGCTGTTTATCATTATTGGAAACGAGGAAGTTACGTAATATTGGCGCGTTTTTCTTTTAGAATATTCTGGAACATTTCCCTAGAGCATATGTATTCATAATTTTCATTGGATATAAAAATAGACGTTAATGTTGGCGCGTTTTATTAGCCAATAGCAACTCAGTTATAATCTTTAGGCATATCGGAGTGTATGAGTATAAAAAGAGTAGGTTAGAGGTAGAGCCCGTCAGTTCATCAAAATTCTTTGTACATTACACGTCGCCTTCAGTCCCTCAGTTCATCGAAAATATTTGTAAAGTACACGTCGCCTTCAGTCAGTCAGTTCGTCGAAAGTATTTGTACGGCACACGTCGGATATCAATTTGCAGGTTACGCGTAACAGAGTTATGAAAAATCTCAAGTGTGATAAAGTTAATTATACAAAAAGTTGAAGTACGCGAATTAAGAAATATCAGTAATGAAGTTATTATAACAGTTTCAGTTTGGCGAGTGTCAAGATCAATGTGTAAATGTGATAGTAAATGTGTTCGACAATAAAAGTGTAAAACAAATTTCTTCATCAGTGTTATTGTTTGGATAAAAGATTCCTTTCCGTTTACACAACCTGTATAAAGAGAAGTGCTTGACCAAAAGGATAATAGCTAGCCGGAGGACAGAGAACCAAAATTAAATAAAAATAACAGTAGCATTTTTTCAAACAAAAACTAATACTGCCGCAAATTGCTAACACCAGATGGAGCTAACAAACCTAACAAATGAATCACGTCACAAGATGGCTTCAACACGTTGAGTAAACACACATACACAATAATGTTAAATAAATAACATTAAATCGCTCTCATATTATTATTATTATTATTATTATTATTATTATTCAATTCACAGTAGCGGGATGGATGAATGATCTAGGTTAAGTGTCGCTGCATATCGAAAGAAAGCTAAAGACATAAGGCGGAGGGATAGGAAATTTTTACAGAAAATACCTCAACTGGACTCGTGTTTTGGTGGTAAAAGTAAAAGTGAAACCCTGTAGTTCTGAACATTCAGGTGAACTTATGGTTCAAAACAGTAACAATGAACAGTGTAGCTCTGAAAGTGCAGACGAAATTACGAGTTCTAAACAGTAAAAAAATGCGGAAGTTCTAACTTTCGGAGTTCCGGAAGGATGTCAAGAATATACACACTCTAAAGCAGAGAATTTTTCTGCTCCCAGCAATGATTTTATTGGGAAAACACTGACCAAAAACTGAATTATTTGCTTAAAAATGGTATTACTCAAAACAGAAATGCTGTTTTCTGTCCTCGTGACGATATGTCGATGGATCTCAGCGATTTTGCAGCAAAAAGCTCTTTCAGAGGGTTTTTGTGAATGGAGAAATTATCCACCGTGAGTATATTATTCTTCTAACCAAGGATCGTTGTTCTTGCATGTTGTAAATTATTCCGCAGTGCATCTCAATTTGCAACATCTGGTTTCAGTGATTGAAGCCATGCTGGAATACGAATAGGTAAACATGAAAATTCTACCTCTCACAGAGACTGCTTGTTAAAATTGCAAAACAGAGGAAACGCGTTGAATGGAATTCACAAACGGTTGCTCACTCAGCATGAACATTAGTTACGTATTGGAGAAATGTGCTAGAAAGAATTGTTTCTGTAGTTAAGAAGGGATGTAGCATTTCGTGGAGACAAAGAGATGTTTGGCTCTATGAAAAATGGAAATTTTATACGTGTGGAATTAATTGCAGATTATGATTATTTTTGGCTGACCATATAGCGAGGTTTGGTAACCGCGGAAAAGGATTTACTTCATACTTGTCACCAATACCTTATGAAGATTTAATACGTCTTATGGGGAGGTCAGTGACCAAAAGAAATGGGCAATGAAGTTATTTCCTCTAAATATTTTTCAGTCATAGTAGATTCTACACTAGATATATGTCATAATGACCAGTTAAGTACAATCATTAGATACATAACTGAAGATGGGCTCTCAGTTGATAGATTCTGTGTTTTATAAAAAATGCAGACCATACTGGGAAGAAGGTTTCTGAAGCAACTTTGAATTATTTATAACTACATGAAGTGAAACTTGATAACTGTAGAGGTCAGTCATAGAATAACGCAGTCAACATGTCTGGTGTATATTGAAGCTTGCAGGCAAGACTCAAGGACAAACTCTCTAATTTTCTTCATTCCATGTTCGGGCCACCTGAATCTAGTTGGCTCACAAGCTGCGCAAGGTTTTTTGAGTGGAACTCAAGGCTTATACAGCTTCTTTGCAGATTCTACAGGTAGATGGAACATCTTAGAAACATTCTTTGACTCTGCAAATATGACACTGAAGTCACTATCAACAACTTGATAGTGTGCAGGTGAGGATGCTTGTAAGAGTTTGAATGTAGATTGCAAATCAGTGTTTTCTGCATTAAGAACAGTTTCAGAAAATGTGAGTGGTAGAGTTAGATGTGAAGCTGAAGGTCTTCTTAGAAAGTTAAGTGCTATGTTTTGAAGTTGCTTTGATGTCATCAGTGGGTTGTATTCTGCAACAGTCTGGCAAAGCAATGAGAAAACTGCAAGCGGAGGATGTAGACATTTCTATTGAAATGTATGACTCTCTTACAATGTTTTTAACTAAACTTCAGACATCTTTCTTAGTTCGCAATGATTCAGCCGAAAAGAAACTTATGGAGATCACGAATTCGAAATCAGTTCCGCATTCTTAGCTACTGAGAATAAAAAAAGGAAGCGTCAAATTAAATGCACGAGATTTTTTTGATGAATCGTCTGACTCAGAAGAGTCCAAATACCCTGGAGAAGAAACAGGATCAGATTGTGTTGAGACCTGAGAAGAATGAAAATGTTGTATTAAAATATTATACAAACTTCAGGATGAGTTACAGAAGAGAGTTAACGTCTACAAAGAATATCACTTAAATTTTTCATTTCTCTCACATATCACCAAACTAGAAGCTATTCAAATTTATGATGCTGCAAGAAACTTAGAGCATTTATAATTCTGATATAAAGTGAAGAATGTATACGTTTTAAAAGCTGTTTGTTGTCAATGAAGAAAGAAGAAGGTGACAAGTTGTCCTCTCTTCCATTTGTCGTAGAATGTTGGTTTCAAAAAAAATAGTGATGTCTACCCGAATATGTACACAGCACTCAAGATTTAAAGATGTACTCCAGCAACAATCTGTTCTGCTGAAAGGTCTTTTTCTGTTTTAAAAGAATTAGATTAAGAACTACCTACGGACAGCAGAGAATCAAGAATGATTGGTCAATCTGAAAAGGCAGTAAAGCTCTTTTCACAAGTTTCGCACTTCTATTGCTTTATATTATCATGAATCAACTTATGCAATTTAAAATGTGTCGTATGGTAAAGCTCTTCTCTCAATTGCTGCACTTGTGTGGCCTTTTGTCCTTATGAATAAAATTCTTTTGTGTTAAGTATAAATCCCTGCTGTAAATTTTCCCCCCGTCACTAATTTACCATATTGTTTTGAGCAAATGTTCTTCTACACTTGGCACATAATTTTCTTGACTTTCACACCCAGTGATATTCTTTCCATAAGATTGTGTGTTTTCCTGAGAATTCAACACAGGGCAATGGTGATTTACCGCTGCTATAACGAGAGACTGCTTTGTGCATAGTCTGAAATGTTGGAGGATTTTACATCATTAAGTATAATAGTCAAAATTAAATTTGAAAACAGAATCCATGTGTGCCAGCAATAGGTACAAACTCAGGAATGAGTGACATCCCATCAAATGCAGTTATAAATTCATATGAAGCAAGTATGTTGTTAATTATAATCGAATTAGCTTTGTTAATGCACAATAACGTTAGATAATTAATAAAATCTTTCAAATTAAAAACATATTAATGGCAAAACTAATCTGATGTTTGTGGCAATACAAGCAATAGGTATATGTTACATGCATTGATCATTACATAATTTCCTGGTTTGTTTTAACAGCAGCTATTTATAGTTTTACAAGCAATTTCTGTGTTATTGTACTTCGTAATGAAGTGGTTAACATGAAGGTAATATATGGTCATCAGGAAAGCACAATGGTTGGGATGTTTCTCACAATGAAATTCCATGCTGTTTTCTATGACATCAAATGAACAAATGAACGGTGGCTTAACACTTAAAAATATAAAGCATTTAAAATATCAAATCAACAGCAATTCTCGTAAATAAACAAAACATTAACATCCACATTTTTTATTTAGTAACTCTTTATCTCTAATGGTTTACCAGTTATATAAGTTTAAATTCTTTAGGATGAAGAGGATCTCAGAGGCTATTCATGAAAATACAAGACACAGATTTTATTAGTCATGAAACCATATTAACCTTTTAACATACAGATTATTTACAACGTGGTGTTTCTTTTTTCACCCTTCTATTTTATTGTGAAAATGAAATATTCAGTTAGGTACAATAATAATAGTAACAAGAACATCATTTTTAAGAGCTTAAAAATAGACACTTTAATCTCAGAATATCCCTAGATTAGAATCCCGAGTATAGTAAAAAATTAAATTAAATTGATTTTATTTATGGATGTTCTTTAACTGCTGTGGTCCTTAGCGTTCCATATATTGGGCGTGAAAGACCGGAAATTTTGCTCAGCGGCCTCTATCAGGCTTGAGGTTCTTTTACGTGCCGTAAATCTACGACACGGGACCTCCGGCTTTACTTCCACTCCGAAGGAAACTATGCTAAGGATTTTTACACCCGAAAAAAATCCTTCGCCCTCCGCTGGTTTGAACCCGCGACCTCGGAACTAACGGCTAGCATAGTAACCACTACACCACGGAGGACAATCACAAGTATAGTCGTCATATCTTATACCTTTTTTTCTCGAAATTTGCATAAAAAAGCGAACACTGGACATTGAAGCACTTAGAAATGAACTGCAACACTAAATACTCGGGAAGCTAATGACCTCAGCAGTTGTGCACCCTAAAGTAGTACCACCTTCACCACCATTAAATCCAATATTGAACTCTTCATCAATGTCGTGCGAGGAAGCAACACATGATAAACCACTAGAGCTGGTTGAAACGAAGACCTCAAGTACTAATAAAACACACGGAAAGAAAAGTCAACTGAAGTGACTGATTCACAGACACCGTCGGCAACAATATACATGTCACAAAATGAAATTAGAGCGAATTCGAGGAGGTATCATGCAATTGCCAAAAAATGAGATAGGTCTAAATTCGGCCTTTTAAAATATATGCGGATAGGAAATGATACACCTGGGTATGTCCAGGGTTTTATTTTGCAAAAATTAAAAACCTGAATATATTTGGGTAATGTTACGAGGTTAAATGGGTTTTAATTCAAAACTATCAAGAGACATCCTTGAAAAAAAAAACGTAAACCGTATTTTTATTCATTCTTTTAGGAACCTCAAAACAGGCATTTCAGTAAAATATTTATTTATAATTTTTGGGTAGAATAAATATCTTGCTCTACTTTCCATATCTATGTATAGAGGAAAGAAAAAGTGCAACATTTTGTGTTGTTGAGTTAGAAATTTTTGCCACAGTATGCTTTATCAGCCATTTTTGAGAAGAAGATTAACAAGGGGGGATTCAGAAAACTCTGTGCTGCATCCGCAAGTTGATATTTATTTTACTTTTTACTTTCTCTACTACGTACAGTAAGTAGGGGAAGTATTGTATTCCATCCAAAAATTCGATATCGAGATTTCACTGGAAATACATGTTTTGAGACCCCCTGAATCCAAAAAAAGCATTTTTGGAAACATCTCCGTGTGTGTGTCTGTGTGTGTGTGACTGTGAACAGCATAACTCAGAAACGAACAGTCGGATAAACACCAAACTTGGTATTTAGGCTCAGTATCTTCCAGAGATGCGACACGAAGGTTTTCAAGAAAATCCCCCCCAGATTACCCTTTACATGGAACATTATTCGAAAATTTTAATTTTCTCAAAAATGGCTGCAACGATTTTTATTAAAATATCATATGTTTAAGATACTTTCATGACAAATAAAATGTATATCTTGAATTTCCTGGGAATGTCTCCAAAAGTATTCTTCATTGTGAACAACTTTTTCATAACTGGTAAACCATAAGAGATAGACAAAATTTTACTACACCAAAAATGTAGATCGCGTTAAAATACACAATTTATGTCATATACATTTTTTGTTGAGTGAACCATTTTCGAGAATTTGCTTGTTATTTCCTTAAATTTTTCAATACTTATTTTCTCAAATGGGAATTCGTTATTCATTTTGTTGTCTTGGATATGCAAAGAGTATTAATCTGTGGCAAAGAGAATGGTGCTGCGCATAGCAACCAGCTATTAAGAGATATGTATATGCTTAGAGGCTACTGTATTTCTAATGTCTACAAGATACAGTAAGACACACATAGAAGGATTTCGTTATTGTATCACAGCAATGATACTTCAGATGTCATGTACTGTAAACAAAACAATGTATTTAGTTTTATTTCTCTGCCACTTAACCCTGACTTGTGGACAAAGTTTTGTATTTACATTCACAACAAATATAAGTTTTTAGCTACCCAGAACATAGAAAATTCATTTCTCTTATGAGAGAAAAAGAGAGGGAGGAGGGGAACACCATATCTGAAAACTGAGATAAACACCAAACTGAATAATTATGCAAGTTCCACATTTTTCAGAGATGCTAGGCAAGAAACAAATATACCGGTGTTAAAAAAAACAGCTTTCCAATATTTCAGGGGATGATGGTGTGCATCAAAACAACAAACAAATATCTAATAAATATGGGTCCTATATATCATACGTTCTGGGATATGAACATTTGTATAGGAGGCGCTCTATGCGATGTCATTCATTGCAACGCATTTCTCTGCCCTACAATACAGCAGACTCCCAGATAATTTCGTTAGTTACCACCCCTGGCATGATTTGTTGCAAGGTCGGAAGGAATATCGAACATTTGGTTAAGGATATGAACACGGTTGTTGCATTGGCGTTTCTCCTAGTACGTCATACCAGGGTCAACCGCGTGATCCTATTGACCCTAAATTGACTATCATAACGTCCACCAAACAAAACACGACAAATGGTATTTACTTTCCCCCATAATATCAAACAACTTTTATTAGAGACATTTCTCTCTACAACGCTTGATCATGTTAAATCACCCACCCTGTAGATATATCCTGCTTTTGTATATTTAGCATTTTTATACCCTTGAACATTCTAGCTTTTATTTTATTAATATTCCCTATAACATACACCCTGTTGTCAGTTGTCAGGGTCAGTTATCAGGGTCAGTTGTACGAACTCGGAATAAACCTCTGTTAGCGTTATTTCATGGTTAAGTGCTAAACCGTGTTGTACGACACCAGAATGGAGCTATCAAGAGAATAACCATGGAATAGCTTATTACGCGATTCCTTGGAGGGATAATTTGTTATTCTGAGAATAATCATACAAAAAGAAAAATAGCTGTTTGGGTACTGGGCATAATTTTTTCCGTTATAAACGATGAATTTCTTTATATGCTTTTAAGAACCAGAAAGCTTCACACAATACATTATAAATGTAGTTCCGATAAATGAATACAACGGCAATGAGTTTCAAGTTGAAAAAGGATATCGCTGATATAATTTGATGGTTATTTAGAATATATGACAGGCAGATAGATAAAATAAAGTTACTGTTTAGAACAGTATAACGTACCTAGAATATTATCAGTTAAATGCATCTAATTTTATGGAAACAGTGAGGTTAAATACTACCCAACTTAAACACAAAATACAGTGTAGCAATTCACTACTACGATGAGTAGCGATGTAAAGAGTAAGATTAATATTGATGAAACAAAAAGGACTGGTTACTTCAAAGGTACTAAAACATCATTCAAGATGTGACGTAGCCACAATTATGAATGTTGGTGTGAACATTTTGTGCGATATTCAGTATTTGGATATTATGTGTAACAACGGTGAAGTTAATGATGCACAAGCTTCGCGTTGCGGGGAGGAGGTACCGGTTATGACCAGATTAGTGTAGGCCATTAAAGCTCCCATATCTAACTTAAGTTTAAATTATTTGAGAACAAATTCATAATCTGTGCGTGTTTACAATGTGGTTTACTCTAAACGAATATAAACTCGCTTTTATCAATCACTTGCTGGGTACGTTGCGAAGCAGCGGATGAAATTAGAAACAAGCTTTTGTCGAATAGAGAACATGGTGAGTTAAATGTAATGCTCTCAATGTAATTTCTTTGATTAAGCATTTCTAGCATTTCTGTTGATTAAACATTGCCATCAGCAAAGTGCGAGCTGTAACAATAATGGTTTTCCTAATACCCTATTCGTATGAAGCATTTTAATACTTATGTTGGCTAATAATAATAATAATAATAATAATAATAATAATAATAATAATAATAATAATACCTGTTTAGCAAATTGTTTAGATAATTCATCTCGGTGCAGTATTTCAATTATACCTTAAGTTGGCAGTGACGTTCAGCAAAAGTTAAAATGTGGGTTTCAAAACTTGAATTAAAAAGTAATTTAAGGAATATAATGACTTAAGCCAGATTAAGTGTGTTAGCTGCTTTGGGCATAGAAAATTAAATATACGTAAAACCATATTATATGAGTATAAGATACAACTTTACACAAAAAGTAAGGTTATACACTCCCATACTTTCACCCTATCGCAACAAGTCACAGTACCTGTGCTTGTATTTTATATAATGTAGTTGTAAAATCATAATTTTGCATCCAAACATGCTTGTGAGCATTCATAAATATTTAACAGTACTGTAAGCAGTTCCAATAAGTAATAATAATAATAATAATAATAATAATAATAATAATGATAATAATGATAATAATAATAATTTAGGAGCAGCTGATTGTGAACTAGTTTCCGACAGCGCAGGTTCAAACCCGGCGGAGGGCGATAGATTTTTTTCGGGCGTAAAAATCCTTAGCATATCTTCCTTCCGGAGGGAAGTAAAGAAGTTGGTCCCATGTCGTAGCTTTACGGCACGTAAAAGAAGCTCAAACCTGATAAAAAGGCCTGTGAGCAAGATTTCCTGTCTTTCACGCTCAATATAGAATGAATCGCTAAGAACTATAGCAGTTAAGGAGCATCCATAAATAAAATTCGATTTAATTTTTTATCGTGAAAACAATGCAAATTGCAACACAAGTTTCAGCAAAACAAAGTAGGTAGTGATTACCTATGTATCAAGCTGGCCATGAATGACGCAATATAACTAACATCTCTTACTATATGAATAGCAAACTAAATAAGGACATGTGAACTGAAAATGGGCAGACAAAGTTGTGTGACTTAAACATCAATATTAATCCTATAATATCAAGTCTGAACAACACAATTTTTTGAAACATCACAGACTATTTCCTCAAAGAGAAAATGTGTTGCATTAAAGCATATATAAAGAGTAGGGTTGGTTTTGTTAAAAAAACTGCAACTTGCACTCTGATTAGCCTACTCTGTTCAAATTAACACAGTGCACCCAACTGAGAAATGGATCTCTCAATCACCCATTAGTTATTGTCTCGAAAGTCTGTGCTAGACTTGCAGTAAGGCATAAACTAGGGTGGATCAAGCATAGACCTGAATTTTGTACTAGTGGTTCAGACACTGAGCAAACTGGATTGTGTGGTGGAATTTTGGAGGCATTCCTTGGTTCGTCATACACAGCAAGTCACTTCTCTCATCAGCAGCACAATGAGTAAGGCAAAGATACACATGTCTATTGATCAATTCATTGCCATGAGGTTTCTCAAGAAGCAAAATGTACAGCCATCCAAACTTTTGATAAGATTCCAGTCAAAGTTCGAAAGAAACTCCTTCAAAGACACAAGTGTATGAGTGGAATAAAAAATGTTCATTTGGGACAGGATGCTGTGGAAAACGATCCACACCAACGTTGACTGCAAAAAAACATTCATGATGTTTGTGATCTTATTGCGGTGGACGGGCATACAACACTCTAAAGTTGCATCAGCAGTATGAATCAGTTACAGAAGTGATCAATGTTTGTGATCATATTGAAGTGAATGGGCACATAACGGTCTCTAAAGTTGCATCAGCAGTGTGAATCCATCTTGATGATGAACTTTATCTCTGGAAAGTTTCCACCAGATGGGTTCCTCATCTCCTTACTCAGAACCTGTCAATGGCTCCTTACTGGCTGCCAGGAGGAAGGAGAGAAATTTTTGTGATGAAAACTGTATCCACCACTACACACCTAAGTATAAATAGGCAAGCAAGGATTAAGGAAATGTGAAGTTGCATAGAACAAGGTCAAAAAAAGCTTATCCAATGGAAAGTTGGTTGCAATTATTTTTGGGACTCCAAGGACATTTTGATGGTGGATTTTCTTCAAGAAAGAAAAGCAATAAATGCTGCAAGTTCATGGCTGAGGCAAAAGCTGCTTATCAAAGAAAAATTAGCAACCCATCTGAAACGTCATTCTTCCCCATGACAACACAAGGACAAATATGGCTATGTTAATGTGTGAATAGAGCTTCACCAGACAACTTCTGAAAATTCTCCTTACAGTCCAGAGATACCACCTGTGATTATCATTCATTTGGGACATTTAAAAAGATGGGTTCCTCATATCCTTACTCAGGATCTGTCAATGGCTCCTTACTGACTGCCAGGGGGAAGGAGAGGAATTTTTGTGGTGAATATTGTATCCACATTACACCTGAGTATAAATAGGCAAGCAAGGGCAAAGGAAGAGTGAACCTGTATAGAACAAGGATAGACAAAGATTATGTAATAAAAAAGTGGTTCTAATTGTTTTTGGATCTCCAAGAACATTTTGATGGTGGATTTTCTTTAAAAAATAAAAAAAATAAATGCTGCAGGCTCCTGGTTGTGCGAAAGCTGCTTATTGAAGAAAAATTAGCAACCCACCTGAAACGTCATTCTTCCCCATGACAACACAAGGACAAATATGGCTATGCTAATGTGTGAATAGAGATTCAACAGGCAACTTTTAAAAATCCTCCTTATGGTCCAGATATATCCCCTAGCGACTATCACTCATTTGGGACATTTAAACAGGTACAGCAATGGAGAATATTCTTGGCTTCTGCTACATCTGTGGTTACTTTTCATTGTGAAGGGCCTAATTCACAAATGAAATGTTGCATAAATACCAAACTTACTATTTAAATTCAATTATTTTCCATGATACGAAGATTTAAAGAAAATCTCTCACCTCAAATTCCATTTACATGAAACATTTTTCTAAAAGTTTTATTTTATAAAAATGGCACTAATGATTTAGATTAAAATACAGTGTATTTAAGATAATTACAAGACAAAATGTATATCTTGAATTTTTGGGGAATATATTAATTGGGATAGACCTTTGCAGAAGAAGTCTAATTACACATTTTGTTGTAGGTACAAGGGGGGATACAGGAAAGCTAATTGATAGTCTGGTATTTAAAAATCGGGTTGCTATATATTGACATGTTATACTCGTGCCATGACATCCCAAGTAACAAGTTAATAGAGACAGCACTTGAGCCTATTCCCAGAAAGTTCTACATATACATTTTATTTGTTGTATAAATGCTTAAACAGATGGTATTTTAATCAAAATTATTAGTGCTATTTTTAGAAGATAAAAGATATAAAAAAAGTTTCCTTGTATAGGGTAGACTGCGGAGTGAGGCTTTTGTTGAAAATCTTTATATTGCATCTTCAGAAGACTGAACTTAGTTTGGTATTTATAGAACATTTCATTTTACAGTTATTTGTTCACACACACACACACACACACACACACACACACACACACACACACACACACAGACAGATGTTTTCTAAAAATGCCTATCTTTCTTTTGGATTTAGGGGCCTCAAAACATGTGTCTCATATGAAACCTTGACATAAATGGAATGCAGTACTTTCTCTCACCTACTATAGGTAGGTGGCAGAGAAATATAGTTTATACAAAGTTCATTCACAAGCTATTCACAGAAAATTCATGACTCATGTTTTATTACCTTGCAAATGTCTTAAACCTATGATGTTTTCATCAAAATTGTTAGAACCAATTTTGAGTAAATAAAAACCATGAAAAATCTCAATGTAAAGGACAGCTTGGGACCAGAGGATTTTCTTGCAAATCCTTGTGTTGCATACTTGGATCATGCAAAACTAAGATACCAAGTTTGGTATTTATGAAACATTTCTTCTTTTGTTTTATTTTATGCTCGCTCTCACTTGCTCTTGCTCTCTCTCTCTCTCTCTCTCTCTCTCTCTCTCTCTCTCTCTCTCTCTCACACACACACACACATACCTTTTCCCTAAAAATGCTCATTTTGATTTCAGAGGACTTCAAAACATATTTTTCCAATGAAATGTCAATAACAACATTTTGGGTGAAATATAAAACTATCTCTACTTACTCCAGGCATGTAAACATAAAACTCTGGTTCATCATCCTCGTATAAGGGTATAATATCGTCCACAGTATCTGTAGACTTAAATCATACAACAAGAATGAGGCATAGAACAAATGTCAATATGTAACTTGATGGATTGTTTATTGTATTCCCATTTGTATCTATTCAAGAACACAGTGAGACATCTGCTACAACATAAATGTGACAACCATTTAAGAATTAAACAAAAATGTAACACAAGAAGCAGAACTTTACTAATTGGAACACTAGCTATGTCTTACCTTAATGATATTACTGGAGAGAAGTGCTCATCCTGTAACAGAAAAATTCACACAATCAACTATACAGCACTAGTGAAATATCCTGCATCACATGCTTATTTTTTAGAGTAGCAAGTTTGATTTATTCATAAATTGGAATACAGTATTAGGAGATGTGCAGAAACAAACATTTCGCATTTCATACTGTAATGGAGTGTAAGAAAACCAAAAAATGGAGAAAGTATTTGTATCTAAATAAATTGTTTAGTTTTTTGAACACAGAACTGACAAAAGGAATGCTTAGTAATTCAGAATTTATGATTCAATTAGCCAGGTATTAATGAAAATTAAGGCCAAAACGCTTGAGATGCATGGGGAGACAGTGGCAGGAAGAGGAGAGGATTAAACTGGGTACTTCTAGCTCAATAACCAGAGTGTTGACTTGTAAACAAAAATCTTAGGATTTAAATTTTACATCAATAATTTGAAAGCTGATGGAGACCATCCAACAAATTGTAAGCAGATTAATGATGACGATGATGATGATAATATACAACAAAGTACTAAATACAGTTAACTGTATTTAACAGAATATTGTGATTGTCCACAATGCAGTCAGATTGGAATATATTTTATACAACATTATATTCCATTTAAAGTGGAAGGAGACAAGGTGTAAAAGTGACAATGTCCATTTTTTCCCTAAGTATTAAGATACTCGTACCCAATAGTATATATTATAAGTGTGCTCCAGGTAATCTCATTTTGATCTTTCCTTCACCAATGATTCATGTTTTTTCCTGCAGGACACACTGTAAGACATTCACAAATATTTTAAAAATGTGCTCATCATCCAATTTCACATTGGTTTCCTCAAATATTAATATCAGAGATGTTTTCTGATGCTTTACTGTAAATAAAGCTAGCTTTTTGGTTTAAGGAATAAATGGAGGGACATTAAGCTTTATAACTAGGTTGTCTAGTATCTTTATATCACCGAATTTAGCATTCATTTCACTTTTGATTTCTACTGTAGCTGATCGTCATATGCTACAATAAATATTGAAGAAGAATGTTAGTTGTTACTGCCCCACATATGGGAGCCAACTTGAAGTAGTTATGTTCTTCAACTGTTGTAGTTTATTGTTGTTGAAGTTTTACTGTTGTTGGAGTTTTGCACCATGCTTTTGGCATCAATTTGAAGCTGTTGATTATGTAATAGTTACTGTTGTTACGCAATATGTACAAGAAGCTGATTTTAAGATGTAATTTTGTTGTTACACCCAAGTTATACACTATAACATTTAACTTTGTTATTAGAACTGCTTCTATATATTATTTATGTTTGAATTTGCCTCAGCTGCATCAGTAATGATTGTAGAGTCATGTATCTCTTAGGCAGGGTGCGGTATGACAATAATTGTAGACATACGCAGAATTTAAGTTTTTAAATTCACTTCTTTTATTAATCCTTGCAGATTTTTATAAAGCACTACACTTTTCAAGAGCCTGTGAGATTCTTTAATACTTTCACTTAGCTAACACGTAGACATATTTTACGATTCACATGTAATATTTCTGTAGAGAACACATCTTCCATCTAGTCACCACCAAGGTTTGCCAGCAACTGAACATTATTTCAACCATTAAACCCATAAGCTTCGGTATTTCAAATCTCTGATTGGCTAATTCTAGTCCAATAGAATATCTGCATTTTACTTAAAGCTTTTCTTTGCTGCTGATTGGCTAATTTTAAACTGTTACTGAATTTACATTATCGTTGATCTAATCATGACTAGTAACTTTCAAACTCTCAAACTCATTATTGCCTCAAGGTTACCTCATTGTTAGCAACGTTAAACTTATTATTCTCACAGCTCTTACATTATTAAATTACGTAATGCATTCACATAATATTATTAAACATGTTTACAATAAAAATAAGCATTTGCAATGACTGTTATATACATTTTTACAAATTATTACATACATATTGCTTCAAGGTGGGCTGTTATTGAATTTACATATTATATAATTCAACTGTTAAAAATACTGCCTCAAATAAATACACTTTAAATACATCATCTGACAAACATTGTGCATTCACAAACTATATCCTATCCTTATTAATTCTGTATTTCATAATTCAAATATTTTATCAAATGTACAATAAACCAAAATTTTTACTGCAGTAGGTTTTAACAAAGCTTACTTTAATGTCATCACAAACAGATGAAGTTTCTGCTTCCAGCCACCAAGGTTCTTCCTTAATTATTATTTTGTGATCTACATCATGATCACTTTTGTGTTTCTTAATCTTCATTACAGGATTCTCTGAAAGAAATTCTCTCTCATTTTGTGAACCAAAGTCTGAAACCAGAGTCTGTTCCTCAGTTTCTGTTTTCAATTCTATCTCACAATTGTTGCTGATGTAACGGTTTCAGACTTAATCTCCTTTGTGGGATGTTTGGTATTCTCATTCTGTGAACAAAACTCTGGAGGAGTCTCTGATTTAATTTATGTTTTGATTGTCGTGTCACAATCATCGTCCAGAAGCACAGCATCACTGTTTGTCTTCATTGTGACATTGTTCATAAAGACCTCTCATTCTATGAGGCTATGTTTTCTGAAAGAGTATCCTCTTATTTGATTTCTATTTTGGTATCCATTTTACAACGGTTGCTGTTCTTAATTTATTAACAAGTCTGTAGAGAAAGAAACATATTATGTATATTATAAAACATCTATAATTTTAACTATCAGCTTCTTTGAATCAATCAGCTGTAGTTCAAACTACACCACACACTTTCACTGTTCTCTCACAAATAAATCTACTTCTTGGAAAGTTGAATCAGACTTGAAAAATTCAATATTGTCACATCTGGAAGTTGAAGCATGGATCTTTGCTTCTTCATTCCAATGGTATTACTGCTCCAGCTATCATGTTGAGATAGCTGTATGAGCATTAAACCTTCTCATAAATACTCTCTTGAAGCATCATGGTTAATCTTCAAGGCAATCTGAAATAATAAATATACCTCAAAGGCAAATTGCGGTGTTGTAGGTACTTTATACATAATCACTATTAGGATTAATTTATGTCTTGATAATTATTCTTCCACACAAGCTATGTACAGGAAATAAGTTGAAAAATTAACCCTAATTTCACCTTTGAGGTTACTGTGATACTTAAATGAGAAGGTTCAATGCTTGTATGGGCAAGTCAAGTGATAAAAACATCTGCTTATAGCCCCAAAGCTACATGGTTCAAGTCCCAGCTGTGGAAATGAATTTTTCAAGTCTGATTCAAGTTTCCAACTTAGTCCCTACACACGGCTAGTCATAAAAAACAATTATCCAAATCACACAAACCTACTTCCTGTTAGGTTGGCTCTAGACCTGCAAATAACTATAGCCATCCAACTCAGAACATTTTAAATGTTTC
The DNA here is from genome assembly GCA_030765065.1 of Deroplatys truncata. NCBI lineage: Eukaryota > Metazoa > Arthropoda > Insecta > Mantodea > Mantidae > Deroplatys > Deroplatys truncata. The sequence goes on along the minus strand of CM060976.1, from coordinate 60,838,354 downwards.
ATTTTGAATAAGCATGGGATTCAGTAAAGTTATCAAAATTACATGTATGACATAAGTGAATGGTGCTAGAATATTATTTATATCACACTTTCTCTTTTTGGATTTCCTCTGAATCTCATTTCAAATCACCAATTCACCTGATTTACTTCATTTACATTGTTTTTGGTTATTATGCATAATTTGGACCACTCAAAAAGAATAAATTAAATGCTTGTTACTCGTAGACTGTTTTATGCTGACTATAAGTGGTCCACTGCAAGGGAGCTATGTCACTTCAAATTTAGTGAAATATATCATACTGTTACAAATATTTTACAATTTAAGTATAGTGTGTGGAATGAAAATACAACACACAATAGCATATCACCTACATCCTACCATTCTCTTGGGATTGCAGTGTGCATTAAGAGATATGACAAAATTCTCAGCAGCACAAATGATCTATGGAAAAACCATCAGACTGTCTGGTGAATTTTTCAAAGAACCAAATATAAAATTTGAAGCAGATACCTTTACCTTTCAATTGCAGAGGCATATATTATTCCTGAAACCCACTAAATTAAACACACATCAAGATCTGTGTTTGTCACAAAGAACTTAAAATCTTGTACCCACATCTTTGTCAAATGTGGCAGGGTTAAAAAGCCTTTAGAGCCAACATATGATGGAGCATTCCCTGTTATAATAAAACATGGGGAAATATTTTACGTAAATATTAAGGGAAAATCCATCAATATATCAGTGGATAGACTTAAATCTGCTTACCTAGTTCTAGAAGAAAAACCTCCAATATTTTCACTTAACAGTGAGTATAAGGACCCCATAGATACCTATTAGTAATATTAAAATGAACAAAAAAAAAGGACAGTTAGATTTCCTTCTTGGTTTTTGTATTAAGTTATTCTTGTATAATAATGTTTTCTAATACTGTTGCTTCACATACTTTGTATAACATTGTTAATCTACTGTATTTAATTGTTAGAATGTGATTGTAATCAAGTTAGTAATGTAAGGACATGTTGCAGTAGGCAATGGAAAAAAGAGGATTAAAGCAGTATTGAGGTTTATCAGTTGTCATGGTATGTATGCCAGTTGATTATGTCTTGTTAACAATACAAAAATAACAAATTTTATGTAAAGTCAGCATTTTCATGTAACAAAACGACAATAAATCAACATTTAAAAGTTGGAAAATGTTTTAGTATTATTCTATTCATGGAGTACAGGCAGGATACTACAGTATCATACCATAAATAGTTTAATTATAAACATGTCATTATTAGTTTCTTGTCTGATTTGAAAAAAACATATGAATCTTTAAAGATATTGATTTTAATAATCAAAGGCCTGCCTTGATCTCAAAAATATGCTACAAAATATGAAAGAGGCCAATCTTCCCTAAATGTCCTACCAATTCTTGTGGAATTGCATCATGCAATTGTATTAAGCAATATGCCGCCACTGAATTAGAAGAGTGCTTGTGTGTTGCAAACAGCAAACGAGAAGGGAAGGGGTGGAGATCGCTTGATACGTGGGGTCAGTAATACCCATACCTATGTTAGAGCAACCACATGGAAAGCAGAAGGTCCATGCTCAAATCCCGGCTATGGCAGAGAAATTTTCATTCTAAAATTAAATTCAGTTTTATTTATGGACTGCTATGGTTCTTTGCATCTCATTCTATATTGGGCGTGAAATACTGGAAATTTTGCTCAGAGGCCTCTTTATCAGGCTTGAGCTTCTTTTGTGTGCTGGAAATCTATGAGAGAAACCATCTGCATTACTTCCCTTCTGAAGGAAGGCATGCTAAGGATTTTTATGTCTGAAAAAAATCCATTGCCCGAAACTTGGTTTGAACCTGTAATGTCGGGAACTAGAGGTACTCCATGGAGGAGGAACTTCATGGTACCACTACACCATGGAGGACAAGTTATCATTGTGATTCCACTTTCAAATATTCTTAGGCTGGGTTGATCTGTGATGAAAGAACAATATACATACATGATTACATTATTTTCTAACAAACAGCTAAACTTCACTCCATATTAATTTCAATTCTTCCAAAAGATTTACATAACATTCAGTTGTAGACTATATGTATCTGCACATGACACAGGTATAGCGTTATGTTTAAAGGGCATGTCAGGAATTATAAAAATCTGTTATACCCAGATAAACATACACAAAATTAACCACAAGATGCAGAGTTTTCTGGAAATTAATTTAAAATCTGATGCATTACGCTCTTGTGAGTTTCTCTTCCCATTATATCTAGTATATTATAGTACTTGCTCAAAAAGGGAACCTTCTGTTCAAGTTGTATTAATCACAATAAATTCTTTACTAGGCTTTAATCCCACAGTTACTCATAATTAAAGTGGTAACTAAGGAAAGGAAAATGCATTTAACAGTTGTTTTAAGAGATGTGGATGGGCTGTAACTCTCCCACCATTTTAAAACACTTTCTTATATTGTAAAACTATCATGATATGTCAGCAAAGTGCACTAATTCTTCTTCAGTTTTCAATATTAATCATAATTATTTACTGTCCCCCTCATGTATGAGTTAGTATACTCTGAATAATAATAAGTATTCCTTGCAATACTACATTCATCTGCTGAATATATGAAATTTTTATTTTGAACTTTCTATGTTTTATAATTTTATAGAATATTAATTTAGGATTATATTTCAAAATGTTTGTAATTTTAATATGTGCCAGAATGCCCATGTTGTATAATGACCTAAGGAACTTAAAATCTTCTTTCTTATATAATATTCAGGTGGCAGCATGGCCGAGTGGTTAGACCATTTGCCTACCACCAAGCAGGCCTGCATGTGGGATTTGTGATGGAAAAAGCACGTTTTTCTCCAAGTTTTCTGGCTTCTCCACCATTCATTCCATTAATTGCTCCATCATCGGCTTTTTTTTTTTTTCATCCATTTCATCTTCATTACATATCATCTACCTCCTCACTCTCATACCTAACTACAAGTTGATCCACCTTTCCAGGTTCTTCATTCTCTGATTCAATGCTTATCTGCTCCTTGACAGGAGTCTGACCTTAGGTACAGATCTGAGTACTTTATGCGGGATGGGCAAGCCGACTAAGTAAGTAATAATTTGCATCCCAATAACATATGTTCCTAATCTCCAACACCTACAAAAACAAGCATTTATTTTCAACATTATCAATAGGAATTAGGTGTCAAGGCTATGTTAAGCCTGTTTTATATTATGTAAATATAGCAGATGCTGAGAAATCTATAATATTTATGCAATAATCAAAGGGCATTCTTTAGTCACTGGCTGTAGATTAGATTATTTTTTTGTATCAACAATATATGCCATGACCTAGATTGGGAGCTACTCACTTTAACATATGGCTGCACATTGGGGGAAAGCTCATTATAAATCAATTATAATCAGACACATATTTACTCAAAAAACTAATCTAGACAGGAAAGAATATGCACAAAATATTAGGTCAGTCACCACAAATTAAGCTTATTCTTCCCACAAAATGAATATTTTACACCTTATGCTCATGTTGGAGCAAACCTATGAGATAACATGACATCCTCTTCCTTTCATGAATCACTTAAACTGCCCAGCGACCACACGCTAGCTGTTTAATTGACTCCACCCAGTTCAATCATATGCTCACTGTATAAAACAAAGTCTAGTCTGCTATGGCAAATCCATCCTAGCTATAGACTTATCCCCACCCCATTCAATCATGTGCTCACTGCATGAAACAAAGTCCAGTCTCCTATGGCAACCCACACTAGCTTTCATCTTGTCCCTACCCAGTTCAAACATGTGCTCATGGCACGGAACAAAGTCTCGTCTTCTATGGCAACTGCTATAGACTTGCCCTCACCCAGTTCAAACATGTGCTCATGGCATGGAACAAAGTCTAGTCTTCTATGGCAACTCCATCCCAGCTATAGACTTGTCCCCATCCTGTTCAATCATGTGCTCATGGCATGGAACAAACTCTAGTCTCCTATGACATTTCCATACTAGCTATAGACTTGTCCCCATCCTGTTCAATCATGTGCTCATGGCATGGAACAAACTCTAGTCTCCTATGACTTTCCATGCTAGCTATAGACTTGTCCTCATCCTGTTCAATCATGTGCTCATGGCATGGAACAAACTCTAGTCTCCTATGACTTTCCATACTAGCTATAGACTTGTCCTCATCCTGTTCAATCATGTGCTCACTGCATTGAACAAAGTCTAGTCTTGTATGGCAACTCCATGCTAACTATAGACTTGTCCCCATCCTGTTCAATCATGTGCTCATGGCATGGAACAAACTCTAGTCTCCTATGACATTTCCATACTAGCTATAGACTTGTCCCCATCCTGTTCAATCATGTGCTCATGGCATGGAACAAACTCTAGTCTCCTATGACTTTCCATGCTAGCTATAGACTTGTCCTCATCCTGTTCAATCATGTGCTCATGGCATGGAACAAACTCTAGTCTCCTATGACTTTCCATACTAGCTATAGACTTGTCCTCATCCTGTTCAATCATGTGCTCACTGCATGGAACAAAGTCTAGTCTTGTATGGCAACCCCATGCTAACTATAGACTTGTCCCCATCCTGTTCGATTATGTGCTCATGGCATGGAACAGAGTTCTAGTCCCTTATGGCATCCACATGCTAGCTGTCAACTTGTCCCCACCTCATTCAATCATGTGCTCACTGCATGGAATAGAATCTAGTCTCCTATGGCAACCACATGCTAGCTGTCAACTTGTGCCCACCTCATTCAATCATGTGCTCACTGCGTGGAACAAAGTCTAGTCTCCTATGGCAACCACATGCCAGCTGTCAACTTGTCCCCACCTCATTCAATCATGTGCTCACTGCATGGAACAAAGTCTAGTCTCCTATGGCAACCACATGCCAGCTGTCAACTTGTCCCCACCTCATTCAATCATGTGCTCACTGCATGGAACAAAGTCTAGTCTCCTATGGCAACCACATGCCAGCTGTCAACTTGTCCCCACCTCATTCAATCATGTGCTCACTACATGGAACAAAGTTTAGTCTCCTATGGCAACCACATGCCAGCTGTCAACTTGTCCCCACCTCATTCAATCATGTGCTCACTGCATCGAACAAAGTCTAGTCTCCTATGGCAACTACACACTAGTTTTCGACTTGTCCTCATACTGTTAAATCATGTGCTCACTGTATGGAACAAAGTCCAGTCACCTATGGCAACCACACACTAGCTTCCATCTTGTCCCCACCCAGTTCAAACATGTGCTCATGGCACGGAACAAAGTCTAGTCTCCTATGGCAACTGCTGTAGACTTGTCCTCACCCAGTTCAAACACGTGCTCATGGCATGGAACAAAGTCTAGTCTTCTATGGCAACTCCATCCCAGCTATAGACTTGTCCCCATCCTGTTCAATCATGTGCTCATGGCATGGAACAAACTCTAGTCTCCTATGACATTTCCATACTACCTATAGACTTGTCCCCATCCTGTTCAATCATGTGCTCATGGCATGGAACAAAGTCTAGTCTTCTATGGGAACTCCATGCTAGCTATAGACTTGTCCTCATCCTGTTCAATCATGTGCTCACTGCATGGAATAAAGTCTAGTCTCCTATGGCAACCACATGCCAGCTGTCAACTTGTGCCCACCTCATTCAATCATGTGCTCACTGCATCGAACAAAGTCTAGTCTCCTATGGCAACTACACACTAGTTTTCGACTTGTCCTCATACTGTTAAATCATGTGCTCACTGCATGGAACAAAGTCCAGTCTCCTATGGCAACCACACACTAGCTTTCATCTTGTCCCCACCCAGTTCAAACATGTGCTCACTGCGTGGAACAAAGTCTAGTCTCCTATGGCAACCACATGCTAGCTGTCAACTTGTCCCCACCTCATTCAATCATGTGCTCACTGCATGGAACAAAGTCTAGTCTCCTATGGCAACCACATGCTAGCTGTCATCTTGTCCCCACCTCATTCAATCATGTGCTCACTCCATGGAACAAAGTCTAGTCTCCTATGGCAACCACATGCTAGCTGTCAACTTGTCTCCACCTCATTCAAGCATGTGCTCACTGCATCGAACAAAGTCTAGTCTCCTATGGCAACCACATGCTAGCTGTCATCTTGTCCCCACCTCATTCAATCATGTGCTCACTGCATGGAACAAAGTCCAGTCTCCTATGGCAACCACACACTAGCTTTCATCTTGTCCCCACCCAGTTCAAACATGTGCTCACTGCGTGGAACAAAGTCTAGTCTCCTATGGCAACCACATGCTAGCTGTCAACTTGTCCCCACCTCATTCAATCATGTGCTCACTGCATGGAACAAAGTCTAGTCTCCTATGGCAACCACATGCTAGCTGTCATCTTGTCCCCACCTCATTCAATCATGTGCTCACTGCATGGAACAAAGTCTAGTCTCCTATGGCCACCACATGCTAGCTGTCAACTTGTCCCCACCTCATTCAATCATGTGCTCACTGCATGGAACAAAGTCTAGTCTCCTATGGCAACAATATGCTAGCTATCAAATTGTCCCCACCTCATTCAATCATGTGCTCACTGCATGGAACAAAGTCTAGTCTCCTATGGCAACTCCATGTTAGCTGCACCCAAAATATACTCACTGCATGGAACAAATGCTACTACGAAAGTTTTTTTGGCGGGGGATATTTCCTATGACAACTCCACAGTAGTTGTTGAATTGTTCCCACCTTGTTCAATCATGTGCTCACTGCATGGAACAAAGTCTAGTCTCCTAGTCTCTGCTGACTTATACCTACTCCATTCAATAATTTTCTTACTGTATGGAACAAAGTGTACTCTGCTTGTACCAACCCCATTCATAAATGTGCTCACCGCATGGAACAAAGTCTACTTTCCTATGACTACGCCATGCTAGCTGTAGACTTCTCACCATCCCATTCAGCCATGTGCTTACTGAATACAACAAAGGCAAGTTGTCTGTGACAACCCCATGACAACTGAGGACTTGTCCCCACCCCATCAAACATGTACTCATTGCATGGAAAAAAGTCTAGTCCCCTATGACTACCTCATGCGAGCTGTGGACTCATCATCACCCCGTTCAATCATGTATTTACTGCATGGAACAAAGGCTAGTTGTCTATGACAACCCCATACTAGTTGTGAACTTGTCCCCACCCCATTTAAACGTTGTTTACTGCATGGAACAAAGGCTAGTTGTCTATGACAACCCCATACTAGTTGTGAACTTGTCCCCACCCCATTTAAACGTTGTTCACTGCATTGAACAAAGGCCAGTTGTATATGACAACCCCATACTAGCTGTGAACTTGTCCCCACCCCATTTAAACGTTGTTTACTGCATGGAACAAAGGCTAGTTGTATATGACAACCCCATACTAGTTGTGAACTTGTCCCCACCCCATTTAAACGTTGTTCACTGCATTGAACAAAGGCTAGTTGTCTATGACAACCCCATACTAGCTGTGAACTTGTCCCCACCTCATTTAAACATTGTTCACTGCATTTAACAAAGCTAGTTGTCTATGACAACCCCATACTAGCTGTGAATTTGTCCCCACCTCATTTAAACATTGTTCATTGCATTGAACAAAGGCTAGTTGTATATGACAACCCCATGCTAATTACGGACTTGTCCCCACCCGTTAAAACATGTGCTGAATGCATGGGGCAAAGGCTAGTTGTATATGACAATCTCGTCAATATTCTCGATTTAACAATTTAGTTTTTTGCTATTTTTTCGAATTTTTTATTTTTTGCCAGTTTTAGGCGTTTTAGCTTTTTGCGCTCTATGGCTCCTATTTCCATTGGTTTTGGCCATTTTTCAGTGTTACCCTATTCTAGGCATTCCAAATTTACCATTTTTTGGTTTGCCTCCCATTTTTCGAAATCTTTACTTTTTTGCCATTTTTACAGTTTTCATCAACTCTCGTCAATTTCATATTCTCAATTTAGGCATTTTCATCCGTTTTAGTTGTTTACGAACTTTGTCCCCCTTCTATTGGCTTTGGCCATTTTTCAGGTTTTTCCTATTCGAGGTTTTTCGGTTTTCCTCCACTTCTTCGATTTATTTTTATTTTTTGCAGTTTTTATACCTTTCGTCAATATGAGGGTTATTCTAGATTCAGCCATTTTTAGGGGTTTTAGTTATTTTCTATTTTTGGCTCCCTTGTGATTGGATTTAGCCATTTGTCACCTTTACCCTATTCTAAGTATTCCAATTTTACCATTTTTCGGTCTTCCTCCATTTTTCCCACTTCTTATTTTTTGCCGTTTTTACAGTTTTCATCAATGCGGTTATGGGATTCTCTCGATTTTGGCATGTTTACTTATTTAGCATTTTACATTTTTTCCCTTTCCATTAGGTTTGCTTTACGCTACTCTAGGTTTTCCAATTTTGTAATTTTACTGTTTTCTTAATTTTTCCTATTCTTATTGCCATTTTCAATTTTCGTCAATCCTTGTCAATTTGTTATTCTCAATTTAGCCATTTTTAGGCCTTTTAGATTTCTACGGTCTTGGCGGTTTAGTTATTTCATATTTCTGGTTCCCTTTCCATTGGTTTCGGCCATTTTCGGCATTGTTCGAGGTATTGCGATTTTACCATTGTTTTTTTGTTTTCCTACTATTTTTGGAATTTTTTATATGTTACCATTTTTACACTTTTCGATTAGCTCATTTTGGGTGTTTTAGTTTTTGCTATTTTGGGCTGCGTTTCCAATAGTTTCGACCAGTTTTCAGATTTGCCGTATTGGAAGTAATCTAATTTTACCATTTTCTGGAAATTCCTCCATGTTTTTATTTTTTTTGTTGCCGTTTTTACACTTTTCGTCAATAGGGGTGTTGTCTTGATTTTGCCATCTTAGTCACTGCAGTTTTTAAATATTTTTTTTCTTTTCCATTGGTTTTAGCCGTTTTTCAGCTTTACCCTATTCAAGGTGTTCGATTTTACAGTGTTTCGGCTTTCATCCATTTTCTGGAGTTTTTAAGTTTTTACAGTTTTCACTTTTTTCTTCAATGGGATTATTCCCGATTTAGCCATTTTAGGCGTTTTAGTTTTTGCGATTGTTGGCTCCCTTTCCAATAATGGTCATTTTTCAAGTTCAGCTTATTCGAGGTACTCCGATTTTACCATTTGTCGGCTTTCCTCCATTTTTAGAATTTTTTACACTTTTCGTCAATCTTTTCGATTTAACGATTTATTGACGTTTTAGAATTCTGCGATTTTTGGGTGCCTTTCGATTGGTTTTGGCAATTTTTCAGGTTTACGTATTCGAGGGATTCCGAATTTACCAGTTTTTGGTTTCCTGTATTCGAATTTTTTCATTTTGCTTTTGTCTATACTGTATTCTCGAGTTAGCAAGTTTTAGACGTTTTAGTTATTTGTGATTAAAATCTTCCTTTCTTTTCGTTTTGGCCATTTTCAGCTTTACCCTATTCGAGGTATTTTGATTTTGCCATTTATCGGTTTTCCTTCATTTTTTCGAATTTTATATTTGTTGCGACTTTTACAGTTTTCGCCAATTCTCTTTATTTTCGTATTCTCTATTTAGCTATTTTCAGGCCATTTAATTTTTTACGATCTTTGCTTCCCTTTCCATTGGTTTTGGCCTGTTTCAGGTTTACCGTATTGAGGTATTCCGATTTTACCTCATTTCGGTTTATTTCCATTATTTGAACTTTTAATATTTTTCCATTTTTACAGTTCTCGCCTATGGGGATATTTTTGAGTTGGCTACTTTTACGTGCTTTAGTTCTTTTGTGATTTTTGGCTCCATTTGGTTTCGTTTTGGCCTCTTTTCAGCTTTACCCAATTCGGGGTTTTTTCGGTTTTCCTCCATTTTTAGAATTTTTAATTTTTCCCCCATTTTTGCAAATCAATTTCGCCATTTTTAGGCGTTTTAGTTTTTTGCGATTTTTGATTCCATTTTCATTGGTGTTGTACGTTTTTCAGTTTTACCCTATTCGCGGTATTCTGATTTACCTTTTACTGTTTTCCTACATTTTTTCAGGTATTTCCCCATTTTTAAATTTTTCGTTAATGCGGTTATCTCGATTCTGCTATTTATAAGAATTTTATTTTGTATTGGTTTTAGCCATTTTCCAGCTTTACTGTATTTGAGGTATACCAAGTTTACCATTTTTCGGGTTCTCTCCATTTATCCGAATTTCATACTTTTTGCCATTTTTACACTTTTCGTCAAGATTTAGCCACTTTTTCAATTTTTAGATATTTAGCCACCTTTAGGCGTTATAGTTTGTTGCAATTTATGGCTCACTTTCCAATGGTTTCGGCCATTTTCAGCTTTACCCTATTCGAGGTATTCCGATTTTACCATTTCTCGATTTTCCTCCATTTTTTCCACATTTTGCGCCGTTTTTACAGTTTTCGTAAATTCTCGTATTCTCAATTTAGCCATTTTTAGGCGTTTCAGTTGTTTAAGAACTTTGGCCCCCTTCGTGGTTTTTCGCCATTTTTCAGCTTTATCCTATTCGAGGTGTTCCGGTTTTACAATTTTTCACCTTTTCTTCTAGTTTTTCGAATTTTTATTGCCATTTTTATGTTTTCGTCGATTTCGTATTAGCAGTTTTTTTGGCCTTCTGGTTTCGCAATTTTTGGTTCGCCTTCCCTGTTTTGGGATATTTTTTCAGCTTTTCCCTATTCCAGATTTTTCGGTTTTCTTCCATTTCGTCGATTTTTTTTTATTTTTTGCCATTATTACAGTTTTTGTCAATGGAAGGGTTATTCTTGATTTAGCCATTTTTAGACTTTTATCTTGTCTATTTTAGGTCAGCTCCCTTTCTATTGGTTTTGGTCATTTTTCATCTTTACCATATCCGAGTTATTGCGATTTTACCAGTTTTTGTTTTTCCTTCATTTTTCAAATTTTTTTATTTTTTGTTATTTTTTACACCTTTCGATTTAGCAATTTTTCGGCATTTTAGATTTTTGCAATTTTTGGTTCTTTGTCCCATGATTTTGGCCATTTTTCAGCTTTACCCTATATGAAGTATTGCTATTTTAACATTTTTCGGTTCTCCTGTATTTATTGTTTTTTTTGTTTATTTTCCATTTTTACACTTTTCGTCAATGGGGCGGTTTTCTCTATTTACCCATTTTAGGTGTTTTAATTTTGCGATTTTTGGTTCCCTTTCCAATGGTTTCGGCCATTTTTCCGTTTTATCCTAGTAGGAATGTTGTCCAACTTTCAGTTCATTTGCATATCAAAGGAGCCGCCTAATTAGCTTAATTGCGCGATTAATTAATTAATATGTAATGAATGTGTTTTGACACCCCATCTCTTTGTCGGTATTTTGCCGCCAAAAGAACCTGACGTTTCCAAATGCTTGTCACCTGTCAAGCTGATTGACAAGGGTTTGATAAGGGTTGACAGGTAATGTATATATCAATCAATCAGATAACTATTTGACATTTGTATAGTTATTGTGCATCATTGACTTTGAAGGGTTGAACCCGCAACAAAGGCCTTGCCGCCTCTATGGGGTTGGATTTGTAGTACCCATCTAAATCGGTGGTCGCGTACCATTGATTAGCCATCTGATTAACATAATTGTTTATTAATTGGCTCGCGGCCTTCAAGGTGTTGTTACCACACGTATTAAAGAATGCTGAGAGCGTATTCGGGCATGTGTATAATTATCGCGCATCATCGGCTTCAAAGGGTTGAAGTCGCTGACAAGGAGGTTAGGTGCCCCAACGTCGCTGCCGTTGATATCTAACGAGAATATATCGCGAAATATTAGGTAGTTGCCTTCTGTCTGTCGACAAAGACGAAAGCGTGTTAGAACCTGTCTAACAACCCTCCCTCTTAAATTACGCCCAATGTCTGCGACTTCATTAACAAGTCTGGACCTGCAAATTAAGCTTGCTTCAGTCTGTCAGCAACGATAAAAACGTGTTAGAACCTATCCAACAACCTTCCCTTTGTAAACGAGAACCGCCAGCCGGCCTCTGTGTATGGTCATCGCAGCCTTCGGATCCCCAAGCGGCGACCTTTGTGCAGTAGCCAAACACTTGTTCCCTACCCTCCCTAACCGCAAGCACCATAAAATCTTAGTGACATCCATGTGCATATGCGCGTTGTTGCCAAAATTAAAAATAGTATTTAAAAGCAAAACTTTGCAGGTGATTTCCACATGTACAGAATACAATCATGCAGTTTGTCTGCTTGCTTTACACACAAAATAACTATGTAAATAACTATGAATCGCATAGTAATTACATTTAAGTTGCAAACGCTTTAAAATATAACTGAACTAATGAATGATCTGAACTAATATACTGCGCTACAAGAATAGAAATGCATGTTAACATATCCGAGAGAAACTTAGAAACATGTTCCGAATAAACTATACATTGTTGGACTATCATTAAATAATTAAAATACATAAATATTAATTTATTTTGAAAGGAACTCTTACTCCCAAATCAAAGCATCATTTTTGATTATGCTGTGCGCGGAGCTATGGTAAAAAGTTTTTTATCACTTGTATCACAACAATGTTTTATTAATATAAAGCTAATACAAGAAGTTGTGTATTGTTTAAGGTGTAAGATTTATAAGCATGACATCTTCTGTTTACTTAAATGAATAGCTTTATTATAAAATGCAGGATAAGTAAAAATACGAAGGCAAAAGAAAGAAAATAAAAAAAAAATCTTATGTATTATATTCACAAGATTATCTCTACTCACTCTTATACAAACTACTTTCACAAAAGCTTATTCTATCTACTTCTTAAATAATAAGATAAAATTTCATTGCACATATCGTTGTAAATATAAGGATACATAGGCTAAAGCGATAGTCAGATTTTTAAAATACAGATGACTATATGATGACTTTGAAATTCCATGCTCTTAGCATGACCACGAGGAAAATACAAACAGAGACTTCCAACTTGTATTTCAAAATTCAAACCAACAACAAAAAATTTCTCGGAAATGGTTAATACAATTTGACCTAAAATTTGTCCTTTACCGAGATTGCATTTTACGCAGAGTAAGATTTTGTCTCTCTCTTAGAATTTACCAGTAATACAACAAGTTGAGAACGAGGAAAATTTTACAAGTTATTCCCAGAATATAAAATTCATGATACAAATTTTATTTTTCCTGCAAATATCTTAAACTTGCGGTATTTTACTAAAAATCGTTAAGCTGTTTTTGAGAAATTCAAAACAATAACAAACATTTTTCCACATAAAAGGTTCTTTTCTACATGTTCTTGAACATTACACATAAAAATCTGGCTTTGCTTATTCAGTTTTTGTAGCCCTTTTCTTCGTGGTCTTGGCATTACTGATATTCGGCAGAGGGTCACTTGCTGGTGCGACCGGAGGGGCATCAACTTGGTTCGTTTCCCAAGGTCTCCACATCTTAATTAAACTATTAAACGCTAATAACTATTAAACACTGCTAAACTTACAAAACTGCACTAAGTAAAACACTATATAACTTCTCTGAAGAAGTAATATAGAAGCTTAGCTGAACATGGAAGAAAAGCACGAGCGAACAGTCACAGCAGAAATGACATTGCAACAACGCTTTGCTTTGGTGGAGCTGGAGAAAGGACCACGTGTTGTGTTTAAGGGATGGGAAGACCCTACTAATCGTTTACTGATGGGTTTATGGTCAGGCTTCAAAGCTTTCCGTTCGCTTTGAAGCCGGTTGGGGAAAGGATGCCCGCGACTAGCATAGCAGTGATGTTAGTAACAAGTCTCACCTGCATTCCACCCCTTGCACAGCCGCTGCGTGACGCCATTAACATGTTTATGAATGTAAACAGGCGGATGTGTATATAAGTAGCATTCTCCCTCCTCGCCAGCATTTATATATTAATGTATTGCTTCTAATGTTGTTTTCTTCTATCTAATCTAAAAGTAATTTATTACAGATTGCGAATGCCTACTGTATCCGTGCCAATAGAGGAGCTAGATCCTGAGAGACGTGATATTGATGTAGTAGAATATACAATCGTTGAGCCGCATACTCAGCCAATGGTTGAGGATGCCGCTTAATTTTCCGACGTTATTATTCCTGATAAGAGAGCTATGAGGATTGACGAGTGGCTAAATCAGTTGACTCCAGATTGCTCGCCGCAGATACAACCAGAAACTCGCAAAACCTTGAAGTGAATATGACACTCTTTAATCATATTTATGTTTAAGATGTGAGGGGGGTTTTCTAATACATGTATTTCTCTTTCAGGTGCATGAAATTATTTTAGCCTAATTCTAACATTAATTTGAATATATTTTACAGGGCTAGGAGGAGAGAGCGAAGAGAGAGGAAGAACGAGAACGAGCAGAAAAAGCAGAAGCGTCGCTGTAAGAGGAGGATCCTCAACGAAGGTCCCATGGTTTTCGTATTCATCGAAGATACCCAACATTCGCCATCAGGGAATGGAGAATTGATTGCTCGTGTTTGATGACGTCAGCATAATCCCCCTCCCATCGCGTGAACATTAAATTATACTATGACACGCCCTTCCTCTACATAAAATGTGAAAGTGATAATTCATTTGTTTATGTTACAAAACCACACAGGCACATAATATCCAAAAAACGTTCCAATTATTGAAGATTACCTACCTACAAGAAAAAAAAATTGCGTGTGAGGAATATTGTCGTACTGTAAGTTATGCATATAATTGTGTTTCTTGACAATCCAATTCATTTCATAAACACTAGTTTAAATGATCATGTAATGTCTTTAAACGTTGATGCTGTAGGGAGTCAAAAACAGCTATTGCCCCACATTGAAAGACAGTTTAGCAATCTAAATTAATTCTACAGGTTAAGAGCATCTAGTTTTTCAGAGAGGAGGAGGGGGAGAAGGAAACTTCTTGAAATGTATTAGAAACACAATAAAAGAGTGTTATAGTATATGAATTAAATTTATTATTAAAATGACCCTATTACAATCCTTAACAAAATCCATACATTCATTTCCAAACATAATGGTAATAGTCCAGACTTCCTACACATATGATTATATAATAGTTTGCATCACTTGCGAAAGAGGTTTATAGGTAAACGCTTTCTCATGTAGAATCAGGCAATACAGTGATGTCTGGGCTGGGGTATTTTCAGATGCTTGAACCTCAAGTCTGATTTTCACAGCTCATTTTATAGCCTCCTGAGATTGATGGGAACAGTTTATCACAAATAATGGTGTACGATGAAGAAATTCCCTTCTCTTCAAGAGTGGGTAATTATTTCTATCATAACAGGAACTTTGAAATTTACAGTATATTTCATATAGTGAAGAGACGTTGGAATTTTTAAAGTCTAAGTTCAAATCATGATGGGGTAGCATTCACTATTGAGGAATAACCTCAAGTCAGTAATGTTGCAGTAACCAAAATCGGAATTGTTCTTGTTATAATAACCCAGTCTTGCAGTCTGTGCTCCCACTATGACGAAGCGAGGTTTCTCAAGCTTAGAATGTTGTTGCTACATTCCATTTGAAGGAACTTGTCTGGGATATAGCGACTGGGGTAGAAGATTCATGGAACGAAAGGCGATGTGTAGAGATCTATCAGCCTTTATACTTTTTACAATGTGAACCCTTTCAGCATCAGAAAGATGAGTTACAGGCATCCTCCATTCGATTCTAGCTACAGTAGGGACGATGGTTCTGTGCCGGTGAAGGCTCGATGCGCACTTGTTATCTGTACAGTGAGCGAGCCCCCAATTCTTGGGCATGCGCAGTAAGTGCCATCGCTTCAGTCCAGCGGCAGCAGTAGTTCGAGTAACATTCTCTTTTGTCAGGCCGTCTGTTGATGCTACCTTGAACGTTGTGTTTATAAATTAGTCACTATATGTTTCTGTAGGGGCGTAATTTCAATTTCTGCATTGGGGGGCCAAGATTGCTTGGAGCAGTTTTACAAATGTTCATGTGGATTGTAACTATATATATGTTTTATTTCTTAAATGTGAAATATTGCTATTAATAGTACAATTGTAATGTTTCATTTGGTAGAGCAATAATGTTGCTCGTAACCTAGGGGAGGGGGCCAATTGACCTCTGCCCCCCTAAATGACACCCCTGTGTTTCTGTAATTAAACTTGGATTGTATATAGTTATTGTGTATTTTGGTGTGTTTGTTAGAGGTTCTTGCCCTCTGCGACGTGTTATGTAAAAATAACAAAGGTTAATATAACACAAAATGATGGGGATAAATACAAAGAAATCGCTAATGGAAAAAACTAATTCCTACCTTGCCTCTCAGATCTGTCTTGGTGATGCATAACGCATCGTACCATAGTGTGCAGTTGGAAAAGGCCCTATTGCCTCATACCAAAATACGATGCAGAACGTGCCCCATTCTATGAAAGGATGCCAAGTTTGGAGCTTTACAACCTAAGTAAGGGTCAAAACCTATTCCGAAAATTTACGTTGATAGTTTGTAGTCCATGCACACAATGTTCTCCGATTACCGCCCTAGTCTTCGAGGCTTACTCGAGTAGAACTCATCTGGGCTGATATAAAGCAATGGGTAGCTTGGTAGAACACCCTTTTAAACTACATGATGTTATTGATTAAGCTTAGCTAACAACATGTTGAGGACATTAGCGTAGAAAAGTGGGAAAATGCCTTTCAACACATTAAGTAGGAAGACAAATACATTGAAGAACAACAAGGCCTATTTGAAAATGTCTTAGAAGGTTCTGTAATCCAGGTTAGGAAATATAGTGACAGCGAACGAGAAGAAGACTGATGACGATGAAAGAGAAAGTCTTGCAGAAGAAAACGACGGTGGTGATATGTCTGGTGTAGAGCGTTTATCACACTAATAAAGCCCCCGCTAGTTTACGACAATGCATTTACGTGACAAGGTTTGTGTATAATGTGTAAATATAAAAGAATTATAGAGCAATCTGATAATAGTGAGAATAAACCAGTCAATGTAATGGTGTGGTGTTGTATGTTTATGTCGTATCAGCAAAGTCCCACGTCTTCCAGCAGGCAGGCAGACAGAGAGCTACCTGGCGTTAGACATAGACTCTCTTCAGTGCGCGAGGAAACAAGGTCACCGGCACAAAACCATCTTTCCTACTGTAACTTTACATTAGCTTCCTCTCCTTCTAAAGTCTGAACATAAGTTTTAGTATCTTTGAATCTTATGAGAACAAATTCAAACTTGCTGTTGAGTATGAGCTCCTTATGATCATCAGCAAATCCTAGGAAGTTCAAAACCGGCGGAGGGCGATGGATTTTTTCGGGCGTAAAAATCCTTACATGGCTTCCTTTGGAAGGGAAGTAAAGCCGGTGGTCCCGTACGTAGATCTACGGCACGTAAAAGACCCTCAAGCCTGATAAATAGGCCTCTGAGCAAAATTACCGGTATTTCACACCCAATATAGCATGGGACGCTAAGAAACACAGCAGTTAAAGAGTTAAAGCAGTTAAATAAAATTCAATTTCAGCAAATCCTAGCAGCAGCGGGACCACAGCATTGAAAGTTCCATATGCAGCATGTACTGTATCAATTTCTCCACCAGGATAAGTCCATCCAGTATTCGGCAGACGATTTGACTACATAGGATTGATAGATGCATAATCTCGTATAGTTGTAGCAATTCCAGGATTCCTTGTTCTGTCTATAATTGTAGCATTCATATCTAGACGAATTTCATCAAACATGAAGGCTATGGCATTATTGGTGAGCTTCGCTGTAGTAGGAGATCCATTTGCCTTGGTGAGAATACCCTCGATGTAAAGATAACTCTTGTAAGGCAGAGTATACAAATATTCAGCTTGGCAGGGTATTCTAATTTCATCATTTACATCCAGAACAGATGTGTTCTATGGTAGAAAAACATGCTCCTCCTCCTTGGTGATCTTGTCATTAAAGGCCGGAACCTCTGTTACGTTTAAGGTGTCCGTTATAGCACTTTGTAGCCTATCCTCTCGAGGAAGTTGCGGTTAGCATGTGTTTACTCCTCGGCATTCGGGGAGATAGTACGCCTCAAACGCGCTATACATCGTCTATTATAGTGTTTGCGACGACTTCTAAAAGCTATTGCCATTACGTCTTATGCGGAGTCTTGTAGTTATAACCTCGTTCCTGTAGTTAATTGCCTTGCCGTACTGATCTACCACTCGAATAGTGATTGATCTATATAGTTTGTATCTATGACGTATATATATCGGACTCGAAGACTCTTGAGATGTTATAGCCTGGTGGAAGAGAAGGGAAAAACTCAGAGAGCGAATGTCTACTTTTACTATCAATGAAAGAACCTGTTGCAATACTGCAGCCACGCGTATGATACTTTAAATATATTCACAAGTTCATCAGATTCAGCCGCTACTCCAGCAGTAATTATTTTAATGACGGTGTATACCAGAAGCATCCCTATAGATCTATAGTTAGAAAAATCTATTGTATAAGACATATAATTTCAGCCTTCATTGTATTCTTATTAGGTCTTGTGAAGAAGGCTTCATCATTCAATCCCAGTGTATTCTTTAGAAATTGATTGATATTGACAATCTCGTAGGTTCTATGAGGAATGACAATGATTTCAGGTTTAAAATTATGAACATGCTGAAATCGATTATTACTTTCATCAATGTTTGGTATTGAGTAGAATGTTTCAAAATTCAAGAGAGAAGCCTCATAATAACCCGGAGAATCTAACCGTAGAGGAGAGTTTAAATATGTGGAAATAATAGTGTCTGGTCCACTCACTGTAACTGTATAACTCATCTTGACAATGTAGCAGCTCTTAGAAGAATAGAAATTGCACGCACAAATGTCCACGGATGATGAATCAAAATTCTGGTATCTCTGTATGTTATAGAAGATTTAACATCTTATAGATATTTCTCAATCTCAGGAGGCGGTTTCAAGTTACGAAAATTATTAAAGTAGTATGTCACATTACCTTCTTTCCTTACAGTAACCCAGTGCTTTCCTTCATTATCAGAGGTATCGATATTAACAATAAGCCTCTCTGAATTGAGGCTTTAAAGGTAGTTTGTCAATCATATATACTCCTCTAAAATAAGAAATTTTTATACGTCTAGCATACACTTCGATATCAGTATTATTCAGGGCTTCCTCCGGTATATGTACAATATTCTTCCAGAGTTTTTGACTTCTTTAAAGCCTTACCTTTAGATCCATTATTTTTTAAGCTCCTGGCTCCTGCAGCGGCTAAAGATGACATTAGCGGCTTCATTGATAAAACACCTCCTTTATTGCCCTTCTTACTCCTTCTCTTTCGGAGTCCCTTTCCTCTAGCCCCCATCACTTTGTTATGCCTCGTGATTTCTGCCAACTGTCTATCAGCAGCCTTTTTATTGATTGTAGAGGTCATTTGAGTAGCGCCTCCAGCTACGGCACCTAAAGCAGTAATGATAGGAACGAATGGTAAAATCCACCTCTCTTCTTTCCGGCTCCCACTGCAACCTTGGCCTTCATGATTACAGTTACTATCTTCGCAGCTATCCTTTCACCCAAAGTTGAGTCTGATGACTGGACACGCTTCCAAGTATTCTTCGCAAGAATCTTATCTGCCAAGAGTCTTGAAGTGCTATTATGCTCAGCGAATGAAATATTGTACTTTTGCTAGCTTCGTCTAATTGGTTTATTCCTGGGTCTCCTCTTTAAAGGTGCTTTTCCAATTTCGTGCTGGGGCCACAATATCTGTATCTCAGCAAGTGAGTTTCAAAGGAGAGTGAATTATTTATTTAATTAATAATTCCAGAGCCACGCTTATAATGCCACCACCCCCGTCGCTTAGCTCTCGTGATATGCTAATCGAGCACATGCATGTGTTGTTCCTTTTATATCTTTTCTTTGACACCTAACCTAACCTGCCCAAAACACGGGCAAACGTGACCAGTTAATGCAACAATTTAGTTTACTTCACTATTCAATATGAATATAAACAGCGCTTATAATTTTATAAGTTAGCTGTTGACATGGATCTTGTTAAGCAACAGTGCTCTGTACCTCTCTATTCAGATATTAGACTTTGAAAGTTACTTTAGACATATTCGTCATGACCAGCTGCTTCCTTCTAAAGTCAGAATTCTTATTTTGAGAAGTTCCAGTACAGGGGAAACGAATGTATTACTCAATATGCTGCTCCACGTTTTGCATAGCTGTATATTTATTCAAAGTCTCTCTATCAGTCAAAGTATCAATACCTGATTTAAGTACTTGGAAATATCGATTGTATAGAAGTGACCGCTTTCGACAATAGAGAAGATGCTTTGCATCCTTCTGAAGTCAAAGAAAATTCAATCTTTATATTTGATGCGGTCATTACTGAAAAGCAGGGATGGATCGCATTCTTTTATAGCATGGGTAGACATCGAAATGTGGACTCTGCATATCTAGTGCAATTCTATGCTAAAGTGCAAAATATTTAATTCGCGATAATAGGAACATGATTCTGCTCTTCAGGCAAGATAATTTAAACTTGAAGCATATTTATGAAGATTATGTAAACATTGACATGAACACACGATGAATTTAAAGATCTATGTAAAAGTATTTAGGAGAGTGTATCAGAAGGAAGAACCTTTGTTGTGATAGTTCCTGAATTTCACATGAACGACGGACGATATAAGAATGGTTTTGAAGTATATATCAAGATTGATAAAACTAAAATGATCCTTCGTAGTTAACCATGAGTATTGACAGGTTCAGCTCTTAGAGGACCATTCCAGTTAGCAGACTGTTTGATCGTTTTATCATAGAGGTGTCAAAGAAAACTATCAATTTAAGAACAACAGTTTGTGCACTGTTCACAATTCTGAAGATACGAGGATCATTTCAAACGTCCTGCACACGGCGCATGAGCACCGTTACGGTGGCGTGATCAAGTTGAAATTTATATCAGTTGTGGTGTTGGCGAACTTTAGGCTTGGCGGTAGTGTATGTTTGCTGGTTCGCGTGTCTGTGTCGTGAGTAAAATGGAAGCTGAGCCAAGTCAGGTCGGATTACAATAGTGACCAGCGTTCCATCAATATCGAATCCCTACGTGGGAAGAACCCAACTGAAATGTTAGTTTACAGTAGTACAGTATCACGGTGGTCTGCTCGTTTCCGTGTAGGTCGGGTAAACATTGAGGCCAACCCCAGAATTGGAAGACCATCAACTGCAACAGACTATACCGCTCAGTATTATTGACATTTTGAGAGAGGATCGACGAAAAACATGTGAGGAATTCCATATGAGGCCAGGGTGTCTTCAGTTTACAGAATCATTACTGAAAAGTTAAAGATGAGAAAAGTTGCTGCCAGATGGGTTTCGCATGATCTGAGTGAAGAGCAGAAAGCAGGTCGCAAAAGAATCGCAGACGAATTGCTTCAACGTTATCGAACAGAAGGAGAACAGTGTCTGAAAAGGATTGTTGTACTTGATGAAACCTGGATACGAGATTTTGAGGCAGAACTGAAGTCTAGTCGTCAAAATGGAAAAGTTCTGAATCTCTACGCCCAAAAAAAAAAAATCCGCCGCCAACAATCAGAGGTGAAACTGATGATAAACTTTGTGTATACATGGATGGAGTCATAGTTACAATAGAGTGCCTCAGGGGACGTCTGTAGCAGACGCGTACTACAAGCTGTTTCTACAAAATGTTTTGCGCCCGAAAATTCCTCAAAAAGGCCTGACATGCCAAAAGATACAGGAGCGCTTTTGGAAAATGATTTAAATTCAATCTTCTCATCCTGTTGCGGCATCTTAAGCAAATGGCTTACTACACCACAACTTGTGAGTTTCAAGAGCCTTCTTATTGGTGCACCTCTTCATGCATGCCTCGCGTGCTCACATTCTAGCCTGATGCAGTAATTTGTATCACAAATTATTTAAATGTAAATAATGATTGTAATATGAATATGCATTTTTATGTGGCATTGATTTGAGATGTTTATTGATTGTAATTATTGTTGAAAAGAAGTTTATACCGCCTTACTAAAACTGACAATAATAGCGTGCAATAATGCAGCGAGGGGGTGAGCTGTTTATCATTATTGGAAACGAGGAAGTTACGTAATGTTGGCGCGTTTTATTAGTCAATTGCAGTTCAGTTATAATCTTTAGGCATATCGGGGAGTAGAAGTATAAATAGAAGCTAGGTTAGAGGTAAAGTCCTTCAGTCCGTCAGTTCATCAAAATTCTTTGTACACTACACGTCGCATTCCCGTCAGTTCGTCGAAAATATTTTCTATGATATACGTCGCCTTCAGTCCAGCAGAAATATTACACGTCGGCTATAGATTCACAAGTTACGCGTAGCAGAATTATGAAAAATCTAAAGTGTTGTAAAGTTAATTATACAAAAGGTTGAAGTACGTGGATTAAAAGTGATCAGTAAGAAGTTATTATAACAGTTTCAGTTTGGCGAGTGTCTAGATCAATGTGTAAATGTGATAGTGAAAGTGTTCGACAATAAAAGTATAAAAGAAATTCTTTCATCAGTGTTATCTTTGGATAAAATATTCCTTTCCGTTTACACAACCTGTATAAAGATAAGTGCTCGACCCAAAAGCTAGCCGGAGGACAAAGAACCAAAATTAAATAAAATAACTAGCATTTTTACTTTCTCTACTACGTATAGTAAGTAGGGGAAGTATTGCGTTCCACCCAAAAATTCGATACCGAGATTTCACCGGAAATACATGTTTTGGAACCTCCTGAATCCATAAAAAGCATTTTTGGAAACATGTCCGTGTGTGTGTGTCTGTGTGTGTGTGATGAAAATATCATATGTTTAAGATAATGTCATGAGAAATGAAATGTATATCTCGAATTTTCTGGGAATGTCTCCAAAAGTATTCTTCATTGTGAATGACTTTTGCATAACTGGTAAACCATAAGAGATAGACAAAATTTTACTACACAAAAAATGTAGATCGCGTTAAAATACACAACTTATGTCATATACATTTCTTTTGTTGAGTGAACCGTTTTCGAGATATTGCTTTTTATTTCCTTAAATTTTCCAATACTTATACTTTTTCTCAAATGCGTTATTCATTTTTACTTTCTCTACTACGTATAGTAAGTAGGGGAAGTATTGCATTCCACCCAAAAATTCGATACCGAGATTTCACCGGAAATACATGTTTTGAGACCTCCTGAATCCAAAAAAAGCATTTTTGGAAACATGTCCGTGTGTGTGTCTGTGTGTGTGTGTGTGTGTGTCTGTGTGTGTGTGTCTGTGAACAGCATAACTCAAAAACTAACAGTCGGATAAACACCAAACTTAGTATTTACGTTCAGTATCTTCCAGAGATGCGACACCAAGATTTTCAAGAAAATCCCCCGACCCCAGACTACCCTTTACATGGAGTATTTTTTGAAAATTTTAATTTTCTCAAAAATGGCTCTAACGATTTTGATGAAAATATCATATGTTTAAGATAATGTCATGAGAAATGAAATGTATATCTCGAAATTTCTGGGAATGTCTCCAAAAGTATTCTTCATTATGAACGACTTTTGCATAACTGGTAAACCATAAGAGTTAGACAAATTTTTACTACACAAAAAATGTAGATCGCGTTAAAATACACAACTTATATCATATACATTTTTTGTTGTTGAGTGAACCGTTTTCGAGATATTGCTTGTTATTTCCTTAAATTTTCCAATACTTATACTTTTTCTCAAATTCGTTATTCATTTTTTTATGTCCTGGACATGCAAAGAGAATGGAATGCGCCACATAGCAACAAGCGATAAAATTTTTGACTATCGCTTAAAAGCTACCATATTCCCCTTGCATCTACAAGAAAATTACAAATAAGATTGACATCTCGATATCTCGATTAATATGAAGCATATGGAGAATAGGCGTTTGTAAAAATAGATTGTACAAGAGTATAGAAAGTCATGTGAGTGTAACACATCAGATTTTTTTTTATGTCCTAGACATGCAAAGAAATTGGAATGCGCCACATAGCAACCAACGCTTAAAAGATTTGAATATCGCTTATAACCTACCATATTCCCCTTGCATCTACAAGAAAATTAGGAATAAGATTGGCATCTCGATATCTCAATTAACATGAAGTATATGGAGAATAAGCGTTTGTAAAAATAGTTTGTACAAGAGTAGAGAAAATCATGTGAGTGTAACACATCAGATTTTTTTGTCCTGGTAATGCAAAGAGAATGGAATATTCCACATAGCAACCAGCTTTTAAAATATTTGACTATCGCTTAAAGCCTTGCATCTACAAGAAAATTAGCTATAAGATTAACATCTCGATATCTCGATTAAGATGAAGCATATGGAGAATAAGCGTTTGTAAAAATAGTTTGTACTAGAGTAGAGAAAGTCATGTGAGTGTAACACATCAGATTTTTTTTATGTCCTGGACATGCAAAGAGAATGGAATGCGCCACATAGCAACCAGCGTTAAAATATTCGACTATCGCTTAATAGCTACCATATTCCCCTTGCATCTACAAGAAAATTACCAATAAGATTGACATCTCGATATCTCGGTTAACTTGAAGCATATGGAGAATAGGCGTTTGTAAAATTAAATTGTACAAGAGTAGAGAAAGTCATATGAGTGTAACACATCAGATTTTTTAAACAAAAAACTAATACTGCCGCAAATTGCTAACACCAGATGGAGCTAACAAGCCTAATAAATGAATCACGTCACAAGATAGCTTCAACGCGTGAAGTAAAAACAAATACACAAACATTATAAGAAATACCACCGCAAATTGGCTACCACAACGTGGGGCTACAATAATGTTAAATAACATTAACATTATTACACTCGCAAATTGGCGCCCAGAACGTGGGGCAGAGTGACCAGGAAAGGAGTGAAATAACCAGGAAGGAGAGAAGGAATCAGGACGTGGAGTGAATGGAGCAGTGAACTGAACTACAAGACGCAGATTCCAGAAAAAACTATAGGAACGACAGACTACGCGGATGATTGGACATCGTAATTCCGAGATTAAAAGGCAACAGGGGAATTCAAATACGGAACACCAAAACGACGTAGATTCATCATGATACGACGCAGAAGCGACATACAAACCTAGGAGAGAGGGGCAGGAAGCTGGACATCAAAGTAACAGCAACAGACAGCATCACAAAGGTCAGAGTATCGTAATTTTTTTTTAGAAAACAAAATTGTAACATTTAAATGTACCTTAGGAGCGGTAGGATAAAGAAAACAATGTCCACTAATAATACAGAAGAAATAATTATGGAGGGGGATAGTGTAACAGTTAGCTGTAATTCAATACAGGTTACAGAAAATAGCTCAAACAATGTAGGATTTGAGGGTGGAAATGTTAGTGCAGAAAGTCAGAATATAATAGCAGGAAATGTTAATCTTGATGCTAGTATGATGATGGAAATGCTGAGAAATATGAGTAGGGAATTGAGAGAAGATATGAAAAAGACTAATGAGAAATTAAGGGAAGATATGCAAAAGAATAATGAGAAATTAGAAAAGTTAACTCAGAGTAATGAGAAATTAAGGGAAGATATGCAAAAGAATAATAGGGAATTAAGAGAAGATATTGATAGGAGTTTAGAACAAAAACTAGATCAGAATAAGAGAGAATTAAGGGAAGATATTGGTAAGAGCTTAGAACAAAACAGGGAAGAAATTGAAAAGAAATTCATGGAGCTAGATAGTAGTATGATGAGAATGAGAAATGAAAATCAGGAAATGATAGCAAATGAAATAGGTGAAGTTTCAAAGAAATTGTTAGACATGAGCAGGGAAATATCTAACCAAAAAAGTGAGGTTAATAATAAAATAGAACATGTTGATGTAAAATGTACAGAATTAGGTAGCCGACTGAGTAGCATTTCAAGTGAGTTAAGAGAGATGATGGAGGCTACAAATGCAGATTTAATTCAGGTGCAAGTTAATTTCAGAGGGGAAATATCTGAAATTCAGAAGGAGTCAGAAACACAGAGAAATAAATTGCCTGAAGAAGTTAAAGATTTGTCTAAAGATTTGAATCAAAAGCTAACTTCTGAAATTAACAAACACCAAGCTGTTCAAAATGAGAATAATAAAAAATTGGAACAGACAATAGAAAATCTGCAAGGTACTGTAAA
Source organism: Deroplatys truncata (assembly GCA_030765065.1). NCBI lineage: Eukaryota > Metazoa > Arthropoda > Insecta > Mantodea > Mantidae > Deroplatys > Deroplatys truncata. Next base: position 60,812,209 of record CM060976.1, on the reverse strand, counting down.
TAGGTTAGAATTGAATTCAAGGGCAAATATATGTGATGTGAATGTATCAGATGTACAAAATAATGATAGAGGTAGTTCCTCAGGTATGACAAATAATGTGAGTGATGCGGCAGCTTCATCTATAGCTAATGCTGAAACTCAGAGTGCACAAGTAACACTAGAGAATTTAAATATGGGAGTAGGGAATTTGCAAAATTACAATCATATCTTAAGTGATTTTCCACTTCCAAAATTTAATGAAAACTCCAGTCCAGTACAGATTATTACAGATTTGTCAGAGTACTTTCAAAGTAAAGAGATAGTAGAAGAATTGAAAATGACAGTTGTTAAAAGATATGTTGTTCAAGAAACTGTAGATTGTTTTCAAATGTTATCATGGGATGAAATTTCATATGAATACAAGAGGTTATTCATGAACAAATTTTTGAAGGTTAGGATACGGCTACGAGTAATGATTAGCCACAGACAATTTGATCCAGGAGGGTGAATAGCAATTAGATGTAAGGTAAATGCTGGATAGTTAAAGATGACTTGCAGAGAAATGTATTGGAACGTAAGAGGGTTAACTATATATATATATGTCATAGGTAAAGAGAAATTAATTATAAAAAAAGGGAAATGTTTAAAAAAAAATTTTGGTAACTGTAACAGTATTTGAAATTAAGAATGTAAAGATTGAAACTTAATATGATATTAAAGTAAAAGTACTTAGATATAATTCCAAGAGTATTGTGAACATAAAATACAAAACAACAAAAATTGGGTAAAAATAATTAAAAAAATACTTATGTAGCAAACAGAAAATGTGAAACAGTGTCTAGATTTAAGAGATGTAAATATATTTATGTAAAGGGTGAATATTTTTGGTAAATATGTATAGTAATTACAAAAATTCTTAAATGCACAAATTTTTGTCAACAATATAAGAAAGTAAACCAATTTGTAACAGTAACTAAATAATTCAGGGTACAGTATTTGCTATAAAAAATTGTAAATGTCAGATTAATGTCTAAACACATTAAACCAGAGCCAGTAAATAGTGTCAAGATAAAGACAAAACATATGTCGTGTGTTAAATACGTGTGAAGTGTTAAGTGAAAGTGATAGCGTGTGTTCCAAGATTTAGGAGACTAAAAACCCAATTATAAAATTTCCAAACAAGTTGTAAATATTTATAATTATGTTTCTAGTGGGGCATATGATGCAGTAATTTGTATCACAAATTACTTAAATGTAAATAATGATTGTAATATGAATATGCATTTTTATGTGACATTGATTTGAGATGTTTATTGACTGTAATTATTGTTGAAAAGAAGTTTATACCGCCTTACTGAAACTGACAATAATAGCGTGCAATAATGCAGCGAGGGGGTGAGCTGTTTATCATTATTGGAAACGAGGAAGTTACGTAATGTTGGCGCGTTTTATTAGCCAATTACAGTTCAGTTATAATCTTTAGGCATATCGGGAGTAGAAGTATAAATAGAAGCTAGGTTAGAGGTAAAGTCCTTCAGTCCGTCAGTTCATCAAAATTCTTTGTACACTACACGTCGCATTCCCGTCAGTTCGTCGAAAATATTTTCTATGATACACGTCGCCTTCAGTCCAGCAGAAATATTACACGTCAGCTATAGATTCACAAGTTATGCGTAGCAGAATTATGAAAAATCTAAAGTGTTGTAAAGTTAATTATACAAAAGGTTGAAGTACGTGGATTAAAAGTGATCAGTAAGAAGTTATTATAACAGTTTCAGTTTGGCGAGTGTCTAGATCAATGTGTAAATGTGATAGTGAAAGTGTTCGACAATAAAAGTATAAAAGAAATTCTTTCATCAGTGTTATCTTTGGATAAAAGATTCCTTTCCGTTTACACAACCTGTATAAAGAGAAGTGCTCGACCCAAAAGCTAGCCGGAGGACAAAGAACCAAAATTAAATAAAATAACTAGCATTTTTTTAAACAAAAAAACTAATACTGCCGCAAATTGCTAACACCAGATGGAGCTAACAAGCCTAACAAATGAATCACGTCACAAGATGGCTTCACCATGTTGAGTAAACACATACACAAATAACATTATAAATTTACCATCGCAAGCCATGCTTTGTGAACTGACCACTTACCAATCTTGACACGTCTCTAATGAGACAGTAGTGTACCTTTTCATTTTCCTCTATACATAAAAGATTGATATGCGCTCCTTTTCTTCCGCTGTTTGGTGTAGAGGGATAATGCTTTTATTTTCCTCTATACCAAACACAGAAATTGATACTCCATTGTGCTACTTTTCAAAATATCCAATTTGATGCAGTGGCACCGGGATTTCAATGCCCTCATAACTAAATGCTTTGAAAAGCAGTTCAAATCGGCACGACCCTGTTTTCACCACATGTTTCTTAGATAGCAGACACATGCGAAGCAATATTCGTCATAATTGTTTATATTGATCATTGCATGTTTATTCTGGATTTTCTTTGGTAATTCTATGTTATATGGCGATTGCTGGTCGTCACAATAGCATCTGGGATATATAAAGGATTTAAATCGCATCATGTAGTTATAATAGTTATAGACTATGGGCTAAAGAACAATATAAGATTAGTGGTAACGCACCGCCACTGACCGTGGGGTCGGTACTAAACAAGATTTTGTTTGTGTTTAAGGGCACTCAACTGCTAGGTCATTGGTGGCGTTAAATAAGGAAATAGCGCGGCGTAGTAATACAATCTATATAGAAGTGGATCATCGCTTCTAGAAAAGAGAGTCTTGCTTGCTTTTGTCTTTATACGAAGCCGTTGAGTCAGCCAGTTCCTTTACCACGACGCCGAGAAGCAGTTGAATGAAGTTGTACTTATATTCGTCTGGTGATCGTTGGAATATTATTCAATATTATTTCAGGTATGGGAGAAGTTAATTCATGGCTATTTAAATATTGCTTCGTCATCGTTTGGAATTTACATAACAATTCAAACTGAAGTACGGAAGGAGTTGACGTTTATACCTATAAGACGTATTACAACTATACGTCATGGGTGCGCGTTATGGTTACAAGGCAAAATAATGGAAGTTATCTACAAGAAGCATGAGCAAAGTCATGCAATGATCAAATGGAACATCCAGGATGGGTGACCAGCCCGATGATGGGATGAAGGAAGTAGATGAAGCGAAATATTGGTGAAATGGATGAAAGGAAAGGTGATGATGGAGCAGTTGGTGGAATGAATGGCGGGGGAAACCGGAGAACCCGGAGAAAACCCGCACAGACGCCGCTTCGTCCGCCACAAATCCCACATGCAGGCCCCTGAGATTGAACCCGGTCCGCCTCGGTGGGAGGCGAGCGGGCTAACCACTTGGCCACGGCGCCACCATAGCAGAAAATAAATCTGATAAAAATGTTCCACTTATATGTCCAATTAATGTAGTTTAGTAGGGTTAATTACTTGTAAAACTCTGTGTACAAAGAATCTGTGGTCATATGGACATGCAAAACAATTGCAACTAAATGGTGTAAAGGAATTAAATTCAAAGTTCAAGTGTAAAGTTATAAATGACAAAGAACAATTTAGTAAATTGAATATACGTAAATATGAATGTTACGCTTGGCTGATCAAGCAAAGTGAAAAGTTAAAGACTTTAAGAAGAAAACTATCTTCATTAAATTACTATATTCAGGCCATGAAATTCATTAATGAATAATAAAGAGTTATGTTTTATAAGGTCATTCATTTATTAGAAATTTCTCGATCGAGAACTATTGTACAATTTATATGGATTCACATTAAATGTGAGAAAACTAATTAAGCTTTGTATTTCTACTCACAAAACCGAACCAACCTTAGGGTGGGATAGCTTCCAGAAGATTAATGGTTCCGCATGAGTAGTAAGTAATAAGTGATGTTATTTCAGAGTGATAACGAATATAACAACGCGACCGTAAGAATGTAGTGCCTCGTTGCAGTTGCAGCAGAGCGTAAGAATGCACCCCCGTAGCAGTATGACACTGCACGTGGATGGTCATAAAATGAAGAGTTAATCACAGAGCATGTACAGCAAACAAGGTATTCCCTCCAATTTGGAATTGCTTTCCATAATGTCCCCGACTATTGAAGAGAAGGAAGAAGACATTTGTAATAAAATACACTGCAAATAATGTATAAATAATTCTTACCATTCATAATTCTTACCACCCTGGCTGGGGGAAGAATGTAGGCGACCAGCATCATTTGACTCTAGCATTATGTGAAAAATTAAACTGAGTTTTATTTATGGACACTATTTCACTGTTGTGGTCCTTAGCCCCCATTCTGTATTGGGCGTGAAAGACTGAAAATATTGCTCAGAAGCCTCCTTACAAGCTTGAGGTTTTTACGTGCCGTAAATCTACGACAGGGGCCCACCAGCTTTACTTTCTTTCGAAGGAAGCCATGCTAAGGATTTTTTACGCACGAAAAAAAATGCATCGTCCTGCGTCGGGTTTGAACCTCGGGAACTAGAGGCTAACATGGTAACCACTACTTCACGGAGGACGACTCTAGATCCGTGAAGACCAGATGGCTCGCCGGCAAACTCTGATAAGGCTGAAATAATAATAATAATAATAATAATAATAATAATAATAATAATAATAATAATAATAATAATAATAATAATAATAATAATAACAACAACGACAACACTAGTCTGCATTTTCAAACTTTTTGTCAGATGATTTCTTAAAGGTAGGTGTTCTTGAATCAAATTTTTATGCTGATTCCAGAAATAACTTCCTTTTTTCTATCACGTCAGGTTTTTACACAAAATAAGTAATGTTTTGACAATTTTACTAATGAGCGTAGAAAAGTATTCAAATACCATTTCACATAAGGTAAGTTTTTATTCAAGAAACATTTTAAGAATATTCTCAAGAACTCCCCTAATTTATTTCGTGACTACATTTTAACAAAACAAGAAGCGAAAGTGTTTCATTTAATTTTTTTCAAACTTTCTCTTCTTTAACTTCCTTGCAGATCCTTGAAGATGACTGTCTCTCCACAACATACAACAGTAGTCGGCCATCATAGTTTCATTCCAACTCCCCTGGTACCTCCTCTCCATTTCCTTAATATCTTGGTGAAAACGTTCACCCTGCTCTTCACTATAATGTCCCAGATTTTCTGGAAAGTAGTCGATATGTGAATGCAGAAAATTCACAACCCAACTTCTTGAAATTTTCCAACATTGTTTCGACAATGACCTTGTAATTAGGATCTTTGTTATGAGTAGCAAATAAATGGCGTTTCTGGCGCAAAGGATTTGCCGCCATCTGATAAGGTTCTTTGATCTATGCCGCTAGCCCCGCCCCCTCCCTTTGTGCGCTACTATTTGCCGCCCGGTCGCGTGGCGCTAGCTCCGCCCCCTTCCCTTTGTGCGCTTACCTAATGCCGACAGTGTATGTGCCGGCAGGTCCTCCCCCCCCTGTGGTCACGTGCCGGTGTCCCCGCCCCCCTCCCTCCCCCATACGCGTGTCCTCCCTCCCCTTTGTGTTCTGGTTGGTTCCCTGTGGATAGGTGGGGGAGTGTGTATTGATCCTATACGTCGGTCGCGTACCTTCCCTTGGTCTAAATCCCTGCCGTGTGATTGGCTTGGGGTAGGGGATGTGCCGCTCGGGGTGAGGGGTTAAATGTGAGGGTTCTCGGTGCGTGACGTTGGCGGTGTGGGAATGCGATTCTCGATGCCTGTCGCACATCGGCAAATCGTTTGAGTACATAATTGTGTCAATCAATTAGGTAATGTGTGTTATTGAAAAAAAAATAAGAATGCACATCATATTACTACTAATGCAATTAAACGCTATTCTTCGAGCAATTAAGTATTTTTTGATTGAATCGCGCACACCTGTCCCTAAACCGCCATTTATAACCTACTATTGTCAATAAATTTCACGTCTAATGAAACACGGCTAGTCTGTCGATGAAAACAATTAAGTATTTTTGAATGATTAATTGACTCGCGCGCAACTGTTCGTTATCGTATATGTGTGGTAGCATGTGTATAATTATTACGAGTAATAACATTTATTTAATTCTACTTTTGAGGGAAAATATATTTTGGATTTATAAGAATATTACAACACTTAGATGAAAGGACAGACTTGACGTAACACTCGTTATCGTGTGATAATTGCGGTGGAACACCGACCGCAACCTTCCGCTCCGAGACGTTTCACTGGAATGACTGACTCCCGATACTTGGACTGGCAAGTCGACTTCCGCATCCCCTCCACTCCCGCTTCAGTTCGCAACATACACTAGCGCGCCAAGTGGTAATATGAGTGAAACTCCAGCGAGTGTTCCCACACAGCGCCCCTGGTGGTCATACCCGAAAGTTGTGAATTCACCATATTTAAATTCGAGGTGTACGCAAGACGGCCATCTTAACTCTATATAATTCTGCGAAATATGATTCCGGAAAAAAAAGGGGAATTAACATGCAAGGGGCGTTCATGTTGGCTCCGGAGGAATTGATTATGAAATAAATAAAAAATAAATAAGACTCTCGCTGATCGATGAATACAATGAATAATTAATGTAATTGACTCGCGCTCCTAGAGATATCTCACCCAATTATTCATCTACCATGAATATCTCACTTCTAATGAAACGACGCAGTCTATCGATTAAAACAATTAAGTTTTTTTTTTATTGATTAATGTAATTGACTCGCACGCAACTGTTCGTTATCGTATATGCACGATTATTACGCGTATATAACTATTACGGCTAATAACGTGTGTTTAATTCTTCTTTTGACTGGAGGGTTTATAAAAAATATTACATTGCTTAGATGAATTAAAAAGCAACTTAAAGCGAAATTGCAAATAGCTTGTATGAGACGTTAACACGAGAACCCTTTACGAAAAAACAAGACGCAATGCGACAGCTGTACCTCGTCTAAATAGAAGCGGTTAAACCAGGACGCTTGGGTTTTCCCTCAGTACCTGCTCTTAATGGCTAGGGGTATCCAGCACATCGAGTACGCTTCAACTGACGTTAAAAATAAAAGCCCTCTATGTCTCTTCTCACACGAGAGAAGTAATAATTACAATTCAAAACAGGCGTACCTGTAAGTAACACGCACGAAGACTTCAAATATAAATTTTATATTCGTTTTAAATGTTCTTTCTAAAGACGTAGCGAACTTTGAGAAATTCAACGAATTATTCACTGCTTGAAAGAAATATGGTGTACACCCCTGAAGAATGCGTGTGTAGACACATTAGCAGGCGACAGTCCCTTCCGCACCATTAAACCAAGGTCTTGTATAGAGCTCTTAGTGAACAATGAAGGGTGTTTCCAGTTCATTAAGCAGGCTAAGTGCTCTGAAAAACCACGGACCCTCGGGGTAAATAACTATTAGCGACACAAAAGATTTTCTTAATAGCTTCCCCTGTGCAGAAGTTCCATCATAGACAGGGGAAAACCAAGTCTAGACATGTTTTAAGCTTACCACAAAAAATGTTTCCCCGATAATTAATATAATTCTACATGAAGAATATTAATGATTAAGTTTTGAATTAAACGTATACTGTATAGATTCTGTACTTAAACATTCGATTGTATCTTTGTCATTATTTAAATACTCGCGTACAAGAAATGCAAACATGATATCAAAAAATTAAACTGATTTTTTTTCGGAATGTTAAACAAAGAAATATGATTTGGCGAGAGTAATATGAAGAATAAAAAGTATTCAGAATGATAGATATTACATACGTTATTAAAATAAATAAGGCTCTCGCTGATCGATGAAAACAATTAAATATTTTTTTATTAATTAATTGTATATGAATTGACTTGCGCATTTGCTTGCTGTCGTATGTGCATGATTATTACGACTAATAGCATTTGTTTAATTCTAAATAATGAAATATGGAGCCTTGCCTAAACAATCCTCGTTACTCTTAATTTATTCCATTTTAAAAAGATTGGGCTTAGTAAACATAGGACGAGTACGATTTTAAATACCCCATCCATTCGAGAGATATTTTTCGAATATTCCAGCATGTTAATATAAACTTAATACACACACACGCACAAATTCATTTCAAGTAATCTAACGATATTGAATAAAATATTAAATGTTTAAGATATTGTAATGAGAAATGAATTGTATATCTCGAATTTTCTGGGCCGCAGGCTGCAGGATCGCTCATCAAATACCGTAATGATTCAGACACCCGAACACCCGAATGGTAAGCATTCTTCAGAGTTTTTAAATAAGTAATGTAACAATTCATATTAACTTCTTTTACACATTCTATATTATTATTTCCAGGAAGTGGACTTTATTTTGGTATCGACCATCCATCGAGCGCTCCACAGGCAGCGCCAGGCTTCCAAACCTTCCTGGTACCAAATCATCATGGAGGCGGCTCTGCCATCCGTACATGCAGCAACACTCGTAAGGTGAGAATTTACAGACGGGTGTTTGAGGATTTGTAACTAAAAATTACATGATAGTAGACATACAATGTCGATTCTGGCACACAAAGGCATGCCTCCGACAGCATAGAGTTCTGGATTGTATAACGAGAAAAGGGTATATTTAAGGGGAGTTTCTCACCCATATACAGTCACATAACTCTTTCGGTCTCCCAGAATGCTATGTATTTTTCACAAGGGTGTTTAAAACATGTATTTTTTTCAGGTATAGAGTGTAGATTCTTTAGAACTCTATACTTAAACATGCTATACTATTATTATTTATTTATTTTTTCCCGGAAATGGACTTTATTTCGGAAGCGGTATCGGTCAACAGGCGAGCGCTGCACCGGTACCATCAGGCTTCGCGAGCGTTGTACCAGCAGGCTTCGCGACCGCTGCACCGCGCCACCTCCAGGCTTCCAGACCTACCTGGCACCAAATCAGCAGGGATGGGGGCCCTGCCCCATACATGCAGCAAGCACCGAACGGTAAGAATTTTTTCAATATTTTACGAAGTTCTTTTACACGTTCTATATTATTATTAATATTGTTATTATTTTCAGGAAGTGGACTTTATTTCGGAGGCGGGTTTTTCTGGGAATGTCTCCAAAAGTATTCTTCATTCTGAACGACTTTTGCAAAATTGATAAACCATAAGAGATAGACAAAATTTTACTACACAAAAAATGGAGATCGCGTTAAAATACATAATTTATAACATATACATTCTTGTTGTTGAGTAAATCGTTTTTCGAGATATTGCTTGTTATTCCCTTTAAAATTTTCCAATACTTATACTTTTTCTCAAATTCATTATTCTTGTTTTATGTCCTCGATATGCAAAGAGAATGGAATGCGGCACATAGCAATCAGCGTTAAAATAATTTGACTATCGCTTAAAACCTACCATATTCACCTTGTATCGACATGAAAATTACCAATAACATTGACATCTCGATATCTCGATTAACCTGAAGCATATAGGGAATAAGTGCTTGTAAAAATAGTTTGTACAAGAGTAGAGAAAGTCATGTGAGTGTATCACATCAGAATTTTGATATTGGTTTAAATTTTCAAATACTTTTCTCAAGCGGTAACTCGCTATTCGTTTTTCCCGAGGTAATGCATAGAGAATAGAATTCTAAAGCCATCACATAGCATCAGACGTTTTTTAAACATCTGTAACGTGTCTATTCACAATCGAAAGGTTGCTGGTTCGATGAAAATTATATCTACAGAAACAATACATTATTTTCGCTCTGTGATTAATTTGGTAATGTAACAATAATTAACAATGAATTTTTAGCGGTAAATGTAAAAAATAAAATATATTTTTTATTTCCTAGCGTCATACGCAGAAGCATTCCCCTTAAGGAACGCTGGCGTGAGCGACGGTTTCCCCATAACAGGTTTAGACTTGCTTACGAAATGTCCCTGTGCGAGGCTAGCATTTCCCTCTCCTTCTCGAATTTTTGGAGTAGCCAATCAAAATTGCTGTATTATATACCGTCACACCTCTCACCCCTTCAGATTTTTATCAGGCGAAGCGATATAAAAGCAATAGCTTCCCCAGCGATTTCACTGTATTGTGACAACACAGCGAGCTAAGATCTCTGCAAACTTTTCTCATTCAAAGTGAAATTTCAACGAACATCATGTCTGGTAAGTTGTAACAAAACACATCATTTACTTTAAAAGTTAAATTATTACTCTGTACATTTAACTTATATTCGCGTTCTTGTTTTTAATGCATGGCATTTATATGCGAATAGCTGAGCATTCTAAACGTTAATAGCTAGACAAGTGAATTTTCTGAAATGTGAACAGTTTAGTTAAGTATTCATTTTAGGCAAGCTTATTCTACATTTAATAGCTAACTGCGCGAATTCTCAAAATGGGAACAATTTAGTTAAGTATTCACCTTGTTGAGTAATTATTATTCCAGATATTTAAATACAGGATTTCACAGAGTGAATTATATTCCTTTTTGGAGAAAATACAATTATTTGAATACCTTATTAACGTTTTTGCTTTAGAATATTACAAAAAGTCTGTTGCGCGAATCATTCGCTCTAACAAAGTAAATATCTACATTATATTAAAACATTTAAATTGAAAAATACAGTACTTAATGAACTTCATTAGTGAATCAGAACCTCAATTATATTTACACATATTATCATTTTCAGAAAAAAGTTAATAAGTTTGTAACTTTCAAATAAATGAAATTTTGTTATGCAACACATTCTCTAATAAAGAATATGTTTTTTTCTCTTCCTAATGCAGAAAGTTTGACATCTCAACTTAACACATTGGCTGAGGGTAGCATTTACCCAGCCGTTCAAAGACTACAAGATCTTCAGCCAGAGGAGCCTTATAATATAAAATCCTTAAGAAAAATTGATACTCGATACGGTGCTAGAGTCGTTGCACTTTTAGAGAATAAGCAAGTGTTTCTCCCGACAAGATATTCAACCCTAACAAGCCAACAGTTGGAGAAAATGCCTGGGAAGTTTCAAATGGTATATCATGGAGTAGTACCAGCAGGCAAGTTTAAGACATGTAAATTGTCTTTTCTTCCTATTAAGGTTTGTAGAAATAATTCAGCTATCCTTTCAAAGCTTCATTTAGAGTTACATTCGTTGAGTTTATAAATTCGCACTTCAGTAGGATAACATTTGTCTAAAGTATACATCAATATGTAAAAAAATAACGTCCAGGATGTAGTCTGAGCGAGGATCTGCAGAAAGAAGTTTAATAGTCTATTCACTGATTCTTTACCTCAAAGCAGATACCTACAGCAAGTTTCAAATAATTTCCAGCAGGATAGCAGTTGTCAAAAGCATGCATCACTGTATTAAAAAAATATGTGTAAATAATGTCTAGATTGTACTCTGTGTGATTTCATGCACAAAGAACTTTAATACCCCTTGCAGTGATTCTCCACATCGAAGTATATACCTACAAGAAGTTGCAAATAATGTGAATGTGTGTTACAGGAATGCCCAGCTGAATGTAAATGAAGAGGAAGAACGAGATAGCTTAAAACATCATAAACAGAAATGTGATAGGAACATTCTCAACACCTCCCAGTAACCTCAATCAATGAAGAATTGCACCAGCGCGGAACATACATGGAAAAAACATCCGCGTGTGTAGAATATAACAATAATATATATATATATATATATATATATATATATATATATATATATATATATGTCTATAATTATGTACTCATTATTACTGCTATACCAGCCTATACCATTGATTTCATAAATAATTTCATAATTGTTTAAGGAGAATGCCTATCTTAAAAACATTGATGCTACATGAAATCTAAACAAAAAGATTATTGAACTATTACTGAAAGAGACTTGAATAAATGGGAATCTAGAAGCTAGAACCATCTTAATATTGGACTGTATGATATGAGGTGTATAAAAAGATTAATAAAAAAATGAGGTCTATGTAATATAAACAACATTTATTTTTTATAAACATTTTCCTATTACATTCCTATACAAAAAAACATACATATTTCCTAAAGACAAAGGTGATAGTCTAGACATTCTAAAACACTCAGTTATATAATCATATACATCACACAGAAAGAGACCTGCATTATCCATAAAAACTAAACATCTCAAGAATGTCTGGATGATGTATTTTATAAGTACAAGGTTTTGATATTTCAAAGTTCCTGTTAACCATGACTGTAATTGATTAACACAATTTCTCGATCCTGTCATGCTATAACTTTAGAAGCTTTCAGCTTACTTATAATCTCCTCAATCTCTTGTGTGTGACTATTATTACCAGCATTCCTCGATGCAATTAGTAACCTCAATATATTTACTAGTCTATTTGGATTTTCAAGCGTAGATATCACTGAATCATCATCATATGAAAATTTCATATTCTCGCGACTCCCGCTGTATCCAGATTTTTCACCATCAGTAGTCTCCAGTGAAGGACAGAGGCTTGATCCGGTATAACATCCCCCTCTATACATCTTCGGATCTTCGAGTGTAGGAGAGAGAGTCGATCCAGTATAACATGTTGCTCTATGAAGCTTAAATCTTGACAAAGAACGATTCTTAAAAATCCGCTCGCATATACAGCATCTAATGACGTGTTTTCCTCCATGTGTAATGTATGAAAAATTGAGTTTCTCATCCGCTAGTTGCACAGATTTTCTCCGGCAGGAGCTCATGCTAAAACTAAAAGAAATTAAATGAATACGGGAATGCTAACGCTCGAAGGAATTAAAAGCGAATGAATGAATTCATAACACGCAGCTATGTATATATCCAGTGTGAGGACGCCGGAGGGAATCGCAATCTTCGCATAGCAGCGGGAAAGGATGCTCTCTGGAAACATTTGTGGAGAAGGAGGCTCTCAACAGAACATGGCGAATGCGAGCATGGAAAAAGGATGCTCTCTGGGAACATTCGTGGAAAAAGGATGCTCTCAACAGAACATATCGAGTGCGAGCATGGAAAAAGGATGCTCTCTGGAAACGTTTGTGGAAGAGGCTGCGTAACAATGGAATCACGCTATGTAACAAACTGATCAGGCTATGTAACAGAGGAATCACGCTATGTAACAAGCTCACACGCTATGTAACAAAGGAATCGCGCTATGTAACAAAGGAATCGCGCTATGTAACAAATTAATCACGCTATGTAACAAAGGAATCACGCTATGTAACAAAGGAATCGCGCTATGTAACAAAGGAATCACGCCATGTAACAAAGGAATCACGCTATGTAACAAAGGAATCACGCTATGTAACAAAGGAATCACGGTATGTAACAAAGGAATCACGCTATGTAACAAACTGATCAGGCTATGTAACAAAGGAATCGCGCTATGTAACAAAGGAATCACGCTATGTAACAAAGGAAACACGCTATGTAACAAACTGATTAGGCTATGTAACAAAGGAATCACGCTATGTAACAAAGGAATCACGCCATGTAACAAAGGAATCGCGCTGTGTAACCAAGGAATCGCGCTATGTAACAAAGGAATCACGGTATGTAACAAAGGAATCACAGTATGTAACAAAGGAATCACGGTATGTAACAAAGGAATCGCGCTATGTAACAAAGGAATCACGTCATGTAACAAAGGAATCACGCTATGTAACAAAGGAATCACGGTATGTAACAAAGGAATCAGGCTATGTAACAAACTGATCAGGCTATGTAACAAAGGAATCACGTCATGTAACAAAGGAATCGCGCTATGTAACAAAGGAATCACGCTATGTAACAAGCTCACACGCTATGTAACAAAGGAATCACGCTATGTAACAAACTGATCAGGCTATGTAACAAAGGAATCGCGCTATGTAACAAAGGAAACACGCTATGTAACAAACTGATCAGGCTATGTAACAAAGGAATCACGCTATGTAACAAAGGAATCACGCCATGTAACAAAGGAATCGCGCTATGTAACAAAGGAATCGCGCTATGTAACAAAGGAATCACGGTATGTAACAAAGGAATCACGCTATGTAACAAAGGAATCACAGTATGTAACAAAGGAATCACGGTATGTAACAAAGGAATCACGCTATGTAACAAAGGAATCGCGCTATGTAACAAAGGAATCGCGCTATGTAACAAACTGATCAGGCTATGTAACAAAGGAATCGCACTATGTAACAAAGGAATCGCGCTATGTAACAAAGGAATCGTGCTATGTAACAAAGGAATCACTCTATGTAACAAAGGAATCACGCTATGTAACAAAGGAATCACGCTATGTAACAAAGGAATCACGCTATGCAACAAAGGAATCGCGCTATGTAACAAAGGAATCACGTCATGTAACAAAGGAATCGCGCTATGTAACAAAGGAATCACAGTATGTAACAAAGGAATCACGCTATGTAACAAAGGAATCACGCTATGTAACAAACTGATCAGGCTATGTAACAAAGGAATCGCGCTATGTAACAAAGGAATCACGCTATGTAAAAAAGGAAACACGCTATGTAACAAACTGATCAGGCTATGTAACAAAGGAATCACGCTATGTAACAAAGGAATCACACCATGTAACAAAGGAATCGCGCTATGTAACAAAGGAATCGCGCTATGTAACAAAGGAATCACGGTATGTAACAAAGGAATCACAGTATGTAACAAAGGAATCACGGTATGTAACAAAGGAATCACGCTATGTAACAAAGGAATCGCGCTATGTAACAAAGGAATCGCGCTATGTAACAAACTGATCAGGCTATGTAACAAAGGAATCGCACTATGTAACAAAGGAATCGCGCTATGTAACAAAGGAATCGTGCTATGTAACAAAGGAATCACGCTATGTAACAAAGTAATCACGCTATGTAACAAAGGAATCACGCTATGTAACAAAGGAATCGCGTTATGTAACAAAGGAATCACGTCATCTAACAAAGGAATCGCGCTATGTAACAAAGGAATCACAGTATGTAACAAAGGAATCACGCTATGTAACAAAGGAATCACGCTATGTAACAAACTGATCAGGCTATGTAACAAAGGAATCGCGCTATGTAACAAAGGAATCACGCTATGTAACAAAGGAAACACGCTATGTAACAAACTGATCAGGCTATGTAACAAAGGAATCACGCTATGTAACAAAGGAATCACGCCATGTAACAAAGGAATCGCGCTATGTAACAAAGGAATCGCGCTCTGTAACAAAGGAATCACGGTATGTAACAAAGGAATCACGCTATGTAACAAAGGAATCACGCTATGTAACAAAGGAATCGCGCTATGTAACAAAGGAATCACGGTATGTAACAAAGGAATCAGGCTATGTAACAAAGGAATCGCGCTATGTAACAAAGGAATCACGGTATGTAACAAAGGAATCACGGTATGTAACAAAGGAATCAGGCTATGTAACAAAGGAATCGCGCTATGTAACAAAGGAATCACTCTATGTACAAAGGAATCGCGCTATGTAACAAAGGAATCGCGCTATGTAACAAAGGAATCGCGCTATGTAACAAAGGAATCGTGCTATGTAAGAAAGGAATCACGCTATGTAACAAAGGAATCACGCTATGTAACAAAGGAATCACGCTATGTAACAAAGGAATCACGCTATGTAACAAAGGAATCGCGCTATGTAACAAAGGAATCACGTCATGTAACAAAGGAATCGCGCTATGTAACAAAGGAATCACAGTATGTAACAAAGGAATCACGCTATGTAACAAAGGAATCACGCTATGTAACAAACTGATCAGGCTATGTAACAAAGGAATCGCGCTATGTAACAAAGGAATCACGCCATGTTACAAAGGAAACACGCTATGTAACAAACTGATCAGGCTATGTAACAAAGGAATCACGCTATGTAACAAAGGAATTACACCATGTAACAAAGGAATCGCGCTATGTAACAAAGGAATCGCGCTATGTAACAAAGGAATCACGGTATGTAACAAAGGAATCACGCTATGTAACAAAGGAATAGCGCTATGTAACAAAGGAATCACGGTATGTAACAAAGGAATCAGGCTATGTAACAAAGGAATCGCGCTATGTAACAAAGGAATCACGGTATGTAACAAAGGAATCACGGTAAGTAACAAAGGAATCAGGCTATGTAACAAAGGAATCGCGCTATGTAACAAAGAAATCACGCTATGTAACAAAGGAATCACGCTATGTAACAAAGGAATCACGCTATGTAACAAAGGAATCGCGCTATGTAACAAAGGAATCACGTCATGTAACAAAGGAATAGCGCTATGTAACAAAGGAATCACAGTATGTAACAAAGGAATCACGCTATGTAACAGAGAGCATCCTTTTTCCATGCTCGCACTCGATATGTTCTGTTGAGAGCATCCTTTTTCCACGAATGTTCCCAGAGAGCATCCTTTTTCCATGCTCGCATTCGCCATGTTCTGTTGAGAGCCTCCTTCTCCACAAATGTTTCCAGAGAGCATCCTTTCCCGCTGCTATGCGAAGATTGCGATTCCCTCCGGCGTCCTCACACTGGATATATACATAGCTGCGTGTTATGAATTCATTCATTCGCTTTTAATTCCTTCGAGCGTTAGCATTCCCGTATTCATTTAATTTCTTTTAGTTTTAGCATGAGCTCCTGCCGGAGAAAATCTGTGCAACTAGCGGATGAGAAACTCAATTTTTCATACATTACACATGGAGGAAAACACGTCATTAGATGCTGTATATGCGAGCGGATTTTTAAGAATCGTTCTTTGTCAAGATTTAAGCTTCATAGAGCAACATGTTATACTGGATCGACTCTCTCTCCTACACTCGAAGATCCGAAGATGTATAGAGGGGGATGTTATACCGGATCAAGCCTCTGTCCTTCACTGGAGACTACTGATGGTGAAAAATCTGGATACAGCGGGAGTCGCGAGAATATGAAATTTTCATATGATGATGATTCAGTGATATCTACGCTTGAAAATCCAAATAGACTAGTAAATATATTGAGGTTACTAATTGCATCGAGGAATGCTGGTAATAATAGTCACACACAAGAGATTGAGGAGATTATAAGTAAGCTGAAAGCTTCTAAAGTTATAGCATGACAGGATCGAGAAATTGTGTTAATCAATTACAGTCATGGTTAACAGGAACTTTGAAATATCAAAACCTTGTACTTATAAAATACATCATCCAGACATTCTTGAGATGTTTAGTTTTTATGGATAATGCAGGTCTCTTTCTGTGTGATGTATATGATTATATAACTGAGTGTTTTAGAATGTCTAGACTATCACCTTTGTCTTTAGGAAATATGTATGTTTTTTTGTATAGGAATGTAATAGGAAAATGTTTATAAAAAATAAATGTTGTTTATATTACATAGACCTCATTTTTTTATTAATCTTTTTATACACCTCATATCATACAGTCCAATATTAAGATGGTTCTAGCTTCTAGATTCCCATTTATTCAAGTCTCTTTCAGTAATAGTTCAATAATCTTTTTGTTTAGATTTCATGTAGCATCAATGTTTTTAAGATAGGCATTCTCCTTAAACAATTATGAAATTATTTATGAAATCAATGGTATAGGCTGGTATAGCAGTAATAATGAGTACATAATTATAGACATATATATATATATATATATATATATATATATATATATATTATTGTTATATTCTACACACGCGGATGTTTTTTCCATGTATGTTCCGCGCTGGTGCAATTCTTCATTGATTGAGGTTACTGGGAGGTGTTGAGAATGTTCCTATCACATTTCTGTTTATGATGTTTTAAGCTATCTCGTTCTTCCTCTTCATTTACATTCAGCTGGGCATTCCTGTAACACACATTCACATTATTTGCAACTTCTTGTAGGTATATACTTCGATGTGGAGAATCACTGCAAGGGGTATTAAAGTTCTTTCTGCATGAAATCACACAGAGTACAATCTAGACATTATTTACACATATTTTTTTAATACAGTGATGCATGCTTTTGACAACTGCTATCCTGCTGGAAATTATTTGAAACTTGCTGTAGGTATCTGCTTTGAGGTAAAGAATCAGTGAATAGACTATTAAACTTCTTTCTGCAGATCCTCGCTCAGACTACATCCTGGACGTTATTTTTTTTACATATTGATGTATACTTTAGACAAATGTTATCCTACTGAAGTGCGAATTTATAAACTCAACGAATGTAACTCTAAATGAAGCTTTGAAAGGATAGCTGAATTATTTCTACAAACCTTAATAGGAAGAAAAGACAATTTACATGTCTTAAACTTGCCGGCTGGTACTACTCCATGATATACCATTTGAAACTTCCCAGGCATTTCCTCCAACTGTTGGCTTGTTAGGGTTGAATATCTTGTCGGGAGAAACACTTGCTTATTCTCTAAAAGTGCAACGACTCTAGCACCGTATCGAGTATCAATTTTTCTTAAGGATTTTATATTATAAGGCTCCTCTGGCTGAAGATCTTGTAGTCTTTGAACGGCTGGGTAAATGCTACCCTCAGCCAATGTGTTAAGTTGAGGTGTCAAACTTTCTGCATTAGGAAGAGAAAAAAACATATTCTTTATTAGAGAATGTGTTGCATAACAAAATTTCATTTATTTGAAAGTTACAAACTTATTAACTTTTTTCTGAAAATGATAATATGTGTAAATATAATTGAGGTTCTGATTCACTAATGAAGTTCATTAAGTACTGTATTTTTCAATTTAAATGTTTTAATATAATGTAGATATTTACTTTGTTAGAGCGAATGATTCGCGCAACAGACTTTTTGTAATATTCTAAAGCAAAAACGTTAATAAGGTATTCAAATAATTGTATTTTCTCCAAAAAGGAATATAATTCACTCTGTGAAATCCTGTATTTAAATATCTGGAATAATAATTACTCAACAAGGTGAATACTTAACTAAATTGTTCCCATTTTGAGAATTCGCGCAGTTAGCTATTAAATGTAGAATAAGCTTGCCTAAAATGAATACTTAACTAAACTGTTCACATTTCAGAAAATTCACTTGTCTAGCTATTAACGTTTAGAATGCTCAGCTATTCGCATATAAATGCCATGCATTAAAAACAAGAACGCGAATATAAGTTAAATGTACAGAGTAATAATTTAACTTTTAAAGTAAATGATGTGTTTTGTTACAACTTACCAGACATGATGTTCGTTGAAATTTCACTTTGAATGAGAAAAGTTTGCAGAGATCTTAGCTCGCTGTGTTGTCACAATACAGTGAAATCGCTGGGGAAGCTATTGCTTTTATATCGCTTCGCCTGATAAAAATCTGAAGGGGTGAGAGGTGTGACGGTATATAATACAGCAATTTTGATTGGCTACTCCAAAAATTCGAGAAGGAGAGGGAAATGCTAGCCTCGCACAGGGACATTTCGTAAGCAAGTCTAAACCTGTTATGGGGAAACCGTCGCTCACGCCAGCGTTCCTTAAGGGGAATGCTTCTGCGTATGACGCTAGGAAATAAAAAATATATTTTATTTTTTACATTTACCGCTAAAAATTCATTGTTAATTATTGTTACATTACCAAATTAATCACAGAGCGAAAATAATGTATTGTTTCTGTAGATATAATTTTCATCGAACCAGCAACCTTTCGATTGTGAATAGACACGTTACAGATGTTTAAAAAACGTCTGATGCTATGTGATGGCTTTAGAATTCTATTCTCTATGCATTACCTCGGGAAAAACGAATAGCGAGTTACCGCTTGAGAAAAGTATTTGAAAATTTAAACCAATATCAAAATTCTGATGTGATACACTCACATGACTTTCTCTACTCTTGTACAAACTATTTTTACAAGCACTTATTCCCTATATGCTTCAGGTTAATCGAGATATCGAGATGTCAATGTTATTGGTAATTTTCATGTCGATACAAGGTGAATATGGTAGGTTTTAAGCGATAGTCAAATTATTTTAACGCTGATTGCTATGTGCCGCATTCCATTCTCTTTGCATATCGAGGACATAAAACAAGAATAATGAATTTGAGAAAAAGTATAAGTATTGGAAAATTTTAAAGGGAATAACAAGCAATATCTCGAAAAACGATTTACTCAACAACAAGAATGTATATGTTATAAATTATGTATTTTAACGCGATCTCCATTTTTTGTGTAGTAAAATTTTGTCTATCTCTTATGGTTTATCAATTTTGCAAAAGTCGTTCAGAATGAAGAATACTTTTGGAGACATTCCCAGAAAAACCCGCCTCCGAAATAAAGTCCACTTCCTGAAAATAATAACAATACTAATAATAATATAGAATGTGTAAAAGAACTTCGTAAAATATTGAAAAAATTCTTACCGTTCGGTGCTTGCTGCATGTATGGGGCAGGGCCCCCATCCCTGCTGATTTGGTGCCAGGTAGGTCTGGAAGCCTGGAGGTGGCGCGGTGCAGCGGTCGCGAAGCCTGCTGGTACAACGCTCGCGAAGCCTGATGGTACCGGTGCAGCGCTCGCCTGTTGACCGATACCGCCTCCGAAATAAAGTCCATTTCCGGGAAAAAATAAATAAATAATAATAGTATAGCATGTTTAAGTATAGAGTTCTAAAGAATCTACACTCTATACGTGAAAAAATACATGTTTTAAACACCCTTGTGAAAAATACATAGCATTCTGGGAGACCGAAAGAGTTATGTGACTGTATATGGGTGAGAAACTCCCCTTAAATATACCCTTTTCTCGTTATACAATCCAGAACTCTATGCTGTCGGAGGCATGCCTTTGTGTGCCAGAATCGACATTGTATGTCTACTATCATGTAATTTTTAGTTACAAATCCTCAAACACCCGTCTGTAAATTCTCACCTTACGAGTGTTGCTGCATGTACGGATGGCAGAGCCGCCTCCATGATGATTTGGTACCAGGAAGGTTTGGAAGCCTGGCGCTGCCTGTGGAGCGCTCGATGGATGGTCGATACCAAAATAAAGTCCACTTCCTGGAAATAATAATATAGAATGTGTAAAAGAAGTTAATATGAATTGTTACATTACTTATTTAAAAACTCTGAAGAATGCTTACCATTCGGGTGTTCGGGTGTCTGAATCATTATGGTATTTGATGAGCGATCCTGCAGCCTGCGGCCCAGAAAATTCGAGATATACAATTCATTTCTCATTACAATATCTTAAACATTTAATATTTTATTCAATATCGTTAGATTACTTGAAATGAATTTGTGCGTGTGTGTGTATTAAGTTTATATTAACATGCTGGAATATTCGAAAAATATCTCTCGAATGGATGGGGTATTTAAAATCGTACTCGTCCTATGTTTACTAAGCCCAATCTTTTTAAAATGGAATAAATTAAGAGTAACGAGGATTGTTTAGGCAAGGCTCCATATTTCATTATTTAGAATTAAACAAATGCTATTAGTCGTAATAATCATGCACATACGACAGCAAGCAAATGCGCAAGTCAATTCATATACAATTAATTAATAAAAAAATATTTAATTGTTTTCATCGATCAGCGAGAGCCTTATTTATTTTAATAACGTATGTAATATCTATCATTCTGAATACTTTTTATTCTTCATATTACTCTCGCCAAATCATATTTCTTTGTTTAACATTCCGAAAAAAAATCAGTTTAATTTTTTGATATCATGTTTGCATTTCTTGTACGCGAGTATTTAAATAATGACAAAGATACAATCGAATGTTTAAGTACAGAATCTATACAGTATACGTTTAATTCAAAACTTAATCATTAATATTCTTCATGTAGAATTATATTAATTATCGGGGAAACATTTTTTGTGGTAAGCTTAAAACATGTCTAGACTTGGTTTTCCCCTGTCTATGATGGAACTTCTGCACAGGGGAAGCTATTAAGAAAATCTTTTGTGTCGCTAATAGTTATTTACCCCGAGGGTCCGTGGTTTTTCAGAGCACTTAGCCTGCTTAATGAACTGGAAACACCCTTCATTGTTCACTAAGAGCTCTATACAAGACCTTGGTTTAATGGTGCGGAAGGGACTGTCGCCTGCTAATGTGTCTACACACGCATTCTTCAGGGGTGTACACCATATTTCTTTCAAGCAGTGAATAATTCGTTGAATTTCTCAAAGTTCGCTACGTCTTTAGAAAGAACATTTAAAACGAATATAAAATTTATATTTGAAGTCTTCGTGCGTGTTACTTACAGGTACGCCTGTTTTGAATTGTAATTATTACTTCTCTCGTGTGAGAAGAGACATAGAGGGCTTTTATTTTTAACGTCAGTTGAAGCGTACTCGATGTGCTGGATACCCCTAGCCATTAAGAGCAGGTACTGAGGGAAAACCCAAGCGTCCTGGTTTAACCGCTTCTATTTAGACGAGGTACAGCTGTCGCATTGCGTCTTGTTTTTTCGTAAAGGGTTCTCGTGTTAACGTCTCATACAAGCTATTTGCAATTTCGCTTTAAGTTGCTTTTTAATTCATCTAAGCAATGTAATATTTTTTATAAACCCTCCAGTCAAAAGAAGAATTAAACACACGTTATTAGCCGTAATAGTTATATACGCGTAATAATCGTGCATATACGATAACGAACAGTTGCGTGCGAGTCAATTACATTAATCAATAAAAAAAAAACTTAATTGTTTTAATCGATAGACTGCGTCGTTTCATTAGAAGTGAGATATTCATGGTAGATGAATAATTGGGTGAGATATCTCTAGGAGCGCGAGTCAATTACATTAATTATTCATTGTATTCATCGATCAGCGAGAGTCTTATTTATTTTTTATTTATTTCATAATCAATTCCTCCGGAGCCAACATGAACGCCCCTTGCATGTTAATTCCCCTTTTTTTTCCGGAATCATATTTCGCAGAATTATATAGAGTTAAGATGGCCGTCTTGCGTACACCTCGAATTTAAATATGGTGAATTCACAACTTTCGGGTATGACCACCAGGGGCGCTGTGTGGGAACACTCGCTGGAGTTTCACTCATATTACCACTTGGCGCGCTAGTGTATGTTGCGAACTGAAGCGGGAGTGGAGGGGATGCGGAAGTCGACTTGCCAGTCCAAGTATCGGGAGTCAGTCATTCCAGTGAAACGTCTCGGAGCGGAAGGTTGCGGTCGGTGTTCCACCGCAATTATCACGCGATAACGAGTGTTACGTCAAGTCTGTCCTTTCATCTAAGTGTTGTAATATTCTTATAAATCCAAAATATATTTTCCCTCAAAAGTAGAATTAAATAAATGTTATTACTCGTAATAATTATACACATGCTACCACACATATACGATAACGAACAGTTGCGCGCGAGTCAATTAATCATTCAAAAATACTTAATTGTTTTCATCGACAGACTAGCCGTGTTTCATTAGACGTGAAATTTATTGACAATAGTAGGTTATAAATGGCGGTTTAGGGACAGGTGTGCGCGATTCAATCAAAAAATACTTAATTGCTCGAAGAATAGCGTTTAATTGCATTAGTAGTAATATGATGTGCATTCTTATTTTTTTTTTCAATAACACACATTACCTAATTGATTGACACAATTATGTACTCAAACGATTTGCCGATGTGCGGCAGGCATCGAGAATCGCATTCCCACACCGCCAACGTCACGCACCGAGAACCCTCACATATAACCCCTCACCCCGAGCGGCACATCCCCTACCCCAAGCCAATCACACGGCAGGGATTTAGACCAAGGGAAGGTACGCGACCGACGTATAGGATCAATACACACTCCCCCACCTATCCACAGGGAACCAACCAGAACACAAAGGGGAGGGAGGACACGCGTATGGGGGAGGGAGGGGGGCGGGGACACCGGCACGTGACCACAGGGGGAGGGGGGGAGGACCTGCCGGCACAGACACTGTCGGCATTAGGTAAGCGCACAAAGGGAAGGGGGCGGAGCTAGCGCCACGCGACCGGGCGGCAAATAGTAGCGCACAAAGGGAGGGGGCGGGGCTAGCGGCATAGATCAAAGAACCTTATCAGATGGCGGCAAATCCTTGCGCCAGAAACGCCATTTATTTTCTACTGTTATGTCTAAGAAGTTTGCAGTAACTGATCGGAAGGCGGTCCATGCTTCTATTTCTCTCTCATTCATTGTCTTCTCAAAATCTTCATCCTTCATCAATTTCTTTATTTGAGGACCAACAAAAATGTCAGCCTTTAATTTGTCTTGTGTAATGAAGAGAAATTTCTTGGAAAGGTACTTGAAGCAAGGTCCATCCTGTGGTAGAGCCCATACAAATTGCTTCAATTGCCCAATTTTATGAGTAGTGGCGGAAGAAATATATTTATATCTCTATATTTTTGAAGTGAAATTGTGAAAAAAACTGTACGTGATGGAAAAAAAAACCTAAAAGCAGTTCTGAAATCAGCATAAAAAAGTGAGTCAGAATCACTTATTAGTTTTCAGTCATCCGATATCGTGCAGATTAGTGTAATAATAATAATAATAATAATAATAATAATAATAATAATAATAATAATAACACTAGTCTGCATTTTCAAAATTTTTGTCAGATGATTTCTTAAAAGTAGGTGTTCTTGAATCAAAATTTTTATGCTGATTCCAGAAATAACTTCCTTTTTTTATATCACGTCAGGTTTTTACACAAAATAAGTAATGTTTTGACAATTTTACTAATAAGCATAGAAAAGTATTCAAATACCATTTCACACAAGGTAAGTTTTTATTCAAGAAACATTTTAAGAATATTCTCAAGAACTCCCCAATTTATTTCGTGACTACATTTTAACAAAACAAGAAACGAAAGTGTTTCATTTAATTTTTTTCAAACTTTCTCTTCTTTAATTTCCTTGCGGATCCTTGAAGATGACTGTCTCTCCACAACATACAACAGTAGTCGACCATCATAGTTTCATTCCATCTCCCCTGGTACCTCCTGTCCATTTCCTTAATATCTTGGTGAAAACGTTCACCCTGCTCTTCACTATAATGTCCCAGATTTTCTGGAAAGTAGTCGATATGTGAATGCAGAAAATTCACAACCCATCTTCTTGAAATTTCCCAACATTGTTTCGACAATGGCCTTGTAATTAGGATCTTTGTTATTGTCTAAGAAGTTTTCAGTAACTGATCGGAAGGCGGTCCATGCTTCTATTTCTCTCTCATTCATTGTCTTCTCGAAATCTTCATCCTTTATCAATTTCTTTATTTGGGGACCAACAAAAATGTCAGCCTTTATTTTGTCTTGTGTAATGAAGGGAAATTTCTTGGAAAGGTACTTGAAGCAGGTCCATCCTGTGGTAGAACCCTTACAAATTGCTTCATCAAGCCCAATTTTATGTGTAATGGCGGAAGAAATATATTTATATCTCTATATTTTTGAAGTGAAATTGCGAAAAGACTGTACGTGATAGGAAAAAACTAAAAGTAGTTCTGAAATAGCAATAAAAAAGTGAGTCAGAATCACTTATTAGTTTTCAGTCATCCGATATCGTGCAGACTGGTGTAATAATAATAATAATAATAATAATAATAATAATAATAATAATAATAATAATAATAATAATAATGAGGAGGAGGAGGAGGAGGAGGAGGAGGAGAGGAAAAGAAATCATTGTTGTATAATGAAATGCACCACAACTCGTATAAGAAGTTCTTACCATTCGAGTGTGAGATAGCTGCATCTACCCTGACTGGAGGAAGAACGTAGGATCCTGCACCAGTACCATTAGACCCATGAAGCGGTTGCCGACAAACGGTTATATGACTGTTATTATAATAATAATAATAATAAGGAGACAAAGAACAAATTAATTTTTGTATAATGGAATGCACTACAAATAATGTATAAGGAGTTCCTACCAGACTGGGAGACTGCTGCATCCACCCGGTTGGGGGAAGAATGTAGGAGGCTGCATCGTCATCAGTAGGCCCTAGCATCGTGCTAGAGCCGTGAAGACCAGACGACTCGCCGGCAAACGATGATAAGGATGAAATAATCACAATAATAAGAAATTAATTCTTGCATAATGAAATACACTGCAAATAAAGTGTAAAGATTTCTTACCATTCTTACCCAAACCTCTAAAACCAGCCTAGTATGAAGTGCTTCCGCCATGGGTGGAATCCAAACATACGTTAGTGGCTGGAAAGGCTCCGGAATATTTCTATAAAGCTCGCTTATTGGCACCCATGATCTTTCTTTAATGCCCTAAGCACTGCAAGAAATACAGCGTCTTGTAGATATTATAAGCTTCTTTGAGATCACCAGACCAGAATACTGAAATGATAAGCAATTTAAATATTAAATCTGGGTTTATATTAAGGACAGATAAAATATTGTTAAAAGAAGTTCATTTGTTTTCTTAGAATAATAGCTTAAAGCATTATACTATAAGCAATGCTTCCCTGTTTAAATATAGTATGCACTTATTAAATAATTTTTAGGTTCTGATAATAAAATATATTTTCTTGTATCTCTTATAGATATAGTAGCATATTCACGGGTGGTATAGTCAGTGTTATGAGCGCATATTTAACTTGAAATAATTGACATTCGAGTATAAACTAAATAAAGAACAGCAAACAATAAAAACACTATGTATATTATTAAGCATTGAATAAAAACAGGTTATTCAAAGCAAATAGTTTTAGAGAATGAGATTCTTAATTATACATACTTTTCACATTATTAGGGAATAGCTTAAAGCAATTTAGATCACAATCCGAGCTTTCTTGTAAAGGGTCTTTCAACAAGAGTGTCCTATCTTTAACATGTGATAACTGCCGTTGTTATTGAGTTACAGCAGTCATCTTTTTCATGTGGTTACAGTTGTTATTGGCAAATAGCCATGGAGCGTTACAGCATGCAATAACGCGTAGAAATTGTGAAAATTTATTATCAAAATCGATCATCTGTTCACCAAACCTTCTGTGTATTGTGTGAAGTTTACGCTGTGCATAATCGTTCCTGCGAGAGAACGATTCGGCGTTTGATCGATAAATTTGAAAGAAGTGTTTCTGTCAGCGATCAAAGAACGCCTGTACGTAATCGACGTAAGCGCTCCAACGAAAACATGGCACCGTTCGTGAGAGTGTATGCAAGAACGGAAACAAATCAATTGCTCGTCGAGCGCAAGAACTGGGGCTTTCGCCGACCACAACTTGGCGAATTATGCATCTGGACTTGAAGTTTAATGCTTACAAAATTGTTTTAACTCAAGCCCAACGACCATAGGTTGCGCCGTGTGTTCGCTGACTGGGCTATGGAGCAATTGGAAGATGACCCGGATTTTTGTCGAAAAATCATCTTCAGCGACGAAGCCCGCTTTTGGATGTATGGTTGTGTTAACAAACAAAATTGCCGCTATTGGAGCAATCACAATCCAATGCAGATTCAAGAACGACCACTTCATCCCCAAAAGGTTACTGTGTGGAGTGGATTTTGGTATGGTGGAATCATTGATCCATATTTTTTCCAGATGAAGGTGGAGAAGCTGTAACTGTCAATGGAGAAAGATACCGGGCTCTTATAAGGGACTATTTTTGGCCTCAATTGGATGGTATGGCTCTCAGAAACATCTGGTTCCAGCAAGATGGTGCTACATGCCATACTGATCTCGAAACAATCGATCTTTTGAAGCAGAAGTTCAGAGGTTTCATCATTTCCCGTGGTGGTGATGTTAACTGGCTCCCGAGGTCATGTGATTTAACGCCGTTGGATTACTTCTTGTGGGGTTATGTTAAATCTCGAGTTTATGTCAACAAGCCAGAAACAGTAAAGGATCGTATGAATAACATCACGCGTGTTATTCGTGAAGTTGGACCTAATTTACGTTCTTCTGTCAGTTTTTTTAAAGTTCCCTTGTCATTCCCAGTTTATACTACTGTATTTGTACTGTTTAATAGCGCTTATTTCCGCAACACACATACACACACAAACACCCATGCCCGTGGCGGGACTCGAACCCGCGACCCTCAGCTTGGCGGAGCGCCGGAGCGACTACTCCAGCGACCACGCTATGAGGGCCGGCCTATCATTGAAAATTGGGTCAACCGTATACGCACAACCCAACGAAGTCGCGGCGGTCACTTAACTGATGTTCTCTTCCACACGTAATGACATTAATTATGTTCCCAAATAAAAAATAAATAAATCTCTATCATTTATAGAACGCGTTTTATTTAAGTTCAAAGATAGGACACTTGAAAGAACCTATATAAGGATGAGAATGCCTTATTACAGAATTTTTAAGTTGCGATAATTAAATATATTTTCTTGCGCTCGTGTAGACACAATAGGATTTGCATGAGATGGCCACTGTTATGTACGAGCATTTAACTTAAAATAATTGTTATTCGAGCATAAGGTAATAAAGAATAAAGAATAAAAAACATCTGTGTAAGTTATTAAATGTGGATATGTGTATATTCATTTAATTTTAAAATGAAAGTTATTCGTATTAAAGAAAATAAATCTTCAAAATGTTTTCAATTGTTTGAAATTACTGATAGGATAGTCGTAACACACTGAAACATACGGTTGCCTGTACGACCCCACTGTATTAATCTAATTACATTAGAGAAGTTAAAGTTCACTATCGCGCACTACTAATGGAAATTCTCTAACGCTTAACTCTTGCAGATAAAAACAAGTTAATTAAAGCAAATGGTTTTTAAGAAATGTAAAACATGTAATATACAAAAAAAGTTTCAGTTAACTTATAGTTTGTTTTCAATTTGAAGTCCTAGGATGTAGTATAAGATTCTTAAATACCCATAATTTACACGTTAAGATGGGCTAATGCTCCCGAAAAGCTTGTATATTTTGAAATATTTGTAAAACATCTTCCAATGTATGCAATAAGAAACATTTTAAAACATAAATTGGATATCTTTTAAAAACTCACCAGACATTTTCGCTGAAATGAAGCATTCGCTTACACCGAAAGAAAAGATATAGTCACTTTTTTTGAAGAGCACAACAAAACGCAAACACTCAGATCGGTCTCTTGCAGTGGAATTTTTTAACGAAGACCGTCTTTTATAGCGTCCTGCAGGCATAAAAAAAAAAGCATATGTCTGAATGAGTTGAATCCAAATCAATACCCGCGCATGCGTAATGCTATAGAAGTGACTCAATCTGATCGGTTAGTCTGTTTTAGATATGTATGAGGGTTGGACAATGAAATGCAGCTTTCTCATTGGTTTAGAATTTGTTTTTCGCCAAGGCATTGGAGGGAGATAATCCCGGGTTCTCAAATGATCCTATCTAAGCTAGTATTGTATACCAGGTGAGTCAGCTGCCCCTATGTATTCATATCTATGCAACCCGAAGTTTAAATTCTAATGTGAAAACATCGACCCTTTTAGCAAACAAACTGTTATTGTAGCTCTGCTCTTGTATTCGGTACTATACGCAACTAGCATTAAAAGGTTTAAATGAGAACCAAGGACCTGCAAAACGCTTAAAAAAAATCTGATGTGTTACATTCACATGACTTTCTCTACTCTTGTACAAACTATTTTTACAAACGCTTACTCTCCATATGCTTCATGTTAATCGAGATAAACATTTGCAGAGTCTATCTTATTGCTAATTTTCTTGTAGATGTAAGGGGAATATATATTTACAAGGGCAATATAGAATAACAGTAGCCTTTAAGCATACAGATATCTCTTAATAGCTGGTTGCTAGGTGCAGCACCATTCCCTTTCCCACAGCTTAATACTCTTTGCATATCCAAGACAAAAAATCTGATGTGTTACACTCACATAACTTTCTCTACTTTTGTACAACCTATTTTTACAAACGCTTATTCTCCATATGCTTCATGTTAATCGAGATATCGAGATGTTAATCTTATTGCGTTTAAGAGCTGGTTGCTATGTGGAGTATTCCATTCTCTTTGTATTACCAGGACGAAAAAAAATGAATAACGAAGTTGGGAAAAAGTATAAGTATTGGAAAATTTAAGGCAATAACAAGCAATATCTCGAAAATGGTTCACTCAACAACAAAAATGTATATGTCATAAATTGTGTATTTTAACGCAATCTACATTTTTTGTGTAGTAAAATTTTGTCTATCTCTTATGGTTTACCAGTTATGCAAAAGTCGCTCACAATGAAGAACACTTTTGGAGACATTCCCAGAAAATTCGAGATATACATTTTATTTCTCATAAAAATATCTTAAACATATCATATTTTAATCAAAATCGTTAGAGCCATTTTTGAGAAAATTAAAAGTTTCGAAAAATGTTCCATGTAAAGGGTAGTCTGGGGTGGGGGGATTTTCTTGAAAACCTGTGTCGCATCCTTGGAAGATACTGAACCTAAATACCAAGTTTAGTGTTTATCCGACTGTTCGTTTCTGAGTTATGCTGTTCACAGACACACACACACAGACACACAGACACACACACACACAGACACACACACGGACATGTTTCCAAAAATGCTTTTTTTGGATTCAAGGGGTCTCAAAACATGTATTTCCGGTGAAATCTCGGTATCGAATTTTTGGGTGGAATGCAATACTTCCCCTACTTACTATACGTAGTAGAGAAGGTAAAAATGAATAACGAATTCCCATTTGAGAAAAGTATTGAAAAATCTGATGTGTTACACTCACATGACTTTCTCTACTCTTGTAAATCTATTTTTACAAACGCCTATTCTCAATATGCTTCATATTAATCGAGATATCGAGATGTCAATCTTATTTGTAATTTTCTTGTAGATGCAAGGGGAATATGATAGATTTTAAGCGATAGTCAAATATTTTATCGCTGGTTGCTATGTGGCGCATTCCATTCTCTTTGCATGTCCAGGACATAAAAAAATGAATAACGAATTTGAGAAAAAGTATAAGTATTGGAAAATTTAAGGAAATAACAAGCAATATCTCGAAAACGGTTCACTCAACAAAAAAAATGTATATGATATAAGTTGTGCATTTTAACGCGATCTACATTTTTTGTGTAGTAACATTTTGTCTATCTCTTATGGTTTACCACTTATGCAAAAGTCGTTCACAATGAAGAATACTTTTGGAGACATTCCCAGAAATTTCGAGATATACATTTCATTTCTCATGACATTATCTTAAACATATGATATTTTCATCAGAATCGTTAGAGCCATTTTTGAGAAAATTAAAATTTTCGAAAAATGTTCCATGTAAAGGGTAGTCTGGGGTGGGGGGATTTTCTTGAAAACCTTCGGGTCGCATCTCTGGAAGATACTGAACCTAAATACCAAGTTTGGTGCTTATCCGACTGTTAGTTTTTGAGTTATGCTGTTCACAGACACACACACAGACACACACAGACACACACACACACAGACACACACACGGACATGTTTCCAAAAATGCTTTTTTTGGATTCAGGAGGTCTCAAAACATGTATTTCCAGTGAAATCTCGGTATCGAATTTTTGGGTGGAATGCAATACTTCCCCTACTTACTATACGTAGTAGAGAAAGTAAAAATTTAAGGGAATAACAAGTAATATCTCGAAAATGGTTCACTCTGCAAAAAAAATGTATATGACATAAATTGTGTATTTTAACGCGATCTACATTTATTGTGTAGTAAAATTTTGTCTATCTCTTATGGTTTACCAGTTATGCAAAAGTCGTTCACAATAAAGAATACTTTTGGAGACATTCCCAGGAAATTCAAGATATACATTTTATTTGTCATAAAATATCTTAAACATGTGATATTTTAATCAAAATCGTTAGAGCCATTTTTGAGAAAATTAAAATTTTCGAAAAATCTTCCATGTAAATGTTACTCTGGGGTGGGGGATTTTCTTGAAAACCTTCGTGTCGCATCCCTGGAAGATACTGAACCCAAATACCAAGTTTGGTGTTTATCCGACCGTTCGTTTCTGAGTTATGCTGTTCACAGACACACACACAGACAGACACACACACGGACATGTTTCCAAAAATGATTTTTTGGATTCAGGGGGTCTCAAAACATGTATTTCCGGTGAAATCTCGGTATCGAAATTTTGGGTGGAATACAATACTTCCCCTACTTACTATACGTAGTAGAGAAAGTAAAAAAGCCGGCTCTGCATGGATATAATGCTTGCAAAGGGGTGGAATGTTATGCCAAAGAGGGGAGAGAGTCAGCCGAGTGGGTTAGCTGCCGAGGTTCGAATCTAAAAGAAGCATCAAATTGTTTTGTTTTTTTCCCCTTACTCATTGTGTTTTTTTCTTCTGTATTTTAGTATACTAATTTATTTATTTTTGTTATTTGCTCTCCTGTGAGCCAAAGACACAACAATTAAAAGCCGATAATTGTGTATCATGTTTACAGTAATAATCAGTTCCTTATCTGTGTTGTAAACCGTGTTACGTAGTTAGTTTTCATTCTTTTGGGCGCATATCGATGATATTAAATCTAACAGTTTTTGTTTCACGTTTAAAGCTTATGTTTCACTTCTACTGACAAAGGAGTTGTAAATGTGCTAAGTTCACGGGTAAACAGCATAATAAATTGTTAAAGAGCTGGATTTCATCAACGAAGTAAATGTTCAAAATGACGACACCCTCCATCAGTGCACAATTGTGTACGTCGCTGGAGAGACCTTCTTGCATGCTGTAACATGCGCGGTGTAATCTGCCTGCATTCTTCACATATGAGTGCCCGTAGATGATTTGGGCTTTGCGGTGGAAAACATGACGATTATTCTATTTTGTACACACTTATGTTATCAAAAATGTTATTTGTATCATAATATCAAATTATAGGCACAAAGAGATAAAATAAAAGGCAACAAAAAGTTTGAACTTAATCAGAAGGCTTTGAACCCGAAATGAAATGGCACAGTGTTAAAGCAACCATGATAATAGCATTCAGCTAATGCTACCTTGCCAGCTTAGCTTCCTATACGAATTAGTAATCGCAAAACTTGATCCCACCTCGAATCTTTACACGCTTTTTGCAGCTTCATACAGTGTTTTGAGCTCGGTTTGGTAGTTTTAACTCAAATAAAGAAACAGAATCAGTCATTACAGTTACTGTATGAACTGAAATATGCCATAGTTTGTGACAGAAGAGAAATTATCTACCTAATACTTAGCATTTTTGGCAAGGCTGTACAACATTGACTAACGGCTTAAATCCAATTGGTCGCACTGCGTAGATCTGCCATTTTGTTTTCAAATGGTTTTGTCAGCCGATGCAGTGATAGGCTGTTCCTTCAGAGGCGTTTTCAAAGGTGTACATGAATGTATGCTAAAGAATAAAAGTTTGTAAAATTGACTAAAGGTGCTACTACAGCTTCCAGTGTCAGGATGGAATGTTTTTTGCATCGACATACATACCTGTCGCGTAAAACACTTATGCACTGAGTTATCTATCCCTCCTCTATAAAGTGTTATGCAAATCAGCCATTATAAGGCATTCCAGAAAAGCGTACGTCACATATGTCGCTTAGTACGTTGCATAAATTCAAAAATAAATAGGCGCAGCTGACACACTTGGCATATACATGTTTGAACTCGATTGAACCATTCCTTTTGAATGGTTTTTCTAAGAGTTTATCAAGTCACGTGTGAAATGTTAATGGAATTTCCATTTGCTGTAAAAATACTTTATTAAAAAGTTATATAGCTCCGTAGAATAACAAGAAACGCGTTATGTCTTATTCGGTAGACTTACTTATTATCAACAATGTTTCTCTAAGAATTAATCAGCCAACTCAAGTTAAAGAAAGCTATATCTAATGTTTAGAACATGAAAAATCGTATAGCTTTAAAATTCCGAGGAAATTGCACGTCTGAAAGAGTGTTTATTGCTAAGGCTACTTTTCATAGAAATAAATGAAACTATAGAGATAAACTTTTACTATACGTTGTTCGCTGTAGGCGTTAAAGCGATAGTCATATTTTTAGAAAGCGGATAGCTATGTGATAGCTTTGCAATTCTATGCTTCTTGCATGACCGCGAGCAAAAAACGAGTAGCGACTTACCAGTTGAAAAAATCACATCTGTTTCATTCACATGACTTTTTCTACTTCACTCTAAAAACTTCTTACAAAAAGCTTATTATACTATATCTTGTTAATCCAGAAAAAGTTTTCAATGTACACTTACACATATCGTTGTAGGATACAGTAGGTAAAGCGAGTCAAATTTTCAAAGAGTGTATCGCTGTGTAATGGCTTTGTATGCTCCTTATATGACCATCTGAAAAAAAAATCTGATGTGATATATTCACATTATTTTCTCCAAATCCTATCGTTTATTAGTGGGTATACAAACTATTCTTACTAAAGCTTATTTTTCTGTCTACTATATTTTAATCCAAATACGCCTTTGCAGAAATAGCTACATTACACATTTCGTTATAGATACAAAGAAACAGCGATAGTCAGATGTTTAAAAACTGGACACTATAAGCTAGCCTTAAAATTCCATACTGTTTCCATGCAATCGCGAGAAACAACTAAATGTTGACAGGACTTCAAAAGAATGACCAAGAAATAAACAATTCGAACCTTTAATGGCGGATATCTCAGAAATGGCTTATGCCACAAAAAAAATTATTTGAAATAAATTGTGTGTTTTAAAAAGATCTACATTTTTATGTAGTGGGTCTTCGTCTATCACTTTACGTTTACGAGTTATAGAAGATTATATAAAATTTCTTCCAAATTAAGTGGACTTCACAGGCTATTCCCAGAAAATTCAAGATATACATTTTATTTGTAATGTAAATATTTTTAATATGTAGTATTTTAATCAAAATCTTCGTGTCGTATCTTTGGAAGGTGCTGAACCTAAATACCAAATTTGGTCTTTGTCCGACTTATCGTCTTTTAGTTACAGACACACACACAGACACACACATGGATCTTATTCTAAAAATGTTTTTTGGGGGGGATTCTTGGGGCCCCAAAACATGTATTTTCGTTGAAATCTCGATATCGAAGTTTTGGGTGGAGTGCAATTACGTCTTTACCTACTATGTGCGTGGCAGAGAAAGTAAAAAGCAGCGGCTTTCCAGTTCAGAAAAGTATACGTGTTTGAAAATTCAAACCAATAGCAAGGCATATCTCGGAAATAGTTAACTCCACAAAATGATTTATTTGGCATAGATTGTATGTTTTATCGAGATTTACATTTTTCTCCCTTCTTTTCCCTTCTTTTTTGTGGAATAAGATTTTGTCTATCTCTGATGGTTTACCAATTACGCAAAAATTATTCCAAATGAAGATCTCGCAGGCTTTTCTCGGAAAATTTAAGACATAGATATATGGAAATATTTTAAAATAATATTTTATGTTAAAGTCGTTAGCGCTGTTTTTGAGAAAACCAAAAATAACGTAATTCTTTCCATATAAAGGGTAGTTTGGGGTGGGGGATTTTATTGTAAACCTTCCTGTCACATCCTTGAAAAATGCACTTAAAGAACACATTTGATATTCAGTCGTATTTTCGTTTTTGAATTATGTTGCTCGCAGACACACACGTTTTTCTAAAAATTCTTTTTGTTTTTTATTTGTTTAGGGAGTTATTTTTCTGTGAAATTTTGGTATTGAATGTTTGCGTGGAATGCAATACTTTCTCTACTTTTTAGGTAAATATTAGAGAAAGTACTATTTCACAACGACGAATCACGCTTGGATTCTTCTCTGCAAATCAGGAAGAGATACTTCAGATAGAATTCAGGACGATTAGGGTTAGTCAGAGGAGGGGAACCTACCCACTGGACGTCAGCACCACACTTAGGCCATTGTAGGCCCTTACGTGACCCTTGTGAGGAAGGAATGAAGGGGAGACCCGAAAGGCGATCAGATCTGTACTACAACACGCGCTAGCAAGGACGGGGTGCCTAACGATTCCAGAAGGACATTGGTCCTGATGGCTCGAGCTTGCCTGCACCATCTTCAACGAAGGAGCCCCTCTCCGCAATAACCCTGAAACATATGAACAGGAAAGGAAATGATGAGGACAGGACATTCGTGGTAGAAGAAGAACCATCCCAGTATTCGCCTACCGACCTGGGCAAACCACGAAAAAAACCAAGGTCCGAGTGGCTGGCCCGAGGGTAATCGAGATCGGGACTTTCCGAATGCGAGTCTTGCACGTTGCCGTGGAGCCAGCTTGCTCGGTAATCCAGAAGGGATATCCTCCCCACATATTTCAGGAGATATATGAACACTTAAAAACTAAAGGACACCCACCCATGTCACGACGGAGAACGACTAATCTAAGACTAGATGGGCTTCACCATATGATTTCTCAGACTGATCAATGGCGCCACTTTTCCTAAGCCTACCATTTGAGGCAGTATTTTTAACACTTAAATGATTTCAGTCTAATTATATAATATATAAATTCAATAACAGCCCGCCTTAAAACAATATGTGCATGTAACAATATAAAAAGTGTATATTACAATCATTGTATATGTTTATATTATTGTGTACATGTATAATAATGTTATGTGAATGTGTTGCGTAATTTAATAATGTCGGAGCAGTGAGAATAGAGGCCGAAAGTTGCTAACATGAGGTAACAATGAGGTAACCTTGTGGCAATAATGAATTGGGAAGTTTAATAATGCTACTAGTAATTCTTGGAACAATAATGTAATTAAAACAAAACAGTTTATAAATAGCCAATCAACAACCAGAAAAGCTGAAAGTTAAATAAAAGTAGGTTCTATTGGAGTAGGATTAGCAATCAGAGACTTGAAATAGATGAAATTTGCAAATTCAGGCGGTAGAAGTCAGTTGGTAGTAGACAGCGTTCCTAACCGGACGCGAGACGCGTCCTCAAGAAGTTTAATACGTATTCAGTGTGAGACGAACATTCATTACGGCGAGAATATTATAAAGTTCACGTGTTAAAAAGTGCAAGTAATTAATGCATAATCTCACAGCTCTCTATATCAAGTGTTATTTAATCGTGTGAAGGATTAATAAAAGGAGTGAAGTAAAAATTATAATTTGTGTAAGCCTACATTCTTTAGCCGCATCACCCCCTGCTTAGAGATACATGTTTCTACAAATTAATACCTACTGACACAGCCGAGGCAAGCATAAATAAATAAATATATAAATATATATAATATTTAAAGAACCATTAAAATACAAAGTTGATTCCTAAACGTTGGGGCGAAGGCCACCGGAAAGTGAACGTTGGGGCGAAGGCTACCGGAAAGTGAACGTTGGGGCGAAGGCCACCGGAAACTTTGTAAAATACGTTGGGCTGCAATTACTTCATCAAATTTGGCTCCCCAACAGTGGAACTACAATACAACTCCTACTTCAAATTGGCTTTTCATACGTGAAGCAACAACCGTGTTTTCTCACAATTTTACTTTCTCTACTACGTATAGTAAGTAGGGGAAGTATTGTATTCCACCCAAAAATTCGATACCGAGATTTAACCGGAAATACATGTTTTTAGACCCTCTGAATCCAAAAAAAGGCATTTTTGGAAACATATCCGTGTGTGTGTATGTGTGTGTGTGTGAACAGCATAACTCAGAAACGAACAGTCGGATAAACACCAAACTTGGTATTTAGGTTCAGTATCTTCCAGAGATGCGACACGAAGGTTTTCAAGAAAATCCCCCCACCCCTGACTAGCCTTTACATGGAACATTTTTCGAAAATTTTAATTTTCTCAAAATGGCTCTAACGATTTTGATTAAAATATCATATGTTCAAGATATTTTCATGAGAAATGAAATGTATATCTCGAATTTTCTGGGAATGTCTCCAAAAGTATTCTTCATTGTGAACGACTTTTGCATAACTGGTAAACCATAAGAGATAGACAAAATTTTACTACACAAAAGATGTAGATCGCGTTAAAATACACAATTTGTCATATACATTTTTTTGTTGAGTGAACCATTTTCGAGATATTGCTTGTTATTGCCTTAAATTTTTTAATGCTTATTTTCACAAATGGGAATTCGTTATTAATTTTTTTTATCTTTGTTGTGAGTAATTCATAAGAAGACATTTGACTCTGCAAGGCAGGCATTCTGCTTTTCGATTTCTAGAATACTTGTTTCAAAAAGATTGGTCTGACTATGAGCTAACCATAACCATAATTCAGATTCCTCATTGTCAAAAACTGATTCCAAAAATAAAAGGACAACGTTTTTCAGAGAGGAAAAATGATTTTTGAGCAGGGTATAAATTTCGAATTCTTACAAGTACATGAAGTAATGCCAACCCTCTTGTACCGCTGTAATCTAGCACTTGACCGTAACTAACATTTACAAAATCACAGAACTCTTTGAGTCTTTCCACCCTCACAGTATAAATATGAAAATAATTGTAATATTTTACATGGTATTTTCTATACCAATTGGCAGGTTCCCAACGACTATTTCCCACTGATATGGATGATATGTGCAACGCAACCCACACCTATAGGGTAATTTCTATCAAGGCTAGCTCGTAATTTAGCAAAACCATTTTCTCTGCCACTTCGATTTGCTCCCTCAAACATACTGTATTCTCAGCAGATACACAAAACGTTTGATTTAAGTTTACCATATTTTTGGAACTAGAAAACGGGACATTTTAAACGTTCCTCAATGAAACAAGGGACAAAAGAGAATGTGAGTAGAGATATAATGTATGTTCTGGCGCAGTAGAGAGATGCCGACAAGCGATAAAGTTCTTTGTTCTACGCCGACAAGCCCGCCCCCTCCCTTTGTGTGCTAACATGCCGCCAGGTCTCGTGTCGTTAGGCCCCGCCCCCTCTCGCTTTGTGCGCTTACCTAATGCCGACAGTTTCTGCGCTAACAGGTCCTACCCCCCTCCCCAATGCGTTCTACTGTGGCGTCATGACTTGAGGGAATTGTTTTCTCGAGTCCTGCCGCCCCCCGGCAAATTAATTAGGTAATGTTCGTCAAACATTTTTTTTATGATTACTAAGGTCTGCAGATTGCATCCTCGAGCAATTAAGTTTTTTGATTAATGAATTGTTGATTGGAGCGTGAGTATAAGTAGTCTGCTCACGGTAACAGTCTGTCATGTAATGAAACACTGCAGCCTTCTTCTTCTATCTGGGGAAAGCGCTTGTCCATTAGCTGAACATGTTAGACGCTTTCAACACATTAATAGGCTTTTAAGTTTACATTCCGGATCTGTTTACATACATTAGCGATCAACGACATACTTCCGCCTGGAGGTAACGGTGACACACATTAGCTGACCCGTTAGACGCTTTCACTCCATTAGCGAACAAGAGCCCGGCATGTAATGAAAAAACCCGTAACCTACTTCTGTCTGATGGTAACGGTGACCTCTATTAGCTGACATCTTTAGACGCTTTCACCTCATTAGCGAACAATGCCAGTAATTGTTTTCCTAAGTGCTCTACAATCTCTCACTACTTCAGCTTTAGTGGGGGGAATTATATAAAAGCAGCAGTTTCTCCAATGATTTTCACAGTATCGTAAGAACACTGCGATCTAAGCACTCTGCAAGCTTTATTCTTTCAACGTGGAAATTACATCGAACATCATGTCTGGTAAGTTGTATCACCAATTCATCTTCATTAAAAAGTTAACTTATTACTTAGTACATTTAACTTATATTTGCGTTCTTGTTTTTAATGACGGCCCTTTATTTGTAAATAGCTGAGTATTCTAAAAGTTAATAGCTAGACAGTTGAATTTTTTCTGAAATGTGAACAGTTTAGTTAAGTATTCATTTTAGACAAGCTTATTCTACATTTAATAGCTAACTGCGCGAATTCTCAAAAATGTGAACAATTTAGTTAAGTATTCATCTTGTTGAGAAATTATTATTCCAGATATTTAAATACAGGGTTTCACAGAGTGAATTATATTCCTTTCTAGACAAAATACAATTACTTGATTACCCTACGATTCGAATAAAGTATGTTCTGTATAAATATTCTTCCGAGGGTAAGCGCCGGTATTCGATCCGGGGACTTCATGTTTGCATGCATTAATCGAACATTCATCAGTTAATGTTTCATTCCTCTTGTGCAATTAATTTAGTAAAAACTTCCAGTCTGTTTCCATCACGTTAAAAAGAGATATTTTCCATGAGTGTGTCGAATAATACAAATGCTTTATTTTGTCACAGAAATTTCTCAGGTGTTTAAAAATACATCGACATTTCCCTGTATAAGCAATGCGCAATAAAGTAAATTAACTTAATAATATAACTTTTCTTTAAAAAAAATAAGTAAATAAATAAATAAATAAATAAAAATCTAACGCGTAAATTAATTACGTTTTCAGCATTCAGTTCTGCTAACGTAGCTGAGGCATACATCCAGCTCCAGCAGGATCGTTCCTCAAATACAGCTATGATTCAGGCACCCGAACATCCGAATGGTAAGCATTCTTCAGAGTTTAAAAAAATTAATGTAACAATTCATATTAACTTCTTGTTCATATTCTTTATTATTATTATTATTATTATTATTATTATTATTATTATTATTATTATTATTAGTATTATTTCCAGGAAGCGGTGTTTATTTCGGAGTCTGTCATCCATCAACCACTGCAATGGCACCAGCAGGCTTCCAAACCTTCCTGGTGCCAAATCATCATGGATGGGACTCTGGCCCGTACATACAGCAACACTCGAATGGTAAGAATTTACAGACCAGTGTTTGAGCAATTGTAACTAAAAATTATTTAATAATAGGTATACAAGGGCGATTCTAGCATACAAAGACCTACCTACGACAGCATAGAGTTCTGGATTGTATAAGGAGAAAAGGATATATTTAAGGGGAGTTTCTCACCGCATATGCAGTCACATAACTCTTTCAGTCTCCCAGAATACCTTGTATTTTCACGCCTGTGTTCAAAACATCTATTTTTCACGTATAGCGTATAGATTCTTTAGAACTCTGTACTTAAACATGCTATACTATTAATATTATTATTATTATTAATATTATTTATTTTTTCCAGGAAATGGACTTTATTTCGGGGGCGGCATCGCTCAACATGCAACCGCTGCACCGGCACCTCCATGCCGTGCAACCATTGCACCTGCACCACAACGCTTCGCGACCGCTGCACCACCACCCCCAGGCTTCCAGACCTTCCTGGTACCAAATCAGCAGGGGTGGGGCTCTGCCCCTTACATGCAGCAAGCACCGAACGGTAAGAGTTTTTCAATATTTTATGAACTTCTTGCTTTACACATTCTATATTATTATTAATATTATCATTATTATTATTTTTTCAGGAAGTGGACTTTATTTTGGGATGAGTCAGCCATTGTCCGCTGCACAGGCACCGTCTGGCTTCCAAGCCGTCATGGAGTCAAATCAGCAGGGTTGGGTCCCTGTCCCATACATGCAGCAACCACCGTCAGGTAAGAACATGTTTCAAAATTTTATGAAGTTCTTTTACACATTTTATATTATTATTAATATTGTTATTATTATTTCCAGGAAGTGGTCTTTATTTCGGAGACGGGTTTGTTCCTCACGCACACTCTGCACCACAAGCTTTCCCTGCATCAAATCAGCAGGGGTGGGGCCCTGCCCCGTACATGCAACAACCACTGAATGGTAAGAACCCTTCAACATTTTATGAACTTCTTTTACACATTCTATACTGTTATCATTATTATTATTAATATTATTATTTCCAGGAAGTGGACTTTATTTCGGGCGCGGTAACGCTCAACATGCGAGCGCTGTACCATCAGCCTTCCCTATACAAAATCAGCAGGGATGGGGGTCTGACATATGTGTGCAGCAACAGTCGAATGGTAAGAATCCTTCAACATTTTACGAAGTTCTTTTACACATTGTATATTATTATTATTATTATTATTATTATTATTATTATTATTATTATTATTATTATTATTATTATTATTATTATTATTATTATTATTATTATTCCAGGAAATGATCTGGGTGACGCTGGAAGCCAGCCTATGGACCTGGCAACACAGGGATCAGCATCGCCAGAGATTGGTGAAGAATCGACCACTGCACGGTCCGCCTCCTCATCGCTCGACACTCTGGAGGAAGTTTTACAATGTGAACCATCGACCTCCTCAGTCGCAGGCAATGAAACCTCTGCACCATCGACCTCCTCAGACGCAAGCGATGAAGCCGCTGCACCGTCAACAGCTCCTCATCATCATCCAATGATGTAGAACCAGTTAATAGAAAGAGAGGACCGACATCGGATGGGAGGGAACAGCCTACAATAAAAAAAGTCAAGGTTAGTGCTAGCAATTGCCAGGGTCTAGAGTGCAATACCATCCAATCGGCATTCAAGGGACGTATTTTTAATAGTAGAATAGAAAATACATTAGAAATACTCGAGCCCAGAGTCTTTTTAGATGAGTGCAAAGAGCTTATTATTAAAGAAGCGGAAAACGTTTTACAGAAAAGCAGGAGTGGATTAAAGATGCATTGTTCCATGGAACTTGAATATTTAATCCAGAAACCTGATGAAGAGAAGCGTCTTCCCACTGGCTTTAATTCTAAGCCTGTACTGATTCTTCCATCAAGCGATATCAATCAGATCTTCTCTTCAATTGCGGGGGATATTTTGGAAAACATTTCTACATTTGAGGGGGGAGCATCGTCGAAGTCCTTGTCAAAGGTACTCAGACTGGTGATGGGCTTTACACACTACGATCCTTTACATGCAGGTTCATACATTGAACTACCACAGAAAATTGTGAAAAAACATGCAGTCATAAACATAAAGAATGAAGACAACTTCTGCTTCGCATGGTGCATGCTAGCCTCTAAATACCCTGTTAAACGCGACGGCCAGAGAACCACAAAATACCCTGAGGAACTGCTTTTCGGGGCA
This sequence comes from Deroplatys truncata, assembly GCA_030765065.1. Lineage (NCBI taxonomy): Eukaryota > Metazoa > Arthropoda > Insecta > Mantodea > Mantidae > Deroplatys > Deroplatys truncata. The sequence goes on along the minus strand of CM060976.1, from coordinate 60,769,431 downwards.
TTCAATTATGAAGGTATCGAATTTCCGGTACCCTTACATCAAATTGAATGCTTTGAAAAGCAGAATAATGGAGTATCCATTTCACTGTTTGGTATAGAGGAGAATGACAATATTATTCCCCTATACCAAACACCTGAAAAGAAGCAGCACCATGTAAACATGCTATATATTGAAGAGGATGATAAGTCGCACTATTGCCTCATTAAAGACCTGTCCAGACTAGTAAGGAGCCAGACAACGAAGAACTGTCGAAGGATGTGGGCATGTGAGGCATGCCTCAAGAGATGCACCAATGAAAAGGCTCTGGAAGCACATAGGTTAAGATGTGGAAAATGCCAACTGCTTAGAATGCCTCAACAGGATGAGTACCTTGAATTTAAAGCATTCTCCAAAAGCGTCCCTGTACCTTTTGTTATATACGCAGACATTGAATCTGTTCTGGCGAAGGTTCACTCTTGCGAGCCATCAAGCAGCTCGAGTTGGACCCGAGTCATTCAAGAGCATGAAGCAATGTCTATTGCCTTGAAGGTGGTATGTAGGCATGACGAGGCCATGTCAAAATTCTTCCTCTTTAGAGGTCCGAATGCAGTCGATGACTTTATCAAGCAATTAAAATCAATTGCTGATGACGTCATCGATGTGTATTCCAATCCTAAACCCATGGATTTAACCCTTGAAGAGCAACAGAATTTTGACAATGCTTCTGAGTGTCATATATGCCTTGCTGCTTTCACTGTGAGCGATTTGCGTGTGAGGGATCACGATCATGTGTCAGGGGAATATCTGGGTGCTGCTCATAATAGATGCAATTTGAATAGAAAGGTCCCTGATTTCATACCGATCTTTTTTCATTGCCTATCTAATTATGACAGCCACTTCTTGATAAGACGCCTGGCATATGATAATAAGCCCATATCGTGCATCGCTCAAAGTGGTGAAAGGTATATAGCGTTTAGCAAACGGTACAGGAACATCAGCTTCAGGTTTCTGGACAGCTTTAAGTTTCTTGACGACAAGCTGGCCAGTCTGGCTGACATGCTGGAGGAAAGTGACTTTAAAATAACAAGGGCAGAATATCCTGTTGAGGAGCATTTTAAGCTGGCGAAGAGCAAGGGAATATTCCCGTATGATTATCTTTCAAGCCTAGACATACTCAAAGAAACTTCTCTACCACCGAAGGAAGCCTTCTACAGCACTCTCACTGACAGTCACATCACAGACGAGGAATACAGGCATGCTGAAAAAGTCTGGTATACCTTTAATATCCAGAATCTCGGAGAATACAGCGATCTATACCTGAAAACAGATATACTGCTCTTGGCGGATATTTTCGAAAAGTTTCGAGATCTCATCCTGGGGATGTATAAACTTGACCCAGCATGGTTTTATACATTACCAGGACTCGCCTTTGACGCTATGTTGAAGATAACTAAGGCGAAACTTTCCTTAATATCTGACAAGAGCATGCTGGAATTTTTCGAGTCGGGAATTAGAGGCGGACTGTGCACAGTGGTGAAGGGCTATACCAAAGCTAACCACAGGTACATGTCCAACTTTGATCAGCATGCTCCTGTTAAACACCTGTCCTATTGGGACATAAATAACTTATATGGAGCTTCTATGGGGTCTGCCCTCCCGTACAAGAATCTGAAATGGCTCACCAGAGAAGAAATTGATAGTATAAACTTCACTGAAATCAAAGAAGACTCAGAGACTGGTTATGTGCTAGAGGTTGATATCGAATACCCCGACCATATCCACGACGCCCACAACGAGCTTCCTTTCTGCCCACAGAGTGCGATACCACCGAATGGCCAATACAAGAAACTGCTTGCGACATTAGAACAGAAAAGCAAATATGTCTTGCACTACAGGGTGATGCAGCAGTGTATTGAACAAGGTCTAACTGTGAGACATATTCACAGAGTGGTATCCTACGACCAGTCTAACTGGTTGAAGACATATATCGACGTGAACACAGAGAAAAGAATTCAAGAAAAGTCAAAATTCGGACAAAACCTGTGGAAAAAGATGAATAACGCCGTATATGGGAAATTTATAGAAAATGTGAGGAAATACAGTGATTTCAAAATAGTTGGATCCTGGGATCAGGCAAAGAAGTTGATAGCACGCAGCACTTACCTACGCACCATAATTTTCGAAGAAAATCTTGTAGGAATCGAGCTGGGTAGAGAGGAAGTGCATATGAACAAACCAATCTACATAGGACACGCAATTTTGGACATTTCAAAATTTATCATGTATGACTTCTTTTACAATATCATGAAACCAAATTTAAAAGACTTGCTGCTGAATTACATGGATACAGACTCATTCATTTTTGAAACGAGTTCTGATATCTATGATTTCATCAGGGAGAACCCCCAATATTTCGACACATCAAACTTCGAAAAGGATAATGCATATGGCATTAAGCAAGCCAATAGGAAAAAGATTGGGTTGTTCAAGGATGAATTGGGTGGCTTGGTTATGGAGGAGTATGTCGGTATAAGAGCAAAGTTATACGCCTACAGATACGGAGGGCAGACAATTAAGAAAGCTAAGGGCATCACCAGGGCAGGCATGGATAAAATCGATTTCGGCCATTATTTTGAATGTTTAAAGACCATAGCCTAAAAATTTATTCGGTACAAAAAACATTTCGGAGTAAACACCACAAAATTACAACAATTGAAACAAACAAATTGGCTTTGAAGGGGGGTGACGATAAGAGGAAGTTGATGGAAGGAAGCTATAAGACTGTAGCGTGGGGCCATTATTCCCTTAGACCCGGTGATTGCTAGTGTCTAAACTTTTAAATAATGTATATATTGTGTAAAATAGATATCAAATGTGTGAGGGTTTTTTGTGTAACACTTTTCCCTCAAAAAAGAAAGAAAAATGTGAATGCTTTTTAAAATAAAAATACTCATGATTTTACAATTATAAAACTTTAGTCTTTATTAATTCTTCACATATTACACCAAGTCCTTTATATCAATCCATTGAGTATCTGGAAAACCATACCACTTTACAAGAACTTTGTTTCCATGTTTACGTATAACCTTTTCTACTAAATATGTATTAGGATAGTTAGTCTTTTTTAGTTCATGTCCATAAAAGCCACCTTTTATGATTTCACCATTCCTATCCTTTAGTATGTATGTTGTAGGCTTGGTACGTTTCACACGAAATACTTTGAAGATTTCAACGCTCCAGTTAGATTCATAACCCTTTTCAAAATGTCCTTTATGTTTAGATATCCTGACATAATCACCAACACTAAACTTCCTTGAAGCCTTCTTCTCTCTTCGTTCTTGATTATAATTATACACAGTCAGAAGAAGATCGTTGTTTTTCACTTCATTAGGTTTCATGCGGATAGTTGAATGAAAAGTATCATTGTACTTTACAAGGATTCTAGGTAAAAGATCTAGCCACTTGTATGAGCCTTGGACTAAAAACTCTCGGTACATCATATTCTTCAAGGTTCGAATTAAACGTTCAACAGCCGCAGCCTTCACATTGGTATAGGTGCTGTAGTGGTTAATATTATACTTAAACATTAGCCGTTTAAAGAATTTGTTATAAAATTCTTTCCCGTTGTCACTTTGAATATTCCGGGGAGGGACATCCATTTCTTGTAATATATCCTCCATTGCCTTTGCAACATTAACTCCGCTCTTATCCTTTAAGGGTTTTGCATATGCCATTTTAGAGTAAAAGTTGATTGCGATCAGAATGTATTTGAAATTTTTGTTCACTCTTGCATATGGTATCATTTCAATCAAATCAATTTGTAATAAATCGTTCATACCTTTGCTGATAATTTTGCGTCGTAAATAGTTCCTCCTCGCCGACCCGTGAAGCTCTCTGGCGATATTCTGTTTGGCTGTCATGCTATAACTTTAGATGCTTTCAACTCCCTGATAATTTCCTCAATCTCTTGAGTGTGACTATTATTACCAGCGTCCCTCGAAGCAATAAGTAACCTCAGCCTATTCACTAATGTGTTAGGGTTTCTCCAGAAAACGTAGTCAACATCCTTATCAGACTTATGCTCCTTCCATGTCAGTCCTAGACCTGAATGTGTATTGAGCAAGGGGCGTATTATATTCTTGTATTTATACGATTTACCAGATTTCAAACGACCGTGTCTGGTGTAACCAGATCTATGAAGAAAAGTACTTTTCATAATCTTAGCGTACGTCTCCAAGTCTTCACTGGTGTATGCAGAAATCTGAGGCGTTCGCTTAAAGATGAGCTCCGTCAAACCGTCTGTAGACTCATACGTTTCATCACCTATCAATATTTGATTATTTATAAAATGAATATCTTTATTTCCAAGCATATAACTTCCATCCTGATATCTCACCCCGTACAATGTATCAATGCGGTCCTTGTCTTTTGAGCGAACGTGTTGAAGGAAAGTAGAAATACTTGTAGAATCCTCATCTTCATTCTTGACTGTCTCCACAGCCAACCCTCGTTGACTGTCCAAAATATCCTTGAGGGGAGCGGTTACAGGCTTCAAAGCTTCGGACATGACATGCTGAGTCTCAAACCTGAGACCTTTTAGAGCTCTCAGTTTTTCTTTTACAGCCCTGGTATGCTCGGCTACAGACTCTTTAAGTCTTATGCTTTCACTATCCATCTTACAAATGACGTGAAAATAGACGATTACATTCAATTTATAGTCTGCGTCCACCTTGAGTTCTCATCGTATCGATAGCCTTAGCTAACATCTCTATCGAAGTTCTCAGTTGCTCGGTTTCTTTCTTATGTTCCTGCGTATGTGTCTTGAACGCTTCAGCAAAGATTGCCGTATTAGCGTACAGGCTTCTGGTTGATTCTTCTAGACTCGTCATTTGCTGCACATTAGTTTTGTAAGCGTCCATCATCATATTTACATTTTCCTCCACTTTCTTAAGTTTATCATTGCATGAATCAGTTTTGAGAGTATTCAAAACCTCTGTCTTTAACTGTCCGACTGTAGCCTCTAAATCTGAAACTCGCTTCATCGCTAACTTTTCTAAATTGCTAATTTTCTGATTGCAAAGATTCTGAAGATTTGTTTTTTCTCTATCAAGCTCTGCGGTAACTTGTTTAATGGAGTCCATTACAGAATCCACTCTGTCTTTTGTAGAGGTTGTTAGAGTATCCACTTTACTCGTAGTTTTATTCAGATTTGCTGTGATGTCTAGCAGCTTCTTACCTATTTGCATCTCGATTTCCTTTGGTAAGTATCTGTTTAACTGCTGTCGCGTCTCGTTCGATTTCCTAATGATCATAGCTCTAGCATATCTTTTATTTACAGCATCTGTATCTCCGAGAGGATCTGCTATATCAGTGATTCTCTTATTATCGAATATAATGTTACCATTACCATCTCTCGTCTGCGTGCGTGAATTGACATATCCAGTGATGAACTTTTTATTCACAACATCGTTATCGTGAACAGGATCTAGCAATACCTTCAATCTAACTTTATCAATCACAATGTTATTTTCCTTATCTCTCTTGAGGATATATCTTGAAATCATTTCATCGATCAGGGTCTTAGCCATAACCTCAACATTGTTAGCAGCTTGCTGCGAGAAATCTTGCATCCTAATTTCGAGTGTATCCACATAATTCTTATTGGAGGCATCATGATTATCTTCAGGATCGTGAACGTTACACAATCTCTTATTCTTGAATTGATAATTTCCTTTGACATCTCTATTTATGATAAAACGATCAAACACTCTTCTAACTGGACCTGTTCTCTGAGAACCGAACCTATCGATGCTCATGGTTAACTACGAATGATCATTTTCTTTTTTGTCGAGCTTAATATATACATCAAAACCATTTCTATATCGTCCCTCATTCATATGAAATTCAGGAACTATCACAACAAAGGGTCTTCCTTCTGTAGAGCTCTCCCAAACGTTCTTACATAGATCTTTAAATTCATTGTAAGTCATGTCGGTATTTACATAATCTTCGTAAATGTGCTTTAAGTTTAAATTGTCTTGTCTGAAGAGTATTATCATGTTTGTATTATCGCGAATTAAATGTTTTGGAACTTTAGCATAGGACTGCGCTAGATATACAGAATCGACATTTCGATGTCTACCCATACTGTAAAAGGATGCTATCTTTTCCTGCTTTTCAGTGATGACGTCATCAAATATAAAGATTGAATTTTCTTCGACTTCAGAAGGATGCAAAACATCATCCCCGTTGTCGAAGGTGTTCACTTCTATACCTTTGATGTTTCCAAGCACTTTAATTAGATATTGGTACTTTGGTTGATAGAGAGACTTTGAATAAATATATAAATTTTCAAAACGTAGTCCATTCTCATGGAGTAGCATATTGAGTAATACGTTTGTTTTCCCTGCACTGGAGCTCCCTAAAATAAGAGCTCTGACATTAGATGGAAATAACTTGCCATGACGATCACTTCTAAAGTCACTTTCAAAGTCTAATACCTGAATAGGTAGAGAGCAGTGCTGCTTAACAAGCTCCATGTTAACAACTAACTTATAACATGTATGTGCATTGTTTATATATATTACCGTTTGTAAAAGTAGTTAATGATTGACTGCAATGATATAAAAGGGCTAATGCATTCACTTACTCGTTTAGTCTATCATGAGAGCTAAGAGAGGGAGGTCGTTGCAGTATAAGCGCGGCTCTGGAATTATTAATTCTATAATTAATTCGCTCCCCTTTGAAGCTCACTTACCTGGATATAGATATTGCGGGCCTGGTACTAAATTGGAAAAACGTCTAAAAAGAGGAGACCCCGGAATTAACCAATTAGACACAGCTTGCAAACAGCACGACCTCGCGTACGCTGAGAATAAGGACACCGCTTCAAGACAAATAGCGGATAAGATTCTTGCAGAGAAGGCTTGGAAACGTGTGCAGTCATCAGATTCAACTTTTGGTGAAAGGTTAGCTGCAAGGCTAGTAACTGCAATCATGAAGGGAAAGGTTGCAGTGGGAGCCGGAAAGAGGAAGAAGAAGAGAGGAGGGTTTTTACCGTTGATTCCCATCATTGCTGCTTTAGGCGCTGCAGCAGGTGGCGCTGCTCAGATAGCCTCTGCAGTCAATAAAAAAAAGGCTGCTGATAGACACTTGGCAGAAGTTGCGAGGCATAACAAGGCGATGGAGACCCAAGGAAAGGGGCTCCGGAAGGGTAGGTGTAAGAAGAGGAATAAAGGAGGATTCTTACCTGCAATGCCGCTGATGTCGTCTTTAGCCGCTGCATCTAAAATAGCAAGGTCTTTGAAAAAAAGGGGATCTAAAGGCGAGGGTTTAAAGAAGAAGGCAAAAAACGGAGGAAGAGGATTGTACATATACCGGAGGAAGCCCTAAGTAACGTAGCCCTCGAATATTATGCTAAACGTTTAAAAATTCCTTATTTTAGAGGGGTTTATATGATTGACAAACTTCCTTTAAAACCACACTGCAAAGAGAGACTTATTACCAATCTCGATACATCAGATAATGAAGGAACACACTGGGTTGCTATAAGGAAAGAAGGTGATGTCGCATACTACTTTGATAGTTTCGGTAATTTGAAGCCGCCTCCTGAGATTGAGAAATATCTACAAGACGTTAAAATCTACTATAATACACAGAGATACCAGAATTTCGATTCAGTTATCTGCGGACACTTGTGCTTGCAATTTCTTTTATCCTAGAAGCTGCTTCATCGTCAAGATGAGTTATACAGTTACAGTGAGTGGGTCAGACACTGTTATTTCAACGTATCTAAACCCTCCTCTACAGCTAGATCCTCCAGGTCATTATGAGATTGCTCTCTTGAATTTTGAAACATTCTATTCAATACCAAATGTCGATGGAAGTAATAATAGATTTCATTATATTCATAATGGTAAACCTGAAACCATTGTCATCCCTCATGGAACCTACGAGATTGCCGATATCAATACATTTCTAAAGGATAAACTAGAATTGAATAATGAAGTCTTCTTCATAAGGCCTAACAATAATACAATGAAGGCTGAAATTAAATGTCCTTATACAATAGACTTTTCTAAGGAAAGATCTATTGGTTCGCTTCTAGGATTCACAGACACTAAAATAATTCCTGCTGGAGAAGCGATCGAATCTGACGATCTTGTGAATATATTTAAAGTGAGTATCATACGTGTGGAGTGCAGTATTGCAACAGGCTCTTTCATTGACGGTAAAAGCGGACATTCGCTCTACGAGTTTTTCCCTTCTGTTCCGCCAGGCTATCATATCTCTCAAGAACCTTCGAATCCCATATATTTACCTGTCATAGATACAAACTATATAGACCAGATCACTATTCGAGTGGTAGATCAACACGGTAAGGCTATCAACTTCAGGAACGAAGTTATCACTACAAGACTCCACATAAGGCGTAATGGCAATACATTTTAAAAGACACCTCAAATACTATAATAAACGACGTACACAGCGATCGAAGCATATTACCTCTCCAACTTCCGAGGAGTTAACACGTGCTAACCGCAAGTTCCTCGAAGAGTTAGGTTACAGGACACTATAATGGACATCTTAAACGTGACAGAAGTTCCAGCCTTTGACGACAAGATCACCAAGGAGGAGGAGCATATTTTTCTTCCATACAACACCTCCGCTCTGGATGTAAACGATGAAATTAGAATACCATGCCAAGCTGAAGATTTGTATACGCTACCTAACAAGAGTTATCTCTACATCGAAGGTGCTCTCACCAAGGTAGATGGATCCCCTACTACTACATCGAAGCTCACTAATAATGCTATAACCTTCATGTTTGATGAGATACGTCTAGATATGAATGCTACAACTATAGACAGAACAAGGAATCCTGGAATTACTACAACTATACGAAATTATGTGACTCTCAACCCTATGGAATCGAATCGTTTGCTGAATGCTGGATGGGCCTATCCTGGTGAAGAAGTTGATATAGTACACGCGACGAATGGAGCTTTCAATGCTGTAGTCCCTCTCTCGATGCTCCTAGGATTTGCTGATGACCACAAGGAACTTATACTCAACAGCAAGTTTGAATTGATTCTCATAAGATCCAAAGATTCTAGAAACTGTGTCCTGAGTTCGAATGGAGAGGAAGCTAATGTAAAGTTAACTAGAATCGAATGGAGGATGCCTGTAATTCGCCTTTCCGATGCTGAAAGAGTTCACATTCTAAAAATTGTCAAGTCTGATAAACCTCTACACCTTGCCTTTCGATCTATGGATCTTCATACCCAGCCTGCTGTACCTCAGACAAGATCTTTCACGTGGAATGTAGCAACAACATCTAAGCTCGAGAAACCTCGCTTCATCATAGTGTGTGCTCAGACTGCAAGATTGGGTGATTATAGCAAGAACAGTTCCGAGTTTGATCACTGCAACATTACTAATATGAGACTATTCCTCAACAGTGAATGCTACCCCTACCATGATTTGAACTTGGACTTTAAAAATTCAAAGTTTGCTTCACTATATGAAATGTACTGTAAATTTCAAAGTTCCTATTATGAAAGAGAGAATTATCCTCTCTTGAAGAGAAAGGATTTTCTTCACCATGCACCATTATTCGTAATAGACTGTTCTCACCAACCCGAGGAGGTTATAAATGGAGCTGTGAACATCAGAATCGAGATTCAAGCATCTGTAAATATACCAGCCCAGACGTCACTGTACTGTCTGATTCTACACGACAAAGTATTTACCTACAAACCTCTTTCTCACGTGATGCAAGCACTTATATAATTATGCATATGTTTGGGTGAATGGTTTTTGTAAAGGAATGTACAAGGATAAGTTTTATGAATAATAATAATAAATTGAATTCATATAATAAAACACTCTTTTATTGACTTTAGCATACATTTCAAGCATTTTCCTTCTTCCCCTCCTACTCCCTGAAAAACTAATTGCTCCTGACTTGCAGAAATCATTTAAAATATTCAAATGTCCTTCAATATAGGGCGATAGCTGTTTTAGGTTCCTTACACCATCAATGCCTAAAGATATTACATTATTATTTAAACACGTATTTATGAAATGAATTGAACTGTCAAAAATACAATTATATTGTATGCATAAATTACATTGTCACAATATTCATCACACGCACTTTTTTCCTTGGCGTAGGTAATCTTCAATCATTGAAATGTTTTTGGATATTATATCCCAGTCTGATTTTGTAATATAAACAATTGATTTATCACTTTCACAATTTATGTAGAGGGAGGGTATGTCATAGTATAGTCCAATGTTCACGGAATGGGAGGGGGAGATGCTGACGTCATCAAACGCCTGTGATCGATTCTCCATGCTCCTCCGGGGTATCTTCAATGAATAAGAAGACCCTTGGACCCTCGTTGAGGATCCTCCTCTTACAACTCTTCTTCTGCTTTCTCTTCGCAGTCTCGTTCTGCCTCTTCCTCCGCTCCCTCCTCGCACTCCTGCAACATATATTCAAAACAATGTTAGAAATAGGTTTAGTTAATGATTTCATGTACTCTGAAAGAGAAAAATACATATATTAGAAGAATCCTCTCCCTTGCCTCACAAAAAAGTAGTATCAAAGTGTGTCATACTCACTTCAAGGGTTTGCACGATTCTGCGTGTATCTCGGGCGAGCAATCTGGAATCGTCTGATTTATCCCATCCTGTACCATCGTTGCTTTATCATCATCAGGGTTAGTAGTAATGTCTGGTAGTGGAGCAGCATCCTCGTCCATAGGCTGCGTATTGGTCTCTGCGACTGGATATTCCTCTATATTGACAATACGTCTCTCAGGATCCAGTTCCTCTATTGGCACGGGTACCTTAGGCTCAGTCATTCGCAGCCTGTAATAATTTAATTTTAGGTTAGACATAGAGTAGCATTAGAAGCAGTAAATGAAAATGTAATTTAACATTTCTTCTACTTACTCGAGTTTTCTCCTCCTGCGCTGGTAGACCTCGCAGTTGTCGTTACATAGGAAGAAGGATGTCATGCGTTCATGCTGGGCTGGGTTAGTACAAAGTACAGAATGCATGTATCCCGTGCACGACTCTGTATCACATTCAGTTAGATGTTTCGAGACGAAGACATCGTCAACTTCCTCGACATCGCTAAGATCCTCCACATCATCACCCATGCGATTTTCACTGAAAGAATAAAATAATTTCAAGTTAGTTTTCATTTAACATGCGTACAATATATTACCGTGTTATAGAAATATATATATATATATTACTTACATGTTCGCTCCTCGATAAACAGGACAGCTCTCTGTACACACTTCCAGTGTAGTCATCTGATCATGATGCGATGGTTGAGTACACAACACTGAATGCATTAAACCATTGCATGTTTCGGTATGGAAGTATACGTAGTGAAAATACTCTTCTCCACACTCGCTCCAGTAATCATTCATCTCAGATGCACGATTATCACCAGCCATTTCGATTATCACTGAACGAACAATAAAGTGATCGCTCTGGCTGCCGACGTTCCTTATATACTGTTGACTGTGACGTCACGCGGCTGTGGAGGGGGATGAATGCATGTTGAGACCTGTTATTCGCCTCCAGGCAGAGCCCGGCTGTCTATTTTTTGAATACAAACACCTTTTTTAATAACATTTATAATATTTAACTATAATGTTATCCGTATTTATTTTATTTTTAATAACATATGTAGTATTCACCAATCAATGAGACGCTTCTGAAATATGAATACTTTATTCGCAATATTTTATTGAAAGAAATAAGAACTATGAAACTTAATCATTAATTATCAGGGAAAAAATTGTCTAGACTTGGGTTTTTCCATGGTTTGTGATGGAAATTCTACGAGCTAAAAGGTATTTACATTGAGTGTCTGGGTTTTTCAGAGCACTTAGGAAAACAATTACTGGCATTGTTCGCTAATGAGGTGAAAGCGTCTAAAGATGTCAGCTAATAGAGGTCACCGTTACCATCAGACAGAAGTAGGTTACGGGTTTTTTCATTACATGCCGGGCTCTTGTTCGCTAATGGAGTGAAAGCGTCTAACGGGTCAGCTAATGTGTGTCACCGTTACCTCCAGGCGGAAGTATGTCGTTGATCGCTAATGTATGTAAACAGATCCGGAATGTAAACTTAAAAGCCTATTAATGTGTTGAAAGCGTCTAACATGTTCAGCTAATGGACAAGCGCTTTCCCCAGATAGAAGAAGAAGGCTGCAGTGTTTCATTACATGACAGACTGTTACCGTGAGCAGACTACTTATACTCACGCTCCAATCAACAATTCATTAATCAAAAAACTTAATTGCTCGAGGATGCAATCTGCAGACCTTAGTAATCATAAAAAAAATGTTTGACGAACATTACCTAATTAATTTGCCGGGGGGCGGCAGGACTCGAGAAAACAATTCCCTCAAGTCATGACGCCACAGTAGAACGCATTGGGGAGGGGGGTAGGACCTGTTAGCGCAGAAACTGTCGGCATTAGGTAAGCGCACAAAGCGAGAGGGGGCGGGGCCTAACGACACGAGACCTGGCGGCATGTTAGCACACAAAGGGAGGGGGCGGGCTTGTCGGCGTAGAACAAAGAACTTTATCGCTTGTCGGCATCTCTCTACTGCGCCAGAACATACATTATATCTCTACTAATGTGTAAAACTGTTTCGTCATAAATAGGAAGGTTTCGAAACAAATAAATAAATAAATAAATAAATAAATAATGTGTAACTTACATATATGTATATATGTATATATGCATACATAGTAGCTCTGAATTCACTCCAACCAAACAATCGTTTAGAATTATTAGTGCAGGAGTCATTCCTCATTGATATTTTGTTAATGAATGAATGTTGAAAGATTGGTTGTGGTGGAACAGTATGGTAAGCGAACGCTCCTTCTACAGCTGCTAATTTCATGTTTTGTCACCAAAACTTTCACTTTAAAAAAATATGTGTTACACTCACATGACTTTCTCTACTCTTGTACAAACTATTTTTACAAACGCTTATGCTCCATGTGCTTCATGTTAATCGAGATATCGAGATGTTAATCTTATTGCTAATTTTCTTGTAGATGAAAGGTGAATTGGTAGGCTTTAAGCGATAGTCAAATATTTTAAGAGCTGGTTGCTATGTGGAGCATTTCATTCTCTTTGCATTACCAGGACAAAAAAATGAATCATGAATTCCCATTTGAGAAAAAGTATAAGCATTGGAAAATTTAAGGGAATAACAAGCAATATCTCGAAAATGGTTCACTGAACAAAAAAAATGTATATGAAATAAATTGAGTACTTTAATGCGATATACATTTTTTGTGTAGTAAAATTTTGTCTATCTCTTATGGTTTACCAGTTATGCAAAAGTCGTTCACAATGAAGAATACTTTTGGAGACATTCGGGGACGTTCCCAGAAAATTCAATATATACATTTTATTTGTCACGAAAGTATCTTAAATATATGTTATTTTAATCAAAATCGTTAGAGCCATTTTTGAGAAAATTAAAATTTTTGAAAAATGTTCCATGTAAAGGGTAATCTGGGGTGGGGAATTTTCTTGAAAACCTGTGTGCCGCGTCTCTGGAAGATACTGAACCAAAATACCAAGTTTGGTGTTTATCAGACTGTACGTTTCTGAGTTATGCTGTTCACAGACACACACACACACACACACACACACACACACACACGGAGATGTTTCCAAAAATGCTTTACATGCATTCAGTGCACCTCAAAACATGTATTTCCTGTGAAATCACGGTATCGAATTTTTGGTGGAATGCAATACTTCCCCTAGTTACTATACGTAGTAGAGAAAGTAAAAAAATCTTATGGTTTACACTCACGTCACTTTCTTTACTCTTGTACAAACTATTTTTACAAACGCTTATTCTCCATATGCTTCATGTTAATCGAGATGTTAATCTTATTGCTAATTTTCTTGTAGATGCAAGGGGAATATGGTAGGCTTTAAGCGATAATCAAACATTTTAAGAGCTGGTTGGTATGTGGATCATTTCATTCTCTTTGCATTACCAGGACAAAACAAAATGAATAACGAATTCCTATTTGAGTAAAAGTATAAGTATTGGAAAATTTAAGGGAATAACAAGGAATATCTCGAAAATGGTTCACTCAAAAAAGAAATGTATATGACATAAATTGTGTATTTTAACGCGATCTACATTTTTTGTGTAGTAAAATTTTGTCTATCTCTTATGGTTTACCAGTTATGCAAAATTAGTTCATAATGAAGAATTCTTTTGGAGACATTCCCAGAAAATTCGAGATATACAATTCGTTTGCCATAAAAATGTCTCAAACGTATGGTATTTTATTCAAAATCGTTAGAGCCATTTTTAAGAAAATTAAAATATTCGAAAAATGTTTCATGTAAAGGGTAATCTGGAGTGGGGAGATTTTCTTGAAAACCTTCGTGTCACATCTCTGGAAGATACTGAACCTAAATACCAACTTTGGTGTTTATCCGACTGTTCGTTTCTGAGTTATGCTGTTCACAGACACACACACGGACATGTTTCCAAAAATACTTTTTTTGGGTTCAGGAGGCCTCATAACATGTATTTCCGGTGAAATCTCGGTATCGAATTTTTGAGTGGAATACAACTTCCCCTATTTACCACACGTAGTAGAGAAAGTAAAAGTTAGTCAATACGGTGCTAGAACAAGCACTTGCACGCACCATTCTTTTATGTTTTTCACTGTTTATATGTTGTGCTATATCCGATTGCCCGCCCCCCCCCCATGGCTTATACTCAGAGCGGATTTAGGCCCACAACCTAGGTAGTTTCCTAGGGTGGCAATTTTCGGGGGGGGGCGACATTTTCTCTATCTTTCTGTTCCCTTTTTTACTGTAAAATTTGTATTTTCAAAAAATGTTGGCAAATGTTTTCTGAAGTTTGATCTTGTACAACTTGTGGAAGTAGAGCATTGTTGTTTTATCGCATTGTCGCGGGCTCGCGGCGAGAGTAAAAGGAAAGACTGCAGCTGCGTAATTTTATTGCAAAACATGTAGAAGGGTAGGGGAGGAAATTATTACATTTAACTGCTTGTATAAATAACAACCTTGTTGAAAATCAAATAGGATTATGCTTATTGTTTATCGCTATTAATATAACTCAATTACATTTTCAATATAGGCCTATACCGTCATCATCAATAGCTTAAAAATGAATCACAGACTGCCTTTCCGAAATCAGTCTTGTTTCAACAATGAATGTATGAATATGTTTAGATTGTTAACGAGTATATTTTAGTATTCAATGGATTAGATAGTGAACGGTTGTAAGCACAGAGGACTTGTAAGTACTCGTTTCGTAAATCACAGCTTCCAAATGAGTGAACCTGAATCGCCTAAAAAGTTAAGTGGCTCTCAGTATAGAAAAAAATGCTAAAGTAAAGCAAGAAAAAAATAGGGCGTTAATTGGAAAGTGTAAACAGACAGTTTCTTTCGACAACATTGCTCAACAAAAGAAAATATCGAAGACGCTGATGGTGCTGCTGTTAATACAGATTCTAATAAAGAATTAACGGAAACAAGCAAATTTGGACAGTGTAGTGATACGGGTGGAAGTACCAGTAGGGGCGACAATAACAATAATTTCAGCGCATGTGATTCAAGAGGATATGAAGATAGTGAATTTGTTCAACCATGTAATGATCCCGCTAAATGGTTTATAAACGATGCAACACGAGACTGCATACTAAGACATAGCGTTAACACAAAATATTGACCAACTTTTGAGTGTGCAAGGCGACAGTATTCAGACACTGTCAGATACCCTTCGCAATCACTATTCAGCCGAAGTTTAATTAATGGTGAAACGTGGTCTAGATCGTGGTTAGTGTTTTCAAAAAGTAAATGCGCAGTTTATTGTGCTCCCTGTAGGCTCTTTGGAAAGGCATCTCCGTTGCTATAACAGAAAGTTACAATGACTGGGAAAACGCAAATCTACGTATGAAAGAACATGAAAATTCCTATGAACATAAATGTGCAATTACAACAATGTTAGCAAGAAAAAATACGGCTGAAAGAATTGATGGGCTTTGCTACTTCAAACAGAAGAAGAAATTGAGTATTGGAGGGAAGTTCTAAAGCGTATAGTAGCAACAGTAAAATCCCTCGCTATGCGTGGTTTGCCGTTTAGAGGCACAGATGAAAAGTTTGGTTCGAACAATAATGGAAATTGTATATATTATATATATCATGTCATTAGAATTGATTGCACAGTTCGACCCATTTCTCGCCGAGCATATAAAGAAATATAGAAATAAAGGAAGAGGCACAACATCGTATTGGTCATTATAAATTTGTGATGAGTTCATTAAAATAATGTCCCTGGAGGTGGTAAATGTTATAGTTAATGAAATACAAGCAGCTAAGTACTTTTCTATAATTTTAGATTCAACTCCTGACATTGCACATACAGATCGATTAGCATTCATCGTTCGATACGTAACTGGATGTGGCTCACCAGTAGAAAGGTTTGTGAAATTTCTGCCTAACTTTGGTCATAAGTCTGAAAGCCTAGCAACAGCTGTGATGGAAACTTTGAATGAGCTTGGTCTTGATAATAAAAATCGCCGTGCTCAGTCAGTCCTATGATAACGCTAATAATATGTCAGGCACATAATCAGATCTTCAAGCACGAATTAAAGATTTAAATCCCCTTGCTGTATATGTTCCATGCTCGGCTCATTCTCTCAATCTTGTTGGTTCTTCTGCTGCGGGATGTTGTATGCTCGTAGTAAACTTCTTTGGTGTTATTCGGGGGCTATATAACTTTTTCTCAGTGACTACAAACAGGTGGAAAGTTTTATTATCTCATCTGAAACCAAACTTTACGGCGTTGAAAAGTCTTTCATAAACAAGATGGTCGGCCAGGTATGATGCTTGTCGTAGTTTGTGTTCTTCGTGGTTAGAGATCCAATCAGCTCTAACTGCAATATCTTAATATATCAATAACATATAAATTGTACACAGAATTCCTTCACTTATAAACAAAGGCCTACAGGAGGCATCAGGAAACTTTTTAGTAATTATTCTTAATGATTTTTTTTGGTATAATTGTAGTACATCCTTTAAGCCAGCACTATTACCATACAATATAAGATCATACCTAATAATATTTTCAAAATAGGCGAAATACGCCTGTTTTATATAATGTTTGGGTATCTTATTTATACGATTCCTTCATAAATATATAACTCTTGACAACCGTTTACAAATATAATTTGTGTGAGCTTGCCAAGTTAACTTTTGGCCAAGATAAATACTCAAAACTTTCACTGGCTCTTCAGATGATACATTGTTTACAGGCTTAAGCGTGAATATTAACTTGTTAGTCTTATCATGATTTACTACAAGACCATTATTTAAATACCATGTTTCAATTTCACTTATAACACTGATAGAAATGTTGTTCAACTCATCAAACTCTTTATGAGTAGTCAAAAAAGTAGGATCATCAGCGTAAATTAAGGATTTAACCGATATATTATTAGGCAGGTCATTAATCATTAATAGAAACAAAAAGGGTCCCAATATGGAACCTTAAGGTACACCAAACTTTATCATGGCTTCATTAGATCTATTACCATTAATTTAACTGCATGTGCTCGATCTGACAGATAAGATTAAAAAAATTTAATTCATTTTATTGAACACCATAATAATTCTGTTTCATCAACAACAGTTCATGAGGTATACAATAAAAAGCCTTACTAAGATCATAAAAAAGAGCATTAGTAAAAACATTAGCTTCATACAACTGATCATTGACAGCAACAATTGTTGATCTGCCAGAGATAAAACCATTCTGAGAGTGAGTAATAAAATCATTTTCCATAAAATATGATCTTAATTGCCATAAAACAACACTTTCGATAATTTTACTAATTATTGGTATTATTGCAATTGGTCTATAATTTCCTGGATTATTTCGATCACCACTTTTATATACTGGGGCGGTTTTAGCAATTTTAAACATATTGGGCAAATAAGCCTTTAAGCAGTTATTTAGACATATGCTAAGAGGTAAGTATATAAAAGGTATAACTTCTTTAATCATATTATTGCTGAAACTATATATATCTTTAGTTTTAAATTTATTTAAAACATTTAAAA
The DNA here is from genome assembly GCA_030765065.1 of Deroplatys truncata. NCBI lineage: Eukaryota > Metazoa > Arthropoda > Insecta > Mantodea > Mantidae > Deroplatys > Deroplatys truncata. The sequence goes on along the minus strand of CM060976.1, from coordinate 60,751,281 downwards.
TCTTTTCAGTTGTAACTTCATCCCAATTAAAACCAAAATTGTTTGGAATACTTATATTTTTCAGTGCCCCAGTCACATTATGTCTATGAGAACTTGTCTAGGTTTTATTACAAGTATCTTCAATTACATTTGAAAAATGTTTTACAAACTCCTCAGGTAATATATCTGTTTTAATTCTATTTCTTTTTACTTCAACAATTTATTAGTTCCCATGCAGCTTTACCCTTGTTAACTGCTCTTTCAATAAATTGCAAATTTCTTTCAGTTTTCATATTACTTATCTTAGATTTGCATAAATTCCGTGCCGTTTTGTATAATTCCCCATTTTCTTTTGACTTAGTCACTTTATAAATTGTATTCAGGGCTATTGCTTTATTTCTCAATTTAAATAATTCAGGAATAAAAAGAAATTAAAGATGAGTCTTTAATGCGGTTGACCCTGGTCCTACACATTGTTTTCACACAAGGAGAACAGTATATATATATATATATATATATATATATATATATAAGATCATTAAAAAACTGTGTAAGACTTTCTTCTACATTAGTACCATTATAGGTTAATACTTCATCCCAGTTCACGTGACTAAGGTAGATAAAAAAATTCATATTCGTCTCAGAGAAAATACGTTTATACGTAACTATAGGATTATTAGCATTAGCGTCCTTAGACTTAATATCCAGTGTTAAAATTAATGCCAGGTGGTCTGAAAGAGCAGGATCAAATACATCAGTAACGTCCATAGGGGAAATTAGTTACAATGTTGTCCAAACAAGCTTGATACCTTGTAGGTTTAAAATTTGTACAATAGTACCCAAAAGATCTAAGTAAATTTGAAAACATCGTAATACCATTACAACTTGTTAATATATTAATGTTAAAGTCACCACAAAAGTAAACCCTTTAACCGTTAAAAGGTCTGTGAGTTAGACACAAAACAATTTTTCGAACGGACTCAAACTTTAAGAGCGACTTACTCGGACGACATTGAGGATGAATTCGACAATGAATGCATTCACCTTCGATGCTATATGAGTGAGGACAATTTAGATTAAAAAATGTCATTGCTGTGTCTATACAAAGCACTACATAACAAAGGCATCTTGGATGTTTATCCTAATATTGGTGTAGTGCTACGTATATTTCTGTGTACACCCATAGCAAATTGTTCGGCACAGAGAGCATTTTCAGTGCTTAAGAGAGTTAAAATTTATCTTCGTTCAGCAACACGCCAAGAGAAAGTGAAAGATATGTCAATTCTTTGCATCGAGTCAGATGTGCTTCGTCAGATCGACTTCGACTTTATCAATGTTTTTTCTATGAAGAGAGTAGCGAAGGAAATCGCTATAATTTACAAGATGCATATATTTTTATTCCAAATAATTTGTTTTTCCTGAGTTGTAACTTTCATATAATGTCTCATTTAAAACTAATTTAAACTCATAATGGCTTATATAATATTGTTTGCAGAAAATTGGGGACGGAAAATTTTAGCACTGCCTAGGGCGGCATAATACCTAAATCCGGGCCTGCTTATACTGAAAGTAGATGCAAGATTATTGCATCGAACCTCTGAGTCAGAAATTGTTTTTTAATATATGGATATTTCTTTTGTAGGTCAATATTAAAAACACGCTTTCTTTTCGGTAGTAGCATATTGTTAATTTCAAGTGTTTTAGCATTCGCTGTTTACAGAAGTTCGCTGTATTTTATTATTTCACAAATGCAGAACAAAGAATTCTTTTGACTCAAGCATATGCGTTTACTGTTTTCGTTATTGATGGCGACAATCACATCAAACTCGAGTGGTAACGATTTGTTTCTTGATAGCGCAGACCGGCACAGTGCGATTGTGAGTAGTAAAAAGGTGGGGTCTTGAGCCCACGTAGAGATGCCGACAACTGATAAGGTGTAATGTGATAACCATTGTTCTACGCCGCCGGTCACGCCCCCGCCTATGTGGCCTAACCCGAACGCCGACGACCACGCCCCCTCCTTTGTGGCCTGGTCTGAATGCCGTCCGACGGAGAATTTGCCACAATAGGCTATTGTCCTCATACGAGGACAATGAGGTATTGTATCCGTGCACTGGCCACGCCTCCTCTTTGTGTGCTGGTCTGAATGCCGCCCGGCAGAGGAGTAGAACAGTCGGCTATTGTCGTTTGTGGCCTGGTCTGAATGCCGCCCTGTAGAGGAGTAGAACAATGGGCTATTATCCTTGTACGAGGACAATGGGGTATTGTTCTTATCGCTAATGGGGATGCCTCTTTGTGTTCTACTGATACCGGCAGCCGGAGACTATTGAACAATGACTATTATTCAAAAGGTGAGTTGTGAAAACACTTAACACTCCAGGTCTGAAATAGATGCCGCAGGTCCGAGAGCTGGGACAATGAGGTATTGTTCTCGTCGCGTGCCGTCACCACCCGCAAACCGATGGAGGACATAAGTTCTAAAATATCTGTGTCAATCAATCAGGTATTGTTCATCCATGCATAACATCATCTAACGTTATTGAAAAAACTGCCAACGTCCCGGCATCGTGCCTCTAAAGGTTTGGACGCTGGTCGTCGACCCGTGAATACAATTATTCCAATTAAGTGTTTTTTTATTGTTGCAGTATAAACAATACCCCGCTCACCATAAAATCTTTTTTCTAAAACGTAACTAGGTGATTATTACGCGCGTATAATTATTACGACTAATAACACTTGTTTAATTCTGCTTTTGAAGGAAAATATTTTGGGGGCTTATAAGAATATTACATCACTTAGGTGAATTAAACAAATCCATGACTTAAAGAGAGAGTTAGCGTAAATAGCTAATGCGAGACGTTAACGAGTGATTCTTTCCCGGAAAGCTCGAGCACACGGCCCCTCTCTAGACAGCGCTGTCGCGCGAATGAAATGTTTTCCTTACTGGCTCTCTGTTTCAAGCGACAGCCATTTTCTCACAGTGCTCTGGTGGACAGCGGCGGAGGTTCACTCTACTAGCCTGCTTCCGGCATGCTGTAAAAGGCAGAAGCCCGACATCTTGGGTTTTTAACACACGAAGGTAGCCATGTGGGTCTTTATTATTCCGGAAAATAACTAGCATAGATCATTTGAAAGGGTGATATGGAACTTCGCGCTTCAAGATTTCTTTCTAATGTTTGTTTACACGTAGGGTTGGCTCTGAAAAATAAAAAAATAAACGGATTAACATTATAGTTAAATGATGCATGCATTACGTTATTTATAAATAAATGATGAAATATGGAGAGTACCCTAAACAAAACATTCCCTTTGTTATTATTTCAATTAACGCTGCTTAAAGAGCGATCATAAATAAAAACACAATTTATTTATTCCCGTAATAAAAATGACAAATCTCCTGTAACAAACCCGTGATTATTTAGACATGCAATGTCTAAAGCGGTATTCAATACTAGCGGGAAATCAAACTGTGAACTCAAGCTAAAAAATACACGGTTTTCCAAACATGCATTTCTCTCTTAGAAAACATATAAGTATCACGAAAAGTGTAAATAACATAGGGAGAGGACTTCAAAACATTCCCCATCGGAAGATATATTGTCTACTCCAGCAGAGAGATCGAACCATTGGGAAGCCTTCAAATATAAATTTGATATTCGTTTTGAAATGTTTTTCTAAAGACGCACACCAGTGCTCTTCGAGAAATTCGACAATGAGTTATTCAGTTGTACCCCCCCTTGCAAAATATGCTGTATATCCCTGAAGAGGGTAAACTAGGGTCCGCTCGGAATTTCCAGTTTCGGGATCATCTGCACGTCTTTACAGCTTAATAGATGGGCTCCTAACAACATTGTTAAGTAGACATAACATCAACCATATACAAGTGAATGCTTCAAATATAACCTTTTGAGTGGGTGTTTAGCAATACTCGCATTCAAACAATACCCCGTGCGTTATATAGGCAGGAGGATTTTTCCTACATACACTGAAAATTCCTTTTCCCTACAGACACTAATGCAAGCACGCGCATAGACAGGGACTTTAAAACAATCATTGTCGATAAAGTACCCCACCCACTCACGCAAGCACGCTCATATGCAGGGACTTTAAAACAGACATTGTCGATAAAGTAACCCACCCGCGCAAGCACGCGCTCTCTCTCCTTTGCGCTAGCACAATGCTGCAGTAATATAATTACCAATTTACTGATACGTTATGCCGGAGACGCCAATGATTTATATAGTGGTTTACACATCCCTTGTAAAATATGTTGAACACCATAGAAGAGGGTAAACAAGGTCTCGGAAAATTCCACTTTAAAAGACAATCATAGTTGCGTGTCTTTACAGCTCAATGGATTGCGGTCCTAACAGCATATTTGAGAAGAGATAACATCGCCCATATACCTGGGAATGCTTCAAATTTAACACTTGAGTGGGTTTTTAGCAATACGTCCATTCAAACAATAGCCCTACATCGCGACAGGAAAATTATATCAAGAGAAACCATACTTTCTTTTTCATTATTTTACGCTAAACTTACAGTTAAATGATACATGCAGTACGTTATTTATAAATAAATAATGAAATATGAGCCCTCCTAAACTGACAGGGTAACAAACCATAAATTTAAAACGTGGTGTATTTTTATCTATTATACCTGATGGAACAGGCGTATACAGGTTTACACACCAGCATTTGGGGCTTTCCTCATATCTAAAAAAATTATATGATCACCCATCGCTTCAAGGTGGTAATAAACAAATAGCAAGCTTCTCTGCGAGGTAGCGTGTCTACTTCACATTCGAGAGGTCCCGAGTTCAAATCTCGGTTAGGTGAGTTACCGGATAAGGGCAAGCCCTCCCATTAACCGTCTTTATAATCGCAGGCGTGAAATATTTCCTAGCGGATATGGTGTATAAATCCTGTAGAACACTGTACTTAAAGATTCGTGACTATCGCAATTATTTATAAGTATTATTTCCTTCTTCAGTGCAGCAATCAGGTTTATTATTATTACCGTCAAGAAAGCTTATTTTTATTCCATTTAAACAGACTGATGTTTCAGTCGCCAATGTCTAAAAATTATAAGCTCCCTACATTGCTCCAGGAAAAAGGGGCAACCCTGAGCCTGATGCGTAGATGTCTTTGTGTCGGAACAGGCTCCATAGTTTGATTGAAGAAAGAAGATCCGTAATTAAGGCCGTCTGTAATCAAGATAGTCCTCTAAGACGACTACGCAACTAAGGTCATTTGCGTGTAACACACTAACTAATCGACCGGAATGGTTCAGGTGGTGACGTCCATGGTCCGCATTCGGAGCTTGTGAGTCTAATTCCAAGCAGCTGGCACTCCTGAACCTGGGATTCTTTCAGGGCTTTCCCGGTCAGTAGCGAATGCTGCGAAGGTTCATTACCCCCGAATGTTTCCTCCCTTCCATTTCACCTACATTCTCATTTTACTCCTCCTTTTACCTCCTCGGTTCTGACCGGTAATATTTAATACTGAACACCGAAACTCAAGCGATAAAAATGCTTTATAAATAAAAAACGTAGATGTATATTGCATGTGGGATGGACTTTATCGTTGGGCGCCGTATTGAGTCGGCTTCTTTGGGTGTTGTCTTCGTTGGGCGCCTTAGTGGGATGGACTTTATTGTGTGTTTTCCTTTTATGTACGGTATCAGTGTTTTTGTAGAGGGAAAAGGAAAGGTATCGGTCAGATGTCGGAAGAGCATGGATACAAGTAGGTTCTCTTGATCTCGGGTCGTGTTAACCGATGACATTTATATGGTTTTATTACGTTTTATTCTGACCTCCTTAAAATCATTCCCATAACCGATCCGTTCACACAAATATGTTTAATGTCCGACCACACAAATATATCGAAATATGCCATCGTCAAATCAAACTATAGCCACATGATACCCTGTGGTGTTTCACACGTCCACTCACATCGAATTCCAGAGTACAAGTGCTGCATTTACCCTTCGGTTCGCATTCCTGAAAGTTTCTTAACCCTAACCTGCCTGGCATGTTTCCCCCAATTCACACATGTGTCGTTACAATGGGCATGTTCAGCCCGCATTCCAATCCCCTAACGGTACGTTCATTTCCCGTCGTCTACCTACTCTGTACAGTCTTATAAAGACATGTTATATGTTTCCACACCTTTCTAGGTGGTTCACAAATAGACCATGTATAATCGATACTATGGCTTCAACGTATCGTTTCAATATGCCCCCACGAGGAAATCGCTGTCGCTTCGAAGAAAACGACAGGGATTTTCTCGGAAGTCCCCATACCTAAATTTTTGTATCTTTGTTACTATATCCAAATGTGACTCAGAGTATATGTACTTTGTGTGTCGTATCGATTTTGAGAATGTATGATAATAACATTTAACTACAATAAACATATATACACAACATCCTTGAAATTACAATGCACATATGAAAAGAAAATTACTACTAAAATGATGACAGTTTAGATATCCACAGTATTGATTGATTACACAAAATTATAGCGCTGATAACTTAGAATGAAAACAATTATTTACAAGCATTTCAAACATGGAACAGATATCTTGAATATGTACATAATTTACACATTTATAGGTAGACGAGATAGACATTGTTAAGGCGCTAATGCCTATGAAATTGTATGTTGGTTGTGATGTAATGTATGTTTATTCTTCTTCTTCTTTTTATTTCACAATCACGGGCTCACAATTGATAGCGGCATACGCAGTACTGTTCGTTTATCACAAACACTACACTCACCACAAACTTTCACTGGCCGACTGGGCCGTATACGGCAAATTTCATTGCCTTTGTCTTCCGAAACATTTTTTAACACTATAACATACATAATGAGTACATCACCAATAACTGTGTTTGATTGGATATTTGGTTTACAAAGAATGATTTTATCCCTAATCAACTGTGCGTGCCATCTAATTGCACTGAATTTTTTTTTAAGTAAATGCTTTTATTTTTTTTTTTACAACCATCCTGTCCGTTTTGTTTTATTATTTGTTTGAATGATAGTACCTCCATGTACCCGCAGTTACTTTATGTATCCGACGACGCTACTCTAAATTCTTTGAAAGGTTTTAATAAAGCTACATTGTATCGCCCCTTTGCTTTCCCCGTTTTTATATCGGTAATTTCAAATGCCTTAGCGTTAAATTTCTGAGTGATCACGCATGGCCCATTCCATAAGTTTTCCATTCTGTGGTATCTTTTTCCAATTCGTGATGAACGAGGGTGGTTCTTGTATAATACTTTTTCATTTCAGCTATTAGCTGCTTGTTTAAGCTAAGATCCTGTTTGAGGACCGTTACCTCTCTTTGTGTACCGGTTTGGCACTCAGGTAAATTCTTGCCTGGGCTCAGTCGGGAAAGAATGTCACTAAAAATGTTCTCACTTCCAGGAATGTGCTTAATTTCCACGTCATAGGAGGTTATTTCATAAATGTATCGTGATATTTTAGAACTCGTGAATTTACATGTTTTTATAAAGGACAGGCTAACGTGATCTGTGAATATAGTAATCTTTTTGTTAAAGATATATGCTTTGAATTTCTGCAGCGCATAATAAATTGCAGATATCTCCTGCTCCGTGATGGGTGCAACTGCTTCTGCAGTTGTCAAAGATCGGGAGCATGTGGATATGACGTGTAGGCCGCCATTATTGTCTCGTTGCGTCAATACAGCGCCGAAAGAAATAGTTGAGGCGTCGCAGTAAATCTCAAATGGCTGGTTCATGTTTGGCCTTTCTAATAAAATGGCCCGCGCAAAAAGTTGTTTTATATCTTCAAAGGCGCGTTGCTCGTGTTCAGTCCACCGCCATCTTGTTCCCTTCTTCAGTAATGCCCGTAACGGTGCAGTCTCCTTCGCAAAATTGTATACAAATCTTACATGGTAATTTAGCATGCCAAAAATCCTCCTGAGCTTTCAGATTTTTCGGGGCTGGTATTTTCTGTATAGCTTCAACCCTCTGTGGATCAACTGATAGGCCGCCATCAGAGATGATATAACCAACGAATCGCACCTGAGTGGCGAAAAATGCAGATTTTTCTAAATTTATCGTCATGCCACATTGTATCAGACGTTGTAAAATAGAATCAATATGTTCCATATGCTCCGAAATATCAGTATCATGTATTAGAAAATCATCTACGTATTGCGTCATAAATTCATTCGTAGTGTCACCGAAAACTGCATGCATGGCTCTCAGAAATGCACTAGAGCTGGTCGCGACGCCATATGGAGTTCTGTGAAATTCATAGACACGCCCACAATAAAGGAAAGCGGTATATTTTCTCAGATGTTCCTTAAGTTCTATCTGAAGATAAGAGTTTTTTAAATCCAATGTAGAAAACCATTTTTTGTGACCTATTTTGCCTAATATTTGGTCTATACTTTCGGTCCTAAAATTGTCAGGCGATATGTATTTATTCAGTCGACGTGCATCGATGGTAATTCTAACAGTCCCATTTCTTTTTCTAACTATGCACAGGGGGTTTAAATATGGGGAATTTGATAACCCAATAATACCATCTTGAAGCATTTTATTTATTGTGAGTTCGACGCTTTCTTTTATATCAAAAGGGATAGCTCGACATTTGTATCTAATGGGCTCCATTTGTCGTATCTGGAACTCATATTCATAAATGTTACATAAACCGGTTCTGTCCGCGAAGACTTCGCGATTTCGGTAGAACACCTCCAATAGTTTCTCCTTCTGTTCCGCCGTCAATATTTCTATGTCCCTTATCTTCTCTCGGATCTTTTGAGAGATATTCGCATTAGCGTGTTCTTCTACCTGAAACCGGGCAGTTCTGTCAGTGGCGAACAAACCTGTTTCTTCCCGTACCTCTAAGTCATAATAACTAACAGTTACTGATTCATTCGGGACAATACTTGCATTACTAATATCTTCAAATGATTCCTCATCCTGATTATACTCCTCGCAATCGGCATCGGATGCTCTGTTTAGATCACTTCTAGCGTTATTGATCTGGTATATTTCTCCTCCCTCAATCTGCAAATATTCGACGAAAAAATAATCTCCCATCAAGTCTTTCTCTCCGGGGGTCTCGGGATCGTTTACCTGCTGTGTCTTTTGTATGAAAGGTGTTACAACCAAGCGGTTATTTATGTAAAAACTCAACTCCTTGCTTTCATAATTTATTTTTGCTCGCATTGCATCTAGAAAATCATTTCCAATTAAAAGTTGAAATATAAGCCGTGGCACTACCAGAAAAACAAACTCAATTTCTACCTCCTCAATCTTAAATGTTATCATCACCTGGTATTTAATTCTTTGCTTGCTCCTACCTATCGCCGTAACACAACACAGATTTCTTACTGGCAATGTCTGTAATTTCCACCCCGTTGCTATCAGGTTATCGTATAATTCCTGGCTACATACCGAAGAAGATGCGCCGCTGTCAATAATCGCCTCATAGACCTGATCTTTCACTTTCATCGCAATTCTAGGTGCCTCCACTATTTCACTAATTTTATCATAGTATTCCTCCCGGTTATCACTTTCTGTCGCAGAGCATCTTTGATAATGCTCTATGCCAACACTATTCATATTTTTGTCGTCCCCGTTTGCTGTAAATGAATTTGACGTATCCTGCACGGCCATATCAGAGGACTTGAGACGGCCCCTAATTAGTTTAAATTTTGGTTATTCAGTACATTTGTGGCTGAGGCACTGTTTTGTGCGTCTTGATGCTGTTCAATGGGGCGTGATTCTTGTCTGTTCCAGTTCGGCGACATTCGTCCTCCGTCTCTCACGCCGGGTCCTGGGTTCGTTCTAGGGGGTCTATTTGAATAAGTGCGCCGCCAGCCATTATTGCCATAGTTTCCGCGCGGCCTATTTCCGCCTCGCCTGTGAGGATTGAAGTCTATGTAATTTATATGGTGAGAACGGCCATTTTGTTGGCGGTTTTGTCGTTCAAAATCTGGCTCGTTTCTCGTTCTATGTTGTCGCCGGTTATCTCTTGGAGCCTGATTTCGATATCTGTCTCGGATGTGATAAGGATCTGGCCTACGGTGATTTTCATTGGAACGTGCCCCCGCCCCATTGAAATTTTGAGCAATGTATCTGTCCGCACTGGTTCGTTGGTGGAAAATATTGGTGCCCCTTATTTCGCTTGAATGGCTTTGAAAAGCTGTTAACAGTTCTAGTGCCTCTGCTATTGTTCTTGGTTTAGCGACAATTAAATGATTTCTAATGTGCTCATTGAAATGGTGGGCCATCAAGGAGATGAATTCCTCCTCTCTCATTGGTGGTTCAAGCAGTTGGCTCTGTTGCGCTAGTTTTAGAAAATAGTCCACCATGGTTTCACTTCGATGGTGTTGATATCTCCCATTGTTGATCTGCGTACGCACCGCATATTGTGTGCTGCTGTTCCAATATTTGCTCAGAAAAGCCTGTCGGAATTGAGCGTAAGACGTGTGATCACCCAGCGTTAGTCTATACCAAACTAAAGATTGGCCCAGTAAACCTCTCCTAATTATAAGCATTTTGTACTGTTCCGGAATACCCTTTAATGTAAAATACGCCTCAACATCCATAATGTAACGGCGGGCATTATCATGTCTATCATCAAATGTCGATATCGCAATTTCGTTTAGCAATTGGTATGGCACGGACACATGATTATTCAAACACAATATTGGAGTTGCATTCGTATCGTTATTACAAGTGGTTATGGGAGAAAATGCACCAGCATGCATATGCTTCGTTGGTTGTATGTTTGCCGAAACATCAGGTGAGCTGGCGGAACGTATGTTCTGGCTTGGATTATTTATCGGCTCCATTTCGAACCGTTGTGCTTTGTCTTGTAGTCCTGCTAGCTCACGTGAGGCTTCTACTCTGAGGTTTGTTGTCTGCTGAGTATCAGACAGTTGCGCAATTTTGTCTTTCAATTTGGTTATATCATTTACTTGTGACTCCTTTTGATCCTGAATAATCTTTTTTACGGCTGTCATTTCTGCCTCCACATTATTTTCCAATGTGCGCTGCCGCTTCTCCATTATTGTGCAACTGCGCTGAAATTCAGCATTCAACCCCTCTTGCATTGCTAAGGTACTACTTCTAATTTCTACTATTTGCCCTTTGAGCTTCTCAACCTCATTCTGTGATTCTTTGACCTCAGCTTTATTTAACAAAAAATCTTCCTGCATAGCATTCTGATAAGATCTAATTTCCTCTAATTGATCCCTAATCTCTCTTTGCTGTACTTCAAACCTGGCTCCTATCATCTGCTCTAATCTATTTCCTAACTTTTCTTCCAAAACTTCAAATCTCTCTTCTAATGCTTTATTTTGGTTTTGCAATTCTTTGTTTTGATTTTGTAAACTTTCATCTAGCTTTTCCGTTAATGCTTTATTTTGATTTTGTAAACTTTCACTTAAATTCACGAACATTTGCTGTATAACCAAAACAAGGTTGTTTTCAGTCATAGTGCTAGCCTCTATTGTCTGCATATTTCCCGGAAAATTTGTTTCCCTACTGTCTAATGACCTACTTTCTACCTGCTCTACCTGCATGTTTTCAGCCTCAATTAAGTTTTTCTCCATCTCTTTTACACTTAAAAGTTCTTTTAAAACCTTTTTATTTCTAAGTAACATTAATTAGTGATATTATTATTCAATTGTTACATGCACGGATTTAGTTCGGGAAAACTATAGAAGCATATGTGTACGTTACTTTTGCTGCGTTGAGTTGGCTCCGTTGACTTGCACTGTGCTGACCCGTGGTGCGATGATCTGGATGTCGGGTAGATCTGTTGACCTGGATGGTAGGGATTTCTTCCGGTGATCGGCACGTTCATCCGCTGCTGCTGGCCTGGGGTTCGATGCTCGCTGTTACTCGATCGTTGTCATCGGCAGTTCTCCTGACACGTTGGGTGCCATGTTGGGATGGACTTTATCGTTGGGCGCCGTATTGAGTCGGCTTCTTTGGGTGTTGTCTTCGTTGGGCGCCTTAGTGGGATGGACTTTATTGTGTGTTTTCCTTTTATGTACGGTATCAGTGTTTTTGTAGAGGGAAAAGGAAAGGTATCGGTCAGATGTCGGAAGAGCATGGATACAAGTAGGTTCTCTTGATCTCGGGTCGTGTTAACCGATGACATTTATATGGTTTTATTACGTTTTATTCTGACCTCCTTAAAATCATTCCCATAACCGATCCGTTCACACAAATATGTTTAATGTCCGACCACACAAATATATCGAAATATGCCATCGTCAAATCAAACTATAGCCACATGATACCCTGTGGTGTTTCACACGTCCACTCACATCGAGTTCCAGAGTACAAGTGCTGCATTTACCCTTCGGTTCGCATTCCTGAAAGTTTCTTAACCCTAACCTGCCTGGCATGTTTCCCCCAATTCACACATGTGTCGTTACAATGGGCATGTTCAGCCCGCATTCCAATCCCCTAACGGTACGTTCATTTCCCGTCGTCTACCTACTCTGTACAGTCTTATAAAGACATGTTATATGTTTCCACACCTTTCTAGGTGGTTCACAAATAGACCATGTATAATCGATATTATGGCTTCAACGTATCGTTTCACATGTGGCTAAAAGGATTCGAATGGCTGATGTTTAAAACATGTATTTTCACACACTCAAAGTAAAATACAGGTAAGACCGTCGAAACATGCATTTTCCTAGAAGATAAGGTGTATACGTCCTGTATATAGAGCGCTGTACTTAAACAACCGTAGAAGGAAGGGAAAGCCATTCGAGTGTAACATCACAGATATTTTTCTTTATATGTCGTTTAGGCAAAACCGTTTTTACGACTTGGTTTACAGATGAAGGGAATACTTGATGAATGGCAGTCTTTTTAACTTGTATAAAATGTGTTTAAACCACTTTTGATAAAAACTACTTTGCGGTAAGGTATGAGGCCTGCATTCTAGATATCGCCGTTTCGATTCCCGGTGACCACCCCTGTCTGACTTTAGAACCTGCCCGAAGGTCTACGAATACATAGATACACGCGTTCACTCCCACCAAGTACCCGAATCTGCACGAAGACGTACGAACATCACCGACAATACATACTTCCTTACAATACTTCAAACGCTCGCTCTAAGCTCCCGAACCCACACGAAGGTCTACGAATACATAGATACATGCATACACTTCCACCAAGCACCCGAACTTACACGAAGACGTACGATCATACCCGGACAATACACACATCCTCACAATACTTCACTCACTCTCAGCATCCGAACCTACACGAAGGTCTGCGATTACGTAGATACATGCGTTCGCCTCCACTAAGCACCCGATCCTGCACGAAGACTACGATCATATACGAACAATACATACATCCTCACAATACTTCGCTCACTCACTCTAAGGATCTGAACCTACACGAAGGTCTACGAATACATCGATACATGCGTTTACTTCCCCCAAGCATCCGAACCTGCACGAAGACATACGATCATACCCGAACAATACATACATCCTCACAATACTTCACTCACTCTAAGCATCCGAACCAATACGGAGACTCCGAACACGTTGATATACATGCTCACATTCTAAAACTTCGTTCAAGCACACGAAGCTATACGAAGATCTATGAATATGTGTAATCACACATAAACATCTCTGAGCGTCTGTAAATACTCGAACATGCACGAAGACCTACGGACATGCCCTTACCAGAATCCATAATCATATTGGAATGACAGGCTTTAATGAAGATATTTATTTGCAGCCATAACAAGAATACATCACATCTAAACAGTATCTTAGATAGGAGCTTTCTCTTTAAGGCACGCTATGTATGCTATTCGCTAGGCACAATAGAGGTTCTAAACTTACATATCGGAAAACATTTGTAGGCAATTTAGGGTACTCTTAAAGCTAAGATAATTTTATCGAGGATGCTCTTAAAGGAACGCATGACAGGCAATATTTACCGGATTATGCTTCTTATATATACTTACAATTGAGAGTTCACGTCTTCAGATGCACGTATCCGACAATCATCTAATTTGTTCAAGGCTATACTGAGGCGCTTGATAAATACCTGGTTATATATTCAGTAAGCTGACGCAGAGCTAATGGGGAGATGTTTTTGTCGGAATTGGCTCCATAGTTTAATCTTGAAGAAAGAAGATCCATAACTAGCACCATCTGTAATCAAGATAGTGCTCTAAGACGACTACACAACTAAGGTCATTTGAGTGTAACATACTAACTGATCGAGCGGAATGGCTCAGGGGGTAGCGTCTGTGGTCTGCATTCGCGATTGAGGTTTCAATCCTTGCAACCTACACCCCTGACCCATGAGGTTTTTTCAGGGTTTTCCTGGTTGCTAGGCGAATGCTGTGAAGGTTCGTTCCATCTCTGAATTGTTCCTCCGCCGTTTCACCTAATCCTCATTTTACTTCGTCTTTCATCTCCTTGGTTGTTTCAGAGTTGAAAGTGTCGGAGGGGGAAGTCTCGGCATACGCACAGCAGGGGAAAAGTATGCTCTCTGTAACTGTTATCCACGGAATGAGGGTGGTCTCCGAATCCTGGACCTCTCAGGAGATGTGTAAGTCTGCAGTCCTCGAGAGGAGCCACAGATTGCGTCAACTACCACCAGGGAATTTTTTAATCCGTGAAAGGTAGGGGTCCTGCCCTCTACCCTATAGATGCTCCCAGTCTCCACACGCCTCGCCCCTCCCACCCGTGAAATTAAACACCCGAGCTATGTCTGGATGTATTTTATATAGTACAAGTTCTTGTTAACTATCGCCGAAATTCATTAATGCTATTATCGTGTCTATCATGTTATAACTTTAGATGCTTTCAGCTCACTTATAATTTTCCAGTCTATTCGGATTTTCAAGCGTAGAAAGCACTGAATTATCGCCATAGGGAAACCTCAAATTAGTAAGCACAGGACCTTCACTATATTCCGATTCCTCACACGCAGGAGCCTCAAGTGTAGGTCAGAGATCGTGCGTAGATATTCCTGAATTCTCGCCATATGGAAACATCAAACTAGTAAACACACGACTTCCACTGTATTCTGATTCCTATTCCTCAGAAGACTCAAGTGTAGGCCTGAGGCGATCCAGTATAATATTTCTCTCTATGCATCTAAAGTCTTGACAAAGAACGATTCTTAAAAATCCGTTCGCATATACAGCATTTAACGACTCGTCTTCCCCCGAATGTAAGGGGTGAAACATTGAGTTTCTCATAAGTCGGTTGCATCGATTTTCTCCCATAATAGCTCATGCTGAAACACTAAAAGAAATTAAATGAATACGTGAATGCTAACGCTCAAAGGAATTAAAAGCGAATGAATTAATTCATAACACGCAACTATGTATATCTCGAATGTGGCGAGCCTCATTGAAGGGAAAAAGGATGCTCTCTGGAAACATTCGTCATCCAGACAGTGATCGGTCTCAGGACCCGTTGGTTGGAACAGACTCCAGGTTCAAATCTTTAAAAGTTAGGGACCCAGACTTTTGCCTGTCATGCTTCCTGGACCGTCCTAACCGCGTAACATCACGTTACACGGCCAAGCAACCAGAAGATTGAGACTGCGAGCAGAGGAAGCGGATGCTCTCTGGAAACATTCGTAATCCGGACAACGATTGTTCACAGAGGCAGTAAACAGGTTGGTCGGAACAGGCCCCAAGTTCAAATCTTTAAATCCATGTCTCCTGGACCGTCCTAGACACGTAACCACGTAACACCGCGTAACAGTAAACGTAACCAACGTAACCAACTTAACGTAAATGTAACCAACGTAACCAGTAAATGTAGCCAACGTAACCAGCAGACGTAACCAGAACATTTTGGCTGCGAGCAGGGGAAAAGGATGCTCTCTGGAACAGGCGTCATCCAGACTGTGATTGGTCGCAGCCTGGCTACGTGTCTCTGCCATCTACATGTCGACGATCTATCGCCTTCTGAAGTAACGTTTGGTTGTCGGTATAGATCTGTACAGCGTGCATTGCGCAGGGTGTCTCTAACACTTCCTGCTCCCGAACCGTTTCAGCTTGTCGCGTGTCTCTGCCATCTATTCGTTTACGATCTGTTGCCTTCTGAAGTAAATTTTGGTGGTTGGTTTAGATCTGTACAGCCTGCATTGCGTGGCGTGACCAACGCACGGGGGACAATACCTCATTGTCCTCGTACGAGGACAATAGCCCATTGTCCCAATTCTCAGTCGGGCGGCATTCAGACCAGGCCAAAAGGGAGAGGGGGCATGGTCGGCGGCGTGGCTCTGAAAGGAGGGGGCGTGGTCGGCGACGTGGAACAAGAATATCACATTACATCTTATCAGTTGTCGGCATCTCTTTTTAGGCTCAAGGCCCCACCTTTTTACTACTATTGTCGTTAACCGTACTTTTCAAGCGAAGTCTCCACCGGTTTCAGGTGTATATGTGGGTATTGTAAACCCATAATACAAACAGCGCATTACTTTGTTAGTTGTTAGTATCTTTAAATTCTTTATTAAACTGATGCAAAACAGGACATTTTGAATTTTTGAGAGCTATAGTTAACGGCGTTTTATTCCGATGTCATTGCCACAAAAAAGGTCATTTTGGCGTACCGTTTCTACCTTATAAAAGACGGGACAGAGAAAGAGAGAGAGAGAGAGAGAGAGAGAGAGAGAGAGAAAACGGACTGTCACGCCTAAGGTGTCTCGTCACCTTATTCTATATAATCAGTGATCATGCAGAACCAACATAACATTTTTAGATATTAGATTACAACTTTCATTTTTCAGTAGCAATGAATTCCAATAACTTTTATGCAACCCGGTTTCTGTCGTCCTTCGTGGTGTAGTGGTCACCAGGCCTAGTCTCTAGTTCCCGAGGTCGCGAGTTCAAACCCAGCGGTGAGCAATAGATTTTTTTCGGGCGTAAAACTCCTTAGCATGGCTTTCGGAAGGGAAGTAAAGCCGGTGGTCCCGTGTCGTAGATTTACGGCGTAAAACAACCTCAATCCTGTTAAAGAGGCCTCTGAGCAAAATTACCGGTCTTTCACGCTCAATATAGAATGGGACGCTAAGGATCATAACTGTTAAAATGCGTCCATAAATAGAACTCAATTTAATTTTAACCTCTGTTTGTGAAATGAAATATGTAACTAATATTGGAGGAAATTGTGTTGATTTGTGATTACTGGTATCAATGGATAAACTTCTTATATGGTCAAGAGCTTTAAGAAGCTGTTAACACTAAGGAGTTAATACATTATTAACAATGGCTTCAACTTGGTTCGTTTACGACTAAATATGACACCATAGAGCTTTTTAGTGACATTTGTTGTGGAATTGTAGCTATGATAGTGGCATCGGTATGTTATGTAGAAGTTCCCTCAGCTGCAGCCAATCTAGCCACTTAATTTCCAGAAATTTCACAAATTGCGCTTTTACTGTTTACCCATTCTATCTTGGTAAAAATTAAATCTCGTAAGTTTAACATGTGTGGTTCTCACTACATAGAGCAGATTTTAATGAAGTGTCTTATTACTGTAAATTGCCAGGTTAACCCACGTCGATAATATTGTATCCTACATTATTATAATTAGTGTAAAAGCTTTCTGGGATCTTCAATATTAAGAATGTGATTAATGTTAGCTCGTTTATAAAGCGTGTTTATGCTGGCAATGTTTTACAGTTTTAAATGCATATTTAATAGAAACAACGTAAGCAGAATTTCTTAGGATGTGTGAAGCAAACACCCTTTTTTGTCTTTTTATGGTGAAGAACTCATTGATTTTAGAAGTTGTTGCAACAGCAGCAGTAACCAGCTTATGTTTGTTTGATTTCTCATGCTGAATAATATCCGAGTTCCCATCATGTGACATCAAAAATTATAATTGCAAATTTTAAGTTGTAAAAGATAGTTCATGCAAATAACAACACAGCAGATCAACTGCCAACACTAGATTACTAGATTCAATTTTTTTTATATAAGTAGGTAAATAAAAAACTTAGCTTATATAAAAAAAATCTAACCGGATCCTAAGCTCTCGTGAATCAGAAATCTTAGCTTAGGAAGGCATATAATATAAAAAAACTGCTATTATATACAAAACTAAAAAAAATGGGATCACCTACATACATAATTAGCGTAAATACGGGACCTATTCGTGTCCCAACAAAAATTCTGGAGACGCGGGACACACAAATAAGAAAAGGGAACTGTCCCATTTTTTTACGGGACGAATGGCAGTAATTTGCCGCTAAAGCTTGTAAGGTAATTATCGCGTTTGCAGGGAATTTGTGAAAGTCGATTTTTTTTAGTTACATTAACCCTAAAGTGGTAACATCAGTCTCTCAGACAATGACGCTCTATTACTTTCTCTACTACGTATAGTAAGTAGGGGAAGTATTGTATCCCACCCAAAAATTCGATACCGAGATTTCACCGGAAATACATGTTTTGAGACCCCCTGAATCCAAAAAAAAGCATTTTTGGAAACATGTCCGTGTGTGTGTCTGTGTGTCTCTCTGTGAACAGCATAACTCAGAAACGAACAGTCGGATAAACGCCATACTTGGTATTTAGGTTCAGTATCTTCCAGAGATGCGACACGAAGGTTTTCAAGAAAATCCCCCCATCCCAGGATACCCTTTACATGGAAGATTTTTCGAAAATTTTAATTTTCTCAAAAACGGCTCTAACGATTTTAATTAAAATATCATATGTTTAAGATATTTTCATGGCAAATAAAATGAATTTGTTGAATTTTCTGGGAATGTCTCCAGAAGTATTCTTCATTCTGAATGGATTTTGCATAACTGGTTAACCATAAGAGATAGACAAAATTTTACTACACAAAAAATGTAGATCGCGTTAAAATACACAATTTATGTCATATACATTTTTGTTGTTGAGTGAACCATTTTCGAAACATTGCTTGTTATTCCTTTAAATTTTCCAATACTTATACTTTTTCTCAAATGGGAATTCGGTATTCATTTTTTTGTCGTGGTAATGCAAAGAAAATGGAAGAATCCACATAGCAATCAGCTCTTAAAATATTTGACTATAGCTTAAAGCCTACCAATTCCCCTTGCATCTACAAGAAAATTAGCAATAAGATTAACATCTCGATTAACATGAAGCATATGGAGAATACCCATTTGTAAAAATAGTTTGGACAAGAGTAGAGAAAGGCATGTGAGTGTAGCACATCAAAATTTTTTTTGTGATATTGCCTATGCTGATTATGTCGCAACCTTGTACGCCGAGCTGTGTCACATGAACGTTTGTGTTTGATGTGAAAACATGGCTTTGCAATTGTTGCTACCCATTGTTACAAATTTATCAGGAAGGCTTCGTAGACTGGTGTTACTGTTAACGTAAGTATATTTTGCGTACCTCTGATCTCTTATTTTACAAAAAAAAGTCGTTGTTTTCTGGTATATTACAAGTAATAGTTCACTCTGTTAGTAAACAATTACTTTTAAGTGGCATATCAATGTTTTTATTTCAGTTTGAATGAAAATGTCGAAAGAGGACCTGAATGTTTCGCGAAAGAGAATCTGTATCACGCCGAAGTCAGCTGATTGTTCACACAAGTTTCATACTTTTCTAATAAGTGTTTTTTGTTACTTAATTGTAATTTGTTTAAAAACTATTTTATTATATTAAAACATGAAACATATAATTATATATAAAAGAATCCCAGGTAAACCTGGGCGACCTGTTCTCGATTGCTGGATTGCTGGAAGTAAATTCAATACTGTAGTGAAAATGTGCAGATAAAATCAAATAAAAATTACAAGGTCTGAGAGACCGATGTTACCTATAACGTGACAAAATTAATGTTACCACTTGAGGGTTAATCCCTGCCTTTAACTACATTGGTCTTATCGGCGGCCTTTCCTTTGAAACTTATTGCCCGTTGGCAATGGTTTAACTCATATTTCTTGTCTTTGGGTTTCTTGCACTTTTTGGCTTTTTAGATCACACGTGTCCCTTTGTTTCGTGAAATTTCACATTATTCTTAGTTCTGTAAAGGTGTTATTAAAATATTTATAAAAATAAGGAGCTTCTCTGATCATATACATATAAAT
The DNA here is from genome assembly GCA_030765065.1 of Deroplatys truncata. NCBI lineage: Eukaryota > Metazoa > Arthropoda > Insecta > Mantodea > Mantidae > Deroplatys > Deroplatys truncata. The sequence continues at coordinate 60,731,205 of CM060976.1, read as the reverse complement.
AAGTAGGTAATTCTTATTTCATTCATATTGTTTCCAACTCTATATGATATCCTACAAGTGTCAGAGGCAGAACTTTGCTCCCCGCAAGAGCCGTTTGGTAATGAATATTACCAGGCCATTTACAATATAGTGACCATGTCATTAAAAACGACGCGCTTTAATTGGCATCTAAACACTGTAGCAACTAATAAACGGTATTAATTTGCATTTTCAATATAAAAAAAATCAGCTTTCATGGTTGTGAAATCAAGTTAAGACGCAGGTGAAATGATGCATATCAACCCCGAATGCAAGTTATAGCCATATTACTTGTGGGAAGACCAATGGAGAAGCAGAATAATCCTCTTGATTTGGAGGAAATCATCAATAAGTTTGATGACGTCCATGGCAACCGGCGCATAGCTCTTCCTGCCTTAGATTTGTGTTTGCAAACTTATTACAGGGAAAGCGCGCGCGCGAATCGTTGCAGGTTTTTGTTTGCAAATATTTGATTTTTTAATCCGATCCTGTCTTTTCTATCATGCATCTTTTCCGTATCCCCATCTACGGAATTCTGGCGATTGGTACGGATACACTGAAAGAAAAGGGGTTTTTAAGTAAGCTGTACCACGATACCAGGCCTTGAATTGTGCATTTAGGCACGACTTTCAGCTTTCAACACTACAGCTTTCTGTAGTGACGATTAATATCAGTTATGTTTAACATGCATACCATGCATAATGTGTGCTTTGTCTTTCAATTAAAACAAATTCCTGACGCATATACATACTTTACATTGCTCTATGGACCTACGGCACCCAAGTCTTTCTTAATGCAATAATACGATACGCAATAATCAGCTCTGACGAAGAAAGGATCAGGGAATTTATAAAATGGTTTGAATTTCCATCACTACAAGACAGACTGATTTACACGTCCTAAATCACGGGTTTCGTAATTGGCCGCATGACAACACGTGATATTTGTTGCATTATCTTTCCTGCAAATAAACAAGCACAAGTTCCAAACGACTTCTGCTTACCGATTTCTGATGCAGTCAGAATAGTTTGCTGTACTGTGGCAGTCAGTTTTGCCAAGGACGAGAGTGTGGGCGAGAGGCAGTGTCGTTTAATAAAAACGTTATTCTAATTGCACCGCCATTTGCAAATGTTTCCTCAAGGTGGCGCTTGGGGGTGCTGATTTTATAATTAAAGAGTGTTGTTTAAGCTTCCGTTGTGCGATAATTGTAATCTTGTGATTAATGACTGTTGGAAGTTACGCATTGTTATATTGACACTGGAAATCTGAGAAGGTAAGATTAAGGCTGTTGTTGCCCTTCCGCATAATACTGGATTATCGGCTTTTTGGTTGACGAATATTGTGTTTAATGTGTTTGAGCTGTCCGCAAGACAAATATTTGTTATCGTTAACAGCACACTTCGAAGGTTTAAGAACAGTAGTATGCATATCGCTCCTTTTATAAATATACAACTTGAAGGAGGTTATTGCTGACTTTCAATTCAACACGAACGTTTCTAATAATAGACGGCTAGGTTAGGTTGGTTAAGTCTCGAATGGAGAGTTAACTTATGGTATTGATTTTTATGTTAGGGAATTTGGGTGGGGGCATAGTTTTATTTTATCTTTTTACGAGAACTTTATAGAAAAACGAATCGTTAGTGTCATTGTGGCGCAAACTCTTCTCTGATGCAAGTCAAAAAGTGCAGTGCCATGGATTGTGCATTGACATGTTGTTTATTATATACATTTTTAATATAAGTTATCAGCCTCAGTGTGTAATGTTAAAGAAAACACATACTTGTTTAGCATTTTATATGTTAGTATCGTATTCAAGAATGGTGTACTTGTGACATTTTTTAGGTTATGTTGTCAGTAGTAGCCAGTCCACCAGCTTATGTAGGTGTGTTCGTATTGTTGTGAAATATTCCAAATCGAGGAAATTTCCGAACCGAATTATCTATTTTGTATGACACTTCTGGCACAAAGTTCCATGGTTTCAAGTAAACAGAATGCTTAACTTGGGAAAATATTGCAGTCACACTGCTGAAATAGAACGGTGCTCGCAAAAACGGACTAACCATCATTTATCAGAACAGGGAAAAGCTAACATTTGTAAGTGTTAATGAAACATTCCCCATAGATTGTAACATACATAGGAATAAAGTATCCCTATATAGTCATCTGCATGGCTTCCAGTCTAAAGTGTCAAGTGAGCCTAATTTTTCTTTAACAAAGCAGGATTGCACGTTTTCAATAAACTGGCATAAAGTTAAAAGTTTTGTATCTCATCACACAGATTTCCTTAAGGTTAGTGAAACTTGGAGTTTCTGCTGTAGATTGGAGAATGTAATTTTTTTAAAAATTGATGGTTAGCCTGTCTTTTGTGAGCACCCATTCAATTTAGCTCAGCATATTCTACTTACTTGTCTTTTAACCAGAATGCATTAAGAGTAGAATACTTTGTCCTCTTTATTTTCAGATATGTAAATTTTGTGGATAATTCTTACTCAGTAAGAAAAAAAGCGCTACCTACATGAAGTTTTTCAAGTGCTGGGCCGTATAATTTAATATATATGTAAAAATTTAAAAATTCTGATTCTACTGCAATGTAGGTACATTTATCTTACAAATAATTATAATGGATTTCTACTCTTGCTGATCTATAACTACATCCTTTCCATAGCACAACAGAATGATTTAAAACCCAAAACACTCCATAACAAGGTCGCAAAAATTCAGAACACACACACCACAAAATAATAAAAAAATAAGTCAGGAAGAACACTACCCTCTGCACAAAAGAACCACAATGACAATTTTAAAATTCACTTACCATCCTAGTCTTAAACTACACCTTCAGCAAAATGTTCAAGAAATACAACTTTAGCATCACAGAACAGGTATCCATACAGAATTTGCTTGCATTTACTTAATCAACTGTGAAAACTTTAACCTGGTATTATGTAGGTAAAACAAGAAGAAACGAACATTTCAGTTGCATTACCAACAAGCAATTGGAAAAATTGGACTGCCCAACCATGACAACCCAAAAGTGATTTTATTGAAAAGTATGTCTGCTGAATTAAAAGTTTGGGAAAATATTCACGCCATAAAAAGAAACGAACACATTTTGAAATCCTGCTCTTAAACAACTTCAGCAGTTTCATCATAAGGAAATCAGATGATCCACCTCTACAACCAACACCAGCAATTGCCGTTGGACCAAGGCTGAAGATGGAAGCAAATGCTTCCAAAATATGTTAAAAACAAAATTTTAAGTGAAGTTAGTGTCACTAACTGACTCAACAATCTTTCAAGTTGCTGTTTCACTTCCGTGTTCCCAACTTCTAACTTCCAAATTAAATCACATTTTTAACACTGATATACTGAATATGCTTTAGTCACATCATAATAGGCTTTTAATGTGCTCTTTGCATACATACCTTTAGTTATGAATGAATGTAATAATGAACACACAGCAATAACACATTCAAATAGAAAGCACTGTAATATCACACAATGTGTTAACAATGGTCCTTTTTAGACATACTGTTATTGATTCATGAGAATGGCTTTGTTGTGGACTGCAAGTGTGCAGTGGACTAGGGAGTTTCTTGCCTACGATGCAAATAGTGTAACACCAGCAGTTCAAAAGTATTGTCAACAAGTACAGTTTCACATGTATATGATCATAATTATATTGTTTTATGTCTATGCAGGTTTTACAGGTTTACTTATTGAAAATATGATCATAATTGTTTTGTTGATGCAGTAATTTGATGTATTACTGATGCTACTTCGCGTAATGTTTATTGTTCTGGGAAGGAAAGCATAAGTACCTTTGAAACAAGGTATAAAACAATAGAGTGAGAGGAAAGAACAATATAGTGTTGGCTCAAGTTCACGTCAAACCATAAGGCCATAGCGAAACTTCTGAGTCAAACACAGTTCAAGGTTTTCAGCACAAATGACAGAGTTCGAGAAATATGTTTTTTATTTACACTAGACATCTGTGTAGTTCAACATGAAGTTCATGTTCTCAACAGATCTCATACTTTTTATTTTGTGTTGTCTGATGAAAGTATATGGTTTTCAGCCACTGGTGGAGTCGCAAGGTTTTCATTGCCTCGCATCATTGTGTGGCCTGCACCCAGTCACGTGCATTTTAATCAGAAGTTGGGCCTGAAACAGCAAAACATATCGAGTGAATAAATAAATAATAATGGGGGAAAAAAAGTATATATATATATTTGAAAATTCAAACCAATCCTAAAGAATATCTTGGAAATGATTAATGAAAAATAAAAAATAAAGATATAAATTTTGTGTTTTAAAAGATCTTTTGTGAAGTAACTTCTTACTTTCTCTACTACGTATAGTAAGTAGGGGAAGTATTGCATTCCACCCAAAAATTCGATACCAAGATTTCACAGAAATACATGTTTTGAGACCCCCTGAATCCAAAAAAAGCATTTTTGGAAACATGTCCGTGTGTGTGTTTGTGAACAGCATAACACAGAAATGAACAGTCGGATAAACACCGAACTTGGTATTTAGGTTCAGTATCTTCCAGAGATGCGACACAAAGGTTTTTGAGAAAATCCTCCCACCCCAGACTACCCTTTACATGGAAGATTTTTCGAAAATTTTAATTTTCTCAAAAATGGCTCTAACGATTTTGATTAAAATATCATATGTTTAAAATATTTTCATGACAAATAAAATGTATATCCTGAATTTTCTGGGAATGTCTCCAAAGGTATTCTTCATTGTGAACGACTTTTACATAACTGGTAAACCATAAGAGATAGATATTGCTTATTCCCTTAAATTTTTCAATACTTATCTTCTCAACTGGGAATTCGTTATTCATTTTTTGTCTTGGATATGCAAAGAGTATTAATGGTGCTGCACATAGCAACCAGCTATTAAGAGATATGTCTATGCTTAAAGGCTAGTGTATTTCTATATTGCTCTTGCAAATACAAAACAAGGGGAACATAGTAGGCCTTAAGGGATAGTCAAATAGTTTTAGAACTGGTTGCTATGTGTAAAATATAATTCTCTTTGCATGTCAAAAGATCGTTTCTGCAAATGTTTATCTCGAGTAATATAAAATAGATGGAGAATAAGAGTTTGTAAAAATAGTTTGTACAAGAGTAGAGAAAGTCATGTGAATGTAACACATCAGATTTTTGTGTATGGTTTACCCATTATATACAAAAAATGCAAAATTTATTCCAAATGAAGGGGATTCCACAAGCTGTTTGCAGAAAATTGAAGATAAACATTTTATGTGTAATGCAAATATCTTAAACATATATTATTTTGATTAAAATCATTAGAACATTTTGTGAAAATAAAAAAATAATGAAATATTTTCCATGTAAGAGGGGGAAGGTATTTTCTTGAAAAGCTTAGTGTCGCATCCTTGGAGGTTGCTGAACTTAAGCTTCAAGTTTGGTATTTATCCACCACTTCATTTTGAGCCATTCTCTAACCCCCCCTCCCCACACATACACATATGCATGCGTGCACATGGACCATTGTCTAGAAATGCCAATTTGGAGTCAGTATATCTGAAATCTCTGGACAAATCTTTGTATCAAATTTTTAAGTGGAATGCATTAATTCCTCTACTTACTATAGGTAAGCACTATTTAATAGAGAAAGTAATAAGCAGAAGATTTATTCCATGAAAATTTGCTTGCCTTATATTGGTGGACTGGCTAATTTTACAAGATTAAAGTGAGGAAAGGTGCTCCAAGTAGTTAATATCATGCCTGTCAGCAAACGGTTAATTACTATTGCCCCCAATTAAAAGGACAGGACTATTTAACTAAAATGATAGTGATAGGAGATAATACAATATACTCTTAGATTTCAGTGTTAAGGGCAATTACAACCCGACTCTATTACTACAACAGTCAAGTCAACCAGCTAATTGGTGATTCTTTTAAAAAATCCCTATATCATCTTGGACTGCTTTACCATGTTCTGATTCAGAATAATGCCAAAATGTCTTATTTATGAAAGGAAGCATTTCTGGAAGGTGATATTTAATAATTACAAACATTGCTTTGGCCCTATATTGCATGCTGAGACTATCAGAGAGGAATCTACGTATATATCGTAACTTTTGGAAACTTGATTGATGTGTTTTTGTATAACACTCATGTGCTGTGATAGCAAATTTATCGTGTCTTAAAGGTTTTCAAAGTTTGAGTGAATATTTGAAACTTATAGCACAATATACATCACCAAAAAGAGGTAGACAATGAGCAGTCTATACTTAGGTAATGGGTCATGGGCCCAACAATTTTTCTGCCTTTATCTGTGCTATGCCACTCAAAAATAGTGCAGGCAGCATGCAGGAAGGCAGTGTGGCCATTTGCATTATGCACGTAAGACCTCCATCTGCCTACCTACAATTTCCTTCTCATTAATAAGAATTCCCACTACCATTGCTACTCATTTTACAGAAGTTGAAAATTTATTTTGAGCATATATATATATATATAATTATTTTCTCAATTTTACTGCCCTGGCGAAGTCCATGTGGTCCATGCGTGAATATGAGGCTGATAATGAGCGAGTTCTACTTCCTGCATTAACATGAAATAATACATTTGTGGGCAGAAATAGTTGATATTGTGCTTAATTCTGTTGTAAATAGTACACAAATAACTTTAGTGTAGCTGGAATAGTTGATGTTAATTTTCGTTAACATTTATTATGTTTATAGACATGTATTCTTTCTTCTTATGATTCATTATATGAAACAAATGACAAGTCATCTTAGCAATGCAGCCAAAAGACAGTGAATCAGAACTAATATTAACAAATCTCCATTTGTTATTCCAAACCCTTTTGAATCATTGAATTCCTTATCTCAGGATAAAGGCAATAAAAAATGAACCAAGATGACAGTAGTAATCACAGCTCTAAAGCTGACCACCTCCAATATAGATACTTCAGTAACATAAGCAGTACAAGCTCTTGTCTTGCAAGCACTCTAAAACGATGCAGTTGGTAATTTTAAGCACATTATTATTGCAAACCAGAAAGCTAAATTTTGTTTACTTACCAGTGGAAGGTTATAGAAAGCTCATTCAGTATTTTGAAACGAAGTTGAGTACCAATTTTACCAAATGAAACAGGATGGTAACTTTTTTGTTGTCATTTGAGGTTTACATCATACATGTGATACACTTACTGTAATGAATGAATTGCAGTCTCTGAATTTTATGACAATACATATGGTATCATTTATCATCCAAATACAAAGAACCCATTGTCAGTATTACTTTCTCTACTACGTATAGTAAGTAGGGGAAGTATTGCATTCCACCCAAAAATTTGATACCGAGATTTCACCGGAAATACATGTTTTGAGACCCACTGAATCCAAAAAAAGCATTTTTGGAAACATGTCCGTGTGTGTGTCTGTGTGTGTGTGTGTCTGTGAACAGCATAACTCAAAAACGAACAGTCGGATAAACACCAAACTTGGTATTTAGGTTCAGTATCTTCCAGAGATGCGACACGAAGGTTTTCAAGAAAATCCCCCCACCCCAGACTACCCTTTACATGGAACATTTTTCGAAAATTTTAATTTTCTCAAAAATGGCTCTAACGATTTTGATGAAAATATCATATGTTTAAGATAATGTCATGAGAAATGAAATGTATATCTCGAATTTTCTGGGAATGTCTCCAAAAGTATTCTTCATTGTGAACGACTTTTGCATAACTGGTAAACCGTAAGAGATAGACAGAATTTTACTACACAAAAAATGTAGATCGCGTTAAAATACACAACTTATGTCATATACATTTCTTTTGTTGAGTGAACCGTTTTCGAGATATTGCTTGTTATTTCCTTAAATATTTCAATACTTATACTTTTTCTCAAATTCGTTATTCATTTTTTTTATGTCCTGGACATGCAAAGAGAATGAAATGCACCACATAGCAACCAGCGTTAAAATATTTGACTATCGCTTATAACCTACCATATTCCCCTTGCATCTACAAGAAAATTACCAATAAGATTGACATCTCGATTAACTTGAAGCATATGGAGAATAGGCGTTTGTAAAAATAGATTGTAAAAGAGTAGAGAAAGTCATGTGAGTGTAACACATCAGATTTTTTTGTCTTGGATATGCAAAGAGTATTAATCTGTGGCAAAGAGAATGGTGCTGCACATAGCAACCAGCTATTAAGAGATATGTATATGATTAAAGGCTACTGTATTTCTATATTGCCCTTGTAAATATATTTTCCCCTTACATCTACAAGAAAATTAGCAATTAGATAGTCTGCAAATGTTTATCTCGATTAACATGAAGCATATGGAGAATAAGCGTTTGTAAAAATAGTTTGTACAAGAGTAGAGAAAGTCATGTGAGTGTAACACATCAGATTTTTTTTTATAGATCTAAAACCCAATCCCAACAATAAGGAAATCTTTATTACACCAGAAATACATGTTTTAATGCACCTTAAATCCAAAAAAAACATTTTTAGAAAAAGGTCCATGTTCGCATGCGCGCGTGCATGTGTGAACAGCATAAGTAAAAAACAATAGATAAATACAATTTTGGTATTTAGGTTCAGTAGCTTCCGAAGATATGACACAAAGATTTTCAAGAAAATCCTCTCACCCCAAACTACCCTTCACATGGAACATTTTTTGAAATTTTTAATTTTCTAAAAACTGGTTCTTAATGATTTTGATTAAAATACCATACATTAAAGATATTTACATGACAAATAAAACCTAAATCTTGAATGTTTTATGAATAGCCTTTTCATTCTGAAGGAATTTTGTATAATCTTGTATAACTGGTAAATGTGAAGCAATAGACGAAAACATACTGCACAAAAAATGTAGATTCTTAAAAACACAGTTTATTTAAAATAATTTTTTTTTGTGGCATAAGTATTTCCAAGATTAATGGTATGAATTGTTCATTACTTGGTCATTGGCCATTCTCTTGAAGTCCTGTCAACATTCAGTTGTTGTTCACAATGACATGGAAAGAGTATGGAATTTTAAGACCAGCATATAGTGTTCAGTTCGTAAACATTTGACTGTTGCTGTTTCCTAATATTTTTAGCAAAATGTATAATGTAGCTATTTCTGCAAAAGCTTATTTGGATTAAAATGTAGTAGATAGAAAAATAAGCTTTAGTAAGAATGGATTTTGCACACCCACTAATAAACGACAGAGGGTAGAGAAAGTCACGTGAATGTATCACATCAGGGATTTGGTGTGGGGGAGTTTCATTGACCACCTGCAAGTCAGCCTAAAAGGCTTATTGTGCAACCCATTGGAAAGGTTGCTTTCATTGTTTCCCAAAATCTGTTCCCTGAACAATTTCAGTATTTTGGTTCCAATGTCAGCATCCTTTCCTAGATTTTTTCTGCTTATAGAAAGAGTAAATCTGTTGCTTGGCAGGAAAGGACAAAGAGGATATGTGAGACAGTTTCCTCATCCTCTTTGCACATTCCACAGATGGGTTCATCTTTGTAGAGTTCTACTTTATAGAAGTTTCCTGAAGGGAGCATATTCAGAAATTAATGCAACTACTTTCCTTATTCCTCTTCTGTCCAATCTCAGGAGAGATGAGGAAAGAGTGTTGCATGGACCTAAGACCAATTTCCTGGGTTGTCTTTGTCCAGGATAGGTTTGCCACCTAAGTTGATGTGTTTTTCTAATCCATGCTTTTATCCAAGGTTTTGGCTGCACAAATACTGATTCCAAACACAGGTTCAGGGACAACAAAGGGTAGCTCAGTGCCGCTTTTAGCCAGCTGATCAGCTTTTTCATTTCTATAGATGCTCTGATGCCCTGGCATCCACTGCATTTTGAGCCTGTTGCAGGATGCAAGGGCAGCCAGAACATTTAGCCAGCACTTTGTCTATGAGGATGAGAGTTCATTTACCACGGTAACCTTTCTCGAGTCCTCTTAGAGCACAGCTCTGGATAGCAAATACTTCTACCTGAAAAACTATGCAGTATTTTCCAAGGCTTATACTCATATTTATCCTTGCAGATAGGCCATATATGCCTGCGCCTGATTGGGTTCCTGTACGGATCCATCTGTGAAACACATAAGTTGGTCATATTTTTTATCAGGCATAGCTCCTTCCATTCAGTCTTCTGGAGACCCGAGAATTACTGTAAATGGAGGGAAGAGCAATATTGAGTATTCATTAGTCAGACCACACATTCAATATCGAGATATCCAGAAACTTAGAATAGAGGTGTGTCCAGTAATTGAGCAATTACCTCTCCAGTTGCCTGTTTGCACTGAGTGGTAGGCAGTAAGCGTAGACTCTACTTGTAACTAAATATCCACTAGAGGGAGACCCAGAATTGCCCCGTCTAACTTGCCATCTGAGTAACATTTCCTTTGCTTCTGATTCCATCTTGAGTCATGCGATCATAAATCATACTCAGAAACAAGCAAGTCCCCAGTAAAGTGGATCAGAGGAATGTATGATAGGAAAATTAGACTTATCATTGTTGCACCATCTAATAAACACACAAATTCAACCTGTACTTTTAAAAATAATGGAGCATACCTCATATGTGACACATTTGTATATGCATGTGGAATTGTCAGGAGATTAATAACAAGTATATTGTACTATAATTTCTTCTTACCTATGAAATAGCTATTTTTACTTTCTCTACTACGTAGAGTAAATAGGGGAAGTATTGTATTCCACCCAAAAATTTGATACTGAGATTTCACCGGAAATATATGTTTCGAGATCCCCTGAATCCAAAAAAAGCATTTTTGGAAACATGTCCGTGTGTCTGTCTGTGTGTGAACAGCATAACTCAGAAACGAACAGTCGGATAAACACCAAACTTGGTATTTAGGTTCAGTATCTTCCAGAGATGCGACACGAAGGTTTTCAAGAAAATCCCCCCCACCCCAGAGTACCCTTTACATGGAACATTTTTCGAAAATTTTAATTTTCTCAAAAATGGCTCTAACGATTTTGATTAAAATATCATATGTTTAAGATAAAACAAATAAAATGTTCATGACAAATAAAATGTATATCTTGAATTTTCTGGGAATGTCTCCAAAAGTATTCTTCATTGTGAACAATTTTTGGTAAACTGGTAAACCAAAAGAGATAGACAAAATTTTACTACACAAAAGATGTAGATCGCGTTAAAATACGCAATTTGTGTCATATACGTTTTTGTAGTTGAGTGAACCATTTTCGAGATATTGCTTGTTATTCCCTTAAATGTTTCAATACTTATTTTCTCAAATGGGAATTCGTTATTCATTTTTTTTGTCTTGAATATGCAAAGAGTATTAGTCTGTGGAAAAGGGAATAGTGCTGCACCTAGCAACCAGCTATTAAGAGATATGTATGTGCTTAAAGGCTACTGTATTTCGATACTGCCCTTGTAAATATATATTCCCCTTGTATCTATAAGAAAATTAGCAATAAGATAGAGTCTGCAAATGTTTATCTCGATTAACATGAAGTAGATGGAGAATAAGCATTTGTAAAAATAGTTTGTACAAGAGTAGAGAAAGTCATGCGAGTGTAACACATCAGATTTTGCTTGTTACAGAAAGTAAGCTAGCACCTAGAATCCTAGGACACAAGATTTATCTTGCTGATTGTCAAAGCAACAAAAGGAAAGGAGGCTCAGCCATAATTGTTAAATCAGAGATACTTCATAGCCATAGTAGAGTCTCAGTATCAAGTCTCCTGTATTCTCTTAAATATGGGAAATACCAAACTACAAGTAGGTTCTCTTGACTCAACTCCAGCAAATAAAATGACCATTAAGATTTCTGAGGAATTCTAGTTTTAATGAGATCTTATTTTTTCCTTGTGATGACTTTAACAGTAAACATACCAAGTGAGGTTCAATACTACAAATCCAAGAAGGAAACTGCTTCATGAAGGAATTTATCAATTCAAATTAGAAATTTTGCATCCACCTGAACCAACTTTTTATCCTAATGATGGAAGCACTTCTGAGGTTCTGGATTTCTCTGTCAGAAAAACTGTTGCAAATGCATGTCATGAACTAACTTCTAATCACTATTCAGCGACAGTTAACCTTTTGGTGTATATAAATCTGAATAACCACGTTCCTACTTTAATTCAATATCCGTTTAACTGGAACTTGTATATATATCAACACTGGAAGAAATAGTCAACACAAAAGTTCTGCTATAAATGCCTAGGGATATAGAAGCTAATGTGTTTCTACCATAATTAGAAACATAGAAGGACACAGGATAAACCATTCCAGTCCAGCCCTTATATTGAGTACCTTCAACAAACCGAAAAGGAATGTAGTAAGTTATGGGAGCGAACCAGGTATCCTCCTTAAAGAAGTAAAATAATATTTCAAGAAAATTGGACTGAATGCTGAGGAAGCAATATTAGGATTCTTGAGATACAGAATTAAAGCTCCTCATCACTCAGGATGAATCCTTGTGGCAGATAACTAAAAACGTGCTTAAATACAAAAGCGATGTACCACCTTTGAAAGCTAAAAATTAATGGTTTTCCACCCCAGAAGCAAAACTAGACCTCTTTTATACTCAGTTACATGAACAGTTTCAACCCAAACCTATCACCGATTCACAGTTCATTGATTTCATCAACAGAAGCGCATCTCAATCACAGCAATTGTTGAGCTTCCCTGAACTATTCACTTTTGCCCAGGTTAAAATTGCAATCAATGGATCTCCAAAGAAAGCTCTTGGTATTGATCTAATACTTCAGTCTTTTTTGTAAACCTTTTGAGAAAAGCTTTGGACTTCTTAACACAAGTATAACCGAGCGGGATGGCTCAGGTGGTTATCTCTTGTGGCCTGCTTTCTGGAGGTTGTGGGTTCGATTCTTGCGACGGACTTTCCTGACCCATGGGTTTTTTCAGGGGTTTCCCTGGGTCACCAGGCTGGGAAGGATCCTTACTTCCCCCCAATTTCCTGTACCTCTATTTTTATCTCCATTCTCATTTCACTTCACCCTTCATCTTGGTCTCCTTCAGTGTTGGTGGGAGGTCTTGGCATGTGCATGGCAGGGGACTGTGAGCGGTCTCCGGGTCCTGGACCTCCCAGGGGATGTATAAGCATAAGGGGAGAGGGCAGTCAGCTGCACCAGCCAGCACCTGGGGAGTTCAAATCTGTATATGGTAGGGACCCTGCCCTCTGCCTATCGTGCCTCCTGGTCTGGCTGCCCTCTATCTCCTCTCACCTCACCTCATCCCTCCTTTCTGGGGGTATCCCTTCAGGGGCATATGCACAAAAGATCTGTGTAGGTTAGGTGCTAAGTTCCCCCTCTGTATCTAGTCCTATCACAAATATATAATGCAATTCTTCATTTGACTTTCCACAAAAATGGTATTGTGCAACTGTTATTAACCTAAACCCTATAAGGATAAGAGTGACCTTAAAAGTTATCAGCTAATAAGTCTACTCCCTCTTCCTTCAAAACCTTTTTTTATTGTTTTCTCATCTAGTTGCAAAGCTAACCAATGTTGCCCTTTACACAGTATGGATTTAAACCATTGCACTCTTGTACACTACAGCTTCATAGAATCTTCTGGATTCATATGCGGAAGAAGTTGGTGTATATCTTAACAACCATAATTTTCCTGTTTAATATCAAATTGTTGAATCCAGAGCTCTCATTATTTTCTCTAACATACAACTTAGCATATTAGGACCTCTTTATCTGTCTACACATTTTATATCCTCCACGAATCTCAATTAACCTTTGCACATACTGCAGGCAACTTTGCAATTTTCAATAGAGGCAATAATAGTGGATTAATAACTGAAAAGCTAATACGAGGGGCATTATTTATATTTTGAGCCTAATAATTAAAACAAAGTAATTTCTGATTGAAAACTGCTTTATTGTTTTTCAAAATATTCTCCTTTATGATCAATACACTTTTTCATCCGTTTGAACCATTTGTCAAAGCATTTATTCCAGTCTTCTTGAGTCACCTCCAAAACATGGTTTTTGAAGGCATCAACGGCTTCTTCTGCCAACGAAAATTGTTGTTCACGCAATTTATTCTTGACGTTCGGGAATAAAAAGAAGTCATTGGGTGCCAAATCAGGACTGTATGGTGGATGACCTATCAATTCGATTTCTTGAGCCTTCAAATACTCTGTTGTTAGATGAGATGTGTGTGCGCTCGCATTGTCTTGATGAAGAATGATCCTACGGTTCTTGTTGGTTTTCCTTACTTCACCAAAGACTTCCAGCAAACAAATTGTTGTGTACCATTCGGCATTGACCGTTTTACGTTTCTCTAAAGTCACTGTTGTCACATGGCCAGTTTTGCTGAAAAAGCAGGCGACCATTTGCTTTGAAGTGCTTCGAGTGCGAACAACTTTTGTTGGATTTGCTTCATCTTGAAACACCCATATAGTCGACTGCTGTTTATGTTCTGGCTCATACGCATATTTCCATGATTCGTCACCTGTTAAAATCTTGTATACGTCTTTTGAGGCACCGCCATTGTATTTCTTGAGCATTTTTGTACACCAATTGACACGAGCATCTTTTTGAGATTGCGTCAAATTATGTGGGATCCGAGAGCAAACCTTTTTCACGTCTAAATAATCATGCAATATTTTATATATGCTGGTGGAACTAATGCCTAGGGTGCCTCAATCTGACAATATGCCGCATGACGATCTTTCATTATTAGTTTTTGCACAGCATTAATGTTTTCTGGCACAACAACTGAATTTGGACGACCTTCACGAACTTCATCATTGAGCAAATGGTGGCCATGATTAAATTCGTTATACCAGCGTTTCATAGTGGCAAAGGATGGAGCTTTGTCGCCAAATTGGAAGTTAGTTGATTGATGCACTCTTGTCTTGATACTCCACGTCGAAAGTCGTAATAAATCATTGCATGAACATTTTCATGAGTTAATTCCATGTTTTTGTTGACACATAATTTTCAAGTTAGTGTAAACAAAACAAATGATGCTCTATTGACAAAATGTTTGAAGTAGATTATGGTCAAAAATGTCAAACTTTCCATTGGAAACATCAGATGGCACCTACAAAATTCAGGGTTGCCAAGGCTCAAAATATAAATAGTGCCCCTCGTATCCCTTTGCTATAACATCAGATGGTGCTGTCAATGGAGGGTATAATGAACTTAAGAAATCACATGTTGTGTACTTCAGATACAAAACCCAACATATCCTATCATAACTATTGGGGGAATCTCTGTGCTCACATCTCAGTCACTTTGCTACCTCTGGCACATTTTGGATTGCAGATTGGATACAGTAATATTATCTATCAGTTATTTAAAAAAAAAATTCTGATGTGTTGTATTTGCATGACTTTCTCTACTCACTCTTCTACAAACTATCCTTCTATACACTTCTGTTAATACACAACTTTTAATAGTTGTCCTCTGGTCTAGAGGTACTATGCTAGCTTCTAATTCCCGAGGTTGCGGGTTCAAACCCAATTTTGGCTGTAAAATTCCTTAGCATGGTTTCCTTTGGAAGGGAAAAGCCGGTGGTCCCTTGTCGTAGATTTACGGCACGTAAAAGAACCTCAAGTCTAATAAAGACGCCTCTGAGCAAACTTTTCGGTCTTTCATGCCCAATGTAGATTGGGATGCTAAGAACCATAGCAGTTAAAGAGAGTCCATAAATAAAACTCAATTTAATTTTTATAACTTTCAATGCACATTTCTTTGTAGGTGTAAGAATGATACAAGGCTAATGTGATAGATTTTACAAAAGCAGATCGCTATGTGATGGCTTTGAAATTCGGTACACTTTGCATGACCATGAGTATGTCTTTGAAAATTCAAACCAAAAATAAAGAATATCTTGGAAATGTTTAATGCCACAAAAATTTTTATGTGATATAAATTGTGTGCTTTAATGAGATCTACATTTTTTGTGCAGTAAGGTTTTGCCTATCTTACACAATTTATCAATTATGTAAAAGTCATTCAGAATGAAGTGGATGTCACAGGCTAATTACAGAAAATTCAAGATATGCATTTTATTTGTCACATGTTTATTTTCATCAAAATTGTTAAGAGACATTTTTGAGAAAATAATAACAATTTTTTTATAAGTTTTCCCAGTGACCTGGAAAGTCAGAGAAATCGGAGAATTGCAAAATGGTCAGGGAAATTTGTTCAAAGTTATACATGTCTGGTAATTCATGCTGATGAAAAACTGTTAAATTTTTGGGTGAAATACAAATACTTCTCTACTACTATAGGAAGCAGCAGAGAAAGTATAGAAGGTAAATAACAGCAATTTAAGGCTTTGATAAGATATCTACAGAGTGAGCCAAAAGTCTCCGAACCGGCTGCAAGGTATTTTTCTTGTCTGCATCCTCAGCGTTTGTTGCTGTCTGCTGCTATCATAGAATGGCACGGATGAAACCATACAACATTATTAAAACTACTTTTAATGCTTTACTTACCAACTTTATGAAAGAAGATGCTGAAACTGGCCACCATCGTTGTCCATACATTTTGGCACCTCTTTAGGAAACTATCCATCACTCGCCGTAGTTCACGCTGAGAAATTTCTTGGCAGATATTTTGTTTTAATTCTTCCAGGGTGTGTAGGTTTGTCTTGTACACTTTATGTTTTAAGTTATCCCGGAAGGGTATTTTATGAACAATATTACCGGCTGCACAGTGTTTTTCCACTGGGCGTGTGGAAATATGATAAAAACATGATAATGCACTGCTGCTATAAACACAGTCACACGTTGTGGTTTTGCTGTTTAGCTTTGAGTGAATGGTGATGTGATGTGGTTCAGTTATTACGAGTTATTTATTATTTTGTCCTGTACTTAGTGACAAAGTATATTTTTTCTACTGCACAGCGTGTATTTATTTATGATTCGTATGTGTTAACTTAGTCAGCTTGCAGAAAGATTTCCAAGTGTAAAAGTTCCAGGCCGTACAACAATCCATGAACTTTACAGTAAATTTCAGACCACAGGAAGTGTTCAGGCTAAGAAATCTAAAAGAACGGCGTTTGGTTCTTACTGAAGAAACATTAGACGACATCGGTAATCGTTTGGAAAATCCCCCCCCCCCCCCAAAATTTCATGATGGATAGTTTCTTAAAGAGGTGCCAAAAATGTATGGACGGCAGCGGCGGCCAGTTTCAGCATCTCCTTTCATAAAGCTGCTAAGTAAAACCTTTAAAAGTAGTTTTAAAAAATGTTGTATGGTTTCATCCGCGCCTTTCTATGATAGCAGCAGGCGGAAATGAGTGCCGAGGACGTGGACAGGAAAAACGCCATACAGGAGGTTCAGAGTCTTTTGGCTCTCTCTGTAGAGATTATTATTAAAGGTGTTTCACAAAAGACAATTGTTCTTTCACACTAGCCATATGTAGGCAGTAAGTTGAATCAGATTTGAAAAATTCAATGTCACCAGGGCTGTAACCATGGATCTTTGAGTTTCTGTGCCAGTACTCTTACCATAGCAAAATACATGTATGTGCAAAATACATTCAAGTATTCTGGTAAACCTTCAAGAGATCTTAAATATTTGAGATATCATACCTCAAGGGCAACTCGCAATACTACAACTACACTTCATTTTTGGGTTTTGTAGTCAACCTGTATTAGGATTAATTTATAGCCGATAATTATTGTTGTTTCACAGTTCTTTGCTGTATATGGGCAGTAAGTTGGGAGGTACAGAACCCTTTGATTATTTTTAATACCCATTAATTTAATATTCATAAAGTTATCAGACTTCTTTAATGAGGCCTTTCAACAGCTGATTAGTTGGTATTATGCTAATAAACTTTCACTAAAGTATTATAAACAAATTTTATAAAATTCAGAACTAATAAATAGGCAAGTAACTAAATTAAATATTAGTTATGATACTTACATCATACGTGTAGCCCTCATTCAAAATTTCTGTGGCTTTCAAATAAATTGAGAACTTAGGTGGGGAAACATACGAGGGGAAACATACGAAATGGTGTTACTGAAGCTTGGCTCAGCATCTTTTGCAATAAATCTAAAGAGTCTTCTTAACCAGAATGCCCAAGATCAACGCACACTACTTTCATTCCTTTATTACGATATAGTATACCTCCTTTAGAAGCTTTTCTGTACACAGTAAGAAAGTGTATGTATTGCAAAGAAGAGCTGTATGAATTTTTTTTTGGTGCAGAGCCTCGACATGTCTGTGGGCCCTTATTTAAAAACCTTAAAATTCTTGCTTACTGGAGACTAAGTATACTCGCTGCTGGGCTATCTTGCAGATAATTGTGATACTATTATGAGAGATATAGCTGTGCTTGACCACAATATCAAGCATGGCTTAGCGCAGTAAATGGTCTATTATCTGTACAAAACGAGAAGGAATCTGAGGTGGAGCTAGATAACGCGGTGAAAGTCACTCAGCCAATGGTGCTAGAGTGAGGTTGCCTAGTTCAAGTGCCGTGTGGTCTCGCTGTAGGTTACAGTTTCTACTTTTCAATTGTGCTGTTAAAGGTTGTTAAGTACTCATCATTTATGTTATAGCTGAGCAGGGCTAAAATTTTCGAATCAGATTGTTCAAAAACCATGTCTCTGCGATGTTTGGTTCTATAATTATGTGTTAAAGCAGATATGTATGAGGGTTGTGAAAGACCATTGTATATCACCATCAGCAGTGTTGTGTTTACATTCGGTCTGTTTGCAAGAGCTTAGAACAGTTGAGTTCCGAGATTAGCGAAGTGAAGACGTATCAACCTCAGTTCTTAATTTGTTGCTTGTAATTTACCTTTTAGACACTGTATTTACGTGTGAAAATGTTCTTTATATAAGCTTAAAGTTTCAAAGTTAGTGTTATAAATGTAGTGGTTTTAATTGTTTAACAATGATGAAAGCATGCCCACTGGACTCTGCGCCAAGTAATCGGGGTGAAGGTGTATGCTGCACTGGCTGTATCTTGCTTCAGGTTTTGCATCTCGTCTCTGTCACACTCACAAACCATCTGCTCCTGCTGGCGCTCCATTGGCTTGCTTCAAATTCCTTCTTGTTTTGTGCGGATTATAAATCTATATAAAAAAGGATATTACTGTTTTATATAAACATATGTTTGTAATAACTTTCCATGTTTAAAACTATTAGACAAATTAAAAGGCACAAAGTCTTTAGAAAATAATTATTTATACTATTCATTTGCTCATTCTTTTATACTATTGGTATATTGTTACATGCTGGGTAGAGAGGCCTAAAGGTTCACAAGAAGAATTAAATTAATTTTTAGTACCCAGCACGTACATTGAGGAGAGGTATACTCAGGCTGCAGAGGACCGAAACATGGTGTGGAGGTTAAGAGGAAGGTGTGGGTTTTTCACTGCACAAAATCTACAACACAAATCTACTTACACATTCCTAGGTTTATTTCCCAACCGTTTGGGGTTCCTACATTACTAAATATGAAAGGTGAGGGGAGATGTCCACCGATCCAAAAGCCGGCTTGCACACGCAATTCGCTTCCCGCGGAATCCTAAACAAGGCAGACGCTATATCCCCATCACTCCTGACTAGCAAAAACTACCAGCCAGGAGTGATGTCATCCCAGATGCAAACAACAATATGTCTGGTAATGACCATGAAAATAACAATATGTCTGGTAATGACAATAAAACCTCCAAATTATCAATATGCCATAATATGAACCAGTATTTTAACATTAATACCTGGATGCCCCCTCCCCCTTGTTAGCTGATGTCATAGTTGTTTTACAGAAGTTGAATTAATTGAAGATGAGTTTTTCTCTGATGTTAATTTTTAAAATCATTAGCAGTTGCAAATAATGAGAATAAGTACTATGCATATTTTGGTATTTTTACTACTGCAAATGAACTTGGAATAACTTAATGAGTTTTTTTAATTGTTAGGCATATGCATTAGGATTTAAAATTGTGGTACAAGAATGTTTGTGTATAATTTGTATAGATATTCATCATTAATTGAAATAATTAAAGTAGAATTTATTAAATCAGTTACATTGAAAACTAAATTGTCAAAGAGGTTGTTTTTGTCACCATCTATTTCCATTCTTGTTGTCTTGTTTCCAATATTTTTTTTCCATACATTACAAGTATGATCTGGTTTTCTAATGGCATCAATCTTTTAATTTGGGAAAGTGCCGCTCACAGCATACCATACATAAAGAATCTTCAGATCAGTCTCTACATACTCAGAGTTTGACCTTGGGTTTATGCTACTGATAAGTTAGGATATTCATACTATAAAATAGGTTAATAAAGCATTTCCTCTTCATAGAAAACCCAAGGCCATGCAACTACTAAATACAAAATGTTCTGAGAATATGTTTGTGAAAAGCAATCCATTAAAACCAATGCCAACTTTGAGTTATAACACTTAAACCTGATTAAGAAGTGCAATATTTGTAATAAGGTACATTTTTATGGACCATCTTAAAGCTTATTTAATACCTGATAAGGCTGCCTGTTATTCTCTTTAGCTTGCATATGAGCAGTTCCATGAGTTATCGCAAAATTTGAAAGTATTCGTATTACAAACAAATGACCAACTCTGATAACAAACACGTGAAGTTAGACATTGAGCATCAGTTTTATTTTAAACAATTCTGGAAACAATAATGATGTTACTTATAATCATTCCTCAGCTACAAGGTTTGAAATCCATTAAATATGTATTATTTCAAACCTCAGATTAATTTGTTATAAATAGAAATACTAAAAATTGACCTGAAAACATCCATATAACTTAACTTTGTGCAGTTAATTAGATTTCACTATTTTGTTTTTAATTTTTACTTTCTCTACTAACCTTTAGTAAGTATGGAAAGTATTGCATTCCATCCAAATTTGGTATAGATATTTCACTTAAAATTTACATTTTGAAGTTCCCAGGGTAAAAGCTCTGTGTGTATCCTAGTGTTTGTGAGTAGTATAACTCAAAAATGAGAAGGCATTAAAGTACCAACACCAAACTTGGTATTGTAAGTTCAGCATCCTCAAAGGGTGTCATAAAAATTTGCAAGAAAATCCATCCATCCCAAACTACCCTTAACATGGAAACATTTTTGTTATGTTTGTTTGTCTCAAAAATTGGTCTAATGTTTTGATTTAAAATACCATTGTTTAAATTATTTGCATGATAAGTAAAACGTATGTATTAAATTTTTGGGAATAGCCTGAGAAGTTCTCTTCATTCTGAGTGACTTTTGTATAACTGCAAGAGAGAGAAAAAAAAGTAGATCTCGTTAAAGCATACTATGTCAAATAAAATTTTTTGTGGAGTTAACTATTTCCTACACACTCAATGTTATCGGTTTGAATTTTCAAATACTTATACTTTTTTCAAGTGGCAAGTCATTATCAGTTTTTTCTTCATGGTGTCTTGCAATGAGCATTGAATTTCAAGGCTATCATTTTTTTTTATTCCACAGATTTAACCCTATTTTACAACTTGTGTATTAGGGTTGTAGTTTTATAATTTAAAAATAATTAAATTGCTATAATTACTTAAAATTTACAATATTTGATGGATGTGGTGAATAAAGTTTACAAAATACCTCTACTAAAAATTTTTATACAATGGTTTTATAAATTATATATTACAATGGTTTAAATGAAGTTTCAAGCATTATCTTCTATACATGAACCAAAGACAATTAAAGTATAAATGTTATATTGTTTCTTTATTTCCACAAGGGCAATCAAGATGCTTTTCCATGATAATATGAAATCGTTGGACATGTTTACCAAATTTGATGGACCAGAGACAAATTCTGTCAGTACAAAATTAGGGAAAAATACTATACGCTTTAGATGACTGTGTATATCAAGGAAAAATGTATTTCTTGTTATTGAGTCATTGTTGCTATTTATACACTGTCAATTCCATGTTTTTATCATCTGCATTTTGTACTCCGACTTTAGTCTTGATATTGAACATTTATTGTAGGCATAATTGTCATTATTGGAAAATGCTTGTTTTGTTGGAGTATCATTCCCAACACTCTAAAATGTCATCTTATCCATAAAGATATGTTTATTATATGCTATGAGTTTTGCTCTAATTCCTGTGGCTAATGGTTGTAAATTATATTTATCTTTGATTGAGCGTAAGGCAGCTTGAGAATCTAATATTGTAAGCATTTTTATTTTGATGTATACACCAACTGATTGCTTGTTGAATGGGAAAGAGTTCTGCTTGAAAACAGTGCATATAGGAGCCAGTTTGTGTGTTGCTGTGAAAATTTCTTTATCTTCTGAGTAGAAAAAGCACATCCAACAATGTCATCTAAATTTGCTCTCTGAACGAGAACCATCCGTGTAGGTGTGAACTTGTCTAAAATTGCACTTTCCTTGACTAACAAAATATCTGTAGTCAAATGGGTGTCTGCTGATAAGAAATGCATTTTCCTCACAGTATTAAAATCTTGTTGAAATATTTGAGAACTAAATGCTATTTTTTTAGGGCCCGGATTTTTAGGTGGAATAAACTTTCATTTTAGTTTTCTTATATGCTTTTTAGGTTTTTCTTAATTAAACTATTTTTTTTATGTTTTGCTTTGTGGATCAATACAGGTATCAGTTTTGCTTTTTGGTACTTAGTTGTAAGATTTATTTTTTTGGCATTGCAGTAGATATATTCTCAAATTTTCTGGCATAAACGATTTCCTATTATCACATACCACATTCTTGTATGAAGTAAAGGTTCTTTCAATTACCATGGCGTCATTGGAGCTTAGAACATAGATGCCAGTGCAGCAGGTTCTAGAGGTAGTTCTCCTGTATACTTTTCTCCCTGCAATACTGAATTGATGATTTTCATATCTTCAAAAGCAGGATTTTGTTGAAGAATCTTCTGCAACTTCGAAGAACATGCAACTCCCACTGGTCCAGGTATTTCTTTACTGGAAACATTGCCAATGATATCTAGAGCATCTTTCAGTGGCAAAGTTGTACTTTACAACCAGAGAGTAGCTTCTGGTATAAAACAAAAATGTGTCTTAATATACACGAGGGCAAGAGTGGGACACTCGAGTGATTTCTTAGCCTTGGCAATGCAGGAAGCTTCTTTTTGATCCAATTCATTGGCAACATTTTTAACGTCTTTTAAGTGTTCGGCATAGTAAATGGCAGCATAAAGCCAAGTACGCTCCTCCTGACCTTCTATCAGCTGCATCCAGGTGTCACCACATCACATGTGCTGCATTTAACTGTAGTAACTTGAACTATCTACAGGCTATAAGTGGTGGAAATAATTTTACAATGAGTTTCAATCCGAAAATAACATTCTTCATTTAGAAAAAGGAAAAACAGCTATTTAGGTTATTTTAGGTGCCAACCCCTCATTTAGGTTTTTTTACGTGTAATGAAATTTGCATATTCTGCTACAGGAAGTGTGAAATGAGTATGTATCTTGAAATGTGTTAATTAAATAGCGAGGAAAAATATAGGTTAAAACCTAAAAATCTGGGCCCTAGCTATAAGTAACAAACTGTTATCTTCAATTAATTCTTTAATTGAATTAAACATCTAATTTGGAACAAAAAGTATTTGCTTTTTTTTCGAAAAAGGTTGATCAACGAACAAAATGCCATTATACTTTTTTTGTTTGTAATACTTCGGTGAAGTACTTAATGGGCAGGAATGTTATTAAGTTCCCTTCCACCCATTATATTTATTATTATTTACTAATTTTTCTCTTTTATATATCTTATTTGTAACTGAACAATTAATACACGAGTTGTGCTGGGCAGTGATGAATAAAGTGTTGTTATTGTTGTTATTGTTATTATTTTGTTATCCTAAAAATAAATATTTGATTGTTTCAGAGTAATCTAGTTAAACAAACTTGACCAGAACAAGCCATCATGTCGGCGGAACAGCAGCAGTTTTTCCTAAAATGGAATGATTTCCAATCAAATATGGTCTCATCATTCAAGCATCTGCGTGATGAAAAGAGCTTTACGGATGTTACCCTGGCCTGTGAAGGACAGACATGCAAAGCCCATAAAATGGTTTTGTCTGCATGTAGTCCATATTTCAAATCTCTGTTGGAGGTGAGTATTTTTCCCTCTAAATCAACCATTTCCATTATTTTATTTTTAGAGAGCTTTTGTTTTATGCATGTGTTTTCCATTTTTGATTACGCATTAGTATTAAAATTGGAAATGTTGCTGCCCAGAATTTCTGAAGGGGGCAGAAAATTTTTAATCTCTTGAACAGGTTTAGGAGTCAGTGAATAGAAATTGAATAGGATTAATATGCAGAGTACATGGCTTAATAGGAGCATTTATGAGGTGTACTCCAGAAGTAAGACACAAAATTTTACTGTCAACTGTACATGTTGGATAGTCACATACGGGTAGTGGGGGATGCAACGTCAGACCTAGCAGCAGATATGCCAGTCAGTCTGTTTCTGTGAGTGGATGAAGGTGAAATAAATGTTTGTTTGAGCAGTGTTTTCTATACTGATAATTATGGAGGTTTTGCAAGAGGAACAGCATGCAATCGTAAAAATTTTTTGCGCAAAAGGTGAAAACTTCACAATGAACTTATCTTGGTGTGTGGGGATAATCTATGCACTATAGCAATATGAATAGGTGGATGGAAAAGTTTAAAAAGGGTAGAGTATCTACCAGTGAGAACGGAGGCCATCTTCTGCCTGCACTGATCAGAACAGGAAATGTGTTGAAAAACTGTTATGGATGACCGCTGTGTGTTTGTTGAGCAAATTTACCTTCAAACAGGCTTGACCAATGGAACAGTGATGAGAATCATTGAAGAGGACTTAAAAGTTGCTAAAGTGAGTGGGCGTTGAGTGCCAAGGATTCTGGACAGTAAAAGAAAGAAAGAAAGAAAAATCAAATGGCTTGCTATGAAGAGGTGTTAACAAGACACCATGCAGATCATTGGACGAGACATGGGTCCTTCTGTTCAATCCTGAAATGAAACAACAGTCAAGCCAGTGGAAACATGCAGACTCACCGCCTCCCAAAAAATTCAAAATTACCACCTCAGCTGAGAAAATTCTGTACTCAGTGTTTTGGGACCAAAAAAGGGGTTATCCTTCCCCATCCTCTTTCAAAGGGTATGACAATCATTACAAAGACATCCTGAAGAACAAACTCTTGTCTACCATTGCAGAAAAGCGACCTGAATGGTGAGAAATTTCATTTTACATCAAGACAATGCACTACCCCACAGGGCATGTGTTGTCACAGAATTTCTCCATGAGCTTGGTATTGCGACACTGAGACTGCCTCCTTATTCTTATCTTGCTCCTTGCGATTTTTAGTTGTTTGACACACTGAAACTTAGACTTCGTGGGAGGCAATTTTCATCGGGCAAGTCTGGGTTCTGCAGTTTACCAATCTTTTTAAACGGTTACCTATGAAAGCTACAAAAAATGTTATCAAAGTTGGTTGAATGCTGGCAACTGTGCTTAGACAAAGGAGACTATGTAGAGAAGTAATGTGTGTATATATATATATATATATATATATATATATATATATATATATATATATATATATATATATATATCAGACATCTATATGCAAATAAATAACTTTAAGAAATTTTTAATGCATTATTTTTGAAGTAAAAATTGTACTGTTGGTAAAAGTGATTGATACAATCACTTGGTCCGCACCAAGTTGGTCAAAGCTTTTGACATTCATAGATCATAAAAATGGCTTGAACCAAGAAAGTTAGTTCATGGACCAGCAAGGAGAAAATGTTACACAATGAAGAAAAGTGCTTTTGTACCTGCATGATCTCCTTAAAGCAGTAATTTAACCACTGTTAATATCAAGTTTAAAACTCAATGCTAGATTCAAAGCTGTTTCATTGTTAGTTGAATAAGAATTTAACTTGCCAGAATATTAACTTTTAACTTTAAAATTACATAAAAATTGAATTCAAATGAGCAAGCTACATCCCCTTTACCCCTTATAATCTTAATTTTGTATAGCCCTGCATGCTCCTAATAATGGATGAAGAATCATCTGACATTCATGCAAAAGAATATGAAACATCAGCAGAATATCTGACTTGCTTAACTTCCCCCAACAGTCTTCCAAATTTGGAAATGCTGCATAGTCTATAAGTGCTCTTTGGCTGTGACAGAATGGTTGAGAAATGTTTTAGATAATTATAGTATGTTACATTTTAAACCTTTTTTACCTTCCCTTTGATCCCATAGTTATTTAATAACATAAAAGCTATATGGTTTCCACATAATGCAGAAATCCTTAACATATACAATGAAATAGAGGTGAAGATAGTGAATATGTTACTTGATATTTATTTATTGTGTTTAGCTGGATACAAGACACGAGGGATTGGGTTCAGCCCAAGCTCATTTGCTTCTCCTTCTCATAAGAGCTTATAGCATTTACAGCTTTTTTCTTACTTCTAATTATTAACTGTATTATGACCTAATTGTTTCTTTTCACTGTCTATAACCGTTTGCTTCTCACTTTATTCATAAACACTCCAACCTTCTCATAGTTCTTCATAAATATTTCCTTCACTGCAATGTTTGGGTCAACCTTTGACAATTTGTCACTTATCTGTTCCTCCCTCCTTTTGGACCCTACATATGACCCTACATTTAAACAGTATGTATACTAGATCCTCCTGCTCTCCACATAAAGGACATTGGTTTTGAGTTATTCCCATCCTCATTCCTTTTAACCTCCACACTCCTGATCTTACCCATGCTATACTTTTTCTTGCTTTTTTACCTGTTTTTTCTATATATTCCTCCCTTCCCCATGTTGACTAGTATTTGATAATCTATTAAAGAAGACTCTGATATTTCACTAAACATTTTTTGTATTTCCATATCCTCTAGCCTCTTTCTTACTTCTCTCTAAAAATTTAATTCATCATTCTCTCTTTTCCACCAAATCTCTCATAGACCGTTTGATTCCAGGATGTTCTTCAAACAGTACACCCAGGGTGGGTCTATTTTTTTAAACTTTTTTCTTGAAATTCTTGATTACTGTCTTACTGATTATTTTCTTCTGAGTGTGATATTCTGTACCAATACTTCAATGCTCTCTCCATAATCTTACTCTTGTTCTATTCTCGGCCCATTTCTATCTGTGCTACCTGTCTGACACTTGATATTGTTAGGCCTAGAGCTTCTTTACAAATTAACCTATGGTCTTCATTGACTACTTCACACCTCTCATCAGTACCTCTTACTCCGTATAGGATTTTGCGCTCCACCATTGTGTTATATAGCCGTTCCAATCACTTGGATTCTATTTCAGATACTCTATATTTACAACTTTTTATTATTGCTAACGCACATTTTCCTTTACCTAATGCTGCTTTTTTTCTGTTTTTCCCATTTTCCGCCCCATCTATTTTGACACCTAGGTAATTACTTTCTCTAACCACCTTATATTATTTTTCCCTTCCCTTGCATTTCTCATTTTTGCTCAATTTACCTCCTTTCTTAAACACCATGATCTGGGGTTTTTCTTGGTTTAGTCTCAATCCCCAGTTATTGCAATATTTTTCTACCCCTTGAAGTGCTTGTTTTAATCCAGTTACCTTAAATGATCCACCACCATATCATCAGCAAAAAGCAACTCCAGTATCTGTACATTGTTTATCAACGGTGAATGCTTATTATGTCTTCCTATTTCTTGTGCTACAGAGTGAGCCAAAAGACTCTGAACTGCCTGTGCAGTGTTTTTCCTGTCTGCATCCTCGGCGCTCGCCGTCTGCTGCTCTCATAGAAAGGCGCGGATGAAACCATACAACATTTTTAAAACTACTTTTAAAGGCTTTACTTACCAGCTTTATGAAAGGAAATGCTGAAACTGGCTGCTGTCGTTGTCCATGTCTGAAGTTAGTCTTCCACTCTTGAAACCCATTTGAAATTCTGATAATATTTAATGTTCGTCCGCCAGCTTTGCATCCTACTTGCTAAAATACCTGCGAATATTTTCCCACTTTAGATAACAAGGCAATACCCTGATGGTATTTGGTTTGTTCACATTTCCCTTACCTTTATAACGGGAGAGCCAACAAACTATGAACCAGCTGTGCTGTGTTTTTCCACTGGGTGTGTGGAAACATGATAATGCATTGCTGCTATATACAAGGTCACGCTGTTGACGTGGTATTGCTCTGCGGTGTGAAGTGCGGTATTGAGTTGACAGTGATGTGGTTCAATTATTATGAGTTATTTATTATTTTGTCCTGTACTTAGTCACAAAGTATATGTTTTCTACTGCACAGTGTGTATTTATTAATGATTTGTAATGTTAAGTCAGTCAGCTCGCCAAGTGAAAGTACGGTTTGCAGAAAGATTTCTAGGTGTAAAAGTCCAGGCTGTACAACAGTCCATGAACTTTACAATAAATTTCGGAAGTGTTCAGGCTAAGAAATCTAACAGACGGCATATGGTTCTTATCGAAGAAACATTAGACGACATTGGTCATCATTTGGAGAATTCCCCCAAAAATCACTTAGGCACCTTTCACAACAGGCGGGCATTTCTTATAGCTCTGCCCGAAGAGTTACCAAATTGCTGAAGTTAAATCCATAATGAAATGACTATGGCACATGCTCTTCAACCAGGTGATCCTGTAATTAGGCACACATTTTGTGGGTGGAGTCTCAATAGTGTACACAATGGCGAAATAGACCCATATTTAATATTTTTCACAGATGAGGCTTGGTTCCAACTTCATGGATATGTGTGTACACAAAATAATTGTTATTGGAGCTCTGACAAACCTAATATTGTTCATGAAGTACTCCTTCATGACGAAAAAATTGGTGTATGGTGCGCCATGAGTGGAGAAAGAGTTATAGTGCCAGTTTTTTTCAAGTCAACAATTGATGTCTGTACAAATGTGAATACAATTTTGCCTCCCCCTTTTTTTTTTTAGAGAATTAATACATAGGTAGCGTGATTTTGCCTTTTTTCAACAAGACTGCAACAGCTCATACGGCCAATATTTTGATGAGAACAATTGAAAGTGTGTGAGGACAGAATTATTTGTAGAGATTTGTGCCCCCCTCGGTCTCCCGACCTAAACTCCTGCTATTTCTAATATCTAGGGTAACTTAAAACATAAGGTATACAAACCCACACAACCTGGAAGAATTAAAACAAAATAACCACCAGGAAATTGCCAGCATTTCTCAATGTGAACTATGGCGAGTGATGGATAGTTTCCTAAAGAAGTGCCAAAAATGTATGGACGACGGTGGCCAGTTTTAGCATCTCCTTTCATAAAGTTGGTAAGTAAAGCCTTTAAAAGTAGTTTTAAAAATGTTGTATGGTTTCATCCGCGCCTTTCTATGATAGCGGCAGACGGTAACAAGCACCTAGGACATGGACAGGAAAAACACTGAGCAGCCGGTTCGTAGTTTTTTTGGCTCTCCCTGTTGTATTGGTTGTATGATAGCTTTTTTCCATCTCTCAGGTATATAACTCTTTCTTATAATTTCATTAAACAAGTCGAGTAGCAGCATAATTTTTCTTTTTCCATACACCATTCTTTCAGAAATTCATTAGGTATACCATCTTTTCCTGTTGCTTTATTCTTTCGCATTTTTTGAACCTGCCTTATTATTTCCTCTGTATTTATTTTACTATCTAATATTTCTAGAAAATTATAGCTTACATCTAAATTGCCAAAGTTCCTTGTTCTTCATACAGCCCTTTAAAATACTCTTCCCATTCCTCTATGTTTATGTTAAGTTGGCTGTATACTCCTTATATGTTGATCTTACCGTTTTTTATATCTTACGTGTGTTGCCCTCCTTTATTACACTTATTACCCTATTTTCCTATGTCTTTCTCCATAGAGCTTTCTTGCGTTCAAGTAATAAATTGTAGAAATTTTTCTCCTGAATATATTCCTCTTTTGTTTCATAATCTCCTACCTCCATCTAATCAACAGCTGTTTGACTTGCCTTTTTCTGCTCTGCACTTGTCATCATACCATCCTGCTACTTTTCCGATATCCCTTGTAATTATCTTCATTTCCTCGCCCGCTTTGTACATCATATTAGTTGTTAGATTAACTGCTGTTTCTCTTTCTCCACATTCTATCATATTAGCCTATATTTGCATATTTCCCATATTCTGACTTAAGTCCTTTTCTGAAGTTCTCCCCATATTCTTCTTTTCATTTATATCTTGTAATTGTTTCTTTATTATTACCTGGTTCACTCTGTATTTCCTTCTCTAGCTGAACTTTGATTTGTACTATTATCAGAAAATGACCATTGCTTGAGCTAAAGTTAGATACTTTAAATTATATACAATATATGATTAGATATTTAATTATATTAGCTCTAATATAAAATTGAATTAGATTACTAGGCCACAAAATATAGTCAATAACACACTATCTATTAGTACTTACGTATGTATGTTTGCCGTCTTCATCTTCCTCACACTTCCCATTTAGAATCTCAAACGCATTCACTTCACAAAAGTCTATGAATTTATCGCCTCTGTCCACTATCTTATCTTTACTACACCTTGGATTTTCTTTCTGATCTCTCAATTTTAAAGATATGCATGGAACAACAAAAGAGTATGAAAAATAAAAATAGCTGGTGGACAGGGGTAGAAAAAATTATGGAGAAGATAGGAATGGGAGATATTTGGAGAATAGGAGAAAGAAATAGCGATGGTTTTTGGATAGCAGTAAGAAACGGAGTGGAGGATATAGAAAGACAAGAGATTTGGGGAAGCTTAGAAAATAAAAAGTCACTAGGGTTCTATAGATTAGTAAAAAGGAACTGGGGAAGAGAAGGGTATGTAGATTATTGTAATAGAGCAGGAAAAGAAGCGTTTGCATGGATGAGAACAGGAGCAATGTATTTGAGAGGGTTAAGAGGAAAAAAAAATGGAATTTGTGAATTATGCGACAATAGCGAAAGCACAGAGCATTATATGTCAGAATGCAAAGAATTAGCAGAATGGAGACAAGAAGTATGGGAAGAAAAATGGGAAAAAATGGATAGGAAAATAGTAGCAATTAAAATGCTAACGAGAAAAGAAGAAAAGCAAATTAAGAATATGGGGGAGTTCTTAAAGAAAGTAAAAGAGAAATGGAGTAGAAAAGTAAGAGAGATAAGAAATGTAGAAAGGCAAATGGAGGAAGGAGAAGATGGGCAAATATGGATAAAAGGTAGTAAGGAATGTTTAGAGGAGCCAGAAGGCCAGGGTGCCAGGCAAAAAGAGCAGCATAGCTGGTAAGGAAATTTGGACATATGTTAAGATTAGTTTATAAGTGGAACATTGTAAAAAGAAGTATGTAGGAAAAAGTACAATAAATTATCTATCTATCTATCTTCTGATCTCTCTCATTACCACTATACCAAATGTTAGCAATATTAATGTCATTTTCCCCCATTCTTATATTAAAATCATCCACAATTATTATTTATACATTCCCTTGTTTTTCTTTTAACTGCTCTAGCTGATTTCCTTTTCCTAGCTGATTTAAGAGTTCTGGGTTATGAAACCTTGAGGAGGGGGAGGTTATGTACTATCCCTAGCCACAATTTGACGTCTTCTATTCTTACCAAAATATTGCTTTTCTCCTGGACCAACACTCTCTAATCCAATGTCTTAAGGCCTTCCTTACAAATAACCCTATCCCTCCCGATGCTCTTCCCTTTTTTGTTGTTTATTCTCCCTTAATTTCTATATAATCAAAACCTTTAACATTTGTGTTGACCTTCTTTTATCCATGTTTCAACTGCTGCTAAGTAATATCTTCATTGAAGTACCTGCATATATTTTGTTTCTCATCCCCTCACAGTTCCAAAAACCTAGACTCCTAAATTTCTCCTTTTCCTATTGTGAGCCTAACCCATCTCTCTTAAATCTGTCTTTAAAATCTGATCTATTCCTTAACTCCCTACTTTCCCCTTTTGTTGTTGACGGCTTATTTCTGTCCATTATCAAGATGCATCTTTGATGAGATACCACACTGGCACTGGTTTGATTTGTATCCACAGTGATAACTTCCTCTCCTTGATGTAGCTGCTTGAACTGGTTGATATCTTGATTCGTGGTCACGACCTTGACCAAGACTGTTTGATACATGTGTTTGTGACGTCACCTATTTCCCCTCCTTGTCTTCTCCTCCTACGTGTGTATTGTCATTGCTTGGTTCTGACGTAGTTGTTCCCGTCATTGTCACCTCATTGGATACTCTTGTCATGCACAGTGTTTGAGTTACTTCTCCTATTTTCTATCCAGTCAATCCATTCCTTTCTGCTTACCTTAAATTTCCACATTTATTAGTTTGTTGAATTTGCTGACTAATTTCTCTCCTTGTCGCTTGGGTTGTTCTTAGATCTGTCTTGCTGGCATAGGTTACGTCCTCACCATCCACCCATAGATGTAAGTTCCGAATATATGCTTGTTTTCCTTGACTCGCTCGTTTTTCATCCTCTGAATTAATTCTCTCCTAAATTCCCTTTGTGCTGGTGATAAGTCTTTATTATTGAATATATTGCTTCCTTTCAGCATTATTGATCTTCCCAAGATCTCATAGACCAGGCTTAGAGGTGGCTAGTTGAACTATTAAGGGTCTTCTTCATCTGTTTCTTCCCACTTGATAAGGTTCAATGATTTCCCAACCTTTTAATTCCATAGCTAGTTTTTCAGTTAGGATCTTTCTTATTTCCTCTTCTGGCTATACTCCTATGAAGTCTAGGTTGATGTCCTTCCCCTTTCATCCATTCTTTCTATCTTTTTATATAACTGGTTTACTTCTTTCTATGTTTCTCATACTTTGGAATTCTTCCTTTAATTCTTGCTCCATTGCACCCAGGTTCTGCAATAATCTCTGCTCCATACCCTTCTGTTCCTCCATTTGGCTTTTTATTATCTCCATTAGCTAGTTCAGCCTCTCTTCTGCTAAATCGTTTGTTGGTCCTGGGTTTGCCTCCATGCCCTCCAATGATTAATAACATTATCATCATAATTCCCAGGACTATCATATTTCCTATCTTTTCACTATTTTGACTCTTATTGCCCATTATTTTTACTCTTCTAAATGTCCTATTCTCGCTCTTTACATTTATTAAATCCATTCCCATGGTTGGTTAGGTCACTTTTCCTTACACCATGCAGAGCTCTTCTCCCACCCAGCCTTTCTCTTCCGCTGCTAGCTCAACATTCTGGTGACTATGAAGATTTCTCACTCCCAGACCATCAAGTTAACCTCTGTGGAAGAGACACATACTCTCCGACAATCGAGAAGGTAATCTTCTCGATTGTTAATATAAAATATGTTCAGATTTCTTATGTTAAAAAGCTCTCTCTCTTTATACATTTAACATACTTAATGAATTTGATTACAATATAAGCATAAAGGAAACAAAGCAAAGATTACTTACATTATACTTATTAGGTTTTTGACATCCAGAAACTTCATTGCATACATCTATAGTATTAGAATAAAGGTTATTCAGAGGTTTTGAGACATTTCATTACATGCACACCTGCAGTAGTTGATAAATGGCAATTAAAGAAGTGGTAAATATGGCATACAATTTTTACCATTATAAACAGTATCAACTGTCGCTTTTTAAGCTCTGTCTTTTATTTCCTTAAGTGTGCATAAGCAGCATGTACTGTACATAAAGAGTATATATCATGGCCATCTATACATATTGTTTGGAATAAAATGTAACTGGCTTTTGTTTTTATACTCTATGGAGTACAGCAATTATTTTCTACTCCCTGGCATTCTCAACCAAGGCTTTGTAAATCCTTTTTAGTCTTTAAATAATTTATGAATTGAAATTAAAAGGTGTTTTATAGCCCCATGTATGTCAGAAGGACGAGTAGGGCTTTTCAATGGTGAAAGGATTATCAAAATCAGTAGAGTAGTTTTTGGGATTACCCTACATAGACACACATGCAATTTCTCTCTTTATAATATTAGTATAGATTTTGTGATATTGAATGTACGAAATAATAACCTGAGGAATTCCTGCTATAACATAAAACTTCTTGGCTGTTATAATCCTCCTCTCCTTGTCAGAAAACATAAATAATGAAGTGCAAGTCTAGCAATTGCACTTGAGACATTGGTTAATATCATACCGGTCAGCAGCATTATCTCGTATATAACAACTTTGGCTGGTAGTACTTTCAGAGTTTCTGTGTACAACTTCCCGTATCTTGCTGAGTTTGCTTTATCTTGTTTTTAGAGATGCAAAGTTGCCAACATATTACTAACAAACAGTACAATCCTTTCATGAATAACAAATACTTGTTGCAACTCTTTATTCACGGTAGTGGCCTTAATATTACTACTCCTTGCATAGATTAATTAGCAATCAGCGGTTACACCAAAGCATGCTTGCTTTGCTTGTGGCCATTCCTTAACAATGTTTATGATTCTCTATTTATATAAGTTTAGGTTTCTGATTCATGGGAGAATAGGTTAGGTTTAGTTTTTTTATATAAAGTTAGGTTAATTACTAACCAGTAATTAATGGTAGGGTAGGTTAGGTTTATTTTTTTATATGAACTTAAGTTAATTAACAACTACTATCAGTGACCCACGAGATTGACTTTGTCCTTGAACTACAAGCGTGCAGTGGACTGGAGAGCTTCTTGCGTAAGGTGTAGATAATGTAACACCAACAGTTCAAAAATATTGTCACCAAGTGCAGTCTTACTGCAGGCAGTGTTCAGGGGATACTACAGTGTTAAAATGCGTTGTATCGCAAGTGTCAAATTAATATAATTCATTAGTAAAATGGCTAACTTTCGGAAAAAGGGAAAAACCATTCATAGCGAGGCTCGCGAAATAATAAACCATTGTAAACGAGCAATGCAAAAAGGAAGCAGAGCAGAAACAACTAATTCTGCCAATTTCGCGAGCGGATGGGAGAACAGCAAATTACTGCGGTGTGTCTGTGGGAACAATTAAGATTATAAGACAAGAAATTGCGAAGAGAACAGAAGGAAGCCCTTTATGCATTGCAGGCAAGACAAGACCTCCAAATCCAGAAAGAAATATAAATATAGACGATTTCGACATGTGCATCATTAAGCGGACAATAATGGACTTCTACGTCAATAAAAAGAAAGTTCCGACATGCAGAAAGTTACTTCCTGTAGTTAGAAGTAAACTACAATTTCCTTGGGTGGTACAGTCTTTAAGGGGAGTCATTCGGCAATTTTGATTTAGATGGCGCAAGTGCCGAGGAAAGCGAACAATCTTAATCGAAAAGACAAGAATTGTTGAATAGAGATGCAAATACTTAGCTGAGCTAAGGGAATACCGAAGACAAGGCAGGGATATTGTTTATTTGGATGAAACGTGGATGGTCAGTAATTTAACATTCAAGAAATGTTGGCAAATTGATGGGATCACAGGGGTGCTTACTGATGGTAATGCAGGAAACAGACTCATTGTTGTTCACGCATGCTCCAAGAATGGATTTATTTCTGGAACATTGCTGATTTACAAGGCAGGATCAGTAACAGGTGATTACCATGGGCAAATGAATGGTGTCAACTTTGAATGATGGGTGAATGAACGCTTGATTCCAAACCTTGAAGTAAAATCTGTAATCATTCTAGATAATGCTTCTTATCACACCATTCAGATCAATAAGCCCCCAAATAAATACGACACTAAAGTTAACATGATGTCATGGCTTCAGAAAAATGGAGTTCATTGCGAAGAAAGCATGCTAAAGCATCAACTTTTTTCTTTGATAGAAATGAACAGACCAAGAGAAAGGGCATTTAAGATTGACCGCATCCTCAATGCACATGGACAGTCCACTCTGTATCTGCCGCCTTACAATTGCGATCTTAATCCCATTGAGCTTGCACTGGCGACAGTAAAGCACTTCATAAGGGAGCGCAAGGTTACTGGGGAATTTTCGTTATCTCGTTTATTGAGTTTAAATAATGAGGGAATCTCTGGGTACCTGCAGAACACTGGGCAGGATATCACTGGCATGTTAGAAAATTAGAAGATGGTTACTGGTCCATGGATCGTGTGGTTTCTGATGTGATCGATCAGATTATTATTTCAAATGCAAACGACAGTTCTTTGATGAGCAAGAAGGTATATCATGCGATGACTCGGACTCCGAATCATCTGCATCTGATCTTGCACACCCTTTGTATTAATGAGGTTAGTAACATAATATTCCAGATTTATATTGTCATAAATATACTGTTTTGTATGTATACAGGCTTTACAAGTTCACTTAATGAAAGTATCATCATAATTGTTTTGTTTGATGCGGTAATAAGGTACTATTGATGGTACTTCGCCTAATATTTGTTGTCACTGAAAGAAAGGATAAGTACCTTTGGAACAGGGTGTAAAACAATAAAGCGATAGGAAAGAATAACACAACACTCAGGTTCGCTTACGTCAACCACAAGGACAAAGCTAAACTCCTGAGTCACAGACAGTAGTAATTTACAGGAGGTTAGGTTAGATTTAGTTTTATGTATATATATTATACTTAGGTTAATTAGCAAGCAGTGGTTGTGCATCTTAACTCCACAAGTGATTTTCTATGGCGTATATGTATATAATTTTGTTTGAAATAACGTTTATGATATTAGAAATGGCATAGTGAAGGAGGCAACAGGGAACTTCATATGGTCGCCTAAGTATTTGATTTCTTAGTGTTGCAGGTACATCAGCAATGAGCATGTTTTGTAAGAAGAAGAAAAAATAGCTATTTTCACAGATTTTGCTAAAACTCATGGTTTGGCATTTTGTTGCACACATGCACACTAGTAACAAATGGAGTTTGTTGACAATTTAGCGACTTGTTTTGTATATAAGAGTGTGTCTTAAAACGGTGGGTTGGTGGGTCACAGCCTTCCAAACCGTTCACAGCCCATTTTAAATTGTGTGATACATGCATTTTCATTCCCTAAATCATCTCATGACATTTCCATTGCCAGTTAATTATGGAACCATTGCCTTATTTTGAAACAAGTGCTAATGGGACTAATGTATTATTTGAAATACTTAAGCCTAGGTTATCTTTTCTGTTATGTAGGCTCAAATGAACCAGTTCAATCAGCCTAAACGTGTTTAGACCTGTTACCTATTTCTAAGTTAAGGTTGTCATACTTTCCAATTATGTCTAATCCTGGTAGATGTGTTTCCCCTCTGCCATTTCATTTTGCAAAGATGACCTGCCTTTAATCTACCCCTCCGAGGTAGACCAAAATTTGCGCCGAACCAAGGTGAATCATTGCAAGTCCTGGTTTGTGAATAAGAAAATTGTTGGCCTGCCTGCAGTAAATCCATCAGAAATAGCAATTTGGTCTAAGATCAGTTATGAGTAATGCCCTTAAAACTAAAAAGGATATAGAAGCCCAGGATTCTAGAATAGAAATGTGTTGGAATCTTAATAAGACTATTATTATCCAGATGGCTTTGACTTTTAGTTGTTGTTGCTCCTCCAAAGAGAATGTATTAAACAAAAACCAGTGATATTTGATTCTAAGCAATATGCATAAATGGTCATTATTTCACAACTAAGGAAACTAAAGACGATCAGGTCTGCCTTATAACCGTATGATTATGCAATATTTGTTTGATTTGGCATTTTGTTCAAATTTTGCAAATATGTTTGGGACTTAAAATCAAAACATCTAAGTAACATATATTTTCTAATTCTGCGGATGTAGTACCTATGTAACACATTTTTGGGAGGCTAAAACATTTTGATAACTTTTTAAAAGTAAGTTTTGCTGTATTTCATGTTTGTTGTGATCAAGTTCATTATGAATATATACTAAGCAAATAAAGAGTAAAAGTTATATTCAGCGTAACATTAAAAGCTGCTCAATATTTATAATTATTAACAACTGAGAAGAGTATTTTTTTTGGTGTTGTAGACTATATGCCCTTTCCAGAATGTTTTAACCGATAGGTGTGGGATAGATAATCTTCAGTTCAACATTTTACCCTATTTTAATTGAATATTGATGTGTTCCTAAAGCAAAAATTATGAAATTCTTATGTTGTAAAATGACTATGGGGGCCGAAAAGAAAAGTTTAAATATTTGTCTAGTGTGTCTGTCTAGAAATTATTCAACCATAATATTCTTTCACTACCAAAAGGTATTTACAGGTTGTACAACATGACCAAGGTTAAAAACAAGTTTGGAGACAGGGGAGGTTAAAGAGATGAGAAGTATTTTCATGAATATCAAAGGATTTTTCTATCCATTATTATGAATATTAGAGCAACTTTACAAAATTACATTTTTAAAGATTACAATAATTTCATAAACAATATGGAGGAGATAAATGGAATTCAAATATAATTTGAGGTTTAAAAGGCCACCAGTGCAGTGCTAGTATATTTCATAAATATACTACTTAATGTCAGTTTTTCCTTACTTTACCGTGAATATTATCAACAGTACCATGTGCTCCTATGGGTGTCAGCTGATACTGGATGCACTGGATATATTGGAAATATACTTGAATGTTTTTACATATTGGATGTACTGAAATTATACTGGAATCAGTGATTATATACTGGAAAAATTGGATGAAATAGCTATATAATATTGACTTATTTCAAATTAAATTTTCAGGTGTTTGTTTCTTGAAATATCTTGTTAATCAAATAAGTAATTTGATTATGGTTTTGCATGATAGCTATTGTTTCATAATTCTTCATCTTATGTCAAAATGATCCAAACTTTTGGATAATCTTTCACCTGTAGCATTTCCAGAGTTTTAAAAATGTTCAGGAGGAGGGTGCGGGGGAGACTAAGATAAGAAATACAAAATCTGCTGATATTTCATTTCCATTTCTGTGAATGTGCATTGTATCACTAGCTTGGGAGTTTTACGAATTAGTTTTAAGAGGTAATGGGAAGAAATTAGCATTAAAAAATCTTCAAAATCATTATACAACAATTTATGTGGAGTACAGAGAGAAAATTTAATTAAGTAGTTATTACAGTTTTAAAAAGCCACCCGTTGAACATCAGTAATGGCAGCTAGTAATAAACTCAACTTCATATTATGGCCGTGGGAACAAATAAAACCAGTGAAGATGTTAAGTTAGCTGCAATATGCATTTGAATACTGCTGCATTTTTACTGCATTATGACTCGATGCAATACTGGAATTTTGTCAAAACTTACATTAGAAATACCTGGAAATTTACTGGAATTTAAACTTTCATGCAGTAAACACCTTGCCCTAGTAATTTCTCATATGCTGCAGAATACAGAATAGCCTACTACAGCTCATGTAATACGTCGTGACACTCCATATGAGCAAGAGAGGAGAAATGAGGAGAAGTGGTGAGAGTGGGGGGGGGAGCAAGAGACTACAAATGATATCAGAACTCGTAGGCAGTTGCATACACATACACAATGCATTGTAAACAACTGTGTAAGCTTACCTGCAATTGAACTCGGCATTAATCACCCTCATCCAAGGGCAATGGGGACACTCCAGAAATATCCGAGAATGATTTTCGTGTGTGTTGCACAGCTTCATCTTTGTAATCAGACTCGTCACCATCACCAGATTTTTCACTTTCACTTTCCTCACTATCACTATCCAAATGAATAATGATTTCTTGTCCTTCATCCAAGAGTCCCTCACTTTCCATATATATTTCTGTTCAATATCTCTTACATGCCTGCAATGGTCTTGCCGTTCTTCTGCAGTGATGGATGCAAATTTTTCATCGGTCAGTCCCACAACATCATCCATTTTGAATGTTACGCTTTTGTCCGCAACCCAATTCTTTATGGTAGCCCAGATAAGCTCAATTGGATTGAGCTCTGCATGGTATGGGGGAAGTCTTAATACACTGTGGTTGCACTCTTCCAACAGACTATCTATCTTAAATCTATGATGCTTGGGAGGTTTTATGAGATTGTATATTTCAGGTTTGCAGAGGGAAGGGAAATCTGTGTTAAGGAATTCTTCTGGAAGTGAGCCTGTAGCCAGGAAATCATAGTGTCTCTTTTTGAATTAGATGAAGGAACCTTATTTAATTGCACGTTATGG
The DNA here is from genome assembly GCA_030765065.1 of Deroplatys truncata. Taxonomy (NCBI): domain Eukaryota; kingdom Metazoa; phylum Arthropoda; class Insecta; order Mantodea; family Mantidae; genus Deroplatys; species Deroplatys truncata. The sequence continues at coordinate 60,691,097 of CM060976.1, read as the reverse complement.
TAGGGAGCATTATCGATTACCAGAACTGAATTTAAAGGTAGATTGGGTATTAATCTCTCTTTTAGCCATTTCTCATAGTTAATGAAGTTCATTTCACTATGGTAGTCTCCTGTTCTTTGGTGGGACTAAAAACAGACATAAGCGTTAGGGATAAAACCCTGCTCTCCACCAGCATGTGTTATTATTAGCCTTTGACCTCTTGAGACTGGGCAAAATAAACCTAAGGAATCATTGCTCCAGGAATGTGGGGTTGTATGTGAGGAATGAATGTAGGTTTCATCCATGTATACAATGGGTTGGCCCTCGCTGCGAAATTTAGTGATCTGCCTTAGATCATTTATATGCATGTCATGATGCTCAATCAAGATTTTGCATTTGTTTTTTGTTTTACGCCACCGAAATCCTAGTTTTAGGAGGATTTTGTGCAATGTTGACATGGATCCTTTGAAATTGATTGAATTTTGCAACTTTGCATGCACTTTTCTTAAAGAAGGCCTCTCCTTTTCTGTTATATAAAAGTTGTTTACATTTCTGCTGACTACCGCCTCATTAAAGCTGTGCAAAGCTGATATTGTTGATTTTCTTGGCCTTTCTTTATGAGGGGTGGAAAATGAGATGGACACGCCGGAATCAATTGTTTTCTTTTCCCTAACAATTCGCCGTATACTACTTTCTGAAACACCTGTAGCTTCTGCTACTAGCTGCACTACATTATTGCCTGGTAGAGCATTGGCATTACTTTGGCGTATATTTTTAAAATATGTGTACACATTACTTACGATTTCCCTGCTTTGGGAATGTAGCACTTTGCCACTAAGTTTACTCTGAATGGGCAACATGTCTTACGCAGTACAGGGAAAGAAAGGATATGCGCTAACAAACAGCGATCAGAATTGCTCTGGAAGTAATTATCACACTCACAGCAGGTGGAATACTGACCCCCACCTCTCTTATTATGCAAGTGGGCTGGTCAGTGCTATTGCGCATCTTTGTTTCAGGGACTGTCACGATGTATTCACAAGCTGTACTTAAAATCAGCAATTTTATTTAATACATTCAGAGAACCTCATGAAAATTACACCTTCCCAAGCTCTTTTTTAAAATATGCATGGTAATTCTGACCCATTTGTAGATTATACAGTGCACAATTGTGAAATAGGGGCATTTGTTATCTCTTATGTGCAACAGCATAGATGTTCAGTTACTGTTCAACCTAGTTCAATGATGTCAGAAACTGCAGTTTGTTATACTGGTATTCATGGAACATGAAATATTCATGTAACAGGCAATTACAATTAAAGGCATGCTACTCACAGTGATCCAACTGTAGTGGCAGTGGTATTTGGTAGACATGCTAATAAGAAAGCTTGGTAAAGAGAATTATTTACAATTTTTACCACCACATGAAAATATGATACTGTAGAAGTGGTACCAGCATGATAAGCCTGTCATCATGTACACATGATGTGTGGATAGTATGAGATATATAATGTAGCTGTTAAGCTGTCTGAAATTTTTGTTTTCAAGGGGCCTCTCTGCTTAAACTCCAGTATGCTTTGCAGCCATTGACTACAAAATTATTAGCTCTATTCCATCAATACCTGAAAAATAGATACAGTCCTGTGAGGGGGAGAGCTAGCAAATTCTCCAATTCACCAAAATGGAATCCGAGATACCTATGTCTGTGAGCCAGTGCTTCACAGTTGCAGATGATGTGATGAGCTATTTCACTCTCTCTTCTATATAATCTGCAGTCCAGAGTCCCTTGGTACAGTTGCACATTACTTGTTTCCTTACTGGTGCATGTCCTATAGGAAATGTCACTACTGTTTTGAGCTGTTATCTGCTGAACTTCAACAGTTCTCTAGCTACTTTTGAACATGGTTTACTAATATATAGGTCTGAAAGATTAGAAGAGGACCCATTTCAAAAATGGGTCAAAAGGTAAACAAAATTGGAAGATAGACTGATACGGGTAAATCACCAAGGAGGGGAAGCAAGATTGCCAACTTCTAAAACTAAATGCATTGCACCAGCCGCTAAGAATAACTGATTTATGCTCAAAATTATTGTCAAATGCTAATCAAATGTAATAATACTAAAATAAAGCTGACAATAATAATATTTATTTTATGGTATACTTACAGTTAGGGTTGCAAATTTCAGATGTGAAAATAAAAGATACTTAGGTAAGACATTCTGTGAATAGGCATTTTTTACGAAACATTGATTTTTATGAAATTAAAATGAAGTCATTATTAACAGTGGAGTTATTTGATGAGCATTAACACTATTAAAAAACCCATTAACTCCACATAATTCAAGTAATTAAAACACATTTCGAGAAGCATCCTCCTCATCAGTTTATCGACTGGAGCTTACAGCTGGAAAATTCTTGGCCAAGTCATTGTGCTTGTGCTGCCATCTTGTGTCCTATAGTTATTTGGATGATATCGTCAACTGGCGGGGCATAAAAATTCATAAGATGTGGCTTGTTCTTGGTAATTAAAATTCTTTCCCTTGTATCAAGTGCTAAGGGTGTCTTGATGTGTTTGAGCAACGTGATTTCCCATTTTATTTCATGGTTGAATTTCCAAACATGGGATGAAACTGCAGACTTAAATGGAGCCTGGAAATCAGAATGAAGGAACATAAAGTGCAAGGAAACAAGTAATTGGAGAGGTGTTTGGGAAATGGAATGAAATGGATAACAGTATTATAGCAATAAAATTTTTGACAGAAGGTGGGAAAGAAGTAGGATTATGATTGAATATTTAAAAAGAAAAGTGAGAGGGATGTAAGTAGTCAAAATGTGGCTCTAATTCATAGCAATTTGGTGCTTTAGGGGTCTGTTTTGTGCCGGTGTCAATTACAAGGTGACACAGATAAAAGTAGCCTGCCTCCCATTAGAATGTGAATGTGATATTTTGACTGCTTGAAATTGCATTATTGTATAGAAATGAGTAAACAATTACAACAATGGATAATTTTGTCCAATAATCATTTGCAAACTTTACATATGGGGCTCAGCCTTCTTAATCTCATAGGAACATGGTAACAATTTATTCCATTGAAATAAATTATACGCTTAGGATTTTATTACAGCAGTAGCTCAAGTTTTGTGAATAATTTATCCTTGATGTGTTGTCATGTAGGTTATACAGGTGAATCACTTAAAACTTGTATCGCAAATATTTCGGAAATGGAAAGTGCTATTGATATGCAGTTTTCACAGCATTGATTGATAGTCAGGGGCTCGTACATTTAGCCTATAAGCAGATTTTAATAATACTGAGAAAGTGTATTTTTTGAGCAAACATACAATTTTTAAAATGGAACAATGCCTAGTTACATTCAACAGAATAAAGGTAGGGTAAATTAGAATGCCAGTGGTGTTTGTTGCAAGATTCTAGTGCAAATGGTTTACGAGAAATCTTATTTTGAAACTTTTATGCAACAACACTTGTACAATCTGTGGTAGCACAAACTAAAGAAAAACAAAAGGGAATTACAATACTTCTGTGGATTCTTACAAGTAAAGAGGACATAGCTCTTCAAAGGTGTTCAAAATGACCACTGACAGCTTCAATATACACTTCCAGTTTGCTTCTGCACAAGCTCTAGCATTTCAGCAGAAATTTCAGAGCAGGCAGCAGTAATACGTCATTTCATATCCTCTGGTGTAGTTGGTACATCCTTGTAGACAGTGTCTTTCAGCCTTTCCACAGAAAAAAGTCCCAGTGAACGGGCTGGCCAAAGTACAGGTCCTCTTCGTCCAATCCAATGATTTGGAAACAATCCCTTAAGACAAGCTGTAGTACTTTGTGCACTATGGGCTGGACAGCCATCATGTTGGTACCACAAGTTCCTCTTAGTCTGCAAAGGAACATCTTCTAGCATCTGTGGACGATGGCCTGTGATACTTGTGCGAGTTCATTGTTCCTTCTATGAACAAAGGGCCTATGAGCTGATGGTTCACTATCCCTCACCACATGTTTAAACTCCATAGACGCTGACGTTCCACCTGACGAAACCAACGGTGATTGTCAACAGACTAATAGTGCATGTTTCTGCGGTTTACCTGACCATGACTAGTAAATGTTCCCTCATCACTAAACAAGATACATGATGAATCTGGAGTATCATGTCTTAATGTCCATATACAAAAATTAACACGATTGTCAAAATTGTTTCCATGCAGCTCTTGATGGAGAGAGATGTGATAGGGATGGAGCCTATATCAATGGAGAATGTGCAGTACACTTGCCTGACTTATGCCACTTCCGCGTGCAATTGTGCAGGAATTAATTTGTGAATCTACTGCAACGGCAGCCAAAACATTAATTTCTGCCGCTTCTCCAGTCACTTGTTTGTTTCTATTACGTTTTCTAGGTGTTACAGTACCACTTTCATGTAATTGGTTGAAGAGGTTGATAAATAATGGCTGAGATGGTTGACATCTATTGGGATATGTTTCTGCATACACTGTACAGGAACAAACTGCATTCTTCCTACACTCTCCATACACCATGAGCTTGCTGGCTATTTCTGCATTAGTAAACCCCATCTTCCACTCACGACTTACTGCTTGAACTGTCACAGACTAACTGACCAGAAAGTCGCAATGCAATCAATGAACAGAAAACACAATGCAAACAAACATAACAACATCGTACCTAGCAACTAAGCAGGTTGAATGGGACAAACAATTGTCGGGGTGGAAACTTTTCAAAATAAGATTTCTCGTAAACCACTTGTACTAGAATCCTGCAACAAAGACCATTAATATTCTAATTTACCCTACCTTTATTCTGTTGATGTAACTAGGCATTGTTCCATTTAAAAAATTGTATGTTTGCTCAAAAAATACACTTTTGCAATATTATTAAAATCTGTTAATAGGCTAAATGTATGAGCCCCTGACTACCAATCAATGCTGTGAAAACTGCACATCAATAGCACTTTCCATTTCCGAAATATTTGCGGTGCAAGTTTTAGGTGATTCACCCTGTTTAGCAGAAGATTATTATGAATACATATTATTTGTTTGCTTATGTTTACTGGTAATGCTGGTGAATGTTTATACCAGTTTTATTGTCTCTCTGTGAACTAGGCCAGGAACTAACCAGATATGCACCTAAAGTACTAGATTCCACTTGCATACCAACATGAGTACATTCCTGCCTCTGGGCTAAAAAAAATTGTGTATACCCTTCTCTTGGCACATGTACGTGGGTAATCAAGGGAGTAACAACCATTTGGTTTTAATGTATTCAGAAACAAGTATTTTATTAAAAGAAAGCAGAAGCATGTCACTTACAAACACCAAGTGAAAATGTTTAGGACAGAAATCTATAACTTGTAACCCTATAACTCTAGGGTTACAAGTTTGTCTTGCACAATGTTGTTCATTTGTTTCTTCAAATCATGCGATGAGTGATGGACGCCCGGGTTGAGTTTTGTCATGCACATTTGTTCATCATCATTAAACATTTCGCACTACCTTCTCACATTTTCTTTGTTCATTATTGTATCACCACACACTTCCTTTAGTTAACGGTAAGTTTCTGCAGGTTTCAGTTTCCAAGCGTTAAAAAATCCAATACGACTTATCTCAAAGTTGGCGTGACTTTGTATCACAAGTTCATTTTGAACAATTACAGAATGAACAATAACATATTTCAACTGGCTCTCGCACAACACTTGAGAAAAGATGTCGAGGTAACCATTCAACCTTGGATATAAGCATGACAGCAATCCATGCAATGGGAATACCCAATGGTCATTACTTCCTGGATTACCCTCATACATGAAGCTAGTGATTTAGTTACATTGTAAAATACTCAAAGCAAAATAATTTTTGCAGCAAACATACTTCAGTTAATTACTGCCTGTATTTATGAATTTGATATATAGAGTAACACTCAAGTTTTTAATTTAGTAATAAGCCTTTGTGTTCTTTCTGCAACAGGAGAATCCCTCAAAGCATCCCATAATAATATTGAAGGATGTTCCTTACAACCATCTGCAGTCAATATTAGAATTTATGTATGCTGGAGAAGTGAATGTTTCACAAGAACAGTTGCCAGCGTTCCTAAAAACTGCAGATCGCCTGAAAGTGAAAGGACTAGCAGAAGCTCCACAGTCCATAAAAAGGGAAGGATAGGGTCTCAGCTGTTAAACAAGGTAAGGCAATCAGTTTTTGTTATAAGGTAGTAAGTTGCAACCAGCTTTTCAGTTTCATAAATTTTTGCTAAGGAGTACATGAAAGTAACAAAATAAGGTGATTATATATGAGTGAAAATATCGCTTGTTAGCTGATTTTATAATCATATTTACATATACAGTGTATCCAGAAGAAATAAGAAATTTCGAATTTTTATTTTAAAAAAAACATGGAAGTCAGAAACACATTCTGTACAGGAATGTTCAAAGTTTTTAAAAGTAGCTATAGGATTTTCATTCAGTGGTGTAAAGCAATGTTGGTTACTTATGGAAAAATGAATTTGTGTACCACAATTTGTTGTGAATCCATTGCTCAAATGCTATAAGTAATTTCTGTATTAAGGGCGGTGTGCACCATGTTGGAGTAAATTGTTTCGGAAGTAAGTTTACTAAAGAAGTCCCCACTACAGAAGTAGGTTACTACGAGAACAATTTACTCTGGAAGTAAAGGAGAGCTCAATTACAATTTACTCTTAGTTATGACTACGGAAGTAAGAGCTCAATACTCCCGGAGGTATTGTTTTGTTTGCGCGATTTACTTGATGCAATCATGAATAAGGTTATGTGCGATGGGAAAAGGGGAGAAATGTAAGCGAAAGAGATAAATGTTTTTTATTAGAAATAAAGAAAATCCATTTAAACAATATGAGCGTAAAAAACGTGCGATAACCTGCATTATGTTTGTCTTCAAATCCAGTGAGATACCGCCAATGCTTGCAACATGCGTTTGTAATTACTTTTTATTTTAGGTTTATTAGTTTTTTTATGTTTCTGATATATGGGAGGTTAGGTTGGGTTTTTTTTTTATATAAGCTTAGGTTCATTTCACAGGAGGTAATTTTTATTAACATTTTCAATGAAGACCAAAGTAATTCAGAAAAGCCATAACGTGTTATAAAGATCTGGAAGAGAAATGCTGGAAAGTCATGATTGATGAGTTTAATAATTCGAGTGGCGGAAACATACTGAAGAGCAGCTTAAAGTTCTGGAAATAGTGTTTCAAATCTTCATTTTGCGTTGCAGATCATGTGCGTGTTGATAGAGAAATACCCTTTCTGATTTCGGAAAAGTTCACCATATTCATGGATGGGTACAAAATAGTAACATGCATGTCGTCAATTCCACACACATTGTGTGGGAAATCTGTAAAAGTGAAGAAGAATTGACTTTTATTTTCTGAACACTCGAGTACATTTATATATGTAGGTACCTTGCTGTTAACCTCAAAAGTGCTCTAACAACACAATGAAATATACGGCCAGCAGACGTGTGGTGAACGTTTATTTATAAGATCGCCTGTAATACCAGGATTATGATGAACTTTACTTAACATGACATGAAAATGCTGGTAAACTAAAGGTATAATTGGCATGCACTTAACGTAATGGGAATGACTCTTGATTGACTGTTCTTTTATTACTTCGAGCTAGTGCTGATTGATTCCAATTACCATGTGAAATCAAACTTGGCGTAATAGGAAGGAAAAGTTTGACATTGCCAAACTTTTAAGTTACATCGTGTTAAGTCAATTCTAAATCCATTTAATACAATCTAAGACTGTCACATTACGTTAAATTCATCATAATGCCGGCTCAAGCTTCTGACATATTCCGGTACGAAACACTCATAGGACGCATAACAATAATTGCAATTTGGATTATGGAGCTGAATTTGTGTCTTGAGTTTTGTTGAAATGTTCTCCAAGCAGGTTCGAAAGGCATGTATAAGATTCTTTCCTAATACCGAATAATACATGTTCATTTAACTTTCTCTCTCTCTCTTTAAGTATCATGTTGAGATCATCAATATAACCTAAGTAATCGCTGCTTTCTTCATCGAGATCAGCCATGTAATCTAAGTAATCCATGAATGCGTCAAAAATATCTTCCTCCAAATACAATACAGTATTTTAATTCAATCAACAGGTTAGGTACTCCATCCAGGTCGTAAGAGTACATTCTAACCTATATTTGTGCTCTATTTAATTCTGTAGTAACATACTACATGATGGTGCTCTCCGACATTTACTTCTGTGGTAATTTAATCTGGGAGTATCTGAAAATAGTAAAATTCTTCGGAAGTAGTTTACTCTCACACGGAAGTCGCTGAGTGTTGACTTGAATAGTAGTTTACTACGAAAGTAGAGCTTACTCCAGTTTGGCGCATGCCGTCTTAAGAGTCAGCACACAGCTGCCTCATCATAAGCAAATTTACAAGTGGCATAAACAGTTTGACAATCACAGACCAATTGCTTTGCATATGGTAAGAAATGGGCTATTGTTTTGATACTAAACGCAACAAATAGTGTTCTTGAATGCACATAGCCTCAGTGACCATAAAACTTTCCCCTGTAAAGTGACGTGCAAAGTATGTTTTTGTCCTTAGCAGTGTTTTTTTTCTCCCCCTTTCTTTCTTTCTTTCTTTCTTTCTTTCTTTCTTTCTTTCTTTCTTTCTTTCTTTCTTTCTTTCTTTCTTTCCTTCCTTCCTTCCTTCCTTCCTTCCTTCCTTCCTCCCTCCCTCCCTCCCTCCCTCCCTCCCTCCCTCCTTCCTTCCTTCCTTCCTTCCTTTCTTTCTTTCTTTCTTTCTTTCTTTCTTTCTTTCTTTCCATCATATCAAATGTTGAAATCTGCCCCTTTTTCAACAACTTATATATCCCAGTGTTGAGGAATGCATAAATTTTGCTGCAGACAACTGAAAACTGTACTCTGAGCATTTTTAATTTTAGTCCTGATAATCAATACATCTTATGTTTATCAGTTTTAACAGCTGACAAAATTTTAAAATTAAAGTTTTAAATTATTTTAACTGTTAAATGTATGATTGTTTTTTATTTTTCTTTGTAAAACTGTCTCTAATTTCTGAAATATATGTAGAAAAGGAAGAAAAAAATACTTATTGAGCAATATTGATGCAAAAAATTGATTAAATAAAAGTTGCATAACTATTGTGGTTGTAAATTTATGGCAGAGCTACTAGGTGTATGTAAGTTGTAAATGCTTAATTTTATTCACATTGGTTTTGTCTTCTCATATTACTTTGCAGTTTGTAATTTCAAATTTCAACTGAATACCATCTGGGCAGATTCTTTGTACACATCAGCAAAGTTAAGCATTAGTACACATCTGTGCAGCCTGTTGGACATTTGATAGCAATACCAAGTTAATCTCTGTCCTTAGTTTTCTTTCTTATGCTATCTGGCAGTTATAGTTCTATGCGGAAAATTGTCCCTTTTGGTTGCACAAATTCAGCGAAGCTGCAGAAAGCTTAAAAAGCAATAGTTAAGAGTGGATCTGAAAGCAGGATGATAGGGAAATGTTTCATCGTGAAGCATTTTAGCAAAGGTTTCACATGTCAAGTGGATTAATGCTTTGAAGACAGTGAGATGAACTCTTATTATCCCCTTTTGATGCTCTGCTACTGGAGGCAGATACTGATATGTCACAATCATTTATATTTTACATGATTACAGAAGGTAAACCTAAAGCTGGGTTGCTTGCTTCATTGACAACCAACAGCAAATTGGGAACATGCATGAGTGCTAAAACATTTTTAATGAAAAGCTCATCCTCAAATTAACAGGAAATGATATTGCATAGTGATGTTATGCTCTTTTGAAAGTAAGCAAAAAGATATTTTAGAGTCTCTTTTTGTAAGGCTCTTGGAACGTTGCCTGAAGTTAGTGGCCAAGTTGTGAACTTTATATGTAGTACCATATGAAGTCGTGCCATATGTGTACTGTGTTGATGGGACGTTCATTTTTGGTTACAGCTTTATTTTGCATTTGTTTTCTCAAAATGACAGATGAAGGTTTCAAAAAGGCACAGTTGGATAATCTGCCATGTGTGGTTGCATTAATGGTAGCATCATTTTTCAGAAATAATGACTGTATTGTGACCTCTGAAATTTGTTGATCAAAAGTATAGGTATTGTTAAGGAGAGAAGGCATCTTCTATCTTTGCCATGTAAATTGACCACAAATTTTAATAGTGCATTTTTACTTTCTCTACTATGTATAGTAAGTAGGGGAAGTATTGTATTCCACCCAAAAATTCAATACCGAGATTTCGCCAGAAATACATGTTGTGAGACCCCCTGAATCCAAAAAAAGCATTTTTGGAAACGTGTCCGTGTGTGTGTCTGTCTGTGAACAGCATAACTCAGAAACGAACAGTCGGATAAACACCAAACTTGGCATTTTGGTTCAGTATGCTGGTGAAAATTATGGATATTTCTAAAGAGAACATTAGACTCTACATTTTCACATGCTACAAGCTAGGTAGGAGAGCAAAAAATCCATGAGGACTTGTTAGCTGTTTATGGTGATCAAGTGTGTACATTTGATACCATTGCAAGATGGGTTCAATCATTTGAAGAAGGTGAGAAACTTTGAAAGACAATCTTTGTTCTTGCCAGCCTTGGGAAGCTGAGAACGAAAGAACAATTCAAAGAGTGAGGAACTTAGTAGAGGTAAATCGACATATTACTGTTGAAATGCTAAGTGTGGAAGCTGGTATCAGGGTTGGCAGCATTAACTGTATATTCCATGAATATTTAAAGCTGTGAAACATCTGTGCAAAATGGGTTCTGCATTCTCTAACCATTGAAGAGGAGAAGGGAATGTGCAAGGAAATGCTGAGCATGTTTCCACCTATCGACCCTAAATGTTTGACAGATGTATGCACTGTGATGAAAGTTGGTTTTATTGTTATACCATACCAAATAAAGCTCAGAATTGTGTCTGATCCAAGATTTTTGTTCTTGGAAAAGAATGTTCACTGTATTCTTCAACTATGAAGGACCATTAGTGGTTGACTGCATGCCAGATGGAATGACAATGAATGGAGAATACTATGGCTCTTATGTTTTGACTACTTTATTTGAAGAGCTGAGAGATGGCGGATTCCAAAGACAGGAACTTCAAGGCTGTTGCTTTTGCATGACAATGCATCTTCTCACAGAACAGCAACAAATTTGAGGAAACTGGAAGCCGCTAAAGTCCAGCTGCCTGACCATCCACCCTACAGTCCTGACCTTGCACCATGTGACTTCTGACTGTTTCCTCGAGTGAAATCTTGCATTGCTTTAAAACCTTTTAAATGAGTGCAGGACCTTGCTCAGGCTAGAAATACAGATATGTTGACAATACCTTAGTCTGAGTAATGTAGTGCTTTTGACAAGTGGTTGTACCATCTACAACTGTGTGTGGAGAGAGATGGAGGATTGTGAGTGTAAGATTTTGAATTCCATACTTAGTTTGGACTTTAAGATGACACTTGCAAAACTTCTTGAATGTCCCTTGTAAGTCTATGATATACCACAACCACTAATGGGGAAAACCTGGGCAATATATTGTGATGTTAACTGTCTGTGATATTAACTTCATCAATCTCTGCATAGGAATGCATCATTGATGTCCAAATGACACTGGAAGTTTTGTTGAGTTGGATTACTAGATATTCTTTTTAAGACTTACACCAATCTGAAGGCACAAATATTCTATACTCTTTTCTACAAGAAACCTCCCTGATTGTGTTATACTTTGTATAAGTGAATTGTTTCCTGTTTGTGTTTTTCCCTGTATATTTTCTTGAAGTTTTATATCCTATAACCAGATAGGTCATATCAGATGATGAATGAAGAAATGGTTTAAATGATGCTTAAATGGGCCCAGGGTTCCTAGAGCTTAGAGTTACCTGACAGTCATCTTCTGAGGATAAGGAAACACCCTAGAAAAAACCTTATCCAGGTAACTCACCCTAACCTTGATTTGAACTTGGAACCTCTTGAATGAGAAGCAAACATGCTACTCCCATATCACAAAGGGGGTGCACCCTTTTAGTTTTTAAATTCTGAATTCATTATACTATATGTAATTTAAGGTTAATCACTTAATTTTAAGTCGTATGTAATAATTTAGGTTACTTAAAACAGTAAGATTAACAATTGTAAATATCATAGTATGAACAACCAGCTTCCAAATTTTATTATTAGTGTTTGACGGGTAATATAAATTTTGAAATGAGAAAATCAGCTCCAATGTATTCAAAGAGGAGAGTGTTTAGTAATCAGTATTTGTTGCGTAGCTATGGATTTTGACATCATACAAAAGCAGTAACATTATTGAGAGGTTCAGATTTTTGCAGCAGTTGTACAACAAAAAGCTTTCCCCTTGAGAAGTACCTATGTAAGGCCCCACAACTTCCTCCTATCAGATGAATACAGAGGGTTGTCTGATACAATTTTTATCTCTTTTTAGAGCCTTCTTCAAACTATTTAGTTCGGATAACATAATGCTATACAAAAATCTTACAATTTTTAATACATTGCTTTGAATTGCTAAGTCGTCCTCCGTGGACTAGTGGTACCGTGCTAGCCTCTGGTTCCCAAGGTCGCGGGTTCAAACCCGGCGGAGGGCGATGGATTTTTTCGGGCGTAAAAATCGTTAGCACGGCTTCCTTCGGAAGGGAAGTAAAGCCGGTGGTCCCGTGTCGTAGATTTACGGCACGTAAAAGAACCTCAAGCCTGATAAAGAGGCCTCTGAGCAAAATTACAGTTGTTTCACGCCCAATATAGAATGGGAGACGCTAAGAACCATAGTAGTTAAAGAGCGTCCATAAATAAAACTCAATTTTTTTTTTTGAATTGCTATGTTTTTCTTTAGTCCATCATGCATTTTAACATCGTGGTTATTTATGCATGGTGGGTCATAACAAATTCATATTGCTTTATTTTTTTAAACCATTTTTCTCTTACTCTCCCCATATATTCTCCTATTATTTTTATATACCTCTCCTTTTGTATTTTCATTATCCTAACTTTTAATATTTCTTTGTTAACATTCTCCCATTCTTTAGGTAAAAACTCATCTCTCCACAACTTAGTTTCTTCACATTCAATTATATAATGCAAACCATTATCTGCCTCTCCACAAAGAGGACACCTATCCAAATTCACTCCCTTCCTATCCCCCCTTAGCCTATGTGCACTTAATCTAGACCAGGCCCACCCTTCTCTCACTAACCTATTACCTACATCCACATACTTCTCCCTTCCCCAGTCCACCTTTAATTGTCTATATAGTTCCAAACTTTTCTTTCCTTCCAGACTTTGAAATAATTCTTGTTTCTCTATATCTTCCACTCTGTTCCTCACTTCTTTCCAGAAACCTTTAACTAACCCATCTCTCTCCTCCCATAAGTTACCCATTCCTATTTCCTGTTAAATTCTCCTTATTCCTTGAGCCCATTTCATCCCAGCATTGGATTTTTCTTGTATTATTAAACATTGCCTCAAGATATTATGCTCGTCCAATGATTTCAATCTATGCCAATATTTAAGTATCGTTTCTACTATCATGCCCTTGCTACTTACTCTTCCCAACTTCAACATTGCTGCTAACAATAAAAACCTAGTAATTTTAGCCTCCATATTCCACTTGAAATAATGTAGACATGAAGGAATAATTTTGTTATGACATAAATATAAAACAGTAATTTTGTCAATAGCCCTGCGCTGTGGCATAGTAGGTTGAAGCATAATGCTTTGGTTCCTCACTACAAAATATGCATGGGCTCAAGCCTACTCTTGGGATGTAGATATTTTGTTTCATGTATAGGACCGCTGGCCATTCATCATGAATAGAGCTCAGTGCAGTAGGACTAAAAATCTTGGCAAATGGGCACTATAATGGGGCTACAAAAGGGCACACACTATTAAAAGAGGCATTATAGGCACTATAAAATGAATATATTTTACTCCAGTAAGCATAAAACATATTTATACAGTGCGGCCGTTTTATGGTGAGGCCACAGATTGCACATATGTGTGCTCTGCACACTATTACGCTGTGGTTTTTTCATCCTGTAACTCCCATGATACTAGCTCATGAATATAGTAACAGACAATGAGTTCTAACCTTATTATAAATGGTTGGAAACAGTGTCCATCTGTGTGAAGACATTTCTGGCACCTTCAGATAAAATTTCCATTCACATGCATAAGTTCTTACTTAATATTCATAATTTCTGTTTTTACATAGTCATTAAGTTTGTCTATGGTGTCTTTATTGTCACTATAAGCTATTTTTTAGGGTTCCACACAAATAGAGGCACCAATTTCATAAATTTTTTCCTCCATTAGAACATCTCGTTTTTGCTTCTTATGTTTAGCGATCCTGTTGTCCTAATTTTATTAACCAGATTTCTTAATAGTTTCTTTATTTGGAATTGGAATACCAGGAAATTCCTGCTGATATTGTCTACACGATTCAGTTTTTATATATGTATCATACATAAAAATTTGTTGTTCAAGCATGAATTTGTCGGCAAGCATTTTAGTGGACTAATAAGTAAATTATTAGCACTCATAAGCAAATCGAAATAATGCAAATTAGGTTTAGTGCTTAGTGATCCTGTTATCCTAAACTTATTAACCAATGTCTTAACAGCTTCTCTACCTGGAACTGGAATACCAGGAAATTTCTCCTGGAATTACGGTGCATAAAAATTTGCTGTTAAAGCGTGAATTTGTCGGCAGGCATTGCAATGGTTAATAACAAGACACTGACACTGTTAAACAAATCACACACAACAGAGATGCCTTGAATAAACTTCCACCTTCGAGATGCAGCATGGACACAGCAATGATTAAAGTACAGCTAATAAAGATAACCTTGAACATGTTGCACCAGTTGTGCATCTGAAAAGTATCGAGATCACTGCAGTACATCGTGCTATGCATATAGCTATTCTTTGGCCTCACCTTAAAACAACTGCTCTGTATATACAAGGCCTATGAATCTAAACAAAGAAACAAAATAGGAAATGCAGAGCTCTAAGCATGAGTGATGTGTGGATCTACATTCCAGCAGGGGAAGAGATAGTTCCGTCCACATCTGCTTCTTGTTTAGATTCCTCACCTCTGTTTGAATTTGTGGGTATGAGGTCAGCAGCCAGATTGGCAGGCCAGGGCTTTTGTGCCACATTTATTATTATTATTATTATTATTATTATTATTATTATTATTATTATTATTTATTTTATTATTATTTATATAATTTTGGCAGTAAGTTGCAGCCTAGCGATAGGGCTCTTAAATAAAAAATGTTCTGGAAGGGTTCTTTGGCATTTTATTAGAACTGATTGAATTATTCAGGGGATTGTCCAATTAGGCATGTGCTCATAAAGGAGATCAATGTATACTACTCTCTGGGCAGCGTGCACCATGTTGGAGTAAATTGCTTCGAAAGTAACATTTACTAAGGAAGTCCCCACTAGGGAAGTAGGTTACTACGGGAGCAATTTACTCCGAAAGTAACGAACAACTCAATTTCAATGTACTCTTTTAGTTACGACTATGGAAGTAAGAGCTCATTACTCCTGAGGATATTGTTTTGTTTGCGTGATTTACTTGATGCAATCATGAATAAGGATATGTGCGATAGGGAAAGGGGAGAAACGTCAGAGATAAATGCTTTTTGGTAGAAATAAAGAAAATCCATGTAAACAATATGAGTGTAAAAACATGTAACCTGCATTACGTGGTCTTCAAAGCCAGTGAGATACCGCTAAAACTCGCAATGTGCATTCCTAATTACGTTTTATTTTAGGTTTATTAGTTTTATTATTATACCGGGATTACGATGAACTTTACTTAACGTGACATGAAATGGTGGTAAACTAAAGGTATAATTGGCATGCACTTAATGTAATGGGAGTGATTCTTGATTCATAAGTTCTTTTATTACTTCGAGCTAATGCCGATTGGTTCTAATTACCCTGCGAAATCAAACTTGACGTAACGGGAAAGAAAAGTTTGACTTTGCCAAACTTTTAAGTTACATTGCATTAAGTCAAATCTAAATATCTCCATTTAATACAGTGTAAGACTGTCACATTACGTTAAATTCATCGTAATGCCGGCTCAAGCATCTGAAATATTTCAGTACGAAACACTCATAGGACGCATAACAATAATTGCAGTTTGGATTATAGAGCTGAATTTGTATCTTGAGTTTTGTTGAAATGTTCTCCAAGCAGGTTCAAAAGGCGTGTATAAGATTCTTTCCTAATACCAAAATGTTCATTGAACTTTCTCTCTCTCTGTATAAGTATCATATGGTTCTCGCATAGTACTATCGTATTCCCATTGTTTTTTTCCGTCGAGATCATCAATGTAACCTAAGTAATTGCTGTTTTCTTCATCGAGATCATCAATGTAATCTAAGTAACCCATGAACACGTCAAAAATATCTTCCTCCAAATATGATGTGGTATTCTAGTTCAATCGACAGGTTAGTTACTCCATCCATATAGCAAGAGTAAATTCTAACTTATATTTGTGCTCTATTTAATTCTGTAGTAACATACTACATAATGGTGCTCTCCGACATTTACTTCTGCGGTAATTTAATCTGGAAGTATGTGAAAGGAGTAAAATTCTTTGGAAGTAGTTTACTCTTGCATGGAAATCACTGAGTGTTGACTTGAATAGTAGTTTACTACGAAAGTACACTTTACTCCAGGTTGGTGCATGCCGCCCTCTGTGGATGTTTAGTTACTATTAATTTTTTTTAAATCTGCCAAGGAGAATACCGTAAATGTTAGCTTTCTTTTCAAATGATCATAACAATCTTAGGCAGCAAAACTTATTTGTAACATTCATACAATATTTTATGCAAAAATACTCCATCCCAAGCATAAAGTGGTAAAAAGGGAGGGGGAGGTTGAAGTTCCATGCTGCCATTGTGTGACATTGAGAAAATAGAAAACTTATCACTCAGCTACTTTGAACCCTGAAACTCAGTGATGTTACATATCTAACTTTTAGGGGAACTCAAGTTATCTTAAAATGTTAAAACACTGGTCAGCAGATTGAAAACAATTATTAGGTTTTTTTTTATCAAGTTATAATTTGTTGATTTCTATGAGGCTCCAATATCTAAGAAGAAATGCTTATATAAATTCTGCATAGGAAAGGGAGTCTCCCAGGGTTAATTGCAGCCAGTTTAGTGTGTGACCCTTTAAGCCTTTTCTAACAACAATAAGTTTGATTTCCTCTTGAGTGGACTTTAACCTAAAATACTGCTCGAATTCCCTTATGTATTCCTTGGTGTGATCCCTTTTCCCTCATCAAAAGTTGGAGGAAATAATTTGTTCAATAACTGTGAATTGAAATTGTGATTGCTACTATGAGAGCATGTAGAGCCAGTGGAGTAACACTACGAGCATGCACATCATTATGATTACAATTGATATTTACAGGACTTGAGGCTTCACCAGAGAGCAATGGTGTGCTCCCAGTGCTGCCGAAATTTCTTGGCAGTCTGAATGATGCATAATGATTAGTTCTGTAGCAATCCTCTGTTGAAGTATTCCCACCATACTACAGTGACATCACATTTGCCCAACAGAGCAGCCTAGCATGCAGTTGTAGCGTGCAGCTCTCGCAACTTTGTTACAGTATTGCAGTGCATTGTGCTCATTAGTTCTAATAATTATGACTTTGTGTATGTGTTTTTGGGTGTAGTAATCATTCTGAACGTAGCGGAGTAGAGTTAGTTTTCATAAATCCCCCTCTAGGGAAACATCACAGGAACGATATAATGCATGATTAAAAGAGATTAATCATGAAGACTTCATTCCAAGCAAGTTTCCACATGTATGCTTTGTCCATTTTCCTGAAGACGATTATGAACAATCTTGTGTGTCAAAACCCATTCTTCTTAAAACTAAATGACACAGAGTTTTAAAAAAGAATGCTGTTCCTTCTCTGAATCTGAAGGAACAGGAAAAATCAGATTTGTCATTAAAAAGGAAGAAGGAAAATATTGCTTATCTCAGAAAAAAATTGTACATGAAGCCGTTTAGGAATCAGAAGTAAGTACTAGTTCCTAGTGTTGCGAAGTTAGCTATGAAAATTTAAATCAAAGCGAAGCAGATGAAAATCAAGAAAAATCAGACAGTTAATATATGGAGCAACAAAGATTTGTCTGAAAGTGCTATTCAGTGTGAAATGGGATGTGAAATATACAGCTGAAGCTGAAAGTGAGGGTTATTATAGCACTTGGACTTTTGATAAACCATTCATACCAACAGTAAATGACTATGATGGCATGGATGAGGAACTGGAAAGTGATGTGTTTGTCAGAAAGGAAGAAATGAAGAGTACAATATTTTTCGTCATATGTGAATTGTCTTATGTGCCATTTTATGCAAAATTTGGTAAGGTGGTTACAACTATGAAACCTTCATTTAGGGGACCATGCTTACAAGTTGAAACTGAGTACATAGCAGGTCACAAAGATGTGTGGTGTTTGCAGGAAAATTTGAAAAGACAATCTTCACTGTGCTTGAAATTAGCTGGGTCTCTATAAGTGAATGGAATTGGGTTTACACTTTTCAAATCTTTTGTGAAAATATAAATTCAGTGGCTTTGGGACATCAAACATTTTATAGATTAGTAAAAATATATATGGTCCTAGAATTAGGAAGGTGTGGGGGGTGGGCAAAAGAAAGATGGGCAATTCGAAATTAATATGAACAAAGTCTGGATAGCCAGTGATGGCCAATATGATAGTCATGGGTTCTGTGCCAAGTATGTAACTTATTCAGCAATGGACTTATAAGAAATCTTGGATTTTTTTGTGTTGTAAAAAAAGGTACTATTACTGCAGACCTAGAAAAACCGGTGTGTGAAATTTTAATCACTTGTCTCTTATGTAAAGGGCTAAACATAGCATATGTGTTATAATTTTAACATTGGCAATGAAATAGTCTATATTATGTGAGTGACTGACACAAGTTTTAAGGCCTTGGTTTAACAACTTCATTTCTTTTTCCATAAAGGATTGTGTCAACAGGTGAACAACGTTATAGGTGTTTTTTGTATTGTTTGATTCTGACTCAATTGTTTTGATCTGTCTGTTTTCGCAGATGTCTGCTTTATTCTTAAGTGTTTGTGTTTTGTTGCTCATGATTACATTGAGTTTGTCATACAGTTCTACTTCGAAGTTGATCCAAATGGCATTTTCTAAGTTATTTACTAATTTTAGATGAAGGTTGATTAACACTAGATCTGTTTTTGCTAATGTGGCACATGTTTTTATCTTTCCAATAGTAATAGTTTTTTCTCTACCACTTTTTGTGTATGTTATCTGTATTACGCTTCATCATGTTACCAATAAATTTTGGGGTTAGCTCATGTCTCAGGTATACATTCAGAAATTTGGTGTTAGCAAAGATATGTCTCCTTTTTATATGGTATAATTTGTAATGTCTCTCTTGTGACCATAAAATCTTACATTAAAATCATACAGTTCTGTTACCTCCATTCGCACCATTTTGTTATCTGGTGAATGTGTACCCGTCTAACCTTCACTTCTTTGGCTTGTTAACCGCCATAATATAAAATTGATTATAAAAATGAAGTGTTTAAAATAATGGGGCATGTTAATAAAATGTTAAAAAAAAACACTAGTCGACATTTAGAAACACTAATTGCTCCACTTACTTAAAATTGATAATACAAAACACAAGTTAGTGCCTAGCAATCCGATGTTACCAAAGCTGTATTGTGTACCTAAAATTCACAAAAAAAGAGTATAGCATGAGACCCATTATCAGCAACATAGATGCAACAACATATCACTTGGCTAAATGGTTAGATGATAATTTAAATCCCATCAAAAGATTTGAATGCTTGAGCATTAGGAACACCTTTGATTCTAATTGATAAATTAACAAATGTAACCATTCATACAAACGAAATCCTAGTATCATTTGATGTCAGTTCTTTGTTTACTAGCATCCCCACAGAGAAGATGCCAAAACTGATAAACCTCTGGCTTTCGAAACCCGGTTTTTCGCCATCACAAGAAGAATTCATGCAACTTATAGGTTTATGTATTACAGAAAATATTTTAATGTTTAACAACAAGTTTTATCAACAAACATCAGGTCTGGCTATGGGCAAACCATATCACCACTGTTGGCTGATTTATACATGAGCAATTTAGAAGTATATATTACCAAAGCATTCCCACACATATTTAAAACATGGTTTAGATACGTTAATGACATTTTCGCTATTGTTTCAAAAAAACTAGCTCAGGACACGTTAAGACTGTTGAATTTGCAGGATAGATATAAAATTCAACATTGAAATAGAACAAGATGGATGGCTATCTTTCGTGGATTTAAAAATTATGAGAAATATGGATAGATAGGAATATGGATATAAGGAAACCAACACATGTGGATAATTATATCAAGAATAATAATTTCAACTCAAAAGCACATCAGCATGCCATTTTTCACAGCTTAATACATAGATTGATTAACATCCCTTTAACTAATGATGAATATAACAAAGAACTGTTGCAGATCAAATATGTCACAAATTTAAATGGTTTCAAATCCAACTGTGTAACAAAAATGATTAAGAAATATAGAACATGAAAACTTTTAGAGATGTTAGCACATTAAAAAAGCAGATATACAGGAAACATTCTGCGAATTCACATACCACCCAAAAGTGTTCAAAAAATTCAACCAAATTTTCGAAGACTGTAATATAAAACTGGCTCCACAAAACATAATGTGAGAAATCTGTAAACCACCCTTTAAAAAATACTGCTCCAAGCAATGAATTATCAGGAATCTGCTGCAACAATTGTGAAGATTGTCATAAAATATATATTGGAAAGAAAAACTTAGAAACCAGAGTGAAGGAACATCTCAGAAATATAAAATATAAACAAGACAGATAAACCAGATATTGTGGGTGAAGGCAATTAATAAACTGAATTCCCTTTAACGACTTTTTTAACTTAACACAATAACTTACCAATGCAGCTAGCAGTTGCTCCCCTTTTGAATAATGCTGAAGTAATCTATGAGCTGTATTTTCTATTTTCCTGCTACTTTTTGCTGTTAACCTATCAATGTTCTATGCTAACTCCCCCACCCACCCATGTGCACACATGTTACAGCACCTATTGCCAAATAGCTTGCATAGGAGAATATGAAAGAGTGTTAAAATCTGGGGCCGACCTACCTTTTAATCTCCTCTTCTATGGTGCTATCATTTGTGTCTTTTTATATGTAACTTCTATTCTTATTGGTGATTTGCTTGGCAAAATCAAATAACAAAATTGTCCAATTTTAGAAGTCAAGTTTCTGTCTGACTCCTTTGGTAAAACCCACTATCTCAGTCTCACTCACAACTGTGGTTTCTCTTTCTATCATGGGACTCTTTTTCCAAATCCTTTGACATTCCAGGAATTCTGCACTATCTCTGTCCTTGTTTCGCTTGGGAACCTCTTTCTCTTTTCCTAATCCTGTGTATATTAGCATGTGTAAGTTGGTGGACTTTTAACCCTGCTGCTAGCTTGCTTCCTTGCTGATTATAATGTTTCCTACATTTTATGAAAGAAGTTATATCACAATATTATATTACGTTATTGATTATATTCTTAGTTATTGATTCCTGTTGTTTTGTTTGCCCTGTCAGGTGTATGTACCTTACACCCTGAAGAATGTGCTTTTCTAGATAATATCCCTGAATTGCTTCCCATAAACAACTCCACATTTCCCCACTTTTTATGACCATGAATTATCGGTGTATGAGACATCAGCAAAATATCACTGAAGCACTTAGTATATAAGTGAATGAGCACCATTTCAAACATGGCCATTTTTTTAAAAAAAAGCCTATGATGCTAACTTGGACGATATCTTACCACCAATTGGTTCCTTATTATTTTTAAATATCTAACAGCTACCATTATTGTTTAACTCAAAGAGCTTCTCTGAGAAGATATGCCTCAGACTAATATTTTACCTCGCAATGTGAAAGATTCAGAAATCTTGTGGCATTTGAGGCATTCTCCTAAGTGCAGGTAGCTACCCTGAACCTTTTCTTTTAATATTGAAACTTTTCCAACATATTCTTTACATAAATTTAAGGCATTATTAGATTATATAAATATATTTACATGTTACTATGGTCCATTCCAAACCAGAGTTCCCTCTGATGTAAACAGAAGCACGTGCTTCGGCTTGTCACAAACCCAAGAATATACTCTTACGCCAACGTAAATAGTTCCTTAATACATGTATTGTATTATGAAATATTAGAGCAGGAAAGGTATAGAACTGCACATTTTATTGCGGTTATCATAAGAACTCATCGTTAAAGGTAATGTTGTTAAAAGATTACAAAATATGACTTTCGCCTGCTATTGCGCTAATGCCGAGAGCATCTTGGTTGTTAATACCAATCATATAAACAACTGCCACTCTTTTACATACACAAGAAATGCAGCAATGAATTCCCAGAGGTGCTATCTGAGTACGGAATAAACACTTTGCGTAATACACGATATATGATAAGCGAACAGTCATTCATAATACACTAACACACAGCTCAGCTCAGGTCAAATCTTGTGATTTAGTCAGTTGGTATTTGAGTTTACATGGCAGAGGAAGGTGCGTGTACAGCGAATAAACTGTTCAAACACAGAAGCGGGAAACAGTTAAAAAGGGCTAAAAACAAACAATACTTTGTATATTCAACTCACTATTACAAAAATACCCAACACTTAAGTGCGACAGTGCTGTGGAATTGTGGATAAGTTTGTCATTATTTTGGAGAGTAGTTCTGATACTGATATGGCAGCTGAGTCATCTTCGGAGGATTCGGATTTGGGTGTTGCACTTTTGCCCAAGGATTGTAATTAACGTAAGTAAACTGTTCATTGCCGCATACTTATAAAATCTATTGTTACCTCAGGTTGCATTTTGAACTATGATTCTCACGCAGGGCGCCTTTTTATAGATTAAAATAGTGTTCAACAAGCATGTGGGAGGGGAACAAGCAGCCATTAGGGGCGGGGTTTGCGAACTACTTTCACGCGGATAATACAAAGAGTTTGTTTTCAGTGAAAGGCACTCTGGTTTGGAATGGATAATAATACACTTTTTAACACTTAATACTAATAACCATGATAATAATAATGCCAAATGCAAGATGCAATATAACATTACAAGCTGCAGTCAAAGTAGTTTTGTGTACTCTCTCTCCCTCCCTCCCTTGCTCTAAAGCACATTGTTGGGCCTTCACCTTTCAAGTTGCATAAGCAGTTTTAGAAACAAAACCAAACCAAGTGATGCATAAAAACTGTCAGTTAGTTTGGAAAAATGCGTAGGTATCTGAGAAGACTATGTAGACAAGTAGAGAGGATTGGAAAAGATGCCTAATTTTTTGTTCAAATTGGAAATTTAGGTTATTGGTTAAAATATGATGTGCTTCATTTTGAAATGTCAACTTCTGAAGCTTATTTAAAAAATACTGCCGATATAAAACAGAAAATCCTAATTGTATTTACACAAGCTTTTTCTTGTTACCTGTACGTGGGTATGTTCCCCTTAGACAGGGTAAGAGGCAAATGCATTTATAAAATGTATCAGTATATTTTGTTTAAGCCTTATTTGGAGCATTTAAAAAATGGTTACAACTCGTTTCACCTGTTCAGGCATACCATACTCCGTTGATATTTTGAAACACTTATGACACCTATTCTGGTACAGTAGATTCTTGATTGTCTGCGGTAATGGAGGGGAACACAATCACGGATAAAGCAAAGCAGTGGTTAATTAAAAAAATTGCTATTACCCCTATAGCTTGTATTAATGTGAGCTATGTTTATACATAATGAGGTAGTTACAATGCAGAAATTAGCATTTAACTAGCCATTTTGTAGAAGTCGTCTTCACCAGCACAATCTATTTATCAAGCACCCATTATGGATCTGTTTTGCATGTCAAGTGTTTTTAAATATTGCAGTACTTTCTTTCCAAAAATAAGCTGCTTACACTTCACAAAAACTATGCTATGTGCTCTGCTCATTTTGCACAAACATGCTACTAAGATCTTTCAAATTAGACTGGAAAAGCCTTTAATCAACTTTTGTTTTCAAGAAGAACATTCTTTTTCTCATATCAGTTCTTAATTTACGTAGCATTAATTTGTCAGACAGCTAGGAATCCTCTTCTTGATTGAGGTAATGTAGCAAATTGTCTGTCTATTCAATAGCTGCTGAATGACAGATCCACACTTTTTGGGATGACTGGATCATCATCAGATTTAGAACCATTCTTCCTGCCCCGTGCAGGCATAAAAATTTCTTCATCAGTGCCAACCATGTGACCTGGAAGTATCCGATCAACTGCGAACTATTATTCAGTGTTCTCACTGTCCATGTTTTTGCAGCTGGATGCAACTTTTAATGCAGAATTTGAGGATACACATTTCTATTCCTTTACATGTTCTGACCAAGTGACGAAGGAATTTCTGTTTGAAGGGTGAAGAACAGAGAACAAAAAATCTGATGTGTTACACTCACATGACTTTCTCTACTCTTGTACAAACTATTTTTACAAATGCTTATTCCCCATATGTTTCATGTTAATCGAGATATCGGGATGTTAATCTTCTTGCTAATTTTCTTGTAGATGGAAGGGGAATTGGTAGGCTTTAAGCGATAGTCAAATATATTAAGAGCTGGTTGCTATGTGGAGTATTCCATTCTCTTTGTATTACCAGGACAAAAAAAAAAAATGAATAATAAATTCCCATTTAAGAAAAAGTGTAAGTATTGGAAAATTTAAGGGAATAACAAGCAACATCTCGAAAATGGTTCACTCAAAAAAAAAAAAGTGTATATGACATAAATTGTGTATTTTAACGCGATCTACATTTTTTGTGTAGTAAACTTTTGTCTCTCTCTCTTATGGTTTACCAGTTATGCAAAAGTTGTTCACAATGAAGAATACTTTTGGAGACATTCCCAGAAAATGAGATATATGTTTTATTTGTAATGAAAGTATTGTAAATATATGAGGTTTTAATCAAAATCGTTAAAGCGATTTTTGAGAAAATGAAAATTTTCGAAAAATGTTCCATGTAAAGGGTAATCTGGAGTGGGGGGATTTTCTTGAAAACCTTCGTGTCGCATCTCTGGAAGATACTGAACCTAAATACCAAGTTTGGTGTTTATCCGACTGTTCGTTTCTGAGTTATGCTGTTCACAGACACACATGGACATGTTTCCAAAAATACTTTTTTTTTGGATTCAGGAGGCCTTAAAACATGTATTTCCGGCAAAATCTCGGTATCAAATTTTTGAGTGGAATACAATACTTGCCCTACTTACTTTACGTAGTAGAGAAAGTAAAAAGAACCATAAAAGTGAAAGCTTACTCGGTGAGAAGTACTGTACAGTCCTTAGCAAATTTCAGTCCATCAGAACATTTCAAGGGACATAGAATTACTGTGGAATGCAAACTATACAAGTTGGTAATGGAATTTATAAAAGAAAAAAATTCCTAAAACAGCCACTTATAATCTGCCCATGAATAATCCAGAGTTTACTTTAAGCACCCATAGCAGTTAAAGTTCTTTGCTCTACTGGTCTCTAGATTTGAATATAATTTTTAGGCATTGCGTTCGTTAAAACAAATAATAAACCCATTAAGATTTATCTTATTCTGAAAATAGAATAGTATTCCTCAAATATTGAGATAAGAATGGCTACTGAAGTAATGCAACTGAAGATGGTGCAATAAAACCTGTTTTTGATAAATAGAACCTCAGACCTCTTACTGCACTGTGCATGAAATGGAGTTGACAAATATAGTAAAAACAATTATGCAAACATAAACATAACTGCAATTATTTTTTGGCAGATAATTCAAATTGTTTCTTCATTTTGTTCCTTTTGCATGAGAACGCTAGATTTCCTCTTTGTGACACGTAACTGGTCCAAGTGATTATGTAATCATGAGCATGGCGCTCCAGCTCAATACTCTTAGCAATGACAAACGTTTTTCCATTAGTAGACAGTTAAAATTAAATTTATTAATTTTAGCTGTCTGAAGTGCCACTGGTTATTTTCCTTTAAATAACCATTAGGAAACCCTTCTTTTACTTGCAATTTTTAAAATTTGTTTTAGGAGTAGGCATTATTTATTAATTATATTGAACTACATGTTCCATGACAATATTTTGCAAATGCAGCAGATGTTACATTTAAAGAATGAAATGGTATAAGAAAGAAGATGTATGTGTGTGTGTTTGCTTTAAGCTGAAATAATTTCTAAAAATATAACTCTACAATTGCAACCCCCTTCTTTATTACATTATAATATTCCAAATAAAATAATGTTGCTACTTAAAGTGAAATATCATATTACATTTAGTATAAAGCTTGTTTCAGGGTCTTACTAGCAATACTGTTTTATAAACTAATTGTATATTGCTTAACTTTTTACTTTCTCTACTACGTATAGTAAGTAGGAGAAGTATTGTATTCCATCAAAAAATTCGATACCGAGATTTCACTGGAAATATATGTTTTGAGATCCCCTGAATCCAAATAAAAGCATTTTTGGAAATATGTCCATGTGTGTATCTGTATGTCTGTGAACAGCATAACTCAGAAACGAACAGTTGGATAAACACCAAACTTGGTATTTAGGTTCAGTATCTTCCAGAGATGCGACACGAAGGTTTTCAAGAAAATCCCCCCCCCCCACTCCAGATTACCCTTTACATGGAACATTTTTCGAAAATTTTAATTTTCTCAAAAATGGCTCTAATGATTTTGATTAAAAATATCATATATTTAAGATATTTACATGACAAATAAAATGTTTATCTCAAATTTTCTGGAATGTCTCCAAAAGTATTCTTCATTGTGAACGACTTTTGCATAACTGGTAAACCATAAGGGATAGACGGAATTTTACTACACAAAAATGTAGATCGCATTAAAATACACAATTTGTCATATACATTTTTTTTTTTTTTGAGTGAAACATTTTCGAGATGTTGCTTGTTATTCCCTTAAATTTTCCAATACTTTTTCTCAAATGGGAATTCGTTATTCATTTTTTTATGTCCTGGACATACAAAGAGAATGAATGCGCCACATAGCAACCAGCTCTTAAAAGATTTGACTATCGTTTAAATACTACCATATTCCCCTTGCACCTACAAGAAAATTAGCAATAAGATTAACATCTCAATTAACATGAAGCATATGGAGAATAAGCATTTGTAAAAATAGTTTGTACAAGAGTAGAGAAAGTCATGTGAGTGTAACACATCAGATTTTTGTGAAAATAATCTGTTTCTTCTTTTGATAGTGAATACAGTTTTGTGATTTGTTCCAATAACTCTTTACATTAAATTTAGATACAGCAATGTGTTTGAGCCACATCATTAAATTAAAACTATCTGTGAAAGTAGACAAACCAAGCTTGGTTCTCTTTTTTTCTGCCCCCCCCTTCCCCATGCTCCTATTTCCACTGTTGTTGAAAAATTCTGCCATTATTCCTTCTTAATTTTGCTTTACGGTACCAGAAACATGTTTTTTGAAAAATGCATCTGTATGCATTGTTGTAAGCTGAAGCACTAAAAGTTCCATGAAATCAGACATGCATTGCTTTATTCTTTGCACTTCCTCAAGAAGAATATATCATATACAAAAAATTCCAAGCACAAGATCAAGTACAATGCCTGTTTGAAAAATAAATAAATAAGTAAATGATGATGCTAATAATAATTTTAACTGTACAAAATCACGAAAGATATGAATTTAACAGTTTTAAGAGAATAAACCAAAGTAATGGCATTTGTAGGCAAAAGGATTGCGAGATCAAAGGTTGTAGTGGAAGATTACATCTTAGAACAAGTCAATTTTAATTTTCTGGGCTGCCATTTATCTATATGCATGAAAAAGATATTAATCATAAAATTGCTAAATTTAACATGTTTAGGATCATTAGAAGAACTCTGTGTAATAAGACAAGGAAAGACACACAGATTAAACTGTATAAAGTTATGTCAATACCAACACATTTGTATGTGAGCAAGATTTATACTGTAATGGAAAGATACAGCAGAAATGCTGTTTCTTCGAAGCATAGAGGGAGTAACCTGACTAAATTACATCAGAAACTAGGAAATAAGAAACAACCTAAGTGTTAGCAGCCTATAAGAAACTGTGGATTAATATCAGTGAAATTGGTAGGAATATGTATAATGCATCAATCAAGAGAGACTTGTAAAAATAATTGCTGAATATGTACTTACTAGAAAACGAAGTATTGGCCAACCAGCAAAAAGAATGAATACAACAAATAAAGGAGCCACAACAGGCTTAATATGTAGTACATATAGTAACTTTTTATTGGCTCAATCAAATAATTAGCACATGTATTTTAATATAGAGTCAGCTGAAAAATTCAATGCCACAGCCGGGATTTGAACACGGTTCTCCCGCTCTCCTTGCGGTTGCTCTAACATTTGGGCTACTTTGACAGCATGCTGGTGGGATGTTGAATTCCCCAATTGACTCAAGATTCCCAGACAGACCACCAAGGCATCTCACTCGAGATAACAATCTCAGTGGCAACCTGCTATCGCAAGTACTTCAGTGCTGTGTATATGGGTTTTTTAAGGTTTTACTTTTGTTATTATATATAATTAATTAATTGAAATTAATTATGCTTTTTACAGACCTTAGTCTGGTCTTGGTAAGTTTTTAATATAGAGTCAACTGAAAAATTCAATGCCACAGCCGGGATTTGAACACTGTTCTCCCGCTCTTAGTGCGGTTGCTCTAACCATTGGGCTACTGTGACAATAATGTAATAATAATAATAATAATAATAACAACAAGCAGCAGCAGCAGCAGCAGCAGCAGCAGCAGCAGCAGCAGCAGCAGCAGCAGCAGCAGCAGCAGCAGCAGCAGCAGCAGCAGCAGCAGCAGCAGCAGCAGCAGCAGCAGCAGCAGCAGCAGCAGCAGCAGCAGCAGCAGCAGCAGCAGCAGCAGCAGCAGCAGCAGCAGCAGCAGCAGCAGCAGCAGCAGCAGCAGCAGCAGCAGCAGCAGCAGCAGCAGCAGCAGCAGCAGCAGCAGCAGCAGCAGCAGCAGCAGCAGCAGCAGCAGCAGCAGCAGCAGCAGCAGCAGCAGCAGCAGCAGCAGCAGCAGCAGCAGCAGCAGCAGCAGCAGCAGCAGCAGCAGCAGCAGCAGCAGCAGCAGCAGCAGCAGCAGCAGCAGCAGCAGCAGCAGCAGCAGCAGCAGCAGCAGCAGCAGCAGCAGCAGCAGCAGCAGCAGCAGCAGCAGCAGCAGCAGCAGCAGCAGCAGCAGCAGCAGCAGCAGCAGCAGCAGCAGCAGCAGCAGCAGCAGCAGCAGCAGCAGCAGCAGCAGCAGCAGCAGCAGCAGCAGCAGCAGCAGCAGCAGCAGCAGCAGCAGCAGCAGCAGCAGCAGCAGCAGCAGCAGCAGCAGCAGCAGCAGCAGCAGCAGCAGCAGCAGCAGCAGCAGCAGCAGCAGCAGCAGCAGCAGCAGCAGCAGCAGCAGCAGCAGCAGCAGCAGCAGCAGCAGCAGCAGCAGCAGCAGCAGCAGCAGCAGCAGCAGCAGCAGCAGCAGCAGCAGCAGCAGCAGCAGCAGCAGCAGCAGCAGCAGCAGCAGCAGCAGCAGCAGCAGCAGCAGCAGCAGCAGCAGCAGCAGCAGCAGCAGCAGCAGCAGCAGCAGCAGCAGCAGCAGCAGCAGCAGCAGCAGCAGCAGCAGCAGCAGCAGCAGCAGCAGCAGCAGCAGCAGCAGCAGCAGCAGCAGCAGCAGCAGCAGCAGCAGCAGCAGCAGCAGCAGCAGCAGCAGCAGCAGCAGCAGCAGCAGCAGCAGCAGCAGCAGCAGCAGCAGCAGCAGCAGCAGCAGCAGCAGCAGCAGCAGCAGCAGCAGCAGCAGCAGCAGCAGCAGCAGCAGCAGCAGCAGCAGCAGCAGCAGCAGCAGCAGCAGCAGCAGCAGCAGCAGCAGCAGCAGCAGCAGCAGCAGCAGCAGCAATAATAATAATAACAATAATAACAGCAATAATAACAGCAATAATAATAACAATAATAACAACAATAATAATAACAATAATAACAGCAAGAATAATAACAATAATAATAACAATAATAACAGCAAGAATAATAACAATAACACAGTAACAGATGTATTTGTTTATATTTCATTTACCCTTGTAGTTGAGTAAAGACACTGGTCCTAAGGAGAAATGGTTAATCATGCTAGCACAAGAAACCTGTTTTCCATTGTTTTATTTTGCCAGTAATTTATTTTTCTTTTAATTTTCAGATGGAAGTTGTTCAGGAAAACGAGTGACTGCAGAGCTGAAGGGAAGTGTATTTAGTGTGAACATGATCTGTTGTGTGAATGGTAATGTATGGACTACATAGACAGAAACCTGTTGGTTTGGGAAGATGTAAATTTATAAGGTAAAACTTAAGTTGTTAGAGGTCAATATTTTATTTGCATATTTAATGTCCATGTGCACTGGTGAATGTGGCAGCCAGTATGGAGTAACTGCGGACTGATTTTAACCTTCTGTAAATAATAAGATTAATAATCTATTGAAATGTGCGAGTTACCTCCATTCATACCATCCCTCCCATATAACATGTACAAGTGAGACCTGATGTGGGATTGCATTTGGCCATGCTGCTTAGAATGAGTTTATGAAAGCACTGTTGTTGCCAGTCGATTCTTTCTTTTTCTTTTTTTTTAAGAGGAATAACAACCAACCCTTTGGTATGGAGTCAAGCATTTTTTGCAGTTATCTAATACCAAGCAAGCATATTTGAAATTAGCTGATTTTTGTGTTCTAGCATTTTTTGGTGATATCTGCCATTTTGCTCAAAGCAAATATAACATAAAAAAGTGTTAATATAAATTACATTACAAACCATTTATTCCTACAGGCTTCCACCATTTTAAAGCTAAACAGGAAATGTCAATTTTATTTTTTCTTCAGTGCAGATAGCATGAATTAAACGCAAATTCTTACTTTTAATAGTCAAAAGAAAATATTTGTGCACTTAGTGTTATTTGACACACTAAATCACATTTCTGCAATAGCATGGCTTGGTGACTCACTCTGAGCCATTGCATTTAGCTATTCGGTGACCAAAATCTGTGAATCCTGCAGAAACAAATCAGAACTTAAGACGTGAGATAATACAGTTCATTGAAATATTTTTTCTTTCCTTCCATCTGTTTGTGTTTACACAAGTCAAACTCGCGTCGTGAGCATGGCTTATAGGATACTGTATGACTAATTTCCTCAATATGGATGGAAAATCCTTTAAAAAAAAGCTTTCAGCACAAAATATAGTTACATAAAAAGGGAAGCAAAGAATTGTTATTATTATTACTGTTGTTGTTAGCCTTGACTAACAATACAGAATGTATAACTTGTGGCATTATCAAGGAAAAAAATTTGCTAATTGGAGAAAGTCGAACAGGAACAATTTCGGAATAAGCATACAATACAAAATTGATTACATGCTTTTGTATCAGAAATCTACTAATAAGAACATAATTCAGTGGATAAACTATCACCTTTATAACTTTTTATAAAGTGAATGTGGAATATCGAGAAATATGGTATTGTCCCACCACTAAGCAAAACACTGTTATGTTCTTGCCTCATTTGTATTCTTCTTCTTTTCACAAGAATTAAGTTTGTAGAAACCTCTTCCTGGCTTAAGGTTCTGAGGTGTACCATTTGCCTATTGTATTATATAGAAAATCTGTATTTTTTGTATTTGGGGATTATTTCTTGCCTATGCTGCAACATGATATCTCCAATTTTTTCTGTAATCTTTTAAATTTACCTTGTTTACCAAATATTTTTATATTGTCCTTTATTGGTATTTTATCCTTTAATATAGATTTTTTGTAGAGTGCAGAAATGTCATTTTAGAAGTGGTAATTTTGTATCTCCTTATTTCATAATCCAGATTTATAAACTCTAAAGTTGGGATAACAACTATGTCAAAGTGTGTTAAGTTAAGGTGTTAATTTAAATTTGTTGATATGCTTGAAATACTCTTACACCAAAGGGCTAATGTATTCTCTAACTGGAAGAGATTCAATGTTTTGATAGCTAGCTGCAATGATGAGTACATTTGTTGGCAAATTGTTTTGAAGATGCAGTAAAGGTTTTGAGCCAAGGCACTTATAGTAGAAGCACAAAGTAGTCATTAAGCTGAAGAAGTTTTCCTTGCCAGGAACTGTAGCTGAGCCAGTTTAATTAGAGATTGGGAAATAACAGGCAAAGACTTTTTCCATTGCTTTAGCTTATAGATCAGCAACATTCCTTTGCTATTGAACTTAGGCAAAAAATCCGTAATTTTTACGTTTTCCAATTTCACTGTCATAATATTCCCAGTACTATGAGAACTCTTTTGTGCCTAGATTCACAGTATTACTTCAATCCTGGATACCCTAGTCAGGTCTTTTAAATAACTACAAGAATTTAAATGCCCAGAGCACTTAGCAGCAAATAACATGGTCTCTGTTTTTTCTAGAGTAAGATGTTTTCTCTTCTGCCAAAAGATAGGTTCTTCTAATGTATGATAACTGACTTTCATACTAAACTATACAATAAGGACAAGTACAAACAAAACAAAAGAAGGCCTGGGGTATTTCAGTTGCTAAAAATATGCAACTTATACTTTAAATGTGATATCTTGTAATTGTGTTTTTCAGTGTTTTGGATCAATAGAAATAATTTTTCTAAAAGCTTTTCAAAATATTAACACCAAACTCTTACCACATAAAACTACTATAATGTACAAAATTGTTTTGTTAATTCAGAGCTTTGACTGAAACCTGTGTGAGAAAATAATTATTATTTGCAGTACACAGAAACAATTGAAAAAGTTGCTATAAAAATGTATTACTCTCCAGTAAAAATTATATGATAAAATTAATACACAATTCCATAATTTAAACATTTTGGTAGATACTAAGATTCAAAGAGTTCATTTACACATTAAAAAAATGACGGTAACCTTTTTCTGTTTTTTTCTCTATTTGGTTTTCAAACATTAAAAAGCTAAAATTTTGCATAAAATCTTGTATTATTGTTAATAACTGGTGAACATTTCATCACAGCAGGTAAATTATGCAAGCTTTAAAATTCAGTAGCACATCCCCTTAAGTAGCAAATATGCATCGATTTGAAAATTAATTTACATCCAGATGTCACAATACAGTTTTTCGATTATTGAGTATCCAGAGCCTTATCAGTATTGAAACTCCTGAACAAGAGCAACTTAGCCCACCTCTGTGGTGTGGGAGTAGCATGTCTGCCTCACATTCAAGAGGTCCCAAAATCGAATCTCGGTTAGGGTGAGTCATCCGGATAAGGTTTTGTCCTTATCCTGAGAAGATGAATGTTGGGTAACTGTACGCTCTATGGATTCCAGCTTCATATGAGCATCATTTCACCCATTTCATTCATCATTCAATATAACCTACCAGGCTAAGGACATACAACTTCAAGGAGGGGGAAATAGCAACTTTTACTCTTTGCTTGTTATTTCCTAAGATTAGTGTGCAAGATTATTGAAAACTGTGAAAACCTTTAAGAAGTGAGTCATATGTATTGTCAGAATTTCCACATAGGGTATACCCACTTGTATCAGCAATGAGAAATTAATAGAGATTAACTTAAATTTTGCTTGGTTCAGTGAGGAGGGATGAAATGTAGTTGTAAAATTTAACTGTGAGAGCCATGTAGGAAAGCTTCCCTTTTTCTCAGTAGTGCGTTTGAAAGCATTGTCATTTATGGAGAGCTTGAAATTAAAAGTAAGCTTCACTTAGTATCAAAGATAGCAGCAATATTACATCTTCTTTTGAAAGTGCACAAATTTCTTAGACAGTCTCTTTTCAAGCAAGCACTGTGCTTTCGGTTTGGTTCCTTTTAATAGCTAGGTGTTCAATATTTGTTGGATATAAATCACTAGCATTTGCCCTCTTGATTTGTTGGTAAAAGCTAAACTGTTGCAAGTGATTGCGTTGTTCATAAGTGTTCTCATGTTAATGTTCATTTTGGGTGTTACTGTAGTTGATAAATTGTCTGAAAACATCTCGTAAATATTGCTGTTTAAAATAAGAGTTTATCTTGCATCCAAGTAAATTGCTTTTCATATTTTTTAAAATCATTATCACATAGGATTTGTGTCTGGCTCAAAATGACTGCTCAATTTTTAAACTCCAATAGAAAAGAAAGCAATTAAAAGCATTGTTAACATTATTTCCAATTTTAAATAAAAATACAGGGTATTATTAAATGTAAACAATATCCCTGCCATTTGTATAGCTTTTCACGAGTGCTTCATGAACAGTTTTAATATGGAAGGCCATGATTTGATCTTTAAGAGTTCATGACTTTTTGCAGTCCTATATCTAAATAACATCGATTTTTGGTTATATAATTTGTAAGAAATATTATTTTTCTTCAATTGTTTTAGAGAAATATTGCACCAAATTTTATCAGCTTTTGCCTTAGAACCTACATGTAACCATTTTAAGCATAAAGTTAGGGTTATTCCAAGAATATATAGAATGGCAACTCCATGCAGTTTTAAGAGCAGTTAGTTAATTGTAGCAGCAAAATGGTGCAATTTTGCTGGATGTATCAACACTAGCTGGCTGTTTTATTTGTGTTCTAGCTGCAAGTCAGAGGAAATATTTTGTAAATTAAGGTGTAAATAAATGCAGAAAATTTTTCCTCTGATTTCAATAAAATGAGTTAAGAAATTAATTCACAAATCTTCAATATCTCAACCTTTTGACACTGGTAAGAGGTACAAATGATAACACTTACGTTAGAGGCAGGAAAAATGGTTGTTTTTCAGCAACAGTTCCAATTGCAAAATAACAGTCAAACATGTCTATGAGTATTTGCATATAACCATAACAGTAAGATACTCTTGGTCCACTTGTTGCTTGCTTGACTTGAATTCTGTTGCATCAAGTCGTGATTCTTCATTCTGCTTCAAGAATTGTTAGATAATGCACCCCTCTTTGCATATATGAGAAGATGTTTCCAAAAGATACTTTATACACTTTTAAAGAATTTTAATGTTTTTATATAATTGTATAATACAGAAATAACTGATTCAGTTTTTTCTGCTGTTTCAAGCAAGAAAATACTATATCCAATGAAAATCAACAGTTTAATGATTTATTTTTTTTAATACATACTATATAGAAAAAATTGCTCCAAAATACATCCAGTTTTGTGACCAGAACTATATTATAATTTGAATGATCAATACTGGAAAACCTTTGTGTCATAATGTACTATGTCAAGTATTTTTTGCATCTGATATTTAAACCATTATCATATATATATATATTTATAGAATCAACAAAAGTTTGGATAAAGAGCAAATGTGGGAATGTATGAAGAAAAATACGGTGACATGGATTGTAAATACGGCATGTACTGGTATGTTTTTGACTCATAAATTTAATGTAGGATTTGATTCTAAAAACACAGACATTTTTAACGAGTGTGTGAGGCTGAAAACTGAAAGATGATTAGCAAATAATCAAGAAGAAAAAAAAAGTTTGATTGTCAAGTACTTAGTTCATAAAAGGAGTAGTAGTACTTTCTTTAAGGAGATGAACTTTTGAGTCACTGTCATATTCGATCTGATGCAAAACCAGCCACTTTCTAAAAGTGAAATTAGAGAGGTGTATTTCCTGTCAGATGTGGTACTACTATACACTTGCTGTTGCGATGCATGATGCGAATGCAGTGTTAGGTAAGGAGAATGTTCATTTCTACCACCTGTTGGAGTCAGAATATGGCAGAGGATAGAACAAAATTATTTCCTGTGTGTGGCATTTTCTCAGTTGTGTGTTGACAACATTTTGAAGCTCTCCAGAACAAATCTGTATATATTTTGTGACAGTTGCATAGGACAAAGTAAATAGCAATGTTATTATACTAATGAAATTCTGTGCAAAACTACATATTGACTTCAAGTGGTTCTTTCCTGTGAGAGGACATTCATATTTGCAGGCAGACAGAGCCTTTGGTTTAGTAGAGAAGCAGCTTAGAAAGAAGTGCCAGGTTGTTGATCCAAAAGAGTATGATGAAGTGCTGTCATCCGTAGGTACTCTTCATTCATAAAGAGAAGTAATGGTACAAACATATAAGGAATCATCGAAGCCTTTCTTGAAAAATGACAAGGGATTTCATATTTCTGATGCCAAGATTTTCAAGTTTGATCATAAGAAGAGTGATGTAACTGTTCAACTATTCTATAAAGAGGGCACAGGAACACCATACAACACAGCATACTAAAAACTAAACACAAGAATATCGTCCTTCCTCTCACACAAGTGAAGAAAATAAATCGTATGTCTGAAGCTAAAGTCTAAGATAATCAGCAGCTTCTACAGCAAATGGGAATTAATTGGCAGCAGCATGGCTTCTACAAGAACTGCCTGAGAGTTACCAGTGAAGAAGCAAATGAAGAGTGTGAAGGTGTGGAGGACGTTGAATGTGTAGATGAAGCTTTATTTTAATTTCTTAAATATTGTAAATCTGAAGTACCTGTGATTTTCTTGGAATGCATGTTTATAACATTCAAAATCTTGCGACTGAAAAAAAAAAAAAAAAAAAAAGCACACACATCTACATCTATCCTCAATAAATGTTCTTTTATACGTTACACATTCTTTCAAAATGTACCATATTCATTTCCATTTATGGCTAAATGTACTATATTTGTGGTAAAGGTCAGAATTTTCTATATCCATATGAAGCAAAATTTTAATAACTAATAAAATAACTTGTCATGTGTACACAAAAATGAAATGACATAATCACAAACATATTATCATAATTCTCTACACAGGAAGAATAAAAACAATACCATTACATATATCTTATGGATTTTCCTTCATACTGAAAAATTCTAAAAGAGGATTTAGTACATTTTGGAAACAAGCATCTTATATGTGCAAATCATAAAAATCTGTTTGGAACTGATTATAGAAAGGCTCAAATGATTTTGATAGTGTAAGAGTTGAAAGATTGTTATTTTGGAATTGTGTAACTGGACCTATCATTACTTTTTGGAAAAGTTCGCTCTTGGAACTGTTCCAAAATAATGTTATTTTTTTCCTACCTTTAACTTAGGTATTTTGAATTTATGATTCACTGCCAAAGATAAAATAACTAAATGCTATTGTAGCAGATATGATAAATTGTGCTATTGTAGTTTGCTTAGTATTAATTTTAACCAGTTTTTTAGAAAGGCTATCCTGGATAAGTATGTGTAGAGTTAAATTACTCCTGGCAACTATGATATAGTTCCCCCGTAGGGCTACAGAATATCAAATAGTTCTTTACAACAGTATTGGATATGGTATTCTGTGGCAGTGTGTATAATTGCAGATAAATAGAAGATTTAGCAATGTTTTGAAAACAGCATAGACATGCAAACAAAGTGCTGTTACACCATATGTTTGATTTTGAGTTAAGAGTTGTTCTACTATCTTAGAGGTGATGATGGAGAAAATTTGTAGATGAACCATGTATCATTTTCATTGCATGAATGAACTGTTGGTCAGTGGCCCACAATTTCAAGCACGTTGTAGATATGGGCATGTCACAGGTAAATGCAACATTTTTTGTTCATTCTACATTCTAAAAAAGAAACAATTTAAAGTATAAAATATTAAGTGAAGAACTTTTGAAAGTATCACAAGCTTATATTATGACATTAAGGTGCACACTCTAACTTAAAAAGTTTGAGAATTTCTAAACAACATAGTTGTGAACAACTTTGTCAAGATTTTGTAAATTACCTTATTAAATTAGTAAGGTGATTGCTATGATTACGTTTCCAAATTGAATTGCAACTGTTTGCCAAATCTGCTTTAGTTTATCGTTAGTGGTTTGAAATTACTATAGTCTTTTGTATTGTTTAGGTTTTATTAAATAAGTAGGCGGTGTTTCTACTGTAAGCTTTATGTATAAATTGATTTTCAAATTTCTTACTCAACATTTTATTTATGTAATTACTAATTCACTTCATTAATAAAAGCAAAACTCCAATTTGGTTCCTTGAAGCAACTGGAAACACAGAAAGATGCACAGTGAATGTAAAATCAAGTGCCAGAATTTATTAAAAATTGAACACATGATATATAAATTATTCTGTGATTAATGTAAAAAATGACACACTGATCCATTTAAACTGAAGAATCTGTACCAACCAGATGTTTCAATAATTAATTACACTGTAGTTCCATGTTATATTGTTTTATTAACTGTATCATTTGTTGAAACCTTTTAATAGGAAAAAAAGACCACCTTTTTAAAGTTACTTTAACTCATTGAAATGTTGAAATACAAATGCTTGACTTTAATATGTGGCTATGAACTTCTCATCGTGTCCTTAAAAAATATGTTCTGCTTGAGACCAGCTGTGTTTACATAATATATTTGCAGTGTCATAGAGGCTATGGAAGAGTCATTATGGATGGTTGCATATGGTTGTACTTACCTCATATGCTCAGACCACTTTAAAACACTGCCAATATTGGCTAGTTGAGGCATTTTATTGTAGACTCTGTGGAATATGATTAACAAATTTTAAAATTTATAAAGTATAGTTTAGAATATGCTTAGTTTTAATCAAATTGAATATCCGAAAATAGTTGGTCAATGTTAAATATATCCCCTTATAAAGTCTCAATTTCTTTGTATCCATGCACCAACCCTTTTTGCTCATTTCAGATTTATGCTTTGGATGTGTCACCAGAATATAACTTGAAAACCATTGGTGTTTTCTTTTCCTCTTCATGCATTGCTTTATGCTTTAATGACACAAGATATATAATAAGGGGAGGGGTACAAGCATGGGCAGTAAGATTTTAATAGTGGTTTCTACATTTTGAGAACAAAGGAGAGCACAATTTATACCCCAATTTTTAAGCTAACTCTGCATGTAAAAACACCAAGATGTGTATCTCTGACTGGCTAAAGCATATTTGAACCAAAGTATTTGTGCTGCTTTAGCACTGTTGTCATTCTGCTTGTTGCTCTGTTTAGTTTGCCATGCAAGGTTAAAGCTATAAATACCTAAGATAACAAATCTAACGGTGCAGAAGACTATATGCGCATAATTTTGTGAAATGAGTGTTGGAAATTTCACATACCCTTAAGCAATTTGTAATGGTCTGATTTGTTGAATCTTGCTTAATCATTGCTAAAACTTAATTTTGGCAATTCAGTTTTTAAAAAAACCCAGCAAAACATGGTGTTTACATATCTCAAACTACTGCTGCAATATTTTGGCTCAGATACAGCTAAAAGATGTTGGCTATGACTCAGAACTTACTCCAATTTCTGCCATTATGAAGCAATTCCTCATGATGCAGGAAAGCTTACACATTTTAACCCATCTCTGAGTAACATATATAGTCATTGCAGCCACATGTTTATTAAAAATAAAATATTCATGAGGACAAATAACTTTTAAGTAGAGAATTTATTTGTATTGCAATAAGCAGTTATGTATATATGAGCCAATAAGAGAAAACCAAAAGCACATGTTTTTGTTATGTGGAGTAAAGTAAGGGGAAACTGTATGTGAGTTAGTTACCTCCATTGCAGTAAATATGTTGAAGCACTGACACTCTGTATGTGAAGCCAGAGATTGAATGTCTCTGGTTCAATGAGATGCAGTGTTTATGAACAAATGTACAGGAGACTATTTGATGTTGTAGATCCTCTGCAAGAGTAGCATCTTACGGGGTTGGTGAGTGCAATGAAAATGAGATGACCAAAACTTAAAATGGCTTTGCTTGGCATTTAATAATATATAGGTGTAAATAATAACAAACCCTTGCCATTAGGAAACAAAAAAACAAAATGGTTCACAGTAACAAATTATGTTTCAGCTCTTAACAGATTATACTGCTCTTTACTGGTAAACAATATTTTAGTGCTGTCGATGCACAAATAGGCCAGGCATTATGCCGGTGGAGTACTACAGCTGTTCTGTGTATTTTGGGAACAACCTGCATGAGTTAATAGTTCCATACATTACGTCTTTCAGAATCCTTTTTGTTATTAGATATGTTCCAGTACACTCATTGTTTGCATGTTTCAAACATAGTGTGAGTTACTTGGAATACCAGGTAATTTGATATACTTGCAAGGATTCAGGCTTAGGAAATATGTCATATATTTTTTTAATCAGTACAATATTGGTATGTATAGAGCATTAATTGAAAATTCAAGAAATATATACATGACATATGCTAAGTCTTAAAAAATGAAACTCAGATAAGTGCATTTTAATGAACAAGAGACTGATAGATTTATGAAATTGAATACGTAAGCAGAAGTAAAAATAGTTAGTGCATGGTTCTGTTGTGCAGATTAATTCTGTTATTTGGAATATTGGAAAATTAATAATTTTTAAAAATTAAATGAAAGCGTTTGCATTTGTTGAGTCTTGATGATATTTGTACTGATTTATGTTGGGAGCAAGAAATCATATTTCACTTAGGTATGATTCACCGTTAGTTTTTTAAGTTTCACATTTGTGTACAGTATGTGTGTAAAGTGTAGGTTTTTGTGTTATTTAAAAGAAATAAAACTAGAAATCAAAATGTTTTTATTTTATTCAGTCTTTAAAAGGAATCAAAATGTCCAGTGTTCAATTTCCCACGTGAATGATCTTTTTTCTCTGGAATTAATGAAAATATCAGATTCAAATTTTTTTCTCGATGCAAATTCATGCTTTATGCATCTTGTTGATCTTCCTTCATAAATGTGTTTCCTTTAGCAATTTCCGTCATTGTATTAGTCAACCAATAGTAAATTGAGTAGATTTGGGAAAAGAATGTGAAACTAGCATAGTGATGCATGCATGCAGTTGTATGGTCAAGCAATGGTATTATAGCAGTGGTTTTCAACTGG
This sequence comes from Deroplatys truncata, assembly GCA_030765065.1. Classification (NCBI taxonomy): domain Eukaryota; kingdom Metazoa; phylum Arthropoda; class Insecta; order Mantodea; family Mantidae; genus Deroplatys; species Deroplatys truncata. The sequence goes on along the minus strand of CM060976.1, from coordinate 60,650,010 downwards.
TGCGCTGTGCCGCCCTGGGGTGACTTGAATGACATCCAGGGGTGCCATGGAGTTTTCCGTATTTCTGATGGTGAAAACAGCTGTGTCATTTTACAAAGGAAATAGTAAAGTAAAACCAATTTTTTGTTTTTGTGAAAGTGTAATATATTTTTATTTGTACTTTCTGCCTTCAGTTTTATTTTCTTTTGTGCCTGCCCTCAAGGAATTGTGTATTTGTATTATTGCATGCTTTTGAACTTACAAGGGACTATCAATCATTGTTAAGGAAACATGAAACCGATTTATACACCATCTGAAAGACCACACTGAAATATGTAAAACCTTTGAATATTACACCCTATTGTGCACATATATATGAGTTACAGAATGGTAAAGTTGTGCAGGTGGGAGTCATCAGTGTCCAATCGGAGTTAAGTTCTTTAGAACTGCTGGTGCGGTTAATGGGAAGTGGGCACGAGAGAGAGCACTGACTGAGTGCAATGAACCTGGTGCCTTTGAGTTGTGTACAGGTCATTCCGAAGTAAGCTTCTGCATATAAAAATGAACCCTCTTTACATAGTAAATGCATTATATAATCACTTTAAAGAAAAGATTTTCCAGCTCCGTTTTAACCAAAGAAGATGAAACGATGTTCAGTATTTAGTAGATGTATTAGAGTCTTGATACAGAAATAATATATACAAAGACTTAACCCTTTCACTACGGATGTCAGAACAGTTCTGTCAGTGCTAATCACTGCTCCCTTTGTGAATGACGTAACGTTGCTGACGTGTTGATCTTGACAAAACAACTTGCTGTGCATAAAGAGCAAGTGGTCTAACATAGTTTTCTCTAAACAGTGTTGGTCTACCATCTGTTGGGGTTGTATTTATTCAAGCTGCAACTCTTTTTCTGCTGTGTCGTGCAATCTGCAGCAGAAAATCTAAAGCTATGCATGGTAACCTTCTTCTGACATTTGCATGACATAGAAGTCCATCATATGACTCTGGGAATCACGGGTGTACAAAATGATGGCTTCTTCCAGCAAGCAGATGCATATTGTGCAGGATGCGATTTACTGGCAGAATTTGAAACGTTATCATCTGATTTTTTGGATTTTGAGTTTAATAACAGTAAGAGTGAAAGTTGTATTGAAGATAAAGTTTTATAAATAGTGAGAGTGACGGCAGTGATGTGCCCTCAGAACCCATGCAACATGCTAAAAAAAGATGCATTGATTCTTCCTTCCAGTGGCAACAGAGTATATTCAGGCCAGTAATTCATACTTTTGATGATCATAATTCAGGTATGCAAGCAGATTTGAATGAAACTTTTACAGTTGCTGATATCAAATTATTCTCTCTGTTGCATATTATGCATCATATTGCAAACGAGAGTAATAAGTACTTTGCTTTCTTGTGTGAGAAATTGCCACCTAGCCCCCATTACAAAGTACCTGCATAAAAGGCACAACCTGTGGTTAGATAACTTGTACTCCAGTCCTCTTCTTTTATAACTGGTTACATGCAAATGGAACAAATGCTGTGGCACTGTTAGAAGGAACAGAAAATAAATGCCAAGACTGGCAGAAAAATTAGACAAGGGACAAGTAGAATCTGCACATACAGACAATATGTTGGCATGTTGGCACTAAAGTGGAAGGACAGACGAGAGGTGTGTATGCTAACTACTTTCCATACAGACTCAGTGAGACTGACAGGTAAAGTTGACAAAAAGACATGCATGCAAATAATGAAACCTGACTGTATTATGGACTACAATAAGAATATGGGTGCTGTAGACAGAACAGATATCATGATAGGCTCCCTCAAGTGTATAAGGAAGACTTTGAAGTGGTACAGAAAATTCTTCCATCTATTAGATATGACTCTCCTAAATTCACACTCACTATACAACATAAAATCTGGTAAGAATATCACATTGGCTGATTTTTGGCTTACATAATTACAGAACTTTCCAAGAATTCCATCTACCAAGACTAACCAGTAAACCTGAGAGACTTTTATCTGGTGACCAACTTCTAATACTGACTGAAAGGAATATTATCTCACTTACACCAGTAACACCAAATAAAAGAAAGCCTGTCAGAAGATGTCATGTATGCTCCAACATTGTCCTTGGCCAGAAAAAAAGAAGAGAAACAAGGTACATGTGTGTCAAATGCAAAGTGAGAGTTTATGTTTACACCCCTGCTTCGAAATGTACCATACCCAAGTCAGATTTTGAAAGTATTATGTAAAGGTGGTAATTTCTACTCTGTATAATTTATAGTCATATGTGCTTCATACTTCTAGAAAGAATTCTTTATACATTAAAGTTTGTATACCCCTGAATTGTAATCAACTTCTGTTCATTAATATTTTGGCAAAGTATAGCTTTAAAAAGTAAGACTCCAACATTTAGAACGTTGTATAACAACTTTCCATTAATGTTTTCTTTTTTGGCCCATGGACAACCCTCTGTAAAGCGTGTTTCATGTGATATTTTTCTCCTATTTTAAAACTCTCTTATTTTTTTAAACGTGTGACATTAGCACTTTGGTGAGTGTTTCAGGATATTTTATGTTAATTATGTACTATATTATATAGAATGTACTAATTAATGTGTACTTAAATTAACTCAGCAAGGAGGTTCTGCATGCTTGGTAATACCTCAGCAGTGAAAAGGTTAAGATAATAATGAGTATGAACCAGTGTCTGACACAGTGTTAGAGCCTGATGAATATGTATCTCCATCAGAAGAATTTACTTCACACCTTCTCAAAACAGGAATCAAAATTGGAAGATCCACAGAGCCGAGAAAAGCACAGAGTAGAATGGTCATTGGAAGAAAAAAGAATGGTTATAAACACATGATTGAGTACAAAGAAACGGAAGCCAAAGCAAATATTTCTTCACTAATCGTGGAACTCTATGAAAAACAGATATCCTCGATTGCGGCACAAGACACAGTTGTACCGTTTTAAAGAAGATTTTGCAAAGCGGATTGTACTGGCAAGTGATCTCCTAGTTTAACAGACACACATAAATATAAGCAGTGTATGAGTTGGTGTTAATGAAATTTATGGAATCTCAGGTAACAACTTGAGAGTAACAACACATGATATGAACTTACAAGAATGGACCCATGCAGAAGCAAAATCGCTTGATTTACCTTTGTCAGCAAGTGGAAAATGGGTATGGAATTTCAAGCAACATTTTCACATCGGATCATGAAAAATTACACAGTTTGTCACAAGAAAAGAAGAGAAACTGTTAATAACATACTGCATTTCTGAAGACAATGTTGCTTATAGAGCAGTATGGTGCTAACAGATCAATCTGGCATCAGTAAAGAAACATTCCGGGAGAACACTTCATCATTGTGGTAAGAAGGCAGTGTGTGATGTTACAGATTCACAAACTGCACAGACATATTCATTCACAATTATGCCAATTGTATCATGCATGGGACATGTCCTTCCCTGCCTGTTTATTGTGCTCTAACTATCTATGCTGCCAAGTCAAGCTGTCCAGCATGGTATGTTTAAAGCTCCTAATTTAATTGTGCAGTGGTTGAAATCTGTCAAAATGAACAAAGATGTTTTCCGTATATTTCTGGAATTGACATTTTTACCTCACACTGGTCCATCAAACTATTTACTGTTGGATTCCTGGGCGTGTCACAAAGATAACAATTTAGTACACAAAGTACTTTCATTGACAATGATGATAAATGAGTGGCCTCTAAAAGAGAAAGCCTTGCACGCAGGCACAAGAACCCGTTGTGCCTCATATACTGACATTACTCTAGTTCAATGGTCCATATAAATTGGATCACGCCCTTGATATTTGCCTTTTTTATATCCTTAGATTCCAGAAAAAAGGACCCTATGGATACCTATGCACCTTTGCATTCACATAGTACTGTGTGACCATAAAAGTACTGTCATATTCCAAACTGGCACCATGTTACCTTGGATAATTGTATTTAAATGAAATTGATGACATTCAAAGGAAAAACTCAAATATTTTTGTGCATGTCAACAATGGATGGAATTGCAGGAATCAAACACAAACTAAATTCACTCATGTTTGTGATTAGTTGATATGGGTTCATTGTTGGATATGTAACAGGCAGGTTACATGTGAATGTTTGCTTTTAAATTTGTTTTGTTATTAAAGAAGTTTTGAGTTATGGCGAACGCACAAGAACATAGTTCGTGTGTTTTGGAATATCATAGCATGTAGAGTCTGGTGCAGGTTCAGTGTGCTTTTAGGCGAAGGTTTCAACATCAAGCTCACACACATACATCAATTTTGAAGTGGTACTGTGATTTTGTTGATTGTGGCTGCATATGTCATCAAAGGAAAGGCCATTCAGGGAGACCATCTGTCATTGCAGAAATTGTGGAACAAATGCGGGAGGCATTTCTATGTAGTCCTAAGAAGTCTGTTGTTAGTAATCTTGTCAGCAGTTAAACATCCCTAAATCCACTGTATTTAAGATCCTGTGTATGTGACTGAAGTTTCACTCCTACAAACTGCAATTACTGCATAAGTTGAAACCTGATGACCTGCAAAACGATTAGATTTCTCTGAACATTTATTGGTACTAATGGAGGGTAATGAAAATCTGTCAGATAAAATAATTTTCAGTGATGAGGCAACATTCCATGTTAGCGGAAAAGTGAACAGGTATAATGTTAGAATTTGGGGGAGCCAGAATCCACATGCCATTTTGGAAGTTGAAAGAGACTCCCCTAAAGTGAATGTCTTTTGTGCTTATCAAAACATCAAGTCTATGACCCATTTTTCTTTTGAGAGTCCACTGTTAATGGTTCAACTTATCTTGACATGTTCGCTGAATGGTTATTTCCACAATTGGAAGACAAAGAAGGCAACAAGTTTATTTTCCAACAAGATGGAGCACCTCCTCACTGGCATTTACATTTTTGGGAACATCTGAATGTGCGGTTTCCAGGAAGATGGATTGGAACATGCTGGAAATGACAATGTCTTCTACAAGTGGCCGCTGAGATTGCCTGACTTGACAGTCTGAGATTTCTTTTTATAGGGTTACATGTGTGTATGTACCCTCATTGCCTCAAAGCCTGCAAGAAGTGTAACTTTGAATCACTGCTGCCATCCAGTCCATTTAATCAAATATATTGGAGTGTGTGTGTGGCGTGAATGGGAATATCACCTTGATGTCTGCAGCGTCATTCGTGGGGGCCACATTCAGTGTCTGTGAGGTATAGTAAAAAATATTTGAGTTTTTCTTTCGAATGTTACCAATTTCACCCAAATACAACTATCCAAAGCAACACAATACCAGTTCAAAGTATGACAGTATTTTTATGGACACACTGTATATGCTGTGAGGTCTCAAAAGTCCCTCACACACTTCCTACATAAAGGGTCCTGTATAAGACTCATTATGCATAAATATCTGCGCAGAGTATTGTGGCCCATAAGATAGCCCACAACCCCTCTGAAATTAGCTCTAGATAAATTCAGGAGAAACTCGCTCACTCTCCAGTCAGGCCCAGATGTAAAATCGTGGGTCTGACTGGTAGTGGTTCGCTTACTCCAGATTTCAAGATGAGCGCTTGTCGTAAGTTGGGTAATCTCATACTTGATATTTCTAGCAGACACTCCGCAAAAGGGCTCAGGCTCAATAAAATTGAGCCCTGATCCTCTCCTTACTAGAGTGTCTGACCTCTCATTACCTCTTAATACCAGCATGCCCCGGTACCCAAAGAAGTGTAACTGGGCAGCTGGTACATAGTCTATCCAACATCCTCTGGCATTGACACACCAGTCTGGATGTGGTTTTGACTGCCCTAAGGCTTTCAAAGCTGCCAGACTATCCGAGCAGATGTACACATTTGCTTGTCCAGCTTGACTTGTAAATATGCATAGCACAGGCTAAGATTGCAAAGACCTCAGCCTGGGAAACCATGGCAAATCGCCCAAGGGCAATGACAAGCCTGGTTCTAAGGCTAGAGGCCCCAGATCCCATCCTGTCCCTGTGGTGGGAACCGTCCATTGAACCACGTCCTATCTCCTGCCTTCGGGAGACACCTGGTCTCTGGGTCTCACTCCTTTCTGGAAGGTGTTGCCACATAGTAGGATGGACTTAGGTTATACCTAGTGTCATCAAATCCCCGATCGTCTGGTTTATAATACACCTCCTGTAATCCAGAAAGGATCAGTGTGTGCCCTTTGTGGGATAGCTCGAAATACTGCCCCCCCCCCCTACAGTCCAGAGGCACTCATCCTAGCTACCTCCTCCACAAACAAGTGTAGAGGAGGAAGGTCCACCAAAATCTGAGAGACTGAGGAGTCGTTTGCCCCTGTTAGATCATACATGCAGCAAATCCAGCCTAGCAGCCACTGTCTTCACCAGAAAGGCAGGCCACCAGACCAGAGCCGCATAAGTTATTGATGGTCTAATAACCGAGGTGTACAAACATTTAACCACCTTGGGTCTCAGACTCTGCCTCAATCCTATTGATCTTTGACAGGCCCACAAGGCATTGTAGGCCTTTTTGACTTTATAATAACATGTTTTTTCCAGCTCAGTCCAGCATCCAGAATAACTCATAGATACTTGACTGCTCTGGAAAACTTCAACCACTTCCCAAACAGGTAGGGCTCCACCAAACCTGGCAGTCTCCTCCTCCTCCTCCTCCTCCTCCTCCTCCTCCTCCTCCTCCTCCTCCTCGTGAAGATCATAATTTCAGCCTTTCTGGGTTAATGAACAAGTCTGTTTCTCTACACCATTCCTCCAAAGCCTGTAGGGTGCCCTGTATGAGCCCCGAAACAGTGCTCGGGAGTTCTACACTTGCTACAAGGCATATGTCATCACAGTACTTTTATTAAATAACTATGAACTTAAAACGTTAAAAGTGCAAATCATTACAGCAAAATCAACTTCTGAATTACAACCAATAGACAGGCATTTTTTCTGAATGTTCAAAACAATGGACCGACATATTGCCACGAATCTCAGCTAGGTATTACTAACTCAGGCCGTGTATACATTAAAAGGGGCTTCAGATGACGAAATTGCAAACTCACTGGGAAAGGAACCTAATCTTACAAACCATGGCTGTGGAGAGAATATGAGGTTAACTACATTAAAAAACTACAAGTTACTGACCATACTTATATAGATCTCTTTACATCATTTACCAAGATGAGAGGTGTGCCACCCGCATATACTGTGCTGTTTTCACTCACACCAAGATGGCAATTATTTTCCTCTACTCAAACAAAACCTCATTTCCATCTTGGCAATCGCTGACTGAATCCAATGGACCCCGAAGTGAGCTCAGGCTTCCCAAGTCACCTGAGGTCTGTCTAAAATAAACTGAGTGAGCCCACACAGCAGCTTTGTGTTAAATAATATTTATGTGAAGTTGTAACAGCCTAACATTCTCACATGCGTGTCATTGATCTACAATCGCGAATGTTCACCACACTTCCATTTGTCACAGACATGAGTGGAAATCAGCGTGTCTGATTAGCACAAATGCAACTTCTGGAAACAATACAGACTATTGTATTAGGAAAGAAACTTGTACTTGTGAATTCCTTATGGAGGACAATAATAATTATGCTTTCTTTACTCAAATGTGGCTGGTGCAATAAGGTGTTTTGAACATTTTTTTTTTCTTAATTCTCATCATTCACAGGAGATTTAAATATTTGAAGGAGATTAAACAGCAAGATTAAACAAGACTGCCACATTATTGGTGAGTATGTAATTGTTTAATTAGTACATATTGTTTATGTTTATTTTTGTCCCTCATGCAATTAAAATACTCAGGTTAATATTTAATTGTGTTGTAAACAAGTATAAATTAATTACAAGCTTTGTGATTACTGCATTATGACTTAAAAGAAATTAATATGTAGCTTAACAGGTGTGCAATGTTCACAAGGTTCACTGCAGTCAGTCAGTGTTCTCTGTCTCTCTCTTGCCCACTTCCCATTACATTGTGCCGGAGTTCGAGAGCTTTAGTCCAATTGGAAACTGACTACCTTCGCCCGCCTTTGTAACCTATATGTGTGTGTGTGTGCGTGTGCGTGCGCGCACAATAAAGTGTATTTGGGGGTTTTACATATTTCAGTGTGCTCTTTCGAATAGTGTATCAATTGCTATCAAGTTTTCTTAACATTGATTGATGTTCCCTTGTTAGGTGGGAAATCCATGATCCAGAAGAAGAAAAGCATATCAGTGCTAAGTGTTTTCTGGATTTGATTTTCTTATTAATATATAAGACTTGACTTTCTATTAATAAGTTGCTTATTTAAGTGATGCTTTTCAAACGTGGAATCCTAGAATAACTCTCTGCAAGAAAGGCAACCCATTTGATGCAGCTTATTGACAAAGTTTCAGCTTTCAAAAAGGAGCTGCTGCTTTAGAAGAGGAAAATTGTTGGAGAAGGAGAAATGGACTACCTTCCATGTTTGCAGCATTTCGTAACAAAAAATGAAATAGACTACTGCAGATATTGTTTCAATAATTCAAGAACACTTATCTCAATTCAGTGTTTTGAAACTGCTTTACTGAAAACTGTGTTAATATTAGAAATTTGCTAGTTGGGTTTTCAGCAGTGTCTCATAAAAACCAAATGCAGATAAAGCCCGTGTCTAGAGAAGAAAATGAGAGTAGCTGTTTCTCAATTAATGCCAAGATTTGATAAGCTGTCTAACAAACGGCAGGCTCAGGTTTCATACTGAAAAGTTTTATGAGGTGAAATATACTTTATTCATAATATTTATTCAAAAATATTAGAAACAGAATATCCTCTAATCTGTTTTTTACTTTCTCTACTACGTATAGTAAGTAGGGGAAGTATTGTATTCCACCCAAAAATTCGATACCGAGATTTCACTGGAAATATATGTTTTGAGGCAACCTGAATCCCAAAAAAGCATTTTTGGAAACATGTGCGTGCGTGTGTGTCATAACTCAGAAACGAACAGTCGGATAAACACCAAACTTGGTATTTAGGTTCAGTATCTTCCAGAGATGCGACACGAAGGTTTTCAAGAAAATCCTCCCACCCCAGATTACCCTTTACATGGAACATTTTTCGAAAATTTTAATTTTTTCAAAAATGGCTAACAGTTTTGATTAAAATATCATATGTTTAAGATATTTTCATGACAAATGAAAATTATATCTCAAATTTTCTGGAAATGTCTCCAAAAGTATTCTACATTGTGAACGACTTTTGCATAACTGGTAAACCATAAGAGATAGACAAAATTTTACTACACAAAAAATGTAGATCGCTTTAAAATACACAATTTATGTCATATACATTTTTGTTGTTGAGTGATCCATTTTCGAGATATGGCTGGTTATTCCCTTAAATTTTCTAATACTTATACGTTTTCTCAAATGGAAATTCGTTATTAATTTTTCTTTTTTGTCCTGGTAATGCAAAGAGAATGGAATACTCGACATAACAACCAGCTCTTAAAATATTTGACTATCGCTTAAAACCTACCAATTTCCCTTGCATCTACAATAAAATTAGCAATAAGATTAACATCTCGATATCTCGATTAACATGAAGCATATGGAGAATAAGCGTTTGTAAAAATAGATTGTACAAGAGTAGAGAAAGTCATGTGAGTGTAACACATCAGATTTTTTTGTAACTAACTAAAGGCTTTTTATACTGCATTTTGTGTGTACAATTTTCTTTTTTGGTATACTGCATGGTATATTTTTCATAGATTCTTAAAGAGTAAACATCAAAATATCGATAGTTTTTACTGGGTATCCCACAGGAGAGCTACAGAATGAATTTTGTTTTTTAGGGGAGCCATGGGTTCAAATAGGTTGAAAACCTTTGTGCTATAGTACTATAGGACCCCTCTGCCCTTTACAGCCAAATAGTTTCCTATTATTAACAAAATGCTATGAATAACTAACATCTTTTGAACACACACATGACTTATAATATTGTTATGAAAAGTGATTCTTTTATTAAGAAAGAAGTTCAGTTTAAGCAATATGGAGTTGAATTGTTTGGTTGTATATTAAGTTAGTTTTTTGTTACTTATAAACCCATGCAGGGAAAATGAATCATGGAAGATTCCTCAGATGTTGCATGACAGTTCAACCAAGGAACACTTAGATGTAACAGTGAATATTTCAAATATATGCTGCAAAAGAAATTATTTGACTTAAATTATATTTCAGTTAGCGCTATATTTTTTGTGCAGTAAGCTTTTATGTCTCGTATGGTTTACCAGTTATACACCATTCGTGCACTATGAAGAGGACTTCACAGGTTACTTACAGAAAATTAAAAGTATGTGTCTTGATAATCATGCAAATATCTAAACATCCAATGTTTTAATTAAAATTTTTAAGAAGCATTTTTGAGAAAATGAAAAATAATGAAAATTTTTCCATGCTAAGTGTAGTTTGAGGAGGAGGAATTTTCTCGAGAATCTTTCCTGTCATGCTTACATAATGTCCAACCCAAATATGAGTCATCCACATCAAACCGAACACACATAAAACATCACTTTCTCTGAATTTTAGTTTACGTGTTCTACACACAAAATAAATGGACACACATTTTGCGGAAAATCGAATTATTTTAGGATTTACAGTGTACTTAACATTTTTCATATTCGTGCACAATGTTACATAAAAATAATTTATCCTCAGAATACAGATTGGTCAGAAAGAACAATACATCGTTTTGCAGATAAAAACATTGTGGTTTTCCTTATATAAAATACTATTTTTTCGAATTTGAAAAAAATCACTTTAAGTATGAATATTTTAAACCGCAATATCACATTTAACCCCTAATATTAAAACCTGGAAAAAATACAGGAGGAATCTGTGATGTATTTTGTTTTAAATCTGTTGATATCAGGATGGGATCTTCCTTAGAAGTATGCTTTTAAACAGTTTGTGTTAGTGCGTATGGTTTTAGAGCATAGAGTGCTGACTGAGAGCTTTATACTACAGCAGCAGCATGCCGTGCCGGCCGATGCGTTACGCAGTATGAATGTGATAGATTGTCACTTCCGGTGTTCGGTGTAACTTAGCAACTGAAATCTGATATTCTATGAAGCCTCTGTCTGCTGTTTCATTTTAAAAGTTACTTTGTGTTCAGCTTTTTGTGTTAGAAGCTCATTCTTAGCTCTGTGATTTCTGAAAGTGCATAATGAGTGAACTGAAGAAATGTAGCTATGACTATTGCTTCAATCCACTTAATGTTTCCAAGCATAACACAAGGCAGAAATCATTAAGCTTAGTTACCCGTAATATGCTTAAAAACTGTAAAATGGAGAACTTAACTTTGTCACCAGACCTAAAACTATGCGATGCGTGTCCAACAAAAACAACAAAAACAAACAAACAGCGCCAATGTGGTGAATAATCCAAAAGTGATTTTGAACATAGTGGCCATTTTAAGGCAAGATAAAGCAATGCGAAAGGGATCCCTTGTACCTTAGAGAGCTAAATTCATTTATTCCATCAACCAACAATGCAACAATAACCAGATGGTATTCACTTGAGTCCGAAGGGGAAAAAGTGCACGTTTAAATTGTAGTTAAGTTGCCTCCCATAGGATAAGATTGAAAGTTCGAATGTTACTGAACTTTATGCCAAGTTTAAGTTACATATGAACAAACTAGTGCTGTGAACAGTTGACAAGGCATCCAATGACAGACTACTGCTGCTGCTGCTGCCTCTCTCCGGCCGCGCTGCGCTGGAATCCTGTGCACCACTTTCTACGTTATTTTATATAAAATTAACTATACATGATCTCATCTTAATTTTATGTAAATATATACAAAAAACTGCAAGGAGTTTATTTATAATTTTTATAGAAATTTAAACATAGGGGTTAATAGGGGTATATAGTTTTTAAATGTTTGGATTTTAAAAATTGATGTAAATAGTTAATTATATCAATTATAATAAATAGTGCTATTATAAGTGCTAATATAAGAGATTACATATTAAGCTTTGCTTTGCACTTTATAGCATAATTTTATCACTCATTGTCTCTGAGATGTTCTAATTTAAAGGTAGAGAGGTGTGCCACTTTTCACAAGTTGGATTGCACCATATTTTTAAAAATATTGCTATTTAAAAAAAATAAGAATTTAAAACATATTCACTTTGTTTTTGTAATCCACGGACAAAATTTGAAATGAATCAGAGACATGGTGGTCAGATTTTGCGAAAATTTGTGCGACTTGATGTGGAATGACTCATGAAATTTGGTATTTATCCAGTATTCAATGTTTCAGTTTTAGTTCCTGAACTACTCTTGGTACATAGAGGAAATATTGAATAAGAATAACTTTTTGAGGTACTCTGAATGCAAATAAGCATTTTTAGAAAAAGGTCCATCTACAACTATGAACAGCATAAGTCTAAACTGAAAAATCCCCCACCTCAAAGTACCCTTTACATGGAAGATGATTCATTAGTTTTGATTTTGTCAAAAATGGCTCTAAATCAATTTGATTAAAATACTATGTTTAAGATATATGCATGACAAATAAAATGTATGTTTTGAATTCTCTGGGAATAGCCTGTGAAGTCCTTTTCATTCCGAATGACTTTTTTTTATATACGGTAAATCCTAAGACGGGTTCTCATTCTTTTCCAGTGATCTACCATAATGTTCAACACAGGATAGATGTACCAGTAAGCAAATTTTTCAAGGGAAATGTATGATTTTGTGCTACATGGCTCAAAAAAAAAGCATTTCATTACATTTATAACATTACTAGTGATTTATTTAGTTATATCTTGTATGTGGTATTTAGATATTTATTAGAGAGAAAACTGTTCAGTCTGTTCCTATTCATGGATTGTTTTGTGAAAGATATGAATTTAATTTTGTAAGTCTGTGGCCTGCATTTGGGAGGCCATGGTTCAAACCCCTGGGGCCAACCAATCCGACTGAAGGTTTTTTCTCTTATTTTCTGTGGTTGCTAGGCGAATGCTGGATGGGATAATTTGATCCACAAATTTTCCTATCATCCCTTTCATTGCTACATTTGATTTCCATCTTTACCACCATACCAGGCATTGAACTGATCATCCATTCTGGATATTCTGTGATCCAGAGTTTGCTTGCTCCTCAACAGGCTACTGACCCAAGGAATGGGTTTGTAATTCTTTGGGGATGTAAGTCCTACAAAGAGGAGGGTAATTCTAAGAAGAAGGTTAAAATATAGTGACTGAATACATAAACTTCAACAAACATTATATTCCTGATACTGGCACTCCAATACTCAAGACTTGCAGTCAGTAAAAGCTATTAACTTTACAAACTTTACTAACTTCTGACTCACACTTTTGTTTCAGTGTGAAGCTTGTGCTTGTTTAGCTAAACATAGTTCTTTAATGTTTGGTCTCAACTAACTTAATTTTAGTCTTAAATCAGGATCAGCATTCAACTTATTTCTATACTTGTTTTTGATAGAAAATCCACATTCACTGGGTAAGTAGTCACAAACACCAATGAAAGTTTACAGCTTTTTCTGAGATCATTGGATATTTGCTTTTTCTTGCAAACCAGAAGTCTGTTAAGTCCATCTTCTTGATCATTTGCCTCAAACTTTGTCACATGATAGCTTGAACAGTTCGTCTCTCTTGGTAGGAGTTAAGGTTTCTGGTAAGGTGTCAGCAATAAAAATGATGATATAAATCCAAAATTCTGAAAGCTTTGCAATGGTTTTCAGGGAGAAGTATACGTTGAAATCTGAGATGAGATTACCAAGAGCTCCTTTATGTACACAGTCAGTTCACAATAAAGAGGAATTTCATTTTCACTTGAGAAAGCATCTGCCAATGGAAAGGAAGATGTTTCCAATATTGATTTTTGTTATGAAACCTAGTGTTTTCTTAATAGCTGCAATTTTATCTTGTAGCAGGAATATGGAAGTAAGCGCATGTTGCAGGTACTTATCCAGTTGCTTGAGGTCGCAAAATACATCTGCTAAGTAAACCAACTGGCAAGTCACAGCTTATCAGTGAAATAATTGAAGTCTTAGGATGAGCCAGAGAGAAATTTGCACTTCTGGACAAAGTTCAAACATGGCTCAATACATTTTCCCTTGACAGATGCTTAACTTCAGTGTGGAGTAAACAATGAATACTCTTCAGCATGCATTTCATTACACAAAAAATTAAACACAAATTCATAATTCTGGACATAGTGAAGTTGACAATTTTCACACTTTCATTTAAAACTGTCTAAAGCAACATCCTTCAGCATCATCCTTTGGCTAAAACCTTGTATGTACAAATTTTGCTTCTGGGCTACTTCTATAATCTTTGCAACAACACCATTGTGTTTCTAGTATTTGCAGGTGGTCTATCAGAACACATTTATTCCATTTTATACTATAATTTGTGCTAATTTTGAAAATATTTAATTTGAGGTGTTCAAGCAGGCACTGATTCATAAAACAGGAGTTTTCCTTTACTGTTTTTCCATCTATAAATTCACTAGAGCAAATTTTTTTGTATTAACTACTGCTTAACATTTCCTGGCAAATCTAAAACTTTTGGGATATGGTGTGTTTGGATAACAGAATCACGTCGAGTTGTTTGCTTCATTGTCCCCCTACATCATTTTAACCGTATATAGCTGCAGGTAATATTAATGGCCTCTGATTGTCTGAGATTTTCCTGCCTTAGCTACTTTAAAACAAAAATTAAATTAAATTGAGCTTTATTTATGGACGCTCTTTAACTGCTGTGGTCCTTAGCATCCCATTCTATATTGAAAGACCGGTAATTTTGCTCAGAGGCCTCTTTATCAGCTTGAGGTTTTTATACGTGCTGTAAATCTATGACATGGGACACTACTTTCAAATAGACTTCATAAGATGCCTCTAGAGCCTTCATGTTAGATCCAGCCAATGAGGTTGTTTGATTTTTCCTTGATGACAAATGTGATAGTTTTCACCGAAAATATTCCAATGGTTTGTGTTTCAGATCACCATGCTTGGTATCTGACAAAGGGTTCTTTGAATGATTGGAAAGCGTTTCATGACAAATCACACACTCCTGTAGAATCATTCCACATCAAACTGAACACACACAAAATGGCACTTTCTCTGAATTTTGGTTTGCATGTTCCACATACAAAATAAATGGACACGTATTTTAATTTTGCAGAAAATCAAATTATTTTATGATGTATAATGTACCCAAAATGTTTCGTATATGTGCATAATGTTACATAAAAGCAATTTATTCTTGGAGTACAGAATGGTCAAAGATAAGAACGAAACATTATTTTATAGGTAAAACATTGTGGCTTTCCTTATTCAAAATACTATATTCGGAATAAGAAACAATTTTTTTAAGTAGAAATATTTTAAACTGCAATATATTTAACTCCATTATATTAAAATCTAGAAAAAATACAAGAGTATGTGATAAAATTCTTTTAGACCTGTTAAAATTACGAAGGGATCTTTTTTAGAGATATGCTTTTAAACATTTGGTTTGTGTTAGTAGTTAGGGTTGCAGAACAAGTTACTGATAGAGAGCTTTACACTGTAGCAGCATACTGGGCGATGGGTTACGCAGTATGGACATGATAGGTTATCACTTCCAGTGTTCAGTGCAACTTAGCAACTGGTATCTGATATTCTGTGAAACCTCTTTCAACTGTTTTATTTTAAATGTTGCTTTGTGTTAAGTTTTTTGTGTTAGAAGTTCATATTTAGCTCTGTGGTTTGTGAAAGTGCATAATGAGTGAACTGAAGAAACGGAAATATGACTATTGCTTCAATCCATTTAATGTTTCCAAGCATAACAAGATATAAATCATTAAGCTTAGTTAACCGCAGTATGCTTATAAACTTAAAAATGGAGAACTTGGATTTGTCACCAGACTTAAAACAATGTGATGCGTGTCGAAAAATATTCCCGAAGCACATAAAACTGCTAACAGTGATTGGGTGCTACAAAGTACCATGCCATGAATAACACTATGTAACAAAAAATTGTTTGTTCCTTTCTTAGTGTTTATTGGATAAATCAACAAGCTGAATATGAATATAGCATTAGTTTTTAATCAAATGTTGATGCCTCTCAAAATAAATATGTATAATGGTATTTTAATTTACTAATAATTTTTAATTTACCGCTTTTTTCCGACACTTGTAGTAGTTCAAAGCATATAGCGATAATGGCAATGACATTTTATCATTAGTAAAATCAGTATACAATGACATCTTCAACAATCCTATCCCTATATTACAAAACAGTCTTTCTCTTGCTTTGAAGTTCTGTTGCATTTCTGAAGTTATAAAAATGATTGTTGTCTTTAAATTAAGCATGCCATTATCCAGAGGTTGTAAATTGCCTGCAGACACATTTTGTTATGTTTGTGAACACTATATCGGATCTAAACAAGTGAAACATAAAATAGTGTTTGGGACAAAGTTTTGTGATGCTTACCAAGCTTATTTTGGTGTACCAATTTGCAATCAAAATGTTGTATGGGTTTCTCATATATCTTGCGGTAGCTGTAGGGTTGGCTACGTGGAACAAGAAAGTCTATGCTGTTTGCAGTTCCTCGAATATGGAGAAAGCCAAGCAATCATCATGACAATGTTACTTTTGTATGGTTGACATTACACATTATGAAAGTACCAAGAATAGAAAACATATTCCACATCCTAGTATACCATCATCTGTTGCTCCAGTACCACAATCTGAACAGCTGCCAATTCCATTGCCATCAAAACATTCTAATACTGAAGATGAAGTCAAAATTCTAGTGATGGCAGTGATTTCTCCAACTGTGATGAGATCATTGCAAAGGAACCACAGCTCTCCACTCAAAAAAAGGTTGGATGACCTTATAAGGAAGTTGGAACTAACCAAATCAAAGGCCAAACTCCTTGATACCGCATTAAGGAAAATAACTTGCTTGCTGAAGGATACAAAATAAAATACAGAGTACTTTGTAAGGATTTTGCTTGCTTCTATTACATTTGAGTACTTGCAGCAGTGCTAATGCTCTCTTTCAACACATATAGATTCCTTATGAACCAGACCAGTGGCATCTTTTTATAGACAGCTCGAGTACAAATCTTAAAGCTGTCCTACTACACAATGGGAATAAGTTTCCTTCCATCCCAGTTGCTCATTCTACTCACGTGAAAGAAACATGAAAATGTCAAGCTGCTCTTGGAAAAATTCGACAATGGATATTTGTGGTGATTTCAATCTGTTGGAGTTTCTTCTGGGGCTTCAAGTGGCTACACCAAGTATTCTTGCTTCCTCTGCTTATGGGATAGCAAGGCAGACAATCAGCATTACGCCAGGAGAGACTGGCCAACAAGAAAAGAATTGTTTCCAGGCGCAAACAATGTCAAACATGAACCTCTTGTGTCTACTGAGAAGGTTCTGTTATCTCCACTCCATATCAGACTTGCGCTAATCAAACAATTTATCAAAGGTTTGAACAGTAACTCTGAAGCTCTAACTCTCATGAGACAAATGTTCCCCAACTCGTCTGAAGCAAAAATAAAAGGTGGAATTTTTACTGGACCCCAGATTCGTGCAATGTTACAGTCTAAAGAACTTGTAAATGTAATGACTCTTGACGAATGTAATGCTGTTGAAGGTTTTAGAAAGATGTTTTGGGTAACAAAAGAAGTGAATATTCAAGGAACTGATTGACAATTTGATACAGAGTTACTGTATGCTTGGGTGCAGAATGTCTCAAAATGCACTATTTGCTTTCTCATATTGATTTCCTTAGAACAAATTTAGGAGATGTAAGTGAGGAACACGGGGAAAGGTTCCATCAGGACATTCACTTTATGGAAGGACGGTATCAGAACTTTGGAATTGTGTAATGATGGGAGACTATGTATGGAGAATAGTACGTGCAGAGGCGTCCAAAGGACATAAAAGGAAAAGATATGGTCATGTACATTTTTGAGTGATAGCATTGCTGTGTTGAAAATTAGGTGTTATTCAGTATTAATGTGAACCATTATAGGATGTACTTATGTTAGTTCTCTCTTATGTCTCTAGTTATACTTTTTTATTTATTTAAATAAACATGTAATTTTGCTTGTTTTAAGGATATTGAAGGTAGGATTATTACATTTGAAATATTGACATTGGCGAAAAAACCATACATATTCATAATCAGCATCATCAATTTAAGCAATAAATACTAAAAAAAAAAAATAAGATAAACATAAACTTCAAATTTTATTACATAGTAAATCCAGAAGTGGTTTTGAGTACTGTAAGTGACATTGAGAGCTCATTTTCAGATGGTTTTTCTAATTTAGATGTGTTTCTAAGCTGAACGAAAGCTTAGAATTTTGGGCGAATTGCCCATTAAGAAAATGAAACTAACCCATATACAATATCTACAGCAAAAATTGAAACTATAGAAATGTTCCTTGAAAAGAAAATATTTAATGCAGAGCAAAAGCAAAGTTCAATACAAAAAATTGTCAGACTCTTACCATGCAATTGATGGTAAGAATTTGAAATTACAAATACTAACCATTTTTGAAGACTGGCTATATAAAAAAAAAATATTTTGATGCTTCAGTTCGCATGATTAGGAAGGCAAAAGCACTTGCTGCAGAGAAGGTAATATTTTCAACACTTGAGTGTAAAGCTGGAAAAAAACTGGAACCATCAGCAGTGCAAAAAATCCTGGAATTTTACACTTTACATGAAGTAAGTAGAGTGATGCCTAGGAAGAAGTTTCTTAGTTTGAGAGAAAACGACAAATCTGCACCTTGAGAGACAACTACCAACATTTTAATGAAAATTGGATTTTCGTAATTTACTGAGCTAAGACCTAAACAGTGTAGTTTACTTGGATCTCCTGGAACTCATACCTTGTGAATCTGTAACTACCATGAAAATGTTAAGTTGATGATTGATGGTGCAATTATTCCAAAACTTACTGAAGAACACAGAATAGTTATATATAATAATTATGAAGATGCCATAGCTCAAATAATTAGCAATCCTCCTTCTCAGCATTGTTATCGTTTTTCAGTTTGTTCTGGAACTGATAACTTCACTACATACTTGCAAGAACTATTTGATGCACAAGACACAGTATGTTAGGTATAAGTAGTGGGTTATTGTGGTCAAAACAAATTTGGAAACTTTGGAAACTCTAGTATAAGAAATTTGGAGAAATTAGCAAATAAACTACATAATTTAATACCTCACATGTTTCTAGCTCAGCAGCAGTCTTTGTTTTTGGCAAATCTTAAGGAAAACCTTAAGAAGGAGACTGCATCATTGTTTCTGATTTTTCAGAAAACTATGCACTTGTATAGGATTCAGTCCAAGGCATATATTGGAATAACAACCAATCTACATTACACCCATTTGCCTGTTTCAATTTCGGAGTGCCTAAAGCATGACAATAATGCTGTGCATTTTTTTTTCAGACAGAACCGATAAAGCTTTTAAAAAAGGAAATTAAACATTTGAAGAAGATGGTGCCAGTGCTTAGTATAAAAATAAGAAGCAGTTTTTTAATTTTTGCTACCATGAGAATGACTTTGGTATTCATACTGAGTGACATTTTTTTTGCGATGTAATTTGGAAAAGGATCATGTAATGGTATCGGAGGTGCTACTAAAAGACTAGCAATGAGAACCAGTGCACAGCCCTCTCAGGATCCAATTATAACTTCTAAAGAATTATTTATTTGGGCAAATGAACATATTCCCAACATATAGTTTTTCACAGAGCGTCAACATCAGGAACATAGTGACCATTTTAAAACAAGATACAGCAATGCGAAAGTGATTCCTGGTACCTTAAAGCATTATTCATTTATTCCATCAATCAATAATGCAATAATTACCAGGCATTTGAGCCTGAAGGTAAAAGAGTGCACATTTAAATTGTGATCAAATTGCCTCCCTTAGGATAAAATTGAAAGTTTGAATGTTTCTCAGCTGTAAATGCCAGAATTAGCAGTTACATATGAACAAACTAGTGCAACTGTGGAGGTTGCAAACAAAACCGGTCATTTCCACAAAACAAATTGACTTTTTTATGATTGTGATAGCTTTAGATAGGCAGCAATCAGAATTTGAACTGGTTTTGTTCAAAAGCGGTCACTTACATAAGAAAAAGTGGTGTAATGGTAGTATTTTCAACCAAAATTGAACAATTGCATAGCACACAAGTATATTTCTTTATTTATTTTGCATAAAAACGAGACAATTCCGTATGCGCGTGCGCACACACACACACACACACACACACACACACACACACACACACACACACAAAAACACACTTTCCATTCAGAAATGGTAATTTCCTTGTGTTTGTAAAATGTCTCCCCTGTTACTGCGATGTTTCTGTGGTGACACTAAATGTTTTCTTGTTTGTGAAATCTTATCAATAGACCTCACTGCTTTTCCACATGCTACTCCTCAATAAACACAGTGACTCAGTTGTTAACTGTATTTCAAATGTAACCCAGCATCCAAGTATGACATCATGCCAGTTATTCTACTTGGGCCCTCCCCATCCTTTATTATGGATTTAGGAATTCAACTGTGTTCTGCAGGAATAAGTTGTTATTTATTCAAAAAGATGAATAAATAATAAAGTGCTGTACATACTTATTATAATTTCCTATGCCAGGTTGTGTTTTATTGGCATGTTTTTAACATCTATATTATATTTAACCTCTTATAGCCTGGTTTGCCATATTTGATATAAAGCAATGTTTTTTTTTTAAGGTTTTAGGTTTTTTAATGACTTTTTTTATGATTTCATATTATACTAACCTTCAACCAGGTATTAAACAAAAACTATGAAAAAATTGTTATTTACACCATCTAACATGTGTTAAACTTCAAAACATCTGTCATTGTCGAGTAAAGTGATGCCTCATAGTTTTTTCTACTTCCTGCAAAGAACATTATTTTAGAAATGACAGTTTTGTTTGCAACCTCCTCATCTAAAGTGCGTGATCAATTGACAAGGTATTCAATGACAGACTGCTGCCACTGCCACGCTGGAATCCCATAATGCCCACTTTTTAAGTTATTTCATTTAAAATTAACTATACAGGATCCCATCTTTGTTTTACGCAAACATATAAAAAACGCATTAAGAAATGAATTTTTTTTAATAGAAATTTAGCCAAGTAGGTTAGTAGGGATATATATTTTTTAAATTCTTTATTTTTAAAAATTGATCTAAACTGTTGATTATATCAATTAAAATAAACATCAAGTAAACGTTTTATGTATTAAGCTTAGTATTGAACTTTATAATATAATTTTATCACTTATCACCTGTGAGATATTCTAATTTAAAGGTAGAGAGGTGTGTTGCTTTTCACAAATAGTATTGCAGAATATTTTTTTAATGTATTGCAAATTTAAAAAACTGAGAATTTTCAAGATAATTCACTTTGTTTTTGTAATGCATGACAAGATTTAAAGTGAATTGGAGACATAATAATTAAATGTTAAAATTTGTGCGACGATGTGGAATGACTCATTATTGGCATGGTTTCTTCTACATCTCTAATATGTATAAAATCATATGATAAACAGCTATACTGTACCTACATATTGCTTGAGTACAGGTTTTTTTGCTTTCTTCTACAATGATGTCCTCTGCTGGATGCTTAGGATTAGACATAGTGACTTCTGGTAGAGTGGAATTATTTACCTGCTTAAACTCATTTTTCCCTTTGAGCTTTTTGAGCAGAGTCCTTAATTAACCACTTATCCACTTCTGGTTTACCTTTTCTGAATCTGGCACAAACTACAAAATCTGACAATTTAACAAATAAGATCTGGCATTCAAGATCAATAATCTAACTTCACTGCTTTCTTAATAATAATTGTGCTTCACAGCTAAACAAATTGCAAAATATTTCTCATTGTTGTCTGATCAAATATATTAGAGTTGTGCTCTGCCATTCTTGAAGGATTGAAGTAGAAGTTTGTATTATTACTTTCTCTACTATGTACAACTAGAAGTATTCCACCCAAAACTTTGGTGTCCAGATTTCGCTGTAAATACATGTTTTGATGCTCTCTCTGAACCCCCCCCCCCCAAAAAAAAAGGATCTTTAGAAAAAGGTCTGCATGTGTGCGCCCGGTGCATGTGGGACATAACTCAAAAAATGAATAGTCCAATAAAGACCAAACCTGGAATTTAAGTTCAGCATCTTACAAAGTTGCAACACGAAGATTTTCAACAAAATCCCCCACCCCAAACTACCCTTTACATGGAACATCTTTCAAAATTGGTAATTAAATTAATTGAGAGAATGTAGGCTTTCACGGCCGGATTCAGTATAACTGGAAGTTATTTCCGGGCTGTTTTGCCGTGGTCTGCTGGAGGTAGATGTTCCAGACGTTTCGTTTACAACTACGGTAGACATCTTCAGTGGCGCTGTCGAAGTCTTCTAGGAGAAGGTTGCGCTGCGTCTGAAATGCCGGCATTTTGTTTTTATGAAGTACAGTCTCGTATTTCATCTAATTACAGAAGTCAACTATTTTTATATAAAAAAAAGAATGCCTCCATTATGAAACTGGCTTCCTGAAGTAAATGCCATGATCAACACTACGAAGCATAGGGGTAAGCGAACTGATGAGGGAGCGACTCTAGCTTTGAGAATGGCTTTTAAGAACCGTTTTCCACGTGCCTTCAATAAACTAACAAGCAGTTCACCCTTATAATTTGTGTGGCAACCGCATCTTCCATATTATTCCAAAGAAGCTTATAAAGAGCTAACTCTACGTAAGATCTATGTGAGATGATTATTGCTATTTCTATAGAAAATCTCTTAAGGAAAACTCGTGCTTTTGAAGCGTTCTACAATTGGTTGGCCAGCAGAAATGCGACTAGAATGGAGAATTTTCCGCTAGACAAAACAACCTTTCATTCTAACAGTCAGTTACGTTTCTTTTTCCTGCATTATATGTACAGAGGCGTTTATAAGTAATGCACATGTTTCATTGCCATCTGTAGAATTGATTACGTCACATCTCATGTCTTGTTTGTCTGGTTGCCTGAGAGCTTCGGCTAAAGTCTGAAGAAGGCTATCTTCAGCAATAATCGTGCCTTACACATCAGAGGCAACCAGAAGATGAAATCTTGGCTTATGGTAAGCCGGCCACAATCACAGATTGAAATGAAATGCTGTCTATCATAGCATACGTGGTCAGATTCTGCATAAAAAGTTTACGACCTCGCAGAAAGACTAAAAAGAGGAAAAACGTGCTATGCCTATGCTGCATGTGCCCAGGAAGATAATGAAATTGAAAATGTCTCTAAAAATAAACCTTCTCGACCATCAACGGAAATTGCTCGTGAACTGCAATTAAAATGCAATGTTCAACTGCTCCACCTAGCAGCATCACAATCGAAGATCAGCCAACACCACTTTATTTGACAGAATGCCTTTGGAACTGTTGAAATGATTCTGCTCAATATTTACCGAAGCCAGGATCCTTCTGGAATGAATCGGCATTTTCAAATAAGGAGTTTTGTATTGCTGAGATGGTAGATGCTACATTTTGCAACGTAATACACAGGTCGCAACAGTAGCGTAGCCAAAAGAATATTACAGAGTATGTAAAAAATATACATTTTTAAAACAATTTGTATCAGTTCAAATGATAAATATGAATTAATTCTGAGTTGAAATATTTAAATAAATCGATTTTATATTGATTAAGGTGCAGCATTGGAATTAAAATTAGTATAGGATGTTTTGCATATTCTAAGCAACAAATATGTTGTGATAATTAACGACCAATGTGAAGTATTTTATATTACCGCTGCAGACTTTTATTTCGGTACAAAATAAGGTTTCTGTTATGTTCCAAACTAGGAGCTATTGCACTCATTTGGAAGCCATTCAGTTTTTCAGCGGAACGAAACCATGCCCTCAATATCTTAACATGGTTTCTGTTGCTGTCGCCTTTGGTAATATTGTCCAAGACATGCGGCGTAAATATAGCGCTACCAGTGATACGATTAGGAAGTATCTCGTTCCCGCCATCCTAGAAAGATGCTAATATTTTAACGAAGCTATTTTTGCTACTGATTTTTACATTTATTTTAGCAAGGGGGGTTCCAACCCCCAAAACCCCTCTATAGCTATGCCTCTGGATCACAAAGATAAAAGAATTAAAATGTCTGATATGTTGCATTCACATGACTTTCTCTATACACACTGCTCTTACAAAAGCTTATTCTGTTGTCTAGTTCTTGTTAATCGAGATATATTTTCATTACACATTTCTTGTAGGTGTAAGAAGAATACTACACATAGGCGAGGCGCTATGTAATGGCTTTAAAATGTCATTCTCCTTGCATGACCACGAGAAAAAAAATCTGTGTTACACTCACATGACTTTCTCTACTCTTGTACAAACTATTTTTACAAACGCTTATTCTCCATATGCTTCAGGCTAATCGAGATGTTAATCTTATTGCTAATTTTCTTGTATGTGCAAGGGGAATATGGTAGGCTTTAAGCGATAGTCAACTCTTTTAAGAGCTGGTTGCTATGTGGCGCATTCCATTCTCTTTGTATGTCCAGGACATAAAAAAATGAATAACGAATTCCCATTTGAGAAAAAGTATTGGCAAATTTAAGGAAATAACAAGCAATATCTCGAAAATGGTTCACTCAAAAAAAAAATGTATATGACATAAATTGTGTATTTTAACGCGATCTACATTTTTTGTGTAGTAAAATTTTGTCTATCTCTTATGGTTTACCAGTTCTGCAAAAGTCGTTCACAATGAAGAATACTTTTGGAGACATTCCCAGAAAATTCGAGATATACATTTCATTTGTCATGAAAATATCGTAAACATATGATATTTTAATCAAAATCGTTAGAGCCATTTTTGAGAAAATTAAAATTTTCGAAAAATGTTCCATGTAAACGGTAGTCTGGGGTGGGGGGATTTTCTTGAAAACCTTCGTGTCGCATCTCTGGAAGATACTGAACCTAAATACCAAGTTTAGTGTTTATCCGACTGTTCGTTTCTGAGTTATGCTGTTCACAGAAAGACACACACACACACATGGAAATGTTTCCAAAAATGCTTTTTTACTTTCTCTACTACGTATAGTAAGTAGGGGAAGTATTGTATTCCACCCAAAAATTCGATACCGAGATTTCACCGGAAATACACGTTTTGAGACCTCCTGAATCCAAAAAAAGCATTTTTAGAAACATGTCCGTGTGTGTGTCTGTGTGTGTGTGTGTGTGTCTGTGTGTGTGTCTGTGTGTGTGTGTCTGTGTGTGTGTGTCTGTGAACAGCATAACTCAAAAACGAACAATCGGATAAGCACCAAACTTGGTATTTAGGTTCAGTATCTTCCAGAGATGCGACACGAAGGTTTTCAAGAAAATCCCCCCACCCCAGACTACCCTTTACATGGAAGATTTTTCGAAAATTTTAATTTTCTCAAAAATGGCTCTAACGATTTTAATGAAAATATCATATGTTTAGGGTAATGTCATGAGAAATGAAATGTATATCTCGAATTTTCTGGGAATGTCTCCAAAAGTATTCTTCATTGTGAACGACTTTTGCATAACTGGTAAACCATAAGAGATAGACAAAATTTTACTACACAAAAAATGTAGATCGCGTTAAAATACACAACTTATGTCATATACATTTCTTTTGTTGAGTGAACCGTTTTCGAGATATTGCTTGTTATTTCCTTAAATTTTCCAATACTTATACTTTTTCTCAAATGCGTTATTCATTTTTTTTTATGTCCTGGACATGCAAAGAGAATGGAATGCGCCACATAGCAACCAGCGTTAAAATATTTGACTATCGCTTAAAAGCTACCATATTTTCCTTGCACCTACAAGAAAATTACCAATAAGATTGACATCTAGATATCTCGATTAACATGAAGCACATGGAGAATAAGCGTTTGTAAAATTAGATTGTACAAGAGTAGAGAAAGTCATGTGAGTGTAACACATCAGATTTTTTTGGATTCAGGGGGTCTGAAAACGTGTATTTCCGGTGAAATCGCGGTATCGAATTCTTGGGTGGAATACAATACTTCCCCTAGTTACTATACGTAGTAGAGAAAGTAAAATTTCTCGGTGTGTTACATTCATAACTTTCTCTACGCATTATAGTTTATTTTTATATAGCTTATACAATATATTACTGCAAAAGCACTTTTTTTCCATTTACTTTATGTTAATCGAGACAATCCTCCCACTTCATCATTCCTTGTATAAGGCGAGGAGGAAGCGAAGCGCACGACACTGCACAATGAAACGTAGAGATGACAGGGCAGTGATCAGAATCCATCTCGACAACAGAGTGCATGCATAAGAGCTGACTAATGTTCTTCAAAACTGCCACTTCTAAGATGTCCGGTAAGACGACAAGATTGTGAGTGTTAGGTAGGATCTATTGGAGCTAGAATTAGTATACCGTTGCGGTCGGCCGCAGAAGACGTCTTCCGGCGGGAGTGGTTATACGACATCCCCATGCTTGCTGTTTAAGTCAGAGGAGATGGAACAAAAAAGAGAAGCTGCAGATCTTGTCCCTCCAAGTGAGCTAAGCGTGGTCGATAAGCTGCAATTATAAGCATCTTCGGGCAGTTCTATTGTTGAAGCTTGATTCCGCAAGCCTCAAGTCTGGTCAATTAATGCAAAAATACGTTATGGTGCGTTAATTTTGCGTTTAAGAACAATGGCTAGGCCTCCAGAAGCAATTCAGGCGTCGCGGTCAGATCTATAAGTATGGTAACCAGGGAGAGTGAATTTTTCAGAAGAAAAAAATGGGTTTCAGAGTTACAGGCAATACTTATATTGTGTCAAGATGAAAATTCCAGAAAAGTAGCTCGCTTAGATTTTAAGCCGTTGGTATTCCAGCTTAAACAAGTGGACAGAACGAATGACGATCGAAACTATTCATTTCGAAAGAGCTCATGGAATAATGAAATTAGAAAAGATTTTATATGAGAGAGGTAAGACTTGAAAGCCCTGATCAACACAGGTAGAAGGCCAATGAAGTCATAAGCATTGGAAGTGGGAATTTCTCTAGGCATCTGACTGTTGTGAGAAGACAGATGTATTTTGTTAGGAGGCCATACGGGAGGCAGAGTATTTGGAAAGTTGGAAAATGCTGCGCATCTGACGATGGATTAGGCACATTAAGGCGTTCAGAATTGGGCCGCAATTAGAAGGTTCAATAGTAGCTTTACTGCAAAGATTTAAGTAATGGGGGACAACCTTTATAGTTCACAGCATGGTTTCCGTTGCAATTCACACATTGAAGTGCTTCCTGTTTGGCTTTAGTATAGATCTTGTAGTGGTGTGATCCCAAGCACTTCACACACGTGAATTAAGACAGAAGTTTTTTGTGTGACCATACCATTGACACCCGGTACATTGAAGTACATCCAAGGATCTGCGGCGATATTCATCGGGCTAACGCATGCCGAACGTTAAAAATTTCTTTAGCTTGATCTGAGTTCTCCAGTTCAACGCACACAACATAGGTTTTTTCCAGAACAGTCGAACAACTTTAGTAACTGGAACATTTTGAAAGAGAAGTTCTGAAAAGATTTCTGCATCGGTTATAGAATATGGAACATTCCGAATAACAACTTCCAGCCTTTTGGAATTGGGATCACGAAAGGTGTGGTAGTGTAATTGAAACTCGTAAAAAAAAGGCAGGCAGCGCGAAAATCTGAACTCGCAGTAAGAGCAATTTTTAGAGCTTTCCCCTTCTGCTGAGTAGTAAATTCACTGGTCGTTATTCGACGTAAATCGGTTACGATTGCTTGATAGTTGTTAGCATAAAACTATTCCTACCAAAGCTTATTTTTCTATCTGCTTCATGCTAATCGAGATAAACCATTGCAGAAGTAGTTTCATTACACATTTCGTAGTATGTACAATGGGGCTAGAAGAAACCGAATCGATATTCAGATGTTCAAAAGCGAGTCGCTATATACTGGCCTTGAAATTTCATATTTTTTCGATGACATCGCGAGAAACAACTGCACAGTGGCAGTACATAAAAAAAGTATTGAAAAATTCAAACCAATAACAAAGGATATCTCGAAAATTCTGATGCCGCAAAAATATTACTTGAGATAAATTATTTTAAAGGGATGTACATTTTTTGTCTACGTTTTTGTCTCTCTCTTATGGTTTATCTGTTATACTAAATTAACGAAATTCCTTCCGAATGAAGAGAATTTCATAGGCATACCCAGGAAATTTAAGAAATACATTTTATTTGTCATGTACATATTTTACGCATGTGGTATTTTAATCAAAATCGTTTGAGCCGTTTTTGAGAAAATAAAAACTTCCGAAAACACTTCATGTAAAGGGTTATTTGGTGTGGGGAGACTTTCTTGAAAATCTTCGTGTCGCATCTTTGTAAAATACTTAACTTAAATACAAAGTTGGATATTTATCGGACTTTTTCGTTTTTGAGCCATGCTGTTCACACACACGAACTTTTTTCTAAAAATGCTTCTTTTTGGGTTCAGGGAGCCTCAAAACATGTATTTATTGTAAAATCTCAACATCGAATGTTTGGATGGAATACAATACTTCCTCTACGTACGTAACCGAGCAGGATGGTTCAGGCGGCAACGTCTGTGGCACGCATTCAGGAGGTCTGGGTTTGATTCCCGGTGACCGCTCACTTTGGCCATGGAGTTTTTCGTAGTTTTCCCCTGGTCGCCTAGGCGAATGTCGGGGTGGTGTATTCTACCACAATTTCTCCTTTCCCTCTCCTCTTATTCCATCTCTCCCTTTCACGTTTTAGTGTGTTTTCAGGTCCTGTGGTGCTGACGGTGTCGGGTAGATGGTGTGGATGCTTGCGCATTGGAAAGATGAATGTGAACGCCAAAGTGCATTGTCCCGCAGGTTAGGGTCGCTCCATCGCCCTCATGGGATTCTTCGCCTCCAGTGGTTCGCAGGTGTTCAAACTGGACATTTTAGGGACTTCTGCGCGTCTCTGTGTGCTTGTCTGCCTACGGACCTTGGACCTCCTATGGCTCTTTCACTCATCCCTGCCTCCCGGGGGGTGTAGCCGTAATAGATCAAGTTGGTTGCAGTGCGCGAGGTGTCCCCTCCCGCTAAACATATCTTACATCCTACTTACCTACATAGGTAGTAGAGAAAGTAAACATTTATTCTAATAGACTCTGCCCTCTCGGTGACTTAGCAAAGGACACTGCAAACGAGATTAGGAATATCAGCCATGAAACATCGAGACGCATTAGCGATAATGTGTAAGGTCTTGTCGACACATTCTTGGCAGAGAACGCCGATTTCTTCGGGCATATGTTGTAAAGCATACATGTTGGACATGAACCAAGTTGTTTCCTTTCGTTCATCTATTTGAAATTCTTAGTCAGTTCTACATGAGTCATCCTGTTGATGAAGGCTTTACAAGTCTGCTGCGTAAAGCGCGTCTACAATATGAACAATGGGTATAGAAGGATATTAACATCTGAGAATATTTGAACATACCTATGTGCAGGACAAATTTTTTCGGATAGGAATAACGCTACGGAAAGACTTGGATTTTAAAACACGCCCATCATTGTATAATTCACTCACTCACTCACTCACTCACTCACTCACTCACTCACTCACTCACTCACTCACTCACTCACTCACTCACTCACTCACTCACTCACTCACTCACTCACTCACTCACTCACTCACTCACTCACTCACTCACTCACTCGAAACTCTTCATAAATACCCCATTACGACATTTACTGTGAAATCTCGACATCGACTTTTGAGCCGAATGCGATACTTCTTTACCTCAAGTAAGTGATGGTAGAGAAAGTAAAAAGTAAGGAATTATTCAGTTTGACTTTGAGCCTAATATTTTCGTCTCCAAGAACTGCATCGATTAGCGGATTACACGAGCGAAATGGCTCAGAAGGTAGCGTCTGTAGCTCGTATTTGAGAGGTCGCGGGTTGAAATGCCGTGTGCCGACTAATCTCTCTCTCTCGTAGGTTTCCTCAGTTCTATAAGTATCTGCTTAAGTATGCAATATCACGTCCTAAAGTTCCTAAGTTATTACAGGAAGACGACTGCGCAATTAAGATCATCAGCGTCACGACTACGTGTACACGCAAAGAACAGCCAGGTTCAACGATCTCAATTCCTACCAGAGCTCAATAGCAGCAAATCAGGCGGCACAGGAAGGGAAGTACTCAACTAAGGTCTTTCATCAAGTTCCTCAAGCAAATGATACAGTAAGTTGACTACGCAACTATATCCATCTATCTGGCATACACGGACCCAGATGAACCATCGAACCTACATGACCAAGAAATTAAAGCGACTTCAAAAAGATCTATATTCTGTCGAAGAAAAGCTTCTGCTATGGATTGTTCTTGGACAATAGAGACTGCTAAAAAGCAAGTCGATGTAATAATTGTGTGAGTTGATGACAACAGAAGAAGTAGTGATTTTATCCCCAGTTATTTCGACTTTTGTGATAGGATTTTACACAAATACATAGTTCAAAAACTCTTCAGCTGTACCATTACATCTCAAAAGGCTGGTGTGTGCCAGTTTAACCAGATCTATCTGAATGCAGATGTTCTGTTTGGAACTCAGCTTTCAACTCAAATATTAAAATAATTCAAATCCTCCAAAACCGGGTTCTTCGGATTTTAGGGGAAGCACCGTGGTACATGCGCTGGTTTGGCAATTCATATATTCTACACTTGCATTTACTCTTCAGCGGTCTTCAATTTTTCATCCAGCATAGAATCTGCTTAGTGGATAAAATTCTTCAGCTTATACCAGTATATAGTTTTGTTCTGCTTCTTGATGGTTTCTGTTTGAGTTATGAAGCCAATTCCTGAATTACTGTATGCTTAATACGTAGATTAAAATGTAATGTTATACCTCAATAAAACACACAATTTACAAAGAAAGGAGGGGTCTTTTGTCTTGTAGTTCTAAAAGCTGCTAGATATTCTGAAAAAAAATGTCGCATAAACACCTAAATGTTTTTAAGATTTTGCACGCAGGCTACCTTTTACTGATTTGCTTCACATTTGATATGTGCCGACAGATGCTCGATTAATTGCCGTAGTACGTAATATATTTTCAGCTCTGCATAGCCGTAGATTCCGGGTTATTTCATGCATACATACAGACAAGACAAGGCAAGGCAACCATAATAAGTGCTGCACAACAACGAACGTCTCTGATCTTTGAAGAGTTGCATAATGTTTCCAAAAATATTAACATTGTAAGATATTTATGTACTTTATATCTGAATACAATAAAATATGTGTTATGCATTACAACAGGTGTGTGTTACATTCACACGACTTTCTCCACTCGCTCTTCTATAAAGCATTCTTACAAAGCTTATTATTCTAACTACGTTTCTTTTACTCAGATAAACTTTCAATTCACATTTACACATTTTGTTGTAGGATACAGTAGGCAAAGCGATAGTCAGATGTAAAGAGCGTGTCGCTATCTGATGACTTTAAAATGCCATGCTCTTTGTTTGATTATGAGAAAAGAACGAATGAATTTTCATTTAAGAAAAGTGTAAGTATATGAAAATTCGAACCAAAACAAGGAATATCTCGGAAATAGTTAACACCACAGAATTTTCTTTGACTTACAGTGTGTGTGTGTGTGTGTGTGTGTGTGTGTGTGTGTGTGTGTGTGTGTGTGTGTGCTTTAACGAGATCTACGTTTTCTGTGTAGTAAGATTTCGTTTATCTCTTACGGTTTACCAGTTACACAAAAGTCATTCAGAATGAAGACGACTTCAGAGGCTATTCCGAGAAAATTCAAGATAAACATTCCATTTGTATAAAAATATCTTACGCATATGTATTTTAATAAAAATCGTTAGATGCATTTTTAAGAAAATCAAACTTTTCGAAATATTTCTTTGCAAAGGTTAGTTCGTGGCAGGGGATTGTCTTGAAAATCTTCGTGTCGCGTCCTTGGATGATGCTGAACTTAAATACCAAGTTTGATATTTAAGGGACTTTTTTTCTGAGTTATACTGTTCTCTCTCTCTCTCTTTCTCTCACTCACTCACTCACACATACACACACACACACACACGCACACACGGACCTTTTTCTAAAAATACTTTTTTTGTATTCAGGGAGTCTCAAAACGTGTATTCCCGGTGTAATCTTGGTATCGAATTTTTGGGTGGAACACAATACTTCGTCTACTTAAATTAGGTAGGTAGTAGAGAAAGTAAAATATGTATATACTTATCTACATATTATGTGTTACATTCCAGACTTTCTCTCGTTCAACAATTTATTCTTAAAGAGCTTATTCTTTTATGTGCTTCACGTTAATCGAAATAAACATTTGTAGAAATGATTTTGTTGCATATTTCATTGTAAGTACAATGGGAAAGAGGAAATAAAGTAGGCTTAAGTCACAGTTAAATCTTTTAAGAGCTGGTCGCTATGTAATGGCTTTAAAATTCTGTTCTCTTTGTATGGCCAGGAGAAAAAAGGAAACGAATAACGATTCGCTATTTGAAAAAAGTATACCTAAGTATTGGAAAATTAAAACCAATAACAAGGGATATTTCAGAAAATATAAAAAGAAATATTTGACATAAATTGTGTGCTTTAACGAGATCTAAATTTTTTGTTATAATATATTTTTGTCTACGTCTTACGGTTTAACAGTTATGCAAAAGGCATTCAGAACGAAGAGGACTTTAGAGGCCATTATCAGAAAATTTAAGACATACACTTCATTTGTCTTGGAAACAGCGGCGGCCAGTGAGTAAGTATCTTGTTGCACGTATTAATGACGATCACTTACACTGAATTCCCATAATTGAGAATGTAAAAACAAGTAAAATACTAAACGGTTTTCGAATTAACCGTGAGATTTCATTTAAAAGCACTTGAAGAGAGAATCTATTCGCCTATCCCTTCTGGTAGTAAATTTTTCAACACCATTTGACTGAAATCAGGTACCTGCATAATGAGATCTCCTTGAGCCTGTCCTTGGTCATTGTGTTGCGCTGAAATGTTTTTAGTCTCTTCAGAGTAGAGAAACTGCGTTCTGCTTCGGATGTGGTCATAGGGATAGTAAGCACAACTTTAAGTAGTTTGACACATTCACTGAAAGTTTCATATAAGTTAGTTTCACTAATGAAGTCAAACATGGCTAGAGCACCTGTAATATTCCTAAATTCTTGTCTTTCACGTATTGCAGTCAATTCTGTTGCAGTTTCCTCACATCTATAAAATTATAGATGATCTGTAGGAAAAGAAATACGATACTCTAAAAATTTGTGAGGTAAGAATAACATAGGTACTGAAAGGTGACCTTTGAAATCAAACCGGGCTCTGCCTTGTATTATTATGTCACAGACTTCTTTAGTCTCCTGTTTCCTGGTTTCCATGCTGTCATAAATTTTTCTTCTTTTGACTTCACTTTCCTGTGCACTAGAAACATTATATCTTCTCTAATGTTCGAAATAACATGCTCAGATGCTTGTATCTGTTTGTAGACATATATGGCTCACAAGATGTTCTTTGCATTTGCTTAAAAATAATGTAAACGTTAGGCATTATTTGGTGGAAAAATGAAAGCCAAAACATTAACTTTTCGTTTTGGAGAATTTCCTCATGTAATGGATGGTAGCTGAACGTATTATGCCAGTTTCAGTTTGAATTACCCCCATACAATCAATCAGTCCACTTCTATACTCATACTGTTTTGACACTCCGCGACTGAAAATTCCACTAATTTTGGAAATCGTTTTTAACCACTTCATCCAAAACTGCTTTTCTCTGTGCTGATGTGGACAAAAATGAACAAATATCCTGAAAATTGAAAAACAATCACTCTTACATTCCAATTAATTGGTGCTGCATTTTGCATGATCAGATTAAACTCATTCACTAGTGTTTGAACCCCACGTAACGATCCACTCATAACTCATGTGTCTGAGCAATGAGTTTTCTAGGGCAGGTTTCTAAATGACAATGAAGTTCATCTGTAATACATTTTGCTAGATTTGGAGCATTGTGGCCACGAGGAATAATGAAGCCCCAGCATCTTTCAACAGGTCTATTATTATGAATGTGTCTGTATATTGCAACCAATTGGAATTTGATAGATAAATCACTTGTTTCGTCTGCAATAATAGCTAGGAAATCCACAACTTTTATCTGCTTTGTGATTTCATAGTGACATACTTCTAATATAATTTCCAGAAGCTCGTTTAGGATGGTCTTGGGCGTTCCTTTGAAAACTGTGGAGTTTTCAAGATGAGCCTTCATAGCCTTGTCCAGTTCTGTACTGAAATTCATTAGGCCACGAAAAATGCCTGGATTTGAGGACGAATCTGTTTCTTCATGGCCTCTCAGTGCTAATTCGAAAGCCCCACTGAATCTGATGCAATAACCTAATAATAATATTGGGTGAACATCTATTGTTGGCAACTTTCTGGTTATGAAGTTCAATATTTGTTCTGTATACGCCATCTAGTTGAGCAGCAATGTTTACATTTTCCACGAGGGTCAAACTAAGTACATTTTTTACATCGGCTGATGATACTTCGTGCTTTTTAACTCTTTTGTTTAAACGATGCACATTAGTCATACCTGTCTTGCTTCTCTCTGCCGAATAGTAAACAGGGAAAACAATAGAGTATTTTTGCATCACAACTGCATAACAAATCATGTTTCTCGAACATATTAGTGCTGAAAATTCTACCATTCCTACCTTTTATAGAAATTGTTTGTGTAAGCTTGATGGCAGGTGCTGGTCTTCCAAGTGTTTTTATTTAGAATTCTCTCCTCTAATGATCTACAGAAAAATGCTTGTGGCTGCAAATTACTTATAGAATTAATTTCACCCGCATACGGTTATTATTATTATGCTATTGGCACTGTTTACAGAAAAATACACCAAAATCTCACGTTGCACATGGCTGTTCCAACAGATTTTTCAAACAACACGTTAGATGACAGCACTG
Source organism: Deroplatys truncata (assembly GCA_030765065.1). NCBI lineage: Eukaryota > Metazoa > Arthropoda > Insecta > Mantodea > Mantidae > Deroplatys > Deroplatys truncata. Next base: position 60,614,957 of record CM060976.1, on the reverse strand, counting down.
TCTTGGGCGGAGCTATTGTTATTACGTCATTATCACTAGGTGCATACACGTCATATAGCGTGTGTTAACGAAGCCACATCTCCAAATTTCCCTCTCCGCACTTGCTCTTCGAGGTTCCCTATCGCCAGTAGCAGAGGCTTCGCTTAACATGGTCTGTACAGATGGAAATACAAGTCCCTACAGATAACGTCTTTTTAAGAGTTCTGGAGAATCTTTATGAAGAAATATCGTTGTTTATTAAATGGATCCCTGGTACAATATTTCTGGGGGTAGCGCTAACTTGCTGCTCCCTTCTAGAGCCGCCTCTGCATGAAAATATCCTAAACATATGATATTTTATCAAACTCGTTAGTCATTTTTGAGACAATTACAATTTTGGAGAATGTTCCCTATAAAGGGTAGTTTGGGTGGGGGGATTTTCTTGAAAATCTTCGTGTCGCATCTTTGGAAGATGTCGAACTTAAATACCAACTTTGGTATTTAACCGACTTTTCGTTTTTGAGTCATAAAGTTCACAGACACATACACTCGGGCCTTTTTCTAAAAAATGCCTTTTAGATTCAGAGTGTCTAAAAATATGTATTAACGCGCAATCTCTGTATTAAATACAATACTTCAGAGAAAGTAAACAAGAAAGAAAAAGAACGGCAAAGAAAAAAAGATCTGATGTGTTACATTCACTTGACTTTCTCTACTCCTCTACAAACGATTCTTACAAAAGCTTATTATTCTATTTATTGTTAACCCAGATAAACCTTCAATTTATATTTACATATTTCGTTGTAGAAATTAAATTAAATCGAGTTTTATTTATGGGTGCTCTTTAGCTGCTGTGGTCCTTATGCCCCTTTCTACTCGTATATTGGGCATGAAAGACCGGTGATTTTGCTCAGAGGTCTCTTTATTAGACTTGAGGTTATTTTACGTGCCGTAAATCTACGACACGGGATCACCGGCTTTACTTCCCTTCCGAAAGAAGCCACGCTAAGGATTTTTACGCCCGAAAAAATCAGAAAAAGACCCGCTCTCCGCCAGGTTTGAACCCGCGGCCTCGGAACTAGAGGCTAGGATGGTAACCACTACATCACCGAGGATGACATTTCACTGTAGGACACATTAGGTAAAGCGGTAGTCAGATTTTTAAAGAGCATATTTCGCTATGGAATGACTAAAATTCCATGTTCTTTGCATGATCACGAAAAAAGAAAAGAAAAAAGAAATTATAATACTTTCATTCGCATGAGTTTTTCTGCTCACTCATATATAAGTTATTCTTACGAAAACTATCTTATATATACTTAACCTTCATTACGCATTTACACATTTCGTTGTGAGTATAATAAGAATATAGTAATCTAAAGCGATAGTAGTCTTTTAAAAGCCGGTTGCTATGTGAGGCTTTAAAATTACATTCTCTTTGCGTGCTTTGAGTACTTTAAGTTGAGAAAAGTATAAAGTATTTGAATATGGTTAGCAACCAAATGCCAAACAAACGAAACAAAATAAAAAAAATTGAACATTCAAACCAATAACAAAGAACATATCTAAAATGTCAACGCCACAAGAAATTTTGTTTTTGTTAAATTGTGTGCTTTAACGATATATGCAATTTTTTGTATACTAAGATTTTGTCTTTCTCTTAAGGTTTACAAACGCAACAGTAAGAAGTGGACCTGATTTTTATTTTCTTCACTGCTTACCTAGTTAAGTAGAGGAAGTATTGCATTCCACCCAAAATTCGACAATTTTCGCGTTTTAAGTTTCTTGGACGAAAAAAAAAACCAACAAAAAACAAAACATTTTTACCTTCTCTACTGCGCACATATTAGGTAGAGAAGGTATTGCATTCCACCAAAAATTTGATATTGAGATTTCACGAAAATACATGTTTTGAGTCCCCTTGAATCAAACATTTTTTTTGAAAAAGTTCCGCGTGCCTCTCTCTCTCTCTCTCTCTCTCTCTCTCACTCTCTCTCTCTCTGTGGGTGTATGGGTGTCTGAACAGCATAACTCAAAAAGTCGGATAAATACCAAACTTGGTTTAGTTTCAATATCTTCCAAAGATGTGACACGAAGATTTTCAAGAAAATTCCCCCACCCCAAACTACCTTTACATGGAAAAGTTTTCGAAATGTTTTATTTTCTAAAAAACGCTCTAACGATTTTGATTAAGATACCATATATAAAAGATATTTACATAAATAAAATATATAACTTGAGTTTTCTGGGAATAGCCTGTGAAGTCCTCTTCTTTCGGAAGGAATTTTGTATTATCTTGTATAACTGGCAAACGTTAAGCGATAGATGAAAATCTACCACAGGAAAATGTACATTCCTTTTAAACATACAATTTATTTCAAGTACATTTTTATAGCAACAACCATTTTTGAGATATCCATTATTAATGCTTCGATTTGCTCAATACGTTATTTTTTTTTTATAAATCTCATCGATTTTCAGTTGTTTCTCGCGATTGCATGGAAACAATATGGAATTTTAAGACCAGAGTATAGCGTCCAATTCTTAAACATTTGACTATCGCTGTTCTCTTTGTATCCTAACGAAATGTGTAATATAGCTTTTTCTGCAAAGATTTATCTGGATTAAAATGAAGTACACAGAAAAATAAGCTTTCGATAATACTTTTTATATCCACTATTAAACGATAGAGGCTAGAGAAAGTCATGTGAGTAACATAAGAATTTTAGAAAAAGGTCTGTGTGTGAGTGTGTGTATGTCTGAACAGCATAGCTTGGAAACCAAAAGTGGGTTGAATACCAAAGTTGGTTTTAAGTTTAGCATCTACCAGGGTTGCGACAAGAAGAATTTCAAGAAAATATATCTACCCCAAACTACCATTTTCATGGAAAATTATTCGTTATTCTTTATTTTCTCAGAAATGGCTTTAATGATTTTGATTAAACTACCATGTTCTTAAGATATTTGCATGGAAAAATAAAATGTACCTATATCTTGAATTTTCTGCAAATAGTCTGTGAAGTCCTCTTCATTCGGAATGACTTTTGTATAATTTTGTATAATTGGGAAATTATCAGAAATAGACAAACTCTTGCTACAGGAAAATAAAAATTCATTAAAATATACAATTTATCTGGAATAAAATATTTGTTACGTTTAATAGGTATTCACTGTCGTTAATTAGAGTTTTCCAATATTTTGTCATACATTTTTTGCAGTATTAAGTCACTAATTTTTCTCTTTATTGTGAGGTCATGCAAAGAGTATGCGATTTCAAAGCCAGCATAGTAGAGAAAATACTGCAGTGTATAATATATATTGTACAACGATTTGACCGTCCTAGCCTGCTGTATGCTTCTGCGTGGTCACAACAAAATTCGTATTGAAACCATTTCGGCTAACATCTATCGTGTTTAACACGAAGTAGACAGAAAAATAAGTTTAAATGAATAATATGAAGAATAGCCATGAAAATAAATAAAATATGTAGCTAAATAGTGTGATTGTAACATATCAGAGTTTTAAAATATTTATGGAAAAAATGTGACAAGTGTTCATTCAGACACTCTCAAGTTTTCTATATCCAAATTGCATAAAACAAAGTAGCAACAACTTCAGCTGCATATATTACTGTGTGATGAAACATAAGCTAATGTACATCTTGTACGTACTTTATAAAGTTAAAATGTCAAAATAGAAAAAGTTTAGAAAGTATAATTTCCTTAACCGTATCAATATTCGATCGCATATGGCTCACAGGTATTTTAATAATTATTAATGTTATCCAACCCATCTTTGTTGAAATGTGTATTTTCTTTTAGCAATGTGTCCAAAGTTGTGGCCGATTAATAGTTTATCAGAAATATTTTAGACACTTCTGCTTGACTTAGTTTGCAAGTCTCCAAGTATTTCCGCAAGTGTAGGATTTGATCGGGGACACAACATGTCCAATTTGCATGACAGTCCGGGAATAATCTGTCACTTCTTATTTCGACTTCGCAGTCATCCGCATTATCTCTGCCGAGGTTGTTATTGCAGAATTTCTCTCCGCAATGTAAAGTTAGTTCTGACGGTTATGAAATCAAGTTGCGTGGGGAGCAAAAAGGAAAGGGTTGGGTGAGGAGTTAAAATTAATGTATCTCCATGACAGCCGTCAGCCTTCATCATTGCGATCTTGTTCCTCTTTGTGAACCACATCTCAAGGCGGTTTCTCATAAAGACGAACGAGGTAGTTCATCAGCAAACGCAATTTACTGTTACACATCACTTTCGCAGGAAAAACAGAGGGTGTAGATGTGCCTCAGATTGCGGTTTCATCGTGACCTCATAACGTATAGCAACGGGCGCAGAATTTCCGGAGCGTCACGTTGACTTTCCCATCTTCATTATGTATAATTCCTGGGAATATTAGCAGCATACGGCCCCTATTGAACCGCATTGTTGAAAACGGAGATGGCAACCATTGATCTACAGAAGATCCCGGCAAATTCATAGTACTTTTAACAGTAGTTATCTATACTGGATTTTAAACTATACATTGAGATGTGACATACTTAATATTATGTTGTCTCTAAAGATGACGGTAGGTGGAGGTTGTTATAACAATCTTGTAGCCATGGCAGGTACAACATGGCAAATACACGCTTGACTTTCGAGCGACTTGTGAATTCTCTGCACTTTCCACTTGCCTAATACTCTTGGGTTTTTGTCTTTGGGCAACGTTAGAAGATGTATACCACAGGGAACTAGCTACACTACCTGAACAATCCCTGTAGACTTGTCTGTTCCGATACATTTTCCTCCATGCACTTAGCCTATCTACTTACTGTACGATCTGTATATTTTTAATACCAATTCATTAGGATCCTTATCTAAGGAATACAGTCTCCTAACAGCAACATTTAACATCTTATGGTGCTATAAACATTTCCCCAAAAGTAGGCTGGTGGGTAGCTTCAGTTCGTTTCTTACAAAAGCTGCAATCTGACTCTGAAATAGTCCCATCGTATTAAGATGCCCTTTCACCGCAGCATGTCCTGAAGAAAGGTAGTACTTTTATTGTTCTCAAGTGAAGTCTGTTACATTTAAGCAAGCTTTCAGAGCTTTTCTTGCATGATTTCCTAATACATATTTTACCATGTTTATTTCCTGCATTTTTAAGTCAAGTTTCATGATGCTTTATCTTGATGGCCTCTCTTATCAAACATCGAGGTGTTTCTTAGAAGCAATGAATTGGGAAGCTGTTTCTTGTGGTACAAGTTCAGCAGTTTTTTTCACTTGCCTCAATACCAGTCACATGCCATCCAGATGAGCTGAGCTTCACTCTGTTATGCCAAGTTTGTGATTTAAAGTGCTTGGCAATTTTATGGATTCTTAGAGCCTTACACGTGGCTTGGCTATCTGACAAAATAAGGATCTGTTTACAAATATAACCTCTCCTAATGTTTTCATGCAATGAATAATATCATGCATTCCTGCTTCAGGACAGTGCCATATACAGACAGGGGGAAAGACTTTTCACGCTTCGGTCTCTGCCATACACCCCGGACCCCATTCCGAAGCAATCTTTTGAGACATCCGTAAATCACAGGAACTGCAGAGTTTTATTAGTCCAACGTTCAGGACTAGTTATTATCCTAAAGCTATTTGTAAGACGATTAACTGGAATTATATAGTCTGATAGCATGTCTAAAATTGAGTCTGTTTTAGAAATTCTCAGTTACTCAGCATGTTGTAGTTGAGCGCCATCCTTGGCTCCTTTATTACAAGAAGTGCAAGAATGTCTCCATCTCTGCAGTAGAAGTTGTTAATCCCTGTAGACGCTACAATATACAATATTGTTCATGCGGTAGTCCGCCGGAATCAGAAGTGTCCGGATTCTAATGGTGAACAATTTGAACATCTTAGGTGATTATAGAAGTAAAAACCACGATGTGCTACATTCACATGGACTTTCTCTAGCCGCTGTGGTTAGTTTTTATATAGATTATACAAACTTTATTGTAGTATTTTATTTTTCAATCTACTTGTGCATCTATCTCATGTTGAACTGGGTTATAAAGTGGCTGAGATGCAGCGTTGGAAATTACTCCTATTTTTTCAATGCTCTTGGAGCCGATTTGGAGGCCTATGTTGTATACAAAGACATTGCCTTATACCAACTAAGAATCCATGCCCATACCCAGAAAAAATGTGGGGGTTTCCATAACTAGATCTAAAGTTAACAGTACCCCACACAGCTACCATGTACCTATTCTGTAGTATGAATGAATGGTTTATTGTCTACTTTGAACATACATGCAATTTATACAATGTTTACAATACAATGGAGCTGCTTATTATTTCTCTTCCCCTTATATTTAACATTCTGTTGTATATATAATGGGGAAGTATAATTTTCCACTATTTAATTTTTTGTCTTGTTACCCTTTTTCTGTATTTTCTCCAATTACCTTCACGTCTCTTTTAACCACTTTAACCTATTTTTTCCTAAATATATTCCTGATTTCTCGTATATTCATTTGATGTCGTATTAAAAATCTTCCTAACTTTTAGCTCTATTTGTAAATTTTTCCATTTCTCTAGTATTAAATTCTCTCTTCCTTTGTCCGTGTCCTCACATTCCAGAATATAATGCCAATTATCATGTAATCCATTACATTTAGTACATCTCTCCCCCCTTCTTCTCCCTGTTAGACCACTTAAATTCATTACACCTGTCCTCCCCCATGCATACCCCATTCTGGCCTCTTTGTGGCATATTTAGGGTATCTTTCTTTTCTCCATTCCGTTTTAAAATATTTATAATCTATGAATGACGTTTTCTCCTTGAAACTACTTATAATTTCTTACTTTTCAGTATCCTCCACTCTTGTTCTAATTTCTTTCCAGAAACCCTTACTTTTGTTGTTTCTTTCTGCCCATGTTTCCCCCATTCCTATTCTTCCAATGTTGTCTCTATCTTGTGCATCCAAGTTTAGATAGTTGAATTTTTTAAAAGTATAAATTTATATAAAAGTATATAATCTTCAATTAATTTGATTAGTTACAGTATCACAATTTTATACTAGTTCATTGTAATGGTTCAAAACTGTCAGTATGTTAAATATCCTCATTGTTTTATTGTTAAATATTTATTTTATAAAAAGTTGTAAAGTCCCGATATATTATGTTAAAACGACTATAAACTTTCAAAATAAAAAAAAGTCTCTTTTCCCCCATCTCCTATACAACCAAGCATTGCTTTAGAATCTCATTTTCCTCTAGTAGCTTTATTCTGAACCAGTATTAGATTGTCCTTTCTAATATTTTGCCTTCAGCTCCCACCCTCCCTAGTTCTGCTTGCGCTACTCCATTCCGTGAGCTCCTTGGTAATCCCAGACTTATAGTATATAGACAGTAATATTGCTTGGGGACATTATATAGACAGGAAAAAAACTCACCACAATGAAGATATTCCACCTTACAGCACAAAACATAGAGACTGCTTCGAAAACCGGGACGTATGGTCACCTTACCTATGTAAGGCAACTATACTAAGTTTCCCTTTTCCTTGTATATGTGCTACTACAGAGTGAGCCAAAAGACAACGAACCGCCTGCGCAGTGTTTTTCCTGTCCGCGTCCTCGGCGCTCGTTGCCGTTTGTCGTTATCAGAGAAAGACGCAGATGAAACCATACAACATTTTTAAAACTACTTTTAAAGGCTTTACTTGCCAACTCTATGAAAGGAAATGCTGAAACTGGCCACCGTCGTTGTCCAAACATTTTTGACACCTCTTTAGGAAACTATCCATCACTCGCCGTAGTTCACGCTGAGAGATTTCCTGGCGGATATTTTGTTTTCATTCTATCAGGGTGTGCGGGTTTGTTTTATACACCTTATGTTTTAAGTTACCCCGGATATTTTATGAACAATATTACCGGCTGCGCGGTGTTTTTCCACTGGGCATGTGGAAATATGATAAAAATATGATAACTTACAGCTGCTGTAAACAGTCACGTTGTGGTTTTGCTTTGCAGTGTGAAGTACAGTTTTGAGTTGACGGTGATGTGATGTAGTTCAGTTATTACGAGTTATTTATTATTTTGTCTTGTACTTAATCACAAAGTATTTTATGACTCAGTATATGTTTTATACTGCACAGCGTGTACTTACTTACAATTCGTATGTGTTAACTCGATCAGCTTGCGAAGTGAAAGTACGATTTGCAGAAAGATTTCCAGGTGTAAAAGTTCCAGGTCGTACAACAATCCATGAACTATACAGTAAATTTCAGGCCACAGGAAGTGTTCAGGCTAAGAAATCTAAAAGACGGCGTTCGGTTCTTACCGAAGAAACATTAGACGACATCGGTCACGTTTGGAAAATTCCCCCCAAAAATTCCATGATGGATAGTTTCCTAAAGAGGTGCCAAAAATGTATGGACAACGATGGTGGCCAGTTTCAGTATTTCCTTTCATAAAGTTGGTAAGTGAACCTTTAAAAGTAGTTTTGAAAATGTTGTGTGGTTTCATCCGCGCCTTTCTATGATAGCAGCAGACGGCAACGAGCGCCGAGGACGCGGACAGGAAAAACATCGCGCAGCGGTTCGGAGTTTTTTGGCTCACCCTGTAGACCTACTGTTATCTAAGGAAATTTTCCCATATTGGTTTGATATGACTTTAAATAAATATAATTGTCAGACGTTTCGGGGGTTTGAACCCTAAACCCCCTCTAAATACGGCCCTGTAGGAATCCACTTGAGTAAACCTTGGGCAGCGGATTGTGCACATACCCAGTCAGTTATTTCGCACTGGCGGGCACTGCGCTGCTTTTGCCGAAGTCGTCAATCTTCGTTGCGTGCACGTCCCTACACCACTGGCTGTGCAGAACGCGTGGCGTAGAGCAAATTGAAGCTGCAGTCAGCTGGTCTGCTGGAGAGCAAAATGCAGTAAGTAGTAGGAGGAACCAGCTTGAGAAGCAGCGGAAAAGTGACGGTATTTATCAATAGTAATTGCTGGACAAGCAAATCCGAACTGATATCACTGTCTTTATCATCGTCAGCATCTATGTCTGTTTCCAGTGAAATGAAATTCATCCACTTAAACCACTACTACTGCTTCTTTATCATCATCATCATCATCATCATATTCTTCTTAATTTACTTGCTTGAGCCCAAAAAGAAATGCAGACAAGCATTCCCACTTTCCATTTTAAACATAATACTCGTAATATAGTTTCCAACCAAATCTGTGAAAGATATTACATCATAGAACGCACTGAACGGCTTGAACCTCTAAATGAATCTTTGTTCAAAGTCGGACTATGACTAGGTGCGGAGGAGGACTTAGAATTTCGACCTACAAGATCTTTTGTGCCTAAGCTCCTGACGAGGTGCCCCGGGAGGGAGGGGTGTGGTGACAGGAAACAGAGGGCGGTCGGACCAGGAGGCACGACAGGGCAAAGTACCTATTACAGATTGAAACTCCCCGGATGGTAGCTGGTGCAACCGGCTCCCCTCCCTCCTGCAGGCTTGCACATTCCACAGGACCTGGGACTCGGAGACCGCCCGCATTCCGGAGGACGAAGGTTTACATAGAGCATCCTTTTTCCCTGCCATGCAACGCCGAGACTCCTGCTGATACTTTCAACCCTGAAGCAGATTACGCAAATGAAAGATGAAGTGAGAATTGAGGTGACATGGAGGTACAGGGAATTCGCCGGATGTAATGAACCTTCCCATTCGCCTAGCGACCCGGGGAAACCCTCGAAAAAACACATGGGTCAGGAAGGTCGGCCGCGAGTGTCAAACCTCGACCTCCCGAATGCAGGCCACAGAGTTACCGCCTGAGCCATTTTTCTCGGTGTTTTCAAACTAACCCTGCACAATGTGCACTTTTCTGCGGTCATGACGTTGTCTAGCGTGGCCAACAAAGGTAACGCTCATTTTGCCCCTATCCCACACGCCTATATGCCCCCACAGATGATCATGTTTACGAGAGGAGGGCACTATGTCATAATCAAGCTGGTCATGTTTCCTACAAAAGTGTACGTCTTCTTTCGTTAATTTGTGTCGTATAGCTGTGTTGATTGTAGACTAACTCGTCGTAATTGGTGATTTAACACGTTGCTCAGGTTTTGACAACGCATACAAGCACACCCACATTCACACATCAGACACTGGGCATATCATAAATTTTCCCTAGCATGCCGAGAATGGAATCCGGGACCCTTTTTTTAAAAAATTATATATTTATTTTTTTACTTCTTTATTTTTTATAGACCTAGATATAAATTTACAGCAAAAAGAACGGACTCGGAAGATTCTCAAGCTTTACTATTATATATTCCGATGGTTTAATTAAGTTAATTAGTATTAAAATGGATTAACAAAAAGGAAATAACAAAAATAAAAAAATCGTTTATACCTATGTTTTTAATGTAAATGCAAAAATTACGGTTTGACCACAGTAATTTTTTTAGCATTAATTAGTGACCTCAAAACGTGAGATGAAGGGCTGCATTCAGCGGATGAATCCGGACTTTATCAGCTTCCACCGTTCCTGTCGCAAGAAGCCGAACCATTCCGCCCTCTTTGCCACATTGTCGACATTACGTTTAAAGATCCGGTTAACGTTTCCGTTACCAACCAAATCACACAGCGTTGGAGGGCCATATTCTGAAAGCGAAATTCCAGGCGCTGCAATTCCTCAAGGTAAGGCGGGGCCCCCGGTTGGCACCAGTTCCTGAGGACCATCCAGGTGTCATCAACCTGCCGACAGAAGGCAATCCGGTGCTTCAAGGTATCAAGTCCTGAGCAGACTGCACTCTGATTTGATTGTGTTCGTCCATGTCGCCAGAGTTTTTCTGCCGTCGGTATAGTCTCGTTTAAGACTTTATAGGTCGTCTCTTGCCAATCAGTTGGAACATGTTCACAGAACACATTCTGCCAGATAATCTTCCATCTTCGCCTATGCTACTCTTCAATCCTAGAAGTAAAAGGAAACAAAGTTAACAGGTAATATTGGCTCGAACGCTGAGATCTCATCGCTGGTATCCAGCATGCGCTGAAGATGATTAACGATGTGTTTGTCCTGGGAGTACCATATGGGGGTTATGAATTTGTTCCTCCTAGAACTTTTTATCGATGGAAGAACCATTTCCAATCAAAGGACGTATGGCAGTTTTTCCCAATAATGCCATGCATTTCTTTTCGATGTCAACTAATCCACATCCGCCTTTGGAGGGTAGCAAGCGTAATTAGGTCTGCTCGCCCGATACACCTTACAGACCATAAACAGAAACCGTGAGTTGCTCAAGTTTTTGTGCGTCATGTTTCGTAATCGGCAGAATCTGTGCTAGGTACTAAATTTGGTTGAGGCCATAGGTATGCATGTACCAAATGCGGTGCAGTAAATTCAGATTCCGCGTCCTCTCAAACGATAAGAAATATCAAGTGGTTGATCCTCTCTCGCTAGTTAAAAACAATCGTTACTTCCATATTTCCCAGGAAGGAAATGCCAAGTATCCGCGTAGTAGTGACACGTTGCATTCCCAAGGCATGCATTGGCCCTGGCCAATTTCCTATCACCAGTAGCTCGGATTTTGCTGAATTTAATATTGCACCCGACATCCTGGTATACAGCTCCAGCCCACGGCGAAGTGCTGCCATATTTGGTCATCAGCAGCTACAATGGTCACATCATCAGCATAGGCGGTTACTGTAAATTGCTCATTATACACAGTGACCCCACGCAGGGTGTCTTGCAGCATCCGTAGCAAGGGGTTTAATGAGAGAGAAAACAGTCCTATTGATAGCGGGCATCCTTGACGCACCGACCGTTTTATGAGTGTCGGGATGGAAAGCCATCCGTTCCATAACACTCGAGACTTCGCTGTTCTATAGAGTCCTTTAATAAGGGAAATAATCTGCATAGGAAGATGCGCTACCTGTAAGCATTGCTAGAGATAGCGATGGTGCACCCTATCAAAAGCCTTTTGGAAATCGAGGCTAATCAAAACCGCCAATTGATGTTCTCGTCGGAGATGTATTAAAATATCACGAAAGTCTGCTAAAACAACTATAATATGCCTTTAAGACATCGCTGATTGAATATAGTGTAAGAGTTCTCCATAAGCTCCTTTCATTCTGTTCACCAACTCTTTGACAAATATTTTATAATCGGCGATCAACAAAGTTATTGGGCGGTAGTCGTTCAGTGTGGTAGCCCTAGAGGTCTTCGGAAGTAAAATGATGATACCATCCGCAAAGGTGTTGGGAAGGTTTCCCACAGCTCCACAAAAACTTCCATCACTGCGTCTTTCAGAATGGAACAGCAAGTTCTATAGAATTCATATGATAAGCCATCAGACATATGTTTACTCGCTTGCATAATGACATCTAACACTTCCCGTTCAGTATAGGGGCTGGTGAGGATATCGGCAGTTTCTGTGTAATCCCCGTTGCAAACAACTGATGCTCATATCGTCTGAGGTTCTTCCGTTCCCTCTTGAAACAATGTCTGGAAATGACCCGCTGTAAGCTGAAGAAGAGCTTTTGTCCCAGAGCATGCAACTCCAGTGGTAGCATCTTGAAGGGTATGTGGATATTTTGCACGCCCCTCCTTCCTCCCTTTGCAGAATAATAAAAGGAGTGTCATTCTTCGGCATGTACGTGTGGAGCCTTAGCTCGAATTTGATACCCAGACAGATGCTGTAATTGTTTCCGCTTAATAATTTCCTTCACCTGGTTGAGTTTTGCATTAACATGATAACCCTCTCATTGCCTCGTATACAGGTCCCATATGGCCTCATTGAGGAAAAGCATCAACTTATTTCGCGCCTGCGCCCGCAAAATACTGGTGTATTTTAAAAAGGCACGCATCGCCGGTTTAGCAGTTTCAATCCACCAAACACTTTTCCGCTGTGCACTTCTGAAGGTTGAGTATAACTGATGTCATTTAGCCTTAAACTGCTCCAAAACCTCTGTGTCCTTCAAAATGGAATTGTTGAGCTTCTAATATCCCCTTCCGGCAATCTCAGTACTGAGTGTTGGAAGTTGGAGTTGGCACAGTAGTGCATAATGGTCACTAAACGCCAAAGGAAGGACACATTCGATGGACGGATGTAGCTATACCCGCAGACGTATAAACACGATCTATACGAGATGCAGAGGTGTGTCGAACAAATGCAAATTCTTCATTAGTGCCATGCTTACTTTCACAAGCATCCTGAAGCTGCAGCTGAATCACTAGTTGTAGCATGATGCTGAAATGGGTGTTCCTTTTTGGTCTTTAGCATGCAGCGTGCAATTAAAGTCACCGGCGAGGAAAACTTCCTTGCTGTGCAGTGGATGCGGTATTAAATCAGTTTAAAAGAACCTCTCTCGCTCGTGTCTATGTTGAGTACCTGCGGGAGCGTATATATTCACTAACACTGTTGCATCTAAGATTGCTGATAGGATCCGGCCGGAGGGATCCATCTGAACGTTCTGTATAGGAAGGCCCTTCTGGTAGGCAATAGCGGGCCTCATCCGCCTAAACCTAGGTTAACTTTATAATCGTAACCATACAGAGCATCCAAATTGTAAGTATTAACTTCTTAGAGAAAACAGATATCAACATTATTCACTCGGAGGAACGTATTTAGAAGTTTCTGTATCACAAGATTTCGACAACCGTTCATATTTATAGTTGTCACCGATCGCAGATATATCATGGTAAGGAGCGTTGAGTGAAAGGGCATTACAATCAAGGACATCGGGCTTTAATGCTCGCTATCAGGGCTTCACTGAGGTTGCCGGAAGGTCTCCGGGTATTCATCTGGAGCAGCCGGTGACATATGCTTCCCTCGGAGCCGAGAGTCAGTAGAAGATACCTTCCCCTGCCGTACTAGCGGAGTAAGGTGCGCCGAGTCCGATTCCTTGTCCACTTGGGCGAACTGAAGGTGTGGGTTCCCACCGGTCGTCACTGCATGCTGTTGCACTACGGGCTCCTCGGCAGTCTCCGGGATGCCACCTGGGGGCTGTATTTTAATTCACGTACTTTGAGCCTAGGTTCACGCAAAGAAATAGACCTTCTCCGTGCAGGAGGTGTATCGTCTGCAAGGTCCGAAAATGTATTGGAGGCTTCTACCCAAGAGCGGGCTTCAGCACCAACCTCCATTGTCTGGTACACTTCACTCTGCGTTGGCTCTGGTGCTCCACCAACATCCAAGGGACGGTTTTCCGCGTCCTCCTTTGCAGGTCGAGAGTCACAGGAGGACCTGCTTGCTTCCTCCTCCGTAGCTATGATGCTATGCACTGCATAAGATGCCGCCCGCTGCTGTGCTCTCACCTCAGCTGATGCTGCAGATGGCAAAACTATTGCAAATGCCCCAATAACTGTTTCCATGTCCTGCTCCAGTGCCATCTGGCTGCTGCAAGACGTCGCATCACTACTCGTTTTGCGACTCTTTGTTCGCTTAACACGCTTTTTCACGGGTCCCTCGCTCAGCTGATGGATGCTCTAACAGCTAAACTACGGGACTAGTCTAAAGTCTACAATTAAGAAGAGCAATTAATATGATTATTCCGACGAAATCTCTTATTATTCTTTTAAACATGACCTCTCACTGATATTTTGTTCACTACTCCGTAATTTACCTCTGGACAATGACATGAACTGTTTAATTGGAACAATTGATTTGACGCATTAAGAATCAGAAGGAGCACATTCTACAGGGTTATTCAAAAAGAAGGAATATACTTTACATATTTATTTCAATGAAGGACAACAGATGGCGACACACGAGATACATCATTCTTCAATGTTTTATTTTATGTGTTCAAAATGAGCACCATTTGTTATGCGAGGACGATCAGTGCTTTTTCGTTTGCATACGCAATTATCTTCGAATTTATTGTATCAATTGCAAATTTTTTATGACGAGGCGGTTCGTTGTTGAACTTACAAAGAAATGCACGCTGCAATGAAACAATGGACTCACTCTTTGCATAATGCAGCGCACAAAGCGACTTTTCCTGTGGTATCGCCATTTTCTCGTAAACAAATACAGCGCCGCTGTAGGCATCGAGTAGAACTAATAGGTGGGGCTTGAAACTTTGAACTTTACTCTATTCAATGATGTGTCGTATGCGTCGCTATCTGCTGTCGTTTATTAAAAATGAATGTTTAAAATCTGTTCCTTCTTTTTAATTAACGCTGTATTTCCCATGCCGCTTCAATTTCCAACTCAAAGTTTTTCGCCATGATAACTTCTTAATATTTTCCTAATACCAGGCAAAAGCAATCGATGGCAATGAACCTCTGTGGCTCGACTTCATTCGCTACGGGTTTATTTGAATATAAAGTTGATTGTAGGGAAAAAATCATATGCAGAATTTTTAAGGTCGGTACTGACCAGTCACTTTGATGCTTAATGAGCAGCTAAATAAACAATATGATATTATCGATTGCCCAACAAATACTATTCAATATATACGTATTAGGTGTATAATACAATCTCGATTTTGTTCGTATTTTCAGAATTTTTCTCGATTCTGTTATGTCGCAATATGCTATTTCGTCACCAAAAACCTTCGATCAGTTTGGTTTTTCCCAAGGGGTTAAATACTCATAGTAAGCAAAGTGTTAACCATTATTATAATTTACTGATGCAATCATTCTTCCAACAGTTAGTACAGTTATATGCAGTACAGGAATGTATCAGATTACCTTCTAACTCTACTATAGTTAAAGCCAGCCATACATCAAAGCCACAACACGTGTTAGCAACTTAGCAAGTCGGTATATCCTTGCTCTCCGGCTCCTCCTGCGCCAGAAGTTACAGTTCCTTTAACCATCCTGCGAGTTTAGGTAACAGTAGTACGGACCTTTGCTTGCGCCATTCAATACAGTAGTCATTACCAGACCTCGCATAGTTATGTATTAAAAGATCTGATGCGTTACATTCAAATGATTTTCTCTACCTTCTATCGCTTATTAGTGGGTATACAAATTTCTCACGAAAGTTTATTTTCCTATCTACTTCATTTTAATCGAGATAAATGTTTCCGGAAATAGCTACATTACACATTTAGTTACACATACAAAGGGAATAGCGATAGTAAAATCTTTTAGAACTTGACGTTTTATGCTAGCCTTGAAATTCCATACTCTTTCCATGACATCGCGAGAAACAACTGAAAATCCACAGGACTTTAAAAGAATGACTAGGTATTGAACAATTCTAACAATTAATGGCGCATATCTCGGAAATGGCTGACGCCACAAAAAAGGTTATTTGCAATAAATTGTGTGTTTTAAAGAGATCTATATTTTTTGTGTAGTGTGTTTTTGCCTATCACTTAACATTTACCAGTTATACAAGATTATAAAATTCCTTCTGAACGAAGAGGACTTCGAAAATTCAAGATATATATTTTATTTGCCATGTGAATATCTTTAATATATGGTACTTTAATCGAAATCGTTGGAGCCATCTCTTAGAGAATAAAAAGCTTCGAAAAATGTTCCATGTAAAGGGTAGTTGGGGGTGAGGGAATTTTCTTGAAAATCTTCATGTCGTATCTCTGGAAGATATTGAACTTAAATACCAAGTGTGGTATTTTTCATACTTTTCATTTTTTAGTTATGCTGTTCACAGACACAAACACACACGCACACGCGTACACGCTCACACACATACACACGCAAACGCTCACGCACACACGTAAACGCACACACACGGATCTTTATCTAAAAAAGTTTTTTTTTTGGCTTCAGGGGGCCTTAAACATATATTTCAGGTAAAATTTCGGCATGGCATTTTTGGATGGAATACAATGCTTGCCGTATAACGTAGTAGAGAAAGTAAAATAATTATGTATTTACAGAGTGAGTCAAAAGACTCCGAACCGCCTGCGCGGTGTTTTTCCTGTCCGCGTCCTCGGCGCTCGTTGCCGTCTGCCGCTATCATAGAAAGGCACGGATGAAACAATACAACGTTTCTAAAACTATTTTAAAGGCTTTACTTACCAACTTTACGAAAGGAGATACTGAAGCTGGCCACCATCGTTGTCCATACATTTTTGGCACCTCTTTAGGAAACTATCCATCACTCGCCGTAGTTCACGTTGAGAAATTTTCTGGCGGATATTTTGTTTTAATTCTTCCAGAGTGTATGGGTTTGTCTTGTACACTTTATGTTTTAAGTTACCCCGGAGGGGTATTTTATGAACAATATTACCGGCTGCGCGGTGTTTTTCCACTGGGCGTGTGGAAATATGATAAAAACATGATAACGGACTGCTGCTATAAACAAAGTCACACTGTTGTGGTTTTGCTTTGCAGTGTGAAGTGCAGTTTTGAGTTGGCGGTGATGTAATGTGGTTCAGTTATTACGAGTTATGTATTATTTTGTCCTGTGCTTAGTTACAAAGTATATTATGGCTTAGTATATGTTTTCTACTGCATAGCGTGTATCTATTTATGATTCGTATGTGTTAACTCGATCAGCTCGCCAACTGAAAGTACGATTTGCTGAAAGATTTCCAGGTGTAAAAGTTCCAGGCCGTACAACAATCCATGAACTTTACCGTAAATTTCAGGTCACAGGAAGTGTTCAGGCTAAGAAATCTAAAAGACGGCGTTAGGTTCTTACCGAAGAAACATTAGACGGCATCGGTCATCGTTTGGAAAATTTCTCCCAAAAATTCCAGATGGATAGTTTCCTAAAGAGGTGCCAAAATGTATGGACAACGACGGTGGCCAGTTTCAACATTTCCTTTCATAAAGTTGGTAAGTAAAGCCTTTAAAAGTAGTTTTAAAATGTTTTATGGTTTCATCCGCGCCTTTCTATGATAGCAGCAGACGGCAACGAGCGCCGAGGACGCGGAAAGGAATTTCACCGCGCAGGCGGTTCGGAGTCTTTAGGCTCACTCAGTATGTATGTGTGTATGTATGTATGTATGTATGTATGTATGTATGTATGTATGTGTGTATGTATGTAATTTTGCGAATTAAGATAATGATATATGCATTTACAACCCAAAAGATATGTAGTATCCAAAACCTCACAAAAATGATGAAATAATGAAAACAGGAAATTATGCTTTTATCCCATATTCTTGGTACTGAAAATCTAACTTAACGTATAATCTACCAAAGCACCCAGGGCACAGAATTTGTGGAATGAAACAGCTGCTGCCGAGGCAGACTCAATTCTGCCATTGCCGTGTACAACGGTAACCGTTTTAAAGTTTGAAAACAGAAACGATTATCTGTTGTATGTAAGAATTATTAATTTATATTGAGAAAAACAACGTTCGGCAACAACAGACGTTATAGGCGATATATAAAGTTTGTATTACGTGTGAGGCTCGCACTCGAAACGTCTCCGGTTCGATTCCCAGCAATCCCCACTCTGATCATGGGCTTTTCGTAGTTTCCACGGGTCGGTCGGGAATGCCGGGGTTGTTCCTCTCCTACCATGGCTTTCCTGTCCATCATTTCCTTCATACTCTGTTTCAGGGTTGAAGGACCAGGTGACGGTGTGTGGCGTGTTGCGGCAGGGCGGTGAGTGGTGCGCTTTGTGAAGGTTTCTCCCTGTCGTCGACAGACTGCTGACAGACCCACCCTTCATGAGCAGCTTCCCTAAAAGGAAAGGTCAGAGAGGGGAGGGTCGGGGCTTGTGGGCAGGCTTGAACGGCGTTGGATGCGTTCAATCTGGAATCGTTGTGGACCCCGTCCATGCTTATGCACATCGTCTCCCGTATCTGGTCGCCCTTTGGGTTCCCCCCCTCATCCCTCCCTTCCAAGGGTCGCGTCACACCGTCACTTAACGTTTACCAGTTATACAAGATTATACCAAATTCCTTCCGAATGAAGAGCACTTCATAGGCTATTGCCAGAAAATTCAAGACATATATTCATATTTGTCACGAATATATCTTTAATACACTGCATTTTAATCAAAACCGTTAATGCCATTTTTCAGAAAAAATAAAAAAAATCGAAAAATGTTTAATGTAACGGGAGTAGGAAGTGGGAGAATTTGTTGAAAATTTCCATGTCGCATCTTTGGAAATACCAAGTTGGTATTTACCCAAAATGTTGTTTTCTAGTATGCTTTTCAAAGACACACATACACACGGACATTTTTCTAAAAATTATTTTTGGATTCAGGGGTCCTCGAAGCATGTATTTGCGATGAAATCTCGCAATGAATTTTTGGGTAGAATGCAATACCTTCTCTGACTACTATGTACGACGTAGACAAAGTAAAAATAAGTTACTGGTTGTTTTTTCCTTGCTTAATGTAATGACATGCCATTAAAATTTCTAGTTCGCGAAAATACAAACTCTTCAAGAATAGAGGGCATTTAATTTTTCACGTGACGTCACGCAGAAGAAATGCTGACATCACTAGCTGACTTGTTGGAAAGGGTGGTGCGGGTGTTTCCAGATGCGCTTCCTGGAAATAATGACTTGGGGTTTCTAAATGTGTTTCAGAGAAAGCTGGAAAGCCTAGTTCATTGCTAACACGGGTAATAGTGCATTGCGCCGACGGTCGCTTCTCCCCCGACCTCTTTTTCAGGAATCCCAGTCGGTGTATTTGTATTGCGCCGATGGTCACTTTCCATTAGCGACCCGGCTAGTGAAGTCATTATGAAGGAGCTGTCAATCAATGAGGTTTAAGGAAAAATTACCCGGTTAGACAACTAAGACCACAGATAGAGGGAAGAAAAGGATTAAACAAATCTTCACAAAACATTAATATAACTGTATATTTGTGCAAAGTAATAATTTTATGCGTTAAATACGTACATGCAACCAACGTATAAAAGTAAATGCAAGGAAAAATTGGGGAAAATAGTAAGTAAAAGATTTAATTTGATTTAGTTAATATTAATACTTATTATTTAGGCACAGTTTTGTGTAAAACAAGTTACCTCGATGAATTTGAAATAACAATATCAAACATCTGTGATGGTGTTACTGAGAGACGTGGTAGGGAATTTGTACGTTTCTCGAAATTTCTATTCCTCATTTATCCCGCATTTGCTAAAACATTGTTGCAAAGTTTCCTGCTTGCATGTTGTCTTGTTTATGGAAATACATAACTTAAAAACCAATGTTCTCAGAAATTGTATCGTTACGATGCAGCATTTCAGTGCGACATTTTAATTTCTTTGCAGTCTACCTATTGATTTTCATAAAAGGGCCTACCAAATGTTTCAGATATTAGAATGGGAAATAAAATGTATATCTAGGAATAGCCCACAAAACCATCTTTACTTTATGTGAATTTCATGCAACTTAAAACCATAAGGAATAAACCTTTGATAAAAAAAATGTAATCTCAAGAAAATGTTCAAAATAATTTTTTTCCTAATGTATTATAGAAATATTTCTTGTCGTATGTTTACAGTTCCCACATGTAAGTATATCTGCACAGTTTGTGATTCTTTTTTTCCACCCGCATAATCTCATCAAAAACGAGAAATATGATGTGGTACACTTACATGACTTTCCCTATTCCTTACAATTTCACGGGTATTTACTATTCATACAAAATGCAATTTTTCCTTTTCCTTACGTTCACTAGGATAAAATATTTGGGTGGAAATGATTTCAAGTTTAGCGGAATTAGTAGTTTCTACATGTTCATGTGCAAGGCAGTGAGCTGTTACCCCCCCTCTCTCTCTCTGTATGTGTTTCTGTCATGAGATCATGGAGGTAAACGAATGAACAGTTCGCGAATTTTCAATCTATATCTGTACTTAACTTGACAAAATATAAATGTATCATAGCATGAAATATTTTCAAAACGGTTGACACCGTCAAGGTTATTTTGGCAATGTATGTGTTTTAATGAGCTTCACGTTTTTCCTGAAATTGCTTTTGCCTATCTCTAATGGTTTATCAGTTAAATGCAATTTTGTAATATTCACAAGCATATGGTACCTCATACTTTAATCACAATCGTTAACATCCGTTTTTAACAAAATGAAAAATAACAAAAACGTTGTTTGGGGTGAATAAAATTATGTGAAAATGTTCACGTCAAATACTTGGAATATATAGAACTTGATCGAATCAGGGACCTCAAAACATGTATTTTCGAGTGAAAGCTCGCCTTAAGTAGGTTGTAGAGAAAGCGAGCTGACTTTCTTGCATAAGCAAGAGCATGGTGAAATAAACATAGCAAAGTCATGTAGCTTCATTTGAAATCACTTCTCGCCAAACATTTTGAGCATTATTAAGGCAGGATTTGAGGCATCCTTTTGAGACGAATACTACAGGATGATTTTAAATGATGGACCCATTTTATAAAATTCGTATTTATTAAAGTACAAATCCAACATGAACCATATCTATACCAATAAACATACGAATTTTCAAAGTTGTGTTTAATACATTATAAATGTTCAATGTGTCTACCGTTTGCTGCACGGCAAACATCTACGCGATAGCCAAACTCGTCCCACACACGAGCAAGCGTATCTTCTGTTACTGAGTGCACGGCAGCAGTGATACGGTTCCGTCCAGAGTTGTAGGTAGAGGCGGGACGTAAACAGCTTCCTTAACATAACCCCATAATAAATAGTCACATGGGGTGAGATCAGGAGATCTCGGTGGCCAGAAGTGTAGAGTCAGGTCTTCATTTATCCTGTGACCTATCCAGCGCTGAGGAAGGGATTCATTCAAAAAGCCTCGTACATCGCTGGGCCAATGGGGCGGAGCTCCATCCTGTTGGAAAATGAGGTCCTGTGAATCTTCCATTATTTGAGGGAACAGCCATTGTTCCAACATGTCAGGTACGTTATTCCAGTTGCAGTTTTTTTCCACAAAGAAAAATGGTCCATAAACCTTTGTACAGGATAAGGCACAGAACACGTTTACCTTCGGTGAGTCTCTTTCGTGTTGCAATGTTGAATGTGGATGTTTCAAACCCCATATACGAACATTGCGTCTGTTGGCTTTTCTACTAAGGTGGAAAGTGCTTCATCGCTAAAAATGATACGCATAACCACAAAATTCGAAACGCTTCTCTTTGTCTTTAGGTTTAAGAGCCTGCACAAGTTGTAATCGGTAGGGCTTGTACAGCAAACGCCGTCTCAGAACTTTCCATACAATTGGTTGGGGTATTTCAAGTTCTCTACTAGCTCTATGGGTAGCCTTACGTGGACTGCGAACAAAACTGTCTTCAATTCGTCTGACGTCCTGCTCTGACACACGCGGTCGGCCTATGCTTTTTTCCTTTACACACACTTCCAGTCTGTTTAAATTGCTTAAACCAACGGCTAATGCCTTTTCTAGTTGGTAGTTTAATACCGAATTTGCTACGAAATGCCGCTGCACTACAATTTGCGACTCACTTTTTGCGAACTCAATAACGCAGGAAACCTTGTGCTCCACAGTAGCCATCTCACTACGTACTGACAGTGAAACGCAATGGCGGCCTATTGCGCTTGCACTCCACCGACCGCTTCTAAAACCATCACCGCCCGCCGAAAAAAAACTTTGAAACTTCCTCTTTTCATTGTTGTACAGATTGTTCATGTTGGATTTGTGCTTTAATAAATATGAATTTTATAAAATGGGTCCATCATTTAAAATCACCCTGTATAATATGCAAGGGCAATGCAATGTTTGGTTGGAATACAATACTTTCTTACCTATCATCTAGAGGAAGTAAAAACGGGAATGTTAACTTTGTAAGAATTCCTAAGTTTTGCTGAAAGTTTAATTCAAGTGTCAAACATATGTAAGCTGTTAAAAATATATTCCCTAGCATTTTTTTTGCTGAATCGTTGTTATGTTCCTCAAAAAGTCTGTAATTCACGTCATTATATACCTCAGAGAAAAAATGCACGTTTCAGTTTTTACGTATACACCGCCATTTCTGAGCGGCCAGTGTAAGCTGCACTTTGCGATATTTGGAAAATTTCAATAAACCGCAACTCGCGGTTCCGTTTGCTGCACATGGAATAGATATTCATTAGTAAACACAGTATAAAAAGCAAGATGAAGTCTGAGAACGTCTTGATCGTCGGCGCAATACCAATACCTAGCTAGACATAAATTTAAAATGTTAGCGAAAATCTTTTCCTGCAAATTAACTGTCCTCTTCCTTGAACCTGTGGTCCCATTTTAGTAACCAGTTTTTCCTTAAACCGCGGTGATTGACAGGTCCTTCCTAACGACCCTCATTAGGCGGATCCTAACGGATTTTGACCATCGGCGCAATGCAACAACAGCGGCTAACACAAATTATTTTAAAGGCAAAAAGTCATAGAAAAGTGAAGATTTTTTATAAAACATGACGTTTTTACCAAATTATGATGAAGTAGATTTTTTGACGTGTGATTGAATACCATACATTGCAAAATGTAAAAATCTGCTGTGCTACATTCACATGACTTTCTCTACCCTCTATAGCTTACTAGTGGGTATACAAATTATTGTTACGAAAGTTTGTTTCCTATCTACTTCATTTTAATCCAAATAAACCTTTACAGAAATAGCTACATTACACATTTCATTATGCATACAAAGGGAATAACGATAGTCAAATGCTTAAGAACAGGTCGCTATACCTGGCTTTAAAATTCCATACTGTTTCCAGGACATCGCGAGAAACAACTGGATGTTGACAGGACTTTAAGAGAATGACCAAGTATTGAACAATTCGAAGCATTAATAATGGATATCTCGGAAATGGCTGATGCCACAAAAAAGTTATTTGAAATAAATCGTGTGTTTTAAAGAGACGTACTTTTTGTAGTACGTTTTCGTCTATCGCTTAACGTTTACCAGTTATAAAACATTATACAAAACTTCTCCCGAATGATGAGGACTTTGCAGGCTATTCCCAAAAAATTCAAGATATACATTTTATTTGTTATGTAAATATTTGTATATGTGGTATTTTAATCAAAATCGTTATAGCCATTGTTGAGAAAATCAAAAGTTTCGAAAAATCTTCCATGTAAAGTGTAGTTTGGGGTGGGGGGATTTTCTTGAACATTTTCGTGTCGCATCCTTAAAAGGTACTGAACCTGAATACCAACTTTGGTGTTGATCCAACTTTTCGTTTTTGAGTTATGCTGTCCGCGTGCGCGCGCGCGTCACACACACGAACCTTTTTTCTACAAATGATTTCTTTTTGGATTCAGGGGGCCTCAAAATATGTATTTCCGGTGAAATCTCAGTGTCGAACTTTTACCTTCTCTGCCTACCATGTACGTGGTATAGAAAATAAAAATATTTGTTCGAATAACGATAGCAAGCAAGTTTAGAACATGAAAATATGTCTATAGTAATTATCAAGACGATTGTTGTTGAATGCATGTGTAGAGGTGGAACATAAACTGGATATCTGTAATAATGATAGGAATTGCATTGGAATGTTATTTTAATATATTCAGGAATGTATGTGTTTCTCTTCTATAATGTTTTTATTAAATTATTTTATTTATTAAGTCGCAATCAATTCAGTGATCCAGGCTATATATAGTGTCTAAAACATGTTTATCTACCTTAAAATTACAATTTCCGTTTCTGGTTGACGTAAGACCTAGGTCATATTAATGGGTAGGGCAGAGAAGGGCAGGAAAAGGCAATCAATAACGAAGTGCTTAGGAGACGTTGCAAGACGGATAGGTCGTCTAGAGGTGGTCAGATTCCGGAGATGACATCATCTACACCGTTAACTGGGTTCACCCTTCACCTTCACGGCGAGAGATGACAGGAAGAGCTGGAGGATATTGCAGAAGGAAATTAACAAGTTTTTACCCGTACGCCTCCCTGCTGCAGACGGAGAGTGATTTGCGCTCCGGGCTTGCGGCGTTGACATGAAAGAATGACGAAACTCATTTTGCTTATTTAACATCTCTAAGCGTCTCCCCTTCACATTTAGTTCCTCTTTTTCCGGAACTGTTTTTGAATCTCGTGGACTGAAAACGAAGCATCTTCTAGAGCGATTTCATTTTGCTCTTCAAGGCGACATATCATCTCATACCGTACAGTAACTGAACTAGCATAACCACCAAACCCTTGGTCTGACCTCGCACGGCTTGATCTGTCCTCACATAACCTAACTCAGTTAATATCATCTTACTTCCCTTAACATTGCATAGCCCAGAATGAAATAAACTATAATTAAGTTTAACGTGGTATTTTTGTGCACATTTCGATACAACAACCCAAGTTTTTAATACTTTATTTAAGTTCCTTGACTACACGGGTATTATTGCGACAGACATGGATTGTGTATGTGAGTATATAAATGACAATGATTCTTGTTTTCAATACACAGAAAACATATATAGTAGGTCCCGATTCGATTCCCGGTGACCGCCCACTCTGATCATGGATTTTTTTCGTGGTTTTCCCTTGGGCCTAGGTGAATGCCGGGATGGTGTATTCTACCACGAGTTTTCCTTTTCCCCACTTCCTCTCATTTAATCTCTTCCTTTCATGTTTCAGGTGTGTCTTCGGGTCCTGCAGTGCTGGCGGTATCGGGCAAATGTCATAGTTGCTTGTGCATTGTACAGATTTCTCCTCGTTAACGCCAGGGTGCGTTGTCCCACCCATTGGGGTCGCTTTGTCGCCATCTCTCGGGATTGTTTGTCTCTACTGGTGCGCGGATGTTTAAACTGGAAATATTACGGACCTCTGCGAGTAGTCTCTGTGGGCCTGTCTCACCTTCTCCTTGCCTACTGGAAGTGTAGCCACAATAGATCAAACTGGTTGCAGTTGTCCCCCTCCAATAACACATCCTACATAGAAACATACAAACAATACAATATGCTTTGAATTACAATTTGGTTGTTAAGTGAAATTGCTTATGCAAATGTTGATGAAATATTTACAATGAATTAATTCCTAGTGGTGTCATTCTTCCTGACTAATAGAATTTACTCTATTTGCTCTTTCTTCCTTAGATGTGCTTGATAAGATCAGTGACTTTCATGAAGTGTATGAGGTTTCTTGTGTTGCTGGGTTCCCACACAGTTCTGTTTAATTATGATGGAAGGTTGTGTAGCTCTCTGTATTTGGAATATAGTGGACATTCAGTTGTTATGTGTTCTATGGCCTGTTTCATGTTACACTGTGGAGGTTCACTCTTAGCGAGTAGTTATGAGTGTGTGAGTCTGCTGCCTGTCCTCAGATGAGAAATTAGAATTTTGTTCTAACCTCATAACACATGTGATGGGATATCGAGCTGGATTTTTGTGTTTGTATTATTTCAAACATTTTCAATGTTGGGTTCTGTGATATCCATTTACGATACTAATATTCCAATAGTTTAACTCTTATGTTTCTGGTAACATTCTGGTGAGGGGTGGTGATAGTTTCGTCTGATAAGGGGTGTCTTGTGGCTTCTTTTGCTGCTTCATTTCTTTTCTAGCTTTAGTTTTTAGACTTTTGCTGAAACATGGGTAGTTTATTATTAATTATTTTCATATTTATAGCTGACAGTGGCGTAGGTTGGGTTTGGGTCATGGGTAATCTCTAAATTTTGAAGCCGCCGCGCCGCCACTACCAGCATTATTAGTGTATTTATACATGTATTTCACTAAAATATGCAGTGGTTTATTGCATATTTCTTGGTCCGAAGATAAGTACAGTACATTTAGCTCATTCCATAAACTCACAGAATCGAAATGTTTGTTGTAAAGTTAGCAAAGATGTGAAAGCTGACTCAGGAAACGTGGTTTTCATTTGGAGAAATCTGTGTGAATCTATAAGAGTTGTAAAGTCTAGTTTTTTTATAATCGCCAAATCTGTATTCAAGCTGAATATTTAGGGTGTGCATAATTTCATTAAAGGGTGCCTTAAAAACTCGTTTCTTGGCATTTCATCAGTACTTTCCTGTAGTAGTTTTCATTCTAAATTCTATCAAATCCGTTTACTAGCGTATCTCTGAAAACCTTCTTAACACCAACTTTTTCACAGCAGAAAATGATATCCATACAGAAATAGTTTGCAATATGTCATACAGAATATCTGTATAAGAAAACAACGATAAAACACCTGCAGCATGAAGCAACATATAAATGGTTTTAAAAACCTCGTATCACAGTTTTTAGAACACTATCTGAATCCAATTCCTCTGAATTATCAACAATAGATTTAAAAAGTCTGTTAAGCTCTGTTTATTTTCTTTCACTTGTTTACCAGTCGTGATGAGTAGGGATTGTTAGGATTTTTAGGTGCAAATTTCAGATGAAAAAAGGAAGGGAAAAGGTGCTCAAATAAGGTGAAAAAGGGACAATAAGGTGCTGATTTATTTAAGGGAATGCACAACTGAAGTTGCTGTTTTCTAAACTATCCATTCAGTTCCGCTGAAATTTTAACCACATTTCAATCTTCTGTAGGTAAAATTGTTTTGTAAATTTCAATCCAAAATCTTAATTAGTTTTCAAGTTATTAATTTTCAAAATATAAAATTAAGGGTATATGCAAAATGCAATACATGATGCATTTTTCAAAAAAGAAAAAAGAAATTTTATGTTGCTTCTATGTCAAGAAACTACAAATCAGCAACATATGTTTTTCTACCATTCTTAGTTTAAGAGAAAAAAAGTTTTGCCGTTTTGTATTTGCATTTTTCACGTTTTTTTGTATACATTGTTATCTTAAAAATTAGTGGCGCAAAAACTATTCATTACACAGAAAAATTATATGACAGTTTTATTTATTTGGGTTTTTGAAATAAGCATAAAAATATCAATATGTATGGATGAAAACTACATCGTGTGGAACATTTTGAATATGCAGAAATTTGAAAATAAGAACGCCTTAAAATCAAGTTTTAAAAATGTAATAGCTAGCAACCAAATGCGCAAGGGTATTTAAAAAGTCTCGTAACGATCCTGATGCGTTCACTAGGGCAAAAATAAAAGTGGATTCTAAAACTAAAAGCAATATAGAATTTTTTGTGAATATAACTTTTTTTTTGTTGATTTTTTGAGATTTTGGGTTAATTTTAGTTGTGCATCCCCTAACTAATTCAATGATTTCTCTTTCCTCTATTCTAATTTATTGAACTACAAACAAGTACATCAAATTATCACTCATCAAAAGAAGGAAAAAACATGAAGCTGTTGTACTTTAAGACATTAAGCATCTCCACATTTTTAAAAGTAAGTTGTTTCTTTTAGGAGATAGAATGTCTTTGTAAATGCTAAAGCTTCTTTCAACATCCACAGAAACCAGTGGGGCAAACCTTGTATTCACTCGGAATGGCAACTCTACAGATGTGGCGAATTCCTCAATTTCTGGATTCTTCTGAAGACTAGATACAAGTTTGTCTTTGGCAAAGCCATCTAACTGCTCCCTCACGGAAGTAAAAAGTCCCATTGTTTTTCCTTTGCCAGACCTTGTTCTTCCAATCGTTTAATAGCTGCAGGCAGGTACTTGTAACGATGGACACAATATAGTTCTGTCTACAAATTATGTATTTTCTCTGGTAACAGAAGTTGCTATGACTTGGAAATTGCACCTGCGTCGGATGGATCCAAAGAAAGCACAAACTCTTTACTTTTGTCAAAATTCTCACACAACATAGCAGCACACTCAATCCAAGATCCCCAGGAGTAATGACTGGGAAATTTGGAAGGGGCAGGCCAGTGATTTCCCTGTAGTAAACAACACGGCTCGGAGCTTTCAGTAGAATCTTCTTCAGGGCAGAGATGAATTGATTTGCGATGTCATATTGTTCCTTATGGATTCACAAACCCTGTGAAGGGCAGGAGCCAAGCATGTCGTATGCTTCAAGTTAGGAAATAAAGGTTTCAATTGGTTAACAGCTGAAACCATGTATGGAGCCTGGTCCGTAACCACAAGAAGAAGTTTTTCTAACTCGATACCAGTAGGCCAGAGTTTTTGGCAGAAGTCCATAATGGATTGCATTACTGTACTGGCATTGACCTTCTGCAGCTCTTACATTTTTAACAACATGGGCTTAACTTTCTCCTCTGCTAAGGGAAAAACTAAAATCTTCAAAACATATCGTTCCATTGAGTGTATGGTTTCATCCACAATTATTCCCACATCGCAATCAGACACCTTGTCCTTGATTCTTTCTATGATTTCTTAGTAAACAGGCTCCATGTAGTTTTTTCTTAAAGTACTCTCATCGGGCATTGACATCTTTGTGTATTTTTTCAAGAAATCCCTTGAAGGCTGGATGGTTCACCTTATTCAGTGGAATTCCTGCTTGTGTAAGAGCTGCACACAAATCAATGTTTAATTCCTTCAAATTTTCGCTTTTTGAAGAACTCTGTTGAAACGCATTTCGTAATAGAGGTTGCCATGATTTGTTTGCTTGAAGAGTCTTGTTCATTTGATGCGTAGAGCTGGAAATGTATTGTTTGATGCGATCTTGCTGGTGTTTTTCATCTAACAAAATTCCTGAATCACAAATAGTACATCACGTAACGGTTCCATCACTTTCTATGAAATCTTGTTTGAATTCCTCAGCCAGAACAATAAATCGAGCACTGGACACCTTTGGCATGGTAAACTCTAGTACTTGTTAAACTAGTACACTCGTTTGGTAATGTAACATAGTTCACTTGCTAACACAATGTGACTGTCACACAACTCACTCTTGCGCCCATTCGCTGTCCACATTCTCCTATAACACCGCGACAATTACCAGAATGTTCTCATTCATGCTGGAACTTCAGTCTCAGCAATTTGTATTAGTTTCGAGCAGAACCTAGTATTAATAATTCCCGGAACTGCGCGAGTGAGGTTACTGCCGTCTCTGCGTGCCCAGCCTTCGCCTCCATGCAAACAGATGACGTCTTTCACAGTAACAAACTCACATTCATGAACAGCAGCCTACTGATTCTGGTGGGATAGAATCACTCATTGTCAATTGCATTATTACGGCTACTTTATAGCGGTAAAGCGAGAGAAAGTGGTTTTCGTCGAACACAATTATTTTCCATTGTTGCGGGTGTGCTTTCAATTTCCGCGCGGCATTTACTGAAAGAGGTAGGCTTACTATTTGAACGCACACAGCAAGCTAAGGAGTCGTTAATTGAAAGTTAAAGAATAAATTGGAATTTAACTTAAAAGAAAAAAAAGGGAGAAAAGGGGATTATGGGCATGGTTGGGGGAAAATGGGATAAAGGTGCCAAAAGGGGTAAAGGTACCATAAAAGGGAAAAAGGTGCGAGAAAAATGCCTCTTTTCGCAACATTTTGTATGTAGTTTTCTCATTCCTCATAAGAAATAAACAACTTTTGTATAAAGCATCTTGCAATTGTTCTTACCAACGTAAATAACAACGAAAATTCTGAATGGCTGTGCACGAAGAGCGCTATGAATGGTTGGACCCATTCAACACAGTACAGCATAATAACAATAGGCGAGAAGGCAACGAGACATTGTGTCGGTTATTTTGATTACTTTCCACGATAGGACGGTTTCCTTGTATCTGTCATTAGTGTACTTGTAGCCGCCTTCGAGTCCAGGTGGATCCTCTGGTGGTACGTACCTACAATTGCGATCACCGAGTAACAACCACCAGTTCCATCCAAGTCGTACTGTAGACTGTACATGTAGGGTAGACTGTCTCTCCAAGTCGGAGAGGTTTCCTGATAGAAGAACTTCATCAAGAGCTTCATTTTATTGTGTGATAAAGCTATTCTGCGAAGAAGGCAGTGTCCAGCCAAAGAAAAGGAGGGCGGAAGAACAGCTACGGACGAAGATAGGGAAGTTGCGATGCTAGCTGCAGTGAATTACAACTCCCATGTCTGTTCTCGCGAATTAGCAATCAAAACGGGAATATCCAAAAGAAGTGTCCTCAGAATATTGAAACAGCATAAATTCCATCCCTGCCGTGTGTCGTTACATCAACAACTACGTGGTGACGATTTTCTGAATGGTTTAATGTTCTGTAGGTGGACACAAGACAGACTGAAGATTAATAACAACTTGTTTCAGTTCGTGTTATTTAGTGACGAGTGTACTTTCACAAATCATGGTGTGAAGTAAATCGACACAATATGCATTATTGGGCTGTGGAAAATTCACATTGGTTACGAGAAGTGGAACATCAGAGACCCTGGTCTGTTAATGTATGGTGTGGGATTTTGGGTGACAAGGTAAATGGACGTACTTCATTGATGGCACCTTAACAGGGGCAAAGTACAGAAACTTTTTAACGGAGGAGTTGCCGTTAATGTTAGATGTGCCATTATAAACCAGGTTGCAAATGTGGTACCAGCACGATGGATGCCCTGCGCACTATGCACGTACTGCTAGGGATCTTTAAAATAACAATTACCATGATCATTGGATAGGACGCGCAGATCCCATTAATTGGCCATCTCGATCTCCTGATCTTACATCACCAGGCTTTTTCTTATGGGGCTAGCTTAAAGAAAAATGTACTGTGAAACACCAACGACTCCGGACAATATGAACGCGCGCATACGTAATGCTTGTGCCAGTATTGAAAGAGACATGTTTTTACGGACACATCAATCGTTCATTCACAGAGTTGGAAAATGCATTGAGGTAGAAGGGCATCACTTTGTACATTTATTACCCTAAGATAGGTGGTGATAATCTATGTACCTCCTTTCATCAATGTTTAATTGTCTACACCAGTGAAAGGACCATGTACATGTAGAAAATGTTTATACAGACCTGTATATTTTGTGATGAAGAATAAGGAAACAAAATAATAAATGTTGGTTTCCAATTACAAAACGTAACTTGACCCTCAAATAACCATCCATGGATGGTCCAACCATTCATTGTGCTCTTCGTACACAGCCATTCAAAATTTTCGTTGTTATTTACATTCGTGTAAGAAAAATTGCAAAGTGTTTTACACAAATGTTGTTTAGTTTGTTATGAGGAGTGAGAAAGCAACATAAAAAAGGTAGGTTCCCATTTAAAAAAAAATTAATTGACCCTAAAATGGCCATCACGACGTCCTCCAAATAAAACACAAACAATGACATTTACTTATCAAGCAACTTTTATTCAAAACATTTCTTTCTACAATGCTTAGTTTTGGAGATACTGTAGAGTCTCAAATTGAATGGTTCACCCTGTATAATCACTGCAATTGCTGCATTTTGAAATAAGATTTTATGGGATTCGTTATTCTTATCTGCATAGCTTTTACCAAAACAGTTTGGGCCATCTCCTATTCCCTAGATTCTCTTGAATATATGCTGATATGTTTTCCTAAATATTCAAAACTCGTGAATTGCCCGAATACAGTATCATTTACCACAGTTTTTGTTCTAGCAGTATATTTGCCTTGGAAGATGATTTTTTGTATCATTTGTCGCAATTTTAAAATTATAATTCTCACATAGCTTCTGAAATGTATACACTGCTCTTTGCATTTCGTATTGAGACAGTATTTTTAACACTTAAATGATATCAGTCTGATTATATAATATAAAAAAATAACAGCCCGCCTTAAAGTAATATGTGTATAATATAATATATAAAATGTATGTTACAGTCAATGTATTATGTTTATATTATTGTGTACATGTATAATAATGTTATATGAATGTATTAAGTAATTTAAAAATGCTACTAGTAATTCTTGGAACAATAATGTAATATTTAAAACAGTTTATGAATAGCCAATCAACAATTAGAAAAGCTGAAAGTTAAATAAAAGTATTCTATTGGAGTAAAAATAGCCAATCAAAGACTTGAAATAGAGAAGTTTACAAATTTAAACGGTAAACGCCAGTCGATAATAGATAGCGTTCCCAACCGGACGCTAGACGCGTTCCCGAGCAGTTAAATACGTATTCTGTGTGAGACGAAAATTCATTACGAAGAGAATATTATAAAGTTTATGTGTTAAAAATGCAAGTAATTAATACATAATCTCACAACTCTCTATATCAGTGAAGTGTTAATTAATCGTGTGAAGGATTAACAAAAGGAGTGAAGTAAAAATTATATTTTGTGTAAACCTACATTCTTTTGCCGCATCATCCCCTGCTAAGAGATACATGTTTCTACAAATATTTAAAGAAGCATTAAAATACCAAATTGATTCCTAAACGTTGGGGCGAAGGCCCCCGGAAAGTGAAACTTGGGGCGAAGGCCACCGGAAACTTTGTACCGAACGTGGGACTGCAACTATCTCAAGTTTGGCTCCCATACGTGGTGTAACAACTACAACAATAACCCTTCTTCAGTATTCAATTATACTTATAATTATTTGGTCAAATACCTGCCGTCTTATTTGGATCTGAAACGTTGACATTAACTATAGCTGACAAAAAGAAGACACAGGCTGAAAGATGTGATTCCCAAGATCAGTAAAAGGATATGCTCTTTTAGATAAAATCTGAAACGAAAAACAAATTGAGAAGAGTTACAGATAATTTCTTTGGAAGAAACAACAAATAAAAATTATAGAAATTAAGGCAGACAGCATGTCGAGAGACTGTCACTAGATAAGATCCCGAAAAGTATTTTACTATAGGCCTATAGGAAGAGAAGGTCTTGCA
Source organism: Deroplatys truncata (assembly GCA_030765065.1). Lineage (NCBI taxonomy): Eukaryota > Metazoa > Arthropoda > Insecta > Mantodea > Mantidae > Deroplatys > Deroplatys truncata. Next base: position 60,581,492 of record CM060976.1, on the reverse strand, counting down.
CTCCGCCCAAAATTTCGGTATCAGATTTCACTGGAAATACATTTTTCAGGCGCTCTGAATCCAAATAAAGCATTTTTAGAAATATATCTGTGTGTATCTATTGAGGCAGTATTTTTAACACTTAAATGATTTTAGTCAAATTATATAATAAAACATAATAACAGCCCGCCTTAAAGCAATATGTGTATGCAACAGTATATAAAATGTGTATATTACAGTCATTGTATATGTTTATATTATTGTATACATGTAATAATGTTATCTGAATGTATTACGTAATTTAATAATGTAGGAGCTGTGAGAATAATAGGCTAAAAGTTGCTAACAATGAGGTAACAATGAGGTAACCTTGAGGCAATAATTAATTAGAAAGTAATCTCCCTTACGTCATCCGAAATACAGTTCATATGCCTTTGGAACTGAGGTGAAATGTTTCAATTTTGGCTCCCGAAGGTTAGTTTTCCACATACATAACAAAAAGAATTAGGATGAATTTTACATGACGTGTCATTATAGTATAATTACTATCCTTTAGTCTTCATAAGCACAATTACAAAACACTAGCTCACTCATTGAACACCAACAGGAAACCAACAGTCTGAAAATAACTGAAATATCATTAGCTATAAAGTGCTAAATACAGATGGCAGCACAGGATGGGATACCAATATATTAGTGGTAATATTTATCACCATATGTCGACCCATCTCATAAGAAAGAAAGGAAAAAACACGAAATTGACGTAGTATGTGAAAAGCGGGTGATTCAATTAATATTGTACATGTATGTTAAAATAACGTTCGTAAAGAGTTTTCTTTTTTGGTTTTTGAAAAAAGATATGTGATAGACAATATTTAATTACATATTCGTTTTTATCATTAAACAGTCTACATAATACACCTATTTTCATAAAAAAGGACAAATTTCTGTTGCACAGTGTAATCGAATAATCTCAAAATGTCTGTGGTACCCCGGATCACCTGATCAAACTTGGGTACATTTTTCTTATAGGGTACTTTAAAAATAGAGTACATAAGGATAGACTCGGACTGCTGGACTCGTGAATCCATTTGTAAGGAAATAAGCAACATTGGCGAGGATACTCTACGTAGAACGTCACAGAATATGGTGCAGATATGTATTTATACCGGTGGAGGACACTTCCAACATTTGCTCTGAGGAACAACGAACCACGTAATCTCTCAATTATGTATTATATTCTCCCAAAGTTGCACATGTGTCCTATTATTAGTTCAAGAGTTTAGGTTGATTAAAGTTATTCTGGTTTATATGGATCAGAGTGTACTTTATTGGCTTGTTAGCAACAGATTTAAATACTCATCTGACTTATTTATTGTTTTTTATTGTTACTTGTTTCAAGTTTAGATCCCATTGTTAACGTTTTAAAGTTTACGGTATTGTTATGTTTTTCGAGTTTTTGCTATTGTTATTGTTTATAATGTTTCTTTAAAAAAACTTCCGGCTTCTTTTATTGTTGTTTCCAAGAGTGGGATACTGCTGGTATATATTTTGTTTCAAACCTGTCCAAACTTTATCCTGTACATCTACGCTACCATCAAATTTGAAAGTGGAAGATGTGAAAGTGCCTGGATTTGCTCCCCAATATATTGCTGTCTGGCATCTTGGTGACCTGAAAGGAGGAGAGTCGTCCTCCGTGGTCTAGGGGTACCATGCTAACATCTAGTTCCCGAAGTCGTGGGTTCAAACCCGGCGAAGGGCGATGGATTTTTTCGGGCGTAAAAACTCTTAGCATGGCTTTCTTCGGAAGGGAAGTAAAGCAGGTGGTCCCGTGTCGTAGATTTACGGCACGTAAAAGAACCTCAAGCTTGATAAAGAGGTCTCTGAGCAAAATTTCTGGTATTTCACGCCCAATACAGAATGGGACGCTAAGGGCCACATTAGTTAAAAAGCTTCCACAAATAAAACTCAATTTATACGGGGAAGGAGCTCCAGTTCCAACTGTTGCCCATCGGCTGTGACTTTTGTCATTCCGGCTCAACTATCGTCGACGTATCCAACTTGTTACCTTGCCTTTGAAGGAGCTTTTTCCTTTGGGCGTCTTTGAACGACGTATTTACGTGAGTTTGCAATCTTCTGGTGAAGATGTTAACAGTTCCAGCGATCACAACCTCCCCCTCTATGGTGTCATGCGTTCATTTCCCGCACTTCAGGTGTTTAGTGGATGTATAATGGTGCACGTACTTTTATCTTTTGCTTCACTTCCTTTATTCCTGTATTTTTTGGCCTGCGATGAGAGAGGGTGTTGTTAATCCGCCACATGCTTTGTTTATCCTGTATACGGTTCGGTATATTCTTACTGTTAGTTGGCCGGTTCTCCGCCGTCGGTCAGTCGTGCTGTCTCTGTCTATCGGTTTGTTCGTGGGTGTCGGTAGCACCACCGTCACTCTGGCGTTCGGGACGATTTGTCCGAAAAATTAGGGTTTGTGTTCCTATGCCGTCCGGCGCGGTGCGCGATCTGGTAAGTTTCCCGCACCTTTCCTTTATCGCGTAATGTAATCTGTTTTGCCTCCGTATTTCTAACCATCTTCTATGTTCCTGCTCAATTCGTATGCCAGCTCTCTTTGTGACTTTATTGTTTGTAGTGGAAGTTAGACGTAATTAAAATTATTAGTTTAAATGCGCGTTTATTGCTTTTTAATTTTTAGCAGGCGGGGTTTAATGTGATTGGGTTATCACTGTAAACGTTTATTAATGCAAAATTATGGCTTCTTAGCCGATTTATGGACAATTGTGTAAATCTAATTCCTATCCTTTATTGTGTTAAAGACTCAAAAGGTACAGATGAAGACTCAAACGAAGGTCAGAAATGTTCAGCAAGATGCCTCAAGATTACACTTGTAAATCTTATAATAATATTTATGTTTACTGCACATGCATTTGCCAAGAAGTGAAAAATGTATCCTAAATTATATTTTCCGCGTTTTTGTGAAGTTCTCTGGGTGAATTTTCCCCTCCTTAAAGGTGGTTGCGTAGGGCAGGAAGGCGATGTATAACGAGCTGTGTTATGAACACCAAAGTAGAAAACAGCAATTAAAGAACATTTTTATCATATTAAAATTAATTTAGCTATATGCTATAGTTACAAATAAAATGGAATATTTATACCATAAAATGCTCGCAGAAAAAGCTGTCCAAAACCAAAATCATGAAAACAATTTGCAAAGAAAGAAGCCACATAAGTTGAGTACACAGAAACTGCTATACTTGAAGGCGGTACTAACTCCTAGAGCAAAACTTCCTCTGAAAGATAGGTTAAAGTATACCTTTCTACGCCAAAGTGTGTTGGGGTTATGCTTTTTTCCAATGGAGTGGTGCAGTACGAAACGAAGTATCATTATTGAATATACAGTACATTCGCTTCCCCCTGCGGCAGGGCGATCGCATGCAAGCGCGGAGCAGCAGTAATATAGCCTACATACGTGCTGCCTCAGCATGGTGGTTTACTAAACAGTCAGTTTATGCTTGTATGTGCAGTGTAAAAGACGCAATCAGTTTTCGTTTATCTCTACAGTGTATAAAACGCAGTGCAGTGTATAAGACGTGTCATCGCTTTATTTTAAAATCCATTAACATGGCAATTGAGAAATTCACGCTTGAACAAAGAGTTTTCATGTATGACACTTATGCAAAAACTAAGTCATGCAGAGGGGTGCGTTGGTAATTTCAAGACAAATTCCTTACCGTTTCAGTTCAAACAGAGAGACTGTCAGGCGTCTTGTTAATACATTAAGAACAACGGGATCCCTAAACGCTAAATGTCCTAAGCCAAATAGAAGTATCATAACTGAGGAAAAACCTGTTGAAATTAATGCATCATTCACTCGCTCTCCAACTAACAACAGAATGTTTGAATTTTAAAAATTACTGAATAGGGACTTCAGCGGGTGAATGGAAATTTCAATAAAAGATGTCAAGAATACATCAGTACAGATGGACACCACTTTCAACATCTTTTGTGACAAGGTTAGTAGTCAATTAATAATAATAAGAAGAATAAGAATAATAAACAATAAATGAGTAGGACAAGTTGGAAGGTTAATACACCTGCTATGCGATCGCCAGCCCGGCCAGCCGGCCGTAGGGTAAGCGAATGCACTGTATATTTAAAATATAGTATTGTGATTGTAATTATATGCAAATTAAAGAGGAAATTTCGATTAATAAGATGACATAAAATCAATATGTCGTTTTTTGTACAATTCTTGAGGATTGTAGTTGTGCCCAAACAGCTAGATTGTGAGCAAACTGAACAAACACAAGACCTTGTCATGGCCTAGCGCCTAGCGAGAGATATACAGTAAATTCTGCAATAAATGCACGCGTTGAAGCAATAAACCGAAATGGGGCGCTAATCAAATGAAGGTCATATGTAACAATCATTCATCAATCATCAGCTCTGTAAGAATGGAATAACTCATATCGTCCTTCTATTGCAGGCATGCAGAATAGCCTATTCAGAGTGGGTGAAAACCTCCCAATGCAGACCAGCAACTATGCTGTTGGATAGAATAAGTTGACCTCGCTTTCAAGCAACGCATAACATAATATGTCTGTCGTAATTGGACGCGCTAGGTATACGGGATGAACCAGAATTACATCGACATACTTTAGAGTTCTTCAGGGATACCTTTTGAGTATTTTGGTACTCAGCGGCTCGTTAAAGAGTAATTTCATTTTTTCGGTTTCTTGCCCCAATTAGCTTTGTATCTGTATTGCACTGGAAATACTGCACGACCTTCAAATGTCGACGGTATGCGCATGGGTGTCTTATTTGTAAACAAATTGTTTCCATTCGTTCACGGTACCTGCTGTTGTCAACAGTAATGCGCTCTTTAACCGTTGCCCTCAAGTTTTCATTCAGTTCGGCTTGTTTCGGTCTAGAGGTTTGCTTTTCCAGCAGCGTTAGTTCTGCATTAACAGTGAATGAATGCGGTTTTATGGCGCTCAACTACTGGGGTTATAAGCACCTTTCTAAAACAGAGGAAGGTAAAAACCAAAGGAATACATAAAAGTTAAAAATCACAGCACAAGCCAATGATATGAATAAAAAAAAGCATGGTAAAAGTCAAAGGTAAATAGATATAAAGAAGAGAATAAAAAGTGAAACACCGAACGGTGAAGCACCTCGGGCAGAAACATTAAAAACGCAAATGTAAGTTGATCTCGGATAAAAACTTAAAAATCTTATCAACCGCGTGTGGATTGTCCGCCAAGACCTCTGCAAGACTTGCCGGCAGCTGCAGTGTGTCCCGAAGACGCGCCAGACGGGCGCACTCCAACAACAGGTGGCGAACCATAGTCATCCGCCGCACACGGTACAAAGCGGAATAGGGTCACCGTTAAAAAGATAGGCGTGGGTAAAATTGCAGTGGCCAATACGTAAACGGGCTAAAATAACTTCCTCACGACGAGAAAAACGACAAAAAGTAACCCAGGGGACCGGAAGGTCCTTCACTGCCCTAAGCTTGTTGCCGCAGAGAGTCACCTACTCCTCGCGCCAGCACCAGAGGACCGCTCTCCGCAAAGCAAGCCGAAGGTCCTCCGACGTTATTCGAGAGATGACAACACTGGGTTGGAGCGTCGCCGCCTTAGCCGCCAAATCCGCGAGTTCATTTCTAGCTAAGCCGATGTGACCAGGTAGCCAGGCACACTTCACGGAAACGCCGAAAGCGTATAAAACATAAAGGGCATCCTGGATTCGCTGTACAAGCGGATGGTAATTGTACAGCTCACGAATGCTCTGGAGTACACTAAGGGAATCACTTAAAATAAGGCTAGCTCCCAAGTTGTGACGGCGCACGTATAAAATGGCGCGGTATATGGCATACGGTTCAGCGCAATAAATGGAAGTGTCACCAGGAAAACCGAAGGTGTGAGTTTCGCTTCCATGAACATAAGCGCATCCAACACCGTTGGAGCACTTAGAACCGTCGGTGTAAATAAACATCCGGACATGGTAACCGGACAGAAATTCTAAAAAACAGCCGCGTATACTAGACGTAGAGAGCATAGACTTCCGGTAAGCTGTCATCCCAAGATCAATGGGAAACGTCGCACGAAACCAAGGAGGAAACACTCGCCCCCCGTAGAAAACATGCTGGGCATTTCAATACCGTGCTGTCGAAGAATCTCCCGAAAGCGAACACCTGAGTGCCTGGGATAAACGGAACGGTCCCAATAACGTTCGTCTAGCGCTGCGTGGAAAAAGGAAGCGAACGTGGGATGGGTGGGCATACAGCGAAGCGCATAGCCATAATTGACGAGGAGAAAAGCACGCCGATAACGCAAAGGAGGTTCTGCCCACTCGGCGTAAGGGCTTAGAACTGGGATAGTTGGAAACGCACCAATAGCGAAGCGAATGCCACGATTGTGGACGGCGTCTAATTTCCTCAGCACAGATGGAGGCGCTGAGGAATAAACACGCACCCATAATCCAACTTGGATCGGACTAGCGCGCAATACAGACGCAACGAAACCGCCCGATCCGCTCCCCAAGATGTACCATTTAACACCCGCAAGAGATTTAGAGAACGGTCACATCGAGCTTTCAAATTTGTAACATGCGATGACCAGCTAAGCTTCCTGTCAAACATCAACCCCAAGAAACGCACCTCACCTGCGAAGGGCAGGAAATCTGGACCAAATCGGAGCGAAGGTGGAAATCGTCTTCTACAGCGCCAGAAGTTAACGCAGGTGGTCTTCTCAGTGGAGAAACGAAAGCCGGTGTTAGAACTGCAAAAGTGAAGGTTGTCCAAACAGTGCTGCAGGGGCGTTCCAAAAACGACGTACGCTGAGAAATACAATAGACGGCAAAATCGTCCACGAATAAGCAGGACGACACACATTCGGAGATGGAATTAATCGCTACAGCGAGAAGTGTAACGCTGAGTACGGAACCCTGAGGCACCCCGTTCTCTTGTATAAAAAGGTTCGAAAAAACCGAGCTGACCCGTACTCAGAAAACGCGGTCCGTCAGAAGGAACAGTGGCAACGGATGTTCCAGACGTGTAGGGAACACATAATCCCTGCCAGCCAACGAAAGCCTTCTCAAGGTCAAAGAAAATGGCAACGGTTTGACAATTCTTCAGAAACCCGTTCATGATCTGCATCGATAGCGACACAAGATGGTCTAGAGTTTAACGGCGTATCGAAAACCGCATTGCGTAATGGACAGAAGGTTCTGAGTCTCCAGCCACCATACCAACCGTCCATTGATCATGCGTTCCATAACCTTGCAAACGGAACTGGTGAGGGAAATGGGACGATAGCTGAAAGGAAGATGACAGTCCTTTCCAGGTTTCAAAATGGGTATGATGATGGCCTCTCGCCACTTATCTGGAAATGTGGAAGCAACCCAAACACGATTATAGATTTCGAGCAGGAACGTCTTACCATCAGGAGGGAGCTGTTTTAACATTAGGACATGGACACCATCGGACCCTGGCGCAGATAGACGCGAAGTAGAAAGGGCGTATTCCAGTTCCGCCATGGTGAAAAGGCGATTATAATCCTCAAGATTACAGAACGAAACGAGTAACGCTGTAATTCTACCCGGTCCTTGGTCATAAGGAACTCGGGCGAATAACTATCGGAGCTAGATACCTGAACGAAAGCCCTGCCCAAAGTATTAGCCACATCAAAAGGAGCAACAATAGCTCCTGCAGATATATGAAGACCAGCGATAGGCAGATGGGTCGATTTACCGTCCACACGCCTGAACCTATCCTAGACGACAGAGGAAGGCGTGGCGATTAAAAGAAGTGACAAAGTGACTCCAGGAGGTCCTTTTGCTATCCCGAATAATTTGCCTACACCGAGCACGCAGTTTCTTGTACTGGACCAGGTTCTCCAGTGTAGGGCGACGCTGGAAAAGCCGATGAGAGCGCCTGCGAGCACGAATGACCGTTCGACACTCATCCGTCCACTAAAGGATCGGAAATCGACGGGGGTGGGCAGTCGACCGAGGAATAGAGTGCTCTGCAGCAGAAAGAATAGTGTCTGTGAGATGTTGAACTAAAAATCCCTAGAGTCGTGCTCGTTGTACTGAAACAACCAACTGGGAGAAAAGGTTCCAATTGGCTCGGTCGAAGCGCCAGCTAGACAAACGGGTGGAACATACACCTGGAACTAAGAGACTAAGAAGACAGGGAAGTGGTCACTAGAGTGTAAATCAGAGATGACATTCCAGAGAAAGGAAACTGCTAACTGTGGTGAACAAACCGCAGTATCAAGATGACTAAGAGTGTGGAAGGAATCTGAAAGAAAGGTAGGCTCTCCGGTGTTCAGAAGAGCAAGGTTAAAGCTATCCATAAAGTCGGCGATTAATGCGCCTCTCGCACAAGCCCGAGATAAGCCCCAAAGAGGGTGATGGGTATTGACGTCTCCCACCAACACAAAAGGTGCTGGAAGTTGGGAAACGAGGTCGGCTAAATCTGTGTACGAGATGTCGGCAGATGGTGGAAGATAGAGCGTACAGATGGTAAATCTGAGGGAGGGCAGGTGAATCCTGACAGCAACTGACTGGATATCAGATTGAATGGACGAAAAGGTCATCCCTGATTAGCAGCATGGTGCCCCGTGTGCAGGAATACCATCATCAGATGTAAGATCACAGCGCGCTGAGCGATACCGTCCAAATGTAAAGCTGTCTTGCGGACGGAGCTTAGTCTCCTGCAAACAAAGAACCAGAGGCTCATACTCATTGAGCAAAAGTTCAAGCTCTGGTCGATGGGATCGAATACCACGTATGTTCCAGTGTAGGATAGGTATTGTAATTAAAATAGAAGGTCGCAATAGGAAGAGGCTACTACGACGGTGGACGAATTAATCGACCCTTTTTTTAGGTTGCGTATCAGCACCTTTAGGGGATGTTTTATCCTGCCGCTTCTTCATAGGCGGTCTGGCAGTAGCGGAGGAATCCTGCTCCATCCTCCAAGGGAGAGGACCCCTTTCCAATAGAAAATTTCGGTTCGAGAACCTCGAACCGATTGGAAGTAGAGATCAGCGAAGATGTAGATCGCCAATCGGAGTCCGTCCCAGAAGAAACCGCAGAAGAGGATATACGAGAAGAGGATCGTGGACTAGTCTTACCCTTCGACGTTCCCGGTACAGATGGTGGTGCGTCCTTCAGGAAGTCGGATCTGGTATAGTGTCTTGAACTTAGCTGGCGAAGCAGAGCTGGTAACGGCCTTTCCAGCCTTAGAGGAGGAAGCCAACGCTTGAGAATGCGATCGCACAGGAGGAAGGTTGGCAGTTACAGTCTTGGCAGATGTCGACGCAGGTGGCGAAGTCGAGGGCTTTGGAAGCGAGCGGGCGACAAGAATCTTATCTGAAATGGAGGCCTCGTTTATATCGCTGGTCTGTGTTGCGATTTCCCAACACGGTACCTGTTTAGCTACAACGGAGCTATACGTACCGGACCGCGGGACAGACGGTTGGCGGGTGCGCAGGAGTTTCCGGGCTTTCGAGAAGGACACCTTCTCCCTAACCCGGATCTCCTGGATCTCGCGTTCCTCTACAAAACAAGGGAAATCGCGGGAACCGATGGATGTTCACCGCCGCAGTTAACACATGTCGGAGTGGATGTACATTCCCCATCATGGGATATGTCACCACAGTTAACGCAGGTAGAGTTGCCATTACAGAAGTCATTGGTGTGTCCAAAGCGCTGACACTTGTAGCATCGCAGCGGGTTAGGAATATACTGCCTGACTACAATGACAGGGCTACACAGGGATATAATGGGCACACCGTCCCACTCACCCTGGAGTTCAGTTATAAAGCCTAGTCCCGGCCGATTGGCTAGGGGTGGGTTAGTCCCTAGCCGCCCGTTTAGGTGAAGCAAAAACCAAAGCGGTATATTGGGAATACGCGTGCTCCCTGAAAACTGCGAAACAGAACAAACCAGGCTCAGGCACGCCTCTCTCAACCAGCCAGGACATTTCTTTCCACCGACATGGGTCTCCACGCACGGCCTACACGTGGGTGGGCGTTTTGTCTGACTCCCTCACCACAAGGAGGAGCCCACATCGAGGAAGTCAGGGTGGCTTGGGGCCCCGGGTGCGCCAAACCCGTACCCGCATAGCAGGCCCCTGGGGCCGAATTAACAGTGGTATATATACACAGCAGTATGGATTTACTGATGAAACGTTGGCCGATGTGCACCTCGTGTATGGATTCACTGAATGCAGTGGAAGAGTGACACAACGACGCTATGCTGCGGTGTTCCGGCATCGACGGCAACCACTTCACATTACTTTTGCATCTGTATATTAGCGCCTACAAGAAACTGAATCCTTCTGCGTTAGAATGGAAGATACTGGCCGTGCGAAGTATGCCAATACAATCGTTCTAAGAGAATGTATTACACGCGATTGGGGATAATTCTGCAGCTAGTAGTCGGCGCATTGCACGAGCTCTGAACTGTTTTGAAAGTCATACATTAACAACAATTACACTCGTATGATCCACAAAAGTGCAGTTATTCCAGTCAGCGGATTTCCCATTCTGAGTGGAGTCTGCTTATTGGTTCCTACAGCAATGTGCAAAAAACCACAATTTTCCTGCCTTGGTCATGTTGAGGCCAAGTTTACAGGAGGGGGCATGTTGAACAGTAGAAATAGGCATGTTTGGGATTACGAAAATCCACACTGGATGATCCAAGCTGATCCAGACTAGTATGTCGATCCTATCAACAGCAGTTTGCTGTGAATGCATGGGATGGATTGTCAACGATTTTGTGATTGGACCTTACCTACTTTCTGATACGTTGAACGAAGTCGTGTACAAAACATGTCCTACCACAGCTCCTAGAATATGTGCCGCTGAGAATTCGTCAGCTTAAATGGTTTCTACATGGCGTAGCACCGGAACACTTTGCACTCGATGTTAGGAACACATTGATGAGTTTGGACGAATTGTTCCATGGTCCGCTCCTTCACCAGACATGATACCAATGGACTTTTTCGTCTTCTTGGTATATGTGAAAATTCTAGTTTAGAGACTCCGGTCGATACTTGCATGGACCTGGTTGCTAGGATTATCGCAGCCACGGAAGTATACGTCAAACTCCTGGAATGCTTGAGCGTGTAAGACAGTCGATGGTGCGTCGTTGTACACTCTGCCGTGATCGTAGTGGTCGACATTTTGCGCAATACTTGTAAGGGAACAGTTCTGCATTTGTTACCTACTGTGCTGTATATTGACAGATCACACTGAACACACTGTGATAAAAGTATACGTGTTTCATCTGTGGGATGTTGCATTACTCTGTGTAGTGTTGTACGCTTTGGATATTGCATATTATACAAGCTTCTTCACTGTTGTGAAGGTATTCTCACAGAAACAAGGGTGACTGGGGTAACAATCCGAATAAATCATAATTACATTATTACTCTGTAACGAGCCGCCGGAGACCATGGGTCCTTTATTCCAAAATACTCAGAAGGTATCCCTGAACAAACCTCGAAAGTTTGTCGGTAAAGTTCCGGTTCACACTTTATAACTTTAGAGAATTCAATGGAGAATTAAGTATTTTTGCTCTATAAGAGAATAAGAATAAGAATAATTTTATTGTCATTGAACTTTTACAGTAATAGACAACGTCAGATAGTATAATGCTAGTATAGGCTATTTACAAAATTATATTTACATTATTAAGATGTACCTACTCATCAAAAAATTCTTGTAGTGAATAAAAAGGTTTAGTAACAAGCCAGTCATACAATTTATTCTTAAAACTAGGTATGGGACTTTGTTTTAACTTTACTGGTAGCTTATTATACAATTTAGAGCCAATTATTTCGAAACTCTTCTGTGTTGTAGTCAATCTACAATATGGTATATCAATCAGTTGACATGATCTAGTATTATAAGAATGAATGTCTTGTCTGTTTTGTAATTCTGATATGTGTTGTTTTATAAACAATATCACTGTGTAGATGTACAAATTAATTACTGTCAAAATTTTTAATTTCTTAAATAATGGTTTACAATGAGCTAATTTTGATTCATAAGACATTATGCGAATAGCTTTTTTCTGTAATACAAGAATATCATGAATGTGAGTACTGTTGCCCCAAAGTAAAATGTCATAAGAAATAATGCTGTGGAAGAAGGCGAAATATGCAGATCTAATGTATACTTCAGGAACATGCATTTTCAATTTCCTAAACAAATGTATTACTCTAGAGAGTTTAGTTGTTATAAACTCTATATGCGGTGCCCAGGTTAATTTATTATCTATTATAACGCCTAAGAATTTTACTTTATCCGTGAAATTTGTACTATGTGTATCTCTACAGTTAAAATCATGTGTTGTGTCTTTTGTTTATTAAGTAGAAAGCCATTAGCTCTGAACCATTTGTCTGCTTGGGTCAGTGTGATTTCTGTTGTGGATTTGAGTGTCTGTAAATCTTTACTCATATTAAAAAATGTAGTGTCATCTGCATATAAAGTAGAGTGAGAGTCTACAAAATATGGTAGATCATTAATCATTACTAAAAATAATAACGGTCCCAGAATTGAACCTTGTGGGACAGCATATTTAGTTTCTGCTATTTTTGACTTCTTACTGCCTATGCAAACTTTCTGTTTTCGCTTTACTAGGTATGATCTAAGTAGTTCAATTGCTGGGTTTTTTAATCCATAGAATATTAATTTGTTAAGTAGATAATTGTGGTCCACGCAATCAAAAGCCTTGCTTAAGTCACAGAAAGAGGCCTGCGCACAATTTTTGTTTTCAAATGCTGTGAGTACTTCTCTTGTTAATGAAACTATTGCATCACAGGTAGATTTCCCTTTCCTGAATCCATATTGCGATTTGGTAATAATGTTGTTCAATTCAAAATAATTATATAATTGAGTATACATAATCGATTCTAGTACTTTTGAGAAAATGGGAACAAGAGATATTGGACGGTAGCTAGCTGTTAGACGTTTATCTCCGTTTTTATAAATTGGAATGACTCTGGACAGTTTCAATACTTCAGGGAAAACTCCCTGAGCCAAGCATTTGTTTAAACAGAATGTGAGGGGTTCATTTATCAGTCTATAACCTTTTTTAGTAAATTATTAGAGAAACCATAGATGTCGGTGCTATCAGATGGTTTGAGTTTAATCACTGTCCTGAGCACTGTTTCTGGAGTTACTTGCAAGAAGGTAAATTCAGGGTGTTGACTATTCTTATTTTCTTTTATTAAATCAATTGCTGTTTTATCAGGAAGCACAATATTGCTTCTAATTTCTTCGACTGATTTTATGAAGAAGTTATTAAAGTCATCAGGGGTGATTTCTATTTTGTCGTGTTCGGGATATTTAGCAACAGAATTGATCAGATTCCATGCTTTCCTACATTTGTTATTTGATAATTCTATACTTTTCAAGTTATGAAGTCTTTTCGCTTCATCTATGGCAGCTTTATATTCATTTCTTGCTGTAACATAGAGTTGCTTGGCCCTGTCCGTTTTTTCTCTCCTAAATAAGCCTGAATATGTCATTGTTCTTCGTTTCAGGTCGGCTAGTTGGGGAGTATACCAGGTGTTTGATGATTTATTTCTACCTTTCTTACGCGTTAAGTTAATTTTGACGGTGCACCTTCTCTCTGGTATACACAGTTCGAATGTATTCTTTAGAGTTAAGAAAAATCTTTCAAAGATTTCATTTGCTGACAGTAAATATGAGAGTTGCGATTTATATAGTAGGTTACTCCATTCAATGTTACATAAGGATATTCTGAAGTTATAAGAAAACAGTGCAATTTTAATTTAAGGATTCGGTAAGTGTTTAATATTAATATATTTTATTTTTATAGGAAAGAGGCAAGGCTGACGTGGGAGACTGTTTCTGGCTGTGTTCAGTGAAATCATTACTCCTATATTTAGTTCTTCTCTTCTTCTTCTCCTCCTCCTCCACCAAGCATTAAACCTTTCCAAGGCTTGTTGCGTGCTCCAAATGTTTAATTTATTGATTTATCCATCTTTCCTGTGTCTTCCGACATTTCGTTTTCCTTTAGATATGTAATAGTATTTTCCTTGGGTAGCGTTCTTCATTCATTCTCTCTACGTGTTCTAGCCATTTTTGTCTGTTATGTTCTATTTCTTCATTTAGGTTAAGGATCCTTAAGTATTTTCTTATGTGCTCATTCTATATTCTATCTCTTCTAGTGACTCCTAATACTGTTCTTAATAATCTCATTTCCGCTGCCTGTAATCTGCTTTTATCTCTATTTGTCATTGTCCAGGTTTCCCTACTATATAGAGCAACTAGAACTGCAATGGTTGTATAAAACCTCATCATCATACACATCTTATCTCACTTTATTTTTTAAAGTTCTTTTAATTGTTCCACATATTTTTGAAACATTTTCTATTTTAGTTCCAATACCTGCTTCTTTAATATATGATATTGAAGATCCTAAAAATTTAAATGTGTTAACTTGTTCAATTATATTATTATCTAATACAAATTTACATCTCAACGGATGGATTCCGTGAAATTAGTTTTATTTTTTGATATGTCTAGATTATAAGCAAAACTATTTTATGTAGTTCAAATAGTGCACTTTGTAGCGTATCTTCGTTATCAGAAATGATTACTTGGTCATCAGCATACAGGAGTGTCATTACAAAAATTTTCCTATTATAATCAGAATTTATATTTAAAATATTTAGAATCTGTTTCCATTCACGGATTGCGTTGTCTAAATATAAATTAAATAGAGTGGGCGATGCACTACATCCTTGTCTTACTCCGATATTAACATCTGTTGTCTTAAAATTCCCATTTTTTTTGTTTAATACATATCTTTTAACCCTTATATATTTCTTTAAATATTTCCACAATATGATTTGGTATTCCTCTATTAGTCATTATCCCCCATAATTTGCTTCTTTTTACTCTGTCAAATGCCTTTATAAAATCTATGAATATTATATACGTTGGGCAGTTAAACTCTCTCCTCTTTTCTATTATTTGTTTAATTATAAATATATTATCGTTGCATGACCTTTCTAACCTAAATCCTGTCTGTTCTTCTAAAAGTATTGTTACAATAATGTTACGGAGCCTCTGATTTAAAATTTTAGCATATAATTTGCAAGCGTTATTTAACAAACTAATTCCTCTGTAGTTTTCCGGCTTCGTTCCCCTCCCCTTTTAAGTATGGGCACAATTAAGGAAATTTTACACTCTTCTGGTATTTTCTTTTGTTGCCTACATTGATTTAAAATACTTAATAATCGATATTTCATTCCTTCGGGTAAGCATTTTAATAATTCTGTATTTATTCCATCTGGTCCTGAGGCTTTTTTATTTTTTGAACTACTTATAGCTTGTTCTAATTTAAATAATTCTAGGTTGTCTATTTAAGTTTTAAATGTATTCTCAAGTACTTCTGGTTCTATTTCTTCATGGTCGTCATTAGTCCATAGGTCTTTGCAATATTGGAGCCATATATTACAATCTAATATTTGCAAATTTGCTATGTCCTTTTCATCTTTATTCAAGTGCTTCATTATTCTGTAGGCTGTCCTTTGTCTCCCATGTATGTCATTCTCTATATTAGATATATATTTATCCACTTAACCCATGGGCTTCTCTAATCATCATTTTGTTTCCTTACTTTACTTTAGAGTTGGAATTGTCAGGAAGCGACTGAAATTGACGCCATAAAATTCTCTTTAATACACAAAATACGAGGTATTAGTATAGGTGATTCAATGGAGGGGAACACACCGCACGCTGCGAACTGCTTAAATCTATTGTGGCCACCACTCCCCCCCCCAATAGGAAGCGATGAAGTGAAGGAACCACAGGAAACTACAGGCCACAGAGACGAGCGGAAGTCCCGAACATTTCCAGATCCAAAGACCCGTCTCACTACTGGAGCCGCAGAGACAGAGAGCAATGAACGACCCACGAACCAAGCAGCCCTCTGGTGTCCACGGAAAGTACCCTTTCCATTAAGCATGCAATCGCGCTATCTGTCCAGCACCGTCATACATCACGAAACCTGGAAGAACAAAAATAATTAAATATACTATCCCGGTACTTTGGTTACTACACCGGGACATACATTCAAACTTTACATTTATTCTCACAACACATTTAATTTTACATTACATCAAATTTTTTTTTTCAGATAAAATAATTACAACTACACAATGAAATAAAAGAAAGAAGAAACATAGAAATTATTAGATTATAGTAAAGGCGTAAACAAAACAATTACAATTTTAACCAGTTACTATCTACTCCTATTTAACTACATTCACTGGAAACCAGCGAAAATGTACTGGTAGCCAGCACAAAACCCTCTACTAATGAGTTTAATAAGTTTATTTATATTTCTATTTTATTTAAAATTTTCCTTAATACAAATTATAAAGTTAAAGTTTCCTATTTATAATATTTCATTATTTTCATAATAATTATTTAACTAGAAGCACACCTGAAAGATGAGAAGGAAACGAAATGAAAGGGAAATACTGGAAAGGAAATTTTGGTAGAGAAGAAACCACCCCGGCAATCGCTTGCTGACCCGGGGAAACTACGAAAAATCCATGTGTCCTAGTGGGCGGTCACCGAGAATTGAACCCGGGATCTCCCGAATACGAATCGCAGACGTTACTTGGGCGCCACCTTGCTTGGACACAAATAGGAGGACTTTTAGTGTGAAAAAATAGATAGCGGATTAAACCATCTTGATAGCTCTAATAGAGGTCCCCTTGGAGTTCTTGTAACTCTTAATTTTATCCTTATTCTAGCATGTTATTGTTTTTAATGAACGAAAATGATACACGAAATGGCGTATAGTTATTAATTTAGAATCAAACAACTTAGGTCGCTATTAAATTTGTTGCCAGTTATCGAAAGAAAAAGAGGTCGCTGAGAGTATTTAAATTTTGTAGGTGTGGTATACACAGCCAGTACCAGATAAGAGCTTCTGCACAAGACTCCAGTGGAGTTGGTGGAATTTCTGTCATTACGAATGCTCGGGCCCGTTTAATTAATTTAGAGTATTTCCTGATTAGATCCAGTGCTTAAGCAGAGGCGTAGTGTGGAGACTCATTCGATAATTAGGAAAATGCACTATGTTCGCCATTCTCTAGAATCCACTCTTGGCTTAGCCATTGCGTCTATTGTACGTACGGGACCAGTTGAGTTTGAGTCAGCAAGTCCTATACCGTTTGTGTTTGCCTGTACAGTCTTCGCGAAAATGTTTAAGAAATTGGGGGGGGGGAGGCTTAAAACAGCAAACAGAGTTATGTATGCACTATGGTCACAGTGTGTAACCAAATCATTATCTTATGATGTACTATGTGTGTTGTTTATGCAACTTAAGCGTACATATAACCAGTGATATTGTAATATAAACCAAATATATTATTGTATGTTATTCACTAAAGAAACTGTCGCCAATCCCATTACATAATTTGTGTGTGTTATATTCATATGGCTTTATATTACTTTCTCTACTACGTATAGTAGGTAGGGGAAGTATTGCATTCCACTCAAAAATTCGATACCGAGATTTCGCCGGAAATACATGTTTTGAGGCTTCCTGAATCCAAAAAAGTATTTTTGGAAACATATCCGTATGTGTGTCTGTGTGTCTGTCTGTGAACAGCATAACTCAGAAACGAACAGTCGGATAAACACCAAACTTGGTATTTAGGTTCAGTATCTTCCAGGGATGCGACACGAAGGTTTTCAAGAAAATCTCTACACCCCAGATCACCCTTTACATGGAACATTTTTCGAAAATTTTTATTTTCTCATAAACGGCTCTAATGATTTTAATTAAAGTATCATATGTTTAAGACATTTTTATGGCAAATAAAATGTATATCTTGAATTTTCTGGGAATGTCTCCAAAAGTATTCTTCATTGTGATCGACTTTTACACAACTGCTAAACCATAAAATAGACAAACTTTTACTACACAAAAAATGTAGAACGCTTTAAAATACACAATTTATGTCATATACATTTTTTGTTGTTGAGTGAACCATTTTCGAGATACTGCTTGTTATTCCCTTAAATTTTCCAATACTTATACTTTTTCTCAAATGGGAATTCGTTATTCATTTTTTTTTGCCCTGGTAATGCAAAGAGAATCGAATACTCCACATAGCAACCAGCTCTTAAAATATTTGACTATCGCTTAAAACCTACCAATTCCCCTTGCATCTACAAGAAAATTAGCAATAAGATTAACATCTCGATAGCTCGATTAATATGAAGCATATGGAGAATAAGCGTTTGTAAAAATATTTTGTACAAGAGTAGGGAAAGTCATGTGAGTGTAGCATATCCGATTTTTTATAAAGCTTTTACAAACTATTCTTACGAAAGCTGATGTTTTATCTAGTTCAGGTTAATCGAGATAAACCTTGCAGAAATAGTTTTATTACACATTTGAAGTTACAAGCTGAACAGACGAAACCGAATGGAGCAGATGTTTAAAAATAGGTTCGCTATTTTCTGACCTCAAAATGTCATACTCTTTCCATGACATTGTGAGATACAAGTGTATAGCGACAACGCTTTTAAAAATGGCTTAAGTATTGAAATATTCGAACCAATAATAACGGATATTTCGGAAATGGCTGATGCCAGAAAAAACTTATTTTAAATACACTGAATATTTTAAAGAACTCTAAACATTTTGTGAAGCAAGTTTTGGTCTGTCTCTTTTGGTTTACCTGTTATTACAAACCTATTTCCGAATGAGGGAACTTCAGAGGCTATTTCCAGAAAATTAAATATATACTTTATTTCCATGCAGATATCTTAAATATATGGCATTTTAACCGCATTCATTAGAGCCATTTTTAGGATAATAAAACATTTCGAAAATTTTTTCATGTAAAGGGAAGTTTAATGTAGGAGGATTATCTTAAAAATCTCCGTATCGCATTTTTAGATGATAACTAAATTAGACACCAAGTTTGGTATTTATCAAACATTTCGTGTTAGAGTTAAGGCTGTTCAAAGATACACACACACACACACAGAGGGTTGTACCCAGTTTTTATTCAGGAAGGCTCAATACGTGTATATCCGCTGAAATTCCTAATTACTATAGGTAAGTAGGTAAAGTAAGAGTCTCCCGCCCATAGAAACCAAATATAAAATAAACCCCCGAGACTGAACGGCCATAGGGTAAAATAATCTCTCAAATACCCTTTTAGTAGTAGTAGTAGTGGTGGTGGTGCTGGTGATAGTGGTGATGATGGTAGTGGTAGTAGTGGTGGAGATAGTAGTTTTAGTAAGTAGTGGTGGAGGTAGTAGTTTTAGTAGTAGTATGTTGGTGGTGGTAGTTGTGGTGGTAGTACTAATGCTGGTTGTACTAGTGATGGTGGGAGTAGTTGTGTGGGTAGTGGTGGAGGTAGTAGTAGTGGTGATGGTAGTAGTTGTGGTAGTAATGGAGATCGTAATGGTAGTGGTGGTAGTGGCAGTGGAGGTGGTGGTAGTGATGGTAGTTGTGGTGATAATGATGGTGGTTGTAGTGATAGTGGTAGTGGTAGAGTTAGTAGTAGTGGTGGTGGTATTGACGGTGGTAGTTGTGGTGGTAATAATAGTGTGGTGGTAGTAATGGTGCTGATGGTTGTGGTGGTGTTATTTATAGTGGTGATAATAGTAGCAGTGGTGCTAGTAGTAGTGGTGGACGTGGTAGTAGTCATGGTGATGGTAGTAGTAGTGGTGGTAATAGTGGTGGTAGTAGTCATAGTGATGGTGGTATTAGTACTGATGATGGTAGTAGTGGTGGTAGTAATAGTGTGGTGGTAGTAATGGTGCTGGTGGTTGTGGTGGTGTTATTAATAGTGGTGATGATAGTAGCAGTGGTGGTGGTAGTGGTGATGGTAGTAGTGGTGATGATGGTGATGGTGGTGTTATTAATAGTGGTGATGATAGTAGCAGTGGTGGTGGTAGTAGTGGTAGTAGTAGTGGTGGTAGTAGTGGTGATGGTGGTAGTTATGGTAGTAGTAGTGGTGGTGGTAGTAGAAGTGATAGTAGTGGTGATGGTGGTAGTAGTGGTGCTGTTGGTTGTGGTGGTGATATTAATAGCGGTGATGATAGTAGCAGTGGTGGTGGTAGTAGTGGTAGTAGTCATGGTGATGGTGGTATTAGTACTGATGATGGTAGTAGTGGTGGTGGTAGTAATTATGGTGTTGGTGGTATTAGTACTGATGATGTTAGTAGTGGTGGTGGTAGTGGTCATGGTGCTAGTGGTTGTAGTAGTGGTGATGGTAGTAGTGGTGATAGTAGTAGTGGTGATAGTAGAAGGGTGGTGTTATTAGAGGTGGTGGTAATGGTGGTGATGGTAGTAGTGGTGGTAGTAGTCGTGTTGATGGTGGTAGTAGTAGTGGTGATGGTGGTAAATAGTAGTGGTAATGGTAGTAGTGATGGAAATAGCTGTGGTGATGGTAGTAGTGGTGGTGGTAATAGTGGTGGTGATAGTCATGATAATAGTGGTAGTGGTGATGGTAGTAGCGGTGGCAGTAGTGGTGGTAGTAGTCATGGTGATGGTGGTATTAGTAGTGGTGATGGTAGTAGTGGTGATGGTAGTAGTGGTGATGGTGGTAGTGGTGGTAGTAGTAGTGGTGATGGCAGTAGTGGGGGTGGTGGTATTCGTGGTGGTAGTGGTGGTGGTAATGGTAGTAGTGGCGGAAGTGGTCATGGTGATGTTGGTATTAGTACTGATTATGGAAGTAGTGTTGGTGGTATTCACGGTGCTGGTGGAAGTAGTGGTTATGGTAGCAGTGGTGGTAGTAATCGTGGTGATGGTGGTAGTAGCTGTGGTGGTAGTAGTGGTAGTAATGGTGCTGATGGTTGTGGTGGTGATATTAATCGTGGTGATGATAATAGCAGTGGTGGTGGTAGTGGTGGTGGTGGTGGTAGTAGTCATGGTGATGATGGTATTAGTACATGGTGGTAGCAGTCATGGTGCTGGTGGTAGTAGTAGTGTTGATGGTAGTAGTGGTGGTAGTAGAAGGGTGGTGGTAGTATTGGTGATGGTAGCAGTGGTGGTGGTAGTAGTCGTGGTGATGGTGGTAGTAGTAGTGATGATGGTGGTAGATAGTAGTGGTGATGGTAGTAGTGGTGGTGGTAGTATTGGTGGTGATAGTAGTCATGGAGATGGTGGTATTAGTACTGATGATGGTATTAGTGGTGGTGGTAGTAGTAGTGGTGATGATAGTAGTGGTGGTGATCGTGTGGTGATAGTCGTCTTGGTGATGGTGGTAGTAGTGGTAGTCGTCTTGGTGATGATGGTAGTAGTAATGTTGTTTGTAGTAGTGGTGGTAATAGCTGTGGTGGTAGTAGTGTTGGTGATAGCAGTCATGGTAATGGTGGTAGTGGTGATGGTAGTAGCGGTGGTAGTATTGGTGATGGCAGAAGTGGCGGTGGTGGAAGTAGTGGTTGTGATGGTAGTAGTGGTTGCGGTGGTAGTAGTGGTAGTGGTGGTGGTGGTAGTAGCAGTTTTGGTAGTAGTGGTGGTGGAAGTAGTCATGGTGATGGTGGTATTAATAGTAGTGATGATAGTAGTGATGGTGGTAGTAGTCGTGGGTCAATTTAAAGGTTTTAATTGGGAACCTACAATTAAAGTCAATTTAAATTGACGCTAAAATGATCATCACAAAATCCTTCAAACAAAACATGACTAATGGCATATACTTTCAAATAATATCAAGAAACTTTTATGAAAGGCATTTCTTTCTACAACGCATAGTTTTGGAGATATTGTACAATCTCAACTCAAATGGACCATATATACAAATTGGGGCAGCTGCGGTAATGTCTTTGGTCCGCATTCGGAAGGTCCCAGTTTCGATCCCCGGTGACCGCCCACTCTGACCCATGGGTGTTTTCGGAGTTTTCCTCGGTTGTCATGCGAATGCTCGAGTGGTGTCTTTCATGGCTCGAATTTCCTGTCCCTCCAATTTGTTCCATTAGACATTTTAATAGTATGCTCTCTGGGAACTTCCTCCGTCCCTCGGCTGTTTGCTAGGGTACAAGCATCGCCATCCTGGGGTGGGGGAGTTGGATGCAGTTCTAGACGGAATCCCGAATCTGCCTGTTTGTCTGCCGGGGCGCCTATATCTAGAAACTGTAGGGGACCTGTCATTGCTGTGCCGTCTCTCCTGGTTCCGACCGCCCGGTTTCTCCCTTTAACTCATCTCTCCCTCCTGGAGGCGTCTCCTCGTGGGGCTTCGCTACAATATCTGCTGAATCGGTGCCAAATCCCCTCCGCTTCACAATCCAATCCCTTACATGGACAAATGTTAATTATTTTGGTATTTTCTAAATCACGTCTGCCTAATTTGGAGTGAGATATCATAGTTTGAGATCTTGTCATTATAAGTATAATGTGTATTTTGAATTTTGTATGAATGTGAAGGTGTTTTCATTCCTATTGAATGTTATATAAGTTGAAAAAGACAACACGCTGCAGAGAAAAATACGGCTCATTAAAACTACAATTTTTTCAGATAAAATGTTTTCGTACATTAGTATGTTTCAAAATATTCCTTGTTTTATGATTTCGTTTCCCATGCTGATGTCAATTATCTATTATAACCTGTTCCCAAAGTAGTTGTTACAAACAAAATACAGAGTGAATCACTTATAACGTGCACCGCAAATATTTCGGAAATGGAAAGTGCTATTGATGTGCAGTTTTCACAGCATTAATTGGTGGTCAGGGGCTCGTACATTTAGCCTATAAATAGATTTTAATAATCCTGAGGAAGTGTATTTTTTGAGCAAACATACATTTTTTTTAAATGGAACAATGACTAATTACATCAACAGAATAAAGGTAGGGTAAATTAGAATGGAAATGGCCTTTGTTGCAGGATTCTAGTGCAAGTGGTTTACGAGAAATCGTATTTTTAAAAGTTTCCACCCCGACAATACCCATTCAACCTGCTTAGTTGCTAGGTACGATGTTGTTATGTTTTTTTTGCATTGTGTCTTCTGTTCATTGATTGCATTGCGACTTTCTGGTCAGTTAGTTTGTGACATTCAAGCAGTAAGTTGTGAGTGGAAGATGGGGTTTACTAATGCAGAAAAAGCCGACATGTCATGGTGTATGGAGAGTGTAGGAAGAATGGAGTTCGTTCCTGTACGGTGTGTGCGGAAACGTATCCCAATAGACGTCAACCATCTCGGCAATTATTATTCAACCTCTTCAACCAATAACGTAAAAGTGGTACTGTAACACCTCGAAAATGTAACAGAAACAAACAAATGACTGGAGAAGAGGCGGAAATTAAAGTTTTGGCTGCCATTGCAGTAGATGCCTGCTCTTGTTTACTGATGAGGCAACATTTACTAATCATGGCCAGGTAAACCGCAGAGATATGCACTATTGGTCTGTTGACAATCCCCGTTGGCTTCGTTAGGTGGAACGTCAGCGTCCATGGAGTTTAAACGTGTGGTGTGGGATAGTGAACCATCAGCTCATAGGCCCTTTGTTCATAGAAGGAACAATGAACTTGCGCAAGTATCGCAGCCTTCTGACAGACCATCTGCCACAGATACTAGAAGACGTTTCTTTGCAGACTAGGGGGAATATTTGGTACCAACATGATGGCTGTCCAGCCCACAGTGCACGAAATACTACAGCTTGTCTTAAGGGATTGTTTCCAAATCGTTGGATTGGACGAAGAGGACCTGTACCTTGGCCGGCCCGTTCACCAGATCTGACTCTTTTACGGCCTGTATTACGATCTCCGGTTAAAAGTCATGGTTTGTAACCTATCAGTTATCGCTACCTGAAGGTTAGGTGCATTGCCGCGTATTACAAACGCATATCAACCGATGGTTAGTAACCCTAAGGTTTATGATGCTGGGCGAGAAGTTGGCAACACCAAAGAGATATGTATTTCTCCTTGGCAATAGTTTTCTGAGTGATTTCACTGTTTATACAACGCTATCTCGTGGTAATCTGCAACACTATAGCGTCATTATTGGTCATTAGTAACAAGGCGAGCGGACAGACTATTATAGATTGTGAACGGTTTGGGAGATTTTTTTTAGAGAATTTTGACATGAACATAACCTAAAATGTAATTTATATACATGTCATTGAGCATACAAGATGCGGTTCTAGTACGTTATTGGATTACTGAGCTACAATAGGATACCGTAAACAATAGTTATAATTACCTTTTTATTAGCTTTTCCGTTCGCGAAAGCTATTATATTTATAGAAAAGCAACATCGATGGTTCTAATGTTGATTCGGATTTACACATGTTGCCTTACATTTACGTTCAACACAATATTCTTAAGTTTGTTGCATCTTTCTAATACCGTTCCTTGGTTATTCTATTTGGAAAACTATGCCACACTTCAAAGTTTCGTTAAAAATAGTGTTAAGAGTTTTGACGTAAAAGTTTTACGAATATCACTTTAATAACCGAAAACCATAGTCTTTTGACGCAAACATTTCATGAATATCACTTAAAACTAACGTGGAAAGCCATTCGACAATTTTAAAAACCAACCTAAATATAAACTAACACGCAAAATACGTTTACCTTTGCCCACACTGCTTGTCATTTAACCTAAAATGTTTGGCCTTCCAAAAACAATCCAAGCACAATGGTTAGTTCCTTACGCCCTGACAGTAATATTTAAGACTGGGTGTTGGAGTGAACTATTCTAATGTATAGATAACATTTCCAAAAACTTGAAAATATATTCTGAATCACTCTCAATAATCAATCTCTGCCGGTGGTACGCCATGTTTCATTCGGAAATATGAGTTAACTCCAAGGTATCATCTTTATCCACCACTTGAGGTGGTGGTTAGTTTACCTCCAAAAATAACTCCCGGGTAGCCCTTAACCAAAGATTGTAATACAGTCGCAGTACGTAACTCTCAGGTAAATCTTACCCCAAACCTTAACCGGAGATCGTAATACAGGCCGTTAGACTTTTTTCTGTGAGGAAGGCTGAAAGACACTGTCTACAAGTGTGTACCAACTACACCAGACGATATGAAACGACGTATTACTGCTGCCTGCTCTGAAATTTCCGCTGAAATGCTAGAACGTGTGCAGCAATCTTTCCATAGCAGACTGGAAGCGTGTATTGTTCTCTTTACTTGTAAGAATCCACAGAAGTATTGTAATTCCGTTTTTTTCCTTTAGTTTGTGCTACGACAGGTTGTACAAGAATCGGTGTGTAAAAGTTTCAAAATAAGATATCTCGTAAACCACTTGCACTAGAGTCTTGCAACAAACGCCACTGACATTCTAATTTACCCCACCTTTATTCTGTTGATGTAACTAGGCATTGTTCCATTTAAAATTGTATGTTTGCTCATAAAAATACACCTTCACATTATTACTAAAAACTGTTTATAAGCTAAATGTACGAGTCCCTGACTACCAATCAATGCTGTGAAAACTGCACATCAACAGCACTTTCCATTTCCGAAATATTTGCGGTGCAAGTTTTAGGTGACTCACCCTGTGTAAGCGGTTGATATAAACAGTTCAACGTTTTCTTCAATATGCTGCACCAAGTCAAAAGTCCTGAATTTGATATCATTCCTGGACAAAGATTTATCGTAGATAATATAATGTGGACAACTGCTATACACAGTACTTAATAGATATGAGATATACGTATGTGAATTTGTAATGGGCTGGCAAAACCGAACTGAAACAATTTATAGTTCTTTAAAACAAGGAAAGAAAAAAGGTGGAATGGAAAGGAAGTACAGAAGGAAAGAAGAAGGTGTATGATAAATAAAAAAAGAAACCAGCGCAAAATTAATCCTGAGAATCCTGAAAATGTGTACAAGAATAAATGCGTAATCGTTTTTCTAGTACCTGCTTTCACACAAGTAACTGAAATGTAAACTTTTTGCTTTCTATACTACTTACTTATACTAAGTAGAGGGAGTATTGTACTCCACCCAAAAATTTGATACCAAGATTTCACCGGAAATTCACGTTTTGAGACTACCTGAATTTCAAACGAATATTTTGTGTATCTGTGAACAGCATAACTAAAGAATAAAACGTTGGTTAAAAACCAAACTTGGTATTTAAGTTTAGCATTTTCCAAGGATGCAACACGAATATTTTCAACAATACTCCGTACTCCAAACTACTCTTTTCATGGGAATTTTTCATTATTTTTTATTTTCTCAAAAATGACTAACGATTTTCATTAAATGCCATATGTTTAAGATACCTGCATGATAAATAAAATGTATATATTGAATTTTCTGCAAATGGCGTTTGAAGTAATCTTCATACTTGCGATGATTTTCGCCGACCTCAGGCACAAAGCCTTAAGAGGCCACCGAAATCGTGCAAAAGAATCTAAGATTTGTCTGAGGTTAGGAACTCCGGCAAAACGAAGAGGGAAGCCCTAACGAGTGCCGTAGGGAAATAAAGACCTTAAGCTGTAAAAGAAACAATGTAGGAAATAAAACATAGAGGAAGAAAATATCTACCCAAAAATAAATTAATTAAGAAACAACACAATAATTGTAACTGGCTTTATTTTATGCCAAAATATGCCACATTGTAAATGCCCCATTTAAATGAACAACAAACTGCTCAATAAATCGAAACAAAATTTTACACATTTACTAGAGCTTAATTTTGAAATTTACTATAATATTACAAACCAAACATCAATGCAAAATCATACTCAAAAACGTTAACTGAAACCTTTAAACAATAAACGATATAATATTCTGGCCAAAGAAAAGAAATAACCAGCCAAGGAAATATTAATTAAACTGTTGCTGAAAGAAAGACAAAATTAAACACATGTAATGAAAGGGCAAATAGCAGGGCAAATTCAAAGCAAAGGTTCTCACGTAATGTAAATCAGTGACCAAACTGCAATAGTTTCAAATATCTTGCTTAAAGGAAACCCCTTTTATGAAATTACAGTTTATAACAATAATGCCTAAATGCAAAGGGACCCGTACAAGTAAAATGGAACAGCTGCATAGCACATGGCCCATTCAATTCTTAAGAGAATGAAGTGAACATTTACAAATTAACTGGATACTTTAAAACGGCTAAATGTGTGAGCTAGTCACTTAGCATATTTGCTACTAATTTAATGACAAAGGAACTGCTCAATAACACGTGGGCAATTTAACTGTACACGAATGTCGTGTAAATTTACAAGCACAAAGAGACACTTTAAAGCAACAAACTAAGAGGGCCAGTCACTTAGAATAATTGCTGCAAATATCATGGCTTTAAATATGGCTTCAACATCCCCATTACCTTCAAACTAGAATGCATGAGCTGAAAACAAATCTTACCTTTGTGTAACAAAGTCGAAAACTCCGCCGGGAAACGCACGGAAATGAGACGCAATTAGCCAAAGAATTTAGAATGATTTTAAACCAGCACATTCGCTAATAAACGTTAAACCATGTTACAGACTTTCAAAAGGTACTGACAGGCAAACAAAATTTAAATGCGTTTCCACTCCGGCACGTGCTGTCCCAACTGCCACCCGAGAGCAGCCGTAACTCCACTGTCTCTCCTTCACGAAGCCCAACGACTCTCTCTCTAAGACAATCACCGGCCGCCCGGCTGGCAGACACCAGCCCACACAGGGCAAGGCGACAACCAGATAAAAAAAAACTTCGTGCCGGAGTTACCAACTAAGACTACAAGGCATACTATTCTCAGTGACTGGCCGTACAATAAGAATACATCCAGATAAATCAGCACATACTTCATTCTGAACGATTTTTGTATAATTAATAAACCGTAAGAGATAGACAAAATCTTACTGCACAAGCACTGTAGATCTCTTTATAGGATGCAATTTATGCCAAATATTGTCAGCTAATTCTAGTCTTTAAAATAACCCTCAGGTCGGGCTAGGCCTAAAAATAATAATAATAAAACAATTAGCATATATTAACTTGACCCTATAATTTATTTAAGCTAATTATGCACCCGGGAATAAGCACTTAATGTTTATCTATGACGTGAGACAATGGTGGCCTAATCAGGAAAAACTCGAATCAATTGTTGAATTTAATGTCCTACCGGCATGTTGCAATGGTATTTCAAGGCCCATAGCAACCGCAGTGAAAGAGGGAGATCCGTGTTCAAATCCCGACCACGGTATTGAATTTTTCAGCTGATTCTACCTTCAAAAAATCCTTAGGCCGGGCTAGTTATAGTATAAAAATAATGAATATATACTAGTTACTCTGTATCTACATTCACTGTGTATGCGTTGACTTATTAGCTTACTAGGAATTAGTGGGTGTTATTATCGCTGAAACTTATTAACTAAACACCATAACACAGTAGCACACTGCTCTTCAACATAACGTAGCACTTCCGTTAAAGTATACTAAATGTCGTGATACGTTGCAATTATTGCTAACTGTAGGGCCGTTACTTACTACCGTTAACATAACAGGATACAACGTTTATAACCGTTATACTAAAACAATAGCTTGTCAAACCACTATAAGAATGCTTCCTTTTTGTTTTTATTGTTCCAGTGGCCGAGTGGTTAGACCGCTCGCCTCTCACCAAGGCGGCTTGGGTTCATCCAGGAACTCGCATGTGGGATTTGTAGTGGACAAATCGGTGCCTGGGCAGGTTTTTCTCCGGGTTCTCCGGTTTCTCCCGCCATTCATTCCACCAATTACTCCTCCATCACTTTTCCTTTCATCCATTTCATATCATTAGACCTCCTTGCTCTCATACCGGCACCGGGTTGATCACCCATCCTGGATATTCTATCTGATTCAAAGTGTTTGCTCCTCGACAGGCCTCTGATCCCAGGCACCCACTTAAAAGTTCTGGGGGGGGAGGTGTAAGTGCTACACACGGTAAGGGTAAACAGAAAAAGAAGACTCTCCATTTATACGCCGCCTTTATTTAACTACAATGGTCATATCGGCGGATTTTTACCTTTGAAACACATGGCCTATTCGGCAATGTGTTAGCTCGTATGCCGTTTTCATTGGATTCTGGTCTTTCTCTCTCTCTCTCTCTCTCTCTCTCACACACACACACACACACACACACACAGACTCACACACTCGCACATACATTCACACTCTCATTCACTTCCAGATTCTGGGGAGAATAGGGAATAGATCCTGGCTAGAGAAATTCCCCAGCCGGGAATCGAACCCGGAGCCCTCGTACAGCAGGCAGGTGCTCTAAATGCTGTCTTGCAAAAGCGTTCGGATGAAGTTTCTTTTGAGGCCGTGAAGCGAGCAAGGCGGTGAAATATTGAAAGATGTAGACAGGACAGTTGATAACCGTAATATGCCAGTGTTTCCATTACATATTGATGGTGTAATTTCCGACAGGCCGGCCCTGAAAGAAATCCTCTCGTAAGGGAGGAAATATTTCATGCTCAAACAAAGCGTGCCCACGCATACAAAATGTTTTCCCGATCTACGTCCAGAGAGGACGTGTATGCGATGTTTATTTTTTTCTGCGTGTATATTCAAATGGGGTGGATGTTCACACAAACAAACGGCAGAAGTTAACACGGAAGCCCCCGTGGCGGCTTAATGTGCTATCGGCTGTTATTGCCATATTCATGCTGACATCTGCTGCACTGTTTGCCAAATAAATCAGCGTCGGCTCAGCACTCAACCGGAAACGCTGTCGCTTGTAAGAGAACCCGGATTGACGCTTAATAGTTATTACTTAACGAGCAGAGCATTGCAGATTCGTGTGCAGACAACCCAAGTGACAGTAATACCCAGCATTTAAATATAATTTCATATCCATCTGAGATAAAATTATATAGCTATAATCAACTTGCTAACGCAATATTCAGCATTTATAAGGACAACGTTTTTATAGTGAGAAATGGCTCACTGTAGAAAGAGAAGGTTTTTGTTGAATTGAGGTGAACAGTAGCACCACCTAGTAGGTAGAGAAGATATTGTAAAATAAAATGAACTCTATTTATGGAGCTCTTTAACTGCTGTGGTTTTTAGCGTCCCATTCTATATTGGGCGTGAAAGACCGGTAATTAAGCTCAGAGGCCTCTTTTGTCAGGTTCTTTTACGTGCCGTAAATCTACGACACGGGACCACTGGCTTTACTTCTATGGTAAGGATTTTTACGCCCGCAAAAAATCCATCGTTCCCCGCCGGCTTTGAACCTGCGATCTCGGGAACCAACGGATAGCACGGTAAACCTAGACCACGGAGGACGACGAAGATATTGTGTTCATCCAAAAGTTCGATATTGAGATTTCACCGGAAATAAATAAAAAAGAGTTTTTGGAAAAAAATCTGCGTGTTTGCATTATTCACATGATTTTTCCCTACCCTGTATCATTTATTACTTGGTATAAAACTTATCTTAGAAAGCTTATTTTTCTGTCTACTTTATTTTAAGCGAGATATACCTTTGCAAAAAGCTTTTACAAAGATTTTCTACAGTACACATTCCGTTATAAATGCAAAGGGAATAGTGATAGTCAAATGTTTCAGAATTGGACGCTATATACTGGCCTGTATACTCTTTCCATGCAGTCCGAGAAACAACTGAATGTCGGCAGGACTTTAAAAGAATGACAAAGTATTGAACCAACCGAACCATTAACAACGGATACCTCGGAAATGGTTTATGGCACAAAAATTGTGATTTGAAATTTGAAATAAATTCTGCGTTTTAAAGAGACCACCTCCACCACCACAATCACTACCACCACCAATACCACTACCACCACTACTACCACAACTATCACCTTTACCATACTACCACCTCCACAACTGCAACTGCCACCACCTCTACTACCATCACCACAACATTTCGTTCCATTAATCATTTCATTCATCCTTCTCTCGTTTGGTCTGTTTCAGGGTTGGAACTGTCGGCAATGGAGTTTAGGTGCAGCGTGGCAGGAAAAAAGGTTGCCCTCTGTAAACTTTCTCCGTTCCCCAATCTTTGGCTGGTTGTCGGGGTATGAGGACAGCCCTCGGCGGGAGCGTGGACCCCATGTGGGGCAGGGTCCCTCGTCTGTCTGTGCGGCTGTCGGGGCGTTTATATCTGGTAACTGTAGGGACCCTATCATTGATGTGCCGTCACTCCTGATTCCGGCCGCCTCATCCCTTCCTACCGGGGGCGCAGGTATAATAACCGGATCGCTGGACCGATGTCGAACCCCCCCCCCGCTTTACAATCCAATCGAGTTACCATCTACATAGATATATATTGCTTGGAATGAAATATCCGCAGCATTTGTCTTATTTTAAATGCATATTATGTAGAATAAGTTCGCAAGGCTGTTCTTTTATATCCTTTACGCGTTCATACTAAAGTACAAGGTTTTGTAAATCCTTTTTAATCCTTTAGTAATTTATGAAATGAAATTATGTGTCAGAAAGAATTGGATTTTTCAATGGTGAAACAATTATGAAAATCGGTTGTGTGGTTTTTGAGATTACGTTACTCCACACCCGAATATGCACATACAACTTTTCTGTCTTTGTAATATTAATATAGATTATTGCTAATACCTCTCTTTTAGAGTTTCAGAGCATGCGCGCAAAGTGTGTCTTAGCATCTTTTACAGTGTTTCTCAAACTAGTACAACGTAAAGGTAAACCTAAACATTGAGGGATATCATAGATTTGTTAAGCAGATTCATGTCTTTAGTATAAAGAATACTAGTAAAAATTTAATAATATCAATTGAGATGCAACTTGATTGCAAAAAGCGAACAAGGGTTTAAGTCCTTTTGCTTTTAAGTTTCCTTTATTTCTTTTATTTTATTTGAGGAAAGCGAACTGTATCTTAACGTATATGAGAAGTGCCGTGCGTTTCATTTATAGCCGGGCCATAGATTGCGTATATGTGCAGTTCGCTTGAACTGCAGTGACATCGGTATATCTCAGGTAATTCTTTACAGCGAATAATTCACTCAATACGGCTGGGGAGATCATCTGTGAATATTAACTGTCAGTTGCTACCTTCTTTTTGTTCTGTAATGACTGAGGAAGTAATTCACTGAGCATCTTCTCGTGCCCTAATTATAGAGTTTGTTAATTGTGCATCTGAAAAGTGAAAGTTTATTCAACACCTCTGTATTGTGTATTAATTACATTAGATTATTCTAATTAGTCTACTGAAATGCCTACCCATTGTGTGCCACTTCTGTTTGTGGGGAACCCTAAAAAATAAGGTTTATAGGAATAATCCTCATACGATTTGTAGCGGGAAAACGTTGGGCGTCTTTTGTAGCGGGAAATCGTTGGCCCTATGTTTGATGCTCTCTGCTGCAGTATTCTGATCTCCGGCTACCTCTGCTCAGCGGCTGATGATTTCTCCATTCCTAATAAATTACATATCTAACTGATTTCACGATCTCAGGGTTTTCGTAGGTGAGGCAAATTAAAATACACAGCATTTACCTTAAAAATGTGGTTTGTTATCAAATAAATACTTATAGACGGCTAGCTTTTCCTATCTGTAACAATTCCCACCATAATAATAAATTAGGAGCCTAATCTAACTGCACACGCTTCCCATCCATATGTACACACGTGCATCCTCGTCCACCAATTATCACTGAGTGTCGAAGAGATTCTATAAGAGAGTGAAAATCTGGGGCCTGCTTCCCCCTTTTATACCCAAACCTAGTGATGCTCACATTCGCGCCTTAAAATGTAACGACATTTCTAATTGGTCCTCAGACCGCCTTACGTTATTATGTATGAAAATATTCTGCTCCAAAGCTTTCCGCGTTCCAGTGACACGTCCGGAAGCAAATTCCTTATCTCTGTCTCTTTCCTTTCTATATCTGTCTCTTTCTATTTCTCCTTATTCCTTCAAGTTCCTTGCTCATTAGCTTGGTGGAAGGTAGTGGACTCTACCTAGAATTACCTTTTACCTGGAATTAGCTAGCGCGCCCGACCCTTACTTATCTAAGTTACAATCTGCTTTGTACATCTCTTGGCTGTTAAATATTCTAACATTTTTCTTGCTGAATTGTATTATTATGTACAATTCTTATTTGATATTGGTTTATGTGTATGTATGTATGTATGTATGTATGCATGTATGTATGTATGTATATATGTGTGTGTGGTATATCCCCTTTCACATGGACGAACTACGAATCATGAAATGTACTCAAGAAGAACTTATACATGTGAATGGAAATTTCATCTGAAGATGTCAGGATTTTCTCAATACAGATGGACACCACTTTCAACACAACTTATAACAAGGTTAGTAGCCATTATAGTACATGCTATCATTCACGAGTAAGCAGCGCGGGAGTTTTAGAATGGGAAACTCGCCAGTGTAAGAGACAGTGCACGGAACACGCGTATGCGCGATCCTCAGCCCGGCAATATAAGGAACGCACTGTACGAGTATAACAAGAGGCCATAAGAACTGGGTGGTAATGGTTTTACTTCTTGTTTTTAACGGACTAAGCACTAGCACTATTATTCCGAAAGAATCAACTGTAATGCTATTAAAACACTCCCAGATAAAGGGATTTAAATCAGATGCCTTACGCATGACAGTTTAACACAGAAGGGAAGAGAAATACTGTCTTGTTTAGCATGCTCTGAAAGTATCTCTAAGAGTCGACCCATTACTTTATTCGCTTAGTGTACATTTTGAGTTTGTTTTAGTAGTACAAGCTGTCCTAGTGCTTATATGTTCTTAATGCTAACTTTACAGTGGATGCTTAAGCTTCCAAAAACGATGCTGATAGGTACTAATCAAATGTTAAACTAAAATACACATCTCGTTCAAATTAATAATAAAAAGCAAGTCCGCCAGGTATTTAGCAAGTTTTCATTCCAAGCGTACGCCATTTTCGGTTCTGTAATCCATTAATGCATTTTCTATTAATGTAATTTCATTTAATCCCATGTGTTTCTGCTGATTGGTAAGGCAAATACAAAGTCTTGAAGTACGCTGCTGTGATAGGACAATGATTGGTGCCCTCTGAGGTATAATGGAAGGCCAAAAGTTTGAGGAATAAAATAATGGCAGTAAAGCAATCAGAATTAAGCCCTGGATCATACTGATATAACAAGGCTATTTTTGACAAACGTTGAAACACATTTAAATAGTGTACAAACATATGAGTCCCGTAGATCCATCGAATAAAGTGTAAAAGCATTTTCGAGCGCAGTTTAGCATAAAACATTTTTCTCATTGCATGTAGTGAGACTATTGTTCTTGACGAACGAATGTATTTCTTGCATGGATCTGCGGCGTGTGAATGTAATTTGTTCAGTTTTAGAATACCAAAATGATTGCTATTTATTTCTGTTTGAGCATGGAGAAGA
Source organism: Deroplatys truncata (assembly GCA_030765065.1). Taxonomy (NCBI): domain Eukaryota; kingdom Metazoa; phylum Arthropoda; class Insecta; order Mantodea; family Mantidae; genus Deroplatys; species Deroplatys truncata. The sequence goes on along the minus strand of CM060976.1, from coordinate 60,547,142 downwards.
TGTAGAAAACACAAATTTTTTAGTAAACTGTTTTCGGTTCAAGTACAATTGCTTATGTCCTGACTGTCTAATAAGACCGAAGCACCGCACATAGGGTATTTGATCCAAAATCGCGGACAAAAGTCGGTAGTTACAAGCAAGAATTTCTCCGAAACGGTGACTACCTGATAAGGCTGAGGACCTGAGAGTGGCACGGCCGTTCGTCATTCAAGAGCTTTGCTGAATGCATGTGAGAACGTCTATGTGGAAGTAAAATAATAGTATATTGTGCAACGAGACTGTAATGGTAGTAATTAAAGCGCTTTGCTTCGCTCGCTCGGTTAATAATTATCATACGATCGTTTTAATCACCATTATAGTCAAGTTTCATACGACTGTTTATGCTCGACCATGTATCTAAATTAAAGGTTTCATAAGTATTCGTTTCTGGTTTGAGTGATGTGTTACAATCGTTATTCCTTTATCTATAGTTACAATACAATAACCTAGTAGCACTTGTGTCAAACAAAGTCGCTAGCGTTGTGAGACGTACTACGCAGAATAATCGATACTTTCGCTTTCACAATGTTACGTGGCCACTTCTGATTGGTCGAATACCAATACTTTAATGAACAGCTGTACTTTAATGAGGCCCATTAAAGTACTGCTACTAGTCGTATAAATACTACATTTTGGCATGGTCGAGCATAAAACAACATTTTCTGTGCTACTTTCCCTTAACATTTAAGCGAATTGTTGTGATTTTTAAATGAATAACTTGAACCAGGTATGTACTATTGTTAGAACTACTTTCAAATGTTTGTAATTGCAGCAATTTATTTATAACTGTGTGATTTGGAAACTGAAAAAAATGCCGTTGTATTTCACTAAAACTACATTTACGAGTTAATTAATTTATGTTCCCAATTTTCCGGGTTATTAGTTTTTGTAATATGTTAATTTCACTTGCGCATTTACTAACCATTTGAAGTTTAGGTGCCAAAGGTGCCAAATAAGGTTATACTATATGTTTTAGTGCAGCTATAATTGTCAGGAAAATAAAAAAAATGCAACTTGTCGTCTCATTTCTCATTTTCGTTCTTTTCAGGGCCTTCTAATGTGAGGGTTGTTACTCGGAAATTTATATTTAAGACGTTGAAGAAATATTCGGAAACAGGTGTCTTGAAACAATTGGATGTGTTTCAAAATGAAACAATAAATGATCCTTGTTTTCCTGCAGAGCAAAGACAGGATCCATTAGTAGATTATAAATGGAGATTGTAAATAAATTATTATTGACGTCTGATCCCTGTTTAAGTTCCATTATAAAAATAAAAATCACATTAAAGCCTTTTAGTAAGACTGCAATAGAAATGCTGCTGCCTTAGGAAAGGTTGGGATTCGTTCCCAGACGGATATTTGCATTTTATTCGTAAAAAAATTCAATATTTTCTAAAGTAAATTATATTCTAAAGTAAACTGTTTTATTTCCTTGCCCGTCCTGTACGTAATTGGCTGTTTGTATGCATAATTTACTTATTACAAAAATAAAATGTTTTTAAATATTTCAAGTAAATGGAAAAGAAAAAAAAACCAATAGGGAATAGACAAAACAGTTCAGTTGAATAGCAATTAGAACTACTCAGTTTTTACTTAGTGTTTTTTTGTCAAATACATGATACGCGGTGAGCTCATCGCCGCTATGAGTACACACAACTTTCTGACTTATACGAAAGCGAAAAGAACACAAATTAGTACCAAATTAATCTTGTGCGCACTTTTGGGTCAAATACCCCACAGTGCACCGATTTTCAATAATTAATGACTCAGATTTAAATAAACTAACGATATTGCAGACCTAACAGTATGAAAACAGTGAATCTATAACATAAAATGTCTCTGTCTTATTACCGATCACAATATGAACTGGGAAGACCATACTGATTATATCTTACCCAAACTGGGCTCTACAGCTTTTATAATCTGGTTATTAATTCATTTTACAATAACAGCAGCCTAAGATAAATATCGTATGCTACCTTTTATTCATTAGTGACTGTTGTAATAATGTTATGGAGAAGTTCAGTATGTGCTAAAAGTCATTTCTTATACAAGAAGTAAGAACAATGATAGACGGTGCAAAACGACCAGCTCACTGTAAACCGCTAATCAAAACTTTTTGTAACTTTAACACTAGCTTGTGAGTAGGTATATTCTAACTGTATAATAGACAATCAATAGCATTAATAAAAAAGTTCATACATCTACAGCAACCAGCCCAGAATGTAAAGACTTTGTAAACATTTTTAAAAATTACTAGATGTATTTTAAGTTACTATTTGTATGTGATTTACATTCATAGACTAGCATATTAATGAAAACTGTGCAAACAATTACCATAACTAACACGTTCTTCATCAGAGGTAGAATTTGTAAATACCGGTATATGTGTATTTCATCAAATGTTGACTAATACATGGTGAATAACCTAAACTTTGCACCGCAAATATTTTGGAAATGGAAAGTGCTATTGATGTGCAGTTTCCACAGCATTGATTGGTATTGAGGGGCTCGTACATTTAGCCTATAAACAGATTTTAATAATCCTGAGAAAGTGTATTTTTTGAGCAAACATACAATTTTTTAAATGGAACAATGTCTAGTTACATCAACAGAACAAAGGTAGGATAAATTAGAATGGCAATGGTCTTTGTTGCAGGAATCTAGTGCAAGTGGTTTACGAGAAATCATATTTTCAAAAGTTTCCACCCCGACAATAATTGTTTATCCCATTCAACCTGCTTAGTTGCTAGGTACGATGTTGTTATGTTTTTTGCATTGTGTCTTCTGTTCATTGATTGCATTGCGATTTTATGGTCAGTTAGTTTGTGACAGTTCAAGCAGTAAGTTGTAAGTGGAAGATGGGGTTTACTAATGCAGAAAAAGCCGACATGCTCATGGTGTATGGAGAGTGTAGGAAGAATGCAGTTCGTATGTTCCGGCGTATGCGGAAACGTATACCAATAGACGTCAAACATCTCAGCAATTATTGATCAACCTCTTCAACCAATAACGTGAAAGTGGTACTGTAACACCTAGAAAATGTAACAGAAACAAACAATTGACTGGAGAAGAGGCAGAAATTAAAGTTTTGGCTGCCGTTGTAGTAGATCCGCAAATTAGTTCCCGCACAATCGCACGTGGAAGTGGCATAAGTCAGGCAAGTGTACTACGCATTCTCCATTGACATAGGTTCCATCCCTATCACATCTCCCTCCATCAAGAGCTGCTTGGAAACGATTTTGAGAATCGTGTTCACTTTTGTACATGGGCATTAAGACATGATACTCGAGATTCATCATGTATCTTGTTTAGTGACGAGGCAACATTTACTAATCATAGCCAGGTAAACCGCAGAAACATGCACTATTGGTCTGTTGACAATTCCCGTTGGCTTCGTCAGGTGGAACTTCAGCGTCCATGGAGTTTAAACGTGTGGTGTGGGATAGTGAACCATCAGCTCATAGGCCCTTTGTTCATAGAAGGAACAATGAACTCGCCAAGTATCGCAGCCTCCTGACAGACCATCTATCTCAGATGCTAGAAGACGTTCCTTTGCAGACTAAGAGGAATCTGTGGTACCAACATGATGGCTGTCCAGGCCATAGTGCACGAAGTACTACAGCTTGTCTCAACAGATTGTTTCCTAATCGTTGGATTGGACGAAGAGGATCTGTACCTTGGCCGGCCCGTTCACCGGATCTGATCCCTTTAGACTTTTTTCTGTGGAGAAGGCTGAAAGACACTGTCTACAAGGGCGTACCAACTACACCAGACGATATGAAATGGCGTATTACTACTGCCTGCTCTGAAATTTCCGCTGAAATGCTAGAACGTGTGCAGCAGTCTTTCCATAGCAGACTGGAAGTGTGTATTGAAGCTACCGGTGGTCATTTTGAACACAACCTTTGAAGGGCTATGTTCTCTTTACTTGTAAGAATCCACAAAGGTATTGTAATTCCCTTTTGTTTTTCTTTAGTTTGTGCTACGACAGGTTGTACAAATATCGGTGCGTAAAAGTTTCAAAATAAGATATCTCGTAAACCACTTGCACTAGAGTCTTGCAACAAACGCTACTGGCATTCTAATTTACCCTACCTTTATTCTGTTGATGTAACTAGGCATGGTTCCATTTAAAAATTGTATGTTTGTTCAAAAAATACACTTTCTCAGTATTATTAAAATCTGCTTATAGGCTAAATGTACGAGCCCCTGACTACTAATCAATGCTGTGAAAACTGCACATCAATAGCACTTTCCATTTCCGAAATATTTGCGGTGCAAGGTTTAGGTGATTCACACTGTATACATCCTAGAGTTTGATTACTTCTGTTAGATATGCATAAGTTTATTACAAGATGTACAGATTGAAGTAATGGTATAATCATATGGATAATGGTCACTTCAACAAATCTAATACTGACGAATATAATCGAAATAACGCGGATTAATAAGATTAACTTAGCAACCTGAGTAAAACGCCATTGTGTTTTCTAGACAAATGGTGTGTGTAAGCTTTCAAATAATTAGACCAAAAGAAAAAAATTATATCTGATGTTACATTCACATGACTTTTCTCCCCAGTATCGTTTATTTTATGTAGCTTCTACAAACTATTATTTTCCTATCTACTTCATTTTAATCAAGATAAACCTTTGCAGAAATATTAACATCACAATTTCGTTATAGATATAAAGGGGACAGCGATGATTAACTGGACAATACAAGCTGACCTTAAAATTCCATACTCTTTCCATGACATCGCAAGAAACAAGTGCATAACGATAGCACTTAAAAAGAATGAAAAAAAATATTAAAAAATTCAAACCAATAGTAATGGATACCTCTAAAATGGCTTATGTCACAAAAAAGATTTGAAAAACTGTGCAGTACGTTTTCGTCTATCGTTTAAGATTCACCAGCTATACAAAATTATACAAAATTCCTTCCGAATGAAGAGGACTTCACAGACTATTCCCACAAAATTCAAGATGTACGCTTTATTTGTCATGTAAATATTTTAAATGTATGGTAGTTTAATTAAAATCATTAGAGCCATTTTTGGGCAAATAAAAGTTTTTGCAAAAATTACGTAAATGGTAGTTGGATGCTCGATTTTTTGAAAATAATCGTCGTATCTTTGGAAGGCACTGAACTTGTCAGTGTGTTGAGTTTATCTGTCATTTGGTTTTTGAGTTACGCTATTCATAGACACAAGAAGTTTTTTGGTTTAGGTGACCTTATAACATGTATTTCCGGGAAATCTGGATATAGATTTTTTGGGTGAAATACAATACTTCTGCTTACTGCAAATACGTAATAGAGAAGGTAAAAATGTAACCTCAGCTAACTGGGGAACATAGGCGCAACCATTCAACTTGTAACATTTTATCCAAACTGTTGCTGACACACAGGCCCTGATCGAGTTCCAATACCACTATCCACGTCGTTTACTCACAATATACTCTCGTCATGCTATGCGAGAGCGCTATAGGCGCCAAACGGCATCGTCATTAACTCGACAGGGATTGGAACAAGAATCAATAATAACTCAAATTATTTAAATAATTCCTGTTGATTATGTAAACTACATGCAAAGAAACGAATAACATGCAGGTTGCTCTGTGGTACGTTTCAAAAGTAACTTGATATTATAAAGTATTATAAATATTTGAGATTGGAATAAAACAAGAACATCATTGTGTTGAACAACCAATGTGGTTTGTATTTTACAAAAAAATAGAACTATCCGTTTTGTTGTTCGACTTACGCCATTCTTACTGCGACACTTTTAACAGTATTTTACAGATAATGTCGTGGAATACTGACAATGTCTTGTGAGTTATGATCTTTTAGTTACACTGAGTTTGAGTATGTGCAGGAAAAATTTAAAATTTAACCAAAAGTCATCCGGATTAAGATCTGAAGATCGCAAATGCCATATTGTTGTGGAAAGTATTAGCTGATGAGACGATCACCAAAGATGTGTTCACCAAACTTTCTGATTAAATCCAAATACATGAACGTGGACCCGCTCTTAAACTCTAAATTTTCTCACACTTTGAGAAAGACTCCTATTGCTTTCATAATAGCATTGCACTAGCTGTATTCGAATATTTATTTAAAAAGTTCTGATGTGAGACATTCACATGACTTTCTCTACTCTCTATCTTTATTAGTGGGTGTATAAACTGTTTTTACTAAAGCTTATTTTTCTATCTAGTACATTTAATCCAAATAAATCTTTGCAGAAGTAGCTACAGTACACGTTTAGTTATAAATACAAAGAGAAAAGCGATAGTGAAATGTTTAAGAACTGGACTCTATATGCTGGCCTTAAAATTCCATACTGTTTCCGTGCAATCGCGAGAAATAATTGAAAATCGATGGGACTTTAAAAGAATACAAGTATTGAACAATTCGGAGCTTTAATAATGGATACGTTAGAAACGGATTATATCACAAAAGCTTATTTTAAGTAAATATGTGTTTTAAAGAGATCTACATTTTTTGTGCAGTACGTTTTCGTCTATCGCTTAACGTTTACAAGTTATACAAGATCATACCAAATTCCTTCCGAATGAAAAGGACTTCAAAGGCTATTCCCAGAAAATTCAAGATACGCATTTTATTTGTCATGTAAATTTCTTCCATATATGATATTTTAATCAAAATCGTTAGAGTCATTTTTTAGCAAATCAAAATGTTCGAAAAATGTTCGACGTAAAGATAGTTGAGGGTGGGGGAATTTTCTTAAAAATCGTCGTGTCGCATCCTTGGAAGATACTAAACTCAAATACAATAGTGGTATTTATCTGAGCTTTCGTTTTTGAGTAGTTATGCTGTTCAGAGAGACACACAAACACACAGGCATACACTCGGATATGTTTCCAAAAAGGCTTTATTTGGATTCAGGGCGCCTCAAAACACGTGTTTCCGGTGAATTCTCGGTATCGAACTTTTGCGTGGAATGCAATACTTCCCCTACGTAGAAGTAGAGAAAGTAAAAAGTCAGCATGTATAAGATGAGAACCAGGCGGCCACCGTTTAATCTGAAGGAACTGTTTGGAGACCACCACGTGTACAGACGCTTATATATGCGTTGTGAAACCCTCCGTTGGCATGATGGAAACAAACACATCTCGAACAGCTTGTTGAAGTTGTTCACTAATAACACTTTTTGGTGATTTTCTGTTTGATGTTTCCCCGTAACACATTATTACAAGCCTTCAGATAAGGAATTCAGCGTGGCAATTTCGGTAACTGTTAAATGTGGCTATCCTCTTCCAATCTTTTGTCCTACATTTCATTGAGATGTTTTCTTACATTTATTGTAAAAATAAATCTAATGTTGAAATCATTTTGGATTCAAGTGTGGGTCGTTCATTAGCATATATACTCACAATGAGCCGTTATTACACATTGTAATTAGATTCAGGGTCGTCGTTCTTAAGAAGATGTCACCAGAAATAAGTAAGGTATAGGGCACAACGGAGAGGGACACCTTGCGCGATCTACAGAAATATATTGCGGCTTTCACCCCCCAGGAGGAATGGATTAAGCTAGAGTCCGAACATAGACAGGCCACAGAGACGCGCGGAAGTCCTTCACAATTCCTGGCTTGAAGACTCGCCCCAGGGAGGGCGATGAACGACCCGTGTAACCAGCCAGCCCTCTGGTATCCACGGGGAATACTCATAGCTTGGAGACAAGCCTCCGCACTATCTGTCCTGCAATGCGAAACACCACGAAAGCTAGAAGCACACCTGGGAAGGAAACGGAATGAACGGGAAATGAGGGAAAGGTAATCGTGGTAGATGAGGAACCACCCCAGCATTCGCCTACAAATCACGACAGGAATTGAATCCGGGACCTCCAGAATACGAGCGTCACACGTTACTGTGGAGTTAAATCCGCTCGTCCTGAAACAAGTAAAGAGTATATAGTTCTGAGATAAGGGGTTAATGGTAGTTTTGGTACATCCTGTATATATCAGAAGAACCGTAATGGATCTAAAAGATATGAAAACCGAAAATGTATTTATAATTTGAATTAATTTCCACAACATTTTGCCTCCTCGGTGTCTCTGTTTCTATTATATACTTATATGTTTTACCATTCTCCGTATAAGGAGTAAATATGGAGTTGAGGAGAAAAAATATGGCATTTATGGTTAAAACTGAAAATAAGAAACGCAAAGAAAGCGTATCAGATTGGCATCTGTATTAAGTAAGTCACGTGTTGCATTCCACTTGGAGCAGCAGCGGTCCGAGTCTGGCACGAAAGTATCTGGAAGGAAAACAAAACACGAGGAGTTGAATCCTCAGTCCTGGAAGCTGCAGGAAAGTCATATAGCATGGTTGGCCGCCAAAGCTGGCTAGAACCCCTCATTCCAACATGAAACCGGTGACCTTGCCATATTTATATTGACTAACAGCGCCAGAGAGACTAAACATCAAGTTTTTAATCTCTCCTATTCTGTTGTTTTGTTTGGGGCGAATCGGCTGCCAGGATGTTCTCTGTTGAATCCGCATCCCTGCAAGCAAAATACTCTAATTAATTCTCTTTTCCTCCTCTGAGTATAACATATGGTGAATAATCTTGGAGAGTAAAAGGATTAAACACTTTCTTCTTCTTCTTTCATGCATTAGACATTTTTGTCTGTAGCAATCTAACATCTTGTTCGTGTCACCTTTTATTTGGTTTTCCAATATTTCTTTTTCCTTTTGGTTTATAGTTTTTTTAAATGAAATAGTAGTCCCTCTGTATTCATTCTTTGAAGGTGACTTATCCACTTAGTTTTATATATCGAATTAATTTCTTATATCTTCATTTCTTTTATGATTTGTTCTCTTATATCCTGTCACTGCCCTTAAAAACTTCATTTCATTCACTTCGAGTCTCATTTTGTTTTTCTTCGTCATAATCCATATTCACTCCCATAATTTTGGCACTGACATTACTTTATAAAATTTTAATATTGGCTTCTTCTTGCTTTGTTTTTCAAACGTCTTTTTATTAAAACCTTAAACCGGAATGCACAAGCCGCACATATATGCAAACAGATATTTTCAATAATTCCTACGTTAAAACGTACATGCCACAAGGTATAAAATTACTTCGAATGGAGAGGTCAATGCACGCCAGTGGTCTGTAAGAAATTAACGGTCAGATGCATTTCTGCCAATGCATTTCCCATAAAAATGCACTATGCATACAGTTACAAATATTACATATTCTGAATAAATCTGGCAGAATACATATCTAAAGGTTCATCTTGACGCATTAAAGCAAGGCAACATGGATTGACAATTGGTTTAAGGATTTTGGAAAATATGTCTAGGTATGTTTAATTCCCAAATATTAAACAGATAACACTTACTGTACCTAGAATAAGCAGCTTAAGTCCTATGCGGTCCAATTTAACAACATAACTCATGAGAACAAGTGTCCTTAGCTAATAATATAACAAAGTTAAACCTTTAAGTTAAATAGAAAATACATCTCGAAGAGAAGAGCTCTGAAATAAGCTCGAAATGCTCACACAAATTATAAGAACACAGTGCGAACGAGTTTCTACTAATATCAATTAAATGAGCGGCATGGCTCAGACGTTAACGTCTGTGGCCCACATTCAGGAGGTACCAGGTTCGATCACCGCAACCGCACACTCTGACCCATGGCTTTTTTCGGGGTTTTCCCGTGTCATCAGGCGAATGCTAGAGTGATTTCTTTTATCTCTCGAATTTTTTGTTCCTCCATTTCGTTCCATTAATCACTTCATTCCTCCTTCACTTCGTTTGGTCGATTTCTATTGAAAGTGTCGGCGATGGTGTTTCGGTGCAGCGTGGCAGGGAAAAAGGACCCTCTCCTAGCACTTTCTCAGCCTTTGGTGGTTGCCGGGGTATAAGGACCGCCTCCTGGAAGGGCGTTAGACCCTATGTGGAGCAGGGTCCACGGTCTGCCTGTCCGACTGCCGGGGCGTCTAGGAATATCTGGAAATCGTAGGGACCCTGTCATTGCTGTGTCGTCGTTCCTGGTTCCGGCCGCCCGGTGTCTCTCTTCGCCTATCCCTCCCTTCCGGGGCGCATCCTCGTGGGACGTCGGTGCAATATCCGGGTTCACTCGGTGCCGCATCCCCTCCGCTTCCCAATCCAATCCAATGTCAGTTAAGAAAATCTTGTACAAAAAGTCGTGATGACTAATTTTGATTACTTTGACTCTTCTTTTGCTAACTTCACTGAAAACATGAGTTGGAGACGTCAAAGAACTTAGCGCACATGTACGCTTATATGCAATCTCCGTTGGTTTGATCACATCATACAATCATTCGAAGCTGACGTAACGTGGTAACGTGTGAGGCTCACATTCGGGAGGTGCTGGGTTCGATTCTCAGGACCGTGCACTCTGACCATGGGTTTCTCGTGATTTCCCTGGGTCGGTAGGCGAATGCTGGGGTGGTGTATTTTCTCCACGACTTTCTTGTCCCTCATTTCCTTCACTGTCATCTGTTTCAGAGCCGTAGGACCAGGTAATGATGTTAAGCGCGTTGCGACTGGGCGGTGGAGGTGCGCTTTGTAGAGGTTTCTTCCTGGCATCAATCGGACTGCTCATTTAGGACCGCCTCTGGGTGCTCTTAGACGGGAACTCCTTCAAGGCTGGTGGGTGGGCGGCGTCGAATGAGTTCGAACTGCAAGCGTTAGGGAGCCCGACCATGCTTGAATCCGTCGTCATCTGGATCTGGTCGCCTTTCGGGTCTCTCCCCTCATGCCTCCTTCTTAGGGACCGCGGTAGAAATATAAAGGCCCGGATGTCCTACATGCGGTACTCGGCCCCTGTTGCGGGGACCCCTTCGTTAGTATGTACCTTTATCTTTGAAAGCTCAACACTAGCTTCAGCTTTCTGAATATACGCTCTCTGTCACTTCTGTACCAACTTTCATGCTTTTCTTCTATTTTTTTAGTTCCATTTACACCTTACCTTTAACTACATTGGTCTTATCGGCGGCCTTTCCTTTGGCACTTGTTCCTATTGACAATGGCGTTAACTCGCATTTTCTTTTTGTTGGGTTTCTTGCACTTTTTGGATTTTAATCATTAGATCACACATACACATTCGTATTTGCAGACTCTGGACAGGAAAAATTCCCTGCTAGAGAAAAATTCCCACCCCAGCAGAGAATTGAACCCGGGACCTCTCGCACAGCAGGCAGCTACGACTGAGCTACGGGGCCAGCCCTTCTTCATTCTTGCATTCTAGGCTATCCAAGCCTTAGGTTTAAGCAACTTTCTGATTGTCACAATCTGAAACTCGCTTACAAATCCTTGCTATACTTGCCAGGTACAGTCTTCATAATTCAAGGTAGGATTAGCTTGTCTCTGGAACTTGTTACCGGTCCATACATGCGACTTCCAAAAATCATTCTGTTTAGAAGAAATTAATAGTACTTTCTCTACCCACTATTGTTTATTTTTATATCTGTTCTTTGAACCAAACTTATTGTAGAATGCAAAAATTATTTCATTGCACATTTCGTTGTAGGTACAAAGGGGAGGGGGTGATACGGGAGGCTGAAGCGATAGTCAAAGTTTTAAAAAGGGATACACTTTTCTGACCCTGAGGATCCACTCTTTGTATGACATCACGAGAAACAGAAGCATGTAAGCGTTTTGGTATATTCAAAACACTAGCAACAATTATACCTTGAAAATGATTAATATTACAAAGATGTGTGCTTAACGAGATCTACATTTTTGATCTGCCTCTATTGGTTTAACATTTAAACTGGATTCATTCAGAATGGACACTTCATACAAAATTCAAGTTATGCATTTTATTTATCATGTAAGCATATTAAACATATGTATTTTAGTCAGATTTAAAGCAAGTTTTGAGAAAATAAAAAATGAAATAAAACCACAAGAGTAGTTTGGGCCGTGGGATTTCATAAAAAGCTTTGTGTTGAACCTTGGAAGATTCTTAAAACATTTTTAAGAAAAAATTGGCATAAAAAATCGAAATTGTTCTTTTTTTGTTCTGTTTTCCAAGAAGCTATGATATCGCACGTTAACGAAATATTTATTAGCCAACTGACCGCTCTTTGTACGTGGGAGCAAGTTTTAAAACGGGCTATGCTAGTTTTTTCATTTAAATTCATTATATTTATTAGAAATTCATGTTTCTCAAAGTACATTTTTACGTATAGGAAATGTTATCCTTTATTGTATATTATCAAATTTCAATGAAACCTTTCATGCATGTTCACATATGCATTGCAGAGATTTTTTATTTATTATTTAAGATAAAAAATAAAAGTATACTTTCTTTAAAGAATAAAAAGATTAAAGCCAAAGAGATGGCAACTTTAAAAATATTACAAATAAAGTAGGACATTTTTACTGATGTCTCTGTAAAATTATCTGCCAATGGAAATTTTATGTTTGAAACAACCGTGAATGCTTTGTCATAAAACATATTTTCACTTGTGACATGAATTATGCGTTTAGTCTGCAAATTGTTAGACGAAAACCTTAACAGTATAAAATCTAACTGTCTGCATTAATCCAAATTCGATATATTTATTATTGATAATATAGTGAAGCTTTATAAAAATTTCAAAACGATTTGTTAAAAAATGTGGTCATTTGCAAATTTAATGTCGATTTCCCTAAGTATAGTATGTATTTATCCCACATTTTGTTTTTGGGTTATCCTACTCACAGACACTCACACACAGAGTGGGAGAGAGGTAGAGGGAGAGAGAGGAAGATAGAGAGAGGGACAGAAAGAGAGGACTTCGCCTGAAATGCTTCTTTTTGGGTTTTGGACCTGCAAACCTGTATTTCCAATGAAGCGTCAATTTAGAATTTTCGTGTGGTAATTTAGCTGATATATATAAATGAAAGAGCTGATTTTTTTCAAAGAGCTGATTGATTGCCTTGTGGTCTGATTTGTTAGCATGCTATCCTCCAAATCCAAAGGTCTAGGGCTGATTCCTGGCTAGAGGGCGAGCATATTTCTTTATCGGATTATCGCTATTCTCCCTAGAATCTGGAGGTATGAATGCGAGTGTGAATTTAATGTTTATAAAGAAAGTACTTAAAGTAATACAAACCCAATTATTAACACAAAATTAAAAGAATGAACATCAGTGCCACTGAGCAGTTGTTCACTGAGATGAACTTTGGCGTTAAAGACGGTATATACTGGTTATTCATTTCAAAGTGTATCATGGCATGCTGTATGACATCATTTATCAAGGCGCTGAGCCTAGAATTCAATCTCCCTAGTGCTTCTGTAGAGGCGTATAACTCGTGTGTCAGAGAAGTTGCCTAGCAAGCATGGCGTTCGATATCGAAGGTCCATGAAAGCTGTAAGCGGGGAACTTATCATCGCCATCGTAAGACAACATGCATTTGTCAAGAGAGTATGTTGTGACTCCCTTCCACGAATGTAACAAAAAACTATTTGTGCGGAATAATGGACGTAGGTAAAGTTATGCAAGAAAGATTAACATTTTTATTGTTTATTTTATTTACGGTTTTACGGTGACATTGGGAGGCGCCTTATTTGGTCTATGATTTATGATTAATGGGGTAGCACAGTAAACATTTTAAGCTGACGTGCGGGAGGTCGATAAAACTCCAACAACCTCTCCTTTGTTTATCTGTTGTATTAGTATTTGAACGCCGTGCTTGCTAGGAAACTTCTCCGCCACACGTCGCGTCCTTTCTCTTAGAGCTGACACTCGCTTAAAAAGTCTGATGTGTTACACTCACATGACTTTCTGTACTCTTGTACAAACTATTTTTACAAACGCTTATTCTCCATCTACTTCATGTTAATCGAAATAAACATTTGCAGACTCTATCTTATTGCTAATTTTCTTGTAGATGTAAGGGGAATGAATATTTACAAGGGCAATTTGGAAATACAGTAGCCTTTAAGCACATACATATCTCTTAATAGCTGGTTGCTAGGTGCAGCACCATTCCCTTTGCCACAGATTAATACTCTTTGCATATCCAAGACAAAAAAATGAATAACGAATTCCCATTTGAGAAAATAAGTATTGAAAAATTTAAGGGAATAACAAGTAATATCTCGAAAATGGTTCACTCAACAAAAAATGTATATGACATAATTTGTGTATTTTAACGCGATCTACATTTTTGTGTAGTAAAATTTTGTCTATCTCTTATGGTTTACGAGTTATGCAAAAGTCGTTCACAATAAAGAATACTTTTGGAGACATTCCCAGGAAATTCAAGATATACATTTTATTTGTCATGAAAATATCTTAAACATATGATATTTTAATCAAAATCGTTAGAGCCATTTTTGAGAAAATTGAAATTTTCGAAAAATCTTCCATGTAATAGGTACTCTGGGGTGGGGGATTTTCTTGAAAACCTTCGTGTCGCATCCTGTTGGGATAAGGTCCCAAATCTAAATCTGTTAAAGAGTTTATAGAACTCTCAGTTAAAAGATCAACAGATATCCTCGCATTCAGCAAACAAGAGTTGAGGATAGTGAATGGCCTCCTTACTGGACATTGCCCTCTGCAAAATGGTGAAATGTCATTTCTGTTAAAAATAAAAATAAATGGCGGGACACGCAGTTTGCGACTGCGAAGTGAGTGCTCGCCGAAGAATGGTGTTTTTAGAGTCTGCTTTCCCTAAACCGGGACGGATTGCCTCACTACCATCCAGAGGCATTTTAAGCTTCATTAGAAGCATTAATTTAAACTGGGAAATATAGATTAGATTAGTCTCACAATACAGGTTGGGCGAGAAGTCCCCGTACCCCTGTGAGTATCAAATGTTATTATGCTATGTAGCTATCTTACTTCTTATCAGTTGTCGGAATCCGTTGTTGAAATTCATGGTTACATATTTTTGCAGTCGAGTTTTAATTTGTAGCCATGACAGATGTGAGCGGTCATAGTTACACTATTGAGGAGCGCTTAGTGACAACGTGTGCGTGCACGAACGACAACACACAGGGCGGACAATGAGACAGATTATGGGAGCATTCCAGGAAAGATTTAATAAGGCTCCACTCGAAAAGCAACACTTATGGTTTGGGAAAGACGTGATTTTGCTTTTGGCAGTGTTAAAGACAGGCCACGGAGTGGAAGGAAGAAGACACGAGAAGAAACATGTGCCGGAGACTCTGATTCGATTGAACAATCTCTTATGAAGTCGACACGTAAACATGCTACGGAACTCGGTATACCGAGGACAACAATGCGAGATCACATGAAAAAAGACCTTAAGCTCAGACCTTTTCGACTGACGTTCGTAAACGAGTTATCGGATAGAGACCGGAATGAGCGCGTTTTAGCATTAACTCAATTTTCAAACACAGTGAACCATGCCAAGGTTATGCTTTCAGATGAGCGTATGGTTTATCGCAGCTCAAGTGTTAGAAATATTGTCTTTTGGGCCAAAGAGTCGAGTTTCACAGTCGAGTTACATATAAGGAACCCGCCTCACGTAATGATATGGGCAGCAATGACATCACATCTGTTTGGACCGTGCTTTTTTGAAGGGACTGTGAATGGCGCATATTATTTGCACATGTTACAAACGTGATTAATACCTCAGGCTTGAGGAAAGCGGCCTCATTACGCTCTTACAGTGCGCGAGTTCCTAAATGAACACTTTCCAGGACGGTGGATGGGTCATGATTCATCAGCAGCACCAGCTCCCTTGAAATGACCACCAAGAAGTCCTGACCTCACCACACCTGACAACTCGTTATGGGGAGTCATTAAGGCGCATGTATCTGCACGTCGTTATGCTACAAACGAAGAACTGCGCATTGCTGTTGAGGAATCATTTCGCATTATAACACCAGACATGCTCAAGAATATGACAAGAAGAACATGGTGATATACGGAATGATGGGGAACATACAGATACATTGGGCACCTAATACGTAAGTACTTGTGCTAAAATAAATCTAGCATTCGATACTAGGGGGTACGGGGACTTCTCCCCATCCTGTAGATCTAATAAAGTCGCAGTGAGGAGAGGCCTAGAAGGCTTAAATGACCCATTCTAATCTAATCTAATGGAGTCATCACAAGAGTGTTGCAATGAACTCCGAACAAATTACTCAGTCATAGTTATTTCATTGTCGTCGAAATGGGTGGATCCCATCAATCAGAGAAAGAAAGTGGAATTATTTTCGAATTGTTTGATGTTGAGGCAGTATTTTTAACACTTAAATGATTTCAGTCTAATTATATAATATATAAATTTAATAACAGCCCACCTTAAAGCAATATGTGTATGCAACAATATATAAAAAGTGTATAATACAGTCATTGTATATGTTTATATTATGTACATGTTCAATAATGTTATGTGAATATATTAGGTAATTTAATAATGTAGGAGCTGTGAGAATAATAGGTCAAAAGTTGCTAACAATGAGGTAACAATGAGGTAACCTTGAGGCA
Organism: Deroplatys truncata; assembly: GCA_030765065.1. NCBI lineage: Eukaryota > Metazoa > Arthropoda > Insecta > Mantodea > Mantidae > Deroplatys > Deroplatys truncata. The sequence continues at coordinate 60,530,635 of CM060976.1, read as the reverse complement.
ATAATGAGTAAGAAAGTTTAATAATGCTACTAGTCATTATTGGAGCAACAATAATGTAAATTTTGACACAGTTTATAAATGGCCAATCAACAAGCAGAAAAAGCTTTAGTTAAATGAAGACATTCTATTGGTGTAGGATTAGCCAATCGAAACTGAAATATAGCAAAAGTTACAAATTCAGAGTGCAGTTGCTAGCAGACAACGCTCCTAACCGGACGCGAGATGCGTTCTCGAGAAATTTAATACGTATTTTGTGTGAGACAAAAATAGTTTACGTGTTAAAAAGTGCAAGTAATTAATAAAAAAAATCTCAATATATCAGTGAAGTGTTATTAAATCGTGTCAAGAATTAATAAAAGGAGTGTGGTAAAATTATAATCTGTGTAAGCCTACATTCTTCAATTGCACCACTCCCTGCTAAGACATTCATGTCTCTAAAAAAAGTGACGCAGCCGAGGCAAACATAAATATATAATATTTAAAAGAAACACTGAAATTACAAAGTTAATATTTTTAAACTTGGGGCGAAGGCTACCGGAAACTTTTTACCATACGTGCGGTTGCAACTACTTCAAGTTCGGCTCCTCAACAGTCGAAATACAATACAACTCCTCCTTCAATATAACCTACTTCAAATTGGCTTCCAAAGCGTGGGGCAAATAGCATACAACAAAATAACTTCTTCAACGTTTGGGAATTAGAACTACTAGTTTTTTACTTTCTCTAACGTCTGCAACCTATATGAGGTTGAGGAAGTATTGTATTTCACCCGAAAATTATATATAAGTATCATCAAACTTAAAGCTAACCTTTATATGGAAGTTTTTCGTTATTTTGATTTTAACAAAAATGGCTGAAACGACTTTGATTAAATAAACACTTATTTAGGATATTTGCATAATAAAACGCATATCTGGAACGTTTGCGAATAGTCTGTGAAGTTCCTTTTATTCTGAATTTATTTACTTATTATTTATTTTATATAACTGGTAAACCTCAGTATACAAAAATAGCGTTATTATTAAAACACACAATTTATGTAATAAATGATTTTTTATATTAAACATTTTCGGAATATTTGTTGCTATTAGCTTGAAAATTTCATTATTTTTAAGTAGTTTCAAGTGCTAAGATACCATTCTTTTGTTTCTCGTGAAGTCATATAATGAGTATGGAACTTCAAAGCGAGCATATAGCGACGCACGTTTTAAAGATTTGATTATCGATTCAGCTTCTTGTCTTCCGTTTATACCTACAGTGAATGTGTAATGATTATTTTTATTAATCTAAGAATAATGCAGAAAAATAAGCTTTTTGTAACAATACTTTATAGAGGTTATGTACAAATAAGCGATAGTGGATAGAGGAAGTCATATGATGTAACAACACATTAGATTTTTTAACCTCGCGTCAACATCTAGTGTTCTTGTATTTCTTTGATGCATTTGATTACATATTTACTTAATAGATGGTCTTAGTTGCATAGTAGCCTTTCTGTGACATATAGTTACTTTCTGTTTACTTAATCGAAGGTGAATGCTTCATGATAATGAGATTATAGTTCTGTGGGTAGGTACACCCAGTGTGGGGCCGAACAGTTTGTCTTAGTTGTTTAGGAGCCACATTTTACTTCTTTCTTTTCTGTGTCTGGAGATTAGGGTTGTAGTATTGGATATTTATCTGGTAATTGAGAGAAACCACAAAAAAGAAGTCTGGCCGTTACATGGGATTTAAATACCTAAACTCCCAAACGGAAGCTACAGGCGCTATCGCCTGAACCATACTGTCTCGGTATTCTTTCTTTTGTTTCTCATCAGCCCACGCAAACAATATGCTATACGAAGGCAGCACAAATCAACAGCTTTTTAAACATTTGACTGTCGTCCTGTGTGTGCTAACAGGAGTGTGTGCTAACAGGAAGTAACCAAAAGTCTGATGTGTTACATTCACTTAACTTTCTCTACCTTCTAAGGCTTATTAGTGGGTATACAAATTATTTTTACGAAAGTTTATTTCCTATCTACTTCATTTTAATCGAGATATTCCGGAAATAGCTGTATTGCACATTTAGTTATAGATACAAAGGGAATAGCGATAGTCAAATGTTTTAGAACGTTATACACTAGCCTTAAGCAGCTGAAAATCGACGGGACTTTAAAAGAATGGCTAAGTATTGAACAATTCGAACCATTAATAATGGATATCTCAGAAATGGCTCATGCTACAAAAACGTTATTTGAACACAAATTGTGTGTTTTAAAGAGATATACAATTTTTGTGACGTGTATTTTAGGCTATCGCTTATCGTTTACGAGTTATACAAGATTAAAATTTCTTCCGAATCAAGAGGATTTCACAGACTATTTCCAGAAAATTCAATATATACATTTTCTTTGTTATGTAAACATCTTTAATACTTTAATCAAAATCGTTAGAGCAGTCTTTTAGAAAATCAAAGCTTTCGAAAAATGTTTCCATGTAAATGGTAGTTTCTGTGGGGGTATTTTTATGAAGATCTTCATGTCGTATCTTTGGAAGGTACTGAACCTAAACGTCTAGTTTGGAATTTATCCAAGTTTTCGATTTTGAGTTATGCTGCTCACAAACACACACGCGCGCACCTTTTTTTAAAAATGATTTTTCTGGTTTTAAGGAGCCTCAAAACACGTATTTCCGGTGAAATCTGGTTATCGAAGGCAGTACCTTCTCTACCTACTATGTACATAGTAGAGAAAATAAAAAGCTTTTTATGAATTATTTGTAGAACAGCTGTAGACGGTAAGGTGGTTCTGATTGTAATAAATTGGACTTATTATTTGGGTAATGTTCTCAGATTTCTAATGAGAGGTGCTGTGTATAGAACACATGCATGTCCCTGCAGAGGTTGCTTCACACAGCACTGGACTGTAGGACGGTTAGTCTACTCTACCTGATGCAGGGGCTCTCAGTTAATTCCATGGGAAATAATTTAAACTCTCATGAGACCTTCTCGTGCCTCAAGCAACTTCTCGGGTGTGATTGTAGCTCTTCTGTGCATAAAGCCAAGCATATCTGCAGGGAAACTAATATAATTCTATTCTATATAGGTTGAATTAAAAGAATAACGTTGGAAGGTCAACTTTATTTCTTAAACAGCTGTATATGGAGTTAACTGAATAACAGAAACGAGAGAAAACGAATGTAAATAAAGACTGAGTTTGCTAATACAAAGCGCAATACAATACAAATTCGTAAATGTTAACATCCTAAATATTAATTACAAAGAATATGAATACATAATTATGCCCTGCTTGAAGGAATATAATGTAAACCTAGGACAAACGGAGATAACAAAACAAGCAATCAGAAAAAATATAAAACATGTACATAATGTTATACATTTTAGTGTGTGAAATAAAATATAGGACAAAGCATACTTTCTATACAACTTAGCTATTATAGTGGGAAAGTATTGTGTTTCACCAAAAAATTCAACATCAAATTTGGATTAAAAAACGCTTTTTAAGTGAACATCAAAAACCATTTTTAGAAAAAACGTATGTGAACACATGTATGTGCAACAACGAAAAGTCGAAAAATACCAAATTTGGTATTTAAATTTGCATGTGACACACGATCTTCCAGAAAATCCCCACCTCCAAATATTCTTTACATGGAAAACAATCTGGTTATTTTTAATTTTCTAAAAATAGCTCTGGCTATTTAAGATTTTTGTATGATTAATAACATTATATATTTAATTTTCTATGCGTGCTCTTTATTCTGAATATATTTTGTGTAATTTTTGTTAACCAATAAAAGTAATAGGTAACATATAAAAACTCACTACATAAAAATTAAGCTAATGAAGTAATCAAATTACACACATAATTTGTTTTGTAGCATTAGCCATTTTCTAAAAATTCGTTGTTATATTCTTAAGTTTGCATTGATTGACCTACCAAAGGACTACTATAAAGCATCATATGTCTTTTTCTCCCCAGATGGGGGTTTGTCATTAACAAAGAGTGAGTTAAGATATAAGAATAATTTTGTTTTGTTTTCTGTAATGTTATTGCAACTAAATGCATATATTGCTTAATTTGGGATTATTTATGTCAAACATTTATCGTAACGTAAGTTGAAAAGTAGAATAGCTTTTAAATGAATACTGTCATATATGAGGGATTATGTGAAGTTGTAATGGGTAGACAATGTCATGTGTGTGTGGCATATAAGATATTTCATTTCTGTTTGCTACTATTTGTGTGTAAATTATTCAGCATGGATACTGAGAACATATCAAGCATATTTAAGGAACAGTCACAATTTTCTCTCTCTATTTTTTACGTCGCTTTAACTATGTGGTCATATCGTGACGCTCTGTTAGCAGATACCATGTGGATCGGTGTGTGGCGGACCTTCTAGGTCTCATCCTTGTATCATACCATTTTGTTTCGTCACGCGTCCACAAATGTTTTAGTGCTAGGCAACTTTACCTCTTTTTCTATACAGCGGACGGATAGCAGCTTCGAAATGTGTCCTCAGAGACCTTAGTGCTAGGCAACTGCATATCTGCTTCTATGCGTGTCGGGCAGACCACATTAGGGTGCCGCCCAGTCTGCCTGCTTTCATTATCTGTGGATAGATGACAGAGCATTCGCTATTACCATTTTCATTTATGTTTTACTCTGTTTTAGATTTAAGGTATAACTTTGGATTGTGGTATTAAACATACAATCCGGTATTTACCTTGGCGGCTGAGAAAAATCACGAAAGAACCTCTGTCAGATTGGTGGGCCACGGAATTTGAACCCTGGATCTCCCGAATTCGGCCACAGGCGTTACCGCCTGAGCTATCCTGCTCGATAATCACAGTTTTGTATATTACATCTTTGTTTTAATTTTTATGAACATACAATGTTATGTGTTTACACTGATTTTAAAACATTATATAGCATATATATTTCACACAGGAGAGCGAGAGAGATGTGAGCATGAGAGAAAGAGAGAGTGATACAGGGAGAGAGAGAGAGAAAGAGTGAGAATGAGAAAGTCATAGATGGAGAGAAGCAGAGATTAATCTCGAATGCAATAAGACTACAGGTTCTCCAACAAAGCTAATGAAATCTTTACATAAAGTTTTTCGAACAATGCATGTGAAAAAAGAGAAGCAAAGACCTAGTAACGTCTTAGAGTTAGCGTGCAGGATCCATTGGTTAATATCTGCTGTGCTAGCGAGAGTGATCGGGTTGATAATGAGGATATTACCTTTAAAAGGGGAGTGCCCTCCCGCTGTCATGTTCGTTTGGCTTCCAAATGCCTCGCAAGTTGCATAATATCTCAACTGTAATCGCTACAAGTTGAAGAACTGCTCTCATCTTCGCTTACAAACACCCAATATACGAGGAGTGCTTTTAAAGTAAGTACCGTTTTAATATTTTTCCGCTGCAGCGCTGCAGTCCCCATTTTGAGCATGCCAATCACTTCCTCCATTCATTAGAAGGCCAGACGCAGCTGCGATCAATCGTCACTTTGTGTCTTCCTGTTATTAGAACGTTTCGAAATGTTCAAAACAATCGAACGATCTGTGAAGTCACATGCGTGATTCGTTTTTTGAATGTGAGAAATGTTACGCCAGCAAAAATTCATCGCCAATTGCGTGAGGTTTATGGGGAAACAATAATGAGTGATGGAATGGTGAGGAAGTGGGTTAGGCAGTTTACTGAAGGTTCTTAAAATGAGTATGATGAACAGCGGAGCGGCCGGCAGTTCTGTGATCATGGATGGTTTAGTGCAAGCTGTGGAGGAAAACATTCGCGAGGACAGGCGTTTCACCATGTCGTTGTTGTCTTAGCATTATCCACAATTTTCAAGGTCGGTCCCCTACAACATTGTGACAGAACGCTCAACGGAAATTGTGCTCAAGATGAATGCCTAAAAATCTTACTGATGAGCACAAGAACAAGCGATCTGCCGCTGCAATGACCTTTATCAAGCGATATGCTAACGCACATCGTTACAGGTGATGGGACATGGGTGTCTCACATCACTCCTGAATCAAAGCAACAATCCATGGAGTGGAGGCACACAGCATCCCGTGAAGAAGAAATTCACAGACAATATCCGCTCGCAAGGTCATGTGCACGGTTTTCGGCACCAGACAAGGTATTCTTCTGGTTGAATTCTTGCCCAGGAATGCAACAATCTACAAAGGGTCTATTGTGAGACACTACGAAAACTCGTCGTGCAATACAGAACAAAGGTTGGGAACAATTCGACCACTCTACCTACAGTCCGGATTTGGCAGCAAGCGTTTTTCATCCGTTTCTTCGTTTGGTGGAAAAAATTTCAACGACTGTGATGTTGTGAAACAAGAAGTGCAGACTTGGCTATTATCACAGGCGGCATCATTCTCTGACAAAGGCATACAAAAACTGGTTTCCCGTTACGACAAATGCCTGAATAACGGCGGTGACTATGTGGAGAGGTAGTGTAAGGTGTAAGGTATTGATAATATAAGGTGTAATGATAATATAGCATTTGGAAAATAATGTTCTGTCATTTTTAAAAACATTATTGGTACCCACTTTGAATATTTATATTTATTTATTCTAAAATCCGAAAGATAAATTGAACCAGTTTAACAAGAGCAGGATTAACCATTAGAGATATATCTTTTAGTAGTGTTTAACGCCCGCTCTTACTACATACGTCACCACAGGCGATATACGCTGATCATATATATGAAATAAACTTATAATTGGGAAAGGGAATTTGGAAAGGAAACGTTCCAGGTCTAAGCTTTTTTAGAGTACCTCCATGGCATTTGCTAGTTATGAAAACTGAGGTAAACCTAGAAAGAACCTGTCAGGGAGGACGGTCCTGGCGGGATTTGAATAGTGGAATTCCTATGCACCAATCCGTGCCTTAACGACCTCGGCTACCTTCTCCACTCACAGCTGTTTATTAGATTTTTTCATAGTATTCCTAAATTCGTTTTAGCTTTTCATATACGATTATATGCTGCGTTAAATAGTCTAGTTGGCTCCATTCTTTCCAGATATTGCTTCCATTTTTCTTGTTATTCCCTGATTTTTATCATTTATTGAATATATATAATTATTTCTGTTCTAATATCTTCTTTACGTATTCTGTGTAATTTTGTACAGCCTTTAGTTCTTCGGCGAAAGTTCATCTCCATAACCTGTTTTCTACTTTCCAACTTCTTTGTCATTACCCAGATTTTGCACCCATAAAGCATCAGAGGAACAGCTATAGTTTTATAATATTTTAATGTTGTACCATTCCTTTATTTATTTATTTATTTATTTATTAAGGTTCTAAGAATCGTTCTGCACATCATTTGGAATGTAGGTACTTTCAGATTTACTCCATTTATTCTAAAATTGCATCACAAATAACTGATGCTTATTACTTGCTGTAAAAATTGGTTATCAATCACAATTTTCGAACTTACATGTACATTTCTCCAAATGTCTCTTATTATAGTTTTGCTTTAGATACTTTAAAATAATTTCTTCACATTCTTTTTTAGCCTACACAAGGCCTTCTGTAAACTATGCTGATTTTGTTGAATTAAAAGATCTCATCTTTTGTGGTGGTCCACCTCAGTGGTGGTTGATGAGTATATTGAAGGTAGGCGTGGGGACTGTTTTTCATGAGCTATTACCCAAACTTGCACCGCAGACGCTACTGGTCTACTTGAACAATCTTTTGATTGAAAGATTGAGGTAGTGAGGTTGGGAAATGGTTGCTCTTTTCCGGTGTAGATAGTATTACTCGAAATTGATGTTCGCAGGAACAAGATTGATACCCAGTTTCTGTGTAGGTTTCTACTTGTGTATCAGGGGAAGGTCAGTTTTGTGAAGCGCCTCTTTGTAACCCCACCAGGGAGCGATGTAAGTCTCGCTACATTTCATCTGAGCTTCTCCTGCACATGGCGAGTTGTTTGGCCGCCGTTGTCCCCTGCCAAAAAGGATGTTCTCATTCTTTCCACTTTCCCGTCAACAGACAGTCTCCCTCTCTCTCTCCCTCCTTGCGGTTCTATTTATATATTTTAATTGGTCAGGCAGATAGTCCCAAGATAGAACAAAGTGAGCGTTAGCCAATACCTGGCCGGTCCTCAACGTCCTGCCATGTCCACATATTAATTATCGAAGTGTGGATCAAGGATGGCACTTGGTTCGCACGAGACCTTTCCTTAGCATTTTGCGCAAACTTTCAACCTGGCGATTTTGCTTGCTTTGGCTTCGGGAGGGGGCATTATTGGAGCTAAGGCTAGAGCTACCATCATTAGAAAGATAACCTGTTTTATTAAACTATTAGGTTGAATCAAAAATCTGTTCCGATACAGGATGCTTACAAAAACTTTCAGGTTTCCTATGTTCATTTGTCCAGATGGTATTTAACGCGTGCTTTAACCCCTTAATGCCTGAGTTAGTTTTCGCTTGAAAGAAGAAACCAAAATCCATCTCATGGTCTGAGTTTGGTCATATATGGCATCAGAAATAAGAAATCTAATGTTTGTTTGAATTAGATTACTACACGTAATAACCTCAACTTTTTTTTTAATATAGAGTCAACTGAAAAATTCAATGCCACAGCCGGGATTTGAACACGGTTCTCCCGCTCTCCGTGCGGTTGCTCTAACCATTGAGCTACTGTGACAACATGCCGGTGGGGCATTGAATTCCCCAATTGACTCAAGTTGTTTTCCCAGACATACCTACCAAGGCATCTTCCTCGAGGTGACAAACTTAGCGGCGACCTGCTTATTGCAAGTACTTCAGTGCTGGGTGCTTATATATTATTATTATTATTATTATTATTATTATTATTATTATTATTATTATTATTATTATTAAGGGTTTTAATTATTTTGTTGTTGTTATTATATAAATTAATTATACTTTTAATAGACCTTAGCCTGGTCTTAGTCAAGTTTTTTTTAATATAGAGTTAACTTTTGTTTAAGTATTAGATTTTTAGAGTTTTATCTTACTTCATTCACAGACAGTGAATACGCCACTCAGCATGTTAGTGAATGATGGACTACAGATTTTGTCAGACCACATGCACTACGATTCATTTCTAGTTCTGTGCTGCTACTTTCTCCCCTATTTTCTTCGAGTGGGCTGACCAGGAGGGGACCGCCGTGGGTTTGGAGGCTTGTGGGTGGGCCCGAACGGTGGAGGATACGTTAGATCTGGAAACGTTAGGGAGCCGCCCATGCTTACGTCCGTTGTCATCCGGATCTGGTCGCCCTTCGAGTCTCTCCCAGGGGTCACGGTAGAAGCGAAAAAGCCCCGCACCCGGGGCAGAGCATCTCTGTTCGTCCGCACCTTCACCTTTTCTTTTGTTGCTGCACCCTTTCTTGTATAGCGACTTTCTGCGATTCAGGATGGATTTGCTCTTGTTTCTATAAACTGTAAATCAATCCTCAAGGGGACTCCAAAGCTTATACTTTCCCAAACATTTACATAATTAATAATCTTTGTCTTCCTAAACGCTCATAACTAGTATTAGCTAAACAAAATAATGATGCGAATTAGCTACGTTAGACATAAGGGGTTAACGTTAAAATTACATTTTTACAAAAGCTGGATGTTTTTACTTTCTCTAGTATCAGCGTATAGTAGATACAGGAAGTATTACATTCTACCCAAAAATTAGATACCGAGGTTTCACCGGAAATGCGTATTTTGAGGTCCCCTGAATAAAAACATTTTTAGAAAAAAGTGTCCATGTGTATGCGTGTATGTATGTCTGTATGTGTGTCTATGAGCAGCAAACTACAAACGACATTTTGGATAAATACTTAAGTTGGTATTTAAATTCAGTATCTTCAAAGAATACGGCAAGAACATTTCCAAAAAAAGTCCCCCAACCCAAAGTAGCTTTTACATTTAACATTTTTGTTATTTTCTCAAAATGGTTCCAATGATTTTTATTAAAATACGTATGTTTAACGTATTTACATGCATAAATTTCATGTTTTTAATTTTCTGCGAATAGCATGTGTAGTTCACTTCATTTTAAAAGAATTGCGTATAATTTTGTATAACTGATAAATCGTAAAACATACAAAAACTTATTGCACCAAAAATGCGAGATCTGTCTGGTATAAACAAACTATTTCAAATATTCTTTATGCCATCAGCCATTTCCGAGATATCCATTGTTATGATTTTGAAATTTTCAATACTTCATCATTTTTTAAGTGCTGTCTTCATTTAGTTGTTTCTCGTAATGTCAGGAAAGAACATGTAATTTCTTAGTCAGTATATAGCGATCGCTTTTTAAAAATTTGAGTATCGCTTCAGCCTCCCGTGTCCTTCTGTACCTACAACGAAATGTGTACTGAAGGTGTTTTGCTAACTCTATCTGGTTTAACACGAAGTAGATAGAAGAATTATTTCTTGTGTGAATGGTTTGTGGAAACCATATAAAATAAATAACAGTGGCTAGAGAAAGCCATGTGAACGTAACACATGATATATTTTGAAGTGCTAAGTCAACATTCATTTGTTTCTAGCGGTGTCGTACAAAAGGTATGACATTTCAAAGTCAGTATATAGCGACCCACTTTTTAAGGATTTTACTATGGCCTCAGCCTCCTGTATCGAAATGTATAATGAAACCTTTTCTGCATAGAGTTATCTGGATTAACATGAAGTAGATAGAAAAACAACCTTTTGTAACAATGGTTGCAAAATATTAAACAGGTTTCTGTCATTCTGCATTCTTTGGATACTACAAGTTCTGCATATAATGCCTACAGTTTAGTGTTGATTCATTTGTATTATTTTATTTGACCACATAACATTCCTTTTCTTCTGCTTCTTCTCTTTTTTCATTAAGAATGAATGAAAGCAAATCCTTCTGTATCCATTTTAACGAGCTAACAGCTAAACTAAACAGGCAGATGACAAACAAAATACCAGTTCTTCTCCTCCTCCCCCTCCTCCTCTATGTTCTTTCTTCTTCATGTTTTAATGTTTATTAACAGCTCAGAAAGATGAGTTTTACTGCTTTGTCAAAACACATGACATGCAAGATTTATAGAGAGAAGGAAAAGGAGGGCGAGTGTGGGAGGAGTATGAAAGAGAAAAAGAGAGAGAGAGAGAGAAAGAGGGAGAGATATAGAGAGGAAAGGAAGGGGTAAGTAAATACGGAGATATAGGAAGAGAGAGAGAGAGGGAGAGGGGGAAAGAAACTGGGAGTAAGAGAGAATGAGAAAGTGACAGCTGTTCGTTTTAATCTTTCCATATTTTAGGCACTGAGTTTTGGAGCGGTCGCTCATGCAAAGATTACATTGTATCATGGTAATCATTTAATTATTCCTTAAGATGTTATCTTAGCTTACAAAACGTTTATTACCAAGGTAATGTTGGTATTATTTTCCACGAATGTCGTTCATGATCAGGCATAGCAATTCCTAAGCAGTTGGCTTCAAGTTATCTAAACTAAGACATTATCACTACAAAGAACGTAAACATCAACTTGTGCAGAGTGCTGCCTGCAATACCAAAATACTGTACGAGGTATGGGGTGGTTTTCTACCTGCGATGTTCCTCCTATAGTCTAGTAACAGTTCAACTTTACTTCCTTCCGTCGTGGATTTACTGCTTAGAAATTCCTATTCCTGGTCATGATCAACAGGGAATAGACAGAAAAATAAGTTTTTAAGGAATAACTCAGAATAGGTATGGGTTTTGGAAAAGGAGTAACACATTACTACCGGGCGAGATGGCTCCGCGTGAGGTCCCGGATTCGATTCCCGTCGGGCCGGCTACTCTGACCACAGTCCTTTTAGTGGTTTCCCCGGGTCGTTAGGCGAATGCTGGGGTGGTTCTTCTTCTACCACGATTTCTTGTCCATCATTTCATGTCTCAATCATCTCATTTCATCTGTTTCAGTTGATCTGTTTTAGGGTTGTAGCACCAGGCGACGGCGGTTGGTGTGTTGCGACAGGATGGCGGACTTAGTTAAGATTTCTCCCTGGAATTTGATGGGACTGCTGAGGTCCCTTCCTTCCTGGTATGTCTCGGCTATTTCCGGGAACTCCAGGTTGCTGGTGGCTAAGGCAGAGCTGGTCGGCGTCAGGATTGGTGTCATGCTGGAATCTTAACGACCCCTTTTGCTGGGGCACATCGTCGTCCGGATTTGGTAGACCTTCGGGTCTCTTCTTCATCCCCTCACGTTTGAAGCATAAAGGGCCCACTTTGGCCTACGTGCGGTGTTGTGCTCCAGCTACTGAAGACCCCTAACTCCTAACGCACGTTACATTGTTTAGAAATGACTTCAAATTTGACAATAAATAGTTACAGCTTGCGGAGGAAACGTTCAAATGCTTATTGGAAGCATGAAGGTATAAATTACTTCTCTATGGCGTAGTAAAGCAAGCTTAGTAGACGTACTTTTGGTGGTGTCGAGCTCTTGCGAAGGAGAACAAAACAGAAGAATTGGAAACTTTTAGGCATCTTACCTCAGATACGGCACTTAATTTTGATACGTGGAATATTTCGAAAACGCCTTACGCTACGAAAATAATCATTTGATACAAATATTGTATTTTAATGAACTCTACATTTTTGCTAACTTAAGTCTTTGTTTCATGGCGTCCTATTCATACAATATTATACAAAATTCAATAAGAATAACGACTATTAACAACAAATTAAAAATGAACATTTTATTTTCGTGTCAAACATATGATATTTCAATCAATATCCATAGAGCCGTTTTGGGAACATTAAAACCATACTTGTTCCGTGTAAAGGGAAGTGAATTTCGCGAAAACCTTCCTGTCGCATACTTGGAAGTTGGAGGACCTAAATAAAATCAAGTTGTGTATTTATCCGACTTTTAGATTTAGGTTTAGAAGGAATAGGCTATCGAAGCCCTAAGCACCTCGATCATTGCTGTTCTATTGTGCACCCCTTTATTTTCCAGTCTCTCATAATGCCTGCATCGCTTATAAATGAGTCTAATTCTCTCACTTAGAGGTTATTAAGTTCATGCAAGTGCATAAACCAATGATTAAAGGGTTTAATCATTAGCTTGCAGCTGATTTGAGGCTTCATCTACCCTTTTGCATCTCATACAAGTTGGATCAATTTTTTTACCCATCTTGTATAAGTGTCTGTTGAAATAGCCGCGTCATTTATTCAACTAACTTATTGTTTTCGATTTTAGTGTTTACAAAACACATACACAGACATAGACATACACACATACACACACAAACCTTTTTATAAACATCTGTTTTTTGAGGGGGTCCAGGGAACCAAAACCCTGTATTCATGGTGAAATATGAAACGGATTTTGGATATGATACAATATTTCCTGTACTTATCGTACGTAAGCGGTAGAGAAAGTTAAACGGACAATAATTCAAAAGTAATTTGTTGTAGAAGGGCGAAACTAGATCGCATGTATTAAAATACTAAGAGGAACGTATATAGAAAGTACCAAGCTTCTATTAAAAAAAATCTGATGTGTTACACCACATGACTTTCTCTACTCTTGTACAAACTATTTTTACAAACGCTTATTCTCCATCTACTTCATGTTAATCGAGATAAACATTTGCAGACTCTATCTTATTGCTAAGTTTCTTGTAGATGTAAGGGGAATATATATTTTCAAGGGCAATATAGAAATACAGTAGCCTTTAAGCACATACATATCTCTTAATAGCTGGTTGCTAGGTGCAGCACCATTCCCTTTGCCACAGATTAATACTCTTTACATATCCAAGACAAAAAATGAATAACGAATTCCCATTTGAGAAAATAAGTATTGAAAAATTTAAGGGAATAATAAGCAATATCTCGAAAATGGTTCACTCAACAAAAAAATGTATATGACATAAATTGTGTATTTTAACGCGATCTACATTTTTTGTGTAGTAAAGTTTTGTTTGTCTCTTATGGTTTACCAGTTATGCAAAAGTCGTTCACAATGGAGAATACTTTTGGAGACATTCCCAGAAAATTCAAGATATACATTTTATTTGTCATGAAAATATCTTAAACATTTGATATTTTAATCAAAATCGTTAGAGCCATTTTTGAGAAAATTAAAATGTTCGAAAAATCTTCCATGTAAAGGGTACTCTGGGGTGGGGGGATTTTGTTGAAAACCTTCGTGTCGCATCTCTGGAAGATACTGAACCTAAATACCAAGTTTGGTGTTTCTCTGACTGTTCGTTTCTGAGTTATGCTGTTCACAGACACACACACACACACAGACACACACACACACGGACATGTTTCCAAAAATGCTTTTTTTTGGATTCAGGGGGTCTCAAAACATATATTTCCGGTGAAATCTCGGTATCGAATTTTTGGGTGGAATACAATACTTCCCCTACCTACTATACGTAGTAGAGAAAGTAAAAAGGTATGGAAAATTAATGTATCACTATATCCTTCTAAAACCGGGACGGCCAACCCTATGTAATAGCCCGCCAAAGGATTTTGAATGACCTACGGATGCTCAAGATTCGATGTGAACCTATTTATCACCCAAACTCTCTCAAATCTGAAGGGAGTAACATAAATTTTGCATTTCAAAGTCTGGAACTCATAAATAATCCCCATCCTTGCAAATAGCCATAATAAGTATTCAAAACCTCCCAGGTCTTTGTGCTAAATTTAAAAGCAATTTTGGATCACACACTTCTAATTTGACTGAATTTTGGAAATACGTACTTTCAGATCAGTTTCCTGAAATTCATGATCTTGCTTCAAGACTCGTACACATATTTGTCTCCACATACATTTGTGAGCAAACTGTTTTTGTCATGAATGTTATTAAGAATAAATCTCGTTTAACTATTACAGATGCTCATCTTGCTAATGTACTTGTTTTGTGCACATTAAAAATTAACCCGTCGTTAAAAAATTAGTAAAAGAAAGCAAGTTCAAAAGTTGTATTAACAGTACAGATCTTAAAAACGTACAAAATTATATGAAGTTTAATTTGAATTTTTAAAATAAAAAAATTGAATAATAATAATAATAATAATAATAATAATAAAAATTATTACGGAATGACTTTGAAAACGTTTTTATACCCAGTCTACAGCTACACTTACCTGAATAATTTACTAATATTTATAGGTATAATACTTCAGT
The DNA here is from genome assembly GCA_030765065.1 of Deroplatys truncata. Lineage (NCBI taxonomy): Eukaryota > Metazoa > Arthropoda > Insecta > Mantodea > Mantidae > Deroplatys > Deroplatys truncata. Next base: position 60,515,489 of record CM060976.1, on the reverse strand, counting down.
TCAGTTTCAAAATAATTATTAATATACATTTAGTTAGATGGCTCTACAATAAACGTTCTCTCACTTTACTGAACCAAGCTCAAAATACGTTGGCTACACTTACTCTAAAACGCATGGAAGATGTCATTAACGAGTGTGTTTTGTTTTGGTGGAGTTTGAGCGTTCATCAGTTGGGTGGAATAGGTAATTGCTATTTGAAGAACAATCACAGATATTACTTTATATTTACTGCACCCTTTTTGGCGGGATAAGCTCCTTTTCGCATGTAATTTGATACACAGCCCATGAACCATTTCTCTGAAGGACGCAACCCTTTAGGGCGCTGGGAAGTTGAACTTCAAAGCACGTAGTTGTGAAAGCGGCTCCTCTGCGTTATCACGTCATTAGACAAGACCAAGAGGATGCCCTGGTGGTTGCTCCTTCTCAGTATTATCTTGTAACAAAGCCATCTCACAAGACCCACCCTATGCCTATGGTCACGAGTAACCAGCTGTTTGAATCTCATTCTTAGGCTGTGCGCAGACGAAACTGCCAACAGACAAAACGTCTCCACACAAAAGACAGAGGCGACAGTCTTGCTTCATAAAGTTACAGATAGTCTCCGCTGTATTTGTAATTGTACGTTATCCGGGTCATGGCTGATGAAGCAGTTACAACATTTATATTAACTCTTAAGTTTGGATGAAAAGCCAATTCATATGTTTTTGGATATATTCTCTTAGTTGAAATCTCAACATTGAAGGAGTTTAATTGTTGTTGCGGTTACACCACGTTAGGCACAAATATGAAGCTGTTTTAGACCACGCACGTAATGGATGCCAAATTGCGGGAGATTGTTTCTAGGAGTGTTCGCCCCACTTACGGTACAACCTTTCCGGTGGCATTCGCCCCACGTTTACTTTATGTGTAATAACTATTTTAATGTTATTTATTTAAATATTATATATTCATGCCTCGGCTTCGTTAGTAGAAATTTTCAGAACATGTATCTCTTAACAGGGCTGGTACGGCTAAAGAACAAGGCTTACACAAATTATAATTGTTTTTAACTTTTTTTATTAATCCTTCACACGATTAAATATCACTTCCACTGATGTATCCTACTATAGAGCTGTGAGATTATTGTTAATTACAATTTCTAACAGGTAAACATTATCTCACTATAATGAATTCTCAGGCCTCACATACAATCACTGACCCGTACCGAACCGAACTGCTTGGGCACGCTTTCCTGTAGCGTTTACCGTTTGAATTTGTACCGTTTGCCGTTTGATTAGCTAAGCCTACTCCAATAGAATACCTTTATTTAACCGTTAGCTTTTTTAGTTTTTGATTGGCTATTTATAAACTGTTTTAAATATTACATTATTATTGTTCCATGAACTATTAGTAGCCTTTTTAAACTTTCTAATTTGTTGTCTCAAGGTTATCTTATTGTTAGTAACCTTCGGCTTCTACTTTGTAATTCTGTTTGCTACGAAAAGCAGCTTGCTTCTATTCTCACAGCTCCTACATTGTTAAACTACGTAATACATTCACATAACATTTTTATACATGTACATAATAAAATGACTGTAATATACACTTTATATATTATGTTATACACATTGCTTTAAGGCAGGCTATTATTATATTTTATAATTAGACTGATATCATTTAAGTGTTAAAAATACTGCCTAAAATTACCCCCTTTTAGAAATATTTAAAAATTATGTTCGTTTTGTTTTGTCTTTTAAATATTTTCTGAAAGTCTCCTGAAAAAAAGAAACATAACCTTTTTATTATAACACTTGCTATTTCTCACTGTCACTTTTTATGTAACACGCACTGGTTTTTACAACACTCACGTAGCAGAGTAGTCTATCTCTGGTCTTCCACATATTCAACACTTTTATTTTTCACATTTTAAGGTCAACGATCTGGTATTCAATGACCTGAGTTTGTTTATTCACTAACACAGCCACTATTAAGTATTCTATTTGCTACACACTTAATACTTAGTTAGGCATGTTAACTTGTTACCCTTTTATTTACAACTTATTTCTTAAACATATTTATATTTCTAACAATTTATATGTTATATATTATAAATGTAGTTGCTGTTCAGATTTCTTATGTTTTTCTCACTAACAGTGGATTTTCTTCTATGACATCATTTTGTTTATACTCCCTTTTGTTATATTGGCAATTGGTTACATTTAGTAAAGATTTTATAAATAGTACCTTGGATTATTTAAGTGATTTTGTGCATATTGTACTGTAGTTATTAAATACCCATTTCTTAATACTTTGTAAGGCTATAATTATTACAATCTTTAAGTTACATTGCTATTCCCTTTTACGTTCCAGATACTTTATTTTCTTTTTCTGTTTCTTTTGTGCCACAGACTGTTTCCATTTGTATGGCTTCAACATTTGTTTGTGGAATCTTCCAATTACTTTATTTGTTTTATTATTCCTTAGTTCGTATGTATCTGTTCCAAATTTATTTATTATTTCATAAGGTCCATGCTAACTAAGAAACAATCTCCAATATTCCTCGAAGTTTATTTGACAACCTCTTATTCTTCACTAGTACTTGATCTCCTATCTTTACTTTCCAAATTCTTTTTTTTTCTTTCTTCATGTTTTTGTTTTCTCTTCAGCGCCTTTGCTTGTATTTTGAAAAATGCTAATTTAAAACTTTCCTCTTTTTCTGGCAATTTAACTGATTGGTCTTCAATGCCTTCTGGTACATTATTGCTCAAAGTGTTGTATGATTTTCCATGATGAAGTTATATTGGTTTAAATCCTGTTACTGTATTTACGGATTGATTAAGTAGATTTTGAATAATATATATGTATGAGTATCAACTGCTCTGCTTGTTATGACACACTACACGTAGATAATTTGAAATTTCTTTTATCTCTCTCTCTCTAGTGGATTGCCATTTGGTCTATATCTTGATGAGAAATACTGTTTAACTCCCAAATCTTTGGATCCATTCATAAATTTAGAAGTGGTAAACACTGATGCAGTATCACAAAGTATAGCCTGAACTATTCCTTCCTCTGGGAAACATGATTTTGTTAATTTGTTTAAACATGTTGTGCTGGTTGCATTCTTGAGTGCATATATTCGTACATATTTGCTGAATACGTCATAGCATACACATAAAAATGTATACCCAAATGTACCTACAGGCATTGTGCAATGGTTCCGCTGTTTCTCCCAAAACACAACACTGGAGCAAGGCAGCGAAACCATGCAGACGCTTAAGAAAGGTTTGACTGAGTTAGGGAACCCCGGCCAAGCGAAAAGGGAAGCCCTAACGAGTGCCGTAGGGGAAAACAAAATGGAAACCAGAACACTCAAAAATATACTACTATAGATAAGTTTTTTTGAGGTACTTTAATGATCATAATAAACAAACATTAATAACCAGAACCGTAAAGCAACCTTAAAAGAGTAACTGTAAAACAAAGATGGCTTAAATAGTAAACCAACCAAAACCAAATGAGCAGAGCAGTAAGGCAAGTTTTAAATACAGCAAAAATTAAGTAAAACCAAAAATTCAACAAACAAAATCAATTTAGAAAGTTTATAAAACAAAGCCACTATAAACATCAGACCAATATATTTAATTATGTTTATCTAGTCAAAGACTTGCTAGGAATGTTGATCAAGACCCAAACAGACTTTTATGAATTTCTAGTAACAGTGAGCTTCAAAGTGCAGCTGAGCTAGATGTACTTTACAACCCAACCGTTTTCAGTTACGAAAGTTCAGCATGATTGGGTTCAGCATGATTGGGTTTTAACTGCAATTACTGCTCTCATAATTAACACAACAGAATTTCTGTAATTTTAAACTAACTATGCACTGAAAATCACGTACTGAAAATATAACTCAGCTAGAGAAGAACCAAAACACACTAAACATATGAACAATTCCAAGAGCCAGTCACTTTACGAATTCGTATTTTAAAACACACATTACGTTTTCCGCCCCAAAATTCACTCACCATTACCAAGATATAAAACTGATAACAAAGCCTACCTTTACATAAGGCCGATCCACAGAAAATCACAAAAGACGTTCCTTAAATTCATTACAAAAACTTCCACAATCCGGATGAGTTGTTGCCGGGCAGAGAGCTATCCCTGCAATGCGACAGAAATCCACCACTCACCGCGTACGGCCAAAGTACATGCCACGTAAGCAAACCAGAGAGGAGAAAAAAAAGAGAGCACCAAAGAGTGCGTTAAGCAAGGGGACAATCAACGTAAAGTGACTGGCTGGATGTATAACACAGATACAAAACATAAAAGGAACACATAACAGCATAATTGGACCGTGCAAATCTAAACTTAACAAACATCTTGTTTATCTCTAAGCACTGAGTTCGTTGTATATTCATAAGCCACATTAATTTGTTTTTCCTTTTGACATAGGTCGCAACACGATATGTATTTCCTTACTTTATGTCCTAGTTTAGAGATATATAAATTTTCCAAAATAGTTAGGGTTGTCTTCTCTGAAGCTGCATGTATTAATCCTAGATGAAATTGTTCTATCCTTCTAATTCCATACTTGTTGGAATATACGTTTTCCACCTCTTTATCTCCTTTCCATGCTTCTTATATAAGATACCATTTTTAACAGCAATTGTACTATTCTTTGCCTCTTATATTTTTGGAGCTGTTTCTTTCAAACTTGCTAGTTTAATGTCTTTATCTTGCTCTTCTTTAATATTTCACAATTCTTTCTTCAATGGAATATCTATCGTAAGCACTTTAATCCCATATTATTGTCTAGAAAAAGCTTTCAGGAAATTGTTAGTTGTGGTTGATTCTTGATATTAAATCACTAAATGTAGTGATTAAATACCTATATGTATTTTGTTTGCCTGAAATATGTATAGTTTCTACATCAAATTCCATTATAGCGATAATCATTCTAGCTAACTTGCCACTATATAACCTACATTTCTGAATGAAAGTCAGGCTAATATGATCTGTATATATTTCCCTTTCTTCTGGAATATGTATGTTTTGAATTTAAGTAATGAAAAATATAGTGGTTATATTTCTAACATTGTTACGGATGCATTTCTTTCAACATTGGTTAAACCTTGTGAAGCAGTACTTATTACATGAAATGTGTTGTCATGTTCTCTTTGTCCTAGTATTCCTGCATATCCTTGACAAGATGCATCCATACACAACTCGTAATGTGATTCATCCCTTGGACGTTCTAGCAGTATTGCATTTACAAACAACTTTCTTACATTTTAAAAACATTCTTGTAGCTTTGCTGTCCACTTACATTTATTTGTTTTCTTTAACAGCTGTCTTAAAGGTTCTACTTCTATACGTATCTTGGTAGAAATTTCCTTTCATAATTCCAAATTCCAAATAAGCGTCGTAGCTGTCGAATATTTTTAGGTGGTGGGATTTCTAATATAGCTTCTATTCTTTCTTCATCTGGTCGAATGCCTACTTCATTAATTACATATCCCAGGAATGTAATTTCAGGTACAAGAATTTTGACTTTTTTATATTTACGGTCATACCATGTTCATGTAATTTATTTGATACATAGCTTACATTCTCTAAATGTTCCTCAAAGGTTTGGCTTATTATTAGAAAATCATCAGTGTATCTGATTAAGATATCATCTGCTGTGTCACCAAAGATACTATGTATTGTTCTGAGGAATCCACTAGCAATATTTTTTAATCCACATGGGTTTACACAATACCTATGCTGTAATCCAAATATTTGAAAGGCTGTGTAATCACGTACTTTAGGATCTAGCTCGACTTGCCAAAATGAAGCTGTAAGATCTAAAGCAGAGATATATTTGCCACGTGATAACTTTGCTATTGTCTGTTCTATACTTTCATTTTGAAAGTGGTCTGGTAGCACGAACTTATTTAAATATCTTCCACCTATAGTGATATTATCTTTCTTTACCGTCCAACAAACACGATTTATATATTGTGAATTGCTAAGTTCAATGATGTTATTTTCCAGCATGCTGGCTATTAATTTTTAGCTTCATTTCTTAGGTTTACTGGTAGGTTATTATATTTTCTTCTGAATATTGGTACACTTTCTACAGTGAAAGTGTGTATATATGATGTACACCGTCCTGGAATTTCATTGAATACATACTTATTGTCCTCTAGCACCTTCTTCATTATTATCTTTTTGCGGTCATTCAGTATTGTATTTGCCATCAGTGACTGTGTGTATTTTCCAGTCGTCTATCTCTGTTGCATAACTGTTTCCTACCTGCTGCAACATATTGTAATATCTGCTATTTGTATAGGTATCAATGCTTGAGATTTAGTAGTTTGGGTCATTGTACCTATGGCTACCCTACATACAATATTATTTATTGGCGCTGACATTAGTTTTAGGCCTTCATTTAACAGCTGATCATAAAATTTCTTTGGGCAGATAGAGCTTGATGATCCTGAATCTATTGCAACATTTACTTCCCTTCCTGCAATAAAAGTTTGAATATACGGTGATTCATATTGATTTTCACAATTCTCAGTGTTTGTATTAAGACGGTAACAATTAAAATGTGTAGATATTTTATTTTTGCCACTTAGAGCAGAAGGTACTGTATTACCAGAATCTACGTCAGGCAACGTCATCTTAGTTTTCCTGGTGAGTATTTTCAGTAATTGCAGGATTGACATTGTGTACCACATTTACTGTTATCTCATTTTCATTAACATTTGTGTATGAGCCTCGCCCCCTAACTCGTTTTCTCCCATTATAGTAGCTATGTCCTCCGCGTGTATATACTTCTGTATTTGTGTTGTTTGTGTGACTATAGTTGTGGTAGTTTCCCTTGTTTTGCATACTTCTGCTATGCTGAAATCGATTATTACTCCTAGGTGAAGTAGAATTCTGCTGGCTCATCCTTTCCATTCTTACATAATTTATATGTTCCTGTCTCCCTTGTTGTCTTGAATCTATGTAATTTTGGGTAGTGTATTTGAATCTATTTTGGCCCTAAAATTCATTACTTATCCTACTTTCATGGTGATAGCGTGTATTATAAGGCATTTCTTTACGCCTATCGCGTCTAATTTGTCTGTCTCGTCTGTGTGGACTCCAAATTTCGCTACTATTACTATTTTATTGCTGTTCTAATGATGATATTAGCTCTGTCATCTCATAGATAGTCTTAGGTCTTGCAATTAGGATGTAGTTTTGTATGTGGAGAGGGCATTGTCTGGTAATTAAACTAATAAAATATTCCTCATGCATGGCTGGAGTTAAATATCTGACATATCTTGCATACTTTATAAGGTAATCTGTCATTGGTAACTTGTCATCTCTACTATATTGTGAATAACTTAGGCTTTCCCTAATATTATGTTCCACCGTAGTATTCCAAAACTTATTCATAAATAAAACTCTAAATGGAATTAATTGTTCTTTCACACAAGCCGTTTGTTGGACAGTTTTGGAAAGGTAGAATAACGGTAGAATCAGATGACTGAAAAATTCAATGCCATAGCCGGGATTTGAACCACGGATCTCCTCTAAATTGAGGCAGTATTTTATATCACAACACTGTGAATGCCAGAGTGATTGTAGTATAAATTAACATTATTGTATGACAATGATTTGGGATGTTTGTTAATTATAAGCATTGTTAGGAAATAAGTTTACACGGCCTCACTGAAACTGACAATAAGAGCGGGCAACAATGAGCGAGGGGGTGAGTTGTTTATCAATTATTAGAGACAAGCAAATGACGTCAGATTAGCGCGCTTTTCTTAGAAATGGAGGGAACATCTTCCCTAGAGCATATGTGTTCGTAATTTTGATTGGATATAAAAATAGACGCTAATGTTGGCGCGCTTTCTTAACCAATAGCAGCTCTGTTATGATGTTTAGGTATATCAGGGTGAGGGAGTATAAATTCCGTGCCAGAGATGGGTAATGCACAGTTTGACAGAATAATTCACAAGGCAAACGTCGCTCAGTCCAACAGAAGGATTCGCGGGTAATACGTCGTTCAATCCAACAGAATCATACATAGGTTATACGTCGCACAGTTTAAGAGAATTATTCACGCGTTATACGTCGTGCAGTTTTACAGAATCTCTTGCGTTGTAAAGTTAGTTATAAATGTGAAATACGCGAATTAATAATCTGCAGCAAATAAGTGATTATAGTAACATTAGAAAATATAACAGTTTCAGTCTGGCGTGTATCAAGAGTCAATATGTGAAATGAATAAAAATGTGACGGCAATAAAAGTGTAAAAACAAATTCTTTTATCAGTGTTATCTTTCAGTAACAAATCCTTTCCGTTTACACACCCTGTTCAAGAGATATGCTCGACTGAGTAGTAATAATAGCTAGCCGGAGGACAAATAACCCAAAATTCAAACTATTAATACAATAACAGGCGCCCAGCAATAGATAACACGAACTGACCGCGACAAATTGGCTCCCATTCGTGGTGCAGATAAACATGAAGCATCTTCCAACTACCAACAAATATTCTACTTCAAAATGTTTCAAAATTCATTTCACTAGCTGCTAGCATATGTACCATTTTAGGTTTTATTATCCAAGCATTTTCTAACAAGGATCATTTTTAATGCTTCAGGCACATTCTTTAATTTAAAATATTCTACTAGATCATGAATAAATTGTACTGGGCTTGAGGAAGCGTTAAAATAAGGTAAAGGTAATTTATTGAGCACAGAATGATAGCTTGACACTTGATTTAGTATATGCACATGTGTGTCATTATTATTGTTTTGTGTTTGAGAGGCTAATGCTATGGAAAAAGCAGTAGCGTCTTTTGTATTATTAGTTAACAAAGATGATACACTTCTTTCAGCACTTATATTATTATCATGCATTTGATTAGCATTTACAGAACTAGTTACATTTGCATTTACTTTTGGTACACTTGTACTTAAAGTTTCAAAACTATTTCTAAGTTTATCTATTTTTTTGCTACTTTCTTGTACTTTATCATTAATTTTATCTAGCATTGACATTACTTGTCCTTGCCCTGTATGTGCTTTTTTAATTTCCTCTGCATTTGTTTTAGCCATTTAACGAACTTTACTTATTTCCCCTGTATTTGTGTTTTCCACCATTGTTTTTAATTATTCACTCTGATTATCTAACTTATTTCAAATACCCTGTTTAGTATTAGTAAGTTTCAGTTCCATTTCAGTTAGATTTTTATCAATATGACTTGACAAGTTTTGTTCTAGCTGATTACAACCTTTATTTATTTTTAAATCTATATCATTCTGAAGTGCTTTAGAAGATTGTTCTATTTTGATTTCTGACCTCCTACTTTCAGCTTTGCTTTCTTTCATGCAATTTTATATCTACTTAACTAGATCACTTATGATACTAGATAGTTTATTATCAGTTTACTGACTAGTTTCTTGTAGTTTATTTGACACTGTGCTAGTTTTGTTTAGCCTTGTATTATATATGTATGCCTGGGCTTTGTCAGTAGTAATTTTCAGAACATGTATCTCTTAACAGGGCTGGTACAGCTAAAGAACAAGGCTTACACAAATTATAATTGTTTTTAACTGTTTTTATTTATCCTTCACACGATTAAATAACACTTCATTGAGGTATCCTACTATAGAGCTGTGAGATTATTGTTAATTACACTTTTTAACGGGTAAACATTATCTCACTATAATGAATTCTCATGTCTCACATACAATCACTGACCCGTACCGTTCCGAACTACTTGGGTACGCTTTCTTGTAGCGTTTACCGTTTGAATTTGTACATTTTCTCTATTTCTAGTCTCTGATTGGCTAAGCCTACTCCAATAGAATACCTTTATTGAACTTTTAGCTTTTGTAGTTTTTGATTAGCTATTTATAAACTGTTTTAAATATTACATTATTATTGTTCCATGAACTATTAGTAGCCTTTTTAAACTTTCTAATTTATTGTTGTCTCAAGGTTATCTTATTATTAGCAAACTTCGGCTTCTACTTTGTAATTCTGTTTGCTACGAAAAGCAGCTTGCTTCTATTCTCACAGCTCCTACATTGTTAAACTACGTAATGCATTCACATAACATTTTTATACATGTACATAAAAATAAACAATACAATGACTGTAATATACACTTTATATATTATACACATATTCTTTAAGGCTGGCTGTTATTAAATTTTATATTATATTATAAACTGATATCATTTAAGTGTTAAAAATACTGCCTCAGCATTGTGCTAGGATGAATAAATAAATAAATAAAAAAACGGAAAAAGTGCAAAAAGTTTTTATTTGCACGATATAATTAATTTTCAGTACTTAGTAGTATCCTAAGTTAACATTCCTACAGCGTTTCTAATTTTGTTGCTGAGAAGACAAAAGAAATCGAATACTATAAATTGACAAATATCAATAATACTATTGCTGTAAGCAATACAAATTCCATCTTTTAGTTTTATCATAGTTTTAAGGAAAGAAACAAACTTCCTGGAGACTTTAATTTACTGCTTCTTGGAACAAATACGCCAGGAAATTCTTCTCATTAATATTCACACCTTTTCTCCCCGCCACTTATAGAATGCAGTATATTATACCAATTCATACCCTGTTTAGATTTCTTCGGTAATAACTCGGCACATCCAGCATCCAAGCCTCTTCGATTTCTGCACCATTACACACGTTACTATAACTTACCGAGCGGATGGCTCAGGCGGCTACGTCTGGACCCGCATTCAGGAGGTCCCGGGTTCGATTTCGGCGACCGCTCACCCTGACTAATGTTTTTTTTCGAGGTTTTCTCGGATCGTCAAGAGAATGCTGGAGTGGTTTCTTTCAGCCCCCGAATTTCCTGTCTCTCCATTTCGTTCCATTCATCTTTCATTGGCGATGGTGTTTCGGCGCAGCGTGGCAGGGGAAAAGAATGCTTTATATGAACTCTCTCCGTCCCTCGGCTTTTGGTTGACTGTCGGGGTATCCGAAACCTTTGAGAGGCGTCGGACCCTTCTATGTGGAGCGGAGTCGCCGGTCTACCTGTGCGTCTGCTGGGGTGTCTCCACTCGCCTCATTCTTCCTCCCGGGAACGCCTCCTGATGGGCATAGGCACAATATCCCCTCTGGATCGGTGCGGAGCCCCCTCCCGTTAAGGAAGATAAGATAAGAAACAAAGATTAAACCGAGTTTTATTTATGGACGCTCTTTAACTACTGTGATCCTTAGCGTCCCATTTTATATTGGGCGTAAAGACCGGTAATTTTGCTCAGAGGCCTCTTTACCAGGTTTGAGGTTCTTTTACGTGCCGTAAATCTACGACATGGGACCACCGGCTTTACTTCCCTTTCGAAGAAAGCCATGCTAAGGATTTTTGCGCCCGAAAAAAATCCATCGCCCTCCGCCGGGTTTGAACCCGCGACCTCGGGAGCTAGAAGTAACCACTACACCACGTTGGACGGCAAGATAAGAGACCTATAACTTTTCCATACTAATTGAGAGGTAATTTCCAAATCAAGTTGCTGACATTGTAACCTTCACAAAATCAACGGTGACACGGATAGCACGGTACTCATTTTCAATCGTGTTGCCATAGCGACAATCATTCGCGATTAACCTTTAACCACGTTGATTGGAGAACAACGCTGCAAGTTTTTATTCCGTGCTTTAACACTTACAGTATTCTAATTAAAATATGAATTATCATAATCCAATTTACATAAATAATTATAGCGCAAAAGTATTATGCAATATTAATATAGTAAGGTATATTAGAATAATTTGAAATTGAAAAGTCTCGACTTCGTCTTCTTTACGAACTTTTTCTCGTTCTCGTAATCTTCAGATACGACACTAATATTGCAATATACTCATTTTTACTACTTATTAATGTTAATTAGGTAAACCCTCAGCTCCCTTTGCATTATTGCATTAATAGATACTCTGTCTCGTTTCCTCATAGTCTCTCCCTATTTCCCCCTTCGCTCTCACTGTCACTCTCTCCCCGCGCATCTCTGTGTATGTCTCTCTTTGTTTATCCTTGCAATATGAATTTGTTATATGGTGTTCTGAAAACTAGTACACTTTTTCTTGGCTATTAGGAGAGGATAAGATAGGAGTAGAAGCGAAGGGGGACTTAGCACTTCGGCCTACGCAATTCTTATGTACCTAGGCCCCTGACTGGGCGCACCCGGGAGGGAGGGACAGAGGGCGGCCGGACCAGGAGGTACGACAGGCAGAGGGCAGGGCTCCTACCATTTATAGGGCCCCTACCGGTACTCCTTTCCCCTGTGGGCTTACACATCCCCTGGAGGGCCCGAGACCCGGAGACCACTCGCAGTCCGAGGGACGAAGGTTTTCTTAGAGCATCCTTTTCCCCTGCCATGCATGCGCCGAGACCTCCTGCCGACTCTTGCAACCCTAAAAGAGACCAAGCAGATGAAAGGTCAAATGAAATGAGATTGGAAGGGAAATGGAGGGACAGAAAATTCGGGGGATGTAATGATGCTTCCCAGCATTAATCTGGCGAACCGGGGAAACCCCCGAAAAAGCCTATGAGTCAGAAAGGTAGGCCACGGGAATCGAACTCACGACCTACTGACGTAACCCCTCGAGCTATCCTACTCGGTTTCTTGGCTATTAACAAAATTAATGCATAAGTAACCTGATCCTTGTGCAATTTATGCTTTCGGAACTATACTTACTGTTTCTCATGGCATACTCATCTGCTATAAAGTGTCCAATTAACTGGTAAATTTAAAGGAATAACACTATCGAACCGTTTTTAAGATTCTTAAATATTCATTCTCTTATTGAATGCTTGTTAACTTCTATTTTGCAAAAATTTTACATAAATAATAAGAGGTACGATATTTATACATTTTTTTTATCTTTCGCCGCATTATAAATCTACTTTGAGAATCTTAATTAAGATTATATAACCTTTTCCTTCCGGGAACTAACATATGTTATATAAATAGCTTTATAGCAATCGATTCACCATTCTTGGTGGTAAACACACACACACACACACACACATGTTCATTGTAAAAATGCAATTTTGTTTGTTTCTGGCCATGCCATTATACATATTAATTTCAGTTGTTTATATATAATTGAAAACTATTACAAACACGTTGGTTATAGGTTTTTACCACTGACTACCTCTTGAACTCATGTTCAAAAAATGAAACCAAGATTATTCTTCAGTCACAGTTTCCACCAAGAATTCCTGCCTCAACATTTTTGGTACCGACGTAAACAAACTTTTGAGTAGCTCAGTTTATAAATAGTGGCCGTTACAGCATTACACGTCCTTCAACCATGGAGAGCATGCGATACACCGAGGTTTTATTCCAGGTTTTTCTCAATCCTTATAACTGGCAAATGCCTTAAAGGTATCCCAAACTTAGACTTGAACGTTTTGTTCCCAAATTTCCTTTCCCAATTATGATTTTATTTCATGTATCACGAATGTCCACCGCCTCTGGTGCCGTATGTAGTAAGAACACTACTACACAAAGGGGATGGGTCAGGCGACAATGTCTGTGGCCTACACTCGGGAGGTCCCGGGTTCGATTTCCGGTGGCCGCCCACTATGACCATAGCGTTTTTCATGGTTTACCGTTGATCGCATAGTCGAATGCAGGGGTAGTGTATTCTACCACGATTTCCCCTTTCCCCAATTCCTCTCATTTCATCTTGCGCATTGGTAAGATTTCTCCCCGTAAACGCCAAAGTGCGTTGTCCTACCCATTAGGGTCGCTTCGTCGTCCTCTCTCTCGGGATTGTCGTCCTCCGTGGACTGGTGGTACCGTGCTCGCCTCTAGTTCCCAAGGTCTCGGGTTCAAACCCGGCGGAGGGCGATGAATTTTTTCGGGCGTAAAAATCCTTAGCATGGCTTCCTTCGGAAGCGAAGTAAAGCCGATTGTCCCGTGTCGTAGATTTACGGCACGTAAAAGAACCTCAAGCCTGATAAAGAGGCCTCTGAGCAAAATTACCGATCTTTCACGCCCAATATAGAATGGAACGCTAAGGTCCATAGTAGTTAAAGATCGTCCATAAATAAAAACTCTCTCGGGATTCTTCGCCCCTACAGGTGCGCGAGTGTTCAAACTGTAAATATTAGAGACTTCTGCGCGTCTCTGTGGGCCTGTCTGCCCGCGAACCTGGGACCTCCTACACTCCTTCGCCTCATTCCTGCCTTCGGGGGGGAGTAGCCACAATAGGTGCGCGAGGTGTACCCCTCCGATAAATACATCCTATACCCTACTCCTAAACACTACTACTGCATGAGATACAATTGATCTGCTACTACCCTCGTCAACTCGCTGAGTGCTGTATGCCAGCCAGCTTTAAGTTCTTTACACCGATGGACCAATTTTCTAATAGTGCTGACAACACTGTCTCATCCCCATAAATCTTCTTCTACCTTTTATAAATGTGAATGGGTGTTTCACCTTCCGCGTTCAGGAATTCTGATACGGATACCGGTATGAGATATTTTCTAAAGTCATACATTGGTGCCAACTGATGACTTAGGAAACTGTTACCGAACTGTAGAAGTCTTGAGGAATGGCGTCAAATTCAAATGTTTCACATTACTAACACTGGATCTCGTATATAACAGAAAAGAGAACTAAAACATGAAATGTAACAGGAGTATGACAGCTGCAAATAACGGAATTGAAATGAAAGAGCATGCGCATGCGCAAAGCGAAATGTGCCTAGTTTACTCCAAATGAGGCATATAATTCCAGGCATATTAATTGTTTTGTCTCATGTAGTCTTTAATAGCTTGAGGCAAGGATTTCGGCTTTTGTGCAGCTGACTCATAACACGAAGTTAGGATTTATAAGAAATTACTAGAACCGCAACTCTGCCCGCATCAGAATGGGAATTTAAAATTCCTGTGACATTTACTTATACGGTGCCTTCGTTTTATGCCAAGGCCACAACCACCGAGACGGGAGACCTTGGTATTATTCCACTGCGCAGAAGTGGCACAGGGCGTGTCAAGCATACGTTTATCCTTGTGAGCTTTCTCAGTCTTTGCTTTGTCTTCGTGTTGTGAAGTGTTTCGACTGTACGTGTGTTGTTTCCTTAGGAATATTATTCTCTTATTAGTTCACGGAAATGTCTGCCAACAAATTCACGCTTGAACAGCGTATTTTATGTACGATATATACATGAAAACTGAAGCATGTGAACAGGTGTGTAGACAATTTCAGCAGCAATTACCTGGTTATCCAGTTGCGGTAGAGACACTGAGATGTTTGGTCAATAAATTTAGAACAATGGGATCGCTAAACGCTAAAAAATAAAGTTTATAGAAACATTCCCCACACCATGGACGAACTTAATGACAATATAAAAGCAGAAATTATGAACGTTACGCAAGAAAAACTTATGCGTATGAATGGTAATTTCATCCGACGATGTCAAGAATGTCTTCGCGCAGATGGACATCACTTTCAACAACACTTATAACAAGGTTAGTTCTCATTACATATATGTTATAACACTCGTGAGTAAGTAACGCGGGAGTTAAGGAACGGAAAACCCCGTAGTGTAGTAGACTGTGCGCGGAACTGCGATCCGTGACCTTGGCATAAAACAAAGGCACACCTTAGCTAAACTTTGGTATGTAAGAAACATATTTTCGCCAAAAAAAAAGAATTAAGATTTGCCTAAACATGTTTTAAAGGCGCCCTAATGAATTCAGATCCTTTATAAACTAAAGAGAAATACTGGTATACGGCTTGTTATTTGCTATCTTATGGTATCATTAATGTCTGCAGAGTGGAATAATTTAAATGCAACAAGTTGAACTTAAGAATTCTTTATAATAAAGAAAGTCGTCATCGTCGTCGTCGTTTCTAACGCTCCTCATATGTCATATGACCTTCGGGGCTTATCTCATTCCACCAAGCGATGACTGGACCAATTTCTGAGGTGGACGGAATCCGTTGCCTCCAGTGGTAGGGGGATGATGGGGATGGCGCCAGAATCAGAGGACTATCGCTTTTACTGTAGACTCCGAACCACGTTGGACCTTGCAGAGGTGAAGGCGTGGATAGGGCCGACTTAAAATTACCACCCCAGAACAGAAATGAACCCGGGACCCTCAATACGAGAGCCGGAAACGAAACCATTGCGCTACTCCAGTGTACAAAATAACGATAATTAAATTAAAAGAAAGGGTTGTTTCGGTAAATCACTTGTCCAATGATCACACACACACATATATATATATATATATATAATCAAAAATATTATAACAGCACGCCTTAAAGGAATATGTGTATGTAACAATATATAAAAAGTGTATATTACAGTCATTGTATATGTTTATATTATTGTATACATGTTCAATAATGTTATGTGAATGTATTACGTAATTTAATAATGTAGGAGCTGTGAGAATAATAGGTCAAAAGTTGCTAACAAAGAGGTAACAATGAGGTAACCTTGAGGCAATAATGAATTTGAAAGTTTAATACTACTTGTGATTCTTGGAAGCAATAATGTAATTTTTGTGACAGTTCATAAAATAGCAAATCAACAACCAGAAAAAGCTTTAGTTAAATGAAGGTATTCTATTGGACTAGGATTAGCCAATCAGAAACTGAAATATAGTAAAATTTTCAAATTCAGAGTTCAGTTGCTTGTAGATAGTACTCATAACTGGACGCATTGGTTGTAGATAGTGTTCCTAACCGGACGCGAGATGCGTCCTCGAGATATTTAATACGTATTCGTGTGAGACGAAAATTGTTTACGTGTTAAAAAGTGCAAGTAATTAATAAAAGAATCTCACAGCTCTCTATATCAGTGAAGTGTTATTTAAATTGTGTCTAGAATTAATAAATGTAGTGAAGTAAAAATTGTAATCTGTGTAAGCCTATACAGCCGCACTACTACCTGCAAAGAAATCCATGTCTCTAACAATAATACTGACGCACCCGAGGCAAACATAAATATACAATATTTAAAGAAACAGTCAAAATTACAATTTGGACGAAGGCTATCGGGTACCATACGTGCGGTTGCAACTACTTCAAGTTCGGCTCTCCAACAGTTGAACTACAATACAACTCCTACTTCAAATTGGCTTTCCATACGTGAAGCAACAACCTATTTCAAATTGGCTCCTAAAACGTGGGGCAAATAACGTCATTGCATATAAAACAACAAGAAAGCAGTGGAAAAATGGAAAAAAATGAAGTTAAATCTCCTGCAGTCAGACAACAGTTATGTCCTGCGACGTAAAACCCTTTCGGGGTTTCGTAGGCAAGGAGTGCGCAAAAAGGGGTAGGCGTTATGTCTTCCAACATCTTAGGTATAAAATACAATCACATTTCCCTTGCTCTGCTAGTCCTTCGCTAACAGAAGCTTAATATTTCATCTCGCTTCACTTGCCATACACTTCTGAGTTCCAAAAACAGAAAGAGACTTGCTCACTAGCGTCACAGAACACTCAGTTGGTTGATGCTGCTCTAGAAGTTACAACTATGTGTTAAATAACATGATAAAAGCTGTAATTTGGAATATATTTTTTGCACCATCATGGATTTTCTTGGTCTTTAAGAGTGAAAAAAAGCACACACACTAATAAAGGCTTAATACAATAATCATTCAGGAAAAGCCTTTTTAAACCGAATTTAGAAATAAACCCCCACTATAAGCGTGTTGGCTCAACGGCAACTGCGAAGCTCGTATTCGGGAGGTCCTGGGCTCGGTATATTCTCCAAAATGGCTCTAATGATTCGGATTAAAAAAACACATGTTTAAGATATTCATATAAATGAAATACATACCATCAATTTTCTGGCAAAGTCCTCTAAAATCCTCCTCATTCTGAATGACTTTTACGGTTGATAAACCGCAAGAGAGAGAATATCTTGCTGCATAAACAATGTAGTACTCGTTGAAGTGGACAATTTATGTCAAATAACCTTTTTTGTAGCGTTAATCATTTCCGAGCTATTATTTGTTGTTGGTTTGAATTTTCGAATACTTATATGTTTCTCAAGAGGAAAATGGCTGCTCGTTTTTTTCTCTTGGTCATGCAAAGAGAATGGAATTTCAAAGCCATCTCACAGCGATCCGCTCTTAAAAGATTAGATAGTAATATCACTTAAAACCTACTGAATCTTATTTATCCTCTTGTACCTAAAAGGAAATGTGCAATACAATTTCTGAAAATGTTAATTTGGATTAAAATGAATAGATAGATGAATAAGCGTTACTAAGAATAGTTTGTACAAGAGTGAGTGGATATGGTCATGTGAATGGAACGCATCAGTGTTTAGAGAAAGGTCTGTATTTGTGTCTGCGTGTCTGTGAACAACATAACTCAAAATTAAAAACTATGATAAATACAATCTCTGTACTAAGTTAACAATCTTCCAAAGATACAGAACATGTTCAAGAAATTCTCCTCGCCCAAAACTGTCTTTTACATGGAAATTTTTCGAAATGTTTTATTTTTTAAAAATGTGGCTCAAACAATTTTGATTAAAATGCCACATATTTAAGGCATTTACCATTTCTGAGAATAGCCTGTACGACCCTCTACATTGGGAAGAAATGATGTATAACTTGTAAAGTTTAAGATACAGAAGAAATCGTACAACGCAATAAATATAAATCTATTTAGGACACGTTCCTTATTTTAAATACCTTTTTGTTGCATCATCTATTTCCAAGATGTACGTTATTATTGTTTTGAATTTTTCAATGCTTTTGTCATTTTTTAAAGTCCTGCCGATATTCAGTTGTTTCTCGCGATGTCATGGAAAGATATGGAATTTAAAAGTTAGCTAGCTCGCGTTTAAATATTTGACCATCTATTTATTTGTGCCCTTTGCACAAATGTAATGAAACTATTTTTGCAAAAGTTATCTTGACTAACACGAAATACACAGAAGAAAAGCTTTTGTAATACTAATTTGTAAACGATAGTGGGTAAAGAAAGTTTGTGAAACCAACAAATAAAATTTTTCTTTAATACAAGTGTTCAAGACAATTGTCATTAATTAAACGCATTTTACTATTATAATGTAAACCTTGTAGTATTTCTGATGTCAAACAGAAAAGCTGCAATTAAACAAACATTCCCGCACCCCACCTGAGCATAGAACACAGTAGACCCCCGAAGGCAGTTATGATCGACTGAAGAATGTGCAAACAGTATCTCGGAACACAATCGAAACACAAACCAGTTCGACTATGCCAGCGCTCACCAGGATCTTGCCTCCGGCTGCGCCTTTATGATGCGGCAACTCCATTTACTATAATGTTTGCGGGAAGTATATATCTGCTGAGCAGGACGTATCTGGGACACCTGCTGCATTAATAATTATTATTTTGTGAAACTTCTAGTACAAAACGTTAAAAACTAAGCGATTCAAAATGATGGAATGTGCAAGTAAACAACATTTCATCTTCATTAATAGTTAATGCAGGGAAATGTACAAAAGATTATCTAATTTAAATATTTACGCTGATATTATATATTATACTCCTAAAAATCCTTATGTATTTTTTACCATATACTGAAGTGTATTATATTCTAGGTTCTTCAGACTACTTTTCATGGTTTAGATACATAAGAAAAATACCAAAATCTGCTCCAAATTTAGCTTCTATTTGCAAGAGTTACAGAAGGCAATTCTATTTCACCTCAGCGGGGTACAAATATGGCGTCCTTTAGGGTACTTTTAAGCATATTCAAAATGCATTTTTATAAAACTTTCAAATCTTCCAAGTGAATGACTCTTAAAATACTTCCCACACTTCTCCCTAGAAAATACCAATAAAGCCATTCACTTTATTTTGTTTCCTACGCATTATTTAGCACCCTTTTTACCTAAAGTGTCGTATTTATGTTACACATAGGTACCACATTTGATTTTATTTTTCATTGTTTTACTGCTTCTTTAATTCATCTAGACGATTATGTTTCAGATGTAGCAAAGACTTGAATTTAACAGAGGCGCATTGTATATTATAAGAAATGTGCCAGTTTTATGTAATCATTTTTGTCTTTCCTCATTGTTTTTCTATTACTTAAAGGAAGAATATAATTTCCTCAAAATATAAGGTTAAATCAAATTTGTATGTTTTTAAGCCTTTACAAAAACATAGTTATTTTTATGATATAAGGTGTTTATTTTGCAGACTGTAGTTTTGAAATCAGTAGTGCTTAGCGTTTTCCTCTGTTATTCTGTTTGTTTTTAAAAGCAAGATTTTTTAGGGTACGCTACCTATTTTTACTAGTTTTTGCTTTACCTTCACTTTAACTGGCCATAGCTTTAATGAAACTTAATTTATCGCTAGCGTACTACTATACAAAACGAAAAAAAATAGATAATTTCCGGTAGTACCCCTGAATGATAAAACCTCGTATTCAAAAGGGAATTTTTCACTTATAAGCGTACTTGGCTTACAAGGTTATATAAAAGGTAAAATTATTAAAGAATTACAAATAAGTGACTCACCAAGGAAAATACCCAGTGAGAACAAAAATATGCATTGGAAATAATATCCTTGAACAAGTCATGAATTTTAATTACTTGGGTTGTGATATATGTTTCGATGTGGATAGGGATATAGACAATAAGATAAATAAATTTCAACAAGTATGTGAAACAATGACAAGATGGAGTTCTACAAGACCATTGCAGTCTCGCTGATCATGTATGGCAGCGAATCTTGGATAATAAAAGAAAAGGAAAAAAGTAAAATTCAATTGGCGGAAATGAGATTTTTACGGAGAACTAAAGAATGCACTAGATTAGACTTAATAAGAAATGAAACAATTAGAGAAGAACTGAATATTTATAAATTATATGATAAAATTGAAGAAAATAAATATTGTTGGAAAGAACACATGAACCGCATGAGTGAAGAAATAATATCATTATTAATAAATATAAACGACCAGGAAAAAGAGACATCGGACGCCCAAGAAAGAGATGGGAGTAAAAAAATAGAATGCGAAGACGGAACAGGTGCAATACCTAATTCTTGAAGTGAAGAAGAAGACAAATAAGTATTTATGGTGATAAAGGCAATTAATTTTGATTTTAATTTATTAGACCTAATTTAAATATACAGTTTTTTAGTAACTAACACCCAGGTTTAAAAGAGAAGAAAGAATATTGTGCTGAAGTAACACCAATTGTAATAATAAAAGCTAAT
This sequence comes from Deroplatys truncata, assembly GCA_030765065.1. NCBI lineage: Eukaryota > Metazoa > Arthropoda > Insecta > Mantodea > Mantidae > Deroplatys > Deroplatys truncata. Next base: position 60,494,285 of record CM060976.1, on the reverse strand, counting down.
GAATCAAGTTAAAATATAAAAACGAAAAACAATAATATGATGTGTTACTTTCATATGACTTTCTCTGCCCATTATTCCACAAAATATTCTACAGAAGCTTATTCTTTTTATACTTTGTGTTAGTCGAGATAAACGTTTAAAGAAGCGATTTAATTACGATACAATGGGAACAGGGGAATATAGTAGGCTTAAGCGATGGTCGAGCCTTTTTAAGAACTGGTCGATATGTGATGGCTTTGAAATTCCGTTCTCTTTGCATGACCAGAAGGAAAACAAAACGAGTATCGATTTCCTATTTGAAAAAACCAATAACAAGGAATGTTTCGCAAATGGTTAACTCCACAAAACGATTATTTGACATAAATTGTGTGCTTTAACGAGATATACATTTTTTTGTGTATTAGGATTTTGGCTATCTCGTACGGTTTATAGTTAAGAAAAATTATTTAGACTGAAGGGGACTTTATAGATTTTCCCAGAAAATTCAAGATATACGTTTCATTTGTCGTGAAAATATTTTAATCAAACTCGGTAGAGCCATTCTTAAGAAAATCAAAGTTTTCGAAAACGTTTTCAAGTAAAGGGTACTTTGGGTGGGACATTTTCTTTAAAATCTTCATTTCATATCCTTGCAAGATGCTAAACTTAAATACCAAGATTGGTATTTAACCCACGTTTCGTCTTTGCTTTGTATGTTCACAGGCACACGAACACACATACGAATATTTATCTAAAATGCTTGTTTTGTATTCAGGGGATCTCAGGGCGTGTATTTACAGTGAAATCTCGGTATCGAATGTTTAGATGGAATGCAATATCATCTTTACCCTTTTCTGGTAATGCGTTTAATTGCTTTTAAAATGCTATAGTGCTACGTATCTAGATAATAGAATAAAGAAGGGTAAACCGTGACGATGACATTTATTTACTTATTATTGATTTACTGCTTAAGTCAATGTGGACCTTGATGTTAGAATATTTTTCTTACATTTCCTTAAAGCTGCTTGCCAGAGTTGAGTAGAGATAATACTTTCAAAAACTTGTCTGTTTATTTTGTAAACTTTCCTGTCATCCTAAGATAAGTTTTCTTAAGTGCTTCTTCAGTTTGATGCGGGACATACACCAGATTAAAGTGTATGTGTTTTCTAAAGGCTGAAGAAATGGGCCAATATTTAGAAAGAAGCTATCCCTTGGAAGCGAAGAGTCTCTCCTGAAAGCATGGGAATCCACCCTTACAAAGGACTAAGGATATTTGATCCCGAAGGAGAAATAACAATGTGTATATGTGCACGAGAGGGAAAATTTCCGTGAAATATGGACATATAGACCCATGGTTAAAGCTCGCTTTACTTTCGAGAACATTCTAGAAGGTTTAAATTCGTTCAACGTTTAAGAATATAAAAGTTTGTAGGATAGTGAATTTGAAATAAAGTACCATGTAAACAGTAGCGGGATTAAAAAAGTATAATGTGTTACATTCACATGACTTTCTTTACTCTTGTACAAACTATTTTTACAAACGCTTATTCTCCATATGCTTCATGTTAATCGAGATATAGAGATATTGCTAATTTTCTTTTAGATGCAAGGGGAATTGGTAAGCTTTAAGCGATAGTCAAATATTTTAAGAGCTGGTTGCTATGTGGAGTATTCCATTCTCCTTGCATTACCAGGACAAAAAAAAATGAATAAGGAATTTCCATTTGAGAAAAAGTATAAGTATTGGAAAATTTAAGGGAATAACAAGCAATATCTCGAAAATGGTTCACTAAAAAAAATGTATCTGACATAAATTGGGTATTTTAACGCGATCTACGTTTTTTGTGTAGTAAAATTTTATCTATCTCTTATGGTTTACCAGTTATGCAAAAGTCGTTCACAATGAAGAATAATTTTGGAGATATTCCCAGAAAATTCGAGATATACATTTCATTTGTTATGAAAATATCAAACATATGATATTTAATTAAAATCGTTAGAGTCATTTTTGAGAAAATTGCAATTTTCGGAAAATGTTCCATGTTAAAGGGTAATCTGGGGTGGAGGCATTTTCTTTAAAACCTTCGTGTCGTATCTCTGGAAGATACTGAACCTAAATACCAAGTTTGGTGTTTATTCGACTGTTCGTTTCTGAGTTATGCTGTTCACACACAGACAGACATACACACGGACATGTTTCCAAAAATTTTTATTTTGCGTTCAGGGGGCCTCAAAACATATATTTCCGGTGAAATCTTGGTATCGAATTTTTGGGTGGATACAATACTTCCCCTACTTAGAGAAAGTAAAAATGTAGAATGCGAAAATTTACTCTGAAAGTAGCCGTTGGGTGTTTAAGTTGGTTTCCGATATGTCGCGAAGACTTTCTTTTGGGGACTAAGAATAGTCCAACAAATCTGGCCGGTAGGTGGGTAAAGAAACAGACTGGCAAGAAATATTTACAATTATAGAAGAAAAATATGGCAAACTTAAGTGCTTTAATTAATTCACGATAGGGAGTTATTAGGCGTGGGAAGGGAAGAGATATGGGTGTTAATAAACGTAGCAGCATTAAAATCAACATCTTCTTCCACACTCAAGGATTTGGCTTTTATAATCGTTCCGACACAGAAGGATTTTAATAGAATTGCTGTACCCATATTTTCCTTGGCCGTCCCACATTTCGCCTTCCCTTGGGTAACATGGTTGAATCATCTCTTCTGATATATTTTAATCTCCTCAATCATATAGTCTTGTTAAGTTGTAATTCTTGCCTTATATCCTGGCTTTGTACTCTGTTCCTCGACTGAATCCCAAGAGTGATCTTCAGAATCACATTTCCGACGTTTCTATTCTTCTTATACCTGCTTCTTTTAAAACCCAGGTTTCGTTCCATAAAGTAGAGGTAGCTTTGATACCACGTTATGCAGCCATACGTGTATCTCTTTCCTCATTGTTTTTTCCTAGATATTTTTTAATACATCCATTAATTACATTCTATTTCGTAATATTACTTTCCATTGCTTGATTTGTACTTCCCAAATATTTAAAGCTATTAATTTGTTCACTATAGCAGCATTTATAACTATTTTGGATCTTATGTTATTTTTTCCTTTCATTGGCACGATTTTGTTTTTGTTAATAGATATTTTCATATTTTTTCTTGTAAAATATTATTCAGCGCCATAACAATGCTTTGTAGTTCATATTATGTTTCTGACATAAGCACTTGGTCGTCTACAAACAAGACTGTATTAATATACGAGGCATGTTTTTAAAGTAAGTACCGATAATTTGTTTAAAAAGTAACAGAACATCACTTTCTAAATATTTTATTATCATTCCTTGCCTTACGCTTTACACCACTTCTCCAAATAGTCACTGCCGTTATTCAGGTACTTGTAGTAACGGGAAACCAGTTTTTGTAAGCCTTCGTCAAAGAATGATGCCGCCTGTGATGAAAGACAAGTCTGCACTTCATCGTCGTTGAAATATTTTCTACCAAGGAATTTATTCAGATGAAAATTGCTTGGCGCCATTCCGGACTGCAGGGAGGGTGGTTGAATTGTCCCCAACCAAATGATTCGATCAGATCTCGAGTTTGTTTGCTGTGTGTGGCCAGGCATTGTCACTCATTATTGTTTCCCCATACACCTCACACAATTGACGATGAATACTTGCTGCCGTAACATTTCTTGCATTCAGAAAACGGTTTGTCCGCGCGGGTCGTTCGATTGTTTTGAACATTTCGAAACACTCTAACAACAGAAAAACACAAAGTGACGATCTGGGTTCCTAATGAATGGAGGAAAAGATCGTGCATGCTCAAAATCGCGACTATTAACCACACCTAATAACTATTCTACTGCTGCGCTGCTGCGGCAAAATATTAAAACTGTACTTACTTTAAAAACACACCTAACATCTATTTCCTCCTATGCAGAGCCTCTTGGGATTGATTAGCTTTCACTTCACCAGTATTTTATTAATGTATGTAATCAAGAGAATTGGTGACAAATTGCATCCCTGCCAAAGCCTTGGTTTAACATTTAGGGATTTTCTATGTTGAAAATTATCTAGCTATTATTATACAATGCCTTGATGGCATTTATCGTCTTCAGGTATTTTATTGTAACTAAGTATATCCCGTGTCTTCTTCCGTTAAACTCTGTCATAGGCTTTCTCATAGTCTAAAAAACAGTAGAAGCATTGGTTGGTTGTCTGGTTGAACTCTCTTCTCTTCTGTTTTAATTGTTTTAGTATAAATGTTGAACCTGCACATGATCTCCCTTTACAGAAGCCGATTTACTCTTCTTGTATAAACCTTCCTGCTATTATTTTCCTGCAAAGTAACAATATGTGTGAAATGATTCACCTAACCTCAAATCCCACACCCGAGCTGGAGAGTATTGTTCGTCATATCAAAATTTATAGTCGGTTCAGACAAAAGCTAAGAAGGGAAAAGAACAAGTCCCTTTCTCCACCTGGACCCTTACACCTACGCACACCTTAAAGCTTCCTCTGTATCTTTACGTATTGAAGTATTCTAAGGTCAACGCAGCTCATTTATTTCAATCCACAGAATCAATTATTTTTAATTTTTGTTGTTGTAAAACGTTCAACTTACGTAGTCATGTGTACAACTTAGTGTAAAGTCTACAGACATTAATGTATTAATTAAAAATAATTAAATAATTGTAAAAATGTTGCATTAGGACATTAATAAACTGGACAGTTCTTTTATATGTGTGATGAATGAAAATTAAATCTGACAGACAGAGAATAATAATACTTTTAACAGTACTATATTTAGATATCGAGATAGGTGCCCAAAATTGCAGACGGCTGGTCATATGTATTGGGGTAACCTCATTAATCGTCTAATGGTAGAGTAAAAATAAATACAGCTTCTATGTCCTGACTACATGCATATATTAAAATTATTTTGCCATTAGTTCTTATAAAATAGATCTAATGAAAATTTTTAAGGCTTTGAAAAGGATCTCAAGTGATGCAAAGTTCGAGGTTAGTGATGAAAGATCAAGTGTATCAGAATAAATTGAATATACTGGGACTAAAACATGGGAATCTTGAATATTTATGACCAAGGTAATGTTTGATAAATAAATATAAACAAGTGAGTGACAAATAACTCGATTATAGAAATATTGGTTGTAGCAAGTTTTTCAGAATTAATTTTCGACATTCGTAATTTGACCTTTTCTGTTCAAGCCATAGGCAAGGTGAAATATTTTAACAAGAGTTTTTTACGTGGAGAAAAGGTATCAAAGTGGAATTACTGGTGGAAAAACTAATAACAGATGCCACATTAGTGGACAGGCAGGAAAATGAGCTGAAATATTTTTTGGTGCTTAAGTAGACATCTTAATGCGATCAAGCTCATTTTACTGCAATGAATGTAATTTTACATATTTGATGAGTCACTGTTATTTATTCCTAAAATTTGCACAAAAACTGAGAGTATTACATGAGAGTGTGGATTAGCTTATTTATTCAATTTATTATAAGGGAGATTAAAATAATGCTGACATGTAGAGAATAAAATACCACATTTTATTTGAGTGAAGTACAAACATTAGGATAATATGTTTGCTTTTATAGAAATGCGGACATAAATATTAAAATTAATAAGCTTAATATAATGTGTGGTACCATTCAACCTACATTAATCAAGGAAATACACGCAAATGAGGTTTTAGAAGCTGTTAGCTGATTCTATGTTCACTTGCAAAAGTGAAAGTTTGCGATAAAGCAGAATTGAAGCGGTGGAAATGTTTCTATGTTCAGATAAGCAACGAGATTAAAACTCAGAGAGACTTTAGACATAATATAAACCTTAATCGATAGATTAGGATTAGTCAGCTGGAGGGACCTCATCCACAGCACAACATGTAGGCCATAGTAGGCCCTCTGTGCTTCCAACGTGACCCGTAGGAGGAAGGGATGAAGGTGAGATCTGAAGAGCGAGCGGATCCGGACGATACGCGCTAGCAGAGTCGGGGTCCTTAACGATTCCAATATGATACCAGTTCTGACACCGGCGATCCTGACTTAGCTATCATCAACCTGGGGGTCTCGGAATGAAATGAGCAACTCCCAGGAAGGAGCCCCAGCGGCCAACCAAGCGCTAGGGAGAAATGTTTCCATAGCTTAAATTCCACCGTCAACGCCTCAACGCACCTATCACCACTGACTGGCCCTACAACCCTGAAACAGATGAAAGGAAATGATGAATTCGTGGTAAAAAGGGAATCACCACACATTCGCATACCGACATGGGCAAACTACAAAAACCATGATCAGAGTGGCATTCGATCCCCGGAGACCGCCCACTCTGACCTATGGAGTTTTCGTGGTTTTCTCGGGTCAGCAGCGAACGCTGGGGTGGTTTGTCTTCCACCATGACTTTCCTGCCCCTCATTTCCTGTACCCATCATCTTCTTTATCATCTGTAGGACCAGGCAACGTTGTTCGGTGGGTTGCGGCTGGGCGGTGGCCGTTTAGAAGTTTCTTCCCTGGCAGTGCGGGACTACTCAGTTTGGTCTCGCCTCCTAGTGGGCTTTGTGGGGGGGCACGCAGGGCGATTCGGTGGTTTGTGGGTGTGCCTGGGCGTCGTCAAATGCGTTCTGGAAACGTTAGGGATTCCGCCATGCTTGCGCCCGTCGGCATACGGATCTGGACGCCCTTTAGGTCTCTCCTGTCATCCCTCCCTCCCTCCCTCCCTCCCTCCCAGGTGTCACGGTAGAAGTAAAGAGGGCCATTGGCCTACTTACGGTGCTCTGCCCCGGTTACGAGGGCACCTCAGTTAGTCCGTATACTTTATCTTTTATCACGCTTATGTATAATCTATGATAATACATACCAGGTTGAGGTATAGATGTTCTTCTCGTAAGAGTGATTCTGTGTAAAAAATGAATGATAAATTACAATACCATTTTAGTCAATGAAAGGTTATTTACCCAAAAAACAAGTTATCGCAGTTTTCGTCAAATTTTAATTCACATTTAAAACAAGTCTTGTTGAAGTATATGGTATAACGCAACTAATCTACATTTATCTTATCTTTCTTCAATGAGCATCTCGTTTTGCTACAATTTAGCATTTTTGTTTTGTACAAATCGTAATTTATGATGAAGTTACGACGTTGCAGTCGTGGCTGAATGACAGGCAACACATGCACTTCGCGTGGTTGTGGTATCCCTCACACTTACCGTTATCATACGCTAAAATCCTCGGTATAAAATTGATACAAACATTCTAGTCGGTTTATTTCTTTTTATTGAATGTTTAAATAAACGTAGGATTAGTTTAGTAGTCTCCTTTATTAAATGTTTAGATAAAATTATATACTTGTTTTATTGCATTTTGTTAAATAGATAAACAAAATTATTATTCTCACTAAAGCTTCGATAAACATCTGAGCATTTTTATACCGCATAGCTATATTTTGCTTTTAAATTAAATTCGCAGTAAGGAAACGTTTAAGACAAAATATTTATTTTCCTTTGTTTCTTAATTCAAACTTAAATCAATCTGTTTCCTTCCGTTTTAGTTAATTCCATTAAACATGTAATGTTTCGCATAAGATACTGTAGCGTATGTGTGTGCATTGTCACATCGGACACATTATTGCTGTGTAGCAATGACATTGTTGAACTAATCATTTTGATTGGAAGTTTGAATTCACGTCCGACGTGTCATTTCCCTCCCCACCTCCTCAGTCTTGTGGTGTCGCTAGTAGCGTGAGTCCTGTGTGTGTCTTCAGGCCGTGTGGATGTGTATGTAAGGGTGCGTGTGTTTTTCGTATGACGGTGAGGCATTTCCCTCCAATGTTTGTCTGTAAGTTTTTTGTGTACGATGTAGCGGCACCTTATCAATTTTAATAAACCACAGGTAATGTGTTAAACGTGTATTTTGTTATGAAAATCCCACGTCTGCTTTAGATTTGTGCAGCAAGTTCCTGGTATCTCTCGTTTGTCTCTGCTGTTACCTTCCCCAGTGTTTATGCCGGAGTAACTAAATTTAATATCTTAGCTGCAAAACCTTTTGGCCTCAACCCGGTGTATAACAATACACGAAAGAACTTTCTTATGAATTAAACGCCAAGTGCAAAGTTAATATCGTTTCCGTAATGCAGCGGCATCGGAAAGGCAGCGGACATTTTACTTTGCGGTAAAACTCAATTACCACCGAGTGTAATTTACCCACGTACTTGCAAGGGAAAGCGCGTTTCTTTGAAATACCTCTGCATTGAAATGCAACGAAAGAGAAAAAAATATCAATGAAATTTTAAAATTTATACATCGAGATTTATCTTTGGTTAAAGGATATTATGGAAATAGATTGTATGTAGTCACACTGTAGTGTAAATAAGCTGCAATACACAATTTGTTATTTTAAATAAACAAACTACACACATAGCGGGAGGAACCTCGGACCTATCTAGCTCGAATTATCGAAACTATACTGTAATTATAATGGAGAGATCCATTAAACCTTTAAATAGCTAGGAACAATTTTATGTTTTAAACAACGCCTCTTGTTTTGTTGCGTCAAGCAGCATTTATAATTTTACACATGTGTACCAACACGGGTGGCAGAGGCCATTAATGCATAGTCTCGTTAACTGGAGGTCTGCGGCCCAGCCAGAACCATTCTCCTTGCTTGAATTTCCTTTTCTAGGTTTCCCTCCGTCTTCATAAATGACAAAAGCCGGAGTGTTAGACTAAACGTAGGGATCGAACGTTTCTTTTCCCAATTATCATTTCATTTCGTGCACCACCTGTGGTCCGTAGGCTGTAAGCACGGCTGTTAAATACTACTAAAAATCGGATGTGTTACATTCACATGACTTTCTCTGCCAATTCTTCAACTAACTATTCTTACAAAAACTTATTCTTCTGTCTACTTCATGATAGCCATAAACGTTTGCAGAAATGGTTTTATTATATATTTTCTTGTCAGTACAAGGGATTAGGGGGATACAGTAGGCTTAAGCGACCGAACGGGATGGCTCAGCGTTAACGTCTGTGTCCCACATTCGGGAGGTTATGGGCCGATCTTCCTGACCCACGGTTTTTTTTCGGGGTTTCCCCGGGTCGCTAGGCGAATGATGGAAAGGTTGATTACAGCTCCCGAATTTCCTGTCCCTCTATTTCACCTGCATTCTTATTTCACTTCATCCTTCACCTGCTTGGTATGTTTCAGGGTTGAAAGTGCCGGCGGGAGTCTCGCAGTTGCATGACAGGGGAAAGGGATGCTCTCTGTAAACCTTCGTACCCCGAGATGGGGACGGTCTATTAATTCCGGGTCCTCCAATGGGATGTGCAAGCCTGCAGGACAGTTTCAATCTGTAAACGGTAGGGACCCTGCCCTCTGCGCTGTCGTGCCTTCTGGACCGGCCTCCTTCTGTCTCCTCTCGCCTCACCCCACCCTCCTAGGGGCACCCCGTTAGGGGCTTAGGCACAAAAGATCTTCATAAGTCGAGGTGCTAAGTCCCCCTCCGTAACTAGGCCTATTCCTACTCCTAGGCTTAAGCCATAGTCAAATCTTATGGAATATGGGTCGCTATGTGGTCTCTTTGCATGACCACGAATAAAAAACGAAGAACGACTTTGCAGTTGAAATAGCATAAAGTATTTGACAACTCAAACCAATAATAAAGAACGTCATGGAAATGGATAATGCCAGAAATATCTTTATTTCAAATAAATTATGTTATATGACGATATCTACATTTTTTGTATAGTAAGTTTCTATCGCTCTCTTAGATTTTACAAGTTATAACAATTTAATTCGGAATGAATAGGACTTCACAGGTTGTTCTCAGAAAATCCAATATATACGTTTCATTTGTCTAGTATATACATTAAATATTTAGTATGTTGATTGAAATCGTTAGAACCATTTTTTAAAAAATTAAAATAACGAAATTTTATTCATGTAAAGGGTATTTTGGGGTAGGGAGATTTTCTTGAAAATGCTCGTCACATCCTATGAAGATTCTGAACTTAAGTACCAAGATTGGTATTTAACGCACTTTACTTTTTGAGTTATGCTGTTCACAGGAAGGCAGACAGACATACATACATACACTAGGACTCTTTTTCAAAAACGTTTTTTTGATTAGGGAGTTTCAAAACGCGTATTTCCAATGAAATCTCGAGATTTTACATGCATTACTTCTTCTGCTTACTATAGGTGAGCAGCACAGAAAGTAAAAATGAATAACGTGCTTTTATTCCTCTTACTTACTAATTCTGTGCCAGTCCGGAACTTCTGAATGCATCTTTACAGCATTGAAAACGAACTAATGGCAAGTCCAACAGTAGATTAAATTTTCCCGCCAAAATACACACATGAAGAAATGAAATAACATAGTCCACCTATACTACCCAGCCCTTCATATTCCAACACCTAAAAGAGAGTTTCAGTTCTCGGCCGAGGTTCGAACATCTGCCTTCGGCACTCCGCGGTTCAACGCTTTGCCCACTGAACCACAAATATTTGTTCCTTGATTATTTAAAGAAACTTAAGTTTCTTCGTTCGAATCTTTGGCTTCAGTGCATCACCAAGGACTGAGAAAGCAAAAAACGGCTGAAGCTGAAATAATAATATGGACAATAATTCTGGGAAAGAGAGATCAAGCAAGGATTGGCTGGGTTAAAAAATAGTTGCTTCAGCCGTCGTGTGACAAGGTGGGTTGGGTTTTTCAAGTCGCATGGAGAGAGGGGACAGAGTTTTGGCTACGGAATCTCGTAACATAATTGGCTCTCTGCCCAGAAACATTCATTCCCCGGCAGAACTCAAAACGCGACCTGAAAATCAACAAATTTTAACCTTCTCCCCCCTCCATTGGGCGTCGCATCCCTATCCTTGCCAAGTATCCTGCATTCCCACTAAATCAAAAGCTTTGATATAAACAAACGGTGTGAAGAGAGGGGGGAAGAGAAAATAATGGTCCACTATTCACTGCTTCTCTATTTATTTCCCACATTTCCGTCGTTAAAGATATTGAAGCTACTGTTCTTTCATGCTGACGCAAGGACGCGGCCGTTAATAACAAACAGATTGAACACGAAGCGAGAACAAAGCAATGACCACAAACCGCGCAGAAGCGCCAGGGATTGGCTGACGAACACTTCCTATAAAAAGCTACACTCCTCCGAGAAAATACTCGCATCGTGAAGAGTCAGTCAGCCTTTGTTTTCGCAGCAAAATGCTCTTTAAGTGCTAGGTTTAAAGGAGATAAAGGTTTATTGACATTTGAAACGATATTTACATTTAAGAGGACACTTCTTCTTCAACAGATTACCCCCCTCTTTATAGGACTTACACCCCAGCTAAATGACACTGCAGTCAAAAGATTGCTCACTTTTGAAATGTTATATTAGTGAAAAGGTACCAGAATGCAACTTTATTCCTATTCCTGTGGTATACACAACAAAAATACTATGATTAGGTTTTCAAAAACATTAACGAACATTGGAGCCTTTGACAAATTGTGTACTGATTTCCTTTCCGAGAAAATTCATACTTGTCCTGCGATAGGGATTTTCTGTTAATTAAAAGAATATTTTATAAGAGAGATAGACTCCATACACTGAAGCCGGGAGATGGTCGTCATTTTTTTAAGCCTCACCCTTTGTTTCAATATCTGCTGTTGATTCTGCTGCCGGCTGCTACAGTGGTTTGATATGATATCTTTCTCTCAGGGTATTCATGGGCGGATGTGAAAGAATAACACCAAAGAAATTTAATGTGATAATACTTGAGCTATTGAAACGAGTTGCCGACCATTTAAAGATAAAGAATAAAACGATTATGAATCGTAGCACTCGAAACTATAATACTTTAACTATTATACGTGCTAACTTCTGCAGTATCCATTTTACGCTTTGAAATAACTTTCCGCAATAAAGGAAACTAGAAGCATAAGTTGCCGTAAGTCGCTAAAATTCTTACCGCCAAAACCCCTCGCGGTTACTGCTAAATCTTACACACAGGACGCTTAAAATAACACACGAGTCGTCACAATTTCCAAAGTGACGAATGCATGCATGAACGTGTGCACAAAAAGAGTGTCTTTGATTCAGATTGCGCGCACTTATATTAACTCAAGCTCTGTCTGCATACTACTCCCCTACCAACAACCTTTCATGTGCGCTCCAATCTCAAAACCCTTTAAGTATGCATATGTGTCACTGTTACTAGGTAGTACTTCTTCGAATCTCAGAATTACATTCCCTTCTCTTCTGCAGAATTTCTGTCTAGGTGACTGTTCAAACGTTACTAAGTTCACCCCTCAATTGCATTCCAAGAACTTTTCGCTACTTCGGCTGTTAGTGATGCCTTTGCTCGCTAATTACCTTTTCGGACAAATATTTTCAACTCAAGCTTATTATATTATACACTGATTTAATATGCGGAAATCATGTATTGCAATTATTTCCTATCTCACTATCATTTCTTTGTTTATTTATATCTTCCCGTCAATAATTACGGTACCAACACCAAAATAATATGCAGAACATATTGTGAACTTTACCAATCAGGAAACATTTGCGATTAAAAAGTTGTTGATTTTAACAACTGGTTGCCTATATATTACAAAAGAGGAGGGCTTCTGTAGGATCTCGAAGAAAAAAGGTGCTTCGCTCTTCAAAGGCATCTTTTAGCCCTACCTGGGGGGAAAAGATGTCTTTGTTGGTCGCCAGTTGTTCAAAAAGATGCCGCCAGTTATTCAAAATTTGCTCATGTTGTCAGCGTTCATTGATGGTTGTTTTGGACCTAAATTTGACCTGAGTGTCCCAGAATTGGAAATACGGCCCTTCTACTTTCTCTGCTACATTTAGTAAGTAGGGGAAGTATTGTATTCCACCGCGATTTCACTGGACATATAAGTGTTGAGGCTCCCTTAATCCATAAAATGAATTTTTACTTTATCTTCCACTTAGGTATTGCATTCCATCCAGATATTGATACCCAGATTTCACCGGAAATACGTGTTTTGAGGTCCCTGAATACAAAAAAATATGTGTGTGCCTATGAACAGCATAACTCAAAAACGAAAAGTCGGATAAATGCCAAAACTGGGTATTTGAGTTCAGTATCTTCCAAGGATGCAACACGAAGATTTTCAAGAACATTCCCCCACCACAACTATCAACATTTTTCGAAAATTTTGATTTTTTAAAAACGGTTTTAACGATTTTTATTAAAATATCATATATTAAAGACGTTTAAATGACAAGTAAAATGTATATCTTGAATTTTCTGGGAATAAAACCTGTGAAGTCCTCTTCATTCAGAAGGAATTTTGTATAATCTTGTATAATTAGTAAACGTTAAGCGATAGACGAAAACGTACTACACAAGAAATGTTTAAAACACACAATTTATTTCAAATAAATTTTTTATGGCAAAAACATTTTTGAGATATACGTTTATACGTTATTAATGACTCGAGTTGTTCATTACTTGGTCATTGTCTTAAAGTCCTGTCAAAATTCAGCTGTTTCTGCTGATTGCATGGAAGCTGTATGGAATTTTAAGGCCATCATCCAGTGCTTAGACATTTGACTATCGCTGTTTTCTCTGTATCTATAACGAAATGCGAAATGTGTAATGTAGCTATTTCTGCAAATGTTTATCTCGATTGAAATGTACTAGATAGAAATATAAGCTTCTTTAATAAGAATAATTTTATTCACCCTAATAAACGATAGAGGGTATGGAAAGTCATGTGAATGTATCACATCAGATATTTATGAAAAGGTCGTGTACACGTGTGTATGTGTGTGTGTGTGTGTGTGTGTGTGTGACTGTGAACAGTATAACTCAAACACGAAAAGTCGGATAAATACCAAACTTGGTATTTAAATTCAGTATCTTTCAAAGATGCGACATGAAGATTTTCAAGAAAATTTCTCCATCCCAAACACCCTTCACATGGAACACTTCGAAATTTTCAATTTTATCAAAAATGCCTCACAATTTTGATTAAAATTCATTAAAGAAGTTTACTCGACAGGTAAAATGTATGTCTTGAATTTTCTGAGAATAGCCTGTGGAGTTATCTTCGTTCGGAAGGAATTTTGTAATATCTTGTATAACTGGTAAACGTAAGGGATAGACGAAAACGAACTACAGATAAAAGTGTCTCTTTAAAGCACGCAGTTTAATTCAAATAATGTTTTAAGTGGTATAACCAAATCTTGTGTTTGGGATGTCATTAGCAAGCACATTCCATCAACCTGATCTTCTCGAGCTACAGGTTTCATTCGTAGGACTTACCGTTGCTACAGTAAAAAATGAATTTGGTGGCTTAGTCAACACTCTAAGTAACCGAGAGATAGGTATTTATTATCTTATCTTCTGTTACGGAGGGGACTTGGCACCGATCCAGAGCGGATATTGGTACCTAGGCTCCACGAGGGGCGTCCCCGGGAGGAAGGATGAGGAGATAGGAGAAACTGGGCGGCCGGATCCAGGAGCAACGGTACAGCAATGACAGGGTCCCGAAGCTTCCAGCAGAGGCACCCCGCCAAACGGACAGGCAGATCGGGGACTCCATCCCACACAGAGGGGGTCCAACTCCCTTCTAAAGGCGTTCGAATACCCCGGCACTCAGCCGAAAGCCGAGGGACGGAGAGAGTTCCTGCCACGCTGCACCGAAACACCATCGCTGACACTTTAAACCCTGAAAGAGACCAATGGGATGAAGGATGAATGAAATGATGAATGGAACGAAATGGAGTGACAGAAAATTCAGGGGCTGAAAGAAACCACTTCAGCATTCGCCTGACGAGCCTGGAAAGCCCCGATAAAACCATAGACCAGAGTGGGCGGTCGCCGGGGATCTAACCCGGGACCTCCCGAATGCGTGCTATAGACGTTGCCGCCTGAGCCACACCTCTCGGTGAGATAGGTATTTACTCTGGCAAGAAACTGGGAAAATTTCAAGACTGGCTGAAAAATCCTCTGCATAGTGTCGCAGAAAAACTGGTCAAATTAATCCAATTAACTCCGACAGATACCAATATTTTGTTAGGACAAAACACTAACAAAGCAATATTTTTCCTACTTCAAATATTAAAAAGAATTAATGCTTCCTTGAAGTGATTTCAGCATGACCAGGTGAAAACCATTTATGTTATTGCATCTCTGACATGAAAACATTCACGCAGATAACTGTCAATTATGCTTTGTGTTTATGGTAGAAAGTGACAAAACTTTAAAAGACCGCCCACAGTGTCATTCGTGAACATATTCTAGCTTAAATTGTAGTAGATATTTTGTTGTATTGTTATTTTTACGTTGTTATTTGCCACACGTTTTGAGAGCCAATTTGAAGTGGATATTATCTTTATTTTATTTGCACCACGCTTTGGGCGTCAATTTGAAGTAGGTTGTATTGAAGGAGTTGTATTATATTTCAATTGTTGGGGAGCCGAACTTGAAGTAGTTGCAACCGCACGTATGGTAAAAAGTTTCCGCTAGCCTTCGCCCCAAATGTACTTTCCGGTGACCTTTGCCCCCCCCCAAAATGTTTAAAAATATTAACTTTGTAATTTGACTGTTTCTTTAAATATATATTTATGTTTGCCTCGGCTGCGTCAGTATTATTGTTAGAGACATTTTTCTCTTTGCAGGGTTGTGGTGCGAATGAAGAATATAGGCTTACATAGATTATAATTTTACTTCACTCCTTTTATTAATGCTTGACACGATTTAAATAACATTTCACTGATATAGCGAGAGCTGTGAGATTTTTTAAATTAATTACTTGCACTTTTTAACGCGTAAACTATTTTTCGTCTCACACGAATACATACTAAATTTCTCGAGGACGCATCTCGCGTCCGGTTAGGAACACTGTCTACAAGCAACTGAATTGATTTCTACCACCTAAATTGGTAAATTTCTGTATTTCAAGTCTCTGATTGGCTAATCCTAGTCCAATAGAATATCTTCATTTATCTAAAGCTTTTTCTGGTTGTTGATTGGCTACTTATTAAACTGTCTCAAAATTTACATTATTGTTGCTCCAATAATGGCTAGTAGCATTTAAACTTTCAAATTCATTATTGCCTCAAGGTTACCTCATTGTTAGCAACTTTTAACCTATTATTCTCACAGCTCCTACATTATTAAATTACGTAATACATTCACATAACATTATTGAACATGTATACAATAATATAAACATTTACAATGACTGTAATATACACTTTTTATATATTGTTACATACACATATTGCTTTAAGGCGGGTTGTTATTGGATTATATATATATTATGTAATTAAACTGAAATCATTTAAGTGTTAAAAATACTGCTTCAAAATATAAATGTTACTCTGTAGTTGTATTGCACATTCCACGATGTAATCTTAGAGATATTTAAATCAAATAACACTTTTATAAGAATAATTCATCTATGAGTGACATATCTCTAATAGATTTGCTTTTTTCATATTTTATCAGTTATTGTTATTAAAATACAGTTTTTCTTTTTTGTATGATGCAACTGCTGAGTACTAATATTTGCTCGATGTCTTTATTAATGCAATTTACAAGCTTATAGTGCGTATCTGTGATTGAAAGTTTATGATGGACTCTTATCAGATTTATCAGCGCACCAGTTATTTTACCACTGTGTGTATATGCTGCTGTGAATAAAATTTATGCTATTAACACACATTAAAATGTTTTGTGCTATACTGTAGGGGCAGAATTGGTAGATGAATGCGAAAATGCAAGAGACACATAGCTTTATATACCTATGGAACTTAATAGCTGTTTTATAAACGATTGGAAACACCGAGGTGTTCGGTGGGGGAGGGAAAACTTCCTCGGTTTCTTATGGAAGATGTAAACGTTTTAATTATGGAGCATGTTTTTAAAGTAAGTACCCGTATTAATATTTTTCCGCTGTAGCGCTGCATTTGCGATTTTGAGCATGCACATCACTTCCTTCATTCATTAGGAAACCAGACGCAGCTGTGAGAGACCACCACTTTGTGTTTTCTGTTATTAGAGCGCTATTGTAAAATCAGATCAATGATTCGTTTTTTTTTGAATGCGAGAAATGTTACGCCCAAATCATTGGCAATTGTGTGAGGTGTATGGAGAAACAATAATGTGTGGCAATGCCCCGCCAAATACACTCAAACAAACTCAGGATCTGATCGCATAATTTGGTTGGGAATAATTTGACCACTGTCCATACAGTCCAGATTTGACACCCAGAGATTTTCATCTGTTCTTCAGCTGAAGAATTCTTTGGTGGAAAATATTTCAACGACGATGATGTGAAACAAGAAGTGTAGACTTGGCTTTCGAAGCCGTACAAAAATAGTTTCTCGTTACGACAAGTACCTGAATAACGGCGGTGACTATGTGGAGAAGTAGTGTAAGGTGTAAGGTAATGAATGATAATGAAGTATTTGGAAAATAATGTTATGCTACTTTTTAAAAAATTGTCGGTACTTTAAAAATCTGATGTGTTACACTCACATGACTTTCTCTACTCTTGTACAAACTATTCTTACTAACGCTTATTCGCCATCTACTTCATGTTAATCGAGATAAACATTTGCAGACTCTATCTTATTGCTAATTTTGTTGTAGATGTAAGGGGAATATATATTTACAAGAGCAATATAGAAATACAGTAACCTTTAAGCACATACATATCTCTTAATAGCTGGTTGCTAGGTGCAGCACCATTCCCTTTGCAACAGATTAATACTCTTTGCATATCCGAAACAAAAAAATGAATAACGAATTCCCATTTTAGAAAATAAGTATTGAAAAATTTAAGGGAATAACAAGCAATATCTCGAAAATAGTTCACTCAACAAAAAAAATGTATATGACATAAATCGTGTATTTTAACGCGATCTACATTTTTTATGTAGTAAAATTTTGTCTATCTCTTATGGTTTACCAGTTATGCAAAAGTCGTTCACAATGCAAAATACTTTTAGAGACATTCCCAGGAAATTCAAGATATACATATTATTTGTAATGAAAATATCTTAAACATATGATATTTTAATCAAAATCGTTAGAGCCATTTTTGAGAAAATTAAACTTTTCGAAAAATCTACCATGTAAAGGGTAATCTGGGGTGAGGGGATTTTCTTGAAAACCTTCGTGTCGCATCTCTGGAAGATACTGAACCTAAATACCAAGTTTGGTGTTTATCCGACTGTTCGTTTATGAGTTATGCTGTTCACAGACAGACAGACACACACACATACACACACACAGACAGATACACACACACGGACACGTTTCCAAAAATGCTTTTTTGGATTCAGGGGATCTCAAAACATGTATTTCTGGTGAAATCTTGGTATCGAAGTTTTGGTTGGAATACAATACTTCCCCTACTTGCTATACGTAGTAGAGAAAGTAAAAATACGCCTGCCTCGTAAAATATAAATATATAGCTATTTGTGAAATGAATATAATGTTTTTTTTTTAAAAAATGTGTGTTGTTCTAGGAGATGAATCCACTTCTCTTTGTATCATTCTGCTCACACTGTTGTTTCCGCGGTAGTATAAGTCTGTCCTTGAATTGAGACAGGAAGGATAGCACTTATTCCTTATGGAAGAAGGTCGTGCCTATGATGAAAGCTTTTTTCGCTTAAAATAGACGTTCTGATCAGAGAATAATTCATCACAGATCTTTCAGGACACAACATTTCATCATATTAGAAGCGTAATAGCTGAGTAATCTTGGGCCTCTAAGACCCGGTTTCACAGTAAACTTCGAATAGGGCTTAAGCGAAGACTTAAGTTAAAATAGAGTTTTATAGTGCATAATTCAAGCGATAAGCTTGGCATAAACCGTACTGAACCGTGGTTTAAGCTAAAACGTTACCGTGTTATCCGAAGAAGATGATATTAGCGTTCAGGAAATGCAAATTACTTTAACCCATATGCACAACAGAAGACGATCTAGAATGTTAAAGAATGCACCCAAACCGTTTTCACGTATGCAATGACCAAGAATTCTACGAGAGATTTCTATTAAGTAAACTGTCGGCAATACTTGTAACAGAAATTATTGATAATACAATTAAACATAAAACCGAAGGGTAACAAGCAAAACTTAATTTGTCATTCCCTTAATTTTTAATTTATGCTTCATACTTTTGTTGTATACGTTGTCGCACTCATTCTGTCGCATCTAGATACATGTTATATTTCAGTAACAAAGGCCTCTATTAAGAACAATGCTTCTTTTAACATTGAGCTATATGCAAATAGAAGCACGCTAATTAAGCTGCAGATTTTTCCGGCATCTCATGTGCACTTTCACATTCGCAAAATTGAACTCCTCAAGCCAGGTGAAGGACATCCGGACCCAGGCAACGAAAACAACCGATATGCACATACGGTAAATATACAAATACAGTCTACAAGCAACATCGCCCAAAGGCAGCTACTGAAGTTGCCTGGAATTCATTAGCCGAAATTACCCCACAACAAATAAAGTAATGTGCGATCACCACAGTTATATTTATTTAACATTCTTGAATGCTCTTTGAGAAGGATGTAGGATGTGTTTATCGGAGGGGTACACATTGAGCGCCGCGACCATTTTGATATACTGTGGCTACACCCCCCGGGAGGCAGGGATGAAGTGAAGGAGCTGTAGGAGATCCCAGGCAGACAGGTCCACAGAGACGCGCAGAACTCCCTAACATTTCCAGTTTGAACACCCGCACACCAATGACGAGGAAGCCCAAGAGGGTGACGCAGCGACCCTAATGGGTGGGACAGCTCATTCTGGCGTTCACGGGGAGAAATTTTTCCAACGCGCATGCATTCACGCTATCTGCCCGGCACCGCCAGTACTGCTGGACCTGAAAACACACCTGAAACGCGAATTATAGAAGAAGTGAAAGGAAATAGGGGAAAGGAGAAATCGTGGTAGAATACACCACCCCGCATTCGCCTTAGCGATCAGGGGAAGCCACGAAAACCCCATGATCAGTGTGGGCGATCACCGGGAATTGAACCAGGGATCTCCCAATTGCCGCCTGAGCCATCCCGCTCGGTATGCTCTTTAACTAGTATGATAGGGCACAGCTACATAGGTAGATCCTATAAGGTTTATCATTATTTCGTGTTTTGTGTTTAGTTTCTGCTGGTATTCTTGACTCTGTATGTCTTACTCTTTTTGTTGCAATGATATATTGTTGTAGAAATTTTCCTCACTTTCTGTATTATTATGTTTATTTAAAATCGTATATGACCTTCTCCACACGTGCGATGGCTAAGTATGAATGCCTGCTTAGTTAAATATACGTAAATGAATACACTTATTCGTTAATTTTTGCTGTTGAAAAAGGAGGCGTGAGCAGATTTTGGTATCTCAGGGGATCTACAATGGCAAAAAGTTTAAAAATTCCGATAAATGTATGCCAATAACGATTTAAATTTAGTTATTTGCAAGATACGGAAACAACATTGACACGTACTAATCTGAGAATATTTATGCAAATGTGCACTAAAATGACAAAGTTATACACTAAAGGTATATGTGCCAGCAAGTTTGCTATAATAAATGACTTCATGAAAGCAAGCAATTAATAGCAATATGAAAGTAAATGTTCAATTCAAATAATTTCTTATTCAATTAATACTGACATTAACATTATATAATTTTCTTAATGTTTGAGGATCCAATGGTTTTTCTCCTTTTGTGAGTAATTAAATTTATAAAAAATTTCCACATCACATGTTAATGAGAAAATAAAGTCACATACTGTCTCTCTTCCCAGAAGTAATGAAATCGTCTTGTGGACCTATTGATGTTGGGGCATTAGACTCTACAATAAATAATATGGAGGTAATACGCTGTTAACGAAGGATGTTTACCAATGTTTTTATTACGTCACGACCTTTCTGCCGCTTGTTGCATTAGTGAAAGGTGCATAACTACCTGATCCTAGAGCTGCCAATCTATGGCAATACCAGCCAAGTGACATCTAACAAGGAATCGATCACTACACTCATAACGAAGCACACCTCAAATATTTTCTTGTGTCATCGATGTTCTATGTTCCAAAATTACCTCACCTCACAATGTTGGCCAGTCCGACTCTGAGTGGTGACACATTTACAGAAGTTTGTAGTAACGCATATGTGCACTCTTATATGAAAGACCCGATTTTTTATTTCATGAATTTGCCATTGTTCTTTCTGATCGAAATTCAGATCATTTACGAAACAAAACAATTTAATAAAGTGTGCATTTTTGGCTGTTATTTCATTTTATTTTGCTTCATCTGTCTGTTTTTTTTAGATAGTAATATAGAATAATCATTTAGTTTAACCTTTACGAAAACAAATTAAAATGTCTCTCACAATCTCATACGCTATGCTTTTGTAAATTGAATCAGAATGATGAGTGTTTTTGGAATTAAATATAAAGGGTCTTTCAACAAGAGTGTCCTAACTTTAACATGTATAGCTGCCGTTTTTATTGAGTTACAGCAGTCATGTTTTTCATGTGATTACATTTGTTATTGAAAAATAGCCATGGAACGTTACAACATTCAGCAACGCGAAGAAATTGTGAAAATTTATTATCAAAATGGATCATCTGTTCGCCAAACCTTCCGTGTATTGCGTGAAGTTTACGGTCTGCATAATCGTCCCTGTGGGAGAAAGATTCGGCGTTTGATCGATAAATTTGAAAGAAGTGGTTCTGTCAGCGATCAAAGAACGCCTGTACGTAATAGACGTAAGCGCTCCAACGAAAACATAGGCGCCGTTCGCGAGAGTGTACGCAAGAACGGAAACAAATCAATTGCTCGTCGAGCGCAAGAATTGGGGATTTCACCGACCACAAATTAGCGAATTCTGCATCTGGACTTGAAGTTTCACGCTTACAAGATGGTGTTAACTCAAGAACTAAAGCCCACGGTTGCGCCGTGTGTTCGCTGACTGGGCTATGGAGCAATTGGAAGCTGAACCGGATTTTTGTCGAAAAATCGTCTTCAGCGACGAAGCCCACTTTTGGATGGATGGTTGTGTTAAGGAACAAAATTGCCGCTATTGCAGCAATCACAATCCAATGCAGATTCAAGAACGACCACTTCATTCCCAAAAGGTTACTGTGTGGTGTGGATTTTGGTATGGTGGAATCATTGGTCCATATTTTTTCCAAGATGAAGATGGAGAAGCTCTAACTGTCAATGGAGAAAGATACCGGGCTCTTATAAGAGACTATTTTTGGCCTCAATTGGGTGGTATGGATCTCAGAAACATCTGGTTCCAGCAAGATGGTGTCGCATGTCACACTGTCTCGAAAAAATCGATATTTTGAAGGAGAAGTTGAGAGGTTTCATCATTTCCCGTGGTGGTGATGTTAACTGGCCCCCGAGTTCATGTGATTTAACGCCGTTGGATTACTTCTTGTGGGGTTATGTTAAATCTCGAGTTTATGTCAACAAGCCAGAAACAGTAAAGGATCGTATGAATAACATCACGCGTGTTATTCGTGAAGTTGAACCTAATTTACGTTCTTCTGTCATTGAAAATTGGGTCAACCGTATACGCGCAACGAAGTCGCGGCGGTCACTTAACTGATGTTCTCTTCCACACGTAATGACATTAATTATGTTCCAAAATAAAAAAAGAAATAAACCTCTATCATTTACAGAACGTGTTTTATTTAAGTTCAAAGATAGGACACTCTTTTTTGAAATACCCTATACTACTGTGTTTAAAAGATACAACTTTGTATTACTATAAGTTTCGAAAAAACACACTGAATAATTGACAAAAACTCCAATTTATATGCTACTACTTTAACTATTTATCTATTTTAGTTAAATTTATACTTTAATAAATGCGATTTTGTTTATTGTATTTTGTTCTCGCAGAATTTAAATGAGATGAAAGCAGCATATGTATTAAATGAGTTAAAGCTATATTAGAATTGCAAATCAAAAAGATGGACAATACTTGACACGTATATCATTGTTATGAATACATTGTGTTAAAATTATAAACTAAGATTGTTGGAAAATATTATATGAAATTTTAAAATATTTGCAAAGAATACTTATATTACGAAAACCAATTAAAATTGTATAATGAAAAACGAACAGAAAAGAAAATTGAATAATGTAAAAAGGGAAAATACATTAACAAGAATGAACGAAAACATTGCATTCGCAATATTTTAAACATAATAGGAAATGAAAAATGTCAACAAAGGAGAAAACTAAGGTAAAATAGGTTAAGGAATGAATTTATATTGTAAATATATTATTAATATGAAAATGTGATTTGTTTAACTTAGAGAATTTTTATATAAGTTATTACTTATTTCGTTACACATAGCAACCAAGTTAGAGTGTAAAAAAACGTTTAATTTTTTTATTACCTTAAGAAACTTTTGCTGAGAAGCAGACATCTTGAGCAAGGCTTAAAGAACATTATTTAAATTGTAACGCATATTGTATTACATCATATGCAAAAAGAAATTGTCTATACATTTTTGTGAAATACTAAGAATCAGCGAACAAAGTAGAAAATTGGAGTAAATGAAATTGAAATACAAAGATAAATATTGTTCTATATTATATTATTCAGTTGCCTAAAAGAAAATCAATCACTTTTCAGTGAATATTGTTATTATTGCTATTAACGATTTAAGTTGCCCTACCTTTCCTAAACACGTAAAATCCTTGATGAGAGGAGATTACTCATGGCTGAGCTAAACGTATTTTAATATCACCTAAAATACACCGGACAAAACTAGCAAATTAAAATAAAGCGTTCACAAAATTCTAGTAGCGTAACGCACACTAACACATTTCAACAATTACTGAGGGAATTCATATTCCGTCATGATTCACCTCTGCCACGCCAGGCGACAAGATACTACTAATTTATTCTAGCGGTAACTTAAAATCGAACAATTACAAGTTACAGTGTATGGAACAACGGAGGCTTCGAGATGCAGTGGTGGAGTCTAGACCAGAACCCCGATAACAAACCCTGAACCATTGCATTGGATAATTATCCTATAATACTTAAACAAATTAAAATAATAGTTTAATCTATACCTAAATAAAGTTCTCCGGAGTATATTAAAATTGGTTATTGATATTTTTCTTTTCGAATTTGAAAGATTTAATTAACTACTCGTATTATAGTTTTTGTACTATAGCATCAGAAAATCTTAAATGGCATTGAGACACTGAAAATTTTCAAGAATATTTAGATTTTGAATACATAAATTTAGTCACAGTAAATAAGAAATTTGACTGATTATGGGAACAACCGAGCGGGATGGCTCAGGCGGTAACGTCTTCGGGAGGTCCCGGGTTCAAATCCCGTGGACCGACCAGTCTAACTGAGGTTTTTTTCGTGGTTTCCCTCAGCCACTAAGGTAAACATTGGATATTTAATACCACGACCCAAAGTTCCACCTTAAGTCTAAAACAATAGTAAAAATAAAAAATAGCTGATAATAGCGTATGCTGTGCCATCTATCCACAGATAATGAAAGCAGGTAGATGGACGGCACCCTGATGCCATCTGCACGGCACGAAGCAGAAGATCCTACTGCTATGCACTAGGGTCTCTGTGGACACGACGAAGCGGGTGGTTTCAGGGATGAAACCTAGAAGGCTAACTGTCCGCCACACATGATCTAAGAGTTATCCACTAACAGATCCGTCACGATATGACCCTGCAGTTAAAGCGATGTAAAACAAATAGAGTAATAATAATTATGCAGCGTACGAAAGATTATGGGACTCACTGTATATTGAATGCTATTTATAGATTTTTAGCGTTTGTTTGTTGTATTTTATATGCTCACATATCTCTTACAGAAGAGAGAAGGACGTTTTTTCTTGATTTATTTTGTAGGTCGATGAAACAAGTCAGCTTCAAAGACCTGGCCTGTAGGAGGGAAAGAGATAAAGCGCGGTTTGTTGGTTGAAAACTCAGAATGAACAAGTATTGGCATTTGTGTAGGTTGATAACTCCCACGGGATGAGTGTGGGTTGTCGTATTTTCTTCTATTTTAACCATTGGAGCGTTAGAAAATTCTTTGGCTAACTACTGATACTACCGTTATATAGGTTACAAAACAAATAATGATACTGCCGCGTTTGATTTTCAGATTGCCTTCAGCCATCATTACTGATAAAATGCTTAGATTACTGAAGGCACCAGAAAGTAAGCATTTCACTTTGATTCGATTCATCTAAAATTACATTGCTGTGCAATGTTAAGTATCCTATTCACACTCGGAAAATAAAAATATAAATTACTTAGAGGTAACTTCTGAGATCAAGAAACCTTTTTATTAAAACGACGAAATGTTATGGTATTAGTATAAAATGTCCAGTTGCTTAATCCACAAATTGCACTTAGAGATTGACATCAGTGTTGCAGTCATAGTGTTTAAAACATACTTTAAAATATACTATATAGGATTATAGGCTATAGGTTTTACAACGGAGGTGGAACCTCGGACGCCATTTCGTTTCATTCATTTCATTTATTCTTCATCCGTTTGGTCCCTTTCAGGGTCGGCTGTGTCGGTGTTGGTGTTTCGGTGCAGCGTGACAGAAAAAAAGATGTTCCGTGTAAACTCTCGTCCCTCGGCTTTCGGTTGGCTGTCGGGGTATCCTAACCCCCTTTAGGGGCGTTGGACCTCTTCTGTGTGGGCTGAGGTCTCCGGTCTGCCTTTCCGTCTGCCTGGGTGCCTACTTCTGGAAACTTAGGGACCCTGTCATTGCTGCAACTGGCCGGCCGGTATCTCCTCTCGCCTCATACTAACCTCCCGCGGACGCCCCTTCGTGGGGTGCAGGTAGATTATCCCTTCTGGATCGGTACCGAGTCCTCTCCGTAACAAAAGATAAGATATGATATAATGATATGGTTTATATGATAAGGTATGTATTATGGCATATAATGCATAAAAAGAATAATACCTCTCTGCCAACATCGTTTATCTAGGGAGTACTTAGCACAATCAAGATAAATGCTGTTATAAGCAAAGAAAAACATCTGATTCGATACATTCACATGACTTTCTCTATCCTATTGTTTATTAGTGTGTGCACAAACCATTCTTACTAACAGTTTATTTTTCTATCTAGATTTTAATCCAAATAAGCAGAAATACCTACATTACACATTTCGTTATAGATTCAAAGGTAACTGTGGTAGCGAAATGCTTAAAACTGGACGCTATATGGTGGCCTTAAAATTCCATATTGTTTACATGCAATCGTGTGAAACTACTGAAAGTTGATAGGACTTAGGAGAATGACCAACAAATGAACAATTCGAATCTTTAATAACGGGTATCTCACAAAAACTTATTTAAAATTGTACTGCGCCCCCCCTCAAATTATTCTTTCTTTACCAGTCACCGATTAGATATGTAAAGGGGGTAATTAACTAGAGGTCCGTACAAGACAAACAAATCGGCAAGGTACAAGTCTGTGCATGTATTTACCGTATTAGAAAACTAATTTACAAATCTACAATGTACACATATTGCCCAGAAGCGTTTTACATTGCTGACCTAAAAATCTTGAAGTAAGTTCACAGTTTATCTTGCAGCCCATAAACAACACGTTATATCAGGTTACGAATTTGAGAAGAGTTGCCTGGATACGAATAAAGCACAGCTATAATTCATTTAAAGAAGTCTTAGGCAAATAGTTCCACAAAATTTAGCTATAATTATGATGCCCAATTTCACCTTCTAATGTTACGAAATTAAAGTTATATATGACGATTATCTGGATCTCTCGTAATTTACATATGTAATCCAAATTATTGAACCACTTGAGCAAGCACGGCAATTGTAAGCGGTCAGATTCGGCCAGTACTATTTGTGTGTAACATAGCCGAAACCGACGAGCAGGACATTTACCAAGTTACGCAAGCTATACCACCAAACGGCCCGACGGTCATGAGAGAGGAACCTGCACTCAACTATCCCCAGCTACGGCCTCCAAGACTCTCCCATTCTCCCTCTAGCCCACTATAGGCAGAAAAAAACTCTAGCACCTAAACCGCGCAGTAGCGCCCACGGCATATATATATATATATATATATATATATATATATATATGTATATATATAAATTAGCCGTAAAAGTGGAAATATAAAATATCTCTTGTGCCGCGAAAACAATGTGCACAAAATAACTTGTGTGTTTTAAAGAGATCCACTTTCTTGTGTAGTACACTTTTGTCTATCGCTTAACGTTTACCCGTTATACAAGCTTATACAAAATTTCCTCCAATTGAAGTGGAATTTACAGGCTATTCCCAGAAAATTCTGGATATCCTCTTTAGTTGTTACGCAAATATCTTTAATATCTGGTATTTTAATCAAAATTATAAGAGCCATTTTTAGAAACTAAAAAATTTCGAACAAAGTTAAATGTAATGGGTAGTCTGGGGTCTTTGCTTCTACCGTGACCCCTGGGATGGAGGAATGTTGGAAGAGATCAGATCCAGATGACGACGGACGCAAACATGGACGGGGTTCCTAACTTTTTCATATCCAACGCATCCGACACCGTCCAGGTCCAACCAAAGCCCCTAATCGCCGGGGTTCCACAATGACTCCAGGGATGGAAACTCTACAGAGTGCACATTCAACGCCATGATGCAACCCGCCGAACCCCGTTGCCTGGTCCTACAACCCTGAAACAGATCACTAGGAAGATGATGGATACAGGAAACGAGAGTCGTGGTAGATGAACTACCCCAGCATTCCCTGTCGACCCGGGGAAACACATGGACCATAGTGGACGGTCGCCGGGGATCGATCCTGAAACCTTCCGAATGCGGGCCTTCCTGAGCCATCCCGCTCGGTTCCCAGTGAGGTATGCAGCTTATAAGCAAGAGATTCTTGAGAAATGGAATTAATTGCTTTTCCTCACAAGTCGTGTGTTGGATAACGTTGGAAAGATAGAATTAGACGACTGAAAACTTCAATGCCATCGCCGGGATTTGAACCACGAATCTCGCGGTTCCCGTCTAGTTGCTCTAACCACTGAGCTACTATGGCAACATGCCGGTAGGACATTGTATTCCTCAACTGATTAGCATTTTTCCCGGTACACCACAAGGAGATCCCAAATTGTATTGAGGTGACATAGCCCAATGGCGACTTACAATGCTGCAATACTTTAAGTCCCGGGCTTCATAGTTTCGACCACTATTAGGTCGCCTGATTTTACCTTTCCAAGGTTCTTGAGAACTTTAGCAGTTTCAGTTTTCAGCTATTTTCGAATATTCAAGAAAGACTACGGCTAACATACATACGACCAACAAAAGGATTAATAGACTTTATTCGGGACATGCTCCTAACTAGCAATTCCGCAACGACGCCTTGGAAGAAATCTTTAGAAAGCGTACATTCACTTCCCAGCCGAAACCCCCGAACACTGTCGCCTGGTCTTACAACCCAGAGACAGATGACAATAAAAAGGAGATGATGGGCACAGGATGTGAGGAGTAGGAAGGTCGGGTAGAAAAGGTAGATTCCCAGCATTCGTCTGCTGACATGGGGAACCACGAAAATCCTATAGGTCAGAGAGGACAATCGAACCCTGGATCTCCCAAAGGCGAGTCGTACACGTTCCTCCAGCGCCATCTTGCTGGGTTCATACTATTACACTAACACGTTAGATCTTTTTGTCATTAAGCATAGGTGTTATACATAGACCTCGGATTTTAATTTTTATGTGCACGAATAAACTAAAATAAGTTAAATATCTTCACATTTAATATAAAATATAAATCATGGAAGAGGTTTTGTGGTACCTAAGCTGTGTTTTTGACCACTGAGACCTATTTTAAGGTTTTAGAACCTAAAAATGCCTATTTTACCATTGTTTCATTAATATTTTTTAGACAGCAATGAAATATATAAATCTTGATATCATGGGCTTGGTTTGATTCAAAGGTTTTGTAACGCTTTAGAAAGTAAATTCATTCGTTTTCTAGAAAGAGAAACAGAATACTTGCATCTCTAGATCTGTCTTCCTTTGGTATCGATTGGTGACTGCAGTACGGCAGAAATCTCTTTTAAATAGCGTATTTACCTGTTGTTTCTGAGTCACCTACTTCGTCTTATTGTTGAAATGCACACATTCGAAAGATTTCTCCATGTTTTTTGTGGCTTTTCAAATGTATTTCAAATAGCTATTTTACATTGTTATTCTTAATGATAGCTATATTGTGTTTCGTATACAACACTTTTGGGGAGGGGTGGCTCCATGTCAGCTGTAGAGCATTTAGACCATAATGATACGAGTGTATCTGTACTGTATGGTGTATTTACACCGTGATATATTCAATTAGTTTTGTGTTACCAATCAGAAATTCATAATTTAAAATATAATACAATGTTTATAGCGATAATAATTTTGTAAATTCACTATTTTTGTTATTGTATAATGTCTAATGCTCAAGGACTAATTGGATTTTTAAACTTTCAGAAAGTGTTTTAGATACCTAAAATACAATGCTCAGGTCATGGAAACTGTATTTTTTGGTGCCTAAAACTGTGTCTTTAGTGCCTTCTTTTATAATTTGAGAGCATATGCTTAGAAATAGGTTTTAAATGGCCTAAAAATCCGAGGTGTAGTTATATGTTAGGCTCATCTTTATCACTGAGCTGGTCGGTGATAATGTAGATTTGAAAGAAAGTGGTCTGGTTAGAGCATCTTGTAACTGTACAGACACTTTACGACTACTGCATTTTCACATGCATCTTCACACACATACATACAATAATTAACACGGAGCATTGTATCGAAGACATTTCGAGAAGTCCACCCTTGTTTTTAATTTTTCTACCACGTACATAGTAGATAGAAAAGGAATTGCATTCAATCAAAAAGTTCGATTCCGAGATTTCACCGGAAATACATGTTTTGAGGCCTCCTGAATAAAAAAATAAGAAAAAGGTCCGCGTGTGTATGAACACTCAAAAACGAAAAGTTAGACAAATACTAAAATTGGTATTTAGGTTCATATCTCGACACGAAGATTTTCAAGAAAATCCCCCCCTTAAACTACTCTTTACATGCAAGATTTTTCGAAATTTTTTATTTTCTAAAAATGGCTCTAACGATTTTGTTTAACATATCATATATTAAATACGTTAAGCTATGGACGAAAACATACTGCACAAAAAACGCAAATCTCTTTAAAACACTTATTTAAAATAAGATTTTTTGTGATATAAGCCATTAGCCATTTCCGTTACTAAAGGCTCAAATTGTTTATTTGTTAGTCATTCTCTTATAGTCCTGTCAACATGCAGCTGTTTCTCGCGATTAGAAGGGAATTGGAAACCAAGGCAAATAAATTGACAGAGAAATTAAGTAATTGGTGTCAGAAATCGAAACTTAAACCTCATCCAATAAATCGTGTTATATTTGTTTAAAGGGCATTTGAAAAGATACCCAATTATTAAGATAAATAATGAAAATATAACAAGTAAATATTACAAATATTTGGACATTATGCTGGTTGAAAAATTAAATTTTAAAAACATACAGAATACATTCGTCAAAAATCCAAAAGAATAATGATGTAACTTGGTAGAATTACGCAGAAAAAATTTAAATTATCATTGAAAACAATAAGAACTTACCACCATATAATATTTGCCTTCATTATAACATATGCGGCGGGAACCTGGGCAATCAGGTTGGACGATGTAGTTATTAGAAGATTATTGAGAAGGACGCAAAGAAAAATATTATTACGTTTTACTACTGCTGTAAATACTACGCCAACAATGGCTTTATTAATAACAATGGTAATATGGCCGATTTATTATTTAATGCATTTGAAAGGAGTTAGATTTTGGATTAAAAGCAATGATTTTCAAATGGTAGAAAAAATAATTGCAATAAAGTGCAATACTTTATTAGATATTAAGCAAAATTTAAAGATGGCAACATGAATGGGAGGAACTCGAGGAGGGAAGAACAGGCTTTCAGCTATTTTAAAATGTTCAAGAAAGACTACGACTAACATACATACGACCAACAAAAGGATTAATACACTTTATTCGAGACATGGTCCATACACGACGTATTGGAATAAAATTAACAGAACATATGACGACATATGCGATAGTTGTGTAATTAGGGATGTACCGGAACATACAGTTTTTGAATGTAATAGATACAATCAACATCTATTAGAAGAAAGGAAGCATTCAGGAGGGTATACCCTGTATGCAAGTTTAAGACATCCTGATTTAATTAAATATTTACAACAATTAAGAAATTATGTAAGTAAAGCAGTGTGCGAAAAATATATGTTACCAAAAGTAAGGAGAGAACAATTACCGAGAAGGATAGAGGAAATTAGAGGATCTGAGAGGATTAGAATATAAATCATAATTTAGACATGGGAGAAAGAATGGAAGTATAAATGAAGAGATGTTTAGCTTACACATGTTGACATTGACGGAGAATGAAAAGGAGGAGGAAGAGATGATAAGATAAGAATTAATTTTGAATATTAATACTTAATTAGATCGAAATGTGACAATAAATAGAAGAAAGTTATTTGTTGTTTACGGAACGACAGGAATGGACAGAGAGTAGAAGATTTCAATTAAGACGATGGGAAGGAGAGAAATGTGGTGATTATAGAAGGAAGATGGAGGAAGAAGAGGAAAGGAGAGAAGAAGACGTTGGTGTTGGGGCGCAGGTTCACCATTGTTAGAGGAGAAACTAGCAGTTTGTCTATCTTTGGAGCAGCAGCTATCAGGTTTGCCATGGAGAAGCAGTTAATGAGTTTGGGAGGGATAGTGAGTGGAGTTATGGTGATGTTAGATTCATGGAGGCGTGAATTTGTTATTATGTTATTAATAGGAGCGGAAGTTTGTAGTTTTATGTAGGTTTGGAGGTGGAGTTAGTGTTACAATAAAATGGAGGATGTGAGTGAAGTAATATGATGTGGGGTAAAGTGAGTGGTTTTGTAGTGATAGAAGAAAGAAGAAAGAGGATTTAGTGTTTGGTTAAAAGAGGTAAAGGTTTAGTATATAGTGATAAAACTTAAAATTGATATATAAAATAAATATAAAGAAGACAATAATACAATTTTCGCGTTTCCAGTAAATATACTTAAATAGGAGTCAGTTGCTAAGTTTGCTGCTTTCCAGCAGGTGTAGATAAATATAGAATTGTAATTAAGTTTTCTTTACGCCTTTACTCTAATATAATAATTTCTATTCTTTTTCCTTCTTTTATTTTCATTTATTATTATATAGAAATTGTGTAGTTTGTAGTTATTTTATCTGAAAAAAATTGATTGTTATAAAATGTAAATATGTTGTAATAATACATGTAAAGTTTAAATGTATGTCCCGGTATAGCAACAAAGTTGCCGGGATAGTTTATTCAGATTTTATTTATTTAGTTTTGTTTCTCGCGATTGAAATTTTCAGGCCAGCACATTATAGCGTCCAGGTCTTAAACATTTGCCTATCGTTGTTTTTTTGTATCTGTAACGAAATGTGTAAGTAGCTATTTCTGCAAAGGTTTATTTGGATTAAAATGTATAGACAGAAAAAAAAAGCTTTAGTAAGGATAATTTGTATACCCACTAATAAGCGATAGAGGGTAGAGAAAGTCATATGAAAGTATTGCATCAGATTTTTCAGTAATGTATCCTTCTATGCTGTATATATATCAACACATCTTTCAAGATTGGTGAACCGAACTGCTAATATACAAAAGAATGCAATTTCATTATAAGCCCATATCATTAATTCATGCGTTGCTTCTTGGCTGATATTTTATTCCTAAACAGTTCTCCAATCTCTTTCTAAAAGAATATACGTCTGGAATTGCACGGATCGTTCTGTTTTTGGAGGAATGATTTCAAGAATTATCCTGTTATTTCCTCGTCATTAAAGACAGCATTATCAGGTGTCCACTCCAAAAATCGAAAAGGAGCAATGTATCGTTTGTAAAATAAAACGATCCCTACCTATTCTGTAGGCTTTAAGTGTTAGCAAAAGTTGCGAATTACGATATCTCGCAACAGGTGAAAAAGCTACCATTTTTTATGGATTAAAAGTATTCTTATACCCGTTTAGAAAGAAATCGGTTCTATCCAGTTGGGATAC
Organism: Deroplatys truncata; assembly: GCA_030765065.1. Taxonomy (NCBI): domain Eukaryota; kingdom Metazoa; phylum Arthropoda; class Insecta; order Mantodea; family Mantidae; genus Deroplatys; species Deroplatys truncata. The sequence goes on along the minus strand of CM060976.1, from coordinate 60,461,105 downwards.
TTCCCTTATTAGTAAAAAGGAAGGATAAAATATCGAATTCAAGTACAGCAAAAAGTACCTCCAGTCACGATAGTCTAACCATTCTATTTCATAGAAAGAGGATGATAATACTAGCCTTATTTATAGACTCTAAACTGGATTTTGTACTTTTGGGTCATGTAGATAAAATTTAGCAAATACTTTTCCAAAACTGTTAAGCAAATATCTCTCTCCTTGTGAACAAGTCTAAACTTGATTACCTCCATGGTCGAGTGGTCAGCGAGCTGCCTTATCACCCAGAAAGCCCGGGTTCGATTTCCGACCGGAATTTTTGGAATATGTCTTTAATTAGGATTACTCCCTAATCTCCATAGAATCTGGAAATGCGGATGTCAGAGGGAATGTGCGTGAATATAAGTTAAAAATAACTGATGTGATACATTCACATGTTTTCTCAACCCTCTATTTTTTGAGTGGACTGAAAACTATTCTTAGGAAAGCTTATTTTTATATCTACTTTATTTTAATCCAAGTAAACATTTTCAGAATTAGCTGCATTATGCATTTCGCTTTATATACAAAGGGATCAGCGATAGTCAAATGTTTAAGATATGTTTCAATGGAATCGCAAGAAACAACTGAATGATAGGACTTAAAAATGTTGGCTAAGTATTAATTCGAATCATTAATAACGAATATCTCGGAAATGGCTGATGTAGCAAAAAACTTATTTGAAATAAATTGCGTGTTTTAAAGAGATCTACATTTCTTGTTTAGTTCGTTTTCGTCTATCGCTTAACATCATTCCTTCCAAATGAAGACTTCAAAGGCTATTCCCGAAAATTGAAGATATACATTTAATTTCTTATGTAATAATCTTTAATATATGATATTTTAATCAAAATCGCTAGATCCATTTTTTAGAAAATAAAGAATTTCGAAAAATGTTCCATGTAAAATGTTCCATGTAAAGTGTAGTTTAGGGTGGTGGGATTTGCTTGAAAATCTTCATGTCGCATCTTTAGGAGGCACTGAACTTAAATAGCAAATTTAATGTTGATCCGAGTTTTCGTTTTTAAGTTATACTGTACAGACACACACACATACACAATGTACATATGGTCATTTTTCTAAAAACGCTTTTCTTTATTTAGGGACCTCAAAACATGTATTTCCGGTGAAATCTCGGTATCGAATTTTTGGATGGAATGCAATACCTACCTTCTCTACCTACTATGGTGTACGTATCTCCCTTGCCGTGCTAGCTTTCCCGTATCAGTAGCTTTATCTTCCCTTAACTCAGTTGTGTCGCGGTATCGTCGTGTTATCTTATTTGCTGAGTGCCTGTTATTGTATTACTAGTTCGAATTTTGGGTTCTTTGTCCTCCGGCTAGCTATTATTATTATTCAGTCGAGCAAATCTCTTAAACAGGGTGTGTAAACGGAAAGGAGTTGTTACTAAAAGATAACACCGATAAAAGAATTTGTTTTTTACACTTTTATTGCCGTCACACTTCGTTAATTTCACAGATTTACTTTTGATACATGCCTGACTGAAACTGTTATATTTTCGAATGTAACTATAATCACTTATTTGCTGCACATTATTAATTCGCGTATTTCACATCTTTTAACTAACTTTACGACGCGAGAGATTCTGTAAAACTGCACGACGTATTACCCGCGAGTGCTTCTGTTGGACTGAACAACGTTTGCCTTGTGAATTATTCTGTCAAACTGCGCGTTACCCGTCTCTGGCACGGAATTTATACTCCCTCACCCCAATATGCCTAAACATTATAACAGAGCTGCTATTGGTTAATAAAACGCGCCAACATTAGCGTCTATTTTTATATCCAATCAAAATTACGAACACATATGCTCTAGGGAAAATATTCCCGCTATTTCTACAGAAAAGCGCGCTAATCTGACGTCATTTGCTTGTCTCTTATAATTGATAAACAACTCACCCCCTCGCTCATTGTTACCCGCTCCTATTGTCAGTTTCAGTGAGGCCGTGTAAACTTATTTCCTAACAATGCTTATAGTTAACAAACATCTCAAATCAATGTCATACAATAATGCTTATTTACACTATAATCACTCTGGGATTTACATTGTTGTGATATAAAATATTGCCACAGTTGCCCTATGCGTCTCTATGAGCAGGGAGTAAGAAGAGCCTTAATGGCTGGTGTGACAGAGATTTAAGTTGATTGACACTGATATAGGTGGATGGTAGCAAGATTTGTGCAGTTGCCTGATATGAGTACATTTACATTTTAATTGTGGAGTGGCATAAAGAATGGTGTATGTGGAGCTAGTTTTGGAGTATTGCGTACATGTTGCATATCAGCTGTTAGAAATCATCCAGGGATTCTTGAGAGGGTTTGCTAATCCAGATTTAGAGGCCATAATGTTTGTATTACCAGTCATGCAGAACGCTTCACTCTGCAATCATGGTAATAAATGCTTATACTGCGCTTTGAGCTAAATTTTTACTTTCTCTACTACGTGCAGTAAGTAGGGGAAGTGTTGCATTCCACCCAAAAATTCGATACCGAGATTTCACAGGAAATATAAGTTTTGAGGCCTCCTGAATCCAAAAAATGCATTTTTGGAAACATGTCCGTGTGTGTGTCTGTGTGTGTCTGTCTGTGAACAGCATAACTCAGAAACAAACAGTCGGATAAACACCAAACTTGGTATTTAGGTCCAGTATCTTCCAGAGATGCGACAAGGAGATTTTCCAGAAAATCCTCCCAACCCAGGTTACCCTTTACATGGAAAATTTTTCGAAAATTTTTACTTTCTCAAAAACGGCGCTAACGATTTTGATTAAAGTATCATATGTTTTAGACACTTTTATGGCAAAGAAAATGTATATTTGAATTTTATGGGAATGTCTCCAAAAGTATTCTTCATAGTGAACGACTTTTGCATAACTGGTAGACCATAAGAGTTAGACAAAAGTTTACTACAAAAATGTAGATGGCGTTAAAATACACAATTTATGTCATGTACATTTATGTTGTTGAGTGAAGCATTTTCCAGATATTGCTTGTTATTCCCTTAAATTTTCCAATACTTATACTTTTTCTTAAATGGGAATTCGTCATTCATTTTTTTTTGTCCTGGTAATGCAAAGAGAATGGAATACTCCACATAGCAACCAGCTCTTAAAATATTTGACTATCGCTTAAAGCCTACCAATTTCCCTTGCATCTACAAGAAAATTAGCAATTAGATTAACATCTCTATATCTCTATTAACATGAAGCACATGGAGAAAAGCGTTTGTAAAAATAGTTTGTACAAGAGTAGAGAAAGTCAAGTGAGTGTAACACATCAGTTTTTAGACATGCGTTCACGGTATATTTTTTGTTCCTTGTCGTACCAGCAATCATCAAACAATGTTTGACCCAAAAAATTCTTAACATTCTGCATATTGTCAGATCTTAGGTTAGCACTACTAGAATGCTGTTGTCTCTTTACGCAAATTGAAATTAAATGAGTTATAGTTATTACGACTGGAATTAAACAATTTAAGCCCTTATGCTTGGCTTTTTCCAACAACTGATTTGCATATAGCTTCAACTAGCATTTCGTTCATCCTCGGACTTGTTTTGAAAGCGTAGCAAGCAGAGGATTATGTCTCTCGTATGGATTTTGAAATTCCCTATCAAACGGTGCCCATTACATCCAAGGGGCTTAAGGGCTTTGATGTAACTTCAACTGTTTCTAAATGCGATCACGAATGGGCGCGTGATCTGGCAGTCTGTTCGTCCCATTACTTAATTCTCGGCGTCAGTTGGCAGCCACATTTCTGAAATCGGAAGTGATCATGTTCGCACACGAAATGTGATTTTGCAAATCACCTCTGATGACTGTCATAGAGGAATTTGGGCTTGTGATTTAGCCTAATCTGAACCGAGGTAGACGCAGATGAAAATAATTTGAAACTTAAGTGTCAGTGCTTAATAATAATAATAATAATAATAATAATAATAATAATAATAATAATAATAATAATAATAAAGTAGTAATAATAATAGTTATTATACATCTTTCAGCTTACTAACTTGGGCTTATCAGAATATGTAATGCAAAATTTTAAAAGTTATGTACAGATTTAATTAAAATACAGCTATATATAGTTAAAACGGAAAACTATGAAGTAGAAGAAACATTAAATAGTGACTGCACGATATGTGTAAATATAAATTTTAAAATATAATTTATAGGTAAAGCAAAAGGTGAGAAGAAGGAAAGAGACGAAGAGTCAGTGACAGCTGTTTATTATAAAGATGATTCTTGTGTTTCTTGCAGTAGGCTTTTATTATTGTCGAATTTCTTGCAGAAGTTCACCAGATGACGAGATATTGTGCCTCTAGGTCCGAACATGAGTCCAATTTCCTGCCGAAGCTAAGATGGCAATTTCTCCTTGTAATAAGGAACTTAGGCTCATGTGTCCTACATTTTATCGCATGAAATTCTACCGGTTGTTCAAGTGACTCCGTTCTTACTGTCAGTCGATAATGAAACCAGAGGACAAGCCAAATGGAATGGCGAGTATATCTATCCGCAACAAGACCCATCGCTTGCAGCCCATAAGCTTCTTCATAAACTGTGTGATGTTTTCTCGGTGCTTTGGCAATCAAGGACCTAATGCTATAGAAATGGTTGTTTCTTAAAGTCTCACTAAATGACAGAGGCGCCCAACACGTGGCCTAAATTTTCAACTCTCCGAGGAATCGTCGATAGTAGTTTTTGTCTTGGGTGCTGCCAGGAACTGTACATAGTAGACATATATTAGCTGTCATTTCCATTGCAATCTTCCACTATTGCTGCCCATCTAATTAAGTTATTAGGGATGCACTCTCTAAAGAAGGTTCGTTTCTGAAGAAAGGTATACCTAGATTAACAATCCCTCTCTCCATCTCAGCTACTTTCTTTAGCGTTACCACTCTAAGTTGGTCTTCTGCCATGAAAAGTATATCAAGCTCTTGCAATCGCATTTTAATTTCTCAGAATAAGCCACAACTTGTGCCCATGTAGATTACTAGAGTTCTATGCATTATTTAAAGTTTTAGTATGTTGCAGAAGGTCTTTACAGCGACATTTGTTTTTTAATCAGGGAGAAATTTATTAGGTAGGTAGATATTCTTTTGAAGAACAGTGGTTTAAAACCGGTGTATCAAAGCAGGGCGGGTGAAGAGCGATACGATGCTAAATTTTTGCTGAAGGTAAAACTTACGTGCCAAGAAACGTAATTTGTTTTTAAATGCTTGCATTCAAATGTGGTCTCTTGTGGTAGGACGTCGGTGTGGGCTGTGAGATATTGGCAATACCTCCGATGTTATCTCTTCAATGGGTTGTGATATGTAGAGTTCCTGTATATCCCTATTGTATTCCGCATGGCTAATTGCTCTTATCTCCAGGGCATGTTATGCGAAAATATCAAGAATAACCCAGATTAAAATAAAGCTTACCATTACCTTCCTTTCATTTATTTATTATAAAATGATAGCTATCTGACCCCGGTCTGCGTCTCTGACCTAATCTGCTTCTCAGAATTTTTCTCATTGAAATAACACTTCCCTGGCTTTCCTGTCCTACTAGGGAATTTTAGCTACGTTTCCTTACAAATCAAGTACAATGCTCCTTCCTGATGTTAGTATCGTTTACCTTCAATTGTCAAAAAAAAATTAACTGCTTTTCCTGCATAATTAATCAAAGTCGGTTAGAAACAGGCGCAACTAAGTTCCTTTTTAATCGAACCCTTGATTCTCTATGTCGTCTATCAATTCCCCACATGTTTGGATACTTCTCTATACAAATTTTAGCCATGGAGGTATTCGTTTTCACAAGTAAAAGCTTATTTTTTATCAACAGCAATACATTACCACGCTGGGCGAAATTGCAAGAGTTGAAAATATTTCCCTGCTTTCGAACAGTCCATATACCTCAATTAGCTGATGAGCAAGTTTTAATAGCACGATGAATAGAGGATCTAGAATATACGATAAAAGGGAACGTGAAAATTAAGGCTAACTTTGAATATGCATGAAACACTATATTGGTTATTATGGCTGCAAATGATGAATTGATCATAAAAAGGGAGGCAAATAAGGCAAAAGAGAAGGGTTAAGCAATTAATAGACCAATACCTGTGTGGAACGGGCTAGAAGCAGAGGAATGGATAACAAAAGGATAGAAAATCGTAGATTTTGCAAATTCATTATCACGCGATAAAAGCAGAGAGGCAGACAAAATATAAATTATACAAACTATTTCATTTATACTCCAGACACATCATACTCACCAATCAAATGTGAGAGTGATTTTGATTTGTCAGCTACCACTGAATCACTGTAAACTTGTTAAAATAACATATTGCTGCACCTGATGCTGGTTGTCTGTATCTTCATATTTTCAGTTGTTAAAGTGCGATTAAGGAACACAAGGTTGTAGTCAATAGAGTACTAAACAGATTGAATAATCACTAAAAGGGTTTTTATTGTCAAAAAGTTCAGACTACGCTTGCAAAATACAACAATGGCATGGTTCTCATAGGCGTTCAGGCTTTTCCTGTCCCTGGCACCTTACAGTAAAAGTAGTATACTAAATATGTACATCTGATCACTGCATACCAACATAATTGAAAAAATAAAACAAAAAACAGAAAAAATAATTGAAATGAAGTAAAATTACCGCGTAGCACCAAATATACATGGTAGACCATGTACGGTAAAACTTTATATCTTCAAAACTCAGCGTTGTAGAAAGAAATGTCTTGAATAAAAGTTGCTTGGTGTTATGGCGGAAAGTACAGGCCATTAGTCGTGTTTTATTTGGAGGACGTTGTGATGGTCATTTTTGGGTCAATTTCATTTGTTTAAATGGGAACCTACGTCTTTTATATTGTTTTCTCACTTTTCATAAAAAAACTAAACAGCATTTGTGTAAAGCATTTTTCAATTGTTCTTACACCAACGTACATAACAACGAAAATTCTGAATTTCTGAAACGCTTAGTTTTGGAAATATTTTACAGTCTCAATTTAAATGGCACACGCTATATATTGTGCTCTGACGCTTATGAGCAACAGAACACTCGCTCTTGTGTACTCTCCTCCCTCTTCCGTTCTCCATGGTAATTCATCTTCTTTGCCCAATCTTAGCTAAAATGACCCAGTCCGACATTACATCCAAACAAACCTTTATTCCTCTGTTGGAATCCAGAAACTGTGATCGTAAACGTTGGTTTAGGTTGAGTATTACTACAGGGTAATCGTTAATAGCATGTGTGGAATGTAACTGACGAATGTAATCTCCTTCGTTAATATTGTTTGTTGTTTTATCTTTATCGATCAAAACCATTTTTGATATAATTACAGATAATACACAGCAGTACTCTGAAGAACAAGTAATAAAGCTAGAATAATGCAAAATCCCCTTCACGTTCTGATGTGCAGTGATGGGAAAAGGTTTGATGCGGTAGAAATAAGTACCAAGGAAATATCTGTAGTATATACAGATTCAAAGCAACTCTGACAACGCTTATCATGTTTTGGGTAGTAAGGACAGTAACCTCATCATTTTTCACAAGGGGACCCATGATTGGAAACGATGCCCTGTGAGCCGTCTAAATTGGTTTGGAGTTAGCCATCGGTGTAAGATGGATGGACTACTATCTGTTCAGTAACGTTTTATCTAGTGGAATGGGGTGGCTTATTTCTCAGGCAAAGCTTTAGCTGGTTGCAGGGGTACACAGTATACTGAACTGCTGCCGGGCGTGAGCTTACAATGGGAAACAATCAACAGTCATTTATTATCGTGCGTTTTTACCACTTATTTGCCTCATACCACGTAAACACTACCTTATTTGATTAGGGGTTTACCTACCGCTTGGAAGGGCTCCTCCACCCACCAGTTAAAATGTCGCTGAACAGACAGTAACTGCAGCTGATGACATAAGCGTCATCACGATAGAGTGCATGGCTCGTATTCCATCGGGGTTGACCATATATACTGACGTGCGTTAAATGTGGTCCGTAATGGAACTCAGCTGTTTATGTCGATAGTGAAAAAATGTAGCTCCACCTTCTGCCAGGATGACCACCTGTGTTTTTCCAGCATAATTCTAGCCACTGGATTGGCAGGGTACTCTACCTATCTCAAAGTATGGCTGTATTGGCGAAGTGTGACATTACAACTTAAAGATACCATTTTCATGCTGCACTACCGTTTTTTTAATATCGGTTTTCTTATAGCCGTTTGGTAGCTTCAATAACTTAAACCTTGAAAGGGGATATACCACACATATATACATATACACGTAGACATGTAAATTAACATTAAACAAGAATTGTACATAGTAATATAATTCATCAAGAAAGATGCTAGAGTATTTAGCAACCAAGAAATGTAAAAAGCAGATTGTAGCTTAGATAAGTAAGGGACGGGTGAGCTATCTAATTTCAGGTAAAAGAAAATTCTAAGTAGAGCTCACCTTTCACCAAGCTAATGAGCATGATACTTGAAGCAACAAGGAGAAATAGAAAGAGACAGATATAGCAAGGAAAGAGACAGAGATCTTGAATCTGCTTTCCATGCGTCATTAGGACGCGTATGCGAAAACCTTGGAGCAGAAGATTTTCATACACAGTAAGGTAACGCGGTCTGAGGACCAATTATAAATGCAGTTACATTTTAAGGCGCGAAGGTGAGCGTCACTAGGCTTAGGTATAAAAGGCGAAGAAAGCTCCAGATTTGCATTCTCTTACAGAATCTCGTCGACACACATGATGCTCTCTGGACGACAGATGCACGTGTGTATACTGGGTGGAAAGCATGTGCAGTTAGATTAGGTTCCCAATTTATTATAATGGTGGGAATTATTACAATTTGAAAAGCTAGCTGACCATAAGTATTTATTTGATAATAAACTACATTTTTTAGGGAAATGCAGTGTATTTTAATTTGCCTCACCTACAAAAACCCTGAGACCAGTGAAATTAGTTAGACAGGTAATTGATTAGGGATGGAGAAAACAGCAGCCGACGAGCAGCAATAGCCGGAGACTAGAGCACTGCAGCAGAGGGCATCGACCAGAGGAACTACGTTTTCCAGCTACAATTGATGCACAACGTTTTCGCGCTACAACCTCTGTCTCCATGTCGCTAATGAAAGCTCTCATATAAACGCCACAGATGTTTATGTTAACGTTCATCCCTTCCTCTGGAACGCCTAATTATGTTGTAATTGGTTTAACCTTACCATCAGTAGAGAAACGTTTTCATACAGGCGGTATCCAAACCGCCCCTTCATTTCACATCGATTGACATCGTTCATTGGTTCGTGTTTGTGTTCAAGAACTGTTTTTCAGACCAATTAACAGAGAGAGAACTGATGACGTCTGGGTAGAGTCAAAGATTGGTTATCTGAAGGCGGAAACTACGGAGGAAAAAACACTATTGTGATCTAGGGAAATGTGCCACTTGTCATGCCCGCCAAAGTAGGCTCAGTAATCAAGTAGGAGATCGACAGTTCGAACACTTTTGTAATTGATGAGCGACATTACCATCTTGTTGAGCTGGCGGAAGTTTGTTTACTAAACATGGGAAGCACACGCATCAACATATCCAAATCGTTGTACATCTACGGTGTTATACAGAATCATCCTGTATAGCTGACGAAGCCGAGATGCTTAAAACAAGTTCTGATGTGACACCTATTCTTACTAGCTTATTTTTCAATCTACTTCATTTCAATCAAAATAAACCTTTTTAGAAATAGCTACATTGCATATTTCTTGCGATAGTCAAATGTTTAAGAACTGGACTTTATATGCTGGCCTTAAAATCCCTACTGTTTCCTTGCAATCGCGAGAAACAACTGAACATTGATTGAAGTTAAAAGAATGAAAAAGTATTGAACAAATCGAACCATTAATAACGATATCTCGGAAATGCCTGATGCTACAAAAAATTAATTTCAAATAAATTGTTTGTTTTAAAGATATCTACATATTTTGTGTAGTACGTTTCCGTCTATCGCTTAATATTTACAAGTTATATAAGACATACATTTTATTTGTCATGTAAATATCTTTAATGCGTGGTATTTTAATAAACATCGTTAGAAACATTTTTTAGAAAATAAAAGATTTCAAAAAATTTCCGATTTAAAGGGAGTCTGGAGTGGGGATTTTCTTTAGATCTTCGTGTCGAATTTTTGGTAGTTGTCACAGGTTTGGTATTTATTCGACTTTTTATTTTTGAATTATGCTGTTCACGGACAGACAGACACACAGGCAGGTGCGCGTGCGTGCGTGCGTACACACACACGGACCTTTTTCTAAAAAAGGTTTTTTTTTGATTCAGGAGGCCTCAAAACAGTCATTTCCGGTGAAATCTCGACATCGAAATTTTGGGTGGAATACTGTACGTACTTTCCCTAATTACTATATATAGTAGAGAGTGTAAAACTTATGTAGGCACATTAGAAGCATTAACGAAAAGCAAGTATAAAGTAAGGTAGGGGAACGTAGAAACAGGTAAAGGTACGTATCATGGAGGGACTCCCAGAAACCCTGCCTACAAGCCACCAACCTTCAGGGTCTTCCGGAGCGCAGCCCCACACTGAGGAGATACCGAATTTCGCGTTACCGCAGCGACGCCAGGGAAGAAACCTTTAGAGAGCGCAAGCCACCGCCCAGCCGCAACCCGCCAAACACGTCGCCTGGTCCTACATCCCTGAAACCAATGACAAGGAAGAAGATGGGTACTGGGCATTAGAGGAAGGAGGGTTGTGGTAGAAGATGAACCACTCCGGAATTCGCCTGGCGACCCGGAGAAACCACGAAAAACCCATGGGCCTGTGTGGGCAGTCGTCGGGGATCGATCCCAGGACCTCCCGAATGCGGGCCACAGACGTAACCACTTGAGCCATCCCGTTCGGTCGAATGTAGGAAAAAAATCTGTGTTAACATTCACAGCACTTTTTATGCTCGCACTTCTGCAAATTATTCTTACAAAAGCTATCTACTTCTTGTTAATCGAGATAAGCTTTCATTACATATTCGTTGTAGATATAAGAAGAATACAATAAGCTAAAGCAATAGTCCGATATTTTAAAATCCAGTCGCTATGTGATGGCTTTGGAATTCCGTTCTCTTTGCATAAACCGAAATAAAAAGGAATAGCAGTTTGCAGTTGAGAAAAGTATAAAATGTTTGAAAATTCAAACCAAAAGGAAAGAATATCTCGGAAATGGTTAACGGCACATACATTTTGACATAAATTGGGTGTTTTAACGATATCTAAATTTTCTGTCTAGTAAGATTTTGGCTAATTGTTACGGTTTAACAATTATACAAAAGCCATTCAGAATGCACAGGACTTCGTAGAAAATCCAAAATACACATTTTATTTGCATGCAAATATCGTTAATGTAGATATTTTAATAAAAATCGTTAAAAATAAAAATCTCGTTTGTGAGGATATCAACAATTTCAAAAAATTATCCATGCAAAGAGTAGTTTGGGATGGGGAAATACCAAGTTTGGTATTTAAGCTGACTTTTCTTTTTTAAGTTATGCTGCTCACAAACACATGGGCACATGAACATTACGGACACACACGGACACACAGACACAGACACATGATCACGAATTTTTTTTCTCTAAAATGCTTTTTTTTTTATTTACGAACCACAAGACCTGTATATCCAGTGAACTCTCGGTATCGAATTTTTGAGTGGAATGCAATACTTCCTCTACTTACTATAGGTAAGCAGTAGAGAAAGTAAAAATGGACGGTTTATAATTGTTTAAACTTTTTTCCACTAACTTGCATTCAAATAAAGAATTTATAATTTTCTAATGAGTGATATAAGTACTTTAACACTTTAACAGTTTTTGAGAAAACAATTTTATTTAATTTTATTGTAGATACTAATAAAGTCATGTGTTGCACACGATGCAGAAATCGTAATCTTTAAAACCTAAAAATACCGTCACATTATTTAAACACTAACATTATAATAATAATACATACACAAAACTGGCATATAGAAAATTTTGCACTCTTCTGGTGTTTAAGAAAAAACAATTTAATTTTTAAATACAGGATATATCTTTAATGGTGTAATATATTTGGGGGACGTGTTCCTGACATCAAAACAGTAAAAATTATCATATGAACATGGGTCTGAAAATAATTTATTTGAGAGTTACAACACAAAATCGAAAGTTACAAAAATTGCTCGAAGTGGCTTTCTCTTGCTTCGATGCATGCAGTAAGCCTGCGTTCCATGCTTTGGCATACTCTGTTGAAAATTCCTGGTGTGCTTCGCATTTGGTCAAATCCAGTTTGGATACGTTCTCTCAAAATGTCAACATCAGGTACAGGAGTAGCATAAACCAAGGATTTCAAATGTCTCCAGACGAAGAAATCCATTGGATTCAAATCAGGCGATCGAGCAGGCCATGCAAGGGTCCCCCTCGACCAATCCATCTTTGCGGAAATCGATCATTCAAAAACTTACGAACTATCATACTGAAATGAGCTGGAGCTCCATTGTGTAAAAAGCACATCCGTTGGATGATATACAGAGGCACATAATCAGTTAAGTTATGCAACACATTTCTGGGAAACTGGAGATAGGTTTGTCCATTCAGACGCGGAGGGAAGAAGTAGGGACCAATAAGGTGATCATGAAAGATTCCACCCCAAGCGTTGAGAGAGAACCTCTGTTGATGGTTGTCCTGTCGTACTTCATAAGGATTTTCAAATGACCAGTTATGAGCGTTATGAAAATTGAAGATGCCATCGCGAGTAAAACCAGCTTCATCCGTGAATAAGATACAGGCTAAAACATTAATGAACACAGCACACTGCTGTAACATGCGTTGACAGAAACGTCTTCTTGACTCAAAGTCCTCCTCATTTAAGCCTTGCACATGTTGAAGGTGATACGGGTACAGAAGATTTTCATGCAGAATTCTCCAGATAGTCATATGACTAACTCTTTCTCTTACAGCCATACGTCTTGTGCTTTATAATGGGTCTACATTCACAGCACGAAGAACTCGTTCTTCAAGCTCAATGTCTCGTACCGCTCTTGGTCTCCCAACATCCCTAGTACTCCTCTCAAATGCGCCATTCTCTCTCAAGCGTTGGTGAATTCGTGCGAATGTTCTTGCACACAGTAACTGTTTGTCAGGGTACCTTTGTGCATAAAGTTTACGTACTCGTGCTGCACGGCCATATGTGTAGTGCATATCCGTCTGTTCACTCATGGAATACATCTTCTCTTCTTTTGACCTATAACAGCGAAACGGTTGATTTTCAGATCCATGGACATCTGAACTTTTTTTACTGTTTTGATGTTAGGAACACGTCACCCAAATATATGACACCAATAAAGATACATACTGTATAGTTTTCCTAACAAATTGTCCTCAATGGTTGAATTAATTATATCATACCTTGAGGAATTTAAAAGTGTAGCAAAACCATATGCCAGTTTTTGAAATTCATTCTCTTTGAGTTTATGCTAAAAACTTGAGCAAAGTTGGTTTCAAATTATATCGTATGGGACATTTTTAATGCGCAATAGTGTAAGAAAAATTAAAGCCGATAAAAGGCGTTGGAAACAAATACTGGCCTCAGGTCCAGTGCTCTTGTGCACTTAAATGCTCGCGTGTTTAAACTTTAAAGAGGTCTGAGAGCAAAAGCCATAGTATTTAATTGAAGCTAAAGGTTCAAGGTATTTTTGAACATAAATACTAATTTTAGATTTTTTCAAAATTTTGACATATTTCAGCCCTGCGTACCCTTAAATGTTTTAATAAGGCCATAGTTAATGCTATGGCATAATGAGAGTAAGTTTGTTTCAGATCTGCTACTATCTTATTGATTTTAAATGATTATTATGTAACGCAAGTTTTGCGTATATTATAGTGCCATATATTGACAAGTGTTGTAACTTTTATCGGTTACATAGATGCAGTGAGAGCGTACAAGAGGTTCTGCAGGACACGAGCGATGTAACGGAGGCTTGGTGATCCCTAACAGTTTCAGATGAAACACTAGCGCGAAGTGGGAATTCATTGTCCCGTCCCCCGCCAGAGAGGACGGGAGCTCCAACACACATACCCTCCTAGGTTCGCGACGCTGTCTCGAAGACATTGTCAACTGCTCAGGCGTAAAACCTGCTATATCAATCCGTGATTGCGAGGGGGGGCACATCTTGGCAGGAGTGCCTGAATTTGTATGTTGTATAGTCCTACCGCATAATACGAATATCAAGCGTTCGGAAGCGTCTCTCTCTAAACAACAGGTAAGCAAAGGTTATTGACTGCAATTCTGATTTTCTCCATTATTTCCTGCTTTTTCGCTTTCCTCTTGGTGTTTGGATATGAACAAGTTGTTAATAGGTTTGTCTTAATTTTGTCATCTTGTCTACCTTTTTCACTGCGCTACTGTTTTCCCTCTGTTTCTCCCACAGTATCTCCTAGCAATAACTTTCTTCCCATTAAAAGTTACAACTACATTTCTTACCTCCTTCTTGTAAGGGGCATACCCGATAACAAATAAGCATAGGAAATAACACCATATAAAATACTGGAAATAGGATTAAGAATCAATGTTAAAATATTGGGAATAATTTAAATTGTGAATTCAACTTGTAACATAGCTGTAATTAGAACAGGCGAGCTAACAAACGAGAGGTGAAAGTCCATTAAAACGCGTGCTAATATGCACAGCGTTCAGGCTAAAACGTCAAAAAATAGAAAGAGTGGGCAGAGAAGAGAAAGAGACAGAAATAGTGGTGCATTTTCCGGAACTCGGGGGAGTTGGTAAAACAGAAAAGGAAACATGCACTTAAGAGAAGGACAGAGACATTGGGTTTTACCGGATAGGTCAACAGAACGTGTGACTTCAGAATTTTGGCACATCATATTGCCATGTAACGCTTTTCAAAAATCAATGGAAATCGTTGTAAAAAATAAAGGCGCGAATTCTGGCGTCATAGGAAAGCAGATAAATAGGAAGGGAAGCCCCGAGTTTTCACGATTCTCTCAGATACTCTCTTGACGTTAGTTTGCGTGCTACTACCGTAGCAACCGATATTAGAATCAGTGATGTAATTAAATTGTGCAACCAGGTGGAAGGCGCTGCGTATGTGGGTGGGAAGATCGTGTGACGAATTAGCTAGGTCCACAGAATAACATGAAATGATAGCTGGAAGGTTTAAGCTATAAGATTTGATAAGCACTTCATAAGGGAAAATTGCCAGCCGCCTGAATAGACGTAATTCTTCAACAAATCAAGGTTATGGGAAAATCAGTTATTATTTGCCTTCATCCACAACATCCCAGAGGTATCATCCAACTAGATAGGATAGGAATTCTTTTCTCAGCTCTCCGACTGGCAGCTGGCAAGAACGTCTAGAAAACAAAGGAGATCCAGGAGGTACGGGAGCCAACGTGAACTCCCATACATTCTGACCGAGTTCGACTTTGCTCTTTCTTAGCAATTTCTCTATGAAATGGCAGCATTACCTTTTGTCTCTTAATGCACGTATTCCATTCTTCTTTATATTCACATTTAAAATGCCTTTAATAATTTTCATTTCGCATTATCATTCAAGTTTCTGAGGCATACACACTTCACTAATCTCTTCCCTAATTGCTTCTTGAGGTTTTAGAGAAAATTATTCTTTTTAAAATAAAACCGTTTTAACCATTACAATACTTATTCAAAACAGCTCATATTCTTAATAATTACACCCGACGTATACCAAGCCGCCCGCCTTCCTCACCGGTGTATACGTATTGCGCCGATGGTCAAGTTTCATTTGGAACCCGGCTAATGAGGATCATTTGGAAGGAGCTGTGAATCAGCGGGGTTTCAGAAGTAGTAGTAGTGGTGGTATTTATTAAGTATTTAGTATTACATTAATTGCATAACACAGTCACATGGGTCATAAGACCGTACATGCTCTCTAGAAAAATACCTGGTCTGTATACGTGACTTGCAGTATCCACCAGAAAACAATTATTTTTTTTTATAATCACGGCACTATATACATACATATAAAATTGAAAAAACACTCTGAATCACACACTCAAACACACACACACACAAGCACTACATATGTTTAAAGAAAAATTACATAAACACCTTATCTCTTAGTACACGTACTTCCATTAAGTATGTGCCCAAGCTTGGCCAGTTTTGGCTGTTTAGAATCATGTCCCAGCATGCTGTCCTCCGTCTGTTGGAAGCCAAAAATACTTCCGGTAATAGTTTTTTCCTAATACCCTCCGTCTGCACGCATGCTACCAAAATATGCGTCCAGTCTTCTTGTTCCTCGCATAATGGGCAAATCCTCCTGCCATCGTCATCAACAATCTTGCGAGCTTTCCACCCTCCCGACCTAAGCCATGCTATTGCAGTCCTCTGTTTTATACTCAATTCCAAAATATATGTTTCCTTACCCCACCTAGTTTTTATTTCATTTTGTAGCTCCAATGTTGATCTTTGTCTACATTCAGATTCTATTTTATACCTGTTTATATCGCATAGTCGTCTTTTGACCTTTCTTACGGCACTGTGTGTATTTCCATTACCCCTTTGCCAGATATCATTTAAGCCAATTTTTGATAATTCGCGTTGCAACCCCGCCGCCCACCATTTTGGATGCTCTATGTTGTTCATTTGATGACGATAACATATTGCTCTCAGAGTTGTTTGATCACCTTTAATTATTCGCAGCCAGTACCTAACTACGTTTAGTTTAGCAAATACAGAAACTACGCGGTTAGACAAGTAAGGCCCTGGTACTAGAAAGGAAAGGATTAAACAAAGTTTTACAAAACATTGGTAAAAGTATATTTGTGTTATCGTATATTCCTTAATGGAGAGGACTTGGTTATGATCCAGATGGGATATTGTACACTCGCTTCTGTTTATGCTGATACCGCAGCTTGTGCGGCATTCTACTGGCCTTCACAGATGAGTATGAATAGCAAGGAAGAGGTACCATCTGTATGCAGTGGCGTCCAGCTTTACGCACACAGTTTCTAGATTATTTACATAACTTCGAGCAATAGCTTCACTCTTCATAACTTATAATTACCATGTTAAAATAATATATAACTAAATAAAGTTATGTTTTGCACAATATCTTCACGAAAATACTTTTAAGAGCAACATAATGTAAAACTGAGGGAGGTTAAACTTTTTACTCTCAAAGAGGACAGATTTACTAGACATTATTGGAATCAACTAATAAAACACTATTTTATATAATTTCTCATTGAAAAAGTGTTTTTAAAGATAATATTTTTACTGCATATTTTGTGCATTTACTAGACATTATTTTAATAATCCGCTCAATCTTCATTCTTGTCGAATACCTGATTTAGCCGCCTAAGCAACTAATCGCCCAGGTACTGGAAGAATTCTGACTCTAAACACATGTATTCTCACATTTCATGACGTTACCAGAGGGCGGCGAGTGATTCAGTGCCTAGGCGGCTAAATCAGGTACTGGACAAGAATAGAGATTAGACGTATTATTAAAATAATGCCTTGTAAATGTGTCCTATTTGATAGTAAGAAGTATAATGTATTTCAGTTTTACATTATGTTGCCATTAAAAATATTTTTCAGGGAGTAATTGTGCAAAACAGGGTTTTATTTAGTTATATACACTGGTGTGCAAAACCTAAGGACGAGATGGGTAAAGTAACATAACAAATGAACAACATAGAGGAGGTAGATACAGGTGCGGGAACATGTTGCCAGAGGTCTCTCACACGTACACAGAAAGCTGGACGTCACATGGCGTGAGTGTAGCGAGCCTATAGTGCCAAATGGGAATGGTCCCGCAACACGTGGCAGTTGACGAAACAGGACAAGACAGTGTGTGGCAATTAGCGAGCTGTTATGGTGTACTGTAGTGGTGTTCTTCAATGTAACATGGCCCATAGATACCATTTGGATGACTTCACACTGGGAAGAATCATCGGGAAACTGGAAGAAGGCCGAAGTGTGACGAGGTTGCTCAGGAGTTTGGAATTGCTCACAGCATTGTTTCACGTGTATGGGGAACCTTCCAAACCACAGGCACTGCTGTCCAAGGAGAGGTGGTAGTCGACCACGCTCAAATACAACAGCAGATGACCGATACATTGTGCAACAGGCAAGAAGGGATCCACACCAAACAGCGGGTGGAATTACAACCACATTTAACAGGACAGCTTGGAGCGCAATCTCACGATACACAATGGCACGGCGACTACGCAGAGGTGATCTCTTTGCCCGACGGCCAGTACATGTGTTCCATTGACATCTGCACATCGGTGGCACCGTTTGCGATGGTCCCAAGAGCATCAAATTTGGACCAACGAGGAATAGGGTCGCGTGCTCTTCTCGGATGAGAGCAGATTCAGTCTAAGTAGTGATTCTCGACGTTCTCTCATCTGGCAAGAGGTGAGAACACGTAATGAACCCAGAAACATCCTTGAACATGATAGTTTTGGTGGTCCGGGTGTTATGGTTTGGGCAGGCAAAATATTGCATGGGCCACCGAACTCCAAATTTTTGAACACGGTACGCTCACTGGTCAACGTTATTGTGATACTGTACTCCTTCCGCATGTGCATCTTTTCAGGGGTGCAGTCGGGATTGACTTCATTTTTATGGATGACAATGCGCAGGTGGAGGATCTCTTGGAACGAGAGTATATTCGGCGAATGGACTGGCCTGCCCGTTCCCCCGATTTAAATCTCATTGAACACGTGTGGGATGCTTTGGGGAGACGCATTGCAGCACATTCACATGCACCAACGACCATCCAAGGGATGTCAACGGCGGTGGTGGAGGAATGGAACGCCCTACCACAAGAAGTGCTTATCAACTTTGTGGCCAGATGGGAGCACGATGCAGAGCATGCATTGCTGTCCGTGGTGATCATACACGCTTTTAAGCACCATGTATTTGTTTCTGTAAATCTAGAGAGCCATCATATGTCCTATTGACTTTAGTGCAGCTTATGATCTATGAATAAAGGTAGCATTTCTGTTCGACTCAATGCATATTTCGTTTAGTTGTCTACTCTAGCAGTTCTCTCTATGTATGATTCAAGTTTCATCGAGCTACGTTACCTGACAGTGTCACAGCATGCCAAGATTACTTTCGCCCTTAGGTTTTGCACACTAGTGTATTTAAACATGGTTATTATATGTAAGTGATGACGAGTAAAGTTATTGCTCAAAGTTTTATATATATATACAGATACACGCGCCTCTTCCTTGCTATACATACTCACCTGTGAAGTTCAGTAGAATGCCTCACAAAATGTGGGGACGGCATAAACGAAAGCGAGTGTACCTATGCTCCACGAGGGGTCGTCCCCGGGAGGAAGGATGAGAGGAGAACACCGTGCGGCCGGATCCAGTTTCGACGATAGCTGTGTTAAGTAATAATTTTATGTGTTATGCAGATATACACATGCATATTAACATCTGTATTGAAGTTCATACAGAGGGAAACTGGGAAAAACAGGTTCAATTTTTTAGCTAACATTAATACTCATTCTTTAAAGACAGTTTTGTGTAAAACAATTTATTATCCCAATGAATCCGAACGAGATTTTTAGAAGGGAATTTGCTCGTTTCTCGAAATCTCTACTCCTCCTCCTCAGTCCCACAGTTTCCTGTTTGCATGTTGTGTTGTTTATAATAATATGTGAGTAATTTTAAGAAAAATCTTATGTGTTACATTCATATAGCTTTCTCTATCCTCCATCGCTTATTGGGGGTACACAAATTATTCTTAATAACGTTTATTTTCCCATCTACTTTATTTTAATCCAGATAAATCGTTCCGAAAATAGCTACATTTCATATTTCGTTACGGATACAAAGGAAACAGTGATACTCAAATTTTTTTAGGCTTTAAAATATCATACTGTCTTCATGACATCACCAGAAACAACTAAAATTCAACAGTGCTTCAAAAGAATGGCTAAGTGTTGAATCATTGTAGTTTTGTTATTAATGGAACTCTTTATTGATTGCGGATGACCAGGTGGTGATGGCTAACTCAGAGAATAATATACAGAAGACGGCACATAAGTTATGTAAATTAACAATAAAATAATAGCCTTAAAATTTTGCAAAGAGAAACTAAAGCAATGGCGTTTATCGGATCCCAATATAAAAGATCAAAAATTGTAATTGACTTACAAATTGTTGAACAAGTGAGCAGCTTTAAATGTTCTGGGATGTAAAATATCATACCAGAAAAACATGGGCATGGAAGAAAGTCTCAATAAATATGGATGATGTAGCGTATGTGTATGTATTGTCGCGTCGGACACATTATTGCTGTGTGTAATATTGTTGAGCTAATTGTTGTGTTTGTGTGTTAAGTTCTTGTCTGGCGCGGCAATTCCATCTTCCTAGTTGTGGGTGAAGGCAAGTCGAGGGAAGAGCCTTTTTGTGTGGTGGCTTGGCTTCACTTGTAGCCAGAGTCTAGTATAGGTCTTCCGAAGGAATGATTTTTTGTGTGTGTGTGTGTGTTTGTGTGTGTGTTTGCGTGGGGCATCTCTCCCAGTGTTCTTCTGTAACCCTTCGTGTATAACGTAGGACACCTTGTTAAGTATTATAAATCAGAGGTAAATGTGAATTTATGTATTTTTATGTTCTAAAGATCCCACGCCCGCTTTTGTGCAGCAGGTTCCTGGTATCTTTCGTTTGCCACTGATGCTACGTTCCCCAATATTTATTCCGGGGTAACTAAATTTAATATTTTAGTTGCAAACCTTTCGGCCTCACCCCGGTGTATAACAATATAATATTTTATTATCATGTAGAATTAATGAAATTAGTTATACTTTTCTGACGATCTGCCCGGATGGATTGTTTTTTATGTAGGACCAGCTGAAAAATTCAATGTCGCAGTTGGGATTTGAATATTGCTCTCCTACTTTCCGTGCGTTGCTTTAGTCATAGAGCTACTATGTCAACATGCCCGTGGAATAATGAATTCTCCAACTGACTCAAGTTTTTTCGCCAGGTAGATCACCAAGGCATCTCACTTTAGAGGTTGCAATTCACAAGTACTGAGTACATATATGTTTAAGCCAAAGGAGGAAAAGATTAGGTTTTTATTATTATTATTATTATTATTATTATTATTATTATTATTATTATTATTATTATTATTATTATTATGTATAATTAATGAAAATAATTTAACTTTTTCGATGACCTGCCCTGCTAGGGGTTGGTTTTGATGTAGAACCAGCTGAAAAATGCAATGTCATAGCCGGGGGTTAACATGGTTCTCCCGCTTTCCGTGCGGTTGCTCTGTGTACCCAGGAACAAATTCCTTGTGAATTGCAAGTCGCCATTGAGATTGCAACCTCTGTGGTGAGATACCTCGGTGATCTAGCTGGGAAAAAAGCTTGAGTCAGTTGGGGAATTCAATGTCCTATGGGCAAGTTGTCATGGTAGTTCTATAGTCAGAGCAACCGCACGGAAAACGGGAAAACCGCTTTCAAATCCCGGCTATTACATTGGATTTTTCACCTGGCTCTGCATAAAAAGTATTAACATGTTTATAGAACTATAAGAAGATGTTTAGGCAATAAAACAAAAAAGGGAACACAACTACAATTTTATAAATCAACGACATTACCAATACTACTTTATAGCGCAGAGACTTGGGTAGTTACCGAAATAGATAAAAGGAGAGTAGAAGCGTCAGAAATGAAGTTTCTAAGATCAGTGGCTGGTGTGTCATTCATTGAAGAAATAAAGCGTATTTGAGACAGAAGGCGTACTAGATGTATAGAGAATTGCCGTAAGAATTAGAAATAACATTTAGATAGAATGAAAACCGATTATCTAAGAAAGAAAGACAATTAATTATAAACCACGAGGAAAAGGAAATGCAGGCCGCCCAACATTTTGTTGGAGTCAACAATTCTAATGAGGACGGAACGGGCCTATGCTCAAACCATGCCGATAAAGACGCGCTTTCTTTTGCATTAAAGGATCCATGGAGCCTCATTATGAGGTGAGGATAGTAGTTCTGACTAATTACATCTTCCGGATTCCAGTGACATCCACTCCAAAGAACACACATCGGACCCATTATAGTTGTTGACCTAGGTAAGAAAACAGTTCTCTCAATTCAGCCTCTACATATTCCCCTACATACTGCTTACCGGTACGTGAGGTTTAAGTTGAAATTGACCATTTTGAGGCCACCTGACCGGTGTAGGAGGGGTTTGCGCTAATGACGGTCCGAGTGCTGAGATAACCTGTCACATACACGCTTCATTGCCTGTACCGTTTTCACTATAACCTGAAAGGAGAAGTAAACAAAACCACATGACAAGACATCACCTCATTGGCTGGTGGAAAAACTACAACCTTTCTCGCTTAGCATGTTCTCTCTTCCTCCACAAAAAAACAGTTCGGTTCAGATCGTAACACTTTTGTGGTTATTCTCGTGCAGAGAAATTTAAAAATCTCATTATCGTAACAGTTAAATTTATGAAACTATATGTGTTTGTCCGATTCACCTATAACTACATGAACCGTTATAACAGAGGGTTTAAGAGGCTATGCGCAGGCGCTGCAGATCGTTTCCGGATTTCCAGCTGAGAATCTTCTGCCACTGTAAAAAACATAAACCAGGGAAATGGAAAGAAGACAATTGTGATAAATGCTTTTAACAAATTCCTTGAAAAGTACCTACCTTTAATCGACAATGAATATGGTTGACCATTGTTTAGCAATAATTGAACTTTTTTATTAGTGATGCAGAATTGTTGCTCGGATAGCTTGGGTCGATTTTTTCTGTTGTTTTTTAACCTATAGTGCTAATCGTTATTTAACTTGTTGACTCATAAAAGGTTAAAGCAAAAGTGGTATACTGATATTAGTCATTAAATTAATGATTTCTAAAGCCTGAAGTTAAGAACAGTTTAATCCAGTACCTTTAATCACAGATGTCGAGCTGTTCAGGTACAATTTTTATTTGTCTACTCTTAGTATTGTGTGTTATAAGTTTAGGATGTAAGGCAAAATATAGGAATAAAATATATAATGTTTAAAAGCTAATGATTCCCAAGCAGCGCAATATACTGTATTAGCATTCTGTCTGAAGCAATTTCCTCTCACGGGTCTTAGTTCTCATCATCCTCCACGTGGTGCTGCCATGTGCTCGGCGGAGTGATAAATTTTAAGTTTTGTTTACGTCTCCTTTCAGCTTATAGTGAAAAATGTAGTCTCTCAGTATCAGCTGTAGTGTTGTTACCACTGTACTTTTGGCAATGAAACATGGAAAATATCCTGATATCTTCCGCCGTCCTTTCTTCGCTGGCTTTCGTATTGTTACAAGCAGGTATTGGTTGTTCTCTTCAAAATTTCATGTTTAAACCTAACCCAGATTTTAAGTAGCAAGTTTCAATAGTAAAGATGTTGAGATTAGATAGTTAAGGATTACCAACTGTCATGTAGAGTATAGGCTATCTCTTTCTACTTTCCATGTTTCAACTTAAAGTAAATGCATAATACAATATGACAAAGTAATTATTGTCGAGGAGGTGTAAATAATTAAATAAAGAAATAACAGTAAGATAGACAAATAATTGCAATGAACAATTTTCACATATTAAATCAATGTATAGTGTAACTATCTTAGGTTGAAAGATTTGTCCAAGAAGAAGGTAATTAGGAAGTCAGGTTAACGAAATAGTGCAGCTGAGGAGAGAACGCATTAGCTTAAGGATTTTGGGAATTCAGTTAGGTTATAAGATCAGTACGTTTACAGTCACTAGGCCAATTTTGTAAATTAGAACGGCAAAATAAATTCTGAGGAAAGTGAAATGTTGAGTTAGTAGCAGTCAGAGGTGCACATGAAGAGAGTTTGATGTGGATCCGGGCAAGATTTAAAGTTGGAAGGGGGAATGAGGGGGAATTGCGGAGCTAAAGGTAATAAAGGCGTGCAATTTTAGATCAGAGAGGTACTCACTCTGGTACCGGCACCGGCACTTCTATTCGTTCGTGCACACATCCATTACTCTGGTACCGTCACCGGTACGTATTGCTCGTGTGATATTTTAAGTGCCTAGTAACGCGCGCTTGTGTGAGTAAGATTTTGCGGTTATTGCGAGAGGTCTCGCCGATAAGCATTTTAGCGACTCACGGCAAGTTACGTTATTAGTTTCTTTTATTGCAGAGAAATATCTATTTCCAACTCTAACTTTGATACTAAATAAGTTAGCAG
Source organism: Deroplatys truncata (assembly GCA_030765065.1). Lineage (NCBI taxonomy): Eukaryota > Metazoa > Arthropoda > Insecta > Mantodea > Mantidae > Deroplatys > Deroplatys truncata. The sequence continues at coordinate 60,436,802 of CM060976.1, read as the reverse complement.
GTATAATAATTCAATTGTTACAATTTCGAGTGCTGCGATTCATAATCAGTTTCATTCTTTGTCGTCAAACGGTCGGCAACTCGCTTCAAAAGCTCAAGTATTAGATCACATTAAATTATAATTCAATTTAAACTGGTGTTAGCCGTTAACAATACGCCCACGCATACCCTAGCTTGCCACTGGAGAAGCCTGGTGCACTACACAACAGAACGAGCTACGAGATCGTGGCAGCAGAATCAACAACATCATCAGAAGCAGGTAAAGTAAACGGCTTCAAAGTGCCGACCAACGTTACTGCTCCAAATTATTGCACTATACTCGTAGCGGCATCACAAAGATACTGCTTCAAAGTGGAAAATATACAATTGATAAAGCCACAAATGTTTTGTGTGCGAGCAACGAAACTTACTTGAAAATTGCGTCTGGTTTCAAAATCTGTGTGGCCTTCATTTCACTGCCTTCACTTCAAAAACCTAAATTCTGGATTTAATTTCGGGTACACCTCTCAAGAAGTAATTTATATTTTCTGTCAGTACCTGTACTTGAATATGACACCATCATTCCTGTGCACGAAGTATAGGTTCTTTTACTTTCTCTACTACTTACCTATAGTAAGTAGAGGATGTACGGCATTCCACCAAAAAATTCGATACTGAAATTGTATCGGAAACATGCGTTTTAAGACTTTCTGTATCCAAAAAAGCATTTTTAGACAAAGGTCCGTGTGTGTCTCAACAGTATAACTCAGAAACCAAAAGTCGGTTGAATACCAAACTTTGCATTTAAGTTTTACATCTTCCAAGGATGCGAATAAAAGATTTGCAAGAAAATCCTCTCACCCCAAACTACCCTTTACATGAATAATTTTTGGAAATTTTTTATTTTATCAAAAATGGCTCTATCGATTTAGATTAAAATATCACATGTTTAAAATATTTTCATCAAATGAAATGTATATCTTAAATTTTCCGAGAATAAGCCACTCCTCTTCATTCTGAATTACCTTTGATAACTAAAGAACCGTAAGAGAAAGGCAGAGGGAGAGGGAGAGAGAAATAGGGAGGGAGAGGGCGAGAGACAAAATCTTACTACAGAAAAATGTAGATGTCGTTAAGGCACACAGTTAATGCTATATAATATTTTTTTGTGGTGGAGTTAGTATTTCCGAGCTACTCCTTGTTATTGGTTTGAATCTTCAAATACAAACTTATCTCAAATGTCAAGTCGTTATTCTTTGTTTTTTCTATGCAAAGAGCATGGAATTTCAAAACTGTTGCATAGCGACACGCTCTTTAAAAATATGACGCTTTTGTAAGAGTAGTTTGTAAAAGAGTGAGTAGAGAAATTCTTGTGAATTCTGCATACCACATTTTTTCCTAAGACTTTTCCTGTACTTGATAAAAACGATGAATACCGTTTATATGTTTGATACAGATTTATTCACATCAGGTACTAATTTTGAGAGAGATTTTTAATATGAGTATTAAATTACACTTGGTACTGGAAAATCATTTTCCAGTCCTTTATTCTCACATTAAACTTCGGTGCACATTCTCTTCTGTGATTCGCGGCCGAGAGTGGTATTTGATTGCTGAGTCGTGAGTTATTTAATAATAAACGGAATGCGTACGATGCTAGTTATTTGATGTGTTGTGCTAAGGATTGCTTAGAAGAGGGATTTTTCAAACGAAAAGGTCTACGTTGTGAATGTCTGGAAATCGTTGAACCGCTAGCAAATAGGTGTGTGAAAATTTACTTGCTTGTCTGCAAGAGGTGCTTGTGAATCTGAATAGTAAAACAGATGAAACCTGGCACACCTTACTAACATTGTTGATCTCATGACGACAATCTTTTTTTCGTGTCAAATCAATCAGTTAACCTGTAGCATTATCCGAAATTCAAAATTCCATGACACGTTTAGTTGGTTTTTAAGGGAAATCCCATTATTGTGAAGTGCTCTTAATGCACACGGAAAAGAATGAATGAATAATGATAAAGTACGAATCGCATAATGTGGGGTTCCAGAAATAAAACTGAGTTTTCCTTGGCTTGAAATATGTCTCACATACAGAAGTAACGAGTGATACATATGTATTATATACTGGCTACACAGTCGTACCAACGAGATGGCTCCGCGGTAACGTGTGAGGTTCACATTTGGGGGTCTCGGGTTTAATTTCCGTCCACTTTCGATTTTGACCTTGGATCTTTCGTGGTTTTCCCTGGTAGGTAGGCCCTTGGGTCTTTCTCTCATTTCCCTTTCATTCCGCTTCCTTCTCATGTTTCAGGTGTGCTTCCAGGTTTCGCAGTGTGATGCAGTGCTGGACAAATAGCGCAGTTGCTTGCTCCAAGGAAAGAGTATTCACCTGGATACCAGAGGGCTATCTGGTTGTATGGGTCGTTCATCGCCCACTCTGTGAAACTTCGGCGGTAGGTCGGGACTTCGAGCTGGAATTGTTAGGGACTTTTGCGCGTTTCTGTGGCCTGCAGCCTTCTGAGGTTCCTTCACTTGATCCTCTCCTCCTGGGTGGTGATAAACAATAGATCTATGTAGGTCGCGGTGCACGAGGTGTCTCCCTTGTTGTATAAGCTGTACTTACCTTTACTTGGGTGACATACGGACTACATATAGTTGCCTTGTCAGTTCCAACAAGTGCCCCAGAGGTCTAGTAGATGATGACAAAAGCGTCCATAATTGGGTATGGAACCACTCTTTAACGGCGTCTCGGGACTGATCGTCATGTACGACCTGCCATGTCTTGAAACGTTTATGTGGAGGACTTCCCATCGGAGGTACAGTAACCATGCAATGCTATTCCGATACACATCCTTCACGGATCTAGTAACAAATTCTTCCGTAATAACTGACCAAACTGGGCGCGTATGGGTAAATTCACATCAAGACCTTAGTAGTGCCCTTGGCTGTGTAGATTCCTTAACACATTGTCACTCTTCGCCGAGTTCGGATAGCTTCTTTACATACGGAGTATTTACCGGCAACATCAACATTTGTTGCCTCGAGCAAGCATTCCTACTCAAGTCTTAGTATCATTTGGATAAATACTTATTTGGTTCCTTTTAGTTTAAACGGGTGAACGGATACTTAATTTATGGAGCCCTGAAATAAAAGCAGGCAGCTAATTTTTGCGTGCAGGCTGGTTGTGACAAATCGCTTCTGTCACTGAAATTTCGAGGCAGGTTAAGATGATACTCTCTTTGTAAGCTATACGGTTTCCAGGAAGGTTCCTTCACTGCCATGGTGTCTCTGGATGTTGAGAAGGCCTTTTTGACGACCTGGCACCCGGATCTCCTGTACAGGAGATTCTGTACATCTCCTGTAATGTAGTTGGACTAGTAGCCCACACAGCTACTCACATCCTACACAGCTATTTCAGGCACCGCTTTTTAAGGTAACAGTCGCGGGTATAACATCTAGACTTAGGCAAGCAAGAGGCGTAGTCCCCGAAGTGTCTGTGCTATCTCAACTTTCTTCAGTGTCTATATGGTAGACTTTTCATCTCGAACGCACATCAATATAGCCCGTATACCGATGACGTGCTGTTGCACCAATAAACGCATCCTCAAGAGTAGTGCAGGCGTTGCCGCAAGTCTGCTATCCCAGACAGAACCAAGCCATTACACTGACCAACCCCCGTAGACTGCTCCATATTTAGGTACCAAAACCAAAGGATTGAATGGGGGAATTCAATCACCTACCACAGAGTGAAACTGAATAAAAACCTAATCTTTCGCGAACATATCTGAGACCTGTCCGCTCGGGGTAGAGATCCACGACTCTCTGTACCGCAAGTCAAAGTCCGGGATGCCTGTTAGGTTGAAGTTGAACATTTCCGAGCTCTGATCATCCCCCTCATAATTTTCATCTACGAAATCTGTGGCATGGCTGCAGACAGCTGGCTGCTATGGCTGCAACTGGCTCAGAATAGGAGACTTAGGTCCATCTATTCTGTTGCTCGCTTGTTCTCCGTGATAATAATTCATGAAGTCTTATCCATTCCATACGTGCAAGATCAAATTAGGTGCCGGCTTGCAAAATTCTACTACAATTTGTCTCATCAGAGTGGTTAGGTCTCTTCGGGATTATACTTCCAGAACTCGCTGCTTCAGGCGACACTGGGTTCCCCACATGGCTTGTGAGCACTGGATCACTCTCATCAATAGCGAAAGCTGAGCTCCATCCAAAAACCGATTGGCTTAAAAATTCTCTTCTCATCCAAAATAAATTGAAATCCACTATTCACCAGAGGAGCAGATGGGCCGCTGCACCCTAAGAGACAGCCGTCGAGGGTAACTGTGCATCCAAATAGAAGTGACGAGTGGGGTGTAATTTAATGTTATGTACTGAAGAGAAAGAAACATCGATGATATAATGTTTCAATTAGTAAAGACTGCGGCTGGTAATTACGTGGGAAAAGGTTTTCCACTTTGAACATTGATCAAGAGTAAGGATACGTAGTCTAGATTATTCTGATTCCAGTCCACGCAACTCTTATAAGCATAACAGGCTGTTTCAGAACGTTGTGCGTATAAATGTATTTAAAAAATTTTCATTTTTGGGATTCATTACAATACTCTACACCACAATTCTATTTCACTACAGACGTTTTGAACCTGCTGTACATACATTTCAGTGGCACATTCGTCAGAACTGCAATGTCAGCGTAAAATGTAGTCATGTACCTCAAGCATACACCATATTTTGTACTACGCCCTTTTGTCGACAATGGATGTTAGAATTGTGGTCTATTATAAATATTCGATTTATGTTTATTTTCGTGCTTACAGGGAAAATAACTAATGAAAAGTACCCTAATACAGTGTGTAATATGAAGGTAAAAATCTGATTTGGTACCTTCAGGGGAAAAATGTTCTTAAAAGGAGTCTGGGCTAGATATTCCTATAAACTGTATGCTAGATTAATTTTTGTCGGATATCACCATACGCGAAACTTATTTCCGCAGGAACTACCTTTCCATTGTTGCCATTCCGTTTTTACTACATAAAGCATATGAAGGCTGGTGTAATTGTTTCTAGTATTCTTTTAGCAGCATAGAATTTCTTGGCATAGAATTACTAAATGCTTATATTTTCATATTAATTGTATCTATAAGGTCACATTGTGATTTTCAAATGCAAATAAAACTGCACGTTTGGAAAACTATTTATGTGCATAGAGACAGCTAACCTAACCTGAAGCTGGTCATTTAAATATCATTTCTGCAGAGCGTACATTTGCTTTTTATATGCAAATAAATGTATGTAAAATGGGCTGAAAAAGGATTTCCTACCCACTGGAGTTTCAAAACTTGACCACTTCAAACACAGTCGTATACAAATCACTAGGCATAGGTGTCGTTCTCCGTGGTGTAGTGGTTACCATGCTAACCTCTAGTTCCCTTCGGAAGGGAAGTAAAGGCGGTGGTCCCGTGTCGTAGATTTATGGCAAGTAAAAGAATCTCAAGCCTGATAAAGAGGCCTGTGAGCAAATTTACCGGCCTTTCACATCCAATATAGAATGCGACGCTAAGGACCACAGCAGTTAAAGAGCGTCCACAAATAAAACTCAATTAAATAGGCATAGGAATTTCTAAGTATTAAAGTCTGGGTAGACCTTTGCCATGAACTGTAAACTGTTACTGGACTTTTACTCAGTGACGTCTTAGGATCAACCCCATCCCTCGCACAGTCTGTTGCGTTTGCAAATAACACTCACAGCACCGTGTATATCTGCCCGCTCATGGCCGCTATTGTTTACATTCTTTGTATTGACATAATGGTTTAAATGTAAATAACTTGAAGCAACTCCTTAAGAATTCCTCTGCCTGCTAATCAAGTTAATACCGCAGGCTGCCTACATTTTTTATTACAAATGTATTAGTTGTCATTTGTGATTACTGCAACATGTTGCGCATGATCACAACTCTCATGTTATATCGCCTTAGTTTGTGAGAAGCAATGTAGCTCAGAGCAACCTGCATCCCAACTGAACTTAAACTGTTATCAAATGGTAAAGGTGCAGGTGCGTATCACGGAAGGGCCCCCGAAAACGGAGCATAGCACCGCAAGTAGGCCAGTCGGCCCTTTTTTCTTCCATCGTGACCCCTGGAAGAGAAGGATGAGGAGGGAGAACCGAAGGGTGACCAGATCCGGATGCTGATTAAGCGTAAGCATGGATGGGGTCCCTAACGTTTCCAGATAGAACGCATCCGACGCCGCACGGTCCCTGCCCATAAGCCACCAACCTCCAGAGTCTTCCGGAGCGCACGATGAGGAGAGACGTAACCGCAGCGACGCCAGGGAAGAAACCTTTACAGTGCGCAAGCCACCGCCCAGCCGCAACACGAAGAATACTGTCGCCTGGTCCTACATAATTGAAACAGATGACAAGGAAGGTGATCAGAGGAAGGAGAGTCGTAGTAGAAGATGAACCACCTGAACCACCCCAGCATTCGCTTGGCGATCGGGGAAAACCACGAAAAACTATGGGCCAAAGTGGGCGGTTGCCGGTGATCGATCTTGGGACCTTCCGAATGCGGGCCACAGACGCAACCGCCTGAGCCATACCGTTCGGTGCTATCACATGGACTAAGACTGCCTGTTGCAGCTCTGCTCGGCTGAGTTCGAGTACTCGCGCGTACGCAACAGTGCTCGGAGTTTGGTTGTAGGAAGGTGTGTGATGGGCAATATGTGACCGAACAAGGTCATAACACATGTCATTGCGCTTTCTGTCAGTCTTGAAGTTGTGTTGTTTCTCATAACATGTTTTATGTGTCAAGCCGGGGATGCCCATTGACTATTTCGTGGGACCGGAAAGAATGCACTCCCACAGTGTCTTGGATGTCAAAAGGTGCTGAATTTGACGAGGAAATGAACGTGAGCGTCAGTATACAACACCATTCAGCTGCGACGAAAGCTTGCCCCAGTGTCGAACTGTATGTCATGCCGCAGGCAGACTCCTGCGAGATGTGAGTACTCCGCTGGTTGCTGGTGCGCAACCAAGGTGGACTAAGAGATATGTATGACGGAAAACTCACCTCGTCTTCTTCTTCCGCTTTTAAGGATATCAAATTCCGTGGCTGAAGATGTTCAGCACAGTAGCCGATGTCTTGTGTTTAATATTCCACGGTTTTCTTGAAGCATTTTCTGTAAGATACTCGAATAAACATTCCTATGACATTTCCACTTTAGCTGCATGTAGTTTTTCCAATGTAGTAATGGAGCAGTTCTAAGAATCCAAGGAATGCATCCAGCTTCGTGACTCAACGTTATTTAACATGTGTGCCTGTATTCATCTGGGAAATATATATGATGAAATCTCAGCGAGGTCGGCTCCAGAACTGGCACATTTGAATTCCAGTGATTATACGGTAAATCCCGGAAGGCGCCTCACATTTCTAGAATTTAATGTCATGGTTTAATATATTGTTGTTTTGGTATTAAGAATATAATGCCTAAGTGTACCATTTCAATTTTTCATGTATTTCAGTATAACTCATAGTTTTATTACGGTAATATTATATACGATATACGAACCTTGGTTTCCACTTAGCTGACATTTACTTTAAAAATATACTAGATATCGTATATTATACCAAGATCTAAATATATTTGAGCGTGATGAGGAACTAGCGTGGTAAAGTAAGGATTCAAACCACTGTAATGATAATAGGGGTGAGCTTCTTTCCTGTATCCTGCAGAGAAATGTTCGGATCCTATGTAGTCAAGTTGTCATTCTAGGTTTTCATCAGTCCTTAGGATGAATATCAGTTAGCTTTTTGCACTATAGATCCTCGAGGTGATTTTATCTAATATAATTTGTCCGATTAAAGGACGCAAGGAGTGAAAGAATACGTTTGAACAACTGTCCTATGTATAATTTGAAATATTTAAAGTGAAAAGGTTAACGCTATTATTTATTCTTCTGGTATTATCGAACATATATAATTTCCCAATTGGAAGAAACCGTTAAATACCCGGGAGCGTTTATGTGTATTTTCATGGTCTGAGGGGAGTCGGGAAGGGTTTATCCACTCGACAGAGCATTGCATCCGAAGGGAGAGGTCAGCGTTAGCATAATTCCATTTATAATGCATTATTATGCCGTATTATATTAAAAAGGACAGTTAATAAAGTAAAATATACACAACACACTAACATAAGTGACAATTTTCAGTCGATTTATACCTTTCTAATAAGTGAAAAAGACATAAGATGGCATAAAAATAAGAAAAACATCAACATCAAGGTAGTAAGTTTAGCTCTTCTTACATCCCCCTTCCCTAGTATCTGTCTTCTCAGATGTCTTGCCTTAAGTAGAAAGTACCCCCTTCACGTCTTCATTGCCTGCCAGTAGCACCCAACATGACTTTATACATCCACGACCTCTCTCTACAATGGGGCAGATTCTCACACCATTTTAATCAGTAATTTTTTATCATTCGCCATGCTCCAAGTCTAAGCCACGCGAGCCCCTGGCTAAATTTCGTGCCCCTTTTGATGTACTGCTCCACATCCCACTCAGATTGTACTTCTAACGAAACCACCTCCATGCATTGCGCAATTGTTTGTTGCCTATCAATATCACAGAGGCGATTCTTAATACTTAAAGAATGCTTTATTAAAAAGCTGAGCTAGTTACTCAGATGCTCTTATAACGTCACGTTTTAGGCGGTTTGTCAAGAAACAAATCGAAATATTAAATAAACATATTTAAATAGGGCAGCAAGCATGACATGGGGCAGGTAAATTAAAATGGATAAAATAGCGTTACGCAATAAATGAATGCTCACTTATTGCCATGTGATGCTATGCTCTCTCAAATTTCAGAGAGCGATGGGTGGTTTGGTTGTATTGATGGACCCACGGCATTGCGCGCAGCAGAAGAGACTTCACATAGTCTATTAAAACATAGAGCGAGTTTTACGAAACTGGAATTGGAGGAATAAAATCAAATTCATAATTCTATTTACAAACACATATCTAAGGAGCTCATGATATAGAAACATCATTAGAGGTTTAAAAAACCATTCTACAACGCAGTATAGGACTAAAAGCGGAGCGGCACCTCGATCTACGCAGATCTTTTGTACTTAGGCCCCTGACGGGACGCCCCCGGAAGAGAGGGTTGAGGTGAGAGGAGACGGAGGACGACCGGACCAAGGCACGACAGCCAGAGGTCAGAGTCCCTACCGTTTATAGATTTAAACTCCACGTGTGTCTGATGCAGCCGGCTTCCCCCCAAGTGCTTATACACAGTCCGGGGAACGAAGTTTACTCAGAGCACCATTTTCCCCTGCGATGCACACACCGAGGCCTGCCGCCGACCTTGCAGCTCTGAAAGAAACCAAGCAGATGAAAGAAAAAGTGAAATGAGAATTTAGATGAAATAAGGGGACAGAAAATTTGAGAGATGTAATGATCCTTCCTAGCATTCGCCTGGCGACTTGGAGAAACCCCCGAAAAACCCATGGGTCTGGTAAGTCGGCCATGGGAATCAAACCCACGACCTCTCGAAATCGGACAATTATTCATAAAACAGCACGGCGTTCTAGATCTGTCAGTTTGCATTTTCCACAAGGAAAACTTGGGATACAGTAAATAACCTTTTCGTCTGCGCGGCCACATAGTTATGCACGATCATATACTTAAGGATGGAAACGTTGTTTGCTGCCCTTGTGGCTGACTCAGCTATATTTAAATCAGGGGTTGCTTCCACAGTTGTTTTACCTTTTAATTCTTTCCTCCAGACCGGGAATGGAGGAAGAATAATTTAACAAATTATATTACCAATGCCAGCCGTGCATGCGAATTTCCAATGTTTTATTATCGAAGTTGTGAAAAACAGATGCTAATATTAATTAAATTATTTACTTTCTGTTATGATACTTAGAAAAGTATCGGATGTTACATCCACACGACTATCTCTATACTCTATCATTTTAGTCCTTATACAAATTATTCATACCAAAATTCATTTGTCTATCTATTTCTATTTAATTGAGCTAAACCTTTGCGGAACTGAGCGGGATAGCTCAGGCGGTACGTCTGTGGCCCACATTCGGGATGTCCCGCGATCGATCCCCGGCGACCGCTCACGCTGACCCATGGGTTTTTTCGTGGGTTTTCCCGGGACGTCAGGCGAATGTTGGAGTGGTTGATTTCATCCTCCGAATTTCCTGCACCTCCACTTCGTTCCATTCTTCATTTATTTCATCCAGTTGGTCTCTTTCGGCAATGGTTTTCGGTGCAGCGTGGTAGGGGGGGAAATGCTTTTTGCGACTCTCCGTCCCTCACCTTTCGGCTGGCTGCCGGGGTATCCGGATCCCCTCTGTGTGGGGCGGGGTCCCCAGTCTGCCTGTCCGTCCACTGGGGAGTCTCTGGAAACGTAGGGACCCTGTCATTGCTGTACCGTCGCTCCTGGTTCCGGCTGCCCGGTGTCTCCTTTCGCCTCATCCTTCCTCGTGGGGCGTAGGTACAATTTCTACTCTGGATTGGTGCCGACTCCATTCCGTAGTCAATCGCATCCCATCCTAACCTTTGCAAAAATAACTAGATTATGCATTTCGTTATAGATACAAAGGGATTAGCGATATTCAAATGTTTAAGAACTGGACGTTATATGCTCACTTAAAATTCTACACTCTTTCCATACAGTCGCGAGAAACAACTAAACATTGTCAGGACTTTAAAAGAATGACAAAGTAATTAACAATTCGAACCATTAATAACGGATACCTCGGAAATGCTTATGCCACAGAAAAGGTTTTCTGGAATAAATTGTGTATTTTAAAGAGATATACATTTTTTTGTGTAGTACGTTTTCGTCTATCGCTTAACGTTTACTAGTTATATAAGATTATACAAAGTTACTTCCCAGTGAACAGGACTTCATAGGCTATTCCCAGAAAATACAAGGTATACATTTTATTTGCCATGTAAACACAATCATTAGAGCCATTTTGGTGAAAATAAAATATTTCGGAAAATGTTCCATGTAAAGGGTAGTTGGGTTGGGGGATTTTATTAAAAATCTTTGTGCCGCATATTTGGAAGATACTAAATATAAATACGAAGTTAGGTATTTATCCGATTTTTTGTTTTTGAGTTATGCTGTTCACAGACACATACACAGACAGACACAGACACACATACACACATACACACACGCGTCTCCTTTTCTAAAAATGCTCTTTTGGAATCAGGGGTCCTCAGAACATGTATTTCCGGTGAAATCTCGATATCGAATTTTTGGGTGAATACAATACCTTCTCTACCTACCACGTACATTGTCGTGCATAAAAATTGACCCATCCCCCTAGCTCAATATAGTGTTTTTCCCTCCATAAGGTTTCCTCCTTCAGGTAACCAACCTTTGCTTCCACCCAGTCGATATCAGTTCTCTATGTGACTTGCCTGAAAAACAATTCAGGGGGATAAAAATAACCAATGAACGATATTTATAATCTATGTGGAATTAAGAAGTGGTTTGGTTACCACCTCTATGAAAGCGTTTCGCTACGATTGGTAAACAAGGAAAGGCGATACCAATTATAATATATTCCGGCTTCTAGAGGAACAGTGAAGAATTATCTCCACATGTAAACTGAATGACATTTATGACATTTACATATACAGGATGAACCAGTTAAGTTGAGACTATACAATAGCTCCAAAACTAAGCGTTGTAGAAAGAAATGTGTTTAATAAACGTTGCTTTGTATTATGGGGAAAAGTAAATACCGTTAGTTGTGTTTTTTTGGAGGACGTTATGATGGTGATTTTAGGGTCAGTTTAATTTTTTTAAATGGGAAGCTACAATTAGGGTCAATTTAAATTGACCCTAAAATGACCATCTCAACGTCCTCCAAACAAAACACGACTTTCCTCATAATATCAAGCAACTTTTATTCAACGATTCGTTTTGGAGATATTGTAAAGGAAAAGGTAGAGGTTCGTATCACGGAAGACCCCCGGAACCGGGGCAGAGCAACGCAAGGAGGCCAGTCGGTCCTTTTTGCTTCCAACGTGACCCCTGGGAGGGAAGAATGAGGGGAGAGACCCGGAGGGCGATCAGATACGGGTGCTGACGGACGCAAGCACGGAAGGGGTCCCTAAGTTCCAGATAGAACGCATTGACGCCGCACGGTCCCTGCCCACAAGCTACCAACCTCCAGGATCCCCCGGAGCGGAGTACCACGCTGAGGAGAGACTTAATTGAGCGGTACCACAGCGACACCAGAGAAGAAACCTTTACAGAGCTCAAGTCACCGCCCAGCCGCAACCCACCGAACAACGTCATCTGGCCCTACAACCCTGAAACAGATAACAAGGAGGCTAATGGGTGCAGGAAATGAGAGGAAGGAGAGTCGTTGTAGAAGATGAACCACCCAGCATTCGCCTGGGGCCAGGGGAAACTACGAAAAACCCATGGTACATATTGGGCGGTCGCCGGGATCAATCCCGGGACCTCCAGAATGCCGGCCACAGACGTAACCACCTGAGCCACCCCGCTCGGTTTGGAGATATGGTACAGTCTCAGCTTGAATGGTCCACCCTATATATGAGAGCTTTTATCGGCGACATGCAGACGAGGGTTCTACTAAACAGAAATAAGAAAACCGGCACTAAGGGAACGGTAGCGTAGTATGAAAACATAAGGTTTAAGTTGTAATGTTACCCTTCAGCAGTTTGGCCATACTTTTGGGGGAGGTAAACTACCCTGCCAATCCGGGGGCTGGAATTATATTCGAAAAACGGAGGTGGTTGAGCTGGTAGGTGCGGGGTTTGATTTTGTCAGTACCAACATAAACAGCTCGTTTCCATTATGGGCCACATTTTATGCACGCCAGTATACGTGGTAGAGAAAGTAAAACTACGACTGTAGAAATTTCATGATATTCTCTTCCAATTTTATTTATATTGGTAACTACAATTAGATTACAAAATATTATTTTTACGAGAGTATACTTCCTGTTAATTGTGATAGATATACGACAGATGTGTTTCAGCATTTTTATAGGTACGCAGAGTGGCAGTGTATTGTTATAAAACAATTCGAATATTCAAGCCTTAATATTGCTTATTCTTTTCATAGGGTGATTGGAAGTAATATAAGGTATTACATTTCTTTTTAAATACTGGATAATTCAAACAAACAGGAAATAACTGGTAAATTGTTAATGCTATAAAATAATTATTTAACACATATTTAATGTTTTAGTGGGTTTTAAGCCTTTGTACAGCAAATGTATGCATATCTCTTAGGAACCCCAGCTATAATGAATATACAACATTCAATAGAAATGAACACAACTTCGCAGGACATTTACAGAAAATTCAAGATGTACATTTTATTCTTCATACTCAAACATATGGTATTTTAAGCATGATTGTTGGAGCCATTTTGAATATATATATATATATATATATATATAAAATAAAATTCCATGTAAATTTGAAAACTTACATATAAATAATTCGGCAGAAATTCCCAAAATACGCTTTTAAATTAATTTGTCCTGCTGACATAATAAACCTTTCAGCATGTTTTCATTATAACCAATTGTAATGTACAGAGCAGAACATAAATCATAATGGTGTATTTTATGTTGGGTTCAATAGTTTAATTTTAATGGTTCTATTAAGTTTTATTTCGATGAAAATCTGCATATTTTATATAATCACAGAAGTCTCAAATGGATTCACTGGCCTAATTGCTTTAAAAATATTACATATAAAACTTTACGTATCTCAGATAAAATCACTTATACAGCCATGCTATACAATTACACAGATTTTATTCTCATCAAAGAGCATTATTTATACCATCTAGCGGCAGTTGTTGCGACTAATTAGTAACATGTCTGATCTTGTTTTGTGCAAAGTTCCGTCTGCGTAAACAAATACGTTTGGATGCAGCAGCTGTTTGTTGAATGTAGCGCAGTAATACCTTGTCATGGATTCAAACATTGAACAAAAGAGTGGCGATATATTTTTGTTTTAAAGCGGGTAAAATTGCCTCAGAAGCTGTTGAAACGGAGTGCAGACTCCGAAATGGCAGACGTAGAGCTATCGAAATTGTTTCATCAGCATAAACCGCGTCCTGGTAAATCACGCTATGTTGACAACTTAAAAACATTCAGGATACTAACTCATATATCAAGGAAGGGAAACCTGTAAAGTTCAACATGCGATTAAATATGCCTTTTGTATGACTATTCCTGCTCATAGCGATGTAATTAGGATTTTTACACAGTAGGTAGAAAAGGTATTGCATTTCACCCAAAAATTCGTTACTCAGATCCACGGAAATACATGTTTTGAGGCCCCTGAATCCAAAAAAAGGAATCCGGTTCTGTGCCTGTCCGTGTATGTGTAAACGCATAACTCAAAAAGGAAAAGTCGGACAAGCATCAAACTTGGTATTTAAGTTCAGTATATTCCAAATATACCACATGTATTAAAAAAATCTCTTCATCCCCAACAACCCTTTACATTGAACATTTTTTCGAATTATTCGATTTTCTAAAAAATGGGCCTAATGAGTTTGATTAAAATAGAATATATTAAACACATTTGCATGAAAAATAATATGTTTATATTGAATTTCTGGAAATAGCGTGTGTAGTTCTCTTCATTCGGAAAGAATTTTGCATAATCGTGAATAACTGGTAGATGTTAAGCGATAGACAAGAGATGCAGATCTCTTTAAAACATATAATTTAATTCAAATAAAATTTTTGTGGCATAAGCCATTTCATATATATCCTTTATTAATGGTTCGAATTGTTCAATATATTTGTCATACTTTTCAAGCCCTGTCAATTTACAGTTGTTTATCGCTACTGCATGGAAATAATATGGAATTTTAAGGCCAACATACAGCGTTCAGTTCTTAAAGAATTAACTATTGCTGTTCTCTTTGTATCTATAACCAAATGCTATGTCTGCAAAGGTTTGTCTCGATTATGAAGTAGATAGAGAAATAAGCTTTTATAAGAATAGTTTGCATACATAGTAATAAACGACAGAGGGTAGAGAATGTCATTGTTGTATTTTACAAGAGTAGACAAACTTTTCACAATAAAAGTCCTTATACTACTACTACTACTACTACTACTACTACTACTACTACTACTACTACTACTACTACTACTACTACTACTACTACTACTACTACTACTACTACTACTACTGCTGCTGCTGCTGCTACTACTACTACCACTACTACTACTAAGTCATGTGAATGTAACACATAAGTTTCTTTATTTAAATCTAGGATTTGTTTTACCTTTCGAAGTCTACATATAATAAATTTCTAAATCCATGAGTGTCACGAAAAGGTGTGATCACTAAGAATTTAATAACAGGAAAACTATTAAAATCTTAAACAGAAAAGTTATATAAATATATAAAATAATAATGAAATAATTTAATTGGTACGTAGCATTTATTTCACCACGAAACGTAATAAATTCGGTCTTCATGCTCTCGAACGAGAGCCAAGTAAATGAGAGAGGTGTCGTTGAAAAGACTACGTTGAGATCGATCGAACAAACGTTATACAATTCTAGTGCGTTTAATCATCCAACAGTTATCATTTGAATACGGATTTCGGAAATTTTACACTTTTACAAGTTACAAATTTGTATAACAATATGGAGGAGGTATAACGCATCCAAAGAGTCCAAAAGGAGCGCTACAGATTATTATCGGTGAGCTTATCGGACATATTTTAAATTTAATCCAGCTTTATCTTCCGTTGTGCCAACATTAACTGTGTTTGTTCTACTTTTTAACGGTTTGAAAATTGCGTTATAAATAAAATGTTAACAATTAATATGTTTATTGGATGTTGGGCTTCGAAGTGTGTTAATTTACGAGGCTGTAAACTTCGTTTTGAAATAAACTTGCAAAGTTTTATTATATACATCGGAAAAGTACAGGTTTTCTCTAATTTTTTTACATAATCTCCAAACAGATTGAAGCACTTGCCATAGCTTTTCACAGTCTTTGAATACCCTCTGCACAAAATTTTTCCGCCTGTGAACAAAGTCAAGCTGTCACGGCGTTTTGAGGCTCTTCGTCATTGCCAAAGCGCTGAGCTGCAAGCCACTTTTCCATGTACGGGAACAGATGGAAGTCGCTAGGGGCCAAGTCCGGGCTGTACGGGCGATGGTACAAAACGCCCCATTTGAACTTGGTCAAAAGTTCATTTGTGTTGTTTGCTGCGTGAGGACGAGCGTTGTCATGTAAAAACACAACAGCAGATGTCAGAAGACCACAACGCTTGTTTTGGATTGCTCTTCTTAGCCTTTTCACACTTCACACTTGGCACTTGTTACTTCGGCGCTTATGTTAGGTTATAACTAGCAAACACGCGACAGTAGGATGCTCCACCTTGCACAATAGAAACGTACTGAGCCACTATGCACACTGATGTCGAAATGGCGGCGCTACCCACACTACTTCTCGTGCTATGCATGAACGGAGATTACTTTCTGGACAGCCCTTGTTTCTCTCCAATTATTATGAATATCATTACACCATAGCTACCTGCGAACGTTAGTTGAGAAGACCTTGACAGTAGAAGGGGGCATTTTGTTCTCGCGCATATCATATCCGTTTAAGGCAGGCACGTCATTTTGTGACACTCGATATCATTCTCCTCCTTTCTCCCTCCAACTCTGTGTGATGGAGGTGATTGAACTTTACGGCGACACTGTTAATAGAAAAGAATCTCCTTGGACGGTAGGCAAACCGAAGAACAAAACAGGGGGATGGGTTAAATCTCACGTTCCCTCCAGTTTGACTTATTTTTCTTTTTTTGCCGATTCGTTTTCCTGTGATTCTGGTTGGTTTTCCGTTTTACTTTTACCCACTCGCACACATATTTACCTAGACACAAATGCCCATGTCCGAGCCGGAACTCAAACCCGCGGTACTCCAGGAATGGAACACTAAGAGACCATGGCCACGGGATTTGATCCGGGACCTCCCAAATGCGAGCGTTATGCGTTATCGCGTAGCCATCTTGCTCGGTTTCAGTGGCAACCCTGGGTTAGAGGTTAGATGAGGAGAAGTAACCGAAGTGACTTTCTACAGTTAGTACATAACCGTGCTGTTGGAAATGCCTTTCGAAGGTGCTCGGTTCTCTTCACTCATACACCACAAAAATATGTGCCACTATTTTGTAAATATTACTCACAGTCACCTCTAAGATTTACCATTTATTTCCTTTGAATCTTGGCATTTAGATATTATTTTTTAAATTATTATTTAAATTTCCTTGATTGTTAACGTTGCTAGATCAGAAAATACTTGCATGATAAAATAAGCAGCTGAACCAAGACATTGACGACATATATCTCTCCCGCCCTTTACAGCCACACCATTGTCAGGTCAAGCACTGTTAGCATATCATGCAACTTGGATGTTTGGCAATGCGGTAATACGTGAGGTTCGCATTCCAGAAATTACCGGTTTAATTCCTGTCCACCGCCCACACTGAACTTGAGTTTTTCGCGATTTTCTCTGGTCGAAAGGCGAATTCTGGTGGGGTTTCTCATCTATAATGATTTCCCTTTCATTGCGTTTCCTTCTCCTGTTCCAAGTGTACTTCTAGGTTTCCTGGCGTATGGTGGCGCTGGGCATGATGCGTATGCTAGGAAAGAATATTTCCCGTGGATACTAGAGGGTTTCCTCGTTGCACGGATCGTTCATCGCTCATTAGGTAGCTCGGGTCTTCGAGCCAGGAAATGTTAGTGATTTTCGTGTGTCTCTGTGGTTTGTCTGCCTGCAGCCTCCTGATTCATTCACTTCATGCCTTCCTCCTGGGGGTTGGTATCCGCAATATATCTCTATAGGCCACAGTGCGCGTGGTTCCCCCTGTTATATACCCTATACACACCACTGTTTTAACGTCAAACTCCATAAACTTCCTCTACTGTGAGCCAGTATTTTTAACATTTAAATGATATCAGTCTAATTATATGATAATAAATATAATAACAGCCCGCCTTAAAGCAATAGGTGCATAATATAATATAAAAAGTGTCTGTAACAGTCATTGTATTATGTTTATATTATTATGTACATGTATAATAATGTTATGTGAATGTATTAAGTATTTTTAACAATGTAGGAGCTGTGAGAATAGAAGCCGAAAATTGCTAACAATGAGGTAACTTGAGACAACAATAAGTTAGAAAGTTTAATAAAGGCTACTAATAATTCTTGGAACCATAATGTAATATTTAAAAAAGTTCAAAAATGACCAATCAAAAACTATAAAAAGCTTAAGTTAAATAAAAGTATTCTATTGGAGTAGGCTTAGCCAATCAGAGACTTAAAATAGAGAAAAAGGTACAAATTCAGGCGGGAGACGCTACAAATCAGCGTTCCGAACCAGTCCAGTTTAGATTGCGTACCCGATCGGTACAATACGTGTTCAATGTGAGACATAAAACTCCATTGCGGTGAGAATAATATAAAGTTTGTGTGTTTAAAAGTACAATTAACTATAATCTTACAGCTCTACAGTAGGATACATCAGTGAAGTGTTATTTATTCGTGTGAAGGATTAATAAAAACAAAGTACAATACAATTATAATTTGTATAAGCCTTGTTATTTAGCCACACCAGCCCTGCTAAGAGATACGTGTTCTGAAAATTACTGCAGACGCAGCCGAGGCATACATATATAATATTTAAATAAACATTAAAATACAAAGTTGATATTTTAAACGTGGGGCGAAGGCCACCAGAAAAGTAAACGTGGGGGCGAAGGCCACCGGAAAAGTAAACGTGGGGCGAAGACCACTGGAAAGTTTGTATCGTTCGTGGGGCGAACATTCCAAGAAGCATATCTCCCGCAATACGTGGTGCAACCACAACAACAATTCAACTACTACTGCTCCCATATGTGGGGCAACAACACCCGCAAGTTTGGGTATCGTACGTGGGGCAGCAATAACCCTCTCAACTGATCACGATGTCATTACTTAACTCCTGCCTGCAAACGTCCAAATATAAATGAACATCTATCATTAATAACTGTGAGGAACGTTTTGTGAGTGAAATAAAATTATTTGAACTGTGTTGTACAAAAGTATTTCTTATTCGCCATGTGGCGCCGCTGACGTAAACTAACGACCAGGTCCCGAAAGAGCGTCGTTCGTTTTTGTCGCAAGGAAAACGTTTTAGTTCTCAATTATTAACAAATAACCACCAGAGCTTCATTTTTATTTTCTCTCATAAAATATGCCACACTTAATACTCAGTTATGGAGAGAAGTCTTATGCCAAATGAAGTCGTAAGTCTAAAGTACGTAGATCAGGTCAGCGACATTCTGAATAAGTTCCATGTACAGCATAATCAGGCGACAACACGACGATTTCAACTCCTTTCTCTCTGTCTGTCTTTCTCTTTCTCTCTCAACAATTGCGTATTCAGCTGTACTATTAGTTCTCTGTGCAACTCAGGCTGCTGTTAGAATACGTATCTGTTTCAAACTGTGATGTAATTGAAGCATGTTTACATTGTATTTGCTGCAAGCAGACGTCGGTTTTCAAAGCGTGCTACGCGACCATCCGTTTTCGGCTTTACACCTATTGTAAACGTTGGTTCACAATAGCCGGTAACGAGAATGGGAATGCATATCGATCATCATATCGATCACAAAGTGGAAAGTCAGTTTTGATATTTTTTCACCTGCTTCCAACTCGACCAACATAATGCGAGTTAGCCAACGTCAAAAGTCAAGAGTAAACGTTATCTAAATGCAGATCCATTGCATTTCCGAGTCCTGTAGTTGTACCAAGCTTTCATTTCTTTATTTAGGGGCGTACATTAAAGTTGTTTATTGTTCTTTGTTAATTTCCATGGTTTTTGCTATTCTTTGTAGTATTTGCTATTGTTTTTGAGGCAAGAGCCAGACTACACTGACCCTTTCGCTAGATGAATCAATGCATTTGCAGATGTCAGGATCTGTGGTTAGGACGCACATATGCTAGAATTTCTTCCACTCCATGTTTCCCGCTTGCTATTATAGAGAGAGCACTAGTTTCATGTCACGGCCAACTAGAATAATTTCTACAGTAAGCGTCTAATGTGCACAATATGGATCTAATATGCCGTGCCTGGGAACGAGAATGAGAAAGTTAAACTTGGCGAAGTCTTCTTTTCCGTTCCCGGGGAAGCTTCTCGTCAACATGTGAACGCTCCCATTAAAATATAGGTATCTCAACTTTGTCGTTCTCGCTCTGGTTATCGTTCTCGGTAGTTGTGAACCAGCCTCTAATCTTTACGCAGAGTGACCAAAGAGCAATTTGGAAGCGTGGGATGATCGGGGAATACTGTAGTCTTAGCTTAAACCCGTAAATATAGCAACATTACCTATGGAAATAACGTTTTTTCCATTTCGGGAACATGGCAGCGTTGAGGTTTGCTTCCTATTTGCTTATAAATGTTTTATGCAATCTCTTACGTCTTGGATTTCGAAGATGCCATTTAATGAGCAGCCTGTATGCAGAATTATAATAACCTTATGCATATAATTAGTAAAAAACAATTGGCATAGGATTCTTAATATTCATTCAAATTGAAATATAACCAGCAAACCCAGCCACCTGCGTTATATTTTTTTACTTTCTCTACCCTTACCTATAGTAACGAGCGAGATGGCTTCGCGGTAACGCATTCGGGAGGTCTCAGGTTCAATCCCCGACAACTCCGAACTAAGGGTATTTTGTGGTTCCCCTGATCGGTAGGCGAATACTTTCATTCCACTTCTCATGTTCCAGGTGTTCCTCTAGGTTTCGTGGCGTGGGGCGGTGCCGAACATATGGCGCGGAACACTACTGGTCTACTTGGTTGACGGGTCGTTCGTCGTCCTCTCTGGGCAGCTTCAATAATGGCATAGGTCTTCGAACCTGGAACTGTTAGGGACATCCGCGCATATCTGTGGTCTATCTGCCTGCGGCCCTAGCCTCTTGTGGTTCCTTCACTTCATGCCTTTCTCCTGGGGGTGGTAGTAGCAATAGACCTCCAGTAGGTCTTAGTGCTGTAGGTGTCCCCCTCGTTGTATACCCTATCCGTTATACCATATAACCCAATCTCAAAGTAGGAATTGAAGTGTGCCATGTGCAGAGTTTCCAACAATTGTCTCAAAAACTCTTGAGCAAAAAGCCGACACATAATACATACACGCAAACAAACAAAAACCATACATTACAAATATGATGTGTTACACTCACATGACTTTCTCTACTCTTATACAAACTATTTTTACAAACGCTTATTCTCCATCTACTTCATGTTAATCGAAATAAACATTTGCAGAAACCATCGTATTACTAAGCTTATAGTGCAAGGAAAGTGTGGTAGGCTTTAAGCGATAGTCAAATCTTTTAAGAGCTAGTTGCTAAGTGGAACATTCCATTCTCTTTGCATGTCCAGGACATAAAAAAAACGAATAACGAATTCCCATTTGAGAAACAAGTATAAGTATTGGAAAAGGAATATCTAGGAAATAGTTCACTCGACAACAAAAATATACATAACATAAATTGTCTGTCTTAACGAAATCTACATTTTTTGTGTAGTAACATTTTGTCTATCTCTTACGGTTTACCAGTTATGCAAAATTTGTTCAGAATAAAGAGGACTTATGGGGACATTCCCAGAAAATTCAAGATATACATTTCATTTGCATTGAAAGTGTCTTAAACATATGATATTTTAATCAAAATCGTTAGAGCCATTTTTGAGAAAATCAGAATTTTCGAAAAATGTTCCACGTAAAGGGTAGTCTGGAGTGGGGAGATTTTCTCGAAAATCTTCGTGTCGCATCTTTGAAAGATACTGAACCTAAATACTAGGTTTGGTATTTATTCGATATTTAGTTTTTGAGCTATGCTTTTCACAGACACGGGCCTGTTTCTTAAAATGTTATTCTTTTGGATTCAGGGGCTTCAAAGCATGTATTTCCGGTGAAAACTCGATATCGAATTTTTGGGTGGAATGCAATACTTCCCCTACTTACTATACGTAGTAGAGAAAGTAAACATTGGGAGTTTTGGCTTCTTTATAGCCATACACTTTAACATCAGTTATTTATCCGCATTAGAAAATTACGATCAACATTATATATATATATATATATATATTACAATTAGAAGCTGTGACACTACACCATTTATCCTGCTAAATAACGTATTTTTCTCTATTTAAAATATGTGTGCCGAGATTATGTTCCTAAACCATTATAAAATATAGTTTCCACTGCATCAAATGCTTTTTACTTTCTCTACTACGTATAGTAAGTAGGGGGAAGTATTGCTTTACACCCAAAAATTCGATATCGAGATTTCACGGAAATTCATGTTTTGAGGCTCCCTGAGTAAAAAGAAATCTGATGTGTTACACTCACATGACTTTCTCTACTCTTGTACAAACTATTTTTACAAACGCTTATTCTCCATATGCTTCATGTTAATCGAGATATCGAGATGTTAATCTTATTGCTAATTTTCTTGTAGATGCAAGGGGAATTGGTAGCCTTTAAGCGATAGTCAAATATTTTAAGAGCTGGTTGCTATGCAGAATATTCAATTCTATTTGCATTACCAGGTCAAAAAATTCTGATGTGTTACACTCACATTTCTCTACTGTTGTAAAACTATTTTTACACACTCTTATTCTCCATCTATTTCATATTAATCGAGATGAACATTTTCAGAAACGATCTATTGACATGCAAAGAGAATTACGTTTTATACATAGCGACAAGTTCTAAAAATATTTGACTATTGCTTAAGGCGTACTATGTTCCCCTTGTTTTGTAATTGCAAGGGTAATATAGAAATACAGTAGCCTTTAAGCATAGTCATTTCTCTTAATAGCTGGTTGCTAAGTGCAGCACCATTCTCTTTGCCACAGATTAATACTCTTTGCATATCCAAGACAAACAAATGAATAACGAATTCCCATTTGAGAAAAAGTATAATTATTGGAAAATTTAAACGGATAACAAGTAATATCTCGGGAATGGCTCAGTCCACAAACAATTTATATAACATAAATTGTGTGTTTTAACGAGATCTACAGTTTTTGTAAAGAAACATTATATCTTTACTTTATCTACTATGTATAGTAAGTAGGGGAAGTATTGCATTCCACCCAAAAATTCGATATCGAGATTTCACAGGAAATACATGTTTTGAGGTGCACTGAATGCATATAAAGCATTTTTGGAAACATGTCCGTGTGTATGGCTATGTGTGTGTGTGTGTGTGTGTGTGTGTGTGTGTGTTTGTGTGTCTGTGAACAGCATAATCAGAAACGAACAGTCGGATAAACACCAAACTTGGTATTTAGGTTCAGTATCTTTCAGAGATGCGACACGAAGGTTTTCAAGAAAATCTCCCCACCCCAGATTACCGTTTACATGGAACATTTTTCGGAAATTTTAATTTTCTCAAAAGTGGCTCTAACGATTTTGAATAAAATACCATAAGTTTAAGACATTTTTATGGCAAATGAATTGTATATCCCGAATTTTCTGGGAATGTCTCCAAAAGTATTCTTCATTGTGAACGACTTTTGCATACATGTAAACCATAAAAGATAGACATAATTTTACTACACAAAAATGTAGATCGCATTAAAATACACAATATATGTCATATACATTTTTTTGTTGAGATATTGCTTGTTATGTCGTTATATTTTCCAATACTTATAGTTTTTCTCAAATGAGAATTCGTTATTCAGTTTTTTTGTCTTGGTAATGAAAAGGGAATGGAATACTCGACATAGCAACCAGCGCTTAAAATATTTGACTATCGCTTAAAGCCTACCAATTCCCCTTGCATCTATAAGAAAATTAGCAATAAGATTAACATCTCGATATCTCGATTAACATGAAGCATATGGAGAATAAGAGTTTGTAAAAATAGTTTATAAAAGAGTAGAGAAGGTCATGTGAGTGTAACACATCAGGTTTTTTATGTCATGAATAGAGAATGAAATGCTTCACATTGCAACCAGCTCCTAAAGGATTTGATTATCACTCAAAGCCTAGCCATATCCCTTTGGACCTACAAGAAAATTAGCAATAACAATAGAAATGTTTATCTGGATTTACATGAACTAGATGGAGAATACGCGTTTGTAAAAATAGTTTGTACAAGAATAGAGAAAGTATGTGAGTGTAACACATCAGATTTTTACTTTCTCTACTACATATAGTAAGTAAAGGAGGTATTGTATTCCACCAAAAAATTCAATACCGATATTTTACCGGGAGTACATGTCCCCTGAATCCAAAAAAGCATTATTAGAAAAAGGTCCGTGTGCTGTGTGTTTGTGTGTGTGTATCTGTCAGTCTGTGCGCACGCGTGTCTGTGAACAGCATAACTTAAAACAAAAAGTCGGATAAAGCCGAACTTAGTATTTAGGTTCAGTACCTTCCAAGGATGCGACACGAAGATTTTCAGGAACATCCCTCCACACTAAACTACCCTTTACATGGACTTTTTCCAAACTTTTGATTTTCTAAAGAATGACTAACAATTTTGATAAAAATATAGTATATTAAGATATTTACATGACAAGTAAAATTTATATATTGAATTCTCTGAGAATAGGTTGTGAAATCCACTTTAGTTGGAAGCAATTTTGTTTAATCTTGTACAAGTGTTAAACGCTAAGTGATAGACGAAAATATACTACACAAAAAATGTAGATCTCTTTAAAACAGTTTACTTCAAATAAGCTTTTTGTAACATACTCCATTTCTGAGATATCCGTTATTAAAGGTTCAATTCTTTTAAAGTTCTATTAAATACATTGGTCTTATTGCCTATTTGCCATTTTGTTAACTCTTGTTGTTGGGTTTCTTGCACTTTCGGTTTTTTAATCATTAGATCATACACACATTCTCACTTTCATTCATACTTCCAGACTCCTGGGGATGATAGGGATTAACCTTGGCTAGAGAAAAATTCCCACCCTCTGCCGGGAATTGAACTCGGGACCTCTCGCACAGCAGGCAATTGCTCTATTCCTTGGTCATTCTTTAAAGTCTTTTCAAAATTCAGTTGTTTCTCTTCGATTTCATGGAAACAATATGGAATTTTAAGGTCAGCGTATAGCGTCCAGTCTTTAAACATTTGACTATCGCTGTTCCCTTTGTATCTATAACGAAATGTGTAATGTAGCTATTTCTGCAATGGGTTACTTGGATTAAATTTGCAGTAGATAGAAAAATAAGCTAAAAGAGCTTGTATACCCACTAATAAATGATAGGGGTTAGAGAAAGTTATGTGAATGTTTCGTATCAGATTTTTTTATTTACATTGCAATGTTTGCCAAAAACATCGTTTCTCGTTTCTCATTTCTCCGAAAATCCAGCAAGTAAGATGTTATTACGAGCTTTTACTTTTTTTCCCTTGTATGTTTGTTTTTTATTTCGTGCCTCATTGGTACAGTCTTGCCTTTGGAGAAAACGATTACGAATATGTTTGCATCTGATCCATCAATTTCCTGTAATCCCAAAACACAATAAATTAGACCCAATTTTTATGTATATTTTTAAACATCTCATTATTTGTCTTTCTGACTCACCTTGTTGTAGGGTGTAAAGTATGTGTTTACCTTCAAACCAGGAAAACCCGAGTTGGAATCGGATGGATAGCGTTTCCGGATAAGGGGGTTTCCGGAGTTCTTCCTTAGCTCTCATGGACTCTGGGCTCATTTAAGTGCCATTTCACACATTTCGTTCACATCAAGCACTTAACAATTTTGTCATTAACTTTTTCCTATATGGACAAAATTCGTTTAATAATTATCTTGCTGAGATAATTATATAAACCAAATAAAAGGAGCATCGATAGCTAAATTAAATTAAACAGTCTGATGTATCTATGTCCATACAAAATTTGCACTGGCCTTCATATTTTAAACAAATCCTTTTTTTAACACATTAAACTCTATGAGACAAGAAGTATATTGCAGTTCTGGTATAAATTAATAACTGCACATACAATTACATTATATATACATGAAACATGATATCAGGTGTCAGTCCATTTACTGTCCTGACTATAGCTAGGTTATTTGTCTAAGCGTCAAGTAAGCCAGTGTGTCGTTTGCGTTGTAGTGGCATCTCTTGTGTAATCTTGAGGAGCTCATTTTGATGTTACACGAAGGAATGATGAAGTCTATTGTAGCTGACCGTGGAATGCAATCGAATTTAATGACTTGCAGATCGCGATGCGGGATGTCATTGCGTATGCACCAAGTTGAGTCCGCGATTACCGTAGGACCCGATTCTGAAGCTGAACTCCAGATAGTGCACATAGTTTTGAGAGTGGGAGAGTAGATCAATCTGTTGATGTGTAACGGCAATGGACTTTTCAGTAAATGTTTCTATTGTTGGATTTTATTTCTAAGTCTTTTTATGAGATTGTTTATGTGATAGCCCCAGGTTAATTTGTTGTCTAAGATGAGGCCTAAATATTTTACTGTTTCTATGCCAGGAACTTTTTCTTAAAAACCAGTCCTTAAAAGCAATAATTCAAAGCTGAACTATCGTTTACATCAAGGGTGGCGAAAACGACTTTCTTCCGCGAGTCACTAAATATGCAACCCGCACTGCATCACTCAGCACCATGTGAAAATCAAACGGACGGTTGCAGAGAGGGAACGTGCGCCTGCGAGTCACGTTTTCGCCACCTCTGGTTTACATAGTACGGTGCTGACGCAAACTGCTGTTATGTTCTAACTAGTGAGAGACCCGTTAAGTATCAACGCTAAATAAAAATACTCCAATCGTGGTTACTTAATTAAACAGTATTTAAAATGCACACAGCGTTTAACCACGTATAAAACCACTAATTTTGAAGTAACCACAAACTCAGCAGCAGGTATATGTATCTTACACTCAAATGCTACAGTCATTAAAGGTTAGGATTGGGATCAGTCAGACGGAAGGGCCTCCAGTCAGGGTACACAGTACCGTACATAGGGGCCCCTAACATTAAAGGAATTAATCAATTACCGAAGCCGCCAATTATATGAAAAAAATCATAATAAAAGCATGGGCAATTACAATAACGTTATAGATTGGGTCATCCCCGATTAAAGATCATATTAGGCCCTTTGTGCTTCCAACTTGACCCCTGGAAGGAAGGATTGAAGGGGAAACTCGAAGGGCGACAGATAGGGAAGACGATGCGCGCTAGAAAGCTCGGGGTCCCTAACGTTTCCAGAATGACACCAATCCTGACGCCGGCGATCTTAACTGTCTTCAACCTGAGGATCCCGGAATGAAAGGAGCCCTTCCCAGGAAGGGGCCCAGCTGGCCAGCCAAGCCTAGGAGAAATCTATACACAACGCAAACTCCTCCGTACCGCCGCAACGCACAAATGGCTGTCGCCTGGTCCTATAATTCTGGAACTTATGAAAGGAAATGTTGGGAACAGGAAATTCGTGGTATAAAGGGCATTCGCCTACCCACCTGGCGAAAACACGAAAAGCCCTTGGTCAGATTGGCTAGCTCGACGGGACCTCCGAGTCTCACACGTTACCGCTTGGTGAGCCATCATAGGCTAACCAACTTCCAAATCTGTCTCTAAGATATTAAGATGTGTTCAGTTAGAAGACGTACTTTATTTAAAATTACAGCTTTTGCATGGTTATTTTTGTACTTGTTCCCTTATTTAATATGTTTGGTTAATTTGTTTGTTTGTTTTGCTTTATCTTTATGGCAGTCTTAGAATGAGAAAGCAGAAAGACTTTTCCTAAAAACAAAATACATATAATTTCAACATAACATTTTAAACATTTGAATTTACAGAGATAATGACGAGTATTTCCTTATAACCTGCGAAATTCTGAAGTAAACTTGCTATTGTAATATACTTCTATATTTCTATAGGGTAGACATTGCGATCTACACCCTCCCAGAAGGAAGGGGTAAAGGAGCGTACAATAGGCTACAGGCCGCAGAGAGATAGATCACAGAGACGCGCGGATGTCTCTAATGATTCGCTCTCGAATACCCGTTCCACTTTTGTTGCTTAACGGACGGGACTAGGCACCGATCCAGAGGGGAATTGTATCTACGCCCCACGAGAGGGCGTCGCTGGGAGGAAGAATGAGGCGAGTGGAGACCGGACCCAGGAGCGACGGTACAGCAATGACAGGGTCCCTAAGTTTCCAGAAGTAGACACTCCGGCATCCGACAGGCAGATTGGGCACCCCACTCCATACAGAGGGGCTCTAACAGCCCTTAAGGGGCTCGGATATCCCGGCAGTCAGCCGAAAGCCAAGGAAAGGAGAGAATTTAAAGAGAGCGTCCTTTCACCCTGTCACGCTGCACCGTCCGACACCATCGCCAACACTTCTGATCCTGAAAGAGACCAATGGGATAAAGGCTGAATGAAATGCTGAGTCGAACGGCATGGAGGGACAGGCAATTCAACATTCGTCTGACGACTCGGGAAAATCCCGAAATAACTCATGGGTCAGGGTGAGCGGTCGTCGGTGATCGAATCTCGGATCTCCCGAATGCGGGCCACAGACGTTGCCATCTGAGCCATCCCGCTCGGTTACACGGCCCGTTACTGGAGTTGCCCAAAGAGGGCGATAAACGACCGTTCAACCAAGCAGCCCTCTAGTGTGTGAATACTCTCATCTTAGGTTATGCATCCGCATCATCTGTCCAGTACACCTTCAGCCACGAAGCTTAGAAGCACACCTGAAACATGAGAAGGAAATGGAATGAAAGCAAAATGAGGGAAAAGAAACCCTGGAGGATGAAAAACCACTCCAACATTCACCAATCGACGAGAGAAAGCCACGAAAAGCCCAAAGTTAAAGTGGGCGATCGACGGCAATCGAACCCGGCCCCCCCGAATGCGAACCTCACAGGTTATCGTGGTGTCATCTCGCTCGGTGTATGTTTCTATACTGAAGGCCTAACTATTATAAATAAAACATAACAGTATAAACATTTTGAGATACTGTGTAAAGACCTTAAACATCGCATAACTACGCGCTATAAAACATTTATAATAGATGCCATTCTAATTTGCAATCAAGCTGCAAAATTCCATAGCCTTTAACAACCACGTCCTTTTGAATGACTGTTTCAAGTTGGCGATGAGAGAAACTATGACGTAATTTACCATTGACCCAAACGTTTTCTTCGACTTTTGGGATGTAGGATTTGATCATTAATATATATATATATATATATATATATATATATATATAAATCTACTGTTAAATTCACATAACTTTCTCGACGCACTATTATTTATTTTATGTAGCTTCTACAAACTGTTCTTACGCAAGCTTATTTTTCTATCTGCTTCATGTTGATTGAGATAAACATTTATAGACGGAGTTTCAATACATATTTCTTTTCAGGTAAAAGAACGACAGAGGAAACCGAATTTATAGTCAGGTGTTTAAAATCGGCTCGCTATGGCTTTAAAATTCCATAATCTTTGCATGACATCGCGAGAAGCAAGTGAATAGCGACAGAATTTTAACAAAAACTTACGGAGTATTGAACAGTTGAGACCAATATTAAGGATATCTCAGAAATGGCTGATGCCACAAAAAGTTATCGGAAATAAAATCAGTATTTTAAAGAGAGATACGTTTTTGTGAGTACGTTTTTATCTATCTCTTAGCGTTTATCAATTATACGAAATTTTATAAAATTCCTTCCGAAAGAAGTGGACTTCACAGGCTATTTCTTGAAAATTCAAGATATGCCTACATTTCATTTTCCATTTAGTATCGCAAATATATGCATTTTAATAAAAGTATTGGAGCCGTGTTTGAGAAAATAACTTTCGAAAAATATTCCACGTAAAGGGTAGTTTTGATGGGGGATATTGTTGATAACCTTCGTGTCGTATTTTTTGAGGATGCTGAATTCAAATACCAAGTTTGCTATTTATCGAATTTTCGTTTTTGGGTTCTAGTGTTCACATACAGACCCACACGCATACACAGCATCTGGAACTTTTTTAAAAACTGTTTTTTTTACTCAAGGAACCTAAAACACGTATTTCCAGTGAAATATTAATATCGAATTTTTGGGTGGAATGCAATACCTTCTCTGTCTACTACATGGTAGAAAAGGTAAAAAAAAAAAAACAAAAAAACATTATTGAAAAACACATAGCTGGGTAATCATATGTTAATGTCGTTTCAAAACATAATTACACTTGTTTTGTATCTTAAATAAAACAAATATCCCTTACTTTCTGTAGATTTAGCTTGTTTAAGTATCTGAATAACTATTTTGTATTTATCTGCACATTAAGATTTAAATAGTACAGAAGAAAGACAGGATTCTTTAAGTTGTTCTTATTTGACGACATAACGAAGTGCGTGAGTTATGCGCACGAGTGGGCATGTCTGTTGCACCAAGTTCTTTGCCAGATGACGATCGCCGCCAGTGCCAGTAGTGGTGCGACGCTCCTGCCGTGCGGACGTGCGTCGTCTATTCTGCCAACTCGCGCAGTCTCGAGAACACGCGCCGGCCTTCGCTGCAAGTTGCTTTGCTTTCCTAGTGCGTTTCGTTTTTGTGTTTTCGTGCGGAAAATTCCACCCCGTGGAAGCGGTGGTTCTTTTTTTTTTTACTCTTTTAGTTTCTAAACAAGTGTTCTTGGAGTAAAGTGTCCCGGAAACTTTGCCAAGTCTTTGTTACTTAAGTGGTGTTATAAAAATCCTATATAGTGCTTTATCCTTACTTTGAATATAATGGAGCAGCAATAGTGATTGTTTGAGAAAAGTTTTAATTTGAAATAGTAGTTGTTGTTTGTTTTAAAAGTGCACAAGTGTTGTCGTGTATAGATGAGCCGTGGTATTGGCAGTGCAAGAGTTCCCAAGACTGCTGGCTATAAAATTGACGCAAAGAGCTCCTTTACACCGCCTCAGGATCCCGTGCCTTGATCCTTGACGTCGCATCCACCAGGATTACCACCAGGAAGCTAGATGCCGGCCGAGGAGCGGTTCAGACCCCGTCTACTACGCGACCAGTTAGGTAAGTCAAATGGGGCCAACCCATCTCTACCTTAAGTTACTACGCGATCAGTTAAGGCCGGCGCGAATCTGCCGAAAACCAAGGTTACAGCTGGAAAGTTTCAAGCATGTATTCTAATTTTACACCCGAATTCGTTGAATAAAATTTTTGAAACTAATTTGAGGGATCATCTGTAGATAGACGCCAGAAAAACGCGGTAGTGAAGTAGATCTTGTGTAAAATTATTTACCCTCTTTTATCCTTTAATTCAGCAAGATTAAAAATTACGACCAGTACGGTCTTCCCTTTCTTTATTCCCTTAAAGTTTACGATATCCTAATTTAAAGTGCCATATTTCTGTTAGCTTCACTACAATACATTTTTGCACACATTCTTAGCGATGCACGTTATCGGATTATTGATAAAAAACATGGTTGCAACATTCCCCGCATTTTCGTACAAGAGCAATAGAACTTATCGCGCATTTGGTAATTTTTCTCCTCTTTTCTTGTTTATTTTCCTGGTACAGTTTTCATGTAAGTCCCACTTTACTAGAGAAAAAATTAAAAACAAACCTTACAAAATAATAACAAATGTTATTAAGTAAAACTCAATTTACATAATCGAACGGACGTTCAATTTGCTTCCAATAAATAAATAAATAAATAAACGAATAAATAGAATCAGGGTTTTAGGAAACGTACACCCTAAGCCTATATACGTAATATTCCCTTTAATTTCTCAGCAGAGTTCGTGAACGTTTTCCACCTTTAGCGCAAATCTACTCTGAGAAAAACTAATTTTTGCTGTACTCAAGAAAAAAAAAATAAAAAACTCTAACTTTACGTAAACTATATCCTTGGACAAAACATAACTTGGCTGAATGTGTGGCCAGGTGAGGTAACTATTTTTATAGAGAGCATACAAGTTCAGGTATTCACCTCTGCGTGGTCTAACAATATCAACAAATCTCTTTCTTTTCTTTTCTTTCCTTTCCTGGTACATAATTCTAAATCAAAGAAATTCAGTGGCACGTATAATATGATGATTTAAGTAAAAGTCGACACGTAGCTCATTGGGACAATATGGCTGGGATTTTTATGATGGAGCTTATATTGTTTGGTAAGACTGATAATTTCCTTTTGCTTATTATGAAAAAACCGAATCAATGATAGTAATTTCCTTAGTCATTAGATGGCCATTTCTTTCTGATAGATCATATTTTAGTAAGTAAATGGTCATATTCGCCATATTTTCATCCATTCAAGAAGTAAAGAACAGCAATTCCTTTCTTCCGTGTTCATTTGAGTTGCTACCTGAAGTAGAAATGTTTTTCAAAGTACAAAATTTTCGGCTGAAAAATAGAAAAAGTTTTATTTAAAAGTTTGCACAATTATTCCATAGTTAGCTTGCTTCTCGTGTGAATTGTTTTCTTAAATAAATAGTAAGTTCTCTTAAGTTGACTTAGTAATTTATTTACAGCTGAAACTATACCTCATTATAACATTTTAGATCATATTTTTCATCTTACCGTGTATATATTTGTAAATCTTATGTCTTAATAGCATATTTTGGCACATTATAGTGACTTTTAGGCCGCAAAGCTAAGCGTAAATATTTTGCCATCGAGGGGGTATATGGGCGAAGTTGCTATTTGCACATTTTTAGGCTGATACTTGTTTTTTGGCTACATGGAACTTTGTCAGTATAACATCCGAGTTTCAATACATTTAATATTTTTTGTTATGTTGAAGATTTTTATTAAAAGCTTGTCTACTCCCATAAAATATAAGCTAAAGGCCTGATATGCTCATAATTTTACAGTATAAATTTTTTTAAATATATAATGTAGAAAGATTTTAAAAAAATAGTCCAGTGTGTTTGAAAATACTATTGTTTAGCAACTAGATGACATATTTTGTTTTTGAGTTCTGAAAATACTTACTTTGTTCAAAATAAGACCGCTTAGTTTTTTTAAACTATAGTTTTTAGAATCTACAGTAAAAGTATTAGGTTCCTATCATTAAAATTGTGATATAATGTGAGTGAATACGAAATGGCTTTTGAGTCATTTTACTTGCGTAGGTATTCAAATGTGACGTAATTAAGGATACTTCCAAGCGTCATGAAGTTCTAAAATTTTAGCAGCATACAGCACCATAACCCTCTTTAAAGCAAACCGGAATTGCGTTTGCTTACAGCATATAAATTTACCTTAATATTTGTAAAAGTTATCTGGAATTGTATCCATTTCTGGAAAAACTCTTTGAAGAGGACATACCAGTAAACGTTGAAAATCCTAATCTCGGATAACGCAATGTTACGTATTTTACGGTCCATTCTGGATCGGAGAGTATCAAAAGTCACGATTTGGATGTTTGCAAGTTACCAAGAAATTAGGACATGATGGATTATTAATATTCTGTTAGCGTGTAGCTATCTGACGCGCTATAAGTAAAATGTATATTTAAATATGAAAGAGCCGTAGGTTTGAAGTTCGCCATGTGGCAGAACAAGCCCTTTGTAGCATATACTATTACATGATATAATTACGAGTGCGTTGTTCAGCTCTAATGGTGGCTTATGGCTTTACAACTTAGTAAGCAACATGCATGCTGAGAAAAGGGAATGCGCTTATATTGTTTAGTTAAGGTATTTTAAAAATTAACGGTAACGTTCGTTAACATTCGTTTTGAAACGGTACAGATTTGTTTGTGTTCGATTGATACTGCAGTGAGCAATGCTCTGGAACATCGAGCACGTCATATACTTATAAAATATGCAGCATAACATAATAACACAGAAATCACTTGATAAAGAGTTCTTCTTTTGTTTTCTATGTTTAAGGATAGAGGTAATTTAGATCAATAACATGTATATTTGCATTATATGAGAAGATGAAAATTTTGAGAACAATAAACCTCCCAACATGCATTACTGTAAGACAACAATAAGGAATAAGAGTAAATCACCAACATATGTAATCTGTCCTATGAGCTTGAATATTTAAATGTTACACGGCATATTAAACAATTTAATGCGTTACATTCACATGACTTTCTCAACCCTCTATAGTTTATTAGTGGATATACAAATTATTATAGAGCTTATTTTTCTAACTACTTCAATTTAATTAAAATAAATCTTTGCAGAAATAGCTACATTACACATTTCGTTATAGACACAAAGCGAATATCAACAGTCAAACGTTTAAGAAATGAACGATATTTCTGGCCTTAAAATTCCATACTCTTTCCATGACATCACCAGAAACAGTTGAAAACGGACAGGACTTGAAAGAACGACAAAATATTGAATAATCCGAGCCATTAATAACCGATATCTCAGAAATGGCAAAACATGTCATTTAGAATAAATTGTGTTTTTTAAACAGATGTACATTTTTTTTTGTGAAGTACGTTTTCGTCTATCGCTTTACGTATATCAGTTATACGAGATTATATAAAATTCCTTCCGAATTAAGACTTCACAGGCTATACCCAGAAAATTAATTTACGTTTAATTTGTCATATATTTAATATATGCTATTTTAATCAAAATCGTTAGCCATTTCTTGAAAAATAAAAAAAATGTTACATATAAAGGGTAGTTTGGGGGGTATTTTCTTGAAAATCTTCATGTCGCAACTTTGGAAGATACTGAACTTAAATATCAAATTTGGTCTTACCAAATTTTTAATTTTTTAGTTACGCTGTTCAGAGGCAGACATTTTTACTTGAAATGCTTTTATTTCGATTCAGTGAACCTCAAAACATGTATTTCTGGTAAAATCTCGGTATGAAAATTTTGGGTAGTATGTAATACCTTCTCTGCCGGCTATGTGCATGGTACAGAAACAAATTATTCCATAGCATATGCGGAGTAAGTACATAAGAATGATTTTAAATCTTTGTTTAAGATTTCATATTGATTGGAATTACTTAATAGTTTTAGGTATTATTGAAAGTTATAAATTTTTATTACAGAATAGTTTCATCCTTTTTGGAATGGTTTTAAGCTATTTGCTGGTTTATGCAAATCGCTGCATGTCTGGTATTGCAGTCGTGCACAACAAGATTTGTTGTGAACTTATCACGGTTATCTGTAAGATAGCTGGAAAGAGAATATTTGTATTATCTGGTAAAAGTAATCATTTTTGGGGTTTTAAATAAGGGCTTACGGGAATAACGGAGCCAGCGCCACAAATAATTCGTATGACCCTTTTTACTTTCTCTAATAAGCATGGCAAGTAGGGAAAGTATTGTATTCCACCCAAAAATTTGATGTTCAAGATTTCACCAGAAATATATGTTTTGAGGCCCCACGAACCCAGAAGGCATTTTAGAAAAAGGTATGCGTGCGTGTGTGTGTATGAATAGTGTAAATCAAAAACGAAATGTCGGATAAACACCAAAGTTGGTATTTAAAGTTCAATACCTTCCAAACATGCAACAGGAAGATTTTCAAGAAAATTCGCCCATCCCAAACTCCTTTACATGGAACATTTTTGGAAATATTTTATATTATAAAAATGGTTAAGATTTTCATTAAAATACCATATATTAAAATATTTACAGACAAATAAAACGTATATCTTGAATTTTCTGGGAATAGCTTGTTCTCTTCATTCGGAAGAAGGTGCAACTAGCAACTGTTAAGCGGTAGACCAAAACGCACTAAACAAGAAATGTGAATTTGTTTAAAACACATAATTTATTTCAAATAACTTTCTTGTGGTATAAGCCATTTCGGCGGTATCCATTATTAAAACTCCGAATTGTTCAATACTTCCGCCACTCTTTGAATGTCCTGTCGACTTTCAGCTGTTTCTCGCGATTGTATGAAAATACTATGGAATTTTAAGGCCAGCATATTGCGTCCAGTACTTAAACATTTGGCTATCACTGTTCCCTTTTTATCTGTAACAAAATGTTTAATGTAGCTGTTTCCGGAAAGGTTTATCTCGATTAAAATGAAGAAGAAAAGGAAAATAAACTTTCATAAGAATAATTTGTACACTCACTAATAAACGATAGAGAGTAGAGAAAGTCATGGGAATGTACCACATAAGAGTTTTTGTAATATAAACGCTTGCTGCGTACCGAATTACCCCAAATGATTATACCATGTCGCAATAGGGAGTGAAAGTTGGCAAAACAATGCTGTTCTTAAGGCATTTTGGTTAAGGAGATATCTCAAGTTTCTTAAGACGAAGCAAGCAGGGCTCAGTTTTAGTGGTATGATTTTTATCTGTTTTCTCCAACTGAGCTCTTCACCCATTTGAAGATCGGAGACCTTACTTATGGTGTGTAATTGTGTTCCTGATGGTTAATTAATTTCTTGTTTATACTTAGTTCTGAATTGAATACAGTTTGTTTTCTCCTAGTTTAAAGCTTACTAGCCAAGCCAAGTGTTGAGTTACTCAAAGGTTTAGAGGAATCTCTTAACTACATAATCTCTCTTTAGAATAAGTTGAAATTCAGTAGTTTATTATTTCTGATTAAGCAGTAATTTCGATCTTCTGGTACTACACAATTCATTTTCTTGAGCTCACGGCCTCCTCACTTTGAGGTTGACCGGTGAAGTTCACATAATTATATGAATCTATGTAGCATCCACGGTTCTTTGCTGATGATGAAATCCTGTACATATTTTACGTACATGTGTTGGAGTGGGTATTGCATTAAGATTATCACAAACAAATGCCGCACATTTACCTCACGAGGATTGATATATAATTTTTATGAAAGTAATAACAAAAAACAGCATAGGAATGAATTCAGATCCATATATGCAACAGCAAAGAAAATTTCCAAAAGTCGCGTAACAAATTGTTTTATTTTACAGAAATATATTTCCGGATAAATTATCGAGTTTTTGTGGAATATAAAGTAGTAATATTGGTCAAAATGTGACTTTTTGCTATTGACACTACGTATATGTTACAAGTTTATTTGCTTATTTTGATGCACATAGATTTATCACAGGTATTTAGAATATTAATATTCTGTTAAATATATGCACAGCCTTGAATTTCAGTTGCCGGTTTTATCCATTAAAATCTTTTGCTTTGAATGCCCCATTTTCATTTATTCAATATAATTATAGAAGAACATTAATTTTTGTGGTTCTATGTATTTCATGTTCCAACACACGGTCCATATTAACCTTTTAATCGCTGCATATTATTTTTAAAACACAGTGCCTTAAACTAAAAGATTAAATCTTTTGTACATTAAAGCTTTTTTGGACAATTATTAAAGTAGATAGCACTTTTAAGTTTGCAAAAATCAATCATATATTAAATTATTAAACCCTTAAATCCAAAGTTTTCTAGATATAAAGAAAAGACTCTTTAGACCTCTTCATCAATATTAAAATAAGATACAAGGAAAAGTGAAAGCAATTTTCAAAAATTTAAAGTAGCAATAAAGGATAAGAAACAAATAAAAAACAAAGTTATGAAAAATAAAGTTTTAAAGTTTTATGAACTGTTTGTACACAGCTGCACTTTTCAGTTTAAACGTAACGTTTTAGAATTTTAAGTTTTAAAAGGGTGATTTGTTTAATTTTGTCGAAATTCAGTTCGAGCATTCCGAAAGGACAGCATTTCTGTGGTGATGTTATAAAACAAGAGAACAAATAATAGTTTACATACTATTTTTTAAAATAATCTCATAATGTTTCGCAGTTGCTACTTCATAAAATGCTTCAGTAAACAAAATTTTATGTTTATATCTTGTAATACTTTTTCAAGCGACATCTTAAAACGTTTCTAAGTTAACAAACTGAAAAAATTATAACTGCGTATTTATTATGTAATTTCTTCAACTTTTTTAAATTCAATACCTATAATGATCTATAACAAATTCCCAGATTTTCAGAACAGTTCATTGAATAGCACGTGAGAAAAAAATTTTCTTTTAAATGTCCTTCAGAAAATGTCCCATGCGGTGTAATTTTCAAAACAATCGAAAGATTTCAAATTTAGCTTCCAAATATTTTTCTTACATGAATTACGTTAGGTATAAATTAAGACTTTAAGCTTTCTTTTTGCTTTACTATACAGTTGACTTCAGAGTTTAAAACCGATTAATCTGTGCGCTGGCACTTAAGTTATTTCAGTGTCTGTTATATACCCCATGCCTGTTAAAATGCCTAAAATGTATATAATCAGAAAATTTATATTTTTCGTAATTTTCGGCGTTTTTTGCAGGTTTCTCCCCTTAATAATATCCATCAATGAAATTTCTAAAACCCACAATTTATGTTAGATTTGTTTGAAATTTTAGTACATCATGGTTTAATGTATAAATATGGGCACAAAGCTTAAGATATATTTTTAAACCTTTTCCCGAAATATAAACTTTTTTATTTTATTATTGTTTTGAAAAATTGCTGCGCAGGATGAAATTATTTTTGAAAAAAAAACACTATTCTGAGTTTTAAAATATTAAATAGTTTATTAATAAATTGAAGAGGTGGATTCTTAATTATCCTACTAGTTTGGGAGAAAATAAATTTTAAATATGAGATTTCAATTTCTTACTTAAAAATTTACACAATATGATAATTTGTTACTTACTATTATCATAAGCATGTTAACAAAAATTCACCTCATCATGTTATTATCTTGTTATTTATAAGGAAGTATATATACAGTTTCATTTATTTATACCGAAAAGTACATGTGTGGAGCAATTTGAAAATGAGGATATGCTGACAGATGAAAACCCGGGAAAAGAGTGTTTAAAAATGTTAACACTAAAATAATACTGTTTCTGTGTTTATGCATTTTAAAAAGCATTTAGTACATATAAGGACCATTTCCTTTGTCTTTCCCTGCAACTAATTTAGCAATTGAAGATTGCTGAAGCCTCTCTTGAATACTTCGTTCACTTTAATGTAGGCAAAACCTACCCTTTTTTACTTTTTGTACCATATACAGAGAAGCTACTACGAGATTTGATACGGAAATATATGTTTTGAGACCCTGTGAATAAAAAAAAAACGTTTTTAGAAAAAGGTCTGTATGTATGTAAACAACATAACTCAAAAACGATAATTAGAATATATGGTAAACTTTGTATTAAAGTTCAGTGTCTTCAAAAGATACAATACTAAGATTTTTAAACAAAATTCCCCACCCCAACTACCTATTACGTGAAATATTTTTCAAAATGTTTGATTTTTGCAAAACTTGCTAACAATTTTGATTAAGATACAATATAATAAATATATTTACATGCCAAACAAAATTTATATCTTAATTTTTTGGAAATAACTTGTGAAGTTCTCTTCATTCGCAAGAAACTTTGTATAATCTTGTATAACTGGTAAACGTTAAGTGATAGACGAAAACGTACCAGACAAACCATGTAGATCTCTTTAAAATACACAATTTACTTCAAATACATTTTTTGTGGCAGCAGCCATTTCTAAAATATCCGTAATTAATGCTTCAAATTGTTTAATACTTTTTTTGAAGTTCTGTGGATTTTCAATTGTTTCTTGCGAGTCATGAAAAGAATACAGGATTTTAAAACCAGTATATAGCGTCCAGTTCTTAAACATTCGACTATCGCTGTTTCCTTTGTATCTATAACGAAATGTGTATTGTAGCTATTTATGGAAAGGTTTATCTCGATTATAATGAGGTAGATAGAAAAAACAAGCTTTCGTAAGAATAGTTTGTATATCAGTAATAAACTTAGAGGGTAGAGAAAGCCATGTGAATTTAACATATAAGATTTTGCACTACAATTTTACAGGAATATAGATAGATATTTAAATTGCTATATGGCATGCGTTAAAAGGCCGCACAGTTATAAAATACACATAAGTAAAGTAGGTTTTTAGTGTTTGATAATACAAAAATCCATATTTATGAATTGAGGCAATTTTTGGGCTTTTTGCACACATGGATATACTTAAGGTAATGGGGCATAAAATTGGCAGGTTACCATTGACGGTATACGGGTGTTAATATACAGTCGAGATTTTATTACTTTTCTTAGTAACACGCAAACGAGATGTGTTAATGACCTTGAATTGGAATGTAGCCCATCTGTTTATTTTTGAACACCGCATTAACAGTGAAAGTTCAGCAGCTTCTGTACTGCTCTATTTCCCTTAATACTAAATTTCTCGAAGCTATTTATGCCAAGACATATCTGTTTAAAAATATACTCTTTTTAGAAAGCAAGGCCTAAAAGTAGAACTTTTAACATAATGCACAACGAGCTAAAAGCTTTCGATTGTTCAATCACTGGCATAGTGTATTTGCATAAGTTTAATAAATCGGCTTGGTTTGATTAGGTTTTACTTTTCATTAATGTCGTTCGCATGATTAATTTCTCATGGCGATCACATCTGTTCACAATACAAATCATCATACTTAAATTTATCGCAATTCGATGTACAGTTAACCTATAAGTTATATTCGCAGCTTTCTTTGATTTAAAACGTTACTCTTTTATCTGAACCTACATAAAGATTAAATGGCGGAAATTATGAATTCAGAGGAAACTAAAATGGAAGTGAAATTACAGAATCAGCAGAAAGAATAACACTAGAAGTAGGTACTTAACCAAAAAATCCAGAAAGTAGTATGATGTAGCATTTAATCGCTTCATTGCCTGATGTAAGGCAAAACGTGGTGAAAACAATTTCACTGGAAATACTGATAATGAATTAACAAAACATCAAAACGTCTAACATATCGCTTTTTAATGCCATTTTTCCTGTTTCCGAACGCATTCTAAGCGTCATATGTGTTAGTTTCAGGAATTAATATAATATTATTGGTATTTTACAAATTCTAACGAAGGTCTAAAAAATTGTATA
Source organism: Deroplatys truncata (assembly GCA_030765065.1). Lineage (NCBI taxonomy): Eukaryota > Metazoa > Arthropoda > Insecta > Mantodea > Mantidae > Deroplatys > Deroplatys truncata. The sequence continues at coordinate 60,395,886 of CM060976.1, read as the reverse complement.
AGCCAGACATGTTAAAAGCGGTTTTATTTAGCTCGTAGGAATGCGAAATAAAACGCTATTTTTATCCCTTGTATTATAATCCTCTCTTCTAGGGCCCTACCTTAGTTTGCGTTGGTAATGCTTTGAAAGGATTGCATTCGGAAACCACACTATAATCGAATGAATATGAAAGATGGATATATGTAACAGGCATTGAAAATAAATGCTGAGTTTATCTCCAAGCGGGTTTTTACGCATCAGTTATTTACATATCTTGTGTTTGTTTCTCTTCGCTGTGGCGACATGTTGTAAGGCTAATAAAGTTGAAAATAAGAGCTGTAAAGCTTTTCTGTTGCTACAACTGTGGCAGCTAAGCGCCATATAATCCTTTCTCAGTGTATTATATGCAAATATGTACTGTAGCTGAAATACATGTATAAGTTAAGCATTTAAATCTTTCGCTATGATGTGATGCTTATGTTGCAACAACTGAAGCGTTGAAATATAAACATGATATACATTCACATGACTTTCTATAGCAATGAAAAATTAATTTACAATATATCTTTACTTAAACCAATCATATTGTAACGCAGCGGCGATGGCCCAAGGTTATCGGGAGGTCGGTGTAAACAACGACAACTGCCGCTCGTCAGCGTGTGTGCGCAATCGACAGATATCTAGAACATTCTGAAAGCTTCTCACCTTCCTACAGAAAGTGTCAAAGTTGTTCTAGAACATTCGAGAACCTTGTGAAACATTTCATTGACTATATAAGCGAGCGCTCTCGCGGGAGTCGGTCAATGTGAAAGTTGTTGAGTCAGTGCAAGGTGAGGAGTCAGAGTTGAGCCAGTGAGAATTAGTCAGTACGAGTTGTTGAGTGGAGTTGAGTTGTGTGTGTGTCTGAGATTCTCCGAGCGAGTTGGAGACGGCCGTTGTGACGTACAGCGAGTGCTACTGCGGAGTGCCGGGTTGTGGAGGTCTTGTGTTCGACTCCCGACTGAAGTTAACTGTCGGCGTGAAGAGGCGACGTCACGAATAAGGGAACGGACAACTGTACTAGCTCACTTTAGTGAAGTGATAGTGTGAAGCGAAGTGAAGTTGAACTAGATAAGAACTTAAACGATGGCAGTTGAAAAACTGAACAAAGACACAGTATGAAATGCAAATTCATGTTGCATTACCTTTTTACTTTCTCTACTACTTACCTGTAGTAAAAATGTAATGTTTTGAGACTACCTGAATAAGAAAAAAACATTTAGAAAAAAGTCCCTCTTTCTGTGTCTGTGTGTGTTGAACAGCACAACTCAAAAACCAAAATTCGGTTAAACACCAAACTTCAAATTCAAGTTCAGCATCTTCCAAGGAGGTGGCAGTAAGGTATTCAAGAAATTCTTTCTGGGAATTTTCTTCATTCTGAATGACTTTTTACTTTCTCTACCATATACATACTAGGTAGCGAAGGGTTGTATTCCACCCAAAAATTCTATACCGAGATTTAACACGTTTTGAGGCCCATTGAATCCAAAAAAAGACATTTTAATATAGGTCCATGTGTGTGTATGTAAGCAGCGTAACTCAAAAACGAAAAGTCGTATAAATACTCAACTTGGTATTTAAGTTCAGTACCTTCCAAAGATGCGACACGAATATTTTCAAGAAAATACTTCTACCCCAAACTACATTTACATGATACATTTTTCGAAATTTTTGATTTTCTCAAAAATGTGTCTAATGATATTGAATGAAATGCCATACATTAAAGATGTCTACACACAAATAAAATGTCTAACTTGAATTTTCTGGAAGTAGCCTGTAAATTCCTCTTTATTCGAAAGGAATTTTGTATTATCTTGTATAACTGGTAAATGTTAAGTGATCGACAAAAACGTACCACACAAAAAATGTAGACTCTTTATAACACAATTTATTTAAAATATATCTTTATAGTGGCACCAGTCATTTCCGAGATATCTTTATTTATGGTTCGATTTGTTCCATACTTGTCCCATTTATATCCCGTGTTTAACTACAATGGTTCTTATCAGCGGCCTTTCCTTTGGAACATATTGCCTTTAGGCAATGGTGTTAACTCGTATTCGGTTGTCTTTGGATTTGTGGTAAACTTTGGGTTTATTCATTAGATTATACACACATTCACACTCTTATTGGGGAGGATAGGCAATAATATTGATTAGAGAAAAATTCCCACATACAGTCGGGAATCGAACCCGGGACCCCTTGCACAGCAGGCGGATGCTCTAGCGACTGAGCTACGGGGCCAACTTCAATACTTTGTTATTACTTTCAGGTTCTGTCGATTTTCAGTTGTCTCTCGCAGTTGCATGGAAAGATTATGGAATTCTAAGGCCGCATATAGCGTCCAGTTCTTAAATATTTGATATTGCTGTTTATCTTTATATAACGAAATGCATGGTGTAGCTATTTATGAAAAAATTAACCTCGGTTAAAATAAAGTAGATAGGGAAATACACTTTTTTAAGATTCACAATAAGCGGTAGAGCGTAGAGAATGTCATGAGAATGTAACACGTTAGATTTTTATAACTGGTGAACCGTAAGAGATAGACAGAATGTTTCTACATGGAAAAATGTAGATCCCGTTGAAAAGATTGGACCAAAATTTTTATGGTTGGTTTTGACTACCTCCAATATACTTTGTTGTCGGTTTGAATTTTCAAACCTGATCTTTTTCAAGCGGCAAATCGCTACTTGCTTTTTCCTCGTGGTCATGCAAAGAGCATGGAATTCCAAAGCCATCACATAGCGACTCGCCTTTTATAGACATATCTATCGCCTGTCTTCTGTTGCACCTCCTCTCTACACCTGTGGACCCCCCCTCCAAAAAAAGTAATGTCTTGAACGCGTAAATTTTTCTAAGCCCTAAACGGCACAACTCATTGTTTACACCATACGCAATGCAGTTGTGTAGCATCTGCAGCAAGTTGTTTTACGCCATTATTACCTTCCATGTGTAATCTCTGTACCTGAGGTAAAGTGTAGGTAGTTCTGTGGTTAAGACCGCAGGTTCGCTTCTCGCATGTAACAAACACCTTGTTTTTCTTTCTTCTGTTAATAATGTTAATCAACACAAGTGACTACTTATTTTCGATATACTCCATTTCATACACGGCATTTGGTATAGTTCATAATAGAATATTTATTACGATGCAAAATATGTGGCTTCACAATTTTATTATGGTCGCATGTCTTTATCTTGTTGGGGGTGGATATCAAGGGACGGTCTAGGTGTGTTGTGGCAGCTTGACGATACATTGAACAGTGCGAAATACACAGTAATACTTGAGAATATTATGATTTCCTCTGTGAGGATGAGACATCATGAATTCTTAAAGGAGTGTGGGATGTTGTAGCTTCTCATCCATGTTACTACAGGGATTTAATTTCATCTATAACCCCAAAATGAAGGTAGTTGAAGGTGCTCAGGGTTCATGCATCGGATATCAATTTTGTTTATTTAGTTATTTAAAACGAGTGTTTTAGTACGACTGTGTTTTTATGTGCATAGATATGCCTAAAACTTAAAATGCTGAAGTTATATTAGTGCAATATGTTCTACACATCCAGTCATAAAATTAACAATAGAAAAGTATAATAACTACTATGAGATTTGAACCGGGAGCTTATGAGCGCAAGTGATACCTTCTTAACCTCTCGACCAACGAAACGTTTCCGTGCTCTTTTTCAGTAGCTTATAAGCGTCACCACCGAGAAACACTGTTATAAGGTGACCATTGCGCTCACAGGGCAGAGACCATTCTAGAGTTCCTGCATGTGCGTTGTGAACGCAGCTGTTACGAAGCTACACGAAGCCCTCCGATTGTCACATGGAATCTGGGGATGGCTCTTTTTAGTTTCCCGCGGGTGTACCTACATCGAGAGGTAGAAATCACTTCTGCGAAGGTTTATCTGGATTAACACGACGTAGAGAGAAAAAAATAAGTTTATGTAAGGATAGTGTTTAGAAGGGAGATAAAAGTAAAGGATAGGGGTAGAGAAGCTCACATGAATGTAACTCGTTTTTGTTCTTTTTCCCAAAATTCTATCTCAAGCATTCAATTGTATCTGATGTCCGTTTTCAATTGCGTAAAATTCTAGTTTAGTGCCTTATTGTCTGTTTTTTCAGACGTTTTAGACATTCTATTTAAGGGGAGAGAGTTAACTGTTTTTGTATAATCAGAATTTACAGGAATAATTAATAAAAATTTAACGAAACTTGTTTATGAACCAGAAAAAATATGAATAAACAAGACATTTTTGTTGGTAAACATGAAGAGTGATAATGAATATTGTTAATTAGCGCCGTCAACACAAATAGTAAAATGCTGGTGCTTGGGTATACAAAATTACAGAAAACAAAACAGTTCAGGCATATAGAATTGTACATTTTCGATTTAACTCTTCTTTTATTAGGTTACTGAAACTTTGCAGAATGCCCAAAACAACCTATATTGAATAGAAGGCTATAATCAACAAAACAAAAATCTGATGTGATACATTCACATGACATTCTCTACCCTCTATTGTTTATCAGTGGGTTACAAACAATTCTTACGAATGCGTATTTTTCTATCTACTACATTTTAATCTAAATAAACCTTTGCAGAAATAGCCCTATTACATATTTCATTACAGCTACACTGTCGTCTTCCGTGGTGTAGTGGTTACCATGCTAGCCTCTAGTTCTCGAGGTCGCGGATTCAAACCCGGCGGAGGGCGATGGATTTTTTTGGCGTCAAAATCCTGGGCTTCCTTCGGAAGGTAAGTAAAGCTGGTGGTCCTGCGTCGTAGATTTACGGCACGTAAAAGAACCTCAAGCCTGATAGAGAGGCCTCTGAGCAAAATTTCCGGTCTTTCACGCCCAATATAGAATGGGACGCTAAGGAACACAGCAGTTAAAGAACGTCCATAAATAAAACTAAATTTAATTTAATTTTTAGTTATAGATACAAACAGAACAGCGATAGTCAAATGTTTAAGAACTGGACGCTATACGCTGGCCTTAAAATTCCATACTCATTTCATGCCATCGCGAGAAACAACTGAATGTTGACAGGACTTTAGAAGAATGACCAAGAAATGAACAATTCGAACCTTTAACGACGGATATCTCAGAAATGACTTATGCCACAAAATAACTTATTTGAAATATATTGTGTGCTTTAAAAATATCTACATTGTTTTGTGTAGTAGGTTTGTGTCTATCACTTAGCGTTTACCAGTTAATGCAAGATTATACAAAATTCCTTCCGAATGAAAAGGATTTCATATGCTATACCCAGAAAATGAAGATACACATTTTATTTGTGATGTACATATTTCATATACGGCATTTTAGTCAAAATCGTTAACAGATTTTGTTTAAAACGAACATTTTTAGGAAATCATAATTTCGAAAAACGTTCTACGCAAAAGGGTAGTTTGGGGAGGGGGCTTTTCTTGAAAATCTTTGTGTCACCTCTTTGGAAGACACTAAATGTAAATACCAAGTTTGGAATTTATCCCACTTTTCGTTTTTGAGTTATGCTGTTACATTCACGCACGCGCACACACAACACAAACGTACGGACCTTTGTCTAAAAATATTTTTTTTATTCAGGGAACCTCAAAACCTAAACCTTAAAAAAAAAGAAGGGATAGAAATCGATTTGAAATTAGCAGTGTATCAGATTGTAGTTTAGCTAGTGGCATCATATTGGGAATTGCACAGATGTTGATTGCTGAAAAGCGCGACGAGAAGGAGGGGGTTATATCAGGAAGAGAACCTTTACCTTGTATCTCAATTACACTTATCTTTAAATAAGATGCATTTAGGTTATATTTGACGCTTACCTGAAGTTTGTTTGATACAACCTGTGATCCAGCATATTCTTGGCAGTGGCCTTAGTCGCATACTCGTTTTCTGTACCATTTGCCTCAGCAACTTTCTGCTAGTTGACCTCAGTTGTGTAAATGCATTACTGTGGAGTCTAGTTTGTTGCTATGTGTTTAATGAGGAAGTGAACTTCTTTGTGATCTTAGGATTGCTCTTCTGACGTAGACAGTATGGTGCGGAAGATTTGGTCTTAGTTCCATATTTGCCTTCCTGCACCATTTGTTTGTTTTATTCTGTAGGTGAAGTCTTGGATGATGGTATTTAATATTAAATTCGGTATTTAGATAGTGACAGAGAAATCACGAGAAAACCTAGATTGCATTTCCCGGTGCATGGAACTTGTAGTCGTGATTTCTGAATTCTATTCGCGGACGCTATCGTTGAGCCATCAGCTTCGGTGAAAAATTATTGAAAACGGTGACGAATAGGAGGAATAAGTATGCATAATATTAAATGTATGCTAGAAGAATGAGCTTCCTTTGTTCGTTCTTTATTGTTTCATTTTTATAGCTCTCTGCTACTTCTGTGGTCATATCCGGCTTTGAATCGAAAAACAACCGTGGCATTATAATTTTGTTGAAATGTAGATTTTTATACTTTTAATGAGTTTTACCATTGGAGACATATTCACTCAAATATTTGTGTTTCTACTCCTAAGGAGGGTTAACTGAAGAAAAATTCCCCACTTCCCAGCCAGGAATGGAATCGGGCTGAGCCAATGAGGAGCCAGAATGCTGACTACTTGACCACAGGGGCGGTCTTATTTATTCTATCCATGAGGCCACTGCAATTGCAAATATAGTATGAAGCTGCTTGCCCATCACCTCCACCACTAGATAGAGCAGAGGCGACAAAACGGGATTCTTGAATCAGTTAGTCTCCTAGTAGATACAGTAGATTCCCTCTCCCTCTGGCCGGCAGTCAGTCCATTTGTATTCTACGTGCTGTTAGGTGGTATCGTGCAGACTCTCTTCGTCACTCCTAAGATACCCCGTAGCGGGAGAGGTTCTGATCCCTTCGGAGGATTCGCATGAACTTTTTGGGGTGAATATTCAAGAATTTTATTTATAAGCATATTGGTAGCTGCAATAATGCGAGCGCTGTGGACCCTAGCACTCATGGTACTTTGCCGGAAGTACTAGTGTTTGACTCAGGCGTTTAGCTATGACCATGTGGTTGACAACTTGAGCCAGCGCTGTATTGTTCTTCCTTCTCGCTCTGTTGTTTTACATTCTGTTCCAAAGGTGCTTATCTTTTCTTTCCCGGAACAATAAATACTACGCGTAGTAGCATCAGTAATACATTATATTACCGCATCAAACAAAACAATTATTATCATACTTTCAGTAAGTAAACATTTAAAACCTGCACACGTGTAAAACAATATAATTATGACCATACAGATGTGAAACTGCACTTGTTGACAATATTTTTGAACTGTTGGTGTTACACCATTCGTAGGTAAGCAGCTCCCTAGTCCACTGCACGCTTGAATTAAAGGGCAAAGCTATTCTCCTAAGTCAACCACAGTACATCGGGCTGAACACCTGAGTCACTCACGTAAGGCCTCGGATTGGGTTGGACTCGGCGGGGCAGCGGTTCCCAACTCCCATGGGAGATTGGGTACGCCTGAGCGAAGTCCAGGCGGGGTTGTGATACAGCTTAATGATCTTCGACACCAACCTGGAGAGCTGATAGACGGCGTGCATTGCTCGGTAGTCTTCCCTTTGGAGCACTAGTACTTGGTAGGATCTTATATATACAGTTTTGCGTTTAATATCCGCATTTCTTTGTTCTATATTGTTCCTATGACATCTGCACAAATTGTTTTCATAAATGATCGGTTATCGGAAAAATAAGTTATTCAAATATCCCCGTCCGCAATTGTTTCGCATAATCATTGCTCAATTGTAATCTGGTTTTTAAATATTTTGCGTCATTCCTCTGATCACAGCGCACAAAACTATCATACCTTATGCTGCTGGTTTTAGTTAAAACATAACTATTTTAGAAAAATAAAAAGTTCTATGTTTACAATGTCGTTTTGCTTTTAAAACTCAAAGCCCTGGGCAGTACAAAAAGCTGACATGCCAGTTTTAATTTATTCACTTTTTGGAATGTACACAAAACATTTCAGAAGAATTGAATGATAGGTCGTTGTGTGGAACATTTTGCATGCCTGAAAGTGCTAAGAAAAACAACTCTAACAGATACAATTTAAAAATCAAATTAATTTTAATCCCAGATTATTAACTATTGAATATAAAAATAAAAATCCACAATATCAGGGTGAAAATTAATTTTGAGGATATAGCCTTTAATGAATTATTCTGGACATGCAAGCCTTAGGTCCGTTTTCTCGTGATTTTCACCAAATTTCATTGTGCGTTCCCTTAATGTTAAACACGGGAACGAATAAATGTTTGACAAGAAACTGCAAAAGAAGCTATTATCTGACAAAAACGAGGAAGCTTTTACATAAAACTTTAATCTCCGGGTCACATGCACACGATTGCCTAAGGCAGATTCACCAACTACAAAAAGTAACAATGCTGATACCTTCGAAGAAACTCTGCACGAATGCTAATACAGTCTACAAGGGCATTGATTCATATAGACGTTCATATAATCAGGTCCCGGATTTCGATTACCTAAACCTGTTTGAAGGATTACCTATAAAATGGCCCAAAATGTTAAAGAGCAACATAATTACAAATTTGTTTCTAAAATGAGATTTATTTAATTTATAAAAATTAGTGACAAAGCTATAAATTAATTTATACATGTGTATAACTACTATACGAGTAGAGGTAGCTATAAAAATTAAATACTTTGGAAAATTAATTCCATATAATATATTTGTTCCATGTTCTGGTTTGAAGAACCTGAAAAGAAAATTAAGTTAATTTTGAAGCAGGTCTTACAAAATGGTAGCAATAAACTTCTTGGATTCTCAGATTATACACAATTCATTGGGAATGAAGTGTAAGCAACCTAACTGTAAGCACTCACGCAAAAAAGGGGAGACTGACCTGTCTCATCTCTAGATTGGGACATGAATTCATAACAGTAATTATACCTACCCTTGACAATAGCAACCCCTCCACCCATAAACAGCCATTTCGGACTAACCATTAAATATGGACAATTTCTTTTCCAAGAATGCGAATAAAGGTTTACAAAGTTACTCTCATTTCTAGTATTGGGACCATACAGTTATTTCTCGATACTCGTTACTCGATACCAATACTGATTTTTGAGTACGATACTCCATATTCACTGTATAAAAACTGTGAAAGCAGTAGGTACCTTGTTCACTGAATTATGTTCCTTTTAGTAGTTTTCTATGTATAAACGCATGTAATCAATTTTATATTATATGTTAATTCCAAAATTGTTCCTTTTTGACATTCTGCAATTGGTAGAAATTCCTTTATCGTGATGCCACAGCTTATATAGGGAGGACCTTTAGGTTGAGACTGTATAATATCTCCAAAACTAAGCGTTGTAGAAATAAATGTCTTGAATAAAAGTTGCTTGATATTATGGGGAAAAGTAAATGCCATTAGTCGTGTTTTATTTGCAGGACGATGTGATGGTCATTTTAGGGCCAATTTAATTCTTTTAAATGGAAACCTACGATTAGGGTCCTCCAAATGAAACAACTAATGGCATTTACTTTCCCCCATAATGTCAAGCAACTTTTATTCAAGACATTTCTTAGTACAACGCTTAGTTTTAGAGATATTGTACAATATCAACTTAAATGGTACACCCTGTATATCCCTATTAGCCAGGGCTAATAATAATAATGATAATAATTTCGTTACTTCTCTTTTTTATGCTGAAAGCCTTGTTAAAGGATTTTTCTATCCATTTTATGGAAATTAGTCGTATGGTATACCTGAAAGCTACGCTCGTGAGACGAGTTTGACCTGCGGAAACACAAACCCGCAAATGGAAGGGGAGAATAAATATTTCCATGCGCTATATTACCTCAAGTCTTAAGTACTGATTTGTTTCTGCTGGATTCACACCTTTCGATCACCGGAGTAATGGCTGAGAGTGAGTCACTCAGTCAGGTTATTGCAGAAACATGATATACTGCGCCAGCTAAATAAACTTCATTCACAACTCACTTAACGCTGCATGTCATATGAGTACCTTTAGTCTAGGGATGGGGAGCTGCTTCAGGAGGGGTAGTATGTCCTCATTCTCCTTCCACTTCCCATCGCACTAGAACAGTTTGTTTCACTCTTCTCGGTATATCAGTGGCGGCACACACTTTCAACCCAAACTACACAGTGGTGCGTAAATTTGCTTTTGTGTGTACTGCTGAAGAGCGAGTAGCGGACCACTGGCACTTTTTTTTTTTTTTTTCGTAACATTAAGTTATCTATGTCAGGCTGGATCCCCTCAGGGGCTCACCTTCTGTGAGTACGGGTTTTTGGCGCACCCGGGGGTTCCCGAGCCAAGCATCGCCACCTTCATCCCCTCACCCCCATCCGGTCGAGGTGGGTTCTTCTCGTGACCGGTGGACACAAGGTAGGCTCTCGTGCGTTCTTTACATTCCATTCATACCGCACCTCACCATCGTTTCTTTCTTCCCTTATCACTTTCCGGCCATTTCGCACCACGACATTCGCATATCTCTCTTTTTCTTCCCCGCCGGCCTACCTTGCGTGCGAAACGCCCACACAGTTTTAGTTTCTTTTATCTTTTTATTTAAATCCTCCGTGGACACAGCCTGACGGATACCCGCGCACCGCGTGCGCAGCTGGGTGAGTGGGTAATGGCGTCATCCCCACCACCCGGGGTCGTCATGTAGGGTTGTTGTTCGTATCCGCTGTTCAACTGCAGTCCCGCGGGGGGGCCATTGCATGAGCTGCTGGCTTCCGACGGCGATTGGGTCCCTCTGTCTATGTTCTGGGAGGTGTGACCCTGGGGTGAGCTAGGTATAGATAGGCCACTCACCCAAGCCGGGGTAACGCCCGGGAAGTCAGAGCCCGAGGTCGGAGACGGTTGCAATGGTGGAGGATTTTTTTCGCTATGGAGCACCCTTTCTCCATTGTTAACAACAAGCGCCGCAAAGTTTTTGTAACAGAAGTAGCACCGCCAACAGCTGGTTGTTACTTAGTGATTACCCGTACTGAGGAGGGACAATCATTCGAGAAGGTGAACCCTTTTATTATCCAGAAGGGCATTGACTCAATTGCTGGTCCGGTTCTTTCCTGCACTCGTCTTCGTAATGGTTCGTTGCTAGTTCAAAGCAAATCCGAGGCACAAAGTAAGTCCTTGTTGAGCGCCACGCTTCTCCACGGTTATCCTATCCGTGTTGAGAAGCACCGCACCTTGAATTCTTGTAGAGGCGTTGTCACCACGCATAGCCTCGATGGTATCTCTGACGAAGACCTGGTGGAATATCTTGCAGACCAGAGGGTGACAGCGGTTCATCGAGTGCAGGCCAAACGCGACGGCGTGTTGGTACCCACTCGTACCCTGTTTATTACATTTGATGGCGTCGATCTGCCCACGAGCATTTCCGCAGGGTACGAACGGATTTCTGTGAGGCCTTATATTCCTAGACCTCTGCGTTGTTTTAAATGCCAACGTTTTGGGCATACGCAAGTCTCATGTAAGAGTGCCGTTAACATCTGTGCAACCTGTAGCCAGCCCTCACACGAAGGTACCTGTTCAACAGCCCCCGTCTGCGTTAATTGTAAAGGGTCTCATTCTGCTTCGTTTGCCGACTGTCCGCGGTACTTGGACGAGAAGGCGATCCAGGAGATCCGGGTAAAGGAAAAACTCTCCTTCGCTGAAGCCCGGAGGCGTTACCATGCGCGCCAACCTTCACTCCTGCGATCTGGCACATTTAGTTCTGTTGTTGCCTCGCCAGTACCACGCGTAGATGCCGAAACTCAGACCTGGACCTTGACTGGATTAACCGCCACTACCATCCGGCCGTCTATTAAGGCTACAGTTACCAAGCCGTATAAACCTGGTCCCAAGTCAATGAAGTCGCCAGCCGTTGAAAAGAAGCCCAAGCAGAAACTACGTAGGGAAGATTTTTTGAAAGACCCTCCGCGTGCGCGCGGTAAGAAAAGTTCACCTTCTCCTCCTCGGAGGTCGCTGTCCCGGGAAGGTCCTGGGACAAGCCGCGCTCAGCGGCACCCTTCACCCATCGCCACCCAGAACCGATTCACGGCGCTTGAATCGGTTTCTGGCACTGAGCGCGTGGGCCCTCCCTCCGAGGAAGCTATGGAGTCTGACCAACTCCATACAAAAAGCCCGAGCCCAAAGGTTAAACAAAAGGTAATTTTAAGCCGCCCTTCTAAGTAGACAGTTTATCCCTTTTATTCATGGCTATCTTGAGCTGGAATGTACGTGGTGTACGATCGCATAGGGCGGAACTGCAACTTTTATTGCGTTCCCATTCACCTATGGTCGTGTGTTTGCAGGAGACCAAGCTTCGCCCTCACGACCCTTTCGATCTCCGAGGGTACACTCCGGTTCGCTACGATCTTGAACCGGAGGAGGGTGCTCCTGCTCATGGAGGTGTCATGTTGTTGGTGCGTAATGACGTTCATTTTCATCCTATCACACTTACGTCCGACTTGCAAGCTGTTGCCATTAGACTGCAGTTACCCGGTTTTTTCTTTTCTGTTTGTTCTGTGTATACACCTCCATCGTCTCCCCTCGCTCCCGCGGACATTCGATCTCTCCTGTCCGCTCTCCCAACACCATTTCTTCTGTTGGGAGATTTTAATGCCACCCACTATGGGGTTCGCCAAGGGCTTGTGCGAGGGGAACTCTTCTTTCCGACATTTTTTATCAGTTCAATCTTTCCATCCTCAATACAGGTGCACCTACTTTCATTTCTGATTCTTCTGGTACATTTTCTCACCTGGACCTTGCAATTTGCTCACTCCAGCTTGCACGTCGTCTTCAGTGGAACGTCGTCGCTGACACCTACTCCAGCGACCATTACCCCTGCATCGTTTCTCTTCTGTCGCACCACGTACAGCATTCCAGAGTACCTACCTGGATATTCGCAAAAGCCGACTGGAGCTTGTATTCCAGCCTCGTGCATTTTGACGACCAGCCCTTCTCCGACATTAATCAACTAGTGCAGCACCTTACGTCTATTATTTTCTCAGCCGCCAAACGTGCAATACCCCGTTCATCCTCCCAACCTCGGCGGCCACCTGTTCCGTGGTGGAACGAGGATTGTCGGGACGCCGTTCGTGCCCGTAGGACTGCACTTAGGGTGTTTCGGCGCCACCCTACACTCGATAATTTGGTGACTTTTAAACAATCGCGCGCCAGGGCTCGTCGCATTATTCAGGATAGCAAGAAGGCATCTTGGGCTCGTTTTGTCGAGTCTTTTAATCGTTTTACGCCTTCATCCGTTGTTTGGGATAAACTTCGTCGCTTCTCAGGTAAAGTGTCACATTGTACTGTTTCTGGCCTTCAGGTTTCTAATGCCACCATAGTGGATCCGGCTGCCATCGCTAACACTCTGGGTTCTGCCTTTGAGGCGGTTTCCAGTTCAGACCATTATTCCGCCGGCTTTCGGTCTATTAAAGACCGGCAGGATTCCGCATCATATACTTTTCGGTCTGCTAATGCTGAATGCTATAACGAACTATTCACAATGAGGGAGCTGGAGCACGCTCTTCATTGCTCTCGGCACTCCGCTCCCGGGCCGGACGGCATTCATGTCCTGATGTTAAAGAACCTTTCAGCCGACAGTAAACTATTTCTCTTACAGGTCTATAACCGTATTTGGCAAGACGGCATTTTTCCTTCCGTTTGGCGCGAAGCCACCATTGTCCCTATACTTAAGCCTGGGAAGGATCGCCAACTACCTTCCAGCTACCGCCCTATCTCCCTCACCAGTTGCATTTGCAAGGTGATGGAGCGCATGATCAACGGGCGGTTGACATGGTGGCTTGAGTCTCAGAATCTTCTAGCGAACGCTCAGTGCGGGTATCGTCGCTATCGCTCTACCGTCGACCATCTGGTGTCCTTGTCGACGCATATTATGAATGGATTTCTGAGAAAGTGTCAAACCGTGGCTGTATTTTTTGACCTGGAGAAAGCTTATGACACTTGTTGGAGGGGCGGCATTTTACGTACACTTCACGATTGGAATATATGCGGTCGTCTTCCCATATTTCTTCGGGAGTTTATGACGGACCGCGTCTTTCGTGTACGTGTGGGCTCGGTTTTATCTCGTCGTTTTATTCAAGAGAACGGAGTACCGCAGGGCTCTGTACTCAGTGTCACACTTTTTGCGATTGCTATCAACCCCATTGTTGATTGTATTCCACCTGGCATTTCATCGTCCCTTTTTGTTGACGATTTCGCTATTTATTGTAGTTCACGGCGGACCTGTCTACTCGAACGCCGTCTCCAGAGCTGTATCGACCGTCTCTACGCCTGGAGTAACGCCAACGGCTTTAATTTCTCCGCCGAGAAATCCGTCTGCATCAACTTCTGGCGCCGGAAGTATTTCCCTCCGCCCTCTCTCCATCTTGGGCCAGGGATACTTCCGTTTGCAGACGAGGCGAAATTTTTGGGGTTGATTTTTGATAGGAAGTTGTGTTGGATCTCGCACGTTTCCTTTTTAAAAGCAAAGTGTGACCGTTCTCTTAATCTTTTACGTGTTTTAAGTGGCACATCCTGGGGAGCTGATCGGACCGTCCTTCTTCGCCTTTATCGCTCTTTGGTCCGATCCAAACTTGATTACGGGTGTTTTGTTTATTCGTCGGCACGTCCATCTGTGTTGCGTCGTTTGAATCCCATTCATCATCGTGGTCTTAGAGTCGCTACAGGGGCCTTTCCAACTAGCCCCGTGCCCAGTCTTTATGCTGAAGCTGCAGAGCCTCCGCTGTCCTCCAGGCGTGAGATGCTCTTGTGCAGCTATGCCTGTCGACTCTCAAGCTTACCTGACCACCCGTCTTTCGCGGCATTTTTCGAGGATTCACTTGACCGGCAATATTTAGTTAGCTCCTCTGCATTGCTCCCTCCAGGGGTTCGATTTCGACTGCTCCTTCGGCATTTGGACGTTACGCCAGCGCCGGCCCTTCCAAGGGGGGAAACGCGTTTTCCTCCATGGTCGCGCGCTGAGGCCCTCTGTCACCTTGGGTTATCGTCAATGCCGAAGAATGAGACCCCTTCTTCAGTCTTTAGATCAGCGTTTTTAGAACTTCAGTCGCAATTCGGGGACTTGCCTTTTATCTTTACTGATGGATCTAAGACTGATGCTGGAGTAGGATGTGCCTTTTTTTGTGGTGGAAATAGTTTTACCTTTCGTTTACCAGAGCAATGTTCGATTTTTACCGCCGAACTTTTTAGCATTTATCAGTCTCTTTTACATATTCAGCGGCACGACATACGGCACTGTTTTATTTGTTCCGACTCCCTGAGTGCTCTTCAAAGTATTAGCTCGCTGTACAGTTACCACCCGCTCGTACAGCGCATTCATGACCTGCTCCACTCGCTTGATGTCTCTGGCATCAGCGTCTCCTTCTTGTGGATTCCAGGTCATGTGGGCATCTCAGGTAATGAGTCTGCCGATGTCGCTGCCAAGTCGGCGATTTTATCACCCAGACGTTTTACCTCTGTTGTTCCCTCGTCAGATTTGTTTATTGTTTTACGTCGCCGCATCCTCTCGCTTTGGAGCGATGAGTGGACGGCCCTCCGGGGGAACAAGTTGCGGGAGGTTAAGCCTCTCCCGTTAGTCTGGGCTACCTCTTCCCGTGCTTCTCGTCGGGAAGAGGTAATTTTAACGCGCCTTCGTATCGGACATTGCATTTTTAGTCATAAGTATTTGCTGAGTGGTGACCCCGCGCCACTCTGTGGGCAGTGTGACGTGCCCTTAACGGTGCGTCACATTTTAACAGAGTGTCAGGTTTTAGCTGCATTGCGTGCTCGTGTGGGTCTGCCTGTTGGCCTAGCCAACGTTTTGGCAGACGACACGCATGCTGTGGAATGTGTTTTACGTTTTATTCATGACAGTGATTTTAATCTGCGCATTTAATGCGTTGAGCGTCTGGTAGCTTCGTACTTTTATCCTGTCGGTTTTTTATGGGAACTCTTATCCCCAGTGGACATATGACGCTCATGTCCCTCGCATTCTACAGTTCCTGACACGTTTTAATCCTTTATTGCCTATGCTTTTAGTGTGTTGTTTTTCAGATCTTTGTCTTGTTCTTATTATTGTTGTTATTGTTATTATTGTTTTTATTGTTATTGTTGTTATTGTTATTATTGTTATTGTTATATTTGTTATTGTTATATTGTTAGTTTTAGCTTTTTGACATCGCGGGTTTGTGTCCCGTTTTTTAATTATGCGGTTTTTTTTACCTGTCTTTTATTTTTTGACTTTCTATTTTATACCTTGTAAGGGCGCTGATGACCCCAGCAGTTTAGCGCCCTTAAGCCGCATATCATCATCATCATCATCATCAGGCTGGATAGCAGTCGTAAACAGACTAATATTGAGATAAGAGTAACATCGTTTAACCCGGAGCGCACGTGAGATTTAGAATAGTTCAATTTCGAAAATAGTTGTTCGCCCATATATGTGGAACCAAACCTTGCCACAATGGGCCTACAAACTCTCTCAAGTTGGGATATAAGTCCGTTGGCAACATCCAGTAAAGTTCCAAGCCTTGTTTTCCCTTTGATTTTATATGTATACTATTTTGTAATGCAATTAATTCCAATCGTAAATGAAGAGTTTCTACTACATTGAAATTCAAAGGGTTAGAAAATACTCATATGTCTTGTTCCTTAACAGTCAGCTCTCCAAATCTTTCTTAAATTCTTTGTAAACGTTGTCCAGAATTACTATATAATTTGTATGCAGGTGGGCGCTTTAGTTTCCAAAGAATCTAAAAATGTAAAGTGGTACATGACATTTGTGCAAATTGATGGTGCCATAGACGTAATTTGGTCATAAACGCCTTTACTGCATCCATTATGGTCACTAAGTCTTGATCTTTTCCTTGCAGTTGGGTATTGAGTTCATTAGATACTGTGTGAGGTCTGCCAAAAAGGCAAGATAACTTCATTGTGGATCCGATAATTCTGAGATAGTGGTCCCCTGTAAATACGTTAGAGTAAAACGAACGATTTTGTAGGCAATATACATTACACATGTAAATTGTATAAAATATAGTACCATCAGTTCATTAAAATATTAAATTATAACTTCCTGATGCGGCACCATCCATGGTTACAGATATAAATTTTTCTTATATCAAGTTAATTTTGTTATACCACGTAGAAAGGATTAAAAATATTAGTTCCAGGAGTGTGATCCTTCACCGGTATTACTCTTAACAGTTCTTCTAACACAGCGAGGATGTCGTCAATGCCTCTAATAAACACAGGCAATTGGGCAGTATCTACAATATCGGTAATCTCATCCAGCGTCAAAGGAGAACCATTCTAAGGTTTGAATTTTTGTGTTCAGCTGTGCCTCAATATTACAGTTCATTTGCATTACCCTCTCAGACACAGTGCAACGTAACAGGCTTATGTTTCTAAAATAATCTACAATTTGAGGTGCAGTATCTTCAGCAGTCAATATCGTGCACTCTTTAATACAGGGTCATTCAAAACGAAAGAACGGACTTTACATATTTATTTCTAATGAACGACAATAGATGGCACGCGATACATCTGAATAGAGAAAAGTTTAAAGTTTATTTTAAGTGTTCAAAATGAGCACCGTTTTTTATGCGAGGACGACCAATACTTTTCGGTTTGCATACGCAACCAACCATCTTCTACGAATTTATAGTATCAATTTGTAACTCTTTGTTGAAATTACAACGAAATTCACGCTATAATGAAACAATGGATTCACTCTTTGCATAATGCAGCATACAAAACGACGTTTTCTGTGGTGTTTCCATTTTATCGTAAAGAAACACGGCGCCGCTGTAGACACTAAATGGAACTAATAGGTGGGCTTAAAACTTAGAACTTTCCTCTATTCAGTGATGTGTCTGTGTCGCTATCTATTGTCGTTCATTAGAAATAAATATGTAAAGTGTGTTCCTTCTTTTTGAGTAACCCTGTATATTCGCCATCAGTGAATGGTTTCATTTTCTCAGCAACACGTTTTGAAATCCGGTAACTAGCACGCATTAAACTTTCTGAATGTGGCGATGTACTATGTTTTTGGAGTATCTTGCTTTAGATTATCCAAAAGTGTCATCCTATCATCCCCTGTTTAAACAAAAGCATAATGTACATTATTATACTTGATGTATGGGCATTAACTCTCTTCACATTATCTCTGTACGTTAAAAATATATTCATGAATACGTTCCTCTGAAAATATGGCTAAATATTTCTAATGATACCTGTAAGTTTATCAGGTAGCCATTGGCATGTGAAGAATGGAAATTCCATCTGATATTATAGTATTTCTCATGGTGGAACCGTGTAGCACACAATAAACAAGCAGCTTCGTTGTAATCCTGAAAGTAATCCTTTCGCCAAGTTTTATTGAAGTGATATCGCTGTTTGGAGTTTGCCATGCTCATTACTAAACTACACCACATCGACTGCCACTTATACAGATGTAGCTTTATTGGTGGCATATATTTGGGGAAGTGTTCCTGACATCAAAACAGTAAAAAAACTTCATATGAACATGGATCTGAAAATCATTTATTTCAGAGTTACAACACAAAATCGAAAATTACAAAAATCGCTCGAAGTGGCTTCTTCTTCCACCGATGCATGCAGTAAGCCTGCGTTCCATGCTCTGACGTACTCTGTTGAAAATTCCTGGTGTGTTTCATATTTGGTCAAATCCAGTTTGGATACGTCCTCTCAAAATTTCAACATCAGGTACAGGAGTCGTATAAACCAAGGACTTCAAATGTCACAGACGAAAAAATCCATTGGATTCAAATCAGGCCATCGAGCAGGCCATGCAATGGGGCCCCCTCGACCAATCTTACTTTGCGGAAATCGATCATTCTAAAACTTACGAACTATCATACCGAAATGAGCTACATTTGTTGGATGATATCCATAGGCACAGTATCAGTTAAGTGATGCAACTCATTTCTGAGAAACTGGAGAGAGGTTTGTCCATTCAGACGCGGAAGGAAGAAGTAGGGACCAATAAGGTGATCATGAATGATTCCACCCCAAACGTTGAGAGAGAACCTCTTTTGATGGTTGTCCTGTCGTACTTCATTGGGATTTTCAAATGCCCAGTTATGAGTGTTATGAGAATTGAAGATGCCATCGCGAGTAAAACCAGTCTCATCCATGAGATACAGGCTATTGATGAACATAGCGCACTACTGTAACAGGCGTCGACAGAAACGTTTTCTTGGCTCAAAGTTCGCCTCATTTAATCCTTGCACACGTAAAAGGTGATACGGGTAAAGAAGGTTTTCATGCAATATTCTCCAGATAGTCACATGACTAAATATTTCCTTTACAGCCGTACGCCTTGTGCTTTGTGATGGGTCTGCATCCACAGCACAAAGAACTCGTTATTCAAGCTCAATGCCTCGTACTACTCTTGGTCTTCCAACATCCCTAGTACTCCTCTCAAATGCGCCATTTTCTCTCAAGCGTTAGTGAATTCGTGCGAATGTTCTTGCACACGGTAACGGCCTGTCAGGGTACCTTTCTGCACTAAGTTCACGTGCTCGTGCTGCATTGCCGTCTGCACGGCCATATGTGTATTGCATATCCGTATGTTCACTCATGGAATACATCTTCTTTGACCTATAACAACGAAACGGTTGATTTTCAGACCCATGTACATATTATCTTTTTCACTGTTTTGATGTCAGGAACACGTCCTCCAAATAAGATATACTCTGTATAGTTTCAGTCGTGGCGAAGAGTGAAATTCTACAAGGACAGGTGCGTGGAAGGGATATTAGAGGGGCAAGTTTGTTATGGTCTTTCGTAGTTCAAGCTCCCTAAGTCTGCTTTAGTCCCTTCGCATTGTTTTGCATGTTTTTGTTTAGACGCAGGAGTCTATAGAATGTCGCAGTGATTCGCCAACAGGAAATGCAGTCAAGGTCTATCAAGAACTATAGTCCAGAAACGTTTTGAGGACACGTGCGAGGCAATAACGTGTAGTCTCGTCTTAAAATTTTAAAAGTATCGAAGGTTTATCTCAAAGTATTAGACAAACTTCAATACCACCGAGTATTAAGAATATCGAGGTATCGACGGTATCAAGGTCCCATCCTTACTTATTTCTCATTTTCTGATTTTTGAAAAGTTTTCCTTATGTAAAATGTCAAGAATATAATAGTACATTATGATGCAAGGGGAAAGAGTGGGGTTTTATTTTGTGAGTAGGAGCGTTTGCCAAACGTAGGCCGTAGGCCGAGTTTCACAATCCTACGAGCAAAATAAAACTTCTCTTAACACGTGTGGCATATACCTGCTACTTTTTAGACAGCGCTAGAATTTGTAAAATATCAATAATAGTATATCAACTCCTGAAACTAACAGATATAATATTTGGAACGCATTCTTGAAACAAGACAAATGAGTTAAATGAGCGAGATGTCACATGATTTGTTGTTTTGTTGATTCACTAACAGTCATTTTCAGTGAACTTGTTTTCGCCATGTTTTGCCTTACACCAGGCAATGAAACGATTACATGCTACATCATATTGCTTCCTGGATATTTTGGGTAAGTACTTCTAGTGTTATTCTTTCTGCTGCTTCCATAATTTCACTTCCATTTCAGTTTCTTCTGAATTCATAATTTCTGTCATTTAATATTTATTTAGGTTAGATAGATAAAAGAATAACGTTTTTGATCAGCAAAAGGCTGCCAATATAACTTATAGATTAACTTTACAACGAATTGAGATAAATTGAAGTACGAGTATGCCGATTTGTAATGTGAACAGTTAATGCGAGCGCCATGAGATATTAATTCGTGTAAAAAGATATAATGGAAAGTAATACCTAATCAAACCAAGTCGAGTTATTAAACATGTTCAAATACAAAGGATAATCGCCATGTGATTGGACTTGAAACCAAGTTGGTCAAAATGAAGATTATCGCACTAGTGCGATAAACTAAAGCTTTTATCTCGCGTCTCTATGTCATAAGTTCTATTTTTAGGCCATGCTGTCTGAAACAATCTTTATATACTCAATGCAAGTGTAATAAAATGAATAAATAAAAACTTAAAGGGCAAGAAAATGAAATAATGACGCAAAATAAAAAAATGCCCAAAAAGAAAATGACATAAATTACCAAAAACGACATAATAAATATTCATTTTCATAATCTGGGATCCATGATCAGGATTCACGCTAGCAATGCCTATGATACAAACATTAACAAATGAAATTTCATCAGAATCTGAACCCTGATAATTGTATTGGAGAGCTTGTATGATATATCAGAATCTAAGGGTTACGTTATGGCGGCTTAAGTATACATAATAATTAAAATCCTAGAGATACTACTGCGGAGAGCGTAGTCTTCGTAATAATTAAGAGAAGATACGGGCTTTAAACGGCTATATATGCTGCAGCCTTGAATTCAAATTAGCGAATTAACTGACTGCCATTGAAAGTTTTGCTTCTAGAATGATGTTAAACAGTTACATTAGTTTATGCTTTTTGAATTAGATTGTAAATCCATTTCTGTATTAATTTTCTTCAGAATTAATAAAAAGGTAGCCTTATTGAATTTATGACGGATTAATGAATGCACCTACATAGCTTGATTTGATTTTAATTGAGTTTTCGAAGATACGAGGACCTCAGTCATAGGTTTTCCAAAAATATCTTCTTAAAAAAAAATTATGATCTGTCTGATAAAGTTTTTATTATCTTTTTCTCTTAAGTTTGAGCTTCCCGAAGATTATAAATGTGCTTCTTTCTAGATAATTTACATTCTCTAAGTAGGTGTTCGGTAGTTTCTGTTGATTGTTTACAGAGGCGGCAAACAGGATTGCTATCAAAGAGTTTCATAATTTGGAGGTATTTCCTGAAGGGTCCATGCTCAGTAATTATAGAAATTACTTTATTAACTTGTTTGAGGTCCCTTAAAATAAAGTATTCGGTCAGGTATGTATGTGATAATTTGACTAGGTTTTCAGCTAATTTTTTGACTAGGGAAGTCCAGACAGCTACGTAGTGCAATGTAGTGCATTTCTAACAGTAATTGTACTTGGTGATAAGACTGCTTCTGGTTCCAATAAAAGGGATCTTGGCTCCTCTTTTGGCAAGTTTGTCTACCTCATTGCCTGTGATGCCACAATGAACAGGCAACCAATGAAGTTCGATCTGATTCCAGGCGATTAATTGCATGTCGACAGCTTAGTACGTGGATTCTGTTGGTAACGTGGGACCTTTTTAAAGAAAAAGTGGATTTATACATTGCACTTATTTTTTTAAATACACCAAAGAAGTCTAATATCTCTTCCTTTATGTTTTAAAGCATTACATTAAAATGCTTATAATAAACTAGCAGATCTTACGTATTATTATGTTAAATGCAGAGACTCTTCTTCCTTCCTCTATTCATATATATATATATATATATATATATATATATATTTAAAATTTAAGTTATAAAGATTTTCTTTTAAAAGTTCGCGTATTTCCCCTCTTTCTCTTTTACTTCTATATAACTCCATTCTCTTTTTCCGTTTCCGCTTCTCCCACCAATGCCCTCAGCCCCATTGTCTCACTATCTGTGCAAATTATACATGTGGTGTTTTTTTGGGGTGTTAATAAAATTGCAACCAGAGTAAAAGGTTTAACAGTATATACAGGTGCGCGTCTTCGTTATTGTTGCAATGTGACCGAACTTTTCTCCTGACAAATAGTTTACGTATACGGATAATAGTAAAACATTTTGTGTAACATCTTATTGAAACTTTGGAAGATACCGAAGTTGTCAGAAATTTACTGTTAAACCTTAAGCAAGATATTTAGATTTTGAAGTTTGAACTGCTCCTTTTGAGGAAGTAATTATGTTGGCTATAGGCTATTTTCTAAGTGACATGCTTACATGTATACATAAAAAAACTAAAACATGTGATTCTTGACTTCAGGAAACATTTAATTTGAGATTTATTATTTATTTGGATGTTCTCTACAGCGTGCTGAAGTTTTGGAAATTTCTAAAATTTATAAAAATGTATATTCTTAATTACAAAATTTGTCTTTTTAGTTAAAGAGAAAACCATTTTCAGACTTGGTAATCCACAGAGCATTTTATTAGAGGGTAGATTTATTGGTGCACTGCAGTGTAACAGAAGCATCATAAAGCACGACATGGAGGTTTATAAAATGCAATAGTTACAGTTTGATAATAAGTTATACACGATTTTAAATTTTATATATTGGTACATACATTTCTCATGTTGTTTTCGTAGCAGGATTCAAACCCGTCTCTTTCCTTTTGCAAGAGACACCCTTAGGGAACAATTTGGCCTGTTTCTGGTTAAGTTAAGAGATGGGTTGATGGAGATGAAAATAACCTTTTGGCGCTCACAGGGGAGGGGAGAAGCATGTCCAAAATAGAAAAAGAGAAGGGGAACTTATATAATACACGAGTCTCTGCTCTTTCAATGCTTTCAAGAAAGGAAATGTGTTCGGTAATAACAACATGATTTTACATGGATGTTCCACATGGAGTGTGAAGCTAGTGAACATTCATAGAAAGGCACTCTCACTCTACCGCACCGAATGAAACCCTGGTCCTTGAAGTACAGCGATAGGAACACTTTGCTTATTATAATAGTGTCAGTTTAATCCAGGCTCAAAGACAGCCTGCAGCACTCTTGTTGTTTCTCCCATTTATCAAGTGCAATTTCCCGAATAACCTATGGTGGCATTTATAATACGAGGCAGATTTCACGAATGTGACATGTAACTAGCCAAAATAAATGACCTTCGACTTTTGAACCATACAGTACAGTAATCGGTCACGATACGAGTGCGTTCGGTGGAAACAGGAACTAAACAATTACGAACAAGTGGGGGGAGCATCGGAAGGACAATTAAGTAAAGAAAACATCCGTAGTTCCGAATTGCATGTACTAACGAGGCTGGCCTGAAAGTGGGTACTGTTTTCATTTTGTGACTGCATTCCCATATCGCCTTGCCCCTCATTCCCCTCTGATCCCATGCTTCGATGATGTTAGGCATTGTTATCAAAACGGTGGCGCCCTCCTCCAAGTGACCGACCAGTAGTAATATTCCTCAGAACCTTTCTAATGACACCTGAGAACTTGTCATATCTGCTTTAAGACAATGCAATTTTGAAATATCTTAAATTGCACAGGTTTTATTTGAACAACTTGAAACATTTTTAACAGTGTGGTAGTGTAATGTAAGCATTGCGTGCGAAATTTAAATGTGCGATGTGTATTTGTTTTTATTTAATCAGCTTTGTATGTTAATTAATGCTCCCAGACGCGTCAACGATTTTTCCTTTAATAGAAAATTATGAAGAAAATCACACTGGAGTTTTTTTAAAATCCAAATGATGTTACGCGAGAAAAAGGCTAAAGGCTTTCCATTAAGTATTTTTTTTCTACTTTTTCTAACATGTATGCTCATAGTAGGCACAGAAGGTGTTGCATTCCACACGAAAATTCGATACCGAGATTTCACCGGAAATATATGTTTTGGAGCCCTCTAAATAAAAAAACAATTAGAAAAAGTTCCGTGTATATATATGTGTCTGTGAACAACATAACTCAAAAACGAAAAGTCGGATAAACACCAAACGTGGTATTTAAGTTAAGTATACTCCAAAATGCGATACGAAGATTTTGAAGAAAATCCCCCAACCGCAACTACCCTTTACAAGGAACATTAAAATCTGGATTAAAATACCTCATGAAAGATGTTTACATGACAAATAAAATGTTTATCTTGAGTTTACTGGAAATAGACATTTGGAAGGAATTTTGTATAATCTTGTATAAATAGCTAACATAAAGGGATAAACGAAAACTTACTACACAAAACTGTAGATCTCTTTAAAACATGCAATTTATTTAAAATAACCCTTTTTAAGGCATAATCATTTCCGAGATGTCCATTATTAATGGTTCGTATTGTTGAATACTTTGTCATTCTTTTCAAGTCCTGTTGATTTTCAGTTGCTTCTCATGATTGTGTGGAAAGAGTTCGGCATTTTAAGACCAGCATATAGCCTGTCCTTAAACATTTAACTATTGCTGTTCCCTTTTGTATCTATAAGGAAATGTGTAATGTAGCTCTTTCTGCAAAGGTTTATCCCGATTAAAATGAAATGGAAGAAAAAACTTTTATAAGAATAGTTTGTGTACATACTAATAAGCGATGGAGCATAGAGAAAGCCATGTGAACGTAACACATCAGATGTTTTATTGCCTTAACCGCCCCTGTTGCGGATAAGCTAGGTATGTTGATAGAGTATCCTTTAGTGTACGACAGTTTTTAAATGAAATTTAAGGTTTGACTTTGTTCGCGTTTTAAACTAAAGGTGACTATAACCTTACATTTGCCTATATCAGTATTTTGTTTTATTTATAAGCAATTCATGAATTATGCACATTTTACCTAGTGCATTTGTTATGCCACTAACAGGTCCCATGACGAAGTGGTTGAAATGCGAATATACCTTACTGATAAAAAAGTAGCTTATTATTATGATTACTAGATTGTTACTAGATACTAGGGCCATGATTTCAAGTTATCGATGTAGGTAGCATAATGTCTTGGCATGGAATAAGACAAAGTGCAAAAGGTTTCTTTCCCTTGGGTGAATATGCTACTGCTTTTGAAACAAAAATTTATGCTATTATTTAATGCATACATGAAAACATAAGGTGGGCTTACACTGGTAAACAGATCCTTATCTTCTCAAATAGCCAGGCTGCACTTAAGGCGCTAAGTAGCCTTAAGGTAACGTCAGGACTGATTTCAAACTGACTAAGTATGCTCACAAGCTTGGCAGAACAGAACCAAGTTCAACTCACCTGAGGGCCGGGTCATGGTGGCATAGAGGGAAATGTAAAAGCTGATGAACTTGCATGAGAAGGAGCAGCTTCACAATTTATTGGCCCATAACTGCCTCTAGGAACATCTCGATGTTTAGTAAGTGAGGTTATTAAGAACTGGTCCAAAGTATAACATCAAAAAACCTAACTTAAAACTCCAGGAAACAAACATGGTAAACTATTTATTAGAAAACCATGTAAGAAAAGAACTGAAAGCTTACTTAAATGTAATAGACTTCAGCTGAGAACAATTATGCAGTATTCATAGAACCATGCTCCAGTGAAAAAGTGTCTTAACACGATGGGAGTGTTTCAGGGTAACTTAGATTGCAGACTGTGCATGAAAAAGACTGAAACAACCCAGCACATTATATGCTGTGAGGCGTTGGCTTGCAGGAGATATATTGCTTTAGGGAACATTTTAGAACCATACAGGTAGTACAATAAGCCCAAGGCTGAAGTTGTCGCAGTAATCTCTCGTGTTATCTTATTTCCTGAGCGCCTGTTATTGTTTATTTATGTCTTAAAATTTGGGTTCTTTGTCCTTTGGCTAGCTATTATTACTCAGTCGAGCAATTATCTCTAAGCAGGGCGTGTAAACGGAAAGGAGTTGTTACTAAAAGATAACACTGATAAAAGAATTTGTTTTTACACTTTTATTGCCGTCACACTTAATTAATAATTCACCTCTGTAATCTTTATACACGCCTGACTGAAACTGTTATATTTCCAAATGTAATTATTGTCGTAATAGTTGTCGCGTACCTACTTCACATTTTATAACTAATTTTACGACACGAGAGATTCTGTAGAATTGCGTAATGTATACCTCGCGAGAGATTCTGTAGAACTGCGCGACGTTTACCTCGTGAATGATTCTTTGAACTGTGCGATACTTATACTCCCTAACATTACTACTGCCTAAACATTATAATAGAGCTGCTAGTGGTTACTAAATCGCGCCAACATTAGCGTCTGTTTTATAAGCCAATCATAATTACTAAAACATATGTTCTAGAGAAGATATTCCCTCCATTTCTAAAGAAAGGCACGCTACCCTGACGTCATTTCTTTGTATCTTCTAAGTGATAAACAACTCACCCCATCGCTTCATTGTTATTACCCACTCCTATTGTCAGTTTCAGTGAAGCCGTGTAAACTTATTTCCTAACAATGCTTATAGATAACAAACATCTAAAATCATTGTCATACAATAATGTTAATTTACACTACAATCACTCTGGCATTCACAGTGTTGTGATATACTGCCTCAAAGTGTGTCCGGAGGAATTATGGAAATCTGTATTGTATAAAACAAGACAAGATAATGTCTTGGCACGTGTCCTATGGGTATAAACGATTGATAAAGAAATATACCGTAGTAGGCATGATGTTCCGTTTAAATTTTGTTTACCCAATGCCATAACGTCGTTAGAAGCATCTGAATTATACATACCAAATTCTATAAATATAGTAGAAGAAATATGTATAACATTTAAGCAAATCAAAGCCGAAGACATTAGGAAAAAGATGAATGATAAGATTCAGAATGTGTTAGAAAAAATACTGGTTTTTCATTCATGTGCGCAGTGCGAGATGTCTTGTTGCAAAATGAAACCAAACCCTCCAGATCAAAAAGTGTAATAAATATATCAAACAGTGATATCCATATGCACCTATTATCTGTTGTGATGTGGAAAGTTTCTCACGATATAGATTTTGTTTAGGTGACAGACGGAGAACGTTCATTTTTGACAATCTCCGAATGCACATTATTTTCCACTGCAATGCACAGACTATGTAGTGTTCACTTTACATATATGTAAAATGTAGCGTTTTTACCGTACAACGCATGTGTTCATGTGGTGTTTTTTTTAAAAAGACAATAAAACTGCTTTCTCTGGGAAGTTAGTAAAAGTTTAAATATATATGTAATAGGCTAACTGTTTCACAAATATGTGTTCTCATATTGTTCCTACTTTTTTCCATGTTAACCAGAAAACTCTAAATTATGCAAAATGATACTGTATCGGCATTAACTTGTCAGGCAAATAAACTTTGGTGGTGTTAAGAAATTTCAGATGTTTAGAGTTTTTGCTTTCGTGTCCCATTTGGGGAAGTAATTAAGATACTACATAACATGTTATGTTTTAATTTCGCAGTTTCGTCAATCTTAAGTATAAAGGTCTTGAACTGCTTGGTTGAATTTTTTAGCCGAAGAAGCAAGACGTGGCTCAAAAGAGAATTAATGAACAGAAGCAGACCAGGGAAATAGTAACGCGGGTCACGACTTTCTCCACTCAAAATGTTCTCTCAAGAAATGGACTTTATTATAATTAATGTATAACCCAAAAAGGGTATAAGGGAGTCAGAAGGGTATTCTTTTTAACAGTGATGGTAAAGGATACTTCAAATTCGTACAGAAAGCTTTATAATCAACACCAAAGTAAGAAGGATTGGAAAGGTTTAAAATTAACGTAACACAAGGCGAGATGCCTTGCGTAGCCTAAAAGGCAGGCAGTGTGCAAAAACGATTTTGCAATCAAGGCAGAAAAACCTGTAAATGCCACAGGAAAGATTATATGAAAAGGCCAGCAGAACCTGTTATTTGATTGCTTATTTCTCATTTCTGCCTTCAAAGTATCATTTGGAATGAATGTTTCCAAAACAGAAAGTAAAACTGCTTTTCTAAAAGCATTGGTAACATTAAAAAGCTCAAGTATTTGGCGCAATATTTTGCTTTAATATTCAGTAAACTCATGAAATGTATAAAGGGATATGTTGTTATACACCGGGGTGAGGCCAAAAGATTTACAGCTAAAACATTAAATTTAGTTACCCCGGCATAAACACTGGGGGGTCGTAGCTACAGAGGCAAACAAGAGATACCAGGAATTTGCTTCACAAAGCTAAAGCGGGCGTGGGATATTTATAAACAATACATATAAATTCACATTTAACTTTGATTTATTATAAAGTTACCTTAGTACTGCTACATAATTTCCAAAAGGTTACAGACAAACATTGGAGGGAGATGCCCCACGCACACACACAACACGCATTCCTACATACAACCACACACTCTGAAGATATGCACTCGACTGACTCTACTGGTGACGCCACGCTATCAGACAAAGGGGCTCGTCCCTCAGCTTGCCTTCAACCCCCTGACTAGGAGTTGGAGGGAAAAAATGCCTCGCCGGACAAGAACTCAACTCACAAACGAAATAATTAGTTAAAAAATGTGATTCTACACAGCAACAATGCACACGCATACGCTACAATATATTCTAGAATAAATATATTCAGGTGATTAGTGGAACTATACATAAACTTTTAAAAACAAGGTAAGAAAATAAATAAAAATAAAACTCTACAGGTTAATGGCAATCCCCATAATACTGTACGGCTGTGAAACTTGGGTTCTAACGCAAAAACAGAGAGAATTCAAACGGAAGATTTGAACTTCCTTAGGCAAGTATAGGGTTGCACCAAACTCGATAGGGTTAACAATAAAAAACAAAAGAGGGACTAAAAGTAGAACTTTTATATGATAAAATAATGAACCATAAAAAAAGTGGATCGAGCACATGAACAGAATAAGTTAAGCGAGGTATCCACTACAAGCGAGGAACTTACCAAGCAAGAGAACACGAGATGTTGGATGTCCTAGGAAGTGTTGAGCTAATGTTTTGTGAAGCGGGATTCTTGCAGTAATGATACAATATTATTTTTTATGGAAATAACTATATTATATGGTACTTTAATGAACATATTTAGAGGCATTTTTGAGAATGTCCAGCATTTCGAAAAAATTTCCATTTAAAAGGTAGTTGGGAGTAAGGGGATTTTCTTGAAAATCTTCGTGTCTCATCTTTGGGAGATATTGAACTTCAATACCAAGTTTGGTATTTATCAGATTTTTCGTTTTGCGTTATGCTCTTCACAGACACATACACACACGGATCTTTTTCTAAAATGCTTTTCTTTGAATTCAGGGGGACTCAACGCATATATTGTTGGTGAAATCTCGGTATCGAATTTTTGGTTGAAACGCAGTACCTTCTCTACGTACTATGCACCTGGTAGAGAAAGTAAAAATTGCTAATGTGTACCAGTCCTTAAAAAAGAAACAATATCGGGGTACCGCTGCTTTTTGTTTACTGTAAATTTTTTTCTGTTTGTCTGTGTGTATGTAGTTCGAGATTTGAAATTCTCTTAGAAGTATGTACAGCTCCACAGCATTTACTCTCTAGAACCAATACTGGATATGACGTCACATGCTGTTATAATGTTACTCCGGGTAGTGAACAGTAGACCTAGGCCATGTGCTGTGTACAGGAACGATATGTTAACAAGTATCGAATAAAATAAATACAGTGCAATCCCGCTTAACCGAACTAAAGGGGACAGAGCCGTTTCATAGCGCTTTTTGGTGGGGGGATAATCGATGGTAACGATTTTAACCAGAAAGTAAGAATATAACTGTATTCCAGATGCATGTACCTGCTACTGTATATCATACTAAAATACGAACAGTATTTACAAACAGTGTTTATTAAAATCAGTAATTTTTTCTGAACTTTCTTCTCGCAGTGCTTGCGGGCAACTACTGCTGATCAGCTTAGAGCAGAACAGTTTTCACGACTCCTAGCCGGCCGGCGGTGAAGCCCGAGGCTTCAGTGTGAGTTGTACTCTTGCAAACGTGGCACGTGTTTGTTATTTGACGAAATACAGTGCGTATTAAGTGAAATGGCTCTATTCGGTTAGCGGTATTCTGTTTCCCAAAAAGTATTCATTTACCATTTATACATCCGTACAGAATCTGAGAGTGCGTAAGGGGATTATTTCTAGAGACGTTTTCTGATGTTCAAGTTCCAGGTCGAACTACGATTCAAGATTAGTAAATACATTACGTGAAACGGGAAGTCTGCTTGATAAGATACATAAAAAACTACGTACAGTATTCATAAAAGAAACTCCAGATAAACATTGGACACGTTCTGGAAATGTCTTCTAGAAAATGACTTCGACGTCTTTCCCAGCAAATGGAAATTTCCTATGGCTCTGTTCAAACTTCTACAACGTTACTCAAGTTAAAACCCTATAAAATTAATGTAGAGTCCTATAAAATTACTGTAGAGTAAGAACTTAAATCCTGCATTAAGTATGCGATTTTGTGAATGAATTTTGAATCAGGCACATGAAGGTCAACTGGATCCTAATCTAATTTTCTTTTCGGATGAATCGTGGAGCCAACTAAATGAGTATATTAATGCACAAAACAATCGTTACCTAACCACCTTCACCAGGAACCCGTGCATGATAAACAAAATAGGAGTGCGGTGTGCTATTAGCAATGAGAGAATAATAGGCCCAATATTTTTCGGAAACAATAGTGAGAGGTATGTGGAAAACATTTTACGTTCATTTTTTGACAAATTAACTGAGAGGGAAAGAAGTTACGCGACTTTCCAGCAGGATTCTGCGACGGCACATACGGACAACTTCTCCTTAAAGGAAATCCATGAATTGTTTAAAGATAGAGTTATCATTAATAATATACGACTCCCTTGTTAACCCCTGCGATTTTTATCCCTGGAGAGGATTAAAAGGGAAGTTTACAAAATAAATCCACACACTTTATAGGAACTTAAAATAACATTCAAGAAATTTCTGCCATTTCTCAGAGGAAACTGCAGTGTGTAATGGCCAATTTCCTAAGCAGGTGCAAGAAATGCTTGAGCAACGAAGGGAGTCACTTCCAACATCTCCTGGCTCGAAATATTATGTGAGAGGTTTTATTTGAAGTGTTTACTTTCTGTTTCTTTGTTATAAAGAACTTGCGCGACAAACTGTAATATATTTACTGAGGATGTGCTGTCACCTGCTCAGCGCGTATAGCAAGCAGCACCGCCGGTCAGCTAATATCAGCAAAACCTGTTCTGCTCTATGCTGATCACCCAGTAATCACTCCACTGACACTGTTTGATAAGCTTTATATGCTTGTGTGGGTTCACTACTTTGTTCCACCAAACGCAAACAAATCTAAAAACTAAGCATTTTGGGTTATTGATAATGTCGTAATTCAATATTTCCTGTTAAGATTTGAGTACAAATTTGAAGTCTTTGTTACCTCTAATAATTTCAATCCCTCATCCGCTGTCGCTCGGTCACTTATGGCTTCGAGTTTATTTTCAATGCTTCTTACAACACACTTTCTTTTCGCTACAAATAAACCACACTGACCAACACCAGCGGCAAAATAACAGCAAGCAGTTAACACTTATTATAACGGTACAAACTTTCTTGTAATGTGGGGTAGGAGGTGAGATTTAACTACAGATTGGAATTTAGGGTTGGGGTAAAGGAGCCTTCCCAATTGTCGCAGCAACGTTGCTAGTACAAATTTGAGCATCTCGTAATGTTTCGTTTATTCGTTCCTACTTTTTGTTCTTTTTTACCTATTTCATTTTTCTTCCTTTATGCTTCGATTAAGCAGGGCTTCACTGTATAAACTCAAAGAGGAAACAAGAAATAAAGGAATGTTTGGATTAAGTTTTATGTAATTTTTAGATGTTTATAATAAAAATGAAGACAAAGGCTGTGAAGTCGAATTTCATTATTTGTGAGTTTATGAGTTACAATACTTGCCAAATAGCTAATGTAAGAAAGACTTTACCTTATTTCATATTTAATTTCCTCGCCGCTTCCTTTGGTCAGAGAAATAGCAAGAGGAGGATTGGAGGCATAAATCTCTCATCCACAAGTCTAAATAAAGCATTTTTTTTTCTTGTTTTCATTTTTCCAAAGATGACAAAGATAGCCCCATCGTGATCCGAGAGAGTAGAGGGAGTGAAAAAAGAAAAGAAAATCCTTTTCATTATTGCTACATGACCGATGATTAAAGTCAGTGCCTTGCCACATAGTAACGTTTTCATTAACTGACTGGTGTTTAGAACACGCCGTTATTAGATGGTTCGCAAAAATTACTTTTTATACGGATCGCATTGTATAGCATATGTGTGTGTTTCATATACAGCCAAATTAGTAAACATCTATTGGTGGAAGATATACACCTAGTCGCCATTTCCGTGGTTTGTAAACAACGCTCGGGCTTCCACAGCGCCATAACCCTACACCAACGTGCCGGCGCCCGTTTCCCTAACTTGTGGGCAATAATGGCTATGGAAAATTGTTCGGTCGTTATGCAAGCCCCGGCCAGGTACTACGCACCTCTGTAATCTATAGTGTTTTGTTCCTATATGACTTGCGCTACCCAAAATTCTGTCTCCATTGTGTTCATCCTTTAATTATGTAGCCAACGCTAAACTGAGAATTGCTGGCGCTTTGCCCGTTTATTACTATGATTTGCAAAAGGGCTTCGCAACTCGTAAAATTATCATTTTCAATAGCAATAAATCCTAAAATCACGTTTCATTACGCGCTTCATGGCTCATTTGTTTCTACTTATATGTGGCGCGGAAATACGGATAAAATCCGCAGTTGAATTCATGGCAGCAATCCCTTCTCTGGACAAATGAAAGCTGCAGACAGCTTGTGTCACGTTTCTGCCAGTTGAAGGGATGTATCTATGAAAATCCAAAAATCCCCGGTTTTATTCTGACTGCTTTGACCTTTTTACCATAAACATAAAACACACAGTGCATACAAATTTTTAATGAGCTAAGTGAAAACTTTAAGATACTGTAATCACGTTTTAATAATTAATTATCCTTGGACCTTACGGTTTATCGTATCGCTACCATACTTTTCATTTGAGCTTAGTATATAAACATAAATAAATTTCTTTAATTAGTTTTAGAGTAAATCGATGTTTTTATGCATGCTACTGAACGTTTCATCTTTGCAACGTGAGCACTGGACAATAATGTTAGCTGAGCTATTTCATATTCTTTGACTAGTGCGCAAAAACATTTAATGCGTAACTTCTGAAGTTTCTAGAAGCTGTGTAAAACGGAGCCCTTTGAGTACTGAAAAATTCAGAAAAATGGAGTTCAAAGTTGAACGTAGTGATTTAACTGGTACAGGACCAATTAAATATACATTTGTGACTTTAAAATTGTTGATATTAAAAAAAAACAATTGTTTAAAAAAATTGAATCTGTACATGTGTATACAGGGTAGACCATTTAGATTGATACTGTACAAAATTTCCAAAACTAAACGTTGTAGAAAGAAATGTCTTGGATGAAAGTTGCTTGATATTATGGAGGAAAGTAAATGTCGTGTTTTGTTTGGAGGACGTTAAGATAGCAATTTTAGCGTCAATTAAATTTTTAAATAGGAACCTACAATTATAGTGAAATTAAATTAACCCTAAAATGATCATCATAACACCCACCAAATAAAACACGACTAATGGCATTTACTTTACCCCATTATATCAAGCAATTTTTATTCAAGAAATTTCTTTCTAAAACGCTTAGTTTTGGAGACATAGTACAATCTCAACTTAAATGGTCCACCCTGTATAATAAAAATACAAAGAAAAACAAACAAACAGAAAAAAAAACAATCTTACATTTTTTGGCCAATTTTCACAGATACGTTGCCTTAAGAGGTCTGTATTATAATTTTCTCGTATTTAAATTAATTTGCTTTTAAACCTAGTGATTGTACATATTGTAGTACTTTAAAGTGTTTTACCAGCAGTAAGAAGAGCGGATGTTTTGGCCTGAGATGTTTTAATTGCCAATAATGAAACATACACGTAATGACAGTAGAAGCCCCAAATTTGGTCGAAACTGCTCGGGTTTAAAAAATAATATAAACTTCTTAACATTTAAAACTAAAAGTAATACTCAAATCAGTATTTTAATTTTGTTCTTCACTCACACCTTTGCCTTCGTGCCGAAATGTTTTAAGGGCCTATCCAAATGTGGAGTCACAAAACGATTAAACTCAGAAGGAAACTGACTGAAAACTTGTGCAATTTCTACTGTTATTACAAGTCGGTATAGACATCAAATTTTGCAATACTAACTATAGATGTTAATAATGATAAAAAATTTAATGAAAAAAAGGACTGTGAATTACATAGATTACATAATAAATATGGAACTAAGAAGGAAATAACCAGAATGCAACATAATTGCCACGGTGTAATACATTATCCTAATCTCCTCCCTTTGCAAATAAAATAAAGATCTACCGTAGAACTATTTTGAAAATTATTTTTACGACGATAATGCTTTTTTATCCACATACTTCTCGTGCTATCATGTTTGGGAAGTTGAAATTATTGCACCTCCTGATTTTTGAATTTTTACCGTAGATCTGGATAAAATTTATTTAATCCTTCAATTATTGGTATGTATATTTATTGTTGTAGGCATGCAATGTAGTCAGATTTGATAGTTTAATTTTAACATTTAAATTTTACCGTCTTTAATTTCGTTTAGTTGTTAACATTTACTTAAAGCTTAATTCATGCAGCATTTAAATATAACTCTTTCGGCGCAAACAGCTATCTTACCTTTTAGTTGTTGTCTAGCTTGCTCAACTCTACTAGGCATAACACCAGTTTGTAAAAGCTACTGCTTTTGAACAGCTGACAGTAATTACTTTTATTTTCGCGTAAATATTTCTATTACTCACTATCGTCGAAAGAAGAGTATGCAATTCATTTAAGTCCTTTACAGAAATTCGGAAGTGAAAATACTGACTTCGTGTCGTATTTTCAAACTTATTCCTCGTTCTGAAAAGATCCACTTACCGCACTTGTATTGGAATGTACTATAGTTCCGCACTATGAGAAACTTATTTCCTTTTCAAACTGAAAGCAGCATGGTAAAAAGGAATTTCATTTCGTACTATGCCAGCTATCGTCAAATACTGAGCATATCGGTTGTGAGCTTGCCTGCTCAGTAGAAAAGCGTGATGGGAACAACTGAAAGAGGAGCAAAGGGGAAAATGTTGACGTCATTCATATCCTCCCTCAGCGCAGCGGCGGTTCTGTAAAGTAGTTTTCATTTATCAAGAAGTAC
Source organism: Deroplatys truncata (assembly GCA_030765065.1). Lineage (NCBI taxonomy): Eukaryota > Metazoa > Arthropoda > Insecta > Mantodea > Mantidae > Deroplatys > Deroplatys truncata. The sequence goes on along the minus strand of CM060976.1, from coordinate 60,359,946 downwards.
AGTACATCATAGCTTAGATTAACAACACCAACTACTTGGGAGGAAACATATTTTATTACAGCACAAGATAATGATGTAAAGTGTTCAATTTATACCAGGATGTTAAATCATATAAAGAAGTTAAATCTACAACGCCATTATTCAATTTCTCATGCGAATCAGTATGAAAAACACAAGGGTAGAAATATTACCTTTATTGGAACAACTAAAATATACAGCGTTTGTGGGTGTAAATCTGTTAGTACATTTTATACTGTAATTTATTGCTATTGCTGAATTTGTTCATGCTGGTCAGACTCACACCTTGTTTATTTTGCATTTGAACATAGGATTATCATGTTTTATTAAATAATTTATTATTCATTGCTTGTATAATCCCTCCTAAGATGCATAAATTAATCATATCTTGCCTTTTTGAACAGGTTAATCGTATTATTTAATAATAATAATAACAGTAATAATAACAATAATGTCATAAGCAATAGACTTTCGTAATGCAATATTACACTTCCAAATCAATTTATATCGCAAAGTTACTCCCGTCCAGTTACAGGAAACGTCGCTGAGTTTACAAACCGGTCTGCTGCTCAGATTTCCTTGTAACAGACGCTAAAGGGAGCGGAGCAGGTAAATCTCTCTAGAGTCTTACCGACTCTCTAGAATCACAAACTGATGATGTCTGTTCTCTGCGACACAATGAGCAGAACTAGTACACGGTAGAACATTCAGTTATCGAGTAAGATGTCTCAGACGTTAAGCGTTTGCGATTCATAATTGGGAGGTTGCGGGATTAAATATCATATATCGCCCAATCGGCATTTTTCTCGTGATCTCCTCCATTGACTACGTAAATACCGGACTGGATCTTTAGTACTGGTATACTATCTTCAGTCACAGAGGAAAAGAAATAGTAGTTAAAATGGATGATCCGTAATACGACTTCGTCTCTAAGACCCTAATGTCAGAAACCCACTGACTACAGGCGCAAAACTACAGAAAACAGTCTCGTAATCACAAACCTGTACCTTCCTATTAAATTAAGTTATTGAATATATGGCACAAAAAGGTATCTACACAAATGAGGTCATCTAGTAACAACTTGCCCAAAGTTGAAGGTGCTTACACAACTAAGGCCATTCATCTGACAAACAATGTATAATTTGTATCAATGAATCTACAGGGGATATGATATAGCAGTTAAAGCGACATTAAATAAAGAAAATAAGCATTTTAGGGTTTATATGACCAGCAACATACAGGGTATTCGGTTAAATTTATGTCAAACTTTCTGGTAAAAAAAAGTGTCAAAACGGAAAGCTTTTCTTATAACCCATATCCAGTCACTTAATATCCTCGTATTTCCTGAGCTTTTGAAGTTTCACTTGCTGTACTTGAACGTATGTGGTTCCAACATGATGGAGTTCCCCCTCACCTCAGTTTTGACGTGTGCTATTTGTATGAGCAGTATCCTGCTAAATACATAGAAAAATAGAAACATGAGGCCTGTTGCTTGTCCATCCCGTTCTCTATATCTCACATACAGTAAATTGATTTTTTTTCTTTTCTTTCTTTGGGGTCACCTATAAAGTCTAGTACATGAAAACCTTGTAGGGCACTGCTGAGAGACTGATACCAAGAATCGAAATCACATTTTATGAGATTCTAAAGATGCAACCTTTTTGCCACAAACTCACCACATTACCGTATCTATCTATGTCTTAAACAGAGCTGACATCTCGTACGTTGTGTGGAACATTTATTAGACAAATATTAAGAAAAGTTAATCCCTTATTCTATTAAAAATGAACTTTCGCTTAGAATCGGCTGTAAGCATCTATTGTAGCCTTCTACATATTTGCTGTTTCTTGTTAAGCAATCGCCAAAACTTACCTATAAATTGCAGATATATTTTTATGTAAAGCTTGCTAGCGAATTCCAAAAATCTGATGTGTTACATTCAGATGACTTTCTCTACCCACTATCGTTTCGACAAATTGTGCTTAATAAGCTTGTTTTTCTATCTACTTCATGTTGATTCAATTAAACATTTGCAGAAATATATTACACATCTCGTTGAAGGTATGTCATATAGAAGAAACCGAGTCGATAATCAAATGTTTAAAACTGCGCCGTTATATGCTGGTCTCAAAATTCCATACTGTTTCCATGATATCGGGAAAAGCAACTGAGTAGCGCCAGCACTTTAAAAAGTTGTAAAGTACTAAAACTTCAAACTAATATTAACGGATATCTCGCAAATGGTCATTTAAATAGGTTGCAAGTATTAAATATATGTAATTTTTTGTATAGCGTGTTTTTCTCTATCCCTTGTAGTTTAAGTTATACAAACTTCCTTCCATAAAGGGGGCTTCACGGGCTATTCCCAGAAAATTCAAGATATGCATTTTATTTGTCATCTAAATATCCTAAACATACGGTATTTAATCAAAATGTTAGAACTATTTTTGAGAAAATGGAAAGTTTCGAAGAATCTTCTATGTAAGGGGTAGTTTGGGGTGAGGGTGATTTTCTTGAAAGTATTCTTGTCGCATCTTTGGATACTGAAATTAAATATCATGTTTGGTACTTATTCGACTTTTCGTTATTGAATTAAGCTGTTCACGACACGCACACACGCACAGAGACACGGGCCTTTTTCTAAAATGTTTTGTGTTTAAGCGAGCCTCAAAACACGTATTTTCGGTGAAATTTCAACATCAAATTTTTGGGTGGAATACAGTACTGTCTTTACTTAAAGCACATAATGCATAAGGCAAAAAATTATTTCAGAGCTCCAAATGTCACTTTGTAAATGCACAGTAAGATTGTAAGTGTATTATCGCACCCAATTTGTAATATTGTAGTATACCTCAATTTGTCATGAAAGATCTACCTTCCAGTTTCAATTACAAGGTACCAAAATGAATTTCAAATCACCCATTTAAATCATAGAGACACTGCAGCGCGAATGCTTGCTTGAAGATTGCGTTGGAAGCAACAGAGGACTAAAAAATAACACGACAGTATAGCTCCGCTCCTCTTCGTCTACATCGCATGCCCCAATATCGTTACTGGATTCCGGCTTCGAATTTCTAAACCTTGCAACTAAAACTAGTAGTTAATAACGGTGGATAAGGCCTTCTTAACCCTTAAGTTCTCTCAGAGGAATTTAAGGGAGGGTTTTGACGTGAAGCTTTGGTGTCTACTTCGCTTTTCAGCATAATTTCCACATCTGTTACTTCCCTTCACTATATTATTCCTTGGATTGTGAAGCGGAGGGGATTCGGCACCGATCCAGGAATGAGGATGTTGTACCGACGGCCTACGAGGGGGTGCCCCTGGGAAGGAGGGAGGGATGAATGAGGTGAAGGGAGACACCGGGCGGCCGGAACCAGGAGTGACGGTACAGCAATGATAGGGTCCCTATACTTCTAGATATAACAGTCGGAGAGGCAAACCGGGGACCCCACATGCTCCAACGTCCATCCCAAGGGGGGGGGGGTTCTTATATGCCTGCAACCAGCCGAAGGCCGGAAGGAGAAAGTTCACAGAGATTTCCTTTTTACCTGCGATGCTGCACCGAAACAACCTTCCAACCCTGAAAAGGGGTGAAGGATGAATGAAATGGTTAATGGAACGAAATGGAGGGACAGGAAATTCGGTGGATGAAAGAAGCCACAATAGCATTCACCTAACGACCCGGGATAACCCCGAAAAAACGCATGAGTCAACGCGGTCGCCGGGGATCAAACTCTGGACCTCCGAATGCGAGTCACGACGTTACCGCCTACCATCCCGCTCGCCATGTTTTTCCTTAGTCCATTGAAACTCTTCTGGTTATTTCTATGTATTAGTTTTCGCATATCTTCGTTAGAATTGCTGTTGTAGCACTTTTATGCATTGTATTTATCAGCCCTTCAAGATGCTCTTAGTTATTTCTGTGTGTTTATCCTCCAACTAAAATACATGGGCATTGAGCTAACTTTCCACTTTCTCTTGGGCCGACTTCTGATCCCTATGTTTCTTAATGATAAAAAAGAATTTGATCTCAGCCACTTGTGGCTTTGCTTCCCTTTTCTTTTGATTTCAGTGTCCACTCCAAAGGAATACTTTCTCGGAATTTAGATTAAATCTGCAGCTCTTCGTATAAGTCTGAAGTCTCGAAAGACATTTGATAAGCAAAGAAAAGATTTCTGTATTCCAAAGACTGACTAACATTCCATCTGGTTTAATTTTCTAAAATAAATATTTCCCGGAAGCTTCAGAGGGATTACCCTGATGTAATGAAAATATAATGAAGCTTTGAAACTCTTCTTCCTGCAGTATTAGATGTTTAAATCTCTTCCACATCTACAAGAACTTTTAGCCGTGCACTGATGCTTAGTTGAACATCAAATGAGCGGGAAATAAAGGATAAGGAAAATGTAAAATGCCATGAAAGAATGTTATCTACACTAATATTATAAAGAGAGAAGCTTTGTGTATGTGTGTGTGTGTGTACGAGGCGTATTTTTAAAGCAAGTACTGATAATTTTTTAAGCAATAAGAATTATAACGTCATTTTCCAAATACTTTATCACCTTACACTACTTCAATATATAATCACTGCCATTATTCAGGCTTTTGTCGTAACGGCAAACCAGTTTTTGTATGACTTCATCAAAGAATGATGCCACCTGTGATAAAAGCCAAGATTGCACTTCTGCTTCACTTCATCACTGAAATGCTTTCCATAAGGAATTTCTTCAGATGCCGAAACAGATGAAAATCGCTTGGTGCCAAATCGGGACTGTAAGTAGGGTGGTCCAATTGTTCCCAACCATATGATGGAATTAGATCCTGAGTTTGTTTGCCTGTGTGTTGCCGGGAATTGTCACTCATTGCTGTTTCCGCGTAAACATCACACGATTGGCAATGAATGTTTGCTGTTGTAAGATTTATGGCATTAAAAAACAAATCGATAATCTGACTTCAGTCGACCGATCATTAGATTGTTTCGAACATTTCCAAACGCTCTAAAACAGGAAAGCACAAAGTAACTATCGCTCACAGCTGCGTCTGGCTTCCTAATAAATGAAGGAAGTTTACGCGCATGCTCAAAATTGCGACTTGTGCACCGCGGCGGCAAAATATTAAAACAATGCTTTCAAAATACGCCTCGTATGAACGTAGGTGAATCTCTAAAACCATTCAACCGAATTTGATGTCTTTCATCATTGAGAGACCCTATTTTCTCTGACGGACATGGGCCGTAAAATACCTAATTTCAGTTCATAAATTACCAAGAGATTAAAAAGAAGTTAGAAAGTCTTCGTTAAGAATGCCATGGAGTAGAAAATAGTTGCTCTACTCCACAGAGAGTGAGTGTAGAAACAAAGCTGGTTAGTTGCTGTGCTTCGCAGCGAATGCCTAGTAGGAACAAAACACGGTTGTATTTTATTCCTAGCTGTATATAAAGATGGTCGCGATGTAACACTTAAGCAAAAAGAAAATAGAGCTTAAAAAGCGACAATCGATTCTCTTGTTAACGGAAAGAATCTCATGTTTTTTTTATTTCCTTACATTTTACGTATAGTATGATAGAATTCTAAACTTGCAGAGCGCAGACGCACTGCAGGCCCCACGTAGGTACTAAGCTTTTAAACACGCGACTTGCACTGCGCAATACTGCAGCTTTATATTGCAAAAGATCCTTAATAGGTAAAAAAAAATGAAAATTTTTCCTCTGATTTAATCCTGTAGATGAATCGATGGTACGATTATATTCGTATATCCTGCTATTATTATTATTATTATTATTATTATTATTATTATTATTTCTTGATAGGCAAATTTTGACTGAAAACTCGGAATACTATTTAAAAAGTGCTATACATACATTATATTACATCTCAAGCCAATACAACCTTCAAGTTTTATTTGAGAAAACAAAATAATGGTTTTTAAAGAAGTAAATCATATAAGAGAAAAAATCTGTATAAACAAAAACATTATCTAACAACAAAGTTATTTCAATTATATTGGATATACTGTGTCATTTTAATAACAGATATGCAGAATAAATAAATTTTAATAATATGTGATGCCCAAAAGAATTTTAAAAATTGTGATGTAGCAACTATGTAAAATTTTAAAGTGATGACTATTCCCACTTTGACCTATGGGTGTGAGAGTTGGGTGCTGGCCGCATCACACAGAAAAAGATAGAGGTTGCCGAGATGAGATTTTTGAGATATGCGGTAGATTACAGACTCTTGGATAAACAAAGGAACGAAGACATTTGAGGAGCGTTGGGGATTTAGAGACTAAAGAAATAACAATGAATAGAGACGAAAATGGCAGATCATATAAACAGAATAGATGAAAATCGAACACCACAAATAATACAAAAGTAAAACCAATAGGTAGAAGGAATGTTGGCAGCCCGCGAGTGAGGTGGGCAGATCAGTTTTCTTGAAGATGGAACAAGTCATAAGGCTTATCCGTGACGATTATGATGATTATTATTATTCCAAAAAGCCATTTATTTTATCAATTGTTAACACGTCAAGACATGAAGTTGTAGGAGAAAGAAAGGGCGACTGTAGAACGGAGAGTAAAATAGGTAAAGGCATATATTTAGGAAGGGACTGAATTTCCGACAAAATGTAAAAAGTAATCATTTTTTAAAACTTTTCATAGAAGAAAGTACTCAAACATTGTAGGAGGAGATTTAATTGCGTCTTTGCCCTCAACGCCATTTGAGTGCCCAAATACGACCTTTAAACAGAGATCACAGGTATACAAGCATTGGGTGAAATTTCAGAACTTGATTTCTTGGGGTTTCCCCAACTTGCTTCCATTTGTAGTCCGCCTTTAACCTCTAAGGTCATATCATTGGCTTTCTGGTTTTTCTTTGGGTTTTATACATTAGATCACACACACACATTCACACTCTCATCATACTTCCAGAATCTAGAGAGGATAGGGAATAATCTTAGCTAGAGTAAAATTCCCAACCTCCAGCCGGGAATCGAACCTGGAACCCCTCGCACAACCGCCAGATGCTCTATCGACTTAGTTATTGGACTGGCCTCTACTGGTATTTTTGTTTTCTTACAATTTTTCCATTTCAAATGTTCATGTACAATATTTATCCAATCACTTTCAGATTTATAGTATATTCTTTCAAGTCGGATATAGCTATTTCTGTGTATCAAGTATAATTTTGAATTTTAGATTCTAATAGAAATATATTATAGCGTTTTAGAAGAACGGTTATGTTACATACTTAATTATTCTTATTGTTGTTATTTTTATTATTATTATTATTATTTTTCTTTATCCCGAAAAAATTTTAATGGTACACAAATTTTAATCTTTGTGTTTTCAAGATACAATATTCAAAATTTAAGATTTTCATAGTTTCATCTCATGGATAATTTCAATGTGATTCTGTAATTATTGATTGGAAGATAAAGAGTTAAATAATGAAATGATAGTAGGATAACGAAATACTCGCAATAAATAACTTCCTATATTAAATCAATGTATAATGTTCAAAGATCGAGTTGAAAATTTTCTCCGGAAAGAAAAAGGTAATAAGCGAGAGATGTTAAGAAAAATCATTAGTATCAGCGTGAGTAGCGAACGCTTTAGACATAAAGATTCTTGGAATACAATTAGGTTATAAGCTCAGTACGTTTACAGAGTCACGTAGACCAGAATTCTGAGAAAGAGGAAGGGAATAACATTCTGAGATTCAGGGAGTTACCCTCATAGCAACAAGATAACAGACACACACGTAAGAACTGAAGATTGGCCAGCTTAGGAGGAATTGGGAGAGATAGTTCTAAAGTAGTCAATAAAAAGGCCTTGTAATCAAAATCAGAGGGGAAATGAACAACATTTATTCGTGCGCACTCTTTTCGTGTATACATTCGTCACTCTGGACACTTGTCAGGACTCGTGTGTTATTTTAAGCGCTCAGAGACGCTCTTGTGTGAGTAAGATTTAGCGGCTATCGCGAGGGATCTTGCCGGTGAGCATTTTAGCGACTCACGGCAATTATACTTCTACTTTCTTTATTGCGGAAACGGTTATTTCGAACCGTAAAAAAGATGCTACAGAAGTTAACAGGTATGATAAGTCAATTGTTATAATTTCAAGTGCTAAAATTTATAATCCGTTTCATACTTTATATTCAAACGATCGGCAACTCGCTTCAACAACTTAAGTATTAGACCAAGTTAAATTTCTCAGTCAATTTAACTTCAGATTACACTCACACATACCTGAAAAGTACTCATAGCTGTACTGCTTCAAAACTGTCTCACCATCGGGCGGTTTTAAAAATTCATATAACGTAGCACGTTATCAAAAACTAATAAACTGGCTCTATACTCATTTAATTTTCTATAATAATCAGGCGGAATAAATCTCTCATAACAGTTTCAACTACTTTGGTTTAAATTTATGGAAATTAGTGGTTGCAGTACGGAGTACTCTTAAAACTGACAAGAATAAGCATAGGCAGCAAATTAACACAAGGGAATTGCTAGAAACACTTTTGGGCGTATTTTAACACGGCAGTATGTACAACGACCGACATTCACTTTATGCGTCCCACCAAAATGCAGCCTGTCTGTATTTTAGGATCCGCCTGATTCAAAATGTATTAGGTCTCTCGCATTTGGCTCGAAACTCAAACATTTAAATAATGCATGATCGCTGACTCGCCTAAAGAGATTTGCGTTAGCCTAATTCACGTCGCTCCCCCCGAAAAGCATTGATCGGGCGAATTATGACCAGCTGAACGTGCGTAAAGCTTGGAATTCCCAGAATTTGCTAATTACCCGCACCTGCACATATGTATGTGAAGCTACCTAATGTGTATCTGTGTCTGCAGAAGAGATAACCTGGAATACGATATCAGTGCGTAATTAAATTTCAATGCAACCCTTACAGGAACTTATAAGTAAAGAATAATACAAATAAAACTAAAATTAACTCATATTTTAAGAACGTATTCGAACACGGAAAATTTAATATATTGAGAGGAAAGTTTTACAAAAACTTTGATGCGATAAATTCACATGACTTTCTCTACCCTCTAACTTTATTAGTGGACATACAAACTATTCTTACTAAAGCTTATTTTTCTATCTATTACATTGTAATCCAAATAAACCTTTGCAGGAATAGCCACACTACATGCTTCGTTATAGATACAAAAAGAATAGCAATAGCCAAATGTTTAAGAACTGTATGCTTTGCGGCGATCACCTCCTCATCCGTTGCTGTAGCTTACCTTGATGCTTCTCCCGTTGCTTCCAGAAGTTCTCAGCGTGTTGGTTCTTCAATTTATCCTCGGCTAGCTGCAGTAATTTTCCTTAAATTATATGGGAGCATGGACTTATCCTCGGTAAAGGAAAACGTAGATCTCGGGTGGTGATATAGGAAGACATAGACTTGCTTTGTTTATGAAAAGATGACACTGCCGTTTCTTTTTATTTAATTTAACACTCGTAGTATACAAAACTGGTATTGCCGCTGTAAAATACTGTCCACCGCTGTTAGACTATGGCGTGGATATGTCACGAAATATAACTATTCTTATTGTCGCTTTCAGAGTAGCGGATCTTAGGTGTGTTGCTAAAACTATTTTGATTCCCTGTTTTGGCGCGATATCTCACACATCCTGCAGCATCTCTCCCTGACCACACATTACGAAAACTCTCGAATAAAATGCAATACTAAGCTGACATGACAAATTTGACTTGATTCCCTTTTTGGCGCGATATCTCACACATCCTGCAGCATCTCTCCCTGACCACACATGACATAAACTGCCCCGAATTTTCCCCAAACAGATTCATTTATAGTCGCAGGCTTCTGAGGCTGCTTCCTTTCCTATTGGTCCATTTTTAGCGCGACTCGACGCGTCTAACTATTTCGAATAAACTTTCAGGGATCTCATTGGTCCAATTTTAATATAAATCGCGGCTTTTCCTACATTTACCGTTAAGGTTGTCTTTCTCACTCACTTGGTCACGGCGAATTATCAAATAATGGGACAAAGGCTCTACACCCTCGCTGTAGGAATAATAGCACAGCGACCGGAGAGAGGCAATAAAACTAGGTTTTCTGCCTTCGAAAGCACTATTCCTGTAGCTAAAACTTTCCCTCGTGGACAGTATTTTAACATAGCGCTTAAATTATTTACATTAAACCATTTATAACTCTACTAATATTAATAACCTAGATAGATACATAATGTTAAATCACCCTTCTTAAAATATACAAGCAGTATGAGAAAAAGATATTTACATAATACGATTTAACATCACTAAAAGTTAATTAATAAGTTATCTGTAATTATAGTTCTTGGGCTCGGCCTAGAGTTGCCGTTTCAAATTGCCCTGTTCTGGAAAAGAATAAATTTTTCAACACTTGATACAATTTTCTTTTACAGAATAATTCCTCTGATTATGGCCTTTGTTCGTTTGTTTTGTTGACAGAGACCCTTCGCTATACCTGCTCCTTCACAAGGGCTCTGACAAACCGGTGATGTTTATATTTGGGTCATTCACTCTACCCTCTCCCTTTAAAAACAGGTTTCCGAGAGACATTCTTATACACAATACATTTCCCGCACACGAATAACTTGTGACGCATACAAATACTCTAATACCCAATTTAAGTTCTAAAATTAAATCTATTTACATACATATTGGTACATAATTATTATGCCTTTATTTATTTCTTTACATCCTTATTTATCGGGTGTATTACCTTTACTATTTGTTCACAGGGGTGTTACCTCATTTCGAGTAAAACTAACCTGATTCTTTTCATTATATTCTTCACCCTTCTCATTCTCTAAACATTTGTACGGTTTGAGCAACTGTTTATGGTATCTCCCTACGATCTTGGAATTCTTTATTTCTTGTAACTCAAATGTATCCGAGCCAAAAATGTTAATCACCCGGTATGGACCTTTAAATAAATTTTCCATTCTATGATACCTTTTTTTTTTATAATTAATAAAACTAATTTATATGTTTAAAGAAAACTGTCAGCATATTGCTAGCATACCAACCAATTAATAATTTACAAATATTGCTAAATATCAAAAAAAAATATAATAAATATTCTGACAATAAAAGCTGTTTCAACCTTAAGACAAACTTATTCAAGCAGAAAGAAACTGAAACATATTAATGGCAAAGGTGTTTCTTGTTCTTCTTCACTATCACTAATGAGCATTTAATACTCAAGTCTCTTTAGTAATGCAAAAAAAAAATGTTCTGCACAACTGCTTACGATAATTCATTAATTCACATGTGAAAGCTCTCCTTTCCAGGCACTGTAGAGTCAGGATCAATGATATTATGTCTTTCTTTTCTTTTTTTTTTTTTTTTTTTAATTTGAATGCTGGATTTTTTTTTTTATACCCATACTAATTCTCCAAGTTCGATCAACCCTTTCTTTCGCTTCCTTGTTTTAAATTCCTGCTTTCTTTTCTGCGCCCTTTTTAACATTCTTTCAAAAGCTTTCTTTAACGTCTCTTCTCCCGTTAGTGTTTTCGGCTCTTTAGTTTCTAGTATCTGTAGTAATTTCCCTTCAAGTGTTTCTATTAGCTTCCCCTTCATCAGCTCAACTAATTTCCCCTCTACATTCTTATCTTGTTCACTTAAGTTTCTTTCTAAGTCCTGACCCTGCTTACTTAATTTCCCTTCGAAATCCTTTTGTTCGCTCAGTTTTCTTTCTAAGTCCTTACTCTGCTCATTTACGATTCTTTCTAAGGTCCTACTCTGCTCATTTGATTTCCCTTCTACATTCTTATCTTGTTCCCTTACGATTCTTTCTAAGCCCTTACTCTGCTTATTTACGATTCTTTCTAAGTTCCTACTCTGCTCATTTGATTCACCTTCTACATTCTTATCTTGTCCACTTACGATTCTTTCTAAGCCCTTACTCTGCTTACTTACGATTCTTTCTACGTCCTTATTATGCCCATTTGATTCCCCTTCTAAATTCTTATCTAGTTGACTTCCGATTCTTTCTACGTTCTTACTATATTCACTTAAGATCTTACCCCGTTCATCTATTATGCTTTCTAACTTTTTACTATGTTCATTGAAGATCTTACCCCGTTCCTTTATGTCCTTACCCATCTCGTCTATCTTTGTGCTCAAATGTTGAAGCAATATTAGCAGCTGGTTTTGACCTGCGTCAATGACCTGCTTATTCGGTGATTGCCTTTCTAGCCTAACTTCTACTTCTGCTGCGCCCATATTTTCTCCATCTGTTGTTATGCTGACAATAGCCTCCCCATTCAATTCTTTCAAATCTTCCCTTGACCTACTCATGGTTCCGTTAGCAAGTTCTACCTCCCTAGTAATGACTTTACCCCCTCTCAATAACATGTGTTCACCAAAACTGAGTCACTACTCTGCATGCCTTTTTGTTTGTTTTTGAATAAATGTTCTAACCTGTATTTTTTTTTATGTTAACTGATGCGTTCCGGGTTCGAATCCTGGTGAAGTTCTAGAAGCGATGCTCTCAGCTGTTTTGTTGTCCCACGTAGGTAGACCAGAAGTTCGCGTTGTAATTTTGTTCTGCTGTGCCCCTTTCCTCTGAAGATTCTTCGTCTGTTCGTTGTTTCCTAGTCCTCCGTTTGTGTCGTTCTTCCCTTCGAGCTCCACGTTATGGCGCCAGTTTGCGGCGCTCTTAAAGTTTGTTAGCCCCACGTTGGGCGCCAGTTTGCGGCGATCACCTCCTCATCCGTTGCTGTAGCTTACCTTGATGCTTCTCCCGTTGCTTCCAGAAGTTCTCAGCGTGTTGGTTCTTCAATTTATCCTCGGCTAGCTGCAGTAATTTTCCTTAAATTATATGGGAGCATGGACTTATCCTCGGTAAAGGAAAACGTAGATCTCGGGTGGTGATATAGGAAGACATAGACTTGCTTTGTTTATGAAAAGATGACACTGCCGTTTCTTTTTATTTAATTTAACACTCGTAGTATACAAAACTGGTATTGCCGCTGTAAAATACTGTCCACCGCTGTTAGACTATGGCGTGGATATGTCACGAAATATAACTATTCTTATTGTCGCTTTCAGAGTAGCGGATCTTAGGTGTGTTGCTAAAACTATTTTGATTCCCTGTTTTGGCGCGATATCTCACACATCCTGCAGCATCTCTCCCTGACCACACATTACGAAAACTCTCGAATAAAATGCAATACTAAGCTGACATGACAAATTTGACTTGATTCCCTTTTTGGCGCGATATCTCACACATCCTGCAGCATCTCTCCCTGACCACACATGACATAAACTGCCCCGAATTTTCCCCAAACAGATTCATTTATAGTCGCAGGCTTCTGAGGCTGCTTCCTTTCCTATTGGTCCATTTTTAGCGCGACTCGACGCGTCTAACTATTTCGAATAAACTTTCAGGGATCTCATTGGTCCAATTTTAATATAAATCGCGGCTTTTCCTACATTTACCGTTAAGGTTGTCTTTCTCACTCACTTGGTCACGGCGAATTATCAAATAATGGGACAAAGGCTCTACACCCTCGCTGTAGGAATAATAGCACAGCGACCGGAGAGAGGCAATAAAACTAGGTTTTCTGCCTTCGAAAGCACTATTCCTGTAGCTAAAACTTTCCCTCGTGGACAGTATTTTAACATAGCGCTTAAATTATTTACATTAAACCATTTATAACTCTACTAATATTAATAACCTAGATAGATACATAATGTTAAATCACCCTTCTTAAAATATACAAGCAGTATGAGAAAAAGATATTTACATAATACGATTTAACATCACTAAAAGTTAATTAATAAGTTATCTGTAATTATAGTTCTTGGGCTCGGCCTAGAGTTGCCGTTTCAGCTTACAATTCCATACTGTTTCCATGCAATCACAAGAAACAATCGAATGTTGACAGGAGTTTAAGAGAATAACCAAGTAATGAACAACTTGAACTATTAATAATGGATATCTCAGAAATGGCTTATGCCACAAAAAACTTATTTGAAATAAATTATGTATTTTAAAAGGGATCTACACTTTTTACTTTCTCTACTACGTATAGTAAGTAGGGGAAGTATTGTATTCCACACAAAAATCCGATACCAAGATTTCACCGGAAATACATGTTTTGAGACTCCCTGAATCCAAAAAAAAGTATTTTTGGAAACATGTCCGTGTGTGTGTGTGTGTGTGTGTGTGTGTCTATGAACAGCATAACTCAGAAACGAACAGTCGGATAAACACCAAACTTGGTATTTAGGTTCAATATCTTCCAGAGATGCGACACGAAGGTTTTCAAGAGAATCCCCCCACCCCAGACTACCCTTTACATGGAACATTTTTCGAAAATTTTAATTTTCTCAAAAATGGCTCTAACGATTTTGATTAAAATATCATATGTTTAAGATATTGTTATGAGAAATGAAATGTATATCTCGAATTTTCTGGGAATGTCCCCAAAAGTATTCTTCATTGTGAACGACTTTTGCATAACTGGTAAACCATAAAAGATAAAACTTTTACTACACAAAAAATGTAGATCGCGTTAAAATACACAATTTATGTCATTACATTTCTTTTGTTGAGTGAACCGTTTTCGAGATATTACTTGTTATTCCCTTAAATTTTCCAATACTTATACTTCTCAAATTCGTTATTCATTTTTTTTATGTCCTGGACATGCAAAGAGAATGGAATGCGCCACATAGCAACCAGCGCTTAAAATATTTGACTATCACTTAAAACCTACCATATTCCTCTTGCATCTACAGGAAAATTAGCTATAAGATTAACATCTCGATTAACATGAAGCATATGGAGAATAAGCGTTTATAAAAATAGTTTGTACAAGAGTAGAGAAAGTCATGTGAGTGTAACACATCAGATTTTTTAAAATACGTTTTCGTCTATCGTCTAACGATTACAGTTATACAAGATTATACAAAAAATTTTCCGATTAAGAGGGCTTCACAGGCTATTCCCAGATAATTCAAAATATACATTGTAAATATCTTTAATATATAGTCTTTTAATAAAAATCTTTAGAGCCATTTTTTAGAAAATAAAAATTTTCAAAAAAAATGTTCCAATTAAATAGTAGTTGCGGTGGGGGAGTTTCTTGAAAATCTTCATGTCGATTCCTTGGAAGATACTGAACTTAAATACCAATTTTGGTACTTATCCGACTCTCGTTTTTCAGTTATGCTGTTCGCAGACACATACATACACACACACAAACTGACCTTTTCATGAAATGCTTTTTGCGGTTTCAGGGTCCCCAAAGCGTTATTTTCATGAAATAGGAATCGAATGTTTAGGTGGAATGCAACATCTTCTCTACCTACTACGGAAGTGATAGAGAAAAGAAAAAGAAACGAAATGTTCATCCATTATTGTACAGGTGTGACGTCATCGACAAACGTTTTAAATGGCAACATTATTGTTTTCATTTTTTCTGAAAGGTAGTTATTTTATTTATTTGCATGAATAATCTCATTTGTTGCATACAAACGATTTGCTCTATGTATTACGGTTTACGAATTATACAAAAGTAATTAGGAATGAAGAGTACTTCCAGGCTGTTCTCAGAAAATTAAAGATACACGTTATTTGCAATGCAAATGTCTTAAAATACGTGTTTTAATCAAACTTTTCTCAACATTTTTGAGAAAATAAAAAATAACGGAATTGCTTCCTGTAAAGGGTAGTTGTAACGGTATTACTTACAAATGTTTGTGTATTTATGTTTACTTCATGTGAAGCCATCTTGTGACGTCATTCATTTGTTCGGTTTGTAGCTCCATCTGGTGTTAGCAATTTGCAGCAGTGTTAGTGTTCGAAAGAATGCGACTGTTATTTAATTTAAATTTTGTTTACTGTCCTCCGGCTAGCTATTATTTCTCGGTCGAACATGTCTCTTGATCAAAGTGTGTAAACGGAAAGGAATCTTTTATCCAAATATAACACTGATGAAGAAATTTGTTTTACACATTTATTGTCGAACACGTTAACTATCACATTTATACATATTGATCTTGACACTCGCCAAACTGAAATTGTTATAATAACTTCATTACTGATAATTCTTAATTCGCGTACTTCAACTTTTTGTATAATTAACTTTATAACACTTGAGATTTCATAACTCTGTTACGCGTAACCTGCAAATACTTTCGACGAACTGATGGGAATGCGACGTGTGGTGTACAAAGAATTTTGATGAACTGAACGACTGAAGGCGACGTGTAATGTATTGAGATTTTCGATGAACTGACCGCGATCTACCTCTGACTTGGCTTTTTATACACCCACTCCCCGATATGCCTAAAGATTATAACTGAGCTGCAATTGGCTAATAAAACGCGCCAACATTAGCGTCTATTTTTATATCCAATGAAAATTATGAATACATATGCTCTAGAGAAATATTCCAGAAGGTTCTAAACGGAAAAACGCGCCAACATTAAGCAACTTCATCGTTTCCAATAATGATAAACAGCTCACCCCCCTCGCTGCATTATTGCGCGCTATTATTGACAGTTTCAGTAAGGCATTAAAAACTTACTTCTCAACAATAATTACAATAAACAAATATCTCAAATCAATGTCACATAAAAATGCATATTCATATTACAATCATTATTTACATTTAAGTAATTTGTGATACAAATTACTGCATCATAGTTAGGGTGGAGAATTTTCTTGAAAATCTTAGTGTTGTATTCTTGGAAGATGATAAATGTAAATACGAAGTATGGAATTTAACCAACTTTCTTTTTTTGGTTATGCTGTTCACGGCATAGATACTGGTCCGGGAGGAGGTGCCTTTCCTCAAAGAGAGGTGTAAGGCGGGCTAGGAGCAACCGCTCAATGACTTTGAGGCGGTTGGGAGTAAGTTGATGGAACGGTAACGGTAACGGATCCTTGCCGGGCTTTAAAATGCATACCACCCGCGCCTCCTTCCAACTAGTTGGAAAGTGACGGAGGTGAAGGCATGCATTGAAAATCCGCGTCGAATGGATGACGGCCTTCTTGGGAAGGTGTTGAAGCATGGGCGCCGTGACGCTGTTATGTCCAGGGGATTTGTTTGGGTTAAGTTTATGGATCTCGGAAGCCACCTGTTTAGGGGTGACTATTGGAAGATGGTCCTCCTCGTGGCGCGGTTGTAGCTCCTCATAGAGGTAGTCCACAGTCGCTTCCACAAGGTCAGTGAAGTCTTCGTCCTGGGAGTCCTCCCGCGGTTCAAATTGAAGTTCCAGATGGTCTGCAAACACCGTGGTTTTATCGTGGGGTTCGAAGGCGAGTCTCCCGTGAGTGCCGTGTAGAGGGTGCTGGTACTGGGTTTTATCCTTCCTCAAGCATTTGATTATCCACCATGGTTTCTTTTCTTTAAGGTTTACATTCTCAATTGTTCTTTCCCAGGCTACCTTCTGTGCACACGGAGCAGTCGCCTTGCCAGGGTTTTGAACCGCTGGTATACTGCCCCTATCCTGGGATGGCGGAAATGCTGCCATAGCATGCGTACAGTTGCTTGGTTTTAGCAGCTGCCGGAGTTCAATAGGTATGGTTCTCGGGTTGGGGGTGTCAGACGGGATGCAGTGGGTGTGTGCACGTACCGCATTCATGATCTGTAGGGAGAAGTCTGCCGCCGCCGCTTCCAGCGCATCGATGGAATCGATGCGTGGCCGCGGGTCGACAGTCCGGTTTAGCTCTAGGACGGCTGCATCCCAGTCGACCTCGTTTAACCAGTATGGGCTGACCAGTGCTGGCATTGAAACGTTGGAATCCACCAGAACTCGGTCATGGTCGGAATCCAGCTCGTTTATCGCCCAGAGTTCTAGATGAAATGGAATGTTTTGGTGATCATGATGTAGAAAATATCCGGTCTGCCGCGGGCCGGATGAAACGTAGGCCCTCTCGGCCCGTGCGCGACTAGGCTCGGGTCTCCGCTGATGAGGCGGTAGAGTCCGCGGCCTTTCTGGTTAAGCGCGCGGCTGTGCCAGAGTCCGTGCTTCCCGTTGAGGTCCCCTGCAATGCAAACCGCTGGGTGTAGGTTAAGTAAGGTTCGATAATCTGCTTCATAGAAGCGATGATCTGGAGGGTCATAAACCGCTATCAGCAGTGTGTCTAGTCCGCCAATGGCAAGCCAAATGGCACAGGCTTCCACATGCTGTAGTGGTGGGAGACGGAAGGATGTATGCGTGATATGGATTTTGATGAATATAGCTGTACCGCCATCCGGTCGGCCGACCCGATCTTGCCGATGGGTGACGTAACTTGGCAGCGGAAATTTAGTACCAGCAATCAAGTGTGTTTTACAGACCATTAAAATATCAATTTCGTAGGAGTTAACAAACTCAAGTACGCCGGGGTAATGCCCCCTTATTCCGTTTGCATTCCAGAACGCAACACGTAATGGCCTCCGGACGAGTCTGGTGGCCATACGAAGCGGAATTATGGAACAAATGCTCCAGCTTTCGAGCATGTTTTTTTGCATGGGGCTCAACTGCGGGTTGGCTAGCTGCAGTTAGCAGTTCCAGAGTGCAGGTAGGGCCGTTTTGATAAGTTCACCGAACCGCAAGGATAAGGCCCAGAATTCTTCCAAATCACTTTGTGAGATGGTGTCACCGAAGCCTGCCAGAGAGGCGGGTGTTGATGCCGGGAGCGCCGGTGTGTCTGTCGTGGCAGTAGCTGGTGTTGTGGTCGCTGCCGCGGCCGCTGGTGGTTTTTGTGCCACCACAATGGGCGGGGCTTGAGGCTGTTGAGTTGCCGGGGCCTGTGATTTGCCCGGCTCAGTAGTAGAGGCAGGGCCTTTCTTACTGTTCTTCTATTTTTATTCTTTTTTGCCGTGCTGTCTGTCCTTGTTGCTGTGATTGTTGCCCGGCCGTGGCACTTCCTCGGGTGATGATGTCGCCGTCGTCGCCGGTGTTGTTGTCGTCGCCGCTGCAGCGCTCTCCTCAGGTGCCGAAGCTCCTCCCACTCCTTGCAGCGTCGTCTCGGCCTTTTTGAGAGCGGCCGCAAAGGAGACTCCCGCTCGGACTGTAGCCGGTGCCGGTGCTCCTTGTCGGCGGTTCTCAATGATCCTTTGCCTCGCCACGCAGCCCTTGTAGACGCTGACGTGGTCCTGGTGGCAGTTGGCACATTACTTCTCCTCGGGCGCTTTGTCACAGTCCCGCAGAAGATGGGGACCAGCACAGCGCAGGCATACAAGCTTGCGCTCACACGCCAGGCTCGAGTGGTGGAAACCCATACCTCTGTGGCACTGCACAGGTCCACCTTGGCCGTAAAAGCGTTCAACCTTTACGACCGTGTGGAAAAGTACCCGAACAGCGTCAATGGGCTTAATCTCCTCGCCAGGGATCTTGTCCACAACGATGAGGTAGAGGGGCATCGGAACCTCGACCGGACCCTCCTCTGTTATGACTGTTTTCCGAAGCTGGGCCACAGCCGAAGCAACAATGTTGTGTTCGTCGAACAGTGCTGCCCTGACGTCGTCCGGCTGGCACTCGGAGTTTAGCCTCCAAATTACCCGGCGCACCACATGAGGGCGTTGCGGCGAATAGGAGTAGAGTGGTATCTGCAGGTCTCAACACCTGCTTTGCCGCCTCGAAACCTTCAAGTGTAAAGGTCTGTATGTGCACCTTGTGTGGTTTCGTTTTGGCTTCAAAGCCGCCTGAAATCTTGGATGCCAACCGCCGCATGACTCCTAAATGGTCTCTGAAGGAGTCCGCTATGATTGGCGGTAGCTTGGCCCCCCTTTTGGATGGGGGTTGTTGTGTAACCTGTGGTGGTGTCTGCAAGCTAGCTCCCGAGTTGCGTTTGGAACCCGCGAGTGCCCTTTTCCTTCCTCCGACGACAGTGAAGCCGTTGAGGTCGGACTCCTCCCCCTCCGAATCAGGCAGAGGAGTGAGCGAGGGGAGAGTGGGGACAGCTGGTGCTGCACCGGTCGTGATCTTTTGAGGGGCCTAAGCCTTCCTCTTAGATCTCTTGGCCTTCCTGTTAGCAGGGTCTACCAGTATAGGAGAGGAGAAGGAGCTAGGTCCTGGTATTTGCCCGTCATTGGGGTCGAGGATAGGCGCGGTTGCCCTACGGCTGTCCACAGAGGACCGGACCTCTACGAAGGAGACGCCTACTCGAGCCATATCGGCCCTGGGTGCCGGACCAGAGGTCCTGACCCTTGGCTGTGGTCTTGCGAGCCCGCTGTCTCGTGGTCCGTCAGTCCAAGTGTTGGAAAAATAAATGACAGAGTAGTATGAAATGTTGGGTGAACCTGTTCTCAATATCACCACTGGACCTTAGCGAGAGACCAGGGACAAGCTATCAGGGGATGCCAAGTACACTGCTTGCCAGGCTCCGCTCGACGATTTCCCCGGCCGGGCCTTTTTCTAGCGGGCTAGAAGGGGAAGCTAGTCCACTGTCCGCCAGTGAGAGTGGTGAAGGCGGCTCGCACTCTCGTGGCCGAGCGGCAAGCTAGAAGAGGGTGCTGTGCCCACTGCTTGCCGCTATGGTGAGTTTTTTTCGAGTGGAGGAGAATATGATTTAATCACTTACCTCAGCCCTGATGGGAGTCGGGACTGAGAGTGTGGGACTCACCGAGGCGTCGGCATACCCACTAAAAACTCCTCCACCGGATTGAAAGGAAAGGTTTGCTGCGGTACCGCCTAAAGCACCCGCGCAGTCCGAGGTGATGGTTAAAACTGGGCCGCAGTGCGGTCGCCAGTGTAGTAAGGATGTTTGCTAGGAGACAGGCTTGACCTAGGCCCAGCCTGCCCCCTAGCGAAGTGAAGGAGAAGATAGTTGGGATTCCAGGTGGTAATGTGGTTAATGGCGTTTGGATTTTCGGTGAGGATGTGGATGGGAAGAGGGTTGGGAGGGGTGTGGCATCACATGGGATTCAAGGAAGTTCCGGATGAGGATGTAGGCTTCTTGCAGGTGGTCGTAGTGGGCGCTGAGCGCCTTGAATTTCTCGGTGATGGAGTTGTTGGTGCTGGTATGCAGCTCTCGAATCCCTTCAACTGAAGCATCGAGGGCGCCCAGTCTCGTGGACCGGTCGTCGCTGCCGTCGGTGTAGGGTTCGACAAGGTGACACTCGATTCTTCCCAGCTTGCGCTGGGCCGACGCGAGAACCCCATCTTCGTCCTGAAGCTTGTGGATCTTGTTGGTGAGAGCAGTGATCACCCTGGCCGAAGTTCACTGCTTGGCCTCCACGGCCGAAAGGCGCGTGAAGGTTGCACGGCTCAGCTCCGCCAGGTGTGAAGTGAGGTGCTGTATGCCTGCCTGTATTGCTGACAGGAGGCGTTGAAGTCCATGGTGCTTGTCGTCGGTGATGCCGCTGGTCAGGTGCTGAGCCCTCCCTGAGGGCTGCGTCAGGTGGTCATCTGAAGTTGCTGGTGTCACTGTAGTTGCTGGCGTCGTTGACGGTGCTGGTGTCGTTGAAGTTGCTGGTGTTGTCGTCGGTCTTGAAGGTTGTCTGCTCCGGGAGTACAGGGCGCAATGTGCCTGCCCTGTAAAGTGTGTGTTCCCGGAGCAGGTGGCGCAGAAGCGTCGGCGTCGTCTGAGGTCGTGATGGGTGCAGGCTGACGTAAGGAAGCCTGACCCACAGTAATGGCATCTGGGCGCAGCGTTTCAAGCTTCTGCTGTGTGCCCAAAGGCACAACAGCGTCGGCAGGGCACCGGACGACCACCTCTAGTGGCCTCTGCACGCAGGGTCCTCCCAAGTAGAGGCAGACCTGTGGCTTTGGCCGCTTCCACGTCCGATGCGGCTCCCAGATGCAGGCGGACCAGCAAGGTTGGGCCTGTTGCAGAAGAGATGTGTGAGGCCCGTATTGCCGAGCGCCAGTGTTGTCGTGCCGCTTCCAGCACATAATGAGGTGGCAGGTCTCTGGGCACCCCACAGATAACGACGCTGTGGCGTCCATCTATCCGGGAGTGCGCCGGCGTCGTTTGTCGTCCCAGGTCAGTTGCCGGGCGGGTAGCTGGTGGTGTCGGTGGGTTCTCCGTCGTTGAAGAGGCAGAGATAGCGGCGATTGGCCGCTGGGCTGCTTTCCTTGGAGAGGCCCGGTCAGTAGCTGGCGGCTTCTGCGTTGTGGCGGTGACCATCTGCGGCCTAGAAGGCCGAGTGGCCGGGTCAGCTAATGGCGGCGTCTGTGTGCTCGACTCCCGAGGAGCCGAAGCGGCGGCGTTGTGCGTTGCAGTACAGGCCATCTTCGCCTTTGAGTCGCAGAGGATGTCAGTTTCGGCTTTGGAGGCCGAGGCGATCCTGATTGGGCCGGCTCGGGAAAGAGGGCGGAGCCTGCTGTGGCCGGCTGCTCCCTCTGCAGTGGCGGCGGAGGTTCTGGCGGTTGTCGGCGGTCTGCGGTGATCCCCGTGGCCCATTGACGTGCCCAGTTGTTCATGTCGGCGTCGAGGTGCATCCTGCGTGGTCTCTGGTACAGAGAACTGCGTACCGGCGGAGCTGACATCTCGAAGTGATCTCTCCTCCTGGTGAGGGCTGCCGCTAGGTGCCGCTGAGGTGACCCAAGCTGCGGCGGTTGAAGGCGCTGATCTTGCCCAGGATGTTGCTGCGTTGCCCAAGAATACCGAAGAAGTCCCTGAAGACGGTGTTCACTGCTCGGCTCCACGATGTCGCTGTTGTATACGTTCAGTGTACTGATGAAGTGCAGCTAACTTGAAGCCAGCTGCATAATAATTCCTATGTCTGGTATATTATACAAATAAGGTTTGAGTGCAGCTAAGTTAAGAATTCCTGTGTCTGGATATTATACAAATAAGGTTTGTGTGCAGCCTACTTGAAACCAATTGCTTAAGAATTCCTATGTCTGGTTATTATACAAATAAGGTTTGAGTGCAGCTAACTTGAAGCCAGCTGCTTAAGAATTCCTATATCTGGTTATTATACAAATAAGGTTTGAGTGCGGCTAACTTGAAGCCAACTGCTTAAGAATTCCTATGTCTGGTTATTATCCAAATAAGGTTTGAGTGCAGCTAACTTGAAGCCAGCTGCTTAAGAATTCCTATGTCTGGTTATTGAACAAATAAGGTTTGAGTGCAGCTAACTTGAAGCCAACTGCATAAGAATTCCTACGTCTGGTTATTGAACAAATAAGGTTTGAGTGCGGCTAACTTGAAGCCAACTGCTTAATGATTCCTATGTTTGGTTATTGAACAAATAAGGTTTAAGTGCGGCTAACTTGAAGCCAACTGCTTAAGAATTCCTATGTCTGGTTACTATTTAAATAAGGTTTGAGTGCAGCTAACTTGAAGCCAACTGCTTATGAATTCCTATGTCTGGTTATTATACAAATAAGGTTTAAGTGCAGCTAACTTGAAGCCAACTGCTTAAGGATTCCTATGTCTGGTTACTATTCAAATAAGGTTTGAGTGCAGGTAACTTGAAGCCAACTGCTTAAGAATTCCTATGTCTGGATATTATACAAATACGGTTTGAGTCCAGCTAACTTGAAGCCAATTGCTTATGAATTTCTATGTCTGAATATTATACAAATAAGGTTTGAGTGTAGCTAACTTGAAGCCAACTGCATAAGAATTCCTATGTCTGAATATTATACAAATAGGTTTGTGTCCAGCTAACTTGAAGCCAACTGCTTATGAATTTCTACGTCTGAATATTATACAAATAAGGTTTGAGTGCAGCTAACTTGAAGCCAACTGCTTATGAATTTCTACGTCTGAATATTATACAAATAGGTTTGAGTCCAGCTAACTTGAAGCCAACTGCTTAAGAATTCCTATGTCCGGTTATTATACATATACGTTTTGAGTGCAGCTAACTTGAAGTCAACTTAAGGATTCCTATGTCTTGTTATTATAAAAATAAGGTTTGAGTGAAGCAAACTTGAAGCCAACTGCTTAAGAATTTCTATGTCTGGATATTATACAAATAAGGTTCGAGTCCAGCTAACTTTAAGCCAACTGCATAAGAATTCCTATGCCTGGTTATTATACAAATAACAACAGCTATACGTCTAGTCAAGACAAAAATAACATTGTAAATCACATACATATGAAAGAAGCTTCCGTTAAGCAACCCTACCATTCTAAACAGGTTGTTAATGTATTCAATGTCATGCATAATTGGCTCATTATGGCACGTGTGTCAATATCAATGAATTATAATGCTCGCATTCCAACTTGCCGGACTTAAGGGGGAAGATAAATCCACTTTTGTGAAATTTTCTCTGATAACGAAGATGCATAAATCTCTGTATACAATTAAATGTGGAGTAATTAAGGTCTGATTTTACAATTACTTACCATGATGTGCGGACACTATGTTGCATCACAATCCATAACAACTGCTCCTTATCAGTCATGGAATTGGCCGTCTTATCGGATCAACACGCCAGGAAATAATAAATTAAATGTAGGGCAGCTGTGGGTGCCAAATTATTTCACGATTTATTCCCTATAATTGATAATAAGATTGTATAAAATATTGTATCGCACTCACCGTACTTACGATACAATATGCTCGTGATAATCATTTGCTCGGTCCATAATCATCAGAATTATCTGCTTCTTACATAAATTGCTATTATGTAAAGTAACACAATACTGTAAACAGAGGCTAAATTCTTCCGCGTGTAACGCAGCTCGAATCTTGTGCTACTTGCTACAAATCGAACAATGTTGCCGAATTTTAGTATTTATCGGTTAAAATGTAGCAGAATGCCTTCATTAACTGGAGAATTGAAATTCCCAAACTCTTTATAAGCCTTCTACAAGATATATTTAGGAAAAGCGCAGCAGACTCGGTATATGCATAGACGGGGCAAAACGATTCCACCTGTGATTTGCTGGCGGCATAGTAGCCACAACACCAGACGAATTGAAGGCGCATATTGGAGAGCTAAGGAACCTGAGTTCAGCAGTAGGACTAAAAATGAACCATACGAAGACTAAATTTATGACCATAGCAAAGAGGTAGGCATCACATTAGAAGACAACGAACCTCTGGAATGTGTACAAGAAACTGTATACTTAGGTCAAATCATTTCGCTTAAGAACACGATGGACAAAGCAATAGTACACCGCATTACAGTACTGTTCCCTAAAATTTATACTCCTGGAAAAATCACACAATATAAATTTGAAAGGTGAAATAATGGACTTGTGAACTTTACCACCTCTGTTATATGGGTCACAAACGTGGAATTTAAAAAAAAGGGCAGAGGCAAGCGATAAATATCTGCCAAAGAAAATCGAAAGGAAAATCTTGGGTGTATCAATGAGAAATGGTGACTGCCTAGCCAAACACTTGCATCCGATCAACATCTTCACATCT
The DNA here is from genome assembly GCA_030765065.1 of Deroplatys truncata. NCBI lineage: Eukaryota > Metazoa > Arthropoda > Insecta > Mantodea > Mantidae > Deroplatys > Deroplatys truncata. The sequence goes on along the minus strand of CM060976.1, from coordinate 60,334,613 downwards.
CCTAAATGCATATTGTGCAATCACACACAAGAGGGTATAGACGAACACCACCTAGACAATTTCATTGCATTACAAAGTGAAGCTTGCAGGACAGCAAAGTACTGGAGAGCAAGACTGTTAATAACTTTGGTGTCAAATGTGGCACATTAGAAAACAACAATGACAGAGAGAGAGAGAGAACGCAGAATGAAGAAATAAGGAAGAGGACACGATTAAAGGATCCTCCTACCTAAAATAGAGATAGGCAGGACAGGTTATGAGGCAGCACATATGGACACCCACAGTGAGTTCTTGAGACCCCAGGATTGGCCAGAGGAACGTCGGCATGCAGAGAACCCGCTGGGCAGACGAAATGAGGAAGACCTTCGGCAGCAGGTGGACCACGATAGCCAAAGACGGAGAAACTTGGAAAAAACTAGTGGACATTGCAAGTAGGACAATATACTAGTTTGATCTTTCCCGAAATAGCTAACCAGGACTAAACCCAGTCCCCTTTCACTTGAAAGAGGCCCTTGTCCAAAAGGAATGTAAGTGGGCTAATTGTGAATTCACATAGGTTGGTAATGCTGATATCTACCCTCGCTCCCCCTCCCTCTTTCTCTACCTTCAGGGCAGGAGATACAGCGACGAAACTATAAAGCAGCATATAATCATCTCCAGCGTTTCCTTTATCAATGCGAAAAGTTAAATTCTTCCATTTAAGTAGAAGTAAAAGGCTTAAAATCATATTTGGTGAAGCATGGGTTTCATTGGAACTATTCTCTTTAACCACCTTGTTTTAAGTGTCTCAGAAGATAAATCGTGATTTGTGCACCCAATCAACCACTTTAGCTTAATGCAGCAGAAGCAATCCGACTGCACAAACAAAAGCTACCCTCCCATTAAGGTGATAATGAGAAACACAGCCTACCATATAGGCGAGTTCAGCAATCCAAACCAATAACGCAAATAGGGCGTGCAATAGCTTATAGGCTAGAGTCCATAAAAGCAAAGGGGAATTGGCTGCCCCATCACATTGTCCATGAGTGCATTCACAAGAGCTACTTAGCACCGGCAAGGCACCCGTCACGTCGTGAAAATGAAGGCGTAATTGCCATTCCTTTCAGTCGCTAACAGCACGAACACCGGTTAAGCTGGGAGCATGGACCTCTGTTTTTGTGGATACTTACTATTGTTAACACCAAGCTTTTGACTCTGATTGCAGCGAGGCAATTGTAAAGTGATCAATAAGAGTTTTACATCACTTTAATTTTACGCAACCTATGTTAGGTAAAGAAAGGAAGGATAAGTCAAATAGACCTAAAGGTGTACTTTTTTCGTACTGGAGTTCCATTGTAGTTTAATTCACAATTTCAATCTGAAAATATCCTTATTGTTGTTTCAAGTACAGCTTCTTTTAGTATGTGTAATAAACAATATTTGTATATCTCAAACGGATTAGAGAAGAATAATTGTTTATGTAAACGCTACAAAAGACGTGCTCACTTAAGGACAAAATCAAAGAAAGTATTTTTGGTTTTGCAGATATTAGGCAACAAATTAAATACTATAACTCTAATAAATGTGCGATCCCTCCATGAGATGGCTTGCATCTGGGAGGTCATGGTTCAAATCTTATGGTTTCTTCTGGTTTCAGTCGTCAGGTAAATACCAGATTGAATATTTCGACACCACGAGTAATACGGACAGAGTAACAATTCCACGATTCCAGAGACAAATCTTCCGATAAATCAATAGCAAATAAATAGATGACACAGGAAGGTAACTATGTAACTAAGCTCGTCTATCCAATACACCGAGTCACATATAATCATATGATATACAGACACGGTCGCAATATTTCCAATGGTTAAAGACATATTAAATAAGCAAACGAGTTTTGTATTGCTTTCAAAGAAATTAATCACTAGTGTCTGGAAAATAAATACCTAAGCTATGTACAAAATGTAAACATAAAGCCTAAAGGTGAGATATGAATCTAAAGGCACAAATTTGGACCACTCTAGATAATAGGAGCAGTAAGGAAACCATAAGTTCCTAGTTCACCGATATTTTGGTCAGGTTTCTAGGGTGCTTTCTGTAATCAGCTGAATTTCAAGTATCACTCATTCCGCGACTAGACTGCGTGAATAAGATTATTAGCTCACCACCCACAGATAGCACCGCGAGGGAGTAGCAGGACGTTGCGGGTGTGAAATGAACGATATTTTGCTCTTTTAAGGTATGACGTTTGATATTCTTTTACGTGCGAATGAACATTCCAGATGGCCAACAGGTTTTTAGTTCCTTTCTGAAGAAATACATGCCAAGGATTTTGACGCTCGAAAAACCTATCGGTTTCCGCCGGGTTAGAACCCACGACCTCGGGAACTAGAGGCTATCACGGAGGAAATGGAAATGCGGTACTAGGATGACTAGGCACATTCAATATATCCGTTTATTTGCTGAAGTATGTTAAGAGAGCACCAGGAAGCAAGTTGTAAAATTCCTCATAAAAGAATTTTGGGCCACAATTCGAAATAATGTGTTGCGTACGCGTTGTTGGTTCATCCCTAGTCATTGTAGGGCAGAGGCACAGGCTTGTGCAGGATCAGGGCGCTTATCTACGAAAGCAGCAGGTGACCGACGGCTTTTTGATTTTTGCGTTCTACATTGCTATTTTAACGCCATTATTCTATAGGATAGTGTTCTTGAACTATGTTTTTTCTATAAATAATAAATTACCTGTTTTTTATAATTTTAAAGGAGCCAAGGAAGAAGGAACTGTGTGCTTTTAGCACAGAGCTGCATGCAATTGAAGTATGTCAGACGATACATTTGCTAATTTAATTAAGGATAATAATTGCTGCTATCATGCTTTCTTAAGCAATTGTTACAATTAAATTGTGTTTAAATATGTATAAAATTACATTACATAATGGTCATATTGACTTTTCGTTCTTGACCAACAAATGTTATCAAAACTTATTATACTAATGGCAGTAGTAATGGAAGTGGTTTAAGAGCACACTACTCCAGCGTTTAATAGCTCCCTAACAGGTTGACAACATCACTTTTTTACTTTGTAAACTTGTAGCTTTGGAAATAATACGAAGTATACGACAGACGTAAAAGCAATCCTTTTTTTTCCATTCTTTCTTTCATTTTTTTTTTTTTTTTTGCATTTTGTTATAATAAGTTTTTCAATTAAAAACGGATATTTCGTTTATACCTGTAAAATGAGAGAACTTCAGTTAACTAAACAATTCAGTCGTATACTTTTCGAATATTTTAAAACAGTGAAGATCTGAAACAAAGTTCCTCATTTAGCTAGAATCCGGAAATAAGCAAATAAATAAATAAAGAAAGAAAGAAAACGGAACATCTGTCAGAATTTGAACCTCCATACTTCAGATTTAGAAGCCGGCACTCTACCAAAGAGCCAATGTGGAGTCGAGCTTTTGACTTTCACATTAATACATTTGATACTTGGGAGACTTGCTTTTAGGTTATCCAGGGTTTGAAAGTCATAGGGAGCGCTAGAAACATCCGAATGTCTCCTTTCCAGAACTAAATCCATCTACAAGAAGGCCGGGAATCCATGAATCGAATATTTGGGATATTCCCAAATATTGCCCTACTTCTTGTGCAGTAACAGCTTAGAAGCAATATCATCAAATTATGCCCTATAGTATTTGTTCTCAGCCAAATTAAGGAAACAGCATACTTTACTCCTTCGTTCAACCAGAAAGTATTTATGCTTGCATTTAATTCTTCCATACTCTTGGGAGAATATGAGAAGTATAATTAAAGGCCATAAAAGTTCTCCAGCGAGAGCTGAATCCGGAATCCTCGTAATTTCACACTTACTCCAAAGATGTAACCACACTATTCTAAATGCCTTATGGTTTGTTTTAAACTGATTGGGTGAAATCAGAGGACCTTGTTATCATGTGACATTGTCATCACTTTTGAGGCAGTATTTTATATCACAACACTGTGAATGCCAGAGTGATTTTAGTGTAAACTAACATTATTGTATGACAATGATTTTAGATGTTTGTTAGCCATAAGCATTGTTAGGAAATAAGTTTACACGGCCTCACTGAAACTGACAATAGAGTGGGTAACAATGAAGCGAGGGGGTGAGTTGTTTATCACTAAGAAGAGACAAACAAATGATGTCAGGGACGCTAATTTTGGCGCGATTTACTAACCAATAGCAGCTCTATTATAATGTTTAGGCATTTCGGAGTGAGGAAGTATAAATTCTTGAGCCAAAAGCAAGTATCGCGCAGTTCTACAGAATCATTCACGAGGTACACATCACGCAGTTCTCAGCAATCTCTCGCGAGGTACATATCACGCAGTTCTACAGAATAATTCACGAGATACACGTCGCGCAGTCTTGAGGAATCTCTCGTGAGGTGAATGTCATACAGTTTGGATCAATCTCTCGCGTCGTAAAGTTAGTTACAAAATGTGAAGTACGCGGCAACTAATACGAGAGTAATTACATTCGGAAATATAACAGTTTCAGTCAGGCGTATATAAAGATTACAGATGTGAACTATTAATTAAGTGTGACGGCAATAAAAATGTGAAAACAAATTCTTTTATCAGTGTTATTTTTTAGTAACAACTCCTTTCTGTTTACACGCCCTGCTCAGAGATACTTGCTTAACTGAGTAATATTAGCTAGCCGGAGGACAAAGAACCCAAAATTCAAAATAATGAAACAATAACAGGCGCCCAGTAAATACGATAACACGAACAGATTACTGCGACACTTATGACACTGTATTGATTTATGAGCTAGCAATTACCAAATGAGGAACAAGGCATGTTAAGGGATATACACGGACAATATTGGAAGCCCACAACTTTCAAAAGTCCTTACACAAGTGAGGTAACCAGAGACTGCATTATAGGAATGTGGCCTTACAGTGGCCTAAAATGCCAAGCAGTTGGGTATGCGCGGTTATGGGTGAAAACATTTTAGTTGGATGAAGAGGGCTTCAAGATTAAGCAAGAGCATGGAAGGACAAAGATGACCAGGGCAGAGGACGACAGAGCTATTATAGAGAACCGCAATGCGAATCCCTTCCTTCCAGCGACAAGAATAACTAATCTAAATTTCCCAGTGGAGCTGAGACAGTTCCGTTGACGGCTCCAAACACCTGGCACCCTACATTGCAAGCTGGCGGGAAAGGGTGCCCTTAAATAAGAACACAGGGAAGCTCGCGTGGTCTTCTGCCTCAGCATCTACCAGTAAGTCAAGACTTCTGGGAGATGACGAGAAAGTGTTTTCGCCAGGCGAGGATGGGAGATTGTCTTTGTGGCGACCCGACAACACACTCTTCAACCCTAAATATGTTGTTGCCACTACACGAAGTGGCCGGATCAGCTTAGCTGTATGGGGCTGGATGAGCGCCTGTGGAGTAAGGGAGTATGTTGAAGTCTTCTCTAACATGGACTCCCAGAAATATGTTGCTGTCCTGGAAGAATGCATGCCCCCCTACACGGAAGAAGAAATGTCTATGATATATTTCATGCACGACAACAACATGTGCAAATATCCCGGACCACAGAGACTTGGCTTCAGCAGCACCCAGACATTTCGGTTTTGGAGTGGCCTGCAAGTCTCCGGAGCTTAATCTATATGAGAAAGTCTGGGCATTAATGGTTCGGGACTGGAAACAACGCCAAGAAATCAATCACCAAAGGGGCTCTGAGAGAACATGTCTTGGGAGTCTGGAAGAGTATGAGTCGACCACCTCAATTCTGCAGCACTTTGGTTTCCTCAGTGCCTCGGAGACTAAATGAGGTCATTGAAAATCAAGGCTGTGGTCTTCCTATTTAAATAAAAAACGAAATCGCCCAAACATTTTTGCATTATTATCATTATTATTCATTATTTTAAATACATTGCTATTGCATTTCACGTTTGATGGACTTGTGTTGAGGAATATATGTTTAATTTACATACATGTATACAATTTTATTTTTGTGCTACTAGTACTATTAAAGTGATATCAAAGACATTAATCTTTGTATTTGACAGTTTACTATCTCCGTAAGTTAGTGTAGTGAAAAGGAACATTAAACGCTATAAATAATTGTAAATACAGAGTTAATTTTTGTTTAATTCACAACTATGATGACATTGGAAATATAACAATAAGAATAAGACATTATATGTCAAACTGTATAACAGAAGCATGTAAATAGAAAAAATATATATTTCTAAAAGACATGGAGGTAGCATATTTAGACGAAAAAAGAATAGAAATTCTATCCTCGGGCTTGAACAGGCGTCATCTGCAATGTCAAGCCATAACGCTCCCCTTTATACCAAAGCGGACAATAATAAAACTGTGCTTATTTTTGCATTTGATCTCTCTTGCACTCCCTTGCCCCCTCTTCCACACTTCTGTCGAAAGGGTGAACAAGGTACTTGGAACAGCTGGGCCTCTTACGATCCCAGGATACTTTTTAGAGGCAGTATACATGACATTTTTCATAAAATAACCATACTATTAGATGAATAACAAGGCATTGGAATTCTTAAGCAGTTGGCTTCAAGTTATCAACACTGAAACCATAATCACCAGAAAGACAGCGACCAAGGGTCACTGATAGGAAGATAAAACTCGGTTTGAGTGGTACCTGCAAACGCCAAAGGTATGTACGAGGGATGGGTTACCTGCAATATTCCTACCTATGGTCTAGCAACAGTTACTTTATTTCCTTCCTTCCTGGCTTTAATGTTAAGAAATATGAATGCCTGATGATAACGTATATGGATAGAGGTTGCGAGTTTGGTGTTTTTACCTTGTGTCCCACGGCAAGACAGAATTACATAGCATATTTTTGCTCACTGTTCTCTTATGTGGAAACACCACAAATCAATGAGTACACCATTTGGTTATGTCCATTGCAAAATTTCAAGTTAGTGCTGTATCTATCACATGCTGATGCAGAAAACAACTCCTTCCCTTCCCAAATATACCAGCTGCAATATTATGTTAGTTTTGAATTTATACTTATGTGTTTAGGTTGACTATTTCACTCGTGACGCAAATGGGAGATAATGAGCAATTACGTTTATGGGGAATGTTGTTTTTTAACCAATCATAGCCATGATTCTACTCAGTGTTTATCGAAATATCTTTATGGCCTCCTCCTTTGGGCTTCTTCTTTTTTTAATATTCTGAAGAGGTTGGAGTATCATTTTGACTCAGCTACCAACAATCAATGCCGCTACGGTTAAACATAATGGCAGAAACGAAATTTGGTAACGCTTCAAATGAAGATATAGACGAGATTGTTAATTAGGCATGCCAATTCAAGCGCAGCGATAAGAAAGAACTTCATTTTTAATCCTTCAGGGGTATTGACATCAGATGAATTGATCATTATTCCATATTGTTCGGATTTTAAAATCATTGCACTAGGCTTTCTTTTTTCCGGTAAGTTTTGGAGCAGTTTTCTTATCGCGTTCCTTGCATCTCCCGCCTCTTGAAACTACTGGTCTTCAAATGGATTGAACTTTATATGATATTCATTAAAATACATTTCTTGTAACGTTTTAGCTGTTTTTTCACATTGTTTTAAAGCATCATTATGAGTAAATCAAACGGAGAAGAGTACAAGGAATACACTATAAAATTAAAAAGGTAATTGTATTTTTAAATAACGTTCATAGTAAACCAATAGATTGAAGCAAGTTAGTTATCATCGTTTTTCTCTAAAGAAAGGCAAAACTATAATATTGTTAATATAGGTTTTATTTGTTTCATATTTTCTCTACTAGGAGCATTCTTACAGTCATAGATAAAAGAATAACGAATTCCTACTGCAAGTTCCGCACGACAGATGGCAGAAAATAATGTCTATATGATCAAGTTGCACTGATCAAACAAACAAACAAACAAAACGTGACCACACGATTCTAACTTGTTTTCGAAAACAACGCCACTTATATTGCAAATAAATATAAATATTTTATGATTTTATAATAGTAATAACGATTTTTGGGTAAATCACTTCATTTTATTTGTAAAATAGTCTTAGCAAATACCACCAATCACTTCGTGACTCGAGAATTTATCGATGATTTGGAAACCACTCGTGGCATTACTACAGATGAAGGCTCTACACTCACTGGAAAAGTCGCTTAAAGAATATAAAATACTCCGGATTTAATTAACACTACATTTTACTGAGAGTTGGGTCAGCTACCCTTTCCATTTTATGAAGCTGTAGCATACAGTGCACAATGTTGCTGTGTAACAAGGAAAACATTACATCTATTAATAATAAAGTCACTGAGCTTTGTAATTTAGAGAAACAGCAGGCTACCACGAATTAGAAACTTGCATAGAACCAAGTGGATGTTATACAGTTGAGTGCACAAATGCATTTACGTATGAGCCGTCTGTAGAGGTACACGACACCTGTAAGCAATGCTTCCCCCAAGCATTCACAACAAAAGTGGTTGAGGTTTGCAGCGCAGGTCAAAGTGCAAACTTTGCAGTCGACCGCAATGAATAGTGAAAGCAGTACTGAAATTAATGGAAAAACAAATAGGTTTGTGATTTTGTTGTATTAGGCAGCAAAAGGATGAGTTGGACTAATCCTGAAAGGTAGCCCAGAACCTGGGAGATTTTTATTATCTCTTTTTAAATCTCAAGATATTGTCTTAGCACTTGGTTACAGTTCACTTTACTTTATTTTAAGATGAGATATATTCGGTAATTAATTGTTATTTCACACAGTCATGTGTAGGACAAGGTTGGAAAGATAGAATCGGACTGAAAAATTAATTGCCATAGCTGGGATTAGAACAACGGACCTTTCGTCTCCATCCGGTTGCTCTAACCAACTGAGCTACCATGGCAACATGCCAGCGTGAGGTTAAATTTCCCAACGGACTCGTATTTTTCCCGGTAAACCACAAGGAGATCACAAATTCATTTTTAGATGACATACCCTAATTAAAGCCACTTTACAGTCAGTATATTTATTTAATTATAAACTTATCAAGAAGTATCGTTATTTATCGAAAGAGAAGCAACTTATTTACCTACACTGAGCAAAGATAAATTTAAAACAATGCCTGGAACAGAGAAAATCGCACTAATAAATCCCTCGCGGTCCAACTACGTGGAACATAGGCTGTGGCTGGAAAAAAATTCAACAGTCTTCTCCAAGGCATCCAATAAAATCGACACCACAACAGGTAGCTTTGAGCGCACATGCCCACACAATATCTTTGAAGTTCGTTGGCCGCATATATTCAGCAATTCAAGTAGGAAGAAAGAGATATTCCTCATAGAAAGCGCTGTTAAAAGAGAAAGTCCCCGGAAATCGATAAGAAACGCAACTAAATGGGATTTGACATGTGCGTTATTCATGCTCGTTTTTGTACATCCATAACGCTGAATGCTGATATTTAGGCTTTGTTGTTAACTACAATTGTAACCTGTTATTCAAGTAATAACGTTAAAACGTTCAATGGATGCTTAAACATGTGCTAAATTAGTACAACATAGAGGGAAATTTTCGAGGTAACAACACCGAGTTGGTGTAGTAATTAGCTAGACCTGCGTAGGCATCAATCCAAACGTTCAGCGTCATGAAGAAACATAGGTTTGAATTATATATTGTAGGAGAGGTCAAATCAGGCCCGCGAGCCAAGTAATGGCTCATCAAAGCATTTTGAATGGCCCGCCGATACTTTAAAATCCTATGTGAATCTATTTATCATTATAAACTCGTCCTATTTCGATTACGAAAAGAGTAATGCAGATTTATTTATGCGTAAATCCATTTTATTTTTAGAGTCTGGCTCTAATGATTTTGACTAAAACACCATATATTTAAAATGTGTATGATAAATGCAATTTATACCTCGAATTTTCTGGGAATAGCCTCATTCCTCATTTGGAAGAGATTTGGTATATTTTGGTATAACTGGTAAACCTTAAAGAGATAAGACAAACCGTACCACGCAAAAATGTAGAACTTTTTAAAACACTGTATCCGTTTTAAATAACCTTTTTGTGGCATCGCCCATTTCTGAGATATCCGCATATCCGAGATATAAAAAATGGTAGCAAGTTTTCAACACTTGATCATTCAATTGCTTCTCAAAGTCACAGATAGGGAATTTCAAGGCCAGCATATAGCGACCAGCCTTAAAAAATTTGACTCTCACTTCAGTCTCCTGTATCCCTTTTGAATGAGGAGTATTTTAAAAGTAAGTACCATTTTAATATTTTTAATCATGATTTTGAGCTTGCACGCTCACTTCTTCCATGCATTCGGAAGTCAGACGCAGCTGTGAGCGATCGTCACTTTGCGTTTTCCTGTTATTAGAGCATTTCAAAATGCTCAAACAATCGAACGACCCGCCGACTGTGAAATCGGTGATTCTTTTTTGAATGCGAGAAATGTTACGCCAGCAAACATTCACCGACAATTGTGTGAGGTTTATGGGGAAACGATAATGAGTGATATTGCCCAGTCACTCACAGGCCAAACAAATCCAAGATATGATCGCATCATTTGGTTCGGAACAATTCTATCACCCTCTCCACAGTCCGCATTTGGCACCAAGCGATTTTCATATAGAAATTTCTTGGTGGAAAACATTTCAACGACGATAATATGAAATAAGAAGCGCAGACTTGGCTTTTATCTCAGGCGGAATCATTCTTTGACGAAGGCATACGAAAACTGGTTTCTCGTTACAAGTACCTAAATAACGGCGGTGGCTGCGTGAGGAAGTAGTGTAAGGTAAGGAATGATAATAAAGTATTTGGAAAATAATGTTCTGTTATTTTATAAAAAAAATATCGTACTTCAAAACACGCCTCTTACCTACAACGAAATGAGCAATGAAACTATTTCTTCAAAGGTTAAGAAGCTGAAAAACAACACCTTATGAGAATAGTCTGTATGTATAAGTTATAGAAAAATAAATGATAGTGGGTAGAGAAAATAATCTGAATATGAAACATGAGATGGAGTTTTAATGAATATGTTCTGAGAAAATAATGTGAGAGATTACATAAAGAACCCGAACCTAGCCACTAAAACCATGCATTAATGATACTTGAAAAATTTGACATCCGGAGTCAGTCAAAGAAACTGTATCATCACCTATACCTTCAGGGTAGCATCGCATCAAAAATATCTCAAAATACGGAATTATAAATACTCTGTTCAAAATACGAAGATTGCTGAGATAAACACAAAAATCCCTTGTTTTCTCCTTTATTATTTCTTCCTACTCATTTTCCATACTCCGTAGAATCTAATGACCCGCTCGTAGCAGCTAAATAGTAGAACGGCTCGGCTTAACATTTTTAATCTCCCTTGCCGTACGCCCACACAGATAAACGTCATAAAAACCATGAAATGTTTATTGCCTCTAACGTCACTCACAATTTCACTACAATGAAAGCAGCGTGTTTCTGTCCAAACAATTCTCTCTCTCTCTCTTTTGCATGTCGTGTTGTAAGATGTCCGGTCGGGCTGCTGTTTAAAACGTGTCAGCATGGTCAATAAACAGGTTATTCCGCAATAACTCATTACGCCATCAATGAAACTTTTAATGTCTGACCTTTAAAGGGCCTTTTATTAAACGCGCCATAAATATATCACCAGTTTCAACGTAAAGGTATTCATTTAATTCTATGGAGGGGCGGTGACGCTCATGTGAAGATTGAATTTATTGCCTGCACCAATGCCTGTGGCAATGGTTTCTCTTTCTGTTTAATAAAACAAATAGCTGCCACGCTGTGAATTGTTGCTTAACGATAGAAATCTATTTAATTAATTAATTTTAAAGCAATGAGCAAGAGACAGCTTAAAAGCTAACACTGAAGCCGAGATTTTGGTTACTGTTTAAAGCTAAATCTACACGAATCATAAAAGTTTTACAAAAAGTTGTCTGTAATTTTAGAATTTTAATAAATAACCGGGTTAACTTAAAGGGTTAGCCAAATATCGCATTTATAAAATGTATTTGTATGTATGGATGCAAATGTCCTAACTGAACAAAACTGATGTCTTTCTAAGGTGGTATATAGGTCAATGTTTGGTTAATAAAAACAGTAAAAGTCGTTCCACTAGCATTTTCACCTGTCATGAGATATCATGATTTGAGAAGTTTAATTCGTCCTCACACGCACCTCAACTGTGGCTTTAGGTTATAATATACCCTATAGCCACAGATATTATCTGACTTCTATTTATGCGTCAGCGCAGCTTCAGGCGGCATTCTACTGCCCTTCACAGGTGGAGTATGCTACATATAGTAAGGGGGAGGTGTGCGTATCTGTTTACCTTTTGGCGTATGCAGTGGGTTTCTATTTTACGTGCACAGTTATATCTTCACATTATTTGCATATGAATATATAACTTTGAGGAATAGCTTTATTCTTCATCACTTATAGTAACCATGTTTAAATATTAAATAAAATCCTGCTTTACACAATATCTCCAAAAATATTTTTATTTGCAACATAATGCAAAACTGAAATACATTATACCTTTTACTCTTAAAGAGGAGACATTTACCGCACATTATTTCAATAACCTGTCCATGCGAATGCTGCATGGAATTGCCCTAACAATATCTTCAAATGGCAAAGTGGCTTCCCACATACAAACAGTTCTTGTCCGATGCACCTCCGAAATATTTGCATACATCCCGCGAGCCACTGTTAACACACACCACTGCTTGGTCGAATAGTGAAGGCAGAACGCTCCAGACACACCGCTCCCTGCTATGTACGCGCCCGCTGAGAAAGTTGACAAAATGCCTCTCGAAGCTGTGGTGACAGCATAAATGGAAGCGAGTATACTATCATGCTAACACGGTACATCTTTCTGGCTTTACGCATGTCTGTTAGGACCATCTTTATCACTCACCTTGTCGGTGATAATCTGGGTTTGGAACAGCATTCTGGAACAGTACAAACACTTCACGACAGCTGCATTTTTACATCCATATTCATACAATGCGTAACACGGAGCATTCTTCGAGAACATTTCGAAAATCTCACCCGTGCTTTTACTTTTATCTAGCACGTGCATAGTAAGTAGAGAAGGTGCTGCATTCCATCCAAAAATTTGATATCGAGATTTCAAAGGAAATACGTGTTTTGACGCCCCTAGGATAAAAAAAAGCATTTTTGAGAAATTTCACGTGTATATGTGTAATTATGAACAGTATAACTCAAGTTTAGGTTCAGTGCCTTCCAATGTCTTGACACGAATATTTTTAAGAAAATCCCTCACCTCCAACTACCCTTTACGTGGAACATGTTTCGAAATTGTTTAATTTTCTCAAAAATTGCGTTTTTTATTAGAATACCATATATACCAGAGATATTTACCTAAAAAATAAAATGGATATCTTCAATTTTCTAAATACCTTTCCAGTTCTCTTCATTCGGAAGAAATTTTGTATGATTTTGAATAACTTGTAAACGTTAAGCGATAGACGAAAGCGTACTACACCAAAAATGTAATCTATTTAAAATGCACAACTTAATTCAAATAACTCTTTTGTGGCATCAATCATTTCCAAGATATCCGTTATTATTTTTGGAAATATTCAATACTTACAATTAGCCATTCTTTTAACGTCCTGTCAATTTTCAGTTGTTTCTCGCGATATTATGGAAAGAATATGTAATTTTAAGTTCAGTATAGCGTCCAGCTCTAAAACATCTGACACTCGCTATTCCTTTTGTATCTGTATGTGTAAAGCCTCTTGTACACGATCAAACTTTTTTTTTTCAATTCAATAGTTTACAAGAAAATTGTGAAATTTTTTTCAATATGTGATAAGATTGGAAAAGACTTGGCAAGACTTGACATTATCAAAAATGTGTACTTACAAGCTGTCTCTTCGCCAAACTGAAATCCTTCAGAACACATTGATAATTTATCACGCGCAAAGCAATTTAGTTTTGGTGTCACAGTATAAGAATTCGCAATGAAATACTGTTCTTTAGTAATATTATGTAGCACTTTCACCAATTATATCCAATGAAATCACTTACGGTTATGGAATACAATGGAAATAACACCAACCGATAGGTTAACCACACTATATAACTTTGCATTATATACTTAGTTCGGAAAACTGCCTGGCAAATATTTCTTGATAATCGTCTTCATCTGCTCCATCTTGTGGTAATCCACGGATCCCTCGACGTACAGACATGGCTAGCTTGTGTATAACCTAATCAGTTCGCATACGACATACCTTGGCCGGGTAGCCATTTTTGTTTACTTTTCGCTTTCAGCCATGTTGCAGATTTCGTGACGCACTGTGAATACTCGCATTTCATTGACCAAAGCCATCAAATCATTGTGAAGTCTTTGACCGTATTGGAAGCAATTTGACAAGAAAAGTTGTAAAGTTGTGACAACTCTTGAAAAGTCTTGTAAAGTATTGAATTTGACAAAAAATTGATCGTATACAAGCGGCTTAATGCCGCTATTTCCGGAAAAGTTTATCTCGATTAAAATGAAGTGGATAGGAAAACAAACTTTGTAAGAATAATTTGTATACGCACTAATAAGCGATAGAGGGTAGAGAAAGTCACGCGAGTGTAACACATCGGATTTTTCGGTAAAATATCCACAATTTTGCATCCATATATCAATGTATCTTTCAATATTTATGAACACAGCAGAATGTAATTTCATTATAAAGCCCATAGTATTAAGTTATTGCGTTGCTTCCATGGCTAATATTTTATTTCTGAACAGTTCTTCCAATCTTCGTATATCAATTTTATTTATTTATTTGTTTTTTTAGTCACAATTCTCCTGTGTAGCATCCTTGTTTGAAGTGCTGCCGATATTAAAGAGTGACCACATTTAAACATGTGACTATCACTTCGGTTTCCTGTATCCCTTTGCACCTACAACAAAGTGTGTAATAAAACTAATTCTGCAAACGTTTATCTCGATAACATGAAGCAGAGAGAAGGATGAGGTTTTATAAGAACGGTTGTAGAAGCTATATAAAACGATAGTGAGCAGAGGAAGTCGTGTGAAATAACACATCAAATTTTTTTCATCGACAATTATCGGGTTTACTTTCATCTGTTATCTTTGAAACTTAGAGCACCGTGTATAAAAAGAAAGTAGGTTTAATCACGTTATAGCAGGTGGATCGCTGCCTTGAGTTAAACTTAACTTTCCCTCTGGGGTCGTCCCTTTTTCTTTTCTTATTGTTTCCAAAGTTTCAGTTGTTGGCTGAGTGGACAGGCCTTCCCGTTTGTTAAACTGTCTTGTCTCTTTTGGGCTATCCAACCCTCTTTAGAAGTGCCCTTTTGCGGGTAAAACGTCTTCTGGGAGAGTGCCTGTTTTGTTCCTTCTTCTACCGACCGATTGCTCTACAACTAGGCGCAGTTCCATGCTTGATATGGTCCGCTTGCCTCAATCACAAATTTAACTTGTTTAATTCTACTGATTGCCAAAATTTGTCCGTAAAGGTTAACAACTTTGGTCATGAGTGGTGCTGTTTTAACACATATCGAGTAACAAAGGTACTGTGAAAAATATGAACATGAAGCAAGTGGTCCTGTGCTTCTAACTGATGGTCAATTATATCGATAACTTGCAGTTGCTTGCTTCCACAAAGATTTCCATGTAAACAGCTTTAGAATAATATTTTACCGAGCGGTAAATGGCCGAGCGGATGGCTCAGGCGGGAGGTCCCGGGTTCTAATCCCGTGGGCCGTTCAATCTGTCTGAGGTTTTTTCGTGGTTTTCCTCAGTCGCCAAGGTAAATACTTAATACCAAGGTAATGTATTTAATACCACGACCCAAAGTTCCAGTTTAAGTCTAAAACAATAGTGAAACGAAAAATAAGTGGTAATAGCGAATGCTATGCCATCTATCTACAGACAATGCAAGCAGTTAGACTGGACGGCATCCTAACGCCATCTGCACGGCACGAAGTAGAAGATCCGGCTGCCATGCGCTGGAGTCTCTGTGGACACGTGACGAAGCAAGATAGCATTTCCAGGGATGATACCTAGAAGGCTAACTGTCCGTCTTTCTGTGTGAGAACGGCAGTTGGACTGGACGGCACCCTAATGCCATTTGCACGGCATAATATCTCGATTAATATGAAGTAGATGGAGAATGAGTGTGTAAAAATAGTTTGTGCAAGAGTACAGAAAGTCATGTGAATGCAACACATCAGATTTTTTTAACTCGTTTCTCTTGTTTCAAGAACCACGTTCTAAACGTCATATCTGTTAGTTTCAGGTTCAATATAATTTATATTTTACAAATTCGAGCACTGTCTAAAAATGTATATGCCAGAGATGTTAAAAGTGGTTTTGTTTTGTTCGTAGGATTGCCTACGGCCTTCGTTGCGCAAACATTCCTACTCGTAAAATGAAGCTCTACTTTTATCCCTGGTATCATTATCTACTATTTTTTGTTGCTTATGGCAAGTACCATTTAATTAATTTTAATTTATTCCTTTATAAACATGAATTTAAAAATTCTTATGTAAGCGAGAGAGAACCATATTAATTAAACCTATTTAGCAGAATTATAATTCCCAGGAACACATACACAATTTTCTATTCCCATGAAAATTCTCATATATCCGTTATGTATTAACAGTATTCATAAACCGAGCAATTATTCTATCCACCTTACATTATTTCCTGTATATTTCTACTTAGGAATGATTAGAAATTAAGTATAAGGTACTTAATTACAAGGTAGAATCGGGGAAACGCCAAACTTATCTCGTAATCTCCGACTCCAAACTGCACTTATTACTTTCTCTATCACTACATAGTAAATAGAGAAGATATTGCATTCCACTCAAAACTTCCATTCCGAGATTTCACCGGAAATACAGTTTTGATGCTCCCTAATAAAAAATCATTTTTAGAAAAAGGTTCCTTTGTGTGTGTCCGTGAACAACATAATTCAAAAAAGAAAAGTCGGTAAATACCAAACTTGGTATTAAAGTTCAGTATCTTCCAAGGATACACGAAGATTTAAAACAATCCCCCACCCCAACTACCCTATACATGGAACATTTTCGAAAATTTTTATTTTCTAAAAAATGGCTCTTAATGATTTTGATTAAAATACCATATATTAAAGATATTTACATGACAAATAAAATCTATATATCGAATTTTTGGGAATAGCTTTAAAGTCTTCATTTGTAAGGAATTTTCTATAATCTTGTATAAGTGTTAAACGTTAAGCGATAGACGGAAACGCACAACACAAGACATGTAAATACCTTTAAAACACACAATTTATTTCAGATAAATAAAAGCCCTTTCTGAGATATCGGTTTCATTTATTGGTCATTCTTTAAAGTCCTTGTTTCTCGCAATTGCATGGAAACAGTATGAAATTTTGAGGCCAGCGTATAGTGTCCAGTTCTTAAACATTTGCTATCGCTGTTCTCTTTGTGTCCATAACGAAACATGTGCAAATAACGAAACGCTGCAAAGGTTTGTTTGGATTAAAACGTACTAGATATAAAAATAAGCTTTTAAGAATAGCTTGTATACTCACTAATAAACGACAGATGGTAGAGAAAGTCATGCGAATGCACCACATTATATTTGTTTTCCTCAAAAATAGCTAAGGATTTTGATGAAGTACCATATGTTAAAGATATTTCCATGACTGATAAAAGTCCTGTTCATTTTGATTGAATTTATTTACTGCTAAACCAATATAGACAAACACTTACCAACAAAAAACTTAGATCCATACAATGTCAAAATGTTGTGTAGCGTCAACCATTTCCGAGATATTCATTACTATTTGTTTGAAATTTCAAATATTTTTACATTTTTTAAGTGCTAATGCAGCATTCTTGGGTATATCATGATGTCATGCAAAAATATTGAATTTTAAAGCTGGCATATATCGATTACTTTTTGTGATATTTGACTATCTCTTCAGCATCACAAGTCCCTCTTGCGCACAACGAAATGTGTGCTGAAACGATTTCTACAAACGTTTATCTCAATTAACATGAAGTAAGTAGAAAAAGAGGTTTTTGTAAGAACATTTTTGGAAGATATGTAAAAATAAACAATAGTGGACAGAGAAAGATATGTGAACGTAATGGTTAATTTTTTGTGGGGGGAAGCGGGTCACAAATGAATGACTTGGTGCAAAATATACAGCCGATTCTACCACTAGGTGCTTGTTCTATTATGGTGCGAGTTATAAACACTAAATACAAATACAACTTGTCAGGAACTTAAAATTTACAATTTTAATATTTAAGTATGCTTTTACTCGTGTTTATAACGCTGTGCTTTTGCTTCACTTACCTAATTGAAATTAACAACTAGAGCGATAATTATCTCAATAGATACTAAATAGTGCCATTTGCCTGATATACAGAACCATCTAGAGAAGACTATGGAAAGGAAACCTGTATTCATGACAAGCGCTATTCCAGGCATACAGCGGAATATCTCTCCCTAGTAGTGTACAGTCTAGTGCATGAAATCGTGACAAATACAAAAATCATAAGTGAGCACTGGATTATGTTATCAAGGAAATACCAAATTGCCCTTGCCCAGTCCCTCACCTGCTTCTAGCACTCCACTTAATGTTTGTCTGCTCTCCCCTTTTCTTTTGCTTCTGAGCATGATATCGACGTCTATTCATAGGTTAAAGTTTGAGTGTCAATCTTATTCCATCAAACGAACTCAACCAGGGGCTGGTGTGGATCGCCGTTACGAACCATGCCTTCCAGCCACTCAGGTGAATATTTCCGTAATCCTCCCCTTTCACCGCTCATCTAGGCCTGACTTTTGTTTATAGTCTATGTATATGTGTGCAAACCAACAAGATATTGGCCCTCTCAGGACTGGTGTGTAGCACAGATGCCAACATTAAAGAAAAACACAAAAGAAAGCAAAAGAATGGGCACATTTCCGTGCACTCGAGACAGTAGTTATATTTGTGTGATCGTATCGGATTTGCTGGTGAACAAATTAACTAAAGACTAAACTTAGGGGTGGCCAAAGTAACGAAACAGTTATTTTGAAAGGGTTACATTATTATAACTGTTACAAAAGTAACGGAGACAAGCTAACCTGTTTCTCATTAGCTGCTACAGAAGTAACGAGGTTAGAAAGTAACTAGCTACTCAGTAAATGCTACAGAAGTAAAGGAGGGCAGAAAGTCAATATTTACTCATTAACTATGTTCACCTTTTAAGTTGTCGTGATACTATCGTTACGGTCCTATTATAGTATCTGCGATAAAATATAAATATCAAATAAGTGCTTTCCGTCGGACCACCAATCATTGTGTCATTACACTGCACCTTTTATAACAAAAGAAACTAAATTGCATACAATGAATTTTGCTAGGTATAGCCTGGGAAGTCCTCTTTATTGGAAAGAATTTTGTATAAACTTGTATAACTGGTAAACGTTACGTACGTGGTAGAGAAAGTAAAAAGGACAAGAATGTCTGGTGAAAGGGCGCTTTTTCTATTGTTAATTTCTGAACATAAGCATTGTTGTTATAATTGTAACTGTTGATATAAATTTTTGTCACTGAAGACATGAAAAAGATTTAGCTTGTCAACTATAAAAAGACCATAGTTTTTTATAAAGGGATCAATATGGCCCTTTCAGACATCTAAGGTTTGATAGCCTAGATCACAATTGAATTTCAGGCAAAACAATTCATTTTTGGTGAGCATATTGAACACACAAAATGACAAAAATGGCACAAGAGGAAATTGTGTTTAATTTTTTCTACCATAAGTAGAGATTACATTCTTCTAAGGGTCAAATTGACCGATTCCGCTGTTCTTGAGTTACTTAATGCAGTAGATATATTAAAATATTGATAACAAAACCTGCTCAGTATAGTGTTTATTATTGTCGTTTTAAAGGACACCTTATTTCGATTACAGCCTGTATATTAATTGCTAGCATAAACGTTAATTACATTTACAGAAGGTAACTGAGAATCATAACAATTCCTACATTAAACATCAGTGTAAAGCTTCTACCGAACAAAATTCTATGTTTAAATAAGAATAAGATGACCTCTTCATGTGTGCTTACTTTATGCTGGTAAGCCGAAGTAATGAACCGGTATAGAGAAATACATAAAGCTTTACATTTTCACCAATACCTGTTGTTGCGATAGGAAACAAAGTTTTCGAATTACACGATCTTGTGTTTCCTCGCTCCAGCATTGATTTTCATATTCCCGTACTCTGGTTACAAGCTTATTGCCTCGGCTTAAGGCTTGGCACTGTTGCTCGTGCAGTTGCCCATCTTTTTTGTTGTAACATTTCATGCGACGTTCTTGTGGGCAGAATGTCCCCATCAAGTCACTAAGGTAAACTTCTCTCGACATGAATACAAATGGAAATTAATTCCAGCCTCTGTTGTTTCCATAGGATTCAAAAGTTGCCTCATCGCTCTACCTGGAAAATGGAAATTAAAGCGTGATGGTTGCAAAACGTCAAATAGCTGTCTTGTTAGGCTTTTGTTGTTGTTTTTTTTTTACTTTCTCTACCACGTACCTAGTAAATAAAGAAGACATTGTATTGTACCTCAAAATCTCGATACTGCGATTTTACTCGAAAATACACGTTTTAAGGCCCCTTAAATAAAAAAATACAATTTTAGAAAAAGGTGTGTGTCTGTGAACAGCATAACTCAAAAATGAAAAGTAATCAATCAAACTTGGTATTTAAGTTCAGTATCTTTCAAAGATACGATAGAACATTTTCAAGAAAATCCCCCCATCCCAAACTACCCTTTACATGAAATATTTTTCGAATTTTTTTATTTTATAAAACTAGCTTAAGGATTTTAAATAAAATACTATATATTAAAGATGAAAAATAAAACGTATATCTTGAATTTTTGGAAATAGCTTTTGAAGTCTTCATTTGGAAGGAACTTTGTATAATCTTCTGTATTTTGTAAACATTAAGCGATAGACGAAAACGCACTGTACAAGAGATGTAGATCTCTTTAAAACACATAATTTATTTCAAATGACGTTTTTTGTGGCATCAGCCATTTTCGAGATATCCGTTATTAATTGCTCGAATTGTTCAACGCATAGCCATTCTTAAAGTACAAATGCAGTTGTTTCTCGCGATTCCATTGAAACAGTATGGAATTTTAAGGTCAGCGTATAGCGTCCAATTCTTAAACATTTCACTTTAGCTGTTCCCTTTGTATCTGTAATGAAATGTGTATCGTGCTGTAGCTATTTCTGCAAAATCTTACTTGGATTAGAATAAAGTAGATATAAAAAGAAATTTTAGTAAGACTATTTTGTATACCCACTAATCAACTATAGAAGTTAAAGAAAGTCATGTGAATGCATTTCTTCTTCTTCTTCTTCTTCACATTTGCTTACATTAGACGAGCATGAGAGAGAGTTTCATAACTGTTAAGGTAGATGCGGTGTTCTGAAGAACGGCCATACCAGAGGTATACAAATGCCACCTTTTAACTTCGTTCGGCCTATCTGGAACACAGCTAGATAGTCGCACGTTAACTCAGTTGGGCAGGCAGGCACAACCCGACTTGAGGCAGGCTATGGGAAGCTTGGCTTGCTTGCTTGATTTTCTTTTTACTGGCTATAACATAGCTACACTTCTTTGTGCTGATATGACTAACTTTAATGTGAACCGGAAGAGGAATAATTTTCCCAATTTCATTCGGGATTCTTGAATACAGATAATTGGTTTAAACAACCGACTTTTAGCTTTATCATTAGTCGTTACAAATGTCTGTGCCTTCTTCATACAGACGCTTTGTCATCATTTCAAAAATCAGTTTTCAAATTCGTTATAACTGACTATATCAAAAAGGCCTTTGTGCAAACAATTTTTTTATTTTAAACAATTTTCAATAGAAGTGAAGATATTGTACAATGTAACTGTTGAAGAGGATTAGAAACAATGAAAGCCTCAGTATATACAATAATACACATACGTTACAGGGGAATATTTTTATAAGAGTAAGTCGAACAACAAACATTTTAAAAATGTTCATCACTTCCGGAATCCCTATTCAGGAAAAAGAGCAAAACACTCGGTGTGATTTATTTTATGCCTACTCATAAACGCATGAAAATGAGTCCTATTTCGTTACAAATGCATATTACCCACTTCTGTTTTAGTGTTGCTTTATTCGTTTTCCTGTAATTTGCACTAATCATATCCTGAAATGCACGGAATGTAATAAACATAAAGCAACACAATTGCCATGGATAGCAGCTTCAATCATTCCAGTAGGCTTGCCAAAGACCAAACTGAAATGCTTTGAAATCCAAGCTGTGTGTATTGTGGCACTATCTTGCTTCACACTCCTTAAACTCAATATTCACAGAGCAATTAATGCTATTCCAATTAAAATTTTACAAAAGGTTACTTGGCGATATGCGTTGTAGACTGGCATATTTTCAAATAGTGTCGATTCACTCCAATATGCAGCGCCATCTAGCAGCAGTGAGGATAGGGAAAGGAAACAATGGGAATCAGTTGGGGAATTTACTGGCATGCTGCCATGGAATTTCATTTGATTAGAGCAGCGACACGGTAAATCGAAGAATCCTGGTTCAAATTCCAACTATGGCATTGCATTTTTCAGTCTGATTCTATATTTGCAACTTCAGCCTACACACGGCTTGTTAAAACAGCAATTAATTAACGAATGGAAATCAGATTCAAGACATTTGCTCCGAACTTGATCCATGATACAAGCTGACTGCCCTATTAAGTATTGTTTATATTCTGCTACTAACCAATACGTAAGTGTTCTACTTACAAGAAGGCAGGGAGTTATCGACAGGACTTTAGCAATCAGCTGTGTGGGAAACTTAATTAAAGATTGGTATTGTGATGATGAAAGTTATTCAGACCACAGATACATCCAATTTGAAGTAAGATGTATTTCTAAGCAAATCAGAACTTATCGGAATCCAGAAGAACTGACCGGGATTCCTACAGGAAAGATCTAGTCAGTAATCTGAGTAAAATGGACCATACGATTCATAATTGTGAAGATTTTGAAATTGGTGCAGAGCATTTTCAGGATGAAATAATTTCAGCATTTAATGATGTGTTCTGAAAACAGGACAAGCCAACAGGAATTGGAGGAATTAAGACTTGCAAGAAAAAGGAAGAGAATTCACAGATTGTTTAACTTTGCGAAACGAACCAAACAATGAATGCTTATAGCAGATCATTGACAGAATACAATGAAGCCTTGAGGAAAGCCAAGAAGAACTCCTGGAGGAAGCCGTGTGAGAAGACTGAAATGATCCCAGAATGTGCTAGACTTCAGCAGGCTCTTAGAGAAAATCCACAAAGTTTTATTAGCAATATCCAATAGATAATGGAGAATATAATAAAACAGAAGGAGACAATGAAAGAACTTCGTAGAGTTCACTTCTCTGGATAGACTATATTCGATGAACCTGTGGGAGGATGGGGCAGTCTAAACTCTCAAGGAAGAGAGCCTCCAGGCGACTGGAAACTCGCCAAGGAAGTCATCAAATATGAAAAATTAAAATGACAGTGTTCTCACTTCAACCCTATAAATCTCCAGGAAGCGATGGAATAATGTGCATTATGCTTCAGTGAGGTTTTGATGAATTATCAAACAATGTGATGCAAATCCTAAGAGCAAATTTTGGCCTTAGGATACATACCAGTGAACTGGAAGCAACATTGGTTGGTATTTACATCAATGCCAGGGAAACTCTTCACTCTGGCTAGGTCCCTAAGACCCGTCAGTTTAATGCCAATGATTCTCAAAACCTTTGATAAATTATTAGATACGCATATAAGAGGAGGTACTTTGAAGACATGTCCTCTGCACCAGAATCAGCATACCTGTTTTACAGGCAGATCAACTAAACTGCCCTTTTTCAGTTTGCCATTAAACTGGAAAAGACATTTCGGGAGGAGGAGGTAGCACTTGGTGCCTTCATTGATATTGAAGTTGGCTTTGATAACACCTCCTTTAATGCAATAACTCTGCTACAAGGAAACATGGAATTGATGAAAGCTGTTGTCGGTGTATTCAGTCTATGCTGAGAGGCAGAATGGTTCATACAAGTCTCGTGTATAGTAGCCTAGCTGCAAAGGTCATGGGTGGTTGTCCACAGGGTGGGGTGTTATCGCTCCTACTATGGAACCTGGTGGCTGATAGGCTACTTGTTCAAGGAAGTAACCTAGGCTTTGATATCACAGGTTATGCTGATAATATCGTCATCGTAGTTCGAGGTAAGTACCCAAGAATAGTCGGGGAACCCACGGCCCTGAATACTGTGACAAGATGCTCTGTGAATGAGGGCTTAACTATTAGTCCTTATAAAACAGCCATAGTACCACCAGAAGAATAGGCATAAAGGGATTAAGACCTCTATGTCTTCAAGGTAAAGATCTTAAAATGTCTGAGGAAGTCAAATACTTGGGAATTACTTTGACTCTAAGATGGACTGGAATCTGCATTTCAAGAAAACAATAAAATGTGCAGAAGCAACCTTTGAAGTAGTTAGACATTGCATGGTAAAAGATGCGGACTAAGACCTGCTATGATGCGCTGGATGCATACCAGGATAATCATATCATCGATAATCTATGGAGCACTGATTTGGTGGCCTAAGGTCCTTCAAACAGACTCTAAAAACCAACTAAATAAAGTTCAAAAACAAAATGTATGGCTGTTACAGGAATTATGAAAACAACTCCCACTGCAGCAATGGAGACACTCTGGAACCTGACTCCATTGCATTTATTGTAATGAAGGAGGCAAGAATGGCACTCTGTAGGCTACAACACGCTAAGTAACTGAATTCCTGAAATAGACTCCGATTTGCTAAGAATTTAAATACATAGGAAATGCATGTTTATAAATACCACCAGACTATATAATTGCAATTAAACACTTTATAAAGAAGCTCGCGGTTCATTATTGATCCTGAATTATGGACGAATAAAACTCTGCAAACTCCTTAGAAAACTTTTATGTGGTTTACAGATGGCTCAGGAACAGTATTCCGAGTATATGGCATAAGACCAAGGAGCAAAAAGCTTTTTTCCTTTGGGTGAACATGCTTTTGAAACAGAAATTTATGCTATTATTCAACGAAAATATAAGGAGAGCTTACACTGATAAACAAATCCTAATCTCAGGTAGCCAAGCTTCACTTAAAGCTCTCAGTACTCGTAAGGTAACGCCAGGACTGGTTTTAAACTGCCGAAACATGCTCACAAGCTTGGCAGAACAGAATACTATTCAAATCATCTGGGTGCCGGGTCATAGTGGCATAAAGGGGAAATGAAAAATTTTATGAACTTGTAAAACCAAAAGCAGCTTTACATTTTTTAGGCCAGAGCCAACTCTAGAAACATCTTGATGTTTAGTAATACAGGCTATTAAAAACTGGTCCAAAGTAGAACATCATAAAGCCTGGCTTAAAACTCTGGGAAACAAACATGGTAAACTATTTGTTAGAAAACCATGTTAGAAAAGAGCAAAAGCTTACTTAAATATAACAGGCTTCAGCTGAAAATAATAATTATTATAATTCTCACAGGACATGCTCCTGTGCTAAAGCATCTTAACACGAGGGATCCTACTGCAGCAATGGAAACACTCTTGAGCCTGACCCCTTTGGATATTTTGATAAAGCGGGAGCCATAATGGCTTTCCACAGACTGCAGCAAACCAAAACAACTTAGTCATAACGAAGGAGGTAGTAGATCCGATTTTCAAAACGGAAACAGACTACCACCATAAGAAGTTCAAGGTGAGATAATTGAAGCGGACTTACGGCAAGAATTCTATCAGAAACTACCGAGGTGTTGTTTGATCTTGTTCATAAACGGCTCAAAAACAGACTCGGGGACGGTTTCTGGGGTATTTG
Source organism: Deroplatys truncata (assembly GCA_030765065.1). Lineage (NCBI taxonomy): Eukaryota > Metazoa > Arthropoda > Insecta > Mantodea > Mantidae > Deroplatys > Deroplatys truncata. The sequence continues at coordinate 60,308,659 of CM060976.1, read as the reverse complement.
GTTTAAGACCTAGGTATAGCTTTAGTAATTCACTTGTTCTGGTAACTACGGTATTTCAAGCCGAAGTATTTACCATTTTACAATGTGCAAAAGAAAATCTTGGAAGAGAGTATAAAAATAAGCAGATCTTCATTTCTTAAGACAGCCAGGCAGCATTAAAGCTTTAAACAGTTCTTTTGTATCATCTAGACTGGTAGGTGAATGTATTATGCCTTATCCAACCTGGCAAAACACAACAAAGTATGTTTGTCATGGGTCCCAGGGCATAAAGGAATTGAAGGTAATAAGAAAGCTGACGAACTTGCAAAGCAAAGATTGACAAACCTGAAATCCAAACCAGAGCCACCTCTAGGCACATTCCATTAGAACGGCTATAACAATCTGGTGTAAAAAACGATACTCTTTGGCGTGGAAGAGGATTCTAGGAATTCGGCATGGGAAATATTTTATCAAATAATTATGAAAACTTTTAACTGACAGATTGCTTAAATGTAGTAAATCTCAGTTAAAAACAATAGTACCCTTTGCCACTGGGTATGCATCAGTGAGAAAGCACTTACACATAAAAGGAAGGTTTCAGGGCAACACAGACTGTAGATTGTACGGGTCTGAAACTGAAACAGCCTATCATATATTATGCTCCTGTAAAGCGTTAGCATCAAGGAGATATAACATATTTGGGAAACTCTTGCGGTACCAGAGGACTACTACCCCAACACACTATTGGGCCTGTGTGATCTGGTGAGGGATACAGGACTAGTGTGAAGGGTAGCAATAATTACGGGGTTAGCACAATAGGCTTTAGGCTGCAGTGCAACCGGAGCTTTTGCAGACGGGCCCAAGTCCACAAAAAAATCACGATAGGAATGTTTCAGGGTAACTTAGATTGCAGATTGTGCAAGAAAGAAACTGAAAGAGCCCAGCACATTATATGCTCCTGTTAGGCTTTGGGCTCACAGAAGATATATTGCTTTTGGGGAAATATTTTTAGAATCAGAAGAATTTGAAACCATATACGTTATGAGAGTATTCCTTGGTAAAGGTCGTAGTCATAGTAAATTGGCTTTAAAACAATGCAGATAGCACAATAAGCCCAAGGCTGCAGGGCGTTCGGAGTAATGATGGGAATCTATCGTATAAGACAAGACAGGACAAGAAATGTTCTACTTCGGAGGTGGTAAAAAGAAAATCCTCACGTTATCAACCACTAAATGACCCGTGCGAATAATTCGCACAACCTGACAATTAATATTTTAACACACATATTATTGTTCTTCACCCATGCTCAAATACTGGACTCACCTGGCCGACAGTAGTGACAGAGTATAGTATAACTTTATATATAGTTTTAATATTCATTGCGAAATACTTTTAAACGTTAAAAGTAACGCTTAATAAACAGTAAATTTCAAAATCTTCATATACACAAGATCATGGTAATATTAATGTTAAATAAAAGTGTAATAATTATGCTCTCTGATAAAACTGCAAATGAATGGGAATACGATTTATCATTTATGGATTAATAAAGAAGCATAAAGGGTCATTACCTATCCTGTAGTAGCAAATCCTCGTTCACTTACGCCACAGACAGCAAGCCTAACACTACTGAAACGCAAGCGATGGTGCGACAATTTTGCAGCTGTATACTTCACCTTCTTCTGATGTCATCTCGTAGCTCCTTCTGTTGCCTCGTGCGCCAGCTGCTCCAGTGGTAGAGCTGAGACCTTTCTCGGGGAATGCATTAGTCTGATGAGAAGACTAACACCAATTCGCATGACTTAGAAATGTAATGTCATCTAATACTTGAGCTATTGATGCGAGGTGCGGACCGTTTAAAGAAAAAGAATGAAGCTGAATATGAATATTAGCACTCGAAACTATAACAATTGACCTGCTAACTTTTGCAGTATCAATTTTACGGTATGAAATAACGGTTTCCGCAATACAAAAAACGTAAATTGCCGCGAGTCTTAAAATGCTTACCGGCAAAACCCCTCGCGATGGCCGCTAATCCTTACTCTCACAAGCGCGTCACTGAGCTCTTAAAAATAACACAGGAATCGTCACAAGAAGCCAGAGTGACGAATGTGCGCACGGAAAGAGTGCACGCCCTTATGTTAGAACTACTCCCACCAACGTTACTTCATACGCGGAGCCAATACTTAAGGATTCTACGTGTGCGTCTCCTTGTTGCTATGCTTTACCAGTCCAACTCTTAGAATTTTATTCCCCTTTCTCTTTTTCAGAATTCTGGTCTACGTGACGGTTCAAACGTACTGAACTTACAATCTAACTGCGTTCCAAGAATCTTTATGTCTAACGCGTTCACTACTTCGGTTATTAGTAATGACTGCTCGCTAATTACCTTTCCATCGGACAACTATTTCAACTCAAGCTTGTTTCATTAAACACTGACTTAATATACGGAAATTATTTATTGCAATTATTTTTCTTATCTTACTGTCATTTCTTTATTTAATTGTTTATATTTTCTTATCACTAATAAAACGGCATGCAAGAATTTGTGCTATAAAAGCATAAACCATATGTCGAATAGCGCAGATGCACCTCTGGCGGATGCAAGTTTCTAAATTTAATTTAATTTGATTTTATTATTACTTTGAGTCATAAAATGTTGAACTGATAAACTTGTCACACACCACATGTCAACACTTCTAATGAATGCTTACTTATGCCATTCCGTTTATACCTTTTTAAATCCAGACCGTCTGCAGTTCTTAGTGAAGTAATACATAGGAGATGTTAAAAGGGTTACTACCCCCCTCCAGTAACTGATTATGTATGTAGCACAGTGGGCAGCAACTCTTTGAGCCTTCATAAGGTCTAGTCAGCAGTTTATGTACTGCACTCAAATTGTACTGTCCGTTCCCAGGATTTTAAGTTTACTGGTACTTATGACGTATAAAATCTTATTTTAAAGTAATGAGTGATCACTGAAATTTATTTCTTTTAAAATTTAACTATAAATATTTTAAAATTTGTTTGCATGCACCAATCCATTAAAATAAACACTTTTAACAAAAACTAGTTTAATAGTTTTTAATAAAAAAATTAAAATTTATTACTACATTAGTTTAATATTTTACAAAATGTTTACAATGACATGTCTCCGAAAAACATACAAATAAATGTGCATTTCAAACGTGACATTAAGAAACAATAGATACATAATAATGCATGGTTATGTATTAATATTTATGGAACGAAATGTCTGAACAAAACCGTTCCGTTTTAAAACTATTATTTTATCTTGATTTGGGATTCAAACCCAAGTTTTAACGTCTCTAATGGCCAACCCTTGATTCAGGTGTACGACCGGAACCATTAGCTGCAGACGCCGTGTTGTGCTCAAGATTAATTGGGACCTTTTAATTAGATTTCAGTTCATCTTAATTAGTAGTCATGATGTAATTACACACAGCAATTCCATTAGCATGTAAAGCAATATAACGCACAAAATGTTACATCCACTTTAATGCTGTCTTCTTTTCTTTTTCTTTCTCTCCCCCCTTTTCAGCAGCAAGCCTATATCAGCACCTTAAACCATTCGTTCACTGCAACTTCTAAAAAATAGCGCACACGACTTTGAAGTAAAATATAATTTACTGAGCTTGCTAAAAGTTTTAAACGCAGCTCTAATAATTACCCCTACTCTGCTTAAAAAGACCTACAAACTACTTTAATGTACGACGAAGATATAATTATGGTATGAATATACAAAACTCTGTATAAGACACTGCAAAAAGGATTACAAATGTAGTTGAAAACTCTGGATGAAAGTCAGGAGAAAAACAGTTTAAAATAACTAAAAAGCAGCAACTCGATTCATGTCAAACTCATCTCTCATTTCTGCTACGGAGAATACCTCTTAACTTGTGCAGAATAGGATTATGAGCTTACTTCCTAGCTCTAATAACCTTTCCCCGTGTATTATATGTCACGAATTCCACTATTGTAAATTATTACTAGAATTATCTGTTAATTCAGTACATACACGGAGCGTAGATAGATCCAAATTATAAAGCATAATGACATCGTCACAGACATTTGAGAAACAAACTAAAACTAACGAAACATTTTTCACGAAAACTGTAGTTTGAGGTGGGGGGCTTTTCTCGAAAGTCTTCGTGCCGCATCTTTGGAAGATATTGACCTAAATATCAAGTTTGGCATTTATCCGACTTTTCCTTTTTAAGTTATGCTGCTGTCTCTCTCTTTCTCCTTCTCTTTCTCCCTCTCCCTGCCCATCCACATACACTCACACACCATCACACAAAACTTTCCCTATAATGTTTTACTCAGTAGGCCACAAAACATGTATTTCTGGTGAAATCTAGATATCCAATTTTTGGATGGAATGCAATACTTCCTCTACCTACTACGTGCATGGTAAAAAAAGTAAGAGCTCTTAAACCTCGTAGTTTTTAATATGTTGTAAATCTTTTATAGTCAATGTCCGTCCTACAGAAAAGTGCTTTTCAATGGTGAAAAAACTAAAAATATCGACTCAGTAGTTTGTGAGAATACACCTCCTCGTCTCCCCAACACACACAAATTTTTGCTTTTATAATTTTATTAGTAGAGATAACACATTATGCTCTTGAAAGTTAATTTTAAAATTGAAAGACTTTTAAGGTCTTATACTTCAAAATAGCTTTTGATATCAAAACTAATATTTTCCTACAAAATACTAATATATGCGTATGACCGAATTATTAATATAGACATAAACCTGATAGCCTTTGAAACGTTAGTGCAGTTTTCCGATGTGTTATTCTTTTATTTCATGTTTTTCTATTATATTAGAAACATTTCTTTTTGCTTTCCTAAAGAGTATGAAAAATTGATTTCTTTCAAATTTAAGATGTTTTCCAAAAGGCATGTACACAAACTATATCCCTAAATATAACGTTTCAAAAATTGATTGTGTAATAAAATATTGTGGTATCTAGGAAATTCGAAAATTATATAATACATTTTTTTCGTATCAGAATCTCAAAACTTAACGGTTTTGGTTTAAAAATATTTTCTATATAAAGAAAATGTGAATCATGAAAAATGTATGCAGAAATGGCATATTCATTTCCACCTGGCTAAAAATATATTTCCAAAATACTAATTCCATTGTATTGATTCCTTTTATAGCTGCAGATCTCAATTTTATACTGCAAATATCAGCTTCCCAATCGTAATATCCAGTTTTGGCTAATTTCTCCATTACAATATTTCTGAAAAACGCAAAAACTAATTTGCTAATGTAGTCCCATCGGGTAGAGAACTCAACTCTATGTGGTTTAGAGCAGCGGCAACAGCGATGCAGCAAAACCATTGACATGCTTATGTTTTATTAATTCCTCAAAGGGATACTGGCTAACCAACTGTGGGAGATACGGTTTTAGCGGCCCTAGGCAAACCCTTTGAGGTTGAACCAATGGTCCTTAGGATATGGGATGAGGCCAACAGTTGAGTAGAAGCTCAGGATTAGCTGAACCTCTGGCGCGTCCCCATTTGTTTTACAGTTATTAATATGCAGATCATCTGTGTTTATATCCACGGCTTTGCGTAATGCGGATAACGCCGCCATCAGCTCGTCTTTTGTTTTGCGTTCAGTACAGCGCGCGTAATCTCACTAAGGAACTTCAACGTTGCATTTGGCTTTTCCTTTGCTATTTACCAAGAGTTATTTAGGTCTCAAAGAACCGTCCACTCACATTTCTGTTTCTGTATAATAAACATGAACAAAAGGTCCGAGAAAGAAACGAAAATTAGTTGTTTTCAGTTATGTAGGGACTTCAATGTAATCACACATATAAGCGATTACATTTACCCATGAAATACAAGGGTATTGTTACTTTTTGACAGCATTTCCTGGCGAGCATTACCAACAATAAATCAACTCTATACACAACAGTGTGACTTGACAGTTTGGGTATTAAATCATTTGTGCATTTACGGCATATGCAACGTTTTAGTAGCCCCATTTCTTTTGTTACGTTCTCTACTGCGTACTTAAAGTACTGTAAGCTACCCAAAAATGGATATCAAGAGTTCATTGGAAATGTATTTTGAGACTCCCTGAACCCAAAAAAGCATTTTTATTTTTGGAAAAACGCCTGCGTGTGTGTGTTTGTATGAGAGGGAGACACACACACAGACGGAGAGAGAGAGAGAGAGAGAGAGTCTACAAACAACATAATTGTAAAACGAAAAGTCCAAACCTGGCATTAAGTTCAGTCTTCAAAAGAAGCGACACGAAGGTTTTCAAGAAAATCCCCCACCTCAAAAAAACCTTTATCTGGAACTTTTTTTTCGGAATTATTGATTATATTGAAAGTGGCTTTAATGATTTTGATTAAAATGACATATATTTTACATAACAAATCAAATGTATATCTTGAATTTTCCAGGTATGCCCTATGAAGCACTCTTAATTCCGAAGGAATTTCGTATAATGTGTATACCATAAAAAATAGGCAAAGCGTAGTACGCAAAAAATGTAGACTTCTTTATCTTCAACTATTTTGTGGTATTAGTCATTTCCGAGGCAGTTGTTCAATATTTTGTCGTTTTTATAAGGTGCTGTCACTATTCAGTTGTTTCTCGCGTTACCATCATTTAGCTCGATTAACATGAAGTGGATAGATAAATAAGCTTTCGTAGAAATAGTTTGTGGAAGATTTAAGCCGATGATCGTAATTTAAAACACTAAAGATGAATTACAATAGGTTTTCCTTACCAGTACGAAAAACGCCTTTAATGCTGAAATAACTCCAGTTATCCAGCGGGATGGCTCGGACGGGAACGTCTACTGTCCGCTTTCAGGAGGTCGCAGGTTTAAATCCGAGGGCCAACCAATATTTTGTTGCGGTTTCCTTCAGTCGCCAAGGATAGGATATTTAATACCAGGGTCCAAAGTTCCACCTGCAGTCTAAAGCAATAGTTAAAATGAAAAGCCATCTATCCACAGATAATGAAAGCATGTAGACTGGACAGTGCCCTCTGCCCGGGACGTGTAGAAGCAGAGATACAGTTGGCTAGCACTAACGTCTCTGTGGGCACATGTCGTGGCTTCATTCACAGAAGTAGAGGTACAGTTACCTAGCAATAAGACCTCTGTGGACACGTGACGAAGCAAGATGGTACAGTGATGAGACCTAGAAGAATAACTATCCGCCACACTTCGATCCACGAGGTATCGCCTAACACATTCGTCGCGATATTACCAGTAGTTAAAACGAAGTAAAATAAGGAAGAAAACTATCCAGTTAAATTTGTGACATACTATGGTATCATACACAAAAGTACATCACTTTCTCTATACTGAAGGACAAAATAAAAGCAGTGATCTTATTTACTTCATCTCTGTTAAAAGCTCCATTGAAACTTTGCTCTCCTAATCTAAGAAAATTTGTGGACGTTTGTTGTTCAATCTTTGTGATTTCTTTCATAATCCTCCGTAAGAAACACATAGGGTGGAAGGGAATTTATTACATTCCTTCTGATATATACTTCATAGGGGCATTACAAACAAAAAAGTATAATGGAATTTTGTTTTGTGATCAGCTATTTTCGAAAAGAATAGTGTGTTTCCAAATTAAATGGTTTATTCTACGAGAATATATGAAGATAATATTTCGTTACTTTTAATTAGACTAACATATTTCTGACCTAGTTTCTGTAGTAACTATGAGACATCATACAAGGTTTTGAAATAATTAATCATTTTCCAAATACCGTTTTGCAGACTTAATATGACCGGAGATATAAACAGCGTTGCTAGGTCAAGATAGGTCAGTATGAGAACCGGCTCCTGGACGTAAACAAAACAGCATACTTGAACTGGCAGCTGGGGGACTAGCGGTTTTGTTTTCCACACGATCCTTATTCCAAACAGGACGAAACGGTGGTATAATGTTGGCTTAACGAAATGGCAAGAACAATTTGGTAGTTGTTGGCCTACTCTAGCAGCATGGAAGTAATGCCTTCATCGTCCAATAAGCGTTTCGCTGTCGCTGACTGAAAAGCACAATATGTTTATCAGCTCCACTAGAGGTTCAGTCATTATTAGAGTAACATCGCACTACGCAATTAAGTTCACAGGTTTAGTAGTAAAAGAACCCGAGGTGCACTTAGTGGATAATTATACGTTTAGCACAAGGTTTACGAGATGCCAGACTTTTAAAATCAAGAGTACTTTTATATGTTATTAGTATATGGAAAAGCTGTTCAGAATGCTGCAGCTGTCGCCAGATTGTACCAAGAAAGGTTTCCTGATCGAAGAATACCAAACCCCAAAATGTTTGTGGAGCCAGCACATGAGGGAGAGCGAGCAAGAAATACCGTCGCCGCAAAAGAAGCAATTTTAAATCTTGTAGATGAACAACCCAGCAGCAGTAGTCCGGGAATAGCTCGCAACGTAAGCGTGTCTCATTGGTTTGTTCTCAGGACACTCGAAGAACATTGATTGCGACCGTATCATAGCCACGAGTGCAATGTCTCACAGCAGCGGATTACGCGCCTAGGCTGACTTTTGTGAGTTGTTTTCTTAGAACAAGGTGCAGATATGCTATAATTAACCACAGCTTTGTAAAAATGGGATTTTAATTCATAACACCCTTACATGGGCGGAAGTAAGTCCTTACAGAACCAGGGAGCATAATTTTCAACAGCAAATTGCTGTGAACGTATAGCAGGAATAGTTGGTGATTGCCTCTGAGGCCCTTACATTCTCCCTAATCGGCTGAACGGAGTTAATTATGTGACATTTCTGCAAGAGACGCTTCCAGGCTTATTGGAATATATCTTTTTAGAAGCCAGGAAAAACATTTGGTTCTTACATGATGATTCTCCACCACACATTACCCGGAATGTTCGTGACTACCTGAACCATAGCTTTCCTAACAAGTGGATTGGACGCAACGGGCCCATCAAATTCGCCTGACCTGAATCTTCGGGATCTTCTGGAGGGGGATATGAAAAACAGGGTCTACAAAACATCGATTACTGAAGTCGAATTTTTGAGACGGCATATTCATCTGGCTGCGGAGGAAATATGTAACAACAGAAGTGTCTTTGCTAGAGTACGACGTAATTTGATACGAATGTGTGAAGCTTGCAGGTGCGCAAATGGAGGACATTTTGAACAATATCTGTGAATCATGTGAATCATTTGGTTTATTGATTATTCTTCCGCTGTCCATGTTAAAGCACCATTTATTAGATTTTGTAAGAGCTTACGTGGTTATTTGTGTTTACATATCAGAAAGATAGTTTGATTCATGAAATTAGCGGTATCAATTGCAAAACGTATTTAAGTTCAATGATGAAGATCTGACAATCCGTAGATTCTGGATTACAAAATGTGCCATTGGAAGATGCAGATGCAATTATTAGAAGGTTACTGACACGAAACATTTATCCACACTCGTGAACCACGCGCCATACAGCGAAAGTGCAACCTGTTTACCCACTGAACTACTTCTAGTTTTGAAAGGGAGAGTGCTATCCCCGGCTAGCGCTGCAGCGTTGCCAGCATATGGTTCTCGAAAAGGTAAACTATCTCCGCAGAAAATGGTCATAGAAAAAAATGAAACACACAATATGTTCCAAATAATGAAATCTGTAATTGGTTTAAATTAATGTAATGACTTCCCTTCCACTCAGTATATAGTTTGCTAAATTCGAACCTGAGTAAGCTTTATTCATTTGTGGTATTTCGCAACCTGATGCGGTCGCATGCTCCATTCCCTAAAGCTCCCTTTCTTACCTAAGGGTTATTACAAGGTTTTAGCGCCAGTATAGTATAAGTACATGCCGTATCACTATAAGTAGAGCTGATTGTCTTTGGTTGTCTATTCTGTTTTCTTAGTTGCCAAGTGATCCGAATTTTACATGTATTTTTTTTATGGTAACAATTTTTTCTACTCTATGGCGTTGAACGAGAAGTCAAAGGCTTCTGCGCAAGTATGTTCTTTGTAACTCCAGTGTGTTCGTATTGTATATTCAGACATTGTTAAGTCATATTTAGTGTTTAAGCCATTTAGAAGCCGAAATTAGAACATGTCTTATAGCCATGTCAGTCGGGAAGAGCAGTGATTTTCGATGATAAAAGAATTATCAAAACCAGTTTAGTTCCTAGATCCATTGTGATGCAGCGGCTCTGGTCCAAAGTTATCGGGAGGTCGACACCGAGCAGTTGGACATAACTGTAGATAACGCTCGCCAGCGTAAAGCGCTGTCGCTGATAACCAGAATCTCCTTGATTTTTCTCTTTCTCGAATGTTCGAGAAACCTTGCCTATACAAGCGAGCGTTCTCGCGAGAGATTGTCAGTGTGAGTTGAGTTCGTCAGTTAGCGAGTGGGTTTCTGGTGCGACATCAAAAGCGATTCCCGAGTGAGTTGGTGACGTGCAGTGGGTGCTGCTGCAGGAGGGGTTGAAGAAGTCTTGAGTTCGACTCCCGGCGAATGAACGTCTGGAGGAAGCGGCTACGTCACGACGGGAAAATAGGTGACATTAGTGAAGTGACAGAGTGATGTGAACTCCCAGGGGAAACGAATCTAATAAAAACAGTGACAATAAAAATAGTGAAGGGTGACAGTTGAAAAACTGGACGAAGTGACATACATATACATTTTGCCTAATTTATTTTTATTAATATATCTCATTTTAAAAGTGTGGTTTGCCATTTGGCATAAAATATTTCAAAATAATATATTTTCTGCCAAAATACACAAATTTTGCTATATTATACTAATAAGGAATGAAAACAAATGTTTAAAAGAAAATAAATTGATTAATTTTTTTTGTTAAAAGACAGATTGTGCGAAAATTCTGATTTTTCTATTTATTTCAGGTTAATGCTATGTTTGCCATATAAATGCCACACAATCTCTGTGAATTGTTAAAAAGTAAATAGTTATACCTCTGGTACACTACAAAATGCTATTATTAATATCTTAAGTAAACAAGCAAAACAATAGCACTATTTTCCTCATTTCAGGCGAAACGTTAATTTTAGCTGAGTGTAAGAACTTTAAATACGATGGAACCATTGCCATATAAAACCACAACTTTGTAAACCCCTGAACAAACGGAGTTTTGCATTTTGTGTTTCCGTGCTCGCATTTTGTACTATTTCTGCAGCATTAATGCATATTTCATTATGGCTGGACAGTCCAATGTTGTTAAATTCTATTTTAAACAACAAAAGGTAATTATAAAGGATTCAGGACACTGGTCAGCGCCGCAAACTGAATTTGTTTTGCTTTAATTAAACTTTCCCAAATAACAAAAAAGGAAACCAGTTTATTTTAAAGTAATGCACTTTATAGCCCTGTTTTGTTATCACCTTTTCGATACGGCTGAAATTATAATCACAGTCCTGCATTACGAGTATTTGCACATCATTACTCTGAGAGTACGATTTATTATAGATGTGCATTAGTGTCTCCACTAACAGGCTGGAAGAGGTTAAACATGTATCACTAGTAATATTGTGCTCTGTAGATAGTATGGATATCAAACGTTGATCGGCCGCCAGAATAGAGTTAATTCAGTAAATATTTCGATGTCGCAGTTCTTTGGGTCGTTTGTTTACATTCATAATTTTTAGTTTCTATATCATGTACATAGTAGATAGAATAGGTATTTCATTCCACAAAAAAATTTATATCAGATTTCACTAGAAATACATGTTTTGAAGCCCCCTGAACAAAAAGGGGCATTTCAGATAAGGGTCCGTGAGCGTGTGTGTCTGTGAACAGCATAACTCAAAAACGAAAAGTAGGATAAATACCAAATTTGTATTCAAAGATGCGATACGAAGATTTTTAAAAAAATCGCTTCACCCCAAACTATCCTTTACCTGCAACATTTTTAGAAACATTTTGTTTTCTAAAAAATTGATCTTAACGATTTTGTTGAAAATATCATATATTAAAAATATTTACATTATAAATAAAATTTATATTTGAATTTTCTGGGAATGGCCTTTAAAGTGCTCTTTTTTGGGAAGGAAGTTTATAAAATCTTGTATAACGGTAGTAAATCTTAAGCGATAGACGAAAACGTACTAAACCAAAAAGTACATCTCTTTAAAACACACAATTAATTTCAAATACCTTTTTGTATCATCAGCCATTTCAGAGATATCCATTATCCGCTGAATACTTAGCCATTCTTTTAGTCCTGTAGATTTTCAGTCGTTTCTCGCAATGTCGTGGAAAGGATATGAAAGTTTAAGGCCAGCGTATAGCGTCCAGTTCTAAAACATTTGACTATCGCTATTCCCATTGCATCTATGGTGAAACGTATAATGCATATATTTCCGAAAAGGTTTATCTCAAAATAACGTAAATAGGAAAATAAGCTTTCGAAAGAATAACTTGTGTGCCACTAATAAGCGTTAAAATGGTAGAGAAAGTCATGTGAATGTAACCTTAGATTTTATTTTCATTGTACATACAATACAGGATGGAAGGGATATAGATGCCATCCTGTTAGAAGGTATTCTTTATACAAAGACGAATTATGATACCATTTTAGTATGTGAACACTTATTTCACAGGTAAAAAAGTTTTCCATAATTTTCGTCTCAATATAATACGCATGTATAACGTTTAAGGCAAGCCTAATTTGAAGCTACCTTCAATTTATCCAATAAACGTGCCTAGTTATGCAACAACTCAGCATTTTTTAATTTTACAAATTGCAATTTGAAAAAGTAAAGATGCGCAACAGCGGCTGCATAACTGACCACACACACGCACACGTCTATCACGACTGCAGTGTCTCTCCCTCCTGGCTATCAAGTATTTATATCGTCGCTATAAAGATCGTTAAAAACATTGCACATCATTAATTTTCTCTTTTATGAATGTTTAAATAAAAATCTGATGTGTTACACTCACATGACTTTCTCTACTCTTGTACCAACTATTTTTACAAACGCTTATTCTCCATCTACTTCATGTTAATCGAGATAAACATTTGCAGAGTCTATCTTATTGCTAATTTTCTTGTAGATGTAAGGGGAATATACATTTACAAGGGCAATATAGAAATACAGTAGCCTTTAAGCACATACATATCTCTTAATAGCTGGTTGCTAGGTGCAGCACCATTCCCTTTGCCACAGATTAATACTCTTTGCATATCCAAGACAAAAAAATGAATAACGAATTCCCATTTGAGAAAATAAGTATTGAAAAATTTAAGGGAATAACAAGCAATATTTCGAAAATGGTTAACTAAACAAAAAAAATGTATATGACATAATTGTGTACGTTAACGCGATCTACATTTTTTGTGTAGTAATATTTTGTTTAACTCTTATGGTTTTTCAGTTATGCAAAAGTCGTTCGCAATGAAGAATACTTTTGGAGACATTCCCAGAAAATTCAAGATATACATTTTATTTGCCATGAAAGTATCTTAAATATATGATATTTTAATCAAAATTGTTAGAGCCATTTTTGAGAAAATTAAAATTTTCGAAAAATGTTCCATGTAAAGGGTAATCTGGGGTGGGGGCATTTTCTTGAAAACCTTCGTGTCGCATCTCTGGAAGATACTGAACCTAAATACTAAGTTTGGTGTTTATCCGACTGTTCGTTTCTGAGATATGCTGTTCACAGACACACACACACACACACACACACACAGACACACACACGGACATGTTTTCAAAAATGCTTTTTTTTGGATTCAGGGGGTCTCAAAACATGTATTTCCGGTGAAACCTCGGTATCGAATTTTTGGGTGGAATACAATACTTCCCCTACTTACTATACGTAGTAGAGAAAGTAAAAATAGATAATTTAGTTATTAGTCTCGTTTATTAAATCTTTGAATCAAACAATGTGCTTTGTTTTAATTTCCTTAAATGATTAAAATAAAAATACCTATGTATTTGTTCTCACCGACTGCTTCGATAAGTACTTGAACGTTTTGTATCTAATAACTAAGTACTTCAACCGTTTGTTTTTAACTAAGTGCATAATGTATAAACGTTTAAGTTAAAACGTTTACTTTCTTTCATCATTTCATTCAAACTGACACAAGTTTATTTCGGTGTTGTCTAAACAAATCGCTGAAAAAAAGAAAACAATCGAAAGCACTGACTTGTGAACTCAACATCACCAACAAAGTTAATAATACAACCGATTCGCAGTGATAACAGAGATGGAGTGCGTACTCTACTCTGCCCTTACCGGTCATGTATTATTTACGCTTCACCTGCAAGGGTAAGTGCGTTGTTGCCAAACGTCTCTGCATTTCAAAACTTATTTTTTAAAAAATCTATGAAAGACAGAAAAAAATCTATGAAAGACAGAAAAAAATCTTCATAAGCCTTTAAGGATCACATCTATACCTCTTCCATCCGGTATATACACACATTACTGCTTTCATTGCTATAAATCTGGGTCAATCAACAGGAAGGTGAGTGACCATATCAACACCGATGCGACGTAAGAATAGAACAACGGAGAGGTTCCTGAGCACCGTTGATAAAGACAAAAATGAAAGGAAAGGTGTTTTACAACCACAAACAAGATACAATATTGCACCCCCCTTGACTGTTAGCCCCTTACTTATCTATCAGTAACTTAGCTGTCTTTCTTTCTGGTAGAAAGACAGACGTGTTATCTGACATTACAGAGTCTCAGTTGTTAGAAACAGGGGATAAGCACTCATTAGAAAATGCCTGCTTTTGTTCATTCACCTGAGCATAATATATAAACTTTTCATTCAACAATGCAAAGAGCAAAAATACATTAATATGTACAATATTTTAAATTCGAAGCACATAGTATGTTTGAGCTGGAAAACTATAATTGTGCCTGCTGATATACACAATCTGCAACACATTATGGTTAACCGATTAACGTTCGAACATTGGAAACACTGGCAGTTCAAAAGTAAACTAGTTACACATCCGATTCTGTTGATACTCCCCAATGAGCGTGCCAGGATTGCCTCGAAACAGCAGGTTGAAATTCCGCCTTGGATATAGGTGTCCGTTTAAATGTATGTGTGTGTGTGTGTGTGTGTGTGTGTGTGTGTGTGTGTGTGTGTGTGTGTGTGTGTGGGAGGAAAAGCATAAAAACGAACAGAATAGTAGTAAAAGAGTAAAATAATATATAAAAACCTTATTACGTGTTACATTCACATGCTTTTCTCTACTAATTATCGTTAATGTTGATCTAGCTTCTTCAAACTATTCTTACAAAAGCTTTCTTTTTTATTGTTTATGGACGATCTTTAACTGCTGTGGTCCTTAACGCCCCATTCTATATTGGGCGTGAAAGACCGGTAATTTTGCTCAGAGGCCTCTTTATCAGACTTGAGGTTCTTTTACGTACCGTAAATCTACGACACGGGACCACCGGCTTTACTTCCCTTCCGAAGGAAGCCATGCTAAGGATGTTTACGCCCGAAAAAATCCATCGCCCTCCGCGGGTTTGAACCGCGACCTTGGGTAATAGAGGCTAGCATGGTAACCACTACACCACGGAGGATGACAAAAAAGCTTTCTGTACTATGTACAGTAAGTAGGAGATGTATTCATTCCACCCAAAAAGCTCGGTATTTAGATTCAATCTTCGAAAGATGCGCCACAAAGATTTTAAACAAAATCCCCCACCCCAAACTCCCTTAACATGGAACATTTTTCAAAATTTATGGTTTTCTAAAAATGGCTCAAATGATTTCATTAAAATACCATATATTAAAGATGCTTGAATGACAAATAAAATCTATATCTTTTATTTTCTGGGAATAGCCCATGAAGTCCTCTTCATTCGGGAGGAATTTAGTAGAAACTTGCATAACTGTAAACGTTAACGATAGACGGAATCATACTACACAAAAAATATACATCTCTTTAAAACACACAATTTATTTAAAATAAGCTTTTTTGACATAACCCGCTTCTAACACATCCGTTATTAAAGGTTCAAATTGTTCATTTCTTGATAATTCTCTTAAAGTCCTGTCAACATTCATTGCATGATAGCAATATAGAATTTTAAGGCCAGCATATAGCGTCCAGTTCTTAAACAGTTGGTTATTGCTGTTCCTTTTGTATGCATAACGAAATATGTAATGCAGCTATTCCTGCAAAGGTTTATTTGGATTAAAATGTAGCAGATAGAAAAATAAGCTTGAGTAAGAATAATTTGTAACCCATTAATAAACGTTAGAGGGTAGAGAAAGTCATGTGAAATTATCACATCAGATATATTTTTTATCTGCTTCGTGTAAATTGAGGTAAACGTTTGCAGCAGTATTTTCATTATACAAGAGGGATATAGGAAAACGAAGCCATTGTCAAATTTTTAAAAGTAGGTCGCTATATGCTGACCTTGAAATTCTATACTCTATCCATGACATCGTGAGAAAATACTGGTGATGACATTACTACAAAAATGAATAAAAGTATTAAAACATAAAAAAAGTAACAATGGATATTTCCGAAACGCCTGATGCAACAAAAAATATATTCATAATAAATTGTGTTTAGTAGAAGTACATTTCTTGTTAGTAAGTTTTTGTCTATTTCTTATGGTTTACCGGTTATACAAAATTATATGAAATTTCTCTCAAATAAAGAGGACTTCACTGTCTATTTCCAGAAAATTAAATGTTTACATTTTATATTCTAAGTAAATATCTTAAATGTGCGGTATTGTAATCAAAATCACTAAGAGCTATTTTTTAGGAAATTAAAAATAAAGAAAAGTGCTCCATGTAAAGGGTAATTCAGGGTGGGGTATTTTCTTGAAAGTCTTGAGTCGTATCTTTGAAAGATAGTGAACTGAAATGCCTAGATTTTGAGTTCATGGGTTATGCCATTCTCTCTCTGTTTCTCTCTCTCTCTCTCTCTCTCTCTCTCTCTCTCTCACACACACACACACACAAAAGGGGTTTTCTAAAAATCTCGTTTTGTTATTCAGTGGGCCCAAAAATCGAACTGATGGGTGGAATGCGATACTTTCTCTACCTTCTAGGTACGAGGTAGAGAAAATAAAAAACAAACAGGCAAAATATCAGTTCCTTTTCCAGTAATTTTTTAGATACTGATACCAATAAATAGCAAACTGTTAATCTTTAAACTATCTGCTAATTTCAGTGTTAACTAATAACAATTTAACTACTTTAATTATCGAAATAGAAATGTTGCGTTTAAATCTCTTAAGTTTTAAATTTTCTACAAGAAATATAATGCACTTGATTTTGTACAGTTGTGTGGGGGTAATCAATTACTCGTAAGCGTGTGAAGATTCTGGGATGAGAAAATAAGACAATTAATCCGGAAAATGGGTACTCCCGTCTGTCTGTTTTTTTATTTTTTTTTGGAGACAAAACGTTTTAGAAGTAAGTCGTCGATATACAACACAATTGTGATAGAATTTCTCACTTTCACTAAGTTGATTTTGCGTTCTGCCGTGGTAACCAAAATGAGTTTTGTCGCTATTGAATGAACCTCACTTATGAGCTGATATAAGCATTATGGTCCAGCATCAATAATAACATATTTCATATTTGAATAAAAAAATAGAAATGAAGTGGATGGTACGGGAAGGTATCTGCTGCACAACTAAGGCCGTATTCTATCAAAAAATAACTTAGGGGAATGGTACAGAAACAAATAAGGTAATCTACTCGGTATCATATTAATTACGTGTGGTAATAACAGCATAAGCACGAATGTCCGCTTTTTCACTAAATAATCGAAAGCAATAAAACATGCCATATATTAATAAACTATTGTGCAGATGGTACTCGTGCGTACAAAAAAAAGGCCTATATAGGAACGGGACGGTTTAGGTTGGTAATGTACTCGTATTGTGCAGCTCCGCCCTCTCCAAGCTGAGTGCCACTAAACTGCTGCTGCTGCGGCCGCCGCCGCCAATTTATTTAATGGGGATTTTCCACTGTCAGCTTAATATCAGTGGCATCACCGCCTCTACTACTTTGCATAGCAGAAACAATCATTGCAATTGATAAGCACATCCAAATCATCGCATGTCTTCATTTTTTTTCTACCAAGAGATTAGGTTCTTCGAGGTACACTCGGTCAGTTTGAAACTGGCCGGCGTCTGAGAGATGTAGCTCGAATCGGGTACTTTCGTGAGCACTCGGACAGCCAGGCTTTATTCACAAGATAGCGTATATTGTTATATTAGTTATAATGGGGAGCACAACTATACTCACAAACGTCTTCCGAGAAAATAATTAATTTATATTTCAAACAGACAGATGTAACACAATGTTTCAGTACTGAATATTTGTAACCAAAACATATTTTATTGATTTATGGTTCTCAAACGGAGCACGGGCGGCGCCATGTCCGAGAGTTAGACCCCAAGGCATCCCGGGTTCGATCCCAGGTGCCGGCATGTGGAATTTGTGGTGGACAAAACTGCGTCTGGGCGGTTTTCTCTGTGTTCTCCGGTTTCCCCCACCATTCATTCCACCAATTCATCCATCACCTTTCCTTTCATCCATGTCGCCTTCATTTCATATCTTGCTCCCTCTCATACCTGGCTACGGGCCGATTTCCCGTTCCGGGTGCTTCATTCCTGATTCAATATCCGTCTGCTCCTCGACAGGTCTCTGACCCTAAGCGCGGTTGTAAGTCCGAGGGAGTGTAAGCCAAGTAAGTAAGTGGAGTATGACTAAAGCTCGTTGCAATGCCACGCTCACTGCAGCACTCTTAGCTCAAGAACTGGCTTACTGTTTGTGAGGTTCCAAGTTCAAATCTCCGTGGAGATCTACGTATCTTTTTCTTCTCTTTCATTTTAAATACATGAGTAGTAATATAATAGGTTTTCTTAAGTTTTATCCTTAAAATAATTTTTCTTTATTTTTTGGCTCCCATTTTTGGCCAACACGAAACTAAAAGTAAGAGGACACATGATGTGTTGCAATCCTACATTTGTGGCATAAAATAAGATTTAATTTCATAAATAAAAACAAAATCGTTAATTTCTATTTCAAAAGAAGAGATAAAAATAAAAGGCAACAAAAACGTCACATTCTAATATCCACCCCAGTAGTCTTGTGCATTTATAACTTTCCTGAGTCTGTCACCTATGGAGTTCACTCTTCGTTGGAAATAGATTCGTTCTTTGGCAAGTCCTCCCACAAAGTCTGGACAACGTAAAAAATAAAAGATAACAATTCTCTACGGAGGATCGCTGCTTGCGTACAATTTAAGTAGTTTAACCGCTGTTCCACGCCAAACACTAAGTGCAGGCCTTGTGGCTTATATTATACAGTTAGCCAAAACGGTGCACAGAAGTTGACGGTTGTGAACCGCGCGCTCACTGGAAGGGACTTCGAAAAACTTTAACCGCTCAGAGACCGGACGCTTTTAGTTTGACCAAGTGTACATCGCAAGTTCACCAGTCCATATGAGATGGTGGGAATAATTTTAAACTTCATTTCTTCATATGAATCTTTCGATATAAATATCGTGGCTGTTGTACAATTCAGCGCTGCAGGTAAACTCTTTTCTCACCCACTCCTCCCTCTACCAACCTGGATCGATAAATCACATAATATTAGGGCAGCCCATTTACACTGAGCAGAATCAAACCCATAAAAGAGATCATTTCTGAACCAATCTTTCTTCAGCACTGAATATAACACCGCTCACATTAAAGAGGTCATGGAAAAAATTGACTTGGGTTGACCTGACAGCTTAGAGAGAAAAGAAAGAGATTTTTGGAAATAAGTTAAACAAAGAATTAGAGATATGAAATTCCAGGAAATGTATAGTAGTTTCAACAACAAAAAGTCACTGAGGACCTAAGGGAGCTAAAGAAAGAATGGAAGGTAGGGAAAATAATTCAGAAAAAGGTGACAGATGGGTGAGGGAGGGAGTTGCATGGGCTAGAATAGGTGTAATGAAATTGAAAGAAATAAAAGAGCAGAAATTTAGAGGAATCTTCATGTGAGGAATTCTTGAATGTTAAGAAACCAAAATAATCAGAGAAAAACAAAGGATTGACAAATGGGCCAGTCTACCCGGATTCTGAGCTTTTGAACTTTAAATCAGGTTATGGAGTTCGGGAAATCTTTAGCTAAAGTAAAAAGGGAAAAGACGAGGAAGGTAAGCAAACATGCAGAATCATAAGCTTTAGAAATTTAATTAAGGGACACTGGGACTGAATCTTCTTTCTTTTTTTTAATTTTAAAGCTATACTTGAAAATTGACACACTTAATATAAGTAAATAAAGAAATGACTGTGCAAAAATTAAAAGCTCTAACTGAAATAGTTTTTCAGAATATAAAATATCATATTTTTAGCTGGGAAAAAGTACAAACTGCCTTGCGTATTCACATTTGCCAGAGAAGTATGACAGTGACATTTTATGATGCTTTAATGCAGTGAAAATAAATGTAAGGATTTGAATGAAGTTAATTTTATTAGTTGTAGATAAATATATTTTGTTTTTATGAATTTGTTGGTGTTAAAATTTTCCATTTTTTCAGCATAAATTATTTTCTTGTGAACCAAAGAAGAATTTTGTATGATTTTGATATAAATGTATTTTGCTATACATTTATATCATGTATGAAGATTTGCGTGTAAATCAGAGCAAACTGAAATGTAAACAATTTTCGTGCAGTATGTAAAACTGAGAAAAACAGATACAGAGAGAAGTGGGTGGCATTGGGGTTAAAACCCTCGTAAGTATGGGTGATTTAAACATGCCGCTGGGTTTTTAAAAATGGGGGACCATGAAACATGTTTGGCGAAAATGATTCATTGGTATCTCTAGAATATTCATATGATATAATTAAAAACTCGAAAATGTTGTCATTTCACCTAAAATCTCAGTCCTAGTGTCCCCTGTAGAAGAAGCTGTCTGTACTACTTGTTTACGCACCAACTCATGAGTGTGAGTCAACTATTAGCAAGTAATGGCATGTTTCTTTTGTATTACTAAGAGATTGTAAAATAGTACTATAACAATTTTAATGTGATACTTTCACATGACTCTCTCTAGTCTCTATCGTTTATTAGTGGATATACAAACTAGTCTTGCTAAAGCTTATTTTTACATCTACTACATTTTAATCCAAATAAACTTTTTCAGAAATAGCTACATTACACATTTCATTATGGATACAAAGGGAACAGCGAGAGTCAAATATTTAAGAACTGGGCGCTATTTGCTGGCCTTAAAATTCCATATTGTTTCAATAGAATTGCAAGAAACAATGTTGACAACTTTAAAAGAATGGTTAAGTATTTCGAACTAATTGGAACCATTAATAACGGATATCTCGGAAATGGTTGATGCCGCAATAAAGTTAATTTGTATTAAACTGTGTGTTTTAAAGACATATAATTTTTTTGCGGTGCAGTTTTGTCTATAGCTTAACATTTACTAGTTATACAATATTGTACAAAATTCTTTCCGTATAAAGACAACTTCACAGACTATTCCTAGAGAATTCAAAATATACATTTTATTTGTAGTGTAGATATCTTTAATATATGATATTTTAATCAAAATCGTTGGAGTCACTTTTTAGAAAATAAAACATTTAGAAAAATATTCCAAACACACACGTACTCTTTTCTAAAGATTTTTTTTGGATTCAGGGGACTCAAAATATATTTTCGGTGAAATCTTGGTATCGAATATTTGGGAATGCAATACCTTTTCTACCTACTAGGTACGTGGTAGAGAAAGTAAAACTCGAATGTGCTTACAAAGTTGGCAATAAATTCATTCAACTCCGCTCATTGCTTCTCAGAATTTGTTTAAAGTCAGTTATAGAAAGAATTAATAAAAGCTGCATGAAGCTATTACTGGTTAAATAGTTACGGAGGAAAAACACTACTGTCAGCTTAGGGAATGAGCCACGTTTTTGCATGGAGGTGTACAGGAATATGGTTACGTATACAAGGCCATCTCTGGCACACAGACTCAAAATAGGCCTCGCAAATGATTTTGAACACTGTCCTTGATCTAGAGAGCAGTTAGCGAGCCAAGATCTAGCCTTCTCTCTATATGTTCAGCAAACTAATCATCCGTGTAACTTGAGGTCCGTTGTGGATCTTCTGAGTCTGCGCAGTTGACTGTTAGGTATTGTAACACGTATGCTGCTCTGCTGTTACATGTGATCATGGTTTCCGTAATTTCAATATTAAAACATAAAACCCCAGATACTCAAAATCGTGAAGTAATTGCTAAATTTAAGAATGTACGAAGAAAAAGACCAAGCACAACGATCTGTATTCCGAGAGCTTTTAAAGAAACTCGGAATCGTCTTTTAGTAGTGCTTAATGCCCTTCTCACTGCATACGGTACCACAGAGTCGGTGGACACTGATGTTATACGAAATGAAATGATTATTGGGAAAAGAAATTGCGAATGAAACGTTTTAGGCCGAAGATTATGATATCTCTCCGACATTTGTCAGTTATGAGGACTGTGGAAAACCTGGAAAAAGTCTCTGTCTGGGAAGAAGGTCCTGGCAAGATTTCAACCGCAGTCCTCCCGTTCACGAGTTTGTTCCTTAACGACCTCGGCCACTGTGTCAGTCAAGAAACTCGAAATGTCCAAGGAAGAGTTGCTACAGTGTCACACAACATGTTTTGAGACAAACAAAAACGTGAAGAGAATTGAGGATATTTTGTGACTTAACATTTTATGAGATCTTATTAAAGGACTATCGGGTGGAAAGTTTGGGTCCATACCAAACTCCCTCCTCATTTAAATTCGCGACAGAAAGCTGGAGATTTACATAAGGAATCGAAGATTGAAAACTGTGTCAAAACGGTTACGTACAATATTAAATGCAAGTTTAACCACTAAATCAGTCCAAGTGATAGACAATGCTTCGTATCATAATACACAAATAGACAACACACAACATGAAATTCCTTAAGAAGAGACGTAATAACTTGGATTCTTCGATGATCTCAGCATCAAACAATATCATACAATTGAACTCTCAGAAAACCTATTTGATTGACCTAATATTTTCTGAGCGCACCATACATCCACCATACCACCCAGAGCTGATTTAATTGAATTAATAAGGGTAGACGCCAAACTATGGGTTGTAACTTTTAAAATAAAAGACATTCAGTGTTATGCGGACCAATAATTCTGCAAATAGTCCAAATGAAATGGGAAACGCTCTGCCATTATATAGATGAAATACAACAGGAGTATTGAGAGAATTATTATTTAAGACAAACTGGTTCTAAAGCCGTGATGAGGATAAAATGACAATATGGGCAACAATAAGTTGTAATTAAACATTTAAATATTTGATTATTGATCGCGAATTGTGTGGAACTGAAAGCTACTATTTAGTTCAATAGTAGCTGTATGATTCCCATGTTAGAGATTGTGGAATAAACATCAAATGACATTTGAACGGGCGACTTCCATCACAATAGTCATCGTTAGTACCGAAGCTACGTAAGTAGCTCGCATCAAAGCTTTCATTCGAGTTTTGGATTGCTAAAAAAATATTATGCGAGATATACCAAAGAAACTGTAGGGATATAGTATAATAATTCCGTGGTAATACAGCCCGTTTGGGACCTGGTCTTACCAACTCGAGTGCTGGCCTCATTCCTAAATACGACGATCATTCAACCTATACGGGAGGAGCTGTAACTAGCATCAGGCATTCCCCAGCCAGAATGTAGGCTTTTGTGGCTGAGATCACTGCCTATCGCAGCTGCTCACTTTCCTCGAGATGCTGAGTAGGCACCGGTCTTATACCCAGACTTAAAAATTCACACCCTCGTGGGTGGGATCAAACCCGAAAGCGAGCTCCATACTCCAAACCACTGTGCCAATGGTGGGACATGTAAGGGAATTGCCTCAGGTGGCATTAAATATAAGCAAACAGGGAGCTTTCGTTACTCACGGCCTCGGGTCCAAAGGTTAGAGTCACTGCAAGAACGCTTGAGCGGTGCGATAAGTGGATACGACGTAAATATGTAGATATATCTTCAGTTATCAATCAAGAACTGTACGGTAAACACAATGCAAGCACATTATCAACTCCTATTTCTCACAGTGATTTTATTTTTATTAGCTTTCAGTCATATGGTTTTGAAACCAAGAAGTCTGCCAATTAACGTTTTGAGAGAAATTTCAATTCTGCTGGACTTAAAATAACGAGCAGACGAATGGACTTTACCTGTTTACTATGTAATGTAAGGTTATAGTGAATTCCTATAAGACAAATATCTTTTGTTGTCATTTTATTCTATTGCTTTTGTTTACTCTGGAAATGACAGAACATGTGTAATCATTTATCTACAAAAGTAAGATTATGGTTATGATGATGATCTCTGCATAGAATAAAACTGTGAATTAAATCCGAAACCTAAAATAGTATTTTAGGTGTGTGGGTGTGTGTCTGTGTGCGCGGTGTTTAACCGAATGAAACTTGTATATAATATACATTATACTTGGTATATTATATACATTACATCCCAATTAAAGAATAAGGTATATGCAATTTTTATTACTTTCGTAACGGGGGATGAGGCTTGGAAAGTTTTATATAAGAAGGGCACTCCTTAACATTCAATAAGGCAGTTCAAAGCATTTATTATTATTATTATTATTATTATTATTATTACTATTATTATATTTCCTGATAATGGAAGACATTTTGGCAAAAAGAAATCCAGGACACATCAACGCATTGCAAAGCTCTCCTTTGTCCCCTCTGGGTTTTAGTATTAATGAATGGCAAGAGAATATAAAATAATGCTTTATGATATTTTGAAAACTATTATTCACAGAAGACTAGATGATATTTAGTCATACAGATAGTAAAGTAGAAATGACTTCACATATACTAAAATATATCCAGCATAAAATGTAATGGCATTTCAAAGGAAAAATTACCTTAGATGCTACAATTATAGTACATAAATAATAAAACAGAACGTATTAATAACTTTAATTGTCTAAGATTTAACGCGTACTGTTTTCGAAAACATGAAACAAATATAAAACAGAAGAAAATTTGGATTATTGCTCTTTTATAGTAGCCATGTCCTGAACTAGACTTAAAAAAAATTAATTGCCACAGCCGGGGTTCGTACCAAGGTTATTCGGCTCTCCGTGCAGATACTCGACCTTTGAGTTACCATGGCGAGATGCCCATACGTGCATTAAAGTTTGTTATCTGATGCAAATATATTGGTAAACCTTCAAGCCACTCAGATATTCGAAATATCATAGCATAAAAGCGACATGTGATGTCGCAAGTGTCCTTAACTTCCAGGCGTATCAAGTATTTGAAATCGTCTTTAAGGGTTTCCGAGATACTTAAAGCGCACGAGAAGGCTTAATGCCCGTTCAAGTGTCTTGTCACAATAGCTTAGTGGTAGAACTCCTGATGGAAAACCGAAGATTCGAGTCCCGGCTTTGGTATTGACTTTTTCAGTCTGGTGCAAATGTCGAGAATAAATATTATCAAATGTGCGCTACAATACAGAGAACATTGATAAATAAAATTATTAAAACCACATAATTAAGATTTAATTAAACGAAGGCAGACCAAATATTTCTCTCGGTGTTTCCTAGTTCTGTTCAGAATCAAGAAGTAGGTAAACAATACTAGTTCGATCTTGGATCAATAAGTAAACAGTACTAGTTCAGTACCGAATTAAAAATAAAAGAGTACTGGTTGGAAATAAAGATTTTCCTTCCTATCTTCTGCAGGCTTAGGACTGTCATCAGGTAGGGACGGGTAAACTATAAAATTGCATGCCCTTCCTTAAGGCATGGTTCAAAACGTTGATCACCAATCTATGTACGAGGGCGGATCGAAAAGTGACGCACAATAATTTTTTTACAAAAACTCATTTTTGTAGATTTTGTGTCCACTACACGTCTCAACACCAGTGACGATTCCTTTCAGAAAGTCATGCCCTTCTGCAGTGTAGCGCATTAGGTGATCCAAGCTCGTTATCATTCGCTGGCCTTGTGGTTGTCTGTCAAGTTCTTAGGCAGCCAGTGAGCACTAACTTTACGCAATTTCAACGTGTCATGAACAACATCGTACACTGCACCATAGGAAATTGAACTGTTGCGATAAGGTTCGCAGTTGTATACGCTGTTCGTTCAAAATTGCCGCCTCAATGCCTCTGACCTTCTGCGGGGTTGCAGCTGTTACCGGCCTCCCGGAGCGTGGTGAATCACTAAGGTTCATAAGGCCCTCTAGGAATAATGTACACCACCTGCAGACATTGCTACGGTCCATACAATCATCCCCATACACGCCACACATGTAGCTGTGAATATCACTTGGTTTATGCCCTTTGGACCACAAATATCGAACTACACCTCTCTGCTCTTCACACGTGGACTACAGTAACATGCGCGCCATCTTTGTTGCGTAGTTCACGCTTCTCTCTCTAGAGCTACACATGAAAAAATATCCTCTGTAGTGAAAACTTGAAACTATATCTCTGTGAAATTGCAACATTTCAACTGGAATACCAAGGCAGAAAGAAATTATTGTGCGTTACTTTTCGATCCGCCCTCGTACATTATACACCTCGGTCGAAACTTATTAGACTTCAGTAGACAGTGATACCAGGAACTACTCAGTCCTTCCCTAATTACGGACTATCTATTTAATTAAAAGTAATACACTAAAGTAAGCATAGTCAATATGTGTTATCAGTTTTGTGCTTTTGGAAGAAATTCATAGGGCAGTGATCTTATATTTTGGAGTCTGTTTATTGATTTAGATACAAATTCTGCCATTTTTTCTTTCATATATTGTTTTTGTTTAGTTGGTCTGGTCTTATTTTTGTTGCTGGAATTATCATTTTTATCCAAGTGTCAGTTTGAATTCATTTTAGACCGTCTGTTAATTGAAAGATGTTAGGGAATGTGTGGAAAAATAAGGTATTTAATTTTGCATGAAGATATTCACAAATGTTTGTTGTTATTTCGGTCCATAAGTCTGGCGCAGAAGTAGCATCAGGCTTGATGTACTCCTATAAACACTGCTGGACTCCTTGATATTGGGGTTGAATGCTCAACAGTCTTCCACATCTTGCAGCGGCAGAAATGGAAGAGGAAAAAAATACACTAGGAAATTCCTCAGTTTTTAATTGTTCTTATATTGTCGTATGCCTCTCTTTAAATTATTTTACAAGAACCGATGGGAGCTACTCGCTTGCAAAAGGCACCGGTAAATCAAACAAGAACTTCAAATGCGAGGCTACGACGAGGGACGCAGCTAAATTAAATTCCAAAATAATTGCTATACCAACATAATACCTGGCTTAAGGGAGAGGAAGGATTTTATTCTACCATAATTGACTCTTTCAAACGTGGATGGCACACAGTTTAATGGATGAAGTTAGATACTTACATTCCTTTGCCCATTGTCTGCCGACGAGGACATCGTGCTTTAGCAGTTTCCCGTCTGTCTCACACGAAGCTTACTTGCTGACTGTTCCAAAAACCCACGCCAAACTCGGGCGTCAGTAACGCTATCCCCTCCCTTGACACTAGTTCCCCTGACTCACCCCTACTCACAGACAAACTGCCGTCTCTAACTTCGGTGCCCAGAGAGAGTCTTGTCATATTATCTGTGCACATGCCACAATATTATGTTACCAAGTGATGCTTCTGTATATACCGCCACTAGCATTTCCCTAAATTAAATCTACATCCTTTGATTTCAGTATCTTCCCATACCGTTGATAATTCAGTGCGAATAGCTTTTTTTTTGAGTCTATATAAGCTCTTTTCGGAGAAAAGGTGAAACCAAGATTGTTGCATTCAGTCACTCAGTATCGATATCAACGTGAAACCATGTCCAATTCGGTATCATAATAACATGGAAATGGAAATCCATTCAAACAATTTTAACACAAGCTGCAACAGAAACTAGAGAGAGAGGAGAGAGATATTCGCCAGTGTAATTATGATATTATGTACATCATTATAGAAAAACGTGAAGCATATAAAAGATTTTTAAATTCAAAAAATAATTGAGGATCAGTTTACTTACGTAGTACGTAAAAAATACAGGGAGTCTTGAGAAAACATTGTTTCAAATTTGGAAAAGGATATAACAAGACCTCAACCAAAAACTATAGAATTATTAAATATCAGCGCTAGGAAATAAAAGAAAATATTAATATGGTTCCACAAAGGCAATGGTTAAAATATTACAATTATGGACACAAAAGACAAGACTTGTTTGAGCCACACCTTCACATAATAATATTGTAGAACCAGTCATCCTTAGAAAATGCTGCATTTTCTCTAAAAACAACAAGCAAACTATGAAAAGCTTTAAAGCTCCAGAGGAAGATAATATTAATGTGGAACTATTTAAATATGCTAGCCAGCGTTTATTACATAGATTTTAAAACCTTTTAAATACAATTTGGAAAAGTAGAGCCACCACCAAATGCATGGTTGTAATCTATTGTAGTTCATATTTACAAGAAAGGCAGTAAGAAGGAATGTAATGAGGAATTAGTTTGCTAAATTTAGGATACAAGATATATGCAAATATAATAAAATACAAATTATAAAAATATTATGAAAATTTATTAGGTGAAGAACAAATGGAATTTCGCTAAGGAAGAACATGCTGTGATGGATATTTCTCGATGAAGTTACTGATTGGAATACTGAGTTCAATATAGAAACGCATTTAACATTCATATACCTCGTAAAAGCATTAGACAGGTTAGAGAGAAATAAATTATTACAAATAATGGCAGAAGACAAATTTCCACAAATAATCATTCTAAATATATTTAACATCTACAGGAAAAATTATGTTTCAGTTAAAGTTGATGGTAACATATTAGAGTGGTTAAGGCAAGGTTTGGACTTTCTCCATTTTTCTTCACAATATACATTAACCATATGATTAAAATTGGAAAGAACTTCCACATGGATATGTAGCTTTAAATATAGAAAATCGTTAGATATAGTTCTTTTTGCAGATGTTATGGTGTTAACGGCAGATAATGAATAGGATTTACAGGCTCTACATACAATTTACATAAAATAGCACATCGAAACAATATGGAAATTTTATTAAATAAAACTAAAATAATGATTTTAAGGGAGTATATCCAATTCCAAGCAAAATTTGTATAAAATCTACAACATTAGAAAGAAAAATTGATTTTCATACATTGGATGCAAATTGTCATTTTTTTGATGAGGTTGATATAAATGACAAAATATTAAAGTTCAATAAAACGGTGAAAATAATTAAGTGTCTTCAAACCAACTTTAGTACAAAAGCACACTCGTCTAAAGCTGTACATAATCTTAGCAAGACCTATCTTTCGCTATGGCAGTGAGGCTTGAACCCTAAAGAAAAGAGATAAGCAGAATAGCTGCTGCAGACATGAAATTCATGCGAAGGACTACTGGTTATATTAAATTGACTCTTAAAAGCAATGAGTTTATTTTAAAAGAGCTAAATATACAACCAATCCTGGAATACATACAGCATTATCATGACAACTGGAGACAACATCTGTATAGGATGGGCCCAGAACGCATTCCCAAAGCTGTAATTCAGTACATTCCTAGGGGAATGAGATCTCTCGGCTGTCCCAAAAAGAGATGGAGGGACAATTTCTTAGTGAGATCGTAACAGGCCTGATGGACTAACACTTGGTTGGATGATGAAGAAGAAAATATGAAAACACGTCAGTATCGATATTAAAACATGTCCGATTCGGGATCATACCAACATGAGAACACGTCAGTATCGATATCATATGTACCAACTTGAAACATGTCCGATTCGGTATTATAGCAATATGAAACCACGTGGGATTCCATTCTTCATAATATATAGATATACTGTAACAGATATCATACCTAAGTATACCGGATAGCGATACCTGCATGGTTGGGACCGAAATAATGTGCATCCATTTCCATATGTAAGCAGGAAGTGGATACTGAACAGCTTAAATAAGGGAAAAGCTGAAACGATGGAAATGAAGTTTCTGCACTCAGTAGAATCAGGTAGTCTGAATATATTTAATTCAATTAATAGCATAAACATAGAATAAATTGTACAAACACATCACTAAAATGAGTCCTAATATAGTACAAAGCAGAAGTTTAGGACGAACTCTAAGCAGACTGCAAGACGGATTTTCTGAACCTAAGTTCATGAAATTGAAGATGATATTGTATATTCTGGAGTTTTGTAAAAAAAACCAAAATATTATAATGCAAAATTTGTTTATGCGTGGAATACCAAGCAACTTGACTCCACAGTAATGTGAGGATGCATTCTGGAGGTTCCGGGTTCTATCCCTCGACCGCACACTCTAACCTAGGGGTTTTCGTACCTTTTCCTAGTCGGTAGGTAAATTCTGGGGTAGTTTCTCTTCTATCGATTTCCTTTCCCTCATTTCCCTTTCATTCTGTTTCCTTCTTCCGTTTTAGGTGTGCTTCTAGGTTTCTCAGCGTGGGGCGGTGCCGGACGGATGGCACGGATGCCTGCTCCAAGGAAAGATAATTCCCCGTGGACACTAGAGGGCTGCCGGGGTCGTTCATCGCCCTCTCTGAGCAGTTTCAGTAGTGGGTCGGGTCTTCGAGCAGGACACAACAGGGACTTCTGCGCGTCTCTGTGGCCCTTTCTGCCTGTAACCTCTTTGATTGTTTCACTTCAACCATTCCTTTCCTCCTGGGTATTGCGTAGCCACAATAAAAATGTATAGGTTAGAGTGCGCGTATCCCCTTTCGTTGTGTATCCTATGCAACAAATTTCAATAGGTTAAATGTTTGATCGTTATAGCAATTTTTGTTTACATGTGAACATTAGCCCATTAAACACAAAATCACTGGAATTTTCAATGCCTTTTTAGTCAGGACAGGAAAGGGTATACGCGTTCTAATCGTAAAACAAGCGCAAGGAACACGCTCAGTATTTAAGGTAAGCGTGAACCCGACCACAGAGTGAATCGCCCCAACGTGCTAGAGAAGGCTACATTAAGCAGCTGCTATTATTGTGCTAGGATCGAATATCACACCCGATTCAGCCTTCCCTATTCTAACACATTTACTCATGCGCTCTCTTCTGCCAAAATAGTTATATTAATAAAATTTTTCCTAAAAATTATTTTAAATATTTCAAGGATATAATTTTAGAAATGGTCTTTAATTTATATCAAACCCCAGAAAAAGCGGATGTAAATTACATGCTTTCAATTAACATAGCATCTAAGAAAAAGCGACTGCTTAGAGAAACGCGGCTGTTAAGATAGGCAATGAAATACCTGGGTCCGCCCTTTCCCAGCTTCAATCTCCTATTGCATAAATATCAAATTGATTCATCAAATACTTACCACTTACTATACATACTATAATACACATCACTTACTAAGGGTGGAGGGTAATAATACCAGCGAGTTAACGGATTACAGTTAGGCTGATAAGAAACATAATATGAATATAGTGATGATAATAGGCTATTTTTCTAACGACACTATCGCTGCTGCTGCTACTCCTGCTCCTGCCACCGTGTTATTATACATGCATCGAAATTCCTTTCAAAGTTTAAATGCCACTTTGTTGATAATTTTTCCATAACGCGATTCGATTCTTCAAGCTGTGCCATATAATTCAACAGACTTCCTAAGAAATGGCAATTGGCATGCACTTTAACGATACAGTTAACCTATTTATCAGCTCTATTTCTGCAATGTCGAGTCTCTAACAATATAATGGACTGTCACCTCTTCTTATTTACACCAATTTCAGAATGTGTTAAACGACGCTAATTCAAACTTCAGTTCATTTTACGCTAAATACCTGTTTTTAAAGTACGTACCGTTTTAATATTTTGCCGCTGTAGTTGCGATCACTTCTCCATGCATTAGAAAGCCAGATTGTGAGCGATCGTCACTTTGTGTTTTCTGTTATTAGAGCGTTTCAAAATACTCAAAATAATGGAACGACTCGCCGCTACGAAGTCAAGATTAGTGATTCGTTTTTTTGAATGCGAGAAATGTTATGCCAACAAACATTCATCACCAATTGTATGAGGTTTATGGGGAAGCAACAGTAGTGACAATACCCGGCCACAGGCTGCCAACAATATCTGATCGCATCATTTGGTTGGGAGCTATCCGACCACCCTCCCTATAGTCCGGATTTGGCGCCAAGCTATTTTCATGTGTTTCTTCAGCTGAAGAAATTCTTTAGTGGAAAACATTTCAACGATGTTGTGAAACAAGAAGTGCAGACTTGGCTTTCATCACAGGCGGCATCATTCTTTGACGAAAACATAAAAAAAACTGGGTTCCCGTTATAACAATGCCTGAATAACGGTGGTTACTATGTGGAAAAGTAGTGTAAGTAATGATTGACATTAAAGTATTTGGAAAATAATGTTCTGTTGTTTTATAAAAAATTATAGATACTTTAAAACCACGCCTCGTATTATGTCTCTCAATTGACTTTTGTTTCCTGGAATTTATTTCAGGCTAGCCACAGACAGATTTAAGATGGATTGGATGGAGTCAAATATTAATAGGCGTGGAAAGCTTACGGAAATAAAATAGGTTTGTGCACTCGAATGTATTTTGCGCAGATACAGGAGAGGAAAGGAGAGAGTATGATCATGGAAGAGTGGGAGAGAGAGAAGAACCTCCACAGTCAGAAGAATAACGCGAGCGGAGGCACTGATAGTTTGAAAATCTAAATCTATGGGGTAATAAATCGCCATATTATATTTCG
This sequence comes from Deroplatys truncata, assembly GCA_030765065.1. Classification (NCBI taxonomy): domain Eukaryota; kingdom Metazoa; phylum Arthropoda; class Insecta; order Mantodea; family Mantidae; genus Deroplatys; species Deroplatys truncata. The sequence continues at coordinate 60,275,871 of CM060976.1, read as the reverse complement.
TTTGATCCACATATTCATAAAATGTAACAAGAGAGACCTCCTTGGGAACTAAGGTGCGATCTGATCATTCCCTCGCCGCTAAAAGTGACCCGGTCCTATGAAGCCCAGTTAGAGAGGACGGTGAATTTTGGTAGCAGTCCACTAGAAAGACGTTACAACTTGGCTATCTTCCGGTGAAGGTCGCGTCACGTTTGATAAAATTGCCGACGTTTCGCCCTTCATGTTGAGAGCATCTTCTGGGTGCAAAACGTCGGCAATTTTATCAAACGTGACGCGGCCTACACCGGAATACAGTCAGGTTATTATGACAACGGCCGTGGAAGCCTATAATTTTATTTAGAAAGAAGTTGTTTGCAATGCTCAAGAGTGTAGAAAAATGCAATTTCTCTCCCTCTCCCCTATGTATTTCTTCCTCCTCTCTCTCATATATGCATTCCATCCTAATGTGAGGGATGAGATGTGTTATTTTACAACCATCCAAAGTAGCTAATGGGAGAGCATCGACCTCCGAATATGTCCCAAGTGGTAAGCAAAATCCGAACATTTCGATTTATTATGATCTCGAGAGGAACACTCAAATATCAGCTTCTGCTGGAGGGAGAAAAAATAATTGATCAGAAAGCTAAACTATTCGACATAGCTGTAGAAAACTATTTCAATGCTGCTATACTGTTAATTTGACATCATATTTCCATAATTCGGAAAGCGTAAATCTGCAATTTTTACATATAAGGCTTTTTTCAGAAACTGCTGTTTGTTTCCGTTTTTATACAATTAATTTTCCTCTTAATGCAAATGTAAAAAAAAGGGGGGGAGAAAATAAAACTGTAAAGCTAGCGGCGACGGCAAGTTTGCTCCTCCGGGATTACTCTGTTAAAAAAACAGATAATCTCGTTTTCCATACCTCTATTTAAGTCTCTTACTCTGGTGCATATATTTCATATTATAGTTGTTTTTGTGCTCTAGAGTCCCATTAAAATATACCACACATTTTTGTTACGTAACTTACGATTCGGTGAATGTTGACTTTCAGCATAAACATATATTTGTGTATTCTCATATATTGTTGAAAAAACAGTAGCAACGATACGTGTATTGCCGCTGCTATCGGTAAATAATATAACCTGATAAAACTGAAAAAATATTCATATACTACAAGGCGTATTCCAAAACTAAGCTCCGTTTGATAATATGACAACATCGCTCATGAGAAAAGGTTTCATTGACAGTAATATGTGCCTACATATATAGTTTACTTTTCGACATAATCGCCGTTCACATCCATACACTTGCTGTAACGCTGCACCAGCATCTTTAACCCCTCGGCATAGAAGTCTGCCGCCTGGGACTTGAATCAGTTGGTAACGCTCCTTTTGAGTTCATCCTCGGTTTGAAATCGTTTCCATCCAGCCATCGTTGCAAATGCAAGAAGAGGAAATAGTCGCTTTGTGCCACGTCGAGAGGGTGGCCAAAGAGTTCCCAAGGAAGCTCTTGAATCTTCCCTTGGGTTTTGGCAGCGGTGTGCGGGCGTGCGTTGTCGTGAAGGAGGATGGTGCCAGACGACAGTTTCCCGCGGCATCTATTTTGGATCGCACGTCTCAGTTTGGTAAGCGTTGCACAGTACACGTCAGCTGTATACGCCTTTTTCGTACCAAAATACGATAGCCATCATTTTGCGATTCGTGTACGGCGATTGCTTACACCGGCTTGGGTGAACCGGAACGGCGCCACTGCATTTGACTGTTGTTTCGATTCTGCGTTGGTGTACGCTATCCATGCCTTGTCGCCCGTAACAATGTGGGAAAACAAACAATCTCCATCTTGCCTATAGCGCCCCCAAAACTATCGTGCACTACGTATTCGTCGCTCTTTGTGTTGACCGGTGAGCAGTTTTGGCACCCACCTCGCACAAATTTTTCGATATCCAAGCTGTTCAGTGACAATCCTGTAAAGTGAGGTTGGAGCAACATTTGGGAATTCATCAGCCAGACCACTAATCTTCAAACGCCGATGGCTTCGAAGGTTTTGTTTCACGTGCTCAACGATGTCGTTGTCCAATACTGGGCCTACCAGTCCTTGTTCATCGTGCACATTTGTGAGGCCATTTTGAAATTATCGACACCAGTGTCGAACCTGTTTGTCACTCATTATTTCTGGTCCATACACGAGGCATAACTCACGACGGATGTCCGCAGCTGCCGATCCTTTTGCCAGAAAAAACTTGATCACACCGTGCACTTCACAACTGGCGGAATCTACGATTGTCACGGCCATTTCGATCTGCTCTCACCGACTGGAAAACGTCTACTGCGTCACACCAACACTGCGGTAGTTTTCTCAGGAGTCGGTAGTCAGCGCTGCAGGCATTAAACGTAATTCTGGCCTACCATCCGTTAAATTTTGTTCACTGCACCTTAATTTTGGAATACGCGTCGTATATGCGAATTAGATGGCAATAATCTCATAAAGGGTAAATATTAAAGTATTGATCTGTAAGCTATGGTGCCATAAAGACAACTTAGTAAATACGAGTAAAGATACTTCGTTAAAATTAAGGTTACTATTAAGGTTTTAATTGGAATAGAGCCATTCAAGGCTCCCGCCAAATAAAGGACATATGATCATACATTAAAATTCCAAATTATGACTGAAATTTCTAACCATCTCTATTTCCTATGGAATGAAGGAATTAAAAACTATCTCTTTAGGGCAATGAGCATGCTAGTTGGGAAGGAACAGCACAAACACCTTCGCATTGACTCTAAAGGGAGTTTTTTTCTTTCGTCTAATTTCATTAATTTAAAGCAAAGCATGTTTTTTTAAATTTATGAAGTAATCAAGCTTCGGTTCCTAATTTTTAGTTATTTTGTAATTTACACGTTAATGAACCCAAAAACACATTAAATAAATAAAAACACTATGTCAAAAATGAAAATGGTCTTAGTCTGTCCTCTAAAAGTCTAAAACAATTCTCGACCTTGAGATGAACCTCTCAGCTGCTCGTCGACTTCACTCCTTCCTGGTTTAGCTTGATGTGCTATTGAACGTAGATGAGCTGAAATTGTCCTACAACACTTTTGTATTGACCTGTACTCTTTAACTTTCTCTAGGTCTGGAAACGGGAGACGAATTAAATTTAAAGTTCACTTTAACTTTAGTTTATTAAAAATTGTTTGCCGCTATCCGTGATTTTTATATCTCAAATATTACAGAATCATGGGGCCTATCTGCAAAGCTGTATCTCTCAACCTAACTCTTTAACTTCCTAAATTTCTATCAGCTTCTGCACATGCTCCGCTATCAAAGTTGCATGAATTTCACCCCCTGACGCAAATAAGAAAATCAGAGAAGCAGTCGCGAGAACCTCTGGGCACAGTTTTTATGCATCCTGCAGGTGACGCTACTTTTGTCTTAGCTGTTTTAAAGCGTTAATTTGATTGGTCCTCCTCTGAGCGTTGTATGAGAACATTTGCCCTCACATCTCTACTTTGACACATCGGGTATTCCCACTACTGTACAAGCCTCTCGCTATCTCTTTCTAACCTATAGCTATCTCACTCACTCTTAGCGTGTCTGCCAGGCAGGTTTAGCCTAGCTCCTGTGTGCTCTGCCCCGGAGATATCTCTCAATGGTACCGCTTGGCGTCCTGTACCTGACTTCTCCCAGCACGGCTATCTAGTTCCCATACATAATATATATATATATATATATATATATATTTACATTTTACTAACATTATTTCCATTAATATTCACACTGCGATATCACTGTTCCCGCTGCAACCTGCGTCCGTTCACTTACGGTTTCGAGTTCGACATAAGTAACGCTACCATAGGCATATTAAGGTAACCATAGCTAACTAATTAATAAAACACAAACTGATTGGTTCTTAACACATGCAAAATAAACTTATATAACAAGATGTCCTATTCTCTTAACACAATTTTTTATTTCAATTGATGTAATATCGAACTATTTATATCTTTTGTTGTTTCCTCGTTGGTGATACTGAATACTAATTGTTTAGCTTAGCAGGAAATCCTATCAACAATCCGAGACTTTAGCCACGTCAACAATCAATTTAATGCTATACGGTTATATGTAGCAAGGTAGGTAGATTTAAATATGATGTAATGAATGAACGCCTTCTTCCTGTGTTCGTCATTTTCATTTAACTTGGGATTGGTAATGCTTTATAAATATACATAGAATAATTAAATTAACACATTTATATGATCCAGTACAAACTAGCATATATGATAGCAAATATAATATAATATTATAAGTTAAATGCACTTGATTCTTTCTACTACTATATAGATCAAATACATATTTATTACTTGACTTCCTCGAAATTTGTTCTGTTTGCTGGCTTCGATTGGTTGGAATTATTCTACTTGAAACACGATTTTGTACTTAGGTGCCTTTATTTTCTTTACCACTTACATAATAAGTAGAAAAAGGTATTGCATTATTCCCAAAAGTCGATATCGAGATTTCACCGGAAATACATGTTTTGAGGCTCCCTTAATACAGAAAAAACATTTGTAGGAAAAAAGTCCACGCGCGCGTCTCTGAACAGCATAAATGAGGAGAAAAATCGAATAAATACTAAACTTGGTATTTAAGTTCAGTCTTCCAAACATGCGACACAAAAGTTTTCAAAAAAACTCCCCACCCCAAACTACCCATTCACGGAACATTTTTCGAAATTTTTGATTTTCTGAAAATGGCTCTAACAATTTTTATTAAAATACCACATATTAAAAATGTTTGCATGACAAATAAAACATACCTATATCTTAAATTTACTGGGAATAACCGTGGTCATGCTAATTCGAAAGGAATTTGATATAATCTTGCATAACTGTAAACGTCAAGCGATAGACGAAAACGTACTACGCAAAAAATATTGATCTCTTTAAAACACAGAACTTATTTTCAAACAACGTTTTTGTGGTATAAGCCATTTTCGGCGTATCCGTTATTAATGGTTCGAATGATTCAATATTGTCATTCTTTTCCTGTCGACATTCACTTTGACGCAGCCACGCTACGTCCTCCAACCACAGAAGCAATACCTTTGCCTCACGGTTGCTGCTTGTCTCCTCCTAGATGGTTTTTCTTTTGCCACGGCTGCTCCAGCATGAAACCTTAATCACTGGGTATGCGTGAGTGTATGTACAGAGAAACACGAACGCTTTCTTGGAACACTTTTATTTTCACCATTTAAAATAAAACTTAAGGTTTGCCAATCACTTTTAAATGCATACGATGCTACTGTGCCTTTACCAAGACCGAAGATTATTAACTACAGCTGAACGTTCTACCCTCTTGCATGTTCGCCGCCAATGTTCACAACTCGACGAGAATGTCGTCCCGTTCTCACCAATCGCTCATGACAGAATGACTTTCACCACCGCGCTACAAAGAGGAAAAACTCCTAACTTCGTCTACTCTCCCCTCAAAACTGTCCTCAAACTTAGCGTCATGAAGCCTCTAATGACCTCCACATCCTGGCCAGTGCAACTGCACCCATGGATTCCAAGAGAAACTGGCTTCAGCTATTTTACCCTTTATACCTGGGGCTGGTCCCTAATTAGCTAAACTGTGCCTGTCTGGTCTTTCTGTCGCTTTTAAAGTGAACAATTTTCACAATGCTTCTCCTTTTTATACATACACTGATTTTAAATATATTATTAATTATTTTATATCGCTATCCTACTCAGAATATTATGATAATTATTTCCTTTATAATTCCGGCTTCAAATGCCCCCCATATACATTTCATGTTATACAATAATATTACAATGTGTATGTCTTGCCTGAAACAATTTCCTCTCAGTAATTTCGTGATCGATCGGCAAACGTTGAATTGGTTACATGATTCTTTTACAATTAGTCAACATATAAGTTTCTTTACACTGTTTACAATTATGTACCTTCAACAATTCTGTTGGTCATACATATGACTTACCCTTCACATGATTCACCTTAACCATTATTATACAAAATTTACATTCACTAACATAATCATTTAAATTAAGCATTATTATACAAAATTTACACTCAATAACTTACAGTATTCGAATTTAAACAATTATTATATTTTGTTTTCTGTTATTCTGATTGGAGTATCTGTTTTTGTTTCTTTAAAAATATTATTCTCTTTCTCACTTCACTTTCACATTGTTCACTGATCACATTCACTTCACTGTTTGTCTTATATTTATTTTACAATTTTCATAACCTAATGACATTTCTACATTCATGTTAATGTTTCTCGGAAAATTCACACCGTTTGTATTTTATCAGGAACATTCAGTGATTTTCTATAAGGTCTCATAAGTTGTTTGTGCCATTTACCAATAGATTTATTAGTTTTTACATCTACTAACTCAAAAGTATGTTCCCCAGATTTACCAGTAATAATTACCGGGCCTTTATATAAGAGCTCTAACCTATGATTTCTTCCATTTAATGCGCTGGATAATTTGTGATCTCTGGCAAGCACAAGGTCTCCTATTTTCGGTTCCCACTTATGCTTTTGCTTCTTCGCTTTAGATTTCCTTTTTTCTGCTTTTTCTTTTAACCTGTCAACAACAATTTTAGCCCTTTGTTCTTCAGATAACGGTGATTGGTTTCCTTTAAGCGTTTTTGGTATTATTTTAAAAATCGGTTCAGGTTCAATTCCTTGTATTAATTGTATTGGTGCGAATCCTGTCGTCGTATTGATGGTGTTATTTATTATCTTTTCTATCACATTACAATAACTAACCCAATTTCTGTGATTATTATGAGTCAGTACACGAAAATAGATTCCAATGTCCTTCAATATGCGTTCTGCGGGATTCCCAGATGGAAAATAAGGGGAACAACGATAGAGTTTTCTATTCTGATTCTATAAGGTCTCCCTGAAGATCTTACTACGATGTGCAATAACATTTAATTTTCTCGCATCTAACGTTACCTTAACTTTTCCATTATTTTTGTAAACTATGCACAGTGGATTTATATATTCAAAAGTTGAAATTTCAATCGCGCCGTCTTCTAACATTGATTGTACAACTTTGTCTACTTCTTCCCTAATAGCACATGGGATTGGCCTAGCGTTATGAGCATATGGTTTAATATCAGTCATTTCAAATGAATGAGTGTAATTTATGCACCTTCCCGGCTTTTCTGAAAACACTTCCTTATTCTCCATTAAAATTTCCCATAATTCCTTTTTTTGTTTCTCATTCAGTCTACTAGCCTGGTTCAGCTTATTTTTCAACAAATTTTATTTCGACACAGTCATCCACTTTATTGTACTTCGTTACATTCTTATCATTCAAGCCTAATCTGGGATTTTCTTGGGGTTTCTCTTCGCCGTTATTAATACAAACGTTTTCATGTTCTCCGTAGACTATATTTTCATCATTAATTTCATGGCAATCCTCTAACCTTACTTCGGCTAATTTCATAGCTCCAATGTTTATAACTTCCACAAGGAATGTTTCCCCTTTTATTTCTTCCTCTACCTGATCCCGGGCAATTATTCCTGAACTACTGTCTTCCAACAATGGTACGATTATGGTGCCTCGTTCTGTTTCGAGCTTCAAAATTTTGTTTTCAAAATCTATAATGGAGTTCCATGCGTATAGACTATCACAACCTATTATTATGCCTGTTACAAGCCTAGGTACTATTAAAAATAACATCTCAATAATTTTCTTTCCGATTTCAATATTCATCATAGCCTAAAATCTTACTCTTTCTTTTGCCCACTGCTATTGAACAATATATCTCATGTACTGGTAAAGACATTAATTTTAAACCACTGTTTATTAATTATTCGTATGTTTCTCTATCATTAGTTACTTTCCATTATACCTGCTTTTCGTGTACCGCTCATTATAGGAATTGTTGTTCCCAATCTTCACTGAAGGCGATGTTGATTGGGTTTGGAGTTTTCCGACACTTTGCTAATTGCTCCTGTCCCAATATCGTTATGCGAATGTCCTGGTCTCGTTTCATGACGGTAATTATTTCCCATTATTTGTCTTGTAGAGTTTATTGCGTCAAACTTATCTTCTTGAACTGGTGAATTCCTACCACTTCTACTTCTCGCCTCCTGTCTTGGTGAACTTGGTCGATACCTATGGTCATAGTTATTGCTACAATCATCCCAAGAATAGCGTCTGTTTCTAGGATACCTTTCCATTCTATCATAATTACATCTGTGAGTATGTACATAATTTATTTGTTTAATTTTTGGTCTTCGGTAGTTTTTGCCTCTTCCCCTATAATTATTTTCAAAGTTATTTCTCCTCCTGTTATCATTGTAATTATTTTTCGGTACAGGCCCATGGCATCTATCTCTCACATCAAAATTTCTATCATTTCCTGGATATGCCCCCTGCCCGAAAAAATTTGTAGGACTTCTTTCTTTCTGCGTGAAATTCCTATCCTTAATGCCACTATCTTGATTTCTCTTCCTCTCCAAAGCGATCAACAAATCTATCATGGCTGCTATCGTAGCCGGTTTTGCAATAATTATGTAGTTTTGTATTGTTTCCGGAAAATGCGCGGTTACTAGATTTATTAATTCATTTTCTCCCATCGGTGGATCTAGCATCTTAGATTTCCTTGCCACTACCATGAAATAATTGACCCTAGATTGGTCCTTACGGGAATCGTACTTGCCATTACTGAGCTCTAATCTTATATTCATTTGCCTGCTTGCACCCCAATATCTGTTCAGAAATAGCTCTTTAAAGGCCCCGTAGTTGTTATCTAGCCCTACAGATAATTCTAGCCAATTGAAAGCATTACCTTTAAAACACTTTCGTACTACAGTCATTTTGTATTCCTCTGATATATCATTAAAATATTCCTGCATGCTATTTATGAATGCTTTCGGATTATCTGATTCCTCGTCTGAGAACATGGTTTGGCCATTGAAAGGTGGGCCGCCATTTCTATTTTCATTTGTACTATTACTGTTATTGGAGGTACTTGGACCTAAATTCAGCATTGGAAGGTCAGCTGACGCATTCTGCGATGCATCGTTCCTTACTGTTGCAGTGCTCACTTTGCTACATACTGAGCTACCAATATTGTCAGAGATACACACTTTTTCTAATCCTTCCTTAAGTCTATCATTTACATCATCTATTCCTACGGCAAGTCTCCTACTTTCTCTTTCAGACTGTTCTAACCTGTTTCTGTATATTTATAATTCTTTGCTAGTAGCTTCCCTTTCTCTAACTAATTCTTGACTTAATTCTTCCCTCAATTTTCTGTTTTCTTTTTCTACTCTTTCACTAATCTCTTGCCTTACAATTTTAATTTCTTTTCTAACCTGTTTTTGATTCTCCCTAACCTCAATTCTCACGTTTTCTATTTCATTTCTAGCCTCCTCCTGCAAATTTTCTAAGACTTTCTGCTGGTTCTCAATTTTCTTCCCAATCTCAGTTAAGTTGCTTGTTAAATCCTCCCTTAAACTTTGATTATTAGCTTTTATCTGATCCCTTAATTCTTTCTGACCCTGTTCTATTTTACCTGTTAATTCTTTCTGACCCTGTATCATCTTTCCTGTTAATTTTTCTCTCAAGTTTTCTGTTACACCCCGGTTAACTTTCATATCATCCCTTAATTCTTTCTTTAAACTTTGATTACCATTTTGTATCATTGATACATAATTAACTTTAACATCTCGCTAGTTTCTGTACTTCCCCCTGGCTGTTCTACCTACTTTTGTACATTTCTATCATCTACTGTTTCTATTACCTTATTTACACTATTATTTACGTCCTGCCCAGTTCTACTATCACCGTCCTGAATATCAATGTTGGAATCTGATTGCTCAAACATTTTACCAATCCTTAACTGCATTTACCACTGGTACACATAAATAAATTTACACTCAGTACCTTTTTATATCTGCTACCTGGAACTGCTGCTTCGATGCTGTTCCCGTTGTCCTTCTCGTTGTCCCGGTCTCCTCGATGTCTCCGTCGTTCAGCTTCTCCTTTGTTCGGGCCTCCTTGATGTCTCCGTTGTTCGGGCCCCACGCTTAGGACGCCATATGACGCAGGTAATTCTTTCAGCCCCACGTTTAGGCGCAATATGACGCAGCCACGCTACGTCCTCCATCCACAGAAGCAATACCTTTGCCTCACGGTTGCTGCTTGTCTCCTCCTAGATGGTTCATCTTTTGGCACGGCTGCTCCAGCATGAAACCTTAATCACTGGGTATGCGTGAGTGTATGTACAGAGAAACACGAACGCTTTCTTGGAACACTTTTATTTTCACCATTTAAAATTAAACTTAAGGTTTGCCGATCACTTTTAAATGCATACGATGCTACTGTGATTTTACCAAAACCGAAGATTATTAACTACAGCTGAACGTTCTACCCTCTTGCATGTTCGCCGCCAATGTTCACAACTCGACGAGAATGTCGTCCCGTTCTCACCAATCGCTCACGACAGAATGACTTTCACCACCGCGCTTCAAAGAGGAAAAACTCCTAACTTCCTCTACTCTCCCCTCAAAACTGTCCTCAAACTTGGCGTCATGAAGCCTCTAATGACCTCCACATCCTGGCCAGTGCAACTGCACCCATGAATTCCAAGAGAAACTGGCTTCAGCTATTTTACCCTTTATACCTGGGGCTGGTCCCTAATTAGCTAAACTGTGCCTGTCTGGTCTTTCTGTCGCTTTTAAAGTCAACAATTTTCACAATGCTTCTCCTTTTTATACATACACTGATTTTAAATATATTATTAATTATTTTATATCGCTATCCTACTCAGAATATTATGATAATTACTGCCTTTATAATTCCGTTGTTTCTCGTGATTGCATTGAAACAGTACGAAATTTTAAGACCAGCATATAGCGTACAATTCTTAAACATTAGTCTATCACTGTTCTCTTTGTATCCTAACGAAATGTGTAATGTAGAGATATTTCTGTAAAGATTTATCTCGATTAAAATGAAGTAGGTAGATAAATAAGGTTTCGTAAGATTAATCAGTATGCCCACTAATAAACGACAGAGAGTAGGGAGAGTATTTACATTCATACAAATGTAATATATCGGATTTTTTGGTAGTATTTAGCGCCCGTTCTCACCGCATACGGCATCACAGGCGGTGGACACTAATGATACATGAAAATGAATTAATATTGGGAAAGGAAAGTTTTGAAAAAAAAACGTTCCAGGTTTAAATTTAAGGTACCTTCTCGACATCTGACAGGTTATGAGCACTGAGGAAAACCTGGAAGAAACTCAGTCAGGTAGCACGGTCCTGGCTGGATTTGAACCTCGGATCTTCCGCTCACCTTCCAGTCTGTACTTTAACGAGCTAGATCATCTGTGTCGGTTTTGCACGTAAGTCATGAAGGGATTGAAAAGCACATATTATACAATTTTGAGGGCTTGGTTAATTGAAAATTAAAAACAGCAATAAGTGCATCGGTACTATACAGGGTGGACCATTTAAGTTGAGACTGTACAATATCTCCAAAGCTAAGCGTTGTAGAAAGAAATGTCATTAATAAAAGTTGCTTGATATTATGGGGGAAAGTAAATGCCATTAGTCGTGTTTCGTTTGGAAGACGTTATGATAGTCATTTTAGGGTCAATTTAATATTTTAAAATGGGAATCTACAATTAGGTTCAAATTAAGTTGACCCTAAAATGACAATCACAACTGCTCCAAATAAAACACGACTAATGACATTTACTTTACCCCATAATATCAAGCAACTTTTATTCAACGCATTTCTTTCTACAACGCTTAGTTTTGGAGATATTGCACAGTTTCAACTTAAATGGTCACCCTGTACATTAAAAGAAATTAAGAGATGAAGAGAATCTGTCATGTCTTGGCTTTTCTTTGTACCGATCCTACCAGGTAACATATCTATTAGGTAAAATGTATCCTTTCCTATTCATTTTATACTTTATTCCAATTCCGGTTTTAATAGAAAGTCAATGGGTGAGCCTAAAGTAATTTTACGCCATACCATGGCAATCAGAATTTCTACTTACTATATCTTTAGTGCTTGTTTCTGGACCACTCCATACACAGTAAAATTCATATACTTGTTAACACCCTACGTACAAAACAAAGGATATCATCGCAACTTTAGCTTTCATATAGTTAATTTATTTGTGTACTATAATGTATCTACTTGCTCCTTTTGTTTCAAATATCTATAAAATATTTTCGGCACTTAGCATGTGATGCATGACTGGCGAAACGACTTCCAACTGTTGCAAGGTCTTAATTACATGAATGTCAGGAAGAGAAAAGAGCGCAGAATGATTAAGACCTAGCGCACTTAATTCATATTAAATGCCTCTCAAGTGCAGCTACCCTGGAAAAAGCAATTAACTCGAATGGCAGAAAGGGAACATATAGAACCTGAAAGTAAATTTTTATTTGTACCTGCATTTAAGTTGAATGAGTTTTATCATATCTTATAGTACTTGAAGTACTATAAGATATGATACTAAGTACTAGTACTTAAAGTACTAGTCTATCCTGTAAATTACATAACATGTTTAATACGTCAGGATTATTCTAAAGTCCGTTCTAATAAAGTTAGTCATAACTTGGAAGATGATTAGGTTCTAAAAAAATAAAAACACTAATTTTCTTGTAAGCAATGCAATTTTATTACTACAAAAAGGTTTAAATATGACCAGGATCATATTCCTCAATAAAGAACGTCTTTCTTCTACACTCCAAGGAATATCTTTAATGATATAGATATTAAGTTACTTACGAAATTTCTGTACTTTTAGATGCAACTTTTAGTTTTTTACTAATTTTAGTATATCCATCGCTTTCAATTTGTTATGAACTGGTTTACTTAAGTTTATTCGCCAGTTTATGAGTAGAGTCCATTTTAAATCTATGCGACGTTATATATATTGTAAACGGATATTGTAGCGTACCGCAATGTGATACTCGATCTACCTAAAGAGGTATAAGCTCAGGAATTTAGATTTATCGAGAGAGAGGTCTGGAGATAACAAAGGAAGATTGGCTAGAGAAGTTAAAAAAAAAACATAGTTTCAATGTTACTTTTCACTAGTTTACTTATATATGTTGAAATACAATTTGTTTCCTGAATTACTGCTGGGCCACCTTCCTGGAAACTAAAATAAAGCTACGCAGCAGCCGAGAGCAGCTCATGTGGTGTCCTTTCTTGTCAACAAAGCCCAACTAAGTATTCGTATCAGTGCTAATATCGCTCCACTCTTAGAACTCAACTTGATCTAAATACAAATGACGTCATTAACTAGCCCGCGGGAAACCAAAGCACGCCATAGCATGCAGTGCCTTAAATATACGTGATTATCTGCAGGTTTTCAAGAACTGTATTAATTATAGTTCGAAACCTTTAATTAATATGAAATAGTAAATAGTATGTACAGTAAAACTAAAAAAGGTTGCACCACCCGTTTAATCCTGTGTGGTGTCATTCACCTCTTCTGTATTCATACTATGATGAGCAGCTTGTTCCTCACAAACGATGCGAACACGAGACTTACGCGGAAGGATACAAATTGTTTTGTTTACATAAAGTTTGGTTCTAAGGCTGGATTGACTATAGCTCTTGCCGTTTCCTGCGCATGTGCAGTGTGTTGCCATGCATTTGGAGTCACAAACGTTCGCTTTATTATTGTTATTATTATTATTATTATTATTATTAAATTAACTAATTTTACCCCCATAATTATTACTATTACATGATTATAATACTATAACAATACAATATGAATATCGTCTACTACAATGGTAAAAGCACTAAAAGCCAACATGAACTCTTCTTCTTCTTCTTCTTCATCTGTTTACCCTCCTCTTATGCAGGACTTGCACCTCCAGGACTAACAAGCCAATGTCTGAGGTCAAACGCCTGTCGAGGAGCAGAGGGACTCTTTGGATTGGAGAAAATGAATAACCAGGATGAGTGATCACCCGGGATGTAAGCGAGAAAGTAAATGATAGATGAAAGCGAGCGGGATCAATGATAGGAAGGGTGAAGATGGAGCACCGGTGGGATAAAATGGTGGGGGAAACCGGAGAATCCGGAGAAAATCCGCGTAGACGCCGCTTTGTCCACCACAAATCCCACATGCGGGTCCCTGGGATCGAACGCAGGTGAGAGGCGAGCAGTCCATAATCATTAAGCAACGGCGCCGCCCAATACGAACGTAAAATAATTACCGAATAGTAATTAAGTGCAACAAGATTGTAATGGTAGTAATTAACACGTGAGTTTCATAATTACCATTTTAGTCAGGTTGCTACGACTGTTTTTGGTCGACCACACTATAATTTCAAAACTTTGGTTTGTTACAAAAACTCTTACCTTGTTAATTATATTAATTAACGTACCTTGTTAATTAAATGCTGATGGGATGGCAGTACTGATGGCAGGACCTTGAGCGTGTTTGCGAGTAGTGCAACAAGTAGCAGCTTCTATATTAGCTACTCGTTTCTTTTCTATAATATGAAATACATATGGGCGCACATGATACTGAGTTTGTTTTACAAGCAGCAAGCTGTACTGCCCGTATGAGGTAACGCCGCGCCGTTGCTATTCGCTGGTGCCGTATTCCTGGTCACGCTTCAAACGTCAGGAGATTTGCTGCGAAAAAACATTATCCCGCTAAGTTAATAATAAGTTCGGGTATTTCTATTTCAACACAAATTGCTGGTTGCAAAATAAATGTGAAATATAATGATGATGCAAGACCATCATATGTTTATATTTCCAGTTTCCAGGCGAATCATGCTTTATCATGACTCATGGTAAGTAAACTTTCGACCCAACCACCAAAATGTGCTTCATACACCATACAGCCTGCAGTTCAAACAATCGCTACTTGTAAACTTTGGTAGTTCGCTATGCACCATACAAATTTGGACTGTATAGCAGTATCTTAATAATAGAAACCATTATAACCAATAAGTTTTATCTCGTATATGCATGCAGAGTTTAAGATTAATGAGTTTATTGGAACTCGGGCGGCTTGGTGCATTGACTTGTAAATTGAATACCTGATTGTTATAGTATTAATTTAAGTACTTCTGTTTATATTATAACCAATGAATTAATATGTTTAAAACTAGTAGTGATATAAATATTTATTCATTCATTGTAGTCTTATGTTGAAGTTCTACTTTACAAAATCAAAGGCAATGATGGTTACATTATGTATATTTGTTTTGGGCGAACACCAATGCAATCCTCTGCAGTGAGTAGCTAAAACGGTTTTGGTTTCGTAGTCCAGTGATAATATCCACATATTAACTTTTGGACTTTTGTTTGGAAAATTGTGGCTTTTCTAGGCTTACTAGCGGGATTTCAATAGCATATGTTGGCAAACCTGCCCCCTGGTTGCTCCTGATAGGAAAATATAAAGTCGTTTGCATTTCAATTTTATTGTTTATCTAAGCTTTTACATACTCATATTTTTGTTCTATTTATACAGAGCCCTTCTCCTCTTTTGTAGAAAGCAGATTACTCCATACTACTGGCTTTCCTGCAGTTTATTTCCTTGTGTCATCGTTTGTGAGCTTATATACTAACTGAAGACAGTGCTGAAACTCTTTCATAGCATGATATATAAAATTTCCCCTCTCAGAGAGCTTATCTCTGGTTAGTAAAATGATCTTGTGCACTAGGTAGATTCTCAAAACTACCTACCGTTGAATAATTTCTCTGATGAATTGGTTATATTTAATTTTCGTAAGCATGCGTGTGTTATTATTTTCTCTCTACGTATAGTAAGCAGGGGAAGTATTGCATTTCACCCAAAAATTTGATGCCGAGATTTCACCGGAAATATATGTTTTGAGGCCCCCTGAATCCAAAAAAAGAATTTTTGGAGACATGCGTGTGTGTGTGTCTGTGTGTCTGTCTGTGAACAGCATAGCTCAGAAACGAACAGTCGGATAAACACCAATCTTGGTATTTAGGTTCAGTATCTTCTAGAGATGCGACATGAAGGTTTTCAAGAAAATACGCCTACCCCAGATTACCCTTTACATGGAACATTTTTCGAAAATTTTAATTTTCTCAAAAATTGCTCTAACGATTTTGAATGATATACCTTTTATGGCAAATGAATTGTATATCTGGAATTTTCTGCGAATGTCTCCAAAAGTATGTTTATTGTGAACGACTTTTGCATAACTGGCAAACCATAAGAGATAGATAAAAGTTTACTACACAAAAATGTAGATCGCGTTAAAATACACAATTTATGTCATACACATTTTTTTGTTGAGTGAACTATTTTCGAGATATTTGCTTGTTATTCACTTTAATTTTACAATGCTTAGACTTTTTCTCAAATGGCAATTCGTTATTAATTTTTTTTGCCCTGGTAATGCAGTGAGAATGGAATACTCCACATAGCAACCAGTTCTTAAAATATTTGACTATCGCTTAAAGCCTACCAATTCCCCTTGCATCTACAAGAAAATTAGCAATAAGATTAACATCTCGATATCTCGATTAACATGAAGCATGTGGAGAATAAGCGTTTGCAAAAATAGTTTGTACAAGAGTAGAGAAGACCATGTGAGTGTAACACATCAGATTTTCTTTTATAGCGTGTGAATAAAACAATAATTAATAAATTCCAAAAAGAGTCCTGAAGGTGAAACATCCATGAACTGTCGCTATTGTATGCTTTTAGCCAATGTTGTATATAGATGTATTAATAATATTTGCTATTCACATTGATTTCTTATGCTCTGCATCCAAGAATATTCTTAAACACATAACATCCCTACGAAACCTCTAATTCTGAAAACAACTTCAATCAGAGAGTTTCATACTGTAGGCATTGTATAAGCCTTAGTCATTCTCGAACCGAAAGAAAAAAAAGTTTCTCAGTTTTCAATACAATTATGGAAGATTTTGTTTCTTGCTGGGTACATTCGCTTTCATTTATTCCGTCACCACAGCTTTGGGAGGCATTTTACCAACTTTCTCAGCGGGCACGTACATAGCAGAGAGGGGTGTGGCTGTAGCTTTCTGGTTTTGTCGTTTGACCAAGAAGTGATGTGTGTTAACATTGCTCACGCGATGTATGCAAATATTATGGAGGTGCATCGCGAAGGATTTGTGGGTATATGGGAAGCCAATCTGCTGTTTGAAGACATTGTTAGGGCAATCCATGCAGTATTCGCATGGACAGATTATTAAAATAATGTGTAGTAAATGTGTCCTCTTTGAGAGCAAAATGTATAATGTATTTCAGTTTTAGATTATGTTGCCCATAAAAATAATTTTTCGCGGAGATATTGTGCAAAACAGGATTTGATTTAGTTATATATATATATATATATATATAAAGATGGTTATTTTAAGTGATGACGAGTAAAGCTACCTCTCAAAGTTATATATTCATATGCGAATAATCTGGAACTGTGCACTACAACAGAACGACACAGCATTCTCAAGAAGGTAAACAGACACACACACACCTCCTTCTTGGTATATGTAGCATACTCCACCTGTGAAGGGTAGTAGAGTGCCGTCTGAAGTTGCGGTGACGGTATAAATGGAAACGAGGTAGGTAATGGTTAGGCTCCTTGGAACATCGAGGAAGGTACATATACATATTTAATGCTGCAATCTGAGGATGCTTTGAAAACACAGGGAGAACCTCAGATTAAGTGCAGCAGAATCACGTCTCAATTGTATACTGTAAATAGAAATTATATAGCTACATACATAATAAAGCATAAGCAAAATTTGCCTAGTAATTTGGATTTTGGGAAAACAACTGATGGACTACCCAAAAACAAAACAAAAACTTATTTTAAAAATGTTTTATATATTACGTATGAATGGAGGCAATTTTTGCGAAGACCTGAGCAGATTAAATTAGTATCTCACTAAATGAACCTCAAGTAGTAGTTCAGAGTACAAGTGGTCTAACCCACAAATACTGTCAATTTGATCCAAAGGCGTTACTAGATTCACAGAATTGTAGTCTTCAAAGATACAAATCCCATTTTGCTATATGAATTGAACCATTTGTAACTTCTAAACTAAAGTTCTGTGTATCTCGTAACACCCCTGGATTAAATGGGACACTTTTTATGGCTTAGTCTACTTGTGTACTCAACTACTCATATCTTCTTTACCTTTCCATCTCCGTAGCGCTGGCCAAGAAAGCTTTCAATAAGTGGGAGTCGTCATGCTCTGCATGTTAATTAGCCTAATATTGAATAGAAGAATATCAAGTGTTACATTATTGAAATGCAAGACTTTTAGCTAGAACATGGATTGTGAATATAATACATTCAAGAGATGGAAAGCAAAGCGAGGAAAGCAAATTTCTTTGAAGCACGTAATAAAAAAGATGTGACATGTCCAGACTTTTGAAGGCGCGACAGTTGTGAAAACGAAGCTTGTACATTTGGCTTTCGGTTACACCGTACTGCGATGGCTCTTAAAATGTTGTTTATATTAGTTGTTAATAAAACCAAGACCTTTTACACAAATAACCAGAACTGGAGTAGTAGAAGTAGGAGTACCTACACATATGGAGGGGCCTCCAGAAAAAGCCCTTTTTGCTTCTAACGTAAACCCTCAGAGGGAGGGATGACGGGGCAGACCTTAGGATCACTAAATCCGGACGACGAAGTGCGCAAGCATGGATGGGGTCTCTAACAATTTCAGATGGAGAAAACCTTGGTGCCGGCTACCACGCCATTTTTGGGGACCACCCAGAGTCCGAGCCCCCCCCCCCCAGGAAGAGGCCCTTGGTGGCCCAACCAAACGTCAGGGAAAAATCCTTTCAAAGCACACAATCAACCCTCCTGCCGCAACTCACCGAACGCCGTCGTTTGGTCCTTCAACCTTGAAACATAACGGGAAATAATGGATTGGAAATTCGTGATAGAAGAGGAACAACCCTAGCATTCTCCTACAGACCCGGCGAAACCACGAAAAATCTCATGGTCAGAGTGGTCGGCCCGATGGGAATCCAACTCGGTGAATCGACCTGAATCGACTCTCGAATGCGAATCTTACACGTTAATGCGCAGTCATCTCGCTCGGTAGCAGAACTGGAAATCTACAACGCCCAATCTATTGTTTCCTTTCATATTACCTACCCTATTTTTGGGTGACTATACGTCCATTTATCCAGAGACACCCTATAGAAAAATAAATAAAAACGTTTAAAGTTTTTAGGTGTTTTTGTAGCTGCCATTAGGAACAAAATTTCATTTACATCAAACGATTTCTCTATCCGGCAACTGAGATATCAAATATCTACAAACCACAAGCCACAGCAAATACCATATAATTAGTTTCACGTTATGCTGTATGTAATGTTCTCTTTGGTAATGAAGTATTCTTTGACAAATTGCTTTCTATCGTTTTGTTTCAGTTTCCTGTTTAAATGAAATACAGTAGTTTAATTTTAAAGTGATATAAACTAATTAATACCGTGTTATCCTTGCATTGTACTCAGTTACAATTGGACTCAAAGGCGGTGTTGAAAGTATATGTAATTATTAGTGAGTCAGGCTTTGCTTTTCAGACTTTGCACTATATCACGTACTAATCTCAACAGAATTGAATATATGATATATTAACGTTTCCAATTGGTACTTGGAAAACCGCTCTAAACTGTATATTTTCTGCATATTTCACTTACACATCTGAAACAAATATATAATCAGCAAAAGCAAAATACATTTCACCAAGTCTTGCTTGACAAATAATGTATGGTCGAGTGCAAAAAAGTGCCGATGCTTTTGGTTACTTTTAGTGTTTTGAATGTTAACTTTGAATGTTAGCAGAATCTCATTATTTGTGTTCCGCGCCTGCCTTAGGTAGTCATCCTCTAATTGGTTTTAGCTGAAGTCCGATAGGCTAGCATTACCCTATGAGGAAAATTTAGGCCTAGCTGGGTGATGAAAGGGGTGGAGAATTGTTATGTCACCTCAATGGCTGAAACAATATGCTTCCCAAAGACTGTTCATACCAGCCCCCGAATGAGTCCGCCTCTTATTGGTTCGGCTTTCAATCATTAACCCCTGTATCCGAATGAGGAATGGAAGGCGCGCCACAGGCGTGTTAATTATTGATTACCAACTTAAACCGCGGTTCCTCATATCGGCACATTTTTTCTGCACCCGACTGCACATAAAATACAATACCTGGTAAGGCATATGTCAGTTAACCGCTGCTCATTTTATGTACATGTTAAAATTTTAGCTAATTAATTAATATCCCTAAAATTGAAAAATCGAGAAACCTGTGCGCAGTAAAATTTAAAGAGTGACGACAGAAAATTGTCTATGGAACAGCGCGTGTTTGCTTTACAGGTGTGGTGCAAATTTGATCGAAATTATGAAGATGTAACGCGATTTTTCACTGAAAAGTTCCCGCATAAGCAGCCACCGTGCAGGCAAGCAAATTGAATTGAAGGTTCGAGGTGACAGGTTCTGTAGATGAGTTACCACACAGTGACCGTCCAAAATTAGTAACTCTTGAAGAAACTATGCAGTTCGTTGCACATGCATTCGTTCAATCACCCAAAAAATCTGCAAGAAGAGCTTCTAAGGAACTACAATTTTCTGACAGAATTTTAAGGAGTGTGTTAAAAACATTATCTGAACTCTTATAGGCCTACATTACCGCACACCTTAAACGAGGATGATCCTGATCGAAGACATGGATTCTGTGTTTAGTATGTGATGTGCAGTGAAAGTGATCCTAACTTGTACAAAACAATCTTGTGGTCTGATGAAGCAAGTTTTAAGTTAAATGGTAGAGTTAGCAAACACAGTTGCATGTATTGGTATTCTGAAAACCATGATTTACTATTAAGGAGTTATAATGTTCCTGGCGTTACGGTTTGGGATGGTAGGCTCTCATTTTTTCGATGGGACTGTGACTGCTGAAAGGCATTTTGAAATGCTATGAGAAGTTATTATGGAATTAGATAATACTCCTGTACTTGAAGCTGTACGAAACAATCTCATTTGGCAGCAGAAGGTGCTCCGCCGCACTATGGATTGCAGGTCCGTGCATTTTTGGATGAACACTTCCTAGAGTGGATAGGTAGGCGGGGTAAAATAGATTGGCCTCCGAGATCACCGGACCTTAAAACGATTTTTCAAAGTGGGAGATTTGAAAAATGTTTTCGTACAAAACCATTCAACCTACAGCATTTAAGAAATTTGATTGAACAAGAATTCGAAAACTTTTTTGGTAATAATGGGAAGCTGTGTGACAATATTTGTAAATCAGTGTTTAAATGATGTGTTAAATGTCTAGATAACTATGAAGGACGCTTTGAACAATTTTAGTGGGACAAATTACTTTGTACAAACCATTAAAGCTACAAAATGCTGTACTGAATTTTCGGTTAACTGGCTTATGCCGCATCCTGTTTAATGCAGGGGTGCATCATTTCCATGTAATTCATGAGATGTGTAATATTGCAATTTAAATATCCTGAAATATCTAAATTGTATTATAGTAATGCTTTTTTCCCTTTATGGTAGCCATGCAAATCTAGTCTTTTGTATAAACGAAAATGGACCCTAATAACAATAACTAAGGCTATTCCAAAAACTTGACGTCATATCTTGCTAATACAAAGCAAGTGCATGTAATTTGACGAGGCTAAGAGACACTGCAGCATTGTTTACAGGAATATGATGTTAAAAAGGTTTAACCACGAAAAAAGTTATGTAAAATAGAATATTGAGCGCTGAAGTAGGAATAAGATGTGAACTCCATGTGCAGTGCGAACTAAACATGGCTGAATGAATAGGTAGATATACAGTTCATGGTCCACAATAATAGAGCTGACTGGCTAGAGTTCTAGGATATACACCTTTATCTTCTTTTTACACTCATTTGTCACAGCACTAGAGACACTCGTTATGAGCTCCCGTAAATAACAATATTGGAAAAGCTCGTGTATTTTTTCTTCACAAAATTGAAAACTCGGGTAAGTAAAACCTTTTTAAGACCTGCGTCTTTCAAGGATACAGGGGAGCATGCTCATGGAATGAAAATGGTAAATTCTTCCTCTTCTTCGAATTTACTCATTACTGACAAAATTCGATTTGAGATATAATCAGCCAACTGGTGTTTTATTTCTTGCACCTAACCGTATTTTTAAACAAACCTTTATCGTAACTGGCGCAATATGGTTTGAAGAATGAATTTTTATCTGAATAGTGCGATATAGATGAACATCCGTAAACTGATGAGTAGAGAAAGTGGTTCATGTAATATTACATGTAAGCCTTTAGGCTCTCTAGCATCTACTTATACCAGGAACAGGAAGTATTGCATTGCACAAAAAATCTGATGCGTTACACTCGCATGACTTTCTCTACTCTTGTACAAACTATTTTTACAAACGCTTATTCTCCATCTACTTCATGTTATTCCAGATAAACATTTGCAGACTCTATCTTATTGCTAATTTTCTTGTAGATGTAATGGGAATATATATTTACAAGGGCAATATAGAAATACAGTAGCCTTTAAGCACATTACATATCTCTTAATAGCTGGTTGCTAGGTGCAGCACCATTCCCTTTGCCACAGATTAATACTCTTTGCATATCCAACACAAAAAATGAATAACGAATTCCCATTTGAGAAAATAAGTATTGAAAAAATTAAGGGAATAACAAGCAATATCTCGAAAACGGTTCACTCAACAAAAAATGTATATGACATAAATTGTGTATTTTAACGCGGTCTACATTTGTTGTGTAATAAAATTTTGTCTATCTGTTATGGTTTACCAGTTACGCAAAAGTCGTTCACAATTAAGAATAATTTTGGAGACATTCCCAGAAAATTCAAGATATACATTTTATTTGTCATGAAAATATCTTAAACGTATGATATTTTAATCAAAATCGTTAGAACCATTTTTGAGAAAATTAAAATTTTCGAAAAATCTTCCATGTAAAGGGTAATCTGGGGTGGGGAGATTTCCTTGAAAACCTTCGTGTCGCATCTCTGGAAGATACTGAACCTAAATACCAAGTTTGGTGTTTATCCGACTGTTCGTTTCTGAGTTATGCTGTTCACACACAGACAGACAGACACACAGACACACATACACACACATGGACATGTTTCCAAAAATGCTTTTTTTGGATTCAGGGGGTCTCAAAACATATATTTCCGGTGAAATCTCGGTATCGAATTTTTGGTGGAATACAATACTTCCCCTACTTAAAATACGTAGTAGAGAAAGTAATTATAAATCGAGATGTCACCGGAAATAGAAATATGTTTTGACGCCCCCAAAAGACAAAAAAGGCATTGTTAGAAAAATGCATGTGCATGGGTGTGTGTGTGCGCGTGCATGTGTGCGCGTGCGTGTGCGTGCATGCCTTTCTGGACTTCATATTTAAGTGTAGTATCTCTTCTAAAGCGGCTATAATTATTTTCATTAATATAGCATATGTTTAGGATCTTTATATTTCCAATAAAATGTGTATTTTGAACTTTCTGTGAACGGCTTATGGCCTCTTCATCTGAAATGAATTTGTGTATGTGTGTGTTTGTGTGCGTATATGTGTGTAGGGTAATCTCAAAATGCACTCAAACGAAAATCCCGTTGAAAAGCCCTGTTCTTTCTGACGCACACGGACTATAAAACACGTAATTTCATATCAGAATTACTAAATAGATTTACAAAACCTATGTACTACAATCCACTGAGGTCATAAAGGAACATACGAAGAAGGCTTTGACTTTTCGTTGAGAACGCCATGGAGTAGAAAGTAATTTTTGTTATTCCATAGAGAATACATGTAGAATAAAACAAATTTCACGGATTATATAATTCACACTACACAAGAACCATTTTTATAAGGTATATGCTTGCCTTAAAATTCCACACTTTTCCATGCAATCGCGATAAGCAACTAGATGTTAACAGAACTTCAAGAAAGTGGCCAAGTATTGAACAATTCGAACAATTAATAGTGGATATCTCAGAAATTTCATATGCCACAAACAATTTGTTTTCAAATAAATTGTGTGTTTTAGAGAGATCTAAATTTCTTGTGTGGTGCATTTTCATCTTATCATTTAACGTTTACCAGTTAAACATGATTATAAAAGTTCCTTCCGAATGAAGAGGACTTCATAGGCTGTTCTCAGAAAATTAAAGATATACATTTTATTTTTCATGTAAATATCTTAAATACATAGTATTTTAATTGAACCCTCAGAGCTAGTCTTAGAAAATAAAAAATAAATCGAAAAATGTTGTCTGTAAAGGGTAGTTTGTGGTGGGGGATTTTCATGAAAATCTTTGTGTCGCATCTTTGAAAGGAACTGAACCTATGTACCAAGTTTTCGTTTTGAGTTATGCTGTTCACAGACACATACACTCAGAAAGTTTTCTAAACATTATTTTTTATTTCAGAGACCTCAAAAGATGTATTTTAGATGAAATCTCGGTATCGAATTTTTTGGGTGGAATGCAATACCTTCTCTACCTGCTAGGTATGTGATAGAGAAAGTAAAAATACCCCTCCTAGTTTATCCCCTAGGTAACATGTAATGTATAAGCTTTCATAATTATATCACTGTTGATTATCACAATATATTAAGTAAAAAGCGATGACATTCAAGCTTTTGTCAGCATGAAAATGTCCAAAAAGAGAGTGATGAATTTGGAAAAACGTGGCCTTTACTGAACATGGCATTACGAACTGTAAAACACGTAAAGAACTAATGCTATTGCCATTAAGTGCCTACAAGTGCATTGCCATTAGATAAAAAGTTCGGAAGTTCGTCTCTTTGCATCAGTCCTGGTGAAATTGTACCACATTACTTTCTGACTTCCTCTCGCGTTTCACTCGGCAAACTCTCCAATTAGAGCTCTGGAATAAAATATCATTAGAACTGTTTAACTTGCACCGTTAAACCACAGATACGGCATATTAACAGGTGAGCTCTGGCTTTCATAAACATGAGATTACAGCACTCTCTGTGTAACGCAGTTAAATACGCATATTTCATGGCTTCAGAACGATTAATTACTACTTCCCCATGTGTAAACCATTTTAAAACAACAAACCGACGAATTCAGTGATCTGTTCTGAACTATTTGTAGCTCGATTCTATGAAACGTTGTGAATTCACCATCTTCACTGCGACTTAACACCACAGCTAATCAACAAAATGCCAATTTAGTCTATTTACACCGTACTTTAATAGCCTATTTTGTAGTGTTTTAACACCCTTTCTTACTATATACGACACGGTGGATACTGATAATCAGGCCCCGAATTGTGGCAATTAAAAGTTTTCTAAAATTACCTATAAAATGACCCTAAATATTTAAAAATCTGATATGATACCTTCACATGACTTTCTCTATCCTCTTAAGTTTTATTAGTGAGTATACAAACTAGTCTTACTAAAGCTTATTTTTATATCTACTTCATTTTAACCTAAATAAACTTTTGCAGAAATAGTTACATAACACATTTCGTTATAGATACAAAGGGAATAGCCATATGTTTAAGAATAGACGCTATACGCTGGCCTTAAAATTCCATATGTTACAAGGGAATCAGAGAAATACCTGAATGTTGACAGGACTTTAAAAAATGGCCAAGTATTGAACAATTCGCACCATTATTAACGGATATCTCGGAAATAGCTGATAGTAGATATAATATAGCGACTCCAGCACACAGAGAGATGCCGACATCTGATAAGCTTCTTTGATCTATGCCGCTAGCCCCGCCCCCTCCCTTTGTGTGCTCACATGCCGCCAGGTCTCGTGTCGTTAGGCCCCGCCCCCTCTCGCTTTGTGTGCTCACCTAATGCCGGCAGTATCTGTGCTAACAGGTTCTACCCCCTCCCCCATGCGTTCTACTGTGGCGTCATGACTTGATGGAATTGTTTTCTCGAGTCCTGCCGCCCCCCGGCAAATTAATTAGGTAATGTTCGTCAAACATTTTTTTTATGATTACTAAGGTCTGCACATTGCATCCTCGAGCAATTAAGTTTTTTGATTAATGAATTGTTGACTGGAAGGTGAGTATAAGTAGTAGTCTGCTCACGGGAACAGTCTGTCATGTAATGAAACACTGCAGCCTTCTTGTATCTGGGGAAAGCGCTTGTCCATTAGCTGAACATGTTAGACGCTTTCAACACATTAATAGGCTTTTAAGTTTACATTCCGGATCTGTTTACATACATTAGCGATCAACGACATACTTCCGCCTGGAGGTAACGGTGACACACATTAGCTGACCCGTTAGACGCTTTCACTCCATTAGCGAACAAGAGCCCGGCATGTAATGAAAAAACCCGTAACCTACTTCTGTCTGATGGTAACGGTGACCTCTATTAACTGACATCTTTAGACGCTTTCACCTCATTAGAGAACAATGTCAGTAATTGTTTTCCTAAGTGCTCTACAAACTCTCAACGCTTCAGCTTTAGCGGGGGAAATTATATAAAAGCAACAGCTTCTCCAATGATTTTCACAGTATCGTAAGAACACTGCGATCTAAGCACTCTGCAAGCTTTATTCTTTCAACGTGGAAATTACATCGAACATCATGTCTGGTAAGTTGTATCACCAATTCATCTTCATTAAAAAGTTAACTTATTACTTAGTACATTTAACTTATATTTGCGTTCTTGTTTTTAATGACGGCCCTTTTATTTGTAAATAGCTGAGTATTCTAAAAGTTAATAGCTAGACAGTTGAATTTTTTCTGAAATGTGAACAGTTTAGTTAAGTATTCATTTTAGACAAGCTTATTCTACATTTAATAGCTAACTGCGCGAATTCTCAAAAAATGTGAATAATTTAGTTAAGTATTCATCTTGTTGAGAAATTATTATTCCAGATATTTAAATACAGGGTTTCACAGAGTGAATTATATTCCTTTCTAGACAAAATACAATTACTTGATTACCCTACGATTCGAATAAAGAATGTTCTGTATAAATATTCTTCCGAGGGTAACCGGTGGTAATCGATCCTGGGACTTCATGTTTGCATGCATTGATCGAACATTCATCAGTTAATGTTTCATTCCTCTTGTGCAATTAATTTAGTAAAAAACTTCCAGCCTGTTTCCATCACGTTAAAAAGAGATATTTTCCATGAGTGTGTCGAATAATACAAATGCTTTATTTTGTCATAGAAATTTCTCAGGTGTTTAAAAATACATCGACATTTCCCTGTATAAGCAATGCGCAATAAAGTAAATTAACTTAATAATATAACTTTTCTTAAAAAATAAGTAAATAAATAAATAAATAAAAATCTAACGCGTAAATTAATTACGTTTTCAGCATTCAGTTCTGCTAACGTGGCTGAGGCATACATCCAGCTCCAGCAGGATTGTTCCTCAAATACAGCCATGATTCAGGCACCCGAACAACCGAATGGTAAGCATTCTTCAGAGTTTAAAAAAATTAATGTAACAATTCATATTATCTTCTTGTTCATATTCTTTATTATTATTATTATTATTATTATTATTATTATTTCCAGGAAGCGAAGTTTATTTCGGAGTCTGTCATCCATCGACCACTGCAACGGCACCAGCAGGCTTCCAAACCTTCCTGGTGCCTAATCATCATGGATGGGACTCTGGCCCGTACATACAGCAACATTCGAATGGTAAGAATTTACAGACCTGTGTTTGAGCAATTGTAACTAAAAATTATTTAATAGCAGGTATACAAGGGCGATTCTAGCATACAAAGACCTACCTACGACAGCCTAGAGTTCTGGATTGTATAAGGAGAAAAGGATATATTTAAGGGGAGTTTCTCACCGCATATGCAGTCACATAACTCTTTCAGTCTCCCAGAATACCGTGTATTTTCACGCCTGTGTTTAAAACATCTATTTTTCACGTATAGCGTATAGATTCTTTAGAACTCTGTACTTAAACATGC
The DNA here is from genome assembly GCA_030765065.1 of Deroplatys truncata. Classification (NCBI taxonomy): domain Eukaryota; kingdom Metazoa; phylum Arthropoda; class Insecta; order Mantodea; family Mantidae; genus Deroplatys; species Deroplatys truncata. The sequence goes on along the minus strand of CM060976.1, from coordinate 60,247,895 downwards.
TATACTATTAATATTATTATTAATATTATTTATTTTTTCCAGGAACTGGACTTTATTTCGGGGGCGGCATCGCTCAACATGCAACCGCTGCACCGGCACCTCCAGGCCTCGCAACCGTTGCACCTGCACCACAACGCTTCGCGATCGCTGCACCGCCACCCCCAGGCTTCCAGACCTTCCTGGTACCAAATCAGCAGGGGTGGGGCTCTGCCCCATACATACAGCAAGCACCGAACGGTAAGAGTTTTTCAATATTTTATGAACTTCTTGCTTTACAAATTCTATATTATTATCATTATTAATATTATCATTATTATTATTTTCAGGGAATGGACTTTATTTTGGGATGAGTCAACCATCGTACGCTGCACAGGTACCACAGGGCTTCCAAGCCGTCATGGGGCCAAATCAGCAGGGTTGGGCCCCTGCTCCCTACATGCAGCAACCACCGACAGGTAAGAATATTTTTCAACATTTTATGAAGTTCTTTTACACATTCTATATTATTATTATTATTATTATTATTATTTCCAGGAAGTGGACTTTATTTCGGAGGCGGGTTTGTTCATCACGCCCCCTCTGCACCACAAGCTTCCCCTGCATCAAATCAGCAGGGGTGGGGCCCTGCCCCGTACATGCAGCAACCACTGGATGGTAAGAACCCTTCAATATTTTATGAAGTTCTTTTACACATTCTATACTGTTATCATTATTATTATTAATATTATTATTTCCAGGAAGTGGACTTTATTTCGGGTGCGGTATCGCTCAACATGCGAGCGCTGTACCATCAGCCTTCCCTATACAAAATCAGCAGGGATGGGGGTCTGACATATGTGTGCAGCAACAGTCGAATGGTAAGAATCCTTCAACATTTTATGAAGTTCTTTACACATTGTATATTATTATTATTAATATTATTATTCCAGGAAATGATCTGGGTGACGTTGGAAGCCAGCCTATGGACCTGGCAACACAGGGGTCAGCATCGCCGGAGATTGGTGAAGACTCGACCACTGCACAGTTAGCCTCCTCATCGCTCGACACTCTAGAGGAAGTTATACACGGTGAACCATCGACCTCCTCACTCGCAGGCAATGAAACCGCTACACCATCGACTTCCTCAGACGCAAGCGATGAAGCCGCTGCACCGTCAACCTCCTCCTCATCATCCAATGATGTAGAACCAGTTAATGGAAAGAGAGGACCGACATCGGATGGGAGGGAACAGCTTACAATAAAAAAAGCCAAGGTTAGTGCTAGCAATTGCCTGGGCCTAGAGTGCAATACCATACAATCAGCATTCAAGGGACGTATTTTTAATAGTAGAATAGAAAATACATTAGAAATACTCGAGCCCAGAGTCTTTTTAGATGAGTGCAAGGAGCTTATTATTAAAGAAGTGGAAAACGTTTTACAGAAAAGCAGGAGTGGATTAAAGATGCATTGTTCCATGGAACTTGAATATTTAATCCAGAAACCTGATGAAGAGAAGTGTCTTTCCACTGGCTTTAATTCTAAGCCTGTACTGATTCTTCCATCAAGCGACCTCAATCAGATCTTCTCTTCAATTGCGGGGGATATTTTGGAAAACATTTCTACATTTGAGGGGGGAGCATCGTCAAAGTCCTTGTCAAAGATACTTCGCCTGGTGATGGGATTTACACACTACGATCCTTTACACGCTGGTTCATACATTGAACTACCTCAGAAAATTAGGCATAAGTATGCTGTTATAAACATAAAGAATGAAGACAACTTCTGCTTCGCATGGTGCATGCTTGCCTCTAAATACCCTGTTAAACGCGACGGTCAGAGAACCGCAAAATACCCTGAGGAACTGCTTTTCAAAGCATTCAATTATGAAGGTATCGAATTTCCGGTACCCTTACATCAAATTGAATGCTTTGAAAATCAGAATAATGGAGTATCCATTTCACTGTTCGGTATAGAGGAGAATGACAACATTATTCCCCTATACCAAACAGCTGAAAAGAAGCAGCACCATGTAAACCTGCTATATATTGAAGAGGATGATAAGTCACACTATTGCCTCATTAAAGACCTGTCCAGACTAGTAAGGAGTCAGACAACGAAACACCAGCATAGAATATGGACATGTGAGGCATGCCTCAAGAGATGCACCAATGAAAAGGCTCTGGAAGCACATAGGTTAAGATGCGGGAAATGCCAACTGCTTAAAATGCCCCAACAGGATGAATACCTTGAATTTAAAGCATTCTCCAAGAGCGTTCCTGTACCATTTGTTATATACGCAGACATTGAATCTGTTCTGGCGAAGGTTCACTCTTGCGAGCCCTCAAGCAGCTCGAGGTGGACCCGAGCCATTCAAGAGCATGAAGCAATGTCTATTGCCTTGAAGGTGGTATGTAGGCATGACGAGGCCATGTCAAAATTCTTCCTCTTTAGAGGACCGAATGCCGTCGATGACTTTATCAAGCAATTAAAATCAATTGCTGATGACGTCATCGATGTGTATTCCAATCCTAAACCCATGGATTTAACCCTTGAAGAGCAACAGAATTTTGACAATGCCTCTGAGTGTCATATATGCCTTGCTGCTTTCACTGTGAGCGATTTGCGTGTGAGGGATCACGATCATGTGACAGGGGAATATCTGGGAGCTGCTCATAATAGATGTAATTTGAATAGAAAGGTCCCTGATTTCATACCGATCTTTTTTCATTGCCTATCTAATTATGACAGCCACTTCTTGATAAGACGTCTGGCATATGATAATAAGCCCATATCGTGCATCGCTCAAAGTGGTGAAAGGTATATAGCGTTTAGCAAACGGTACAGGAACATCAGCTTCAGGTTTCTGGACAGCTTTAAGTTTCTTGACGACAAGTTGTCCAGCCTGGCTGACATGCTGGAGGAGAGTGACTTTAAAATAACAAGGGCAGAATATCCTGTTGAGGAGCATTTTAAGCTGGCGAAGAGCAAGGGAATATTCCCGTATGATTATGTTTCAAGCCTTGCCATACTCAAAGAAACTTCTCTACCGCCGAAGGATGCCTTCTACAGCACTCTCACTGACAGTCACATCACAGACGAGGAATACAGGCATGCTGAAAAAGTCTGGGATACCTTTAATATCCAGAATCTCGGAGAATACAGCGATCTATACCTGAAAACAGATATACTGCTCTTGGCGGATATTTTCGAAAAGTTTCGAGATCTCATCCTGGGGATGTATAAACTTGACCCAGCATGGTTTTATACATTACCAGGACTCGCCTTTGACGCTATGTTGAAGATAACTAAGGCGAAACTTTCCTTAATATCTGACAAGAGCATGCTGGAGTTTTTCGAGTCTGGAATTAGAGGCGGACTGTGCACAGTGGTGAAGGGCTATACCAAAGCTAACCACAGGTACATGTCCAACTTTGACCAGCATGCTCCTGTTATACACCTGTCCTATTGGGACATAAATAACTTATATGGAGCTTCTATGGGGTCTGCCCTCCCGTACAAGAATCTGAGATGGCTCACCAGAGAAGAAATTGATAGTATAAACTTTGCTGAAATCAAAGAAGACTCTGAGACTGGCTATGTGCTAGAGGTTGATATCGAATACCCCGACCATATCCACGACGCCCACAACGAGCTTCCTTTCTGCCCACAGAGTGCGATACCACCGAATGGCCAATACAAGAAACTGCTTGCGACATTAGAACAGAAAAGCAAATATGTCTTGCACTACAGGGTGATGCAGCAGTGTATTGAACAAGGTCTAACTGTGAGACATATTCACAGAGTGGTATCCTACGACCAGTCTAACTGGTTGAAGACATATATCGACGTGAACACAGAGAAAAGAATTCAAGAAAAGTCAAAATTTGGCCAAAACTTATGGAAAAAGATGAATAACGCCGTATATGGGAAATTTATAGAAAATGTCAGGAAATACACTGATTTCAAAATAGTTGGATCCTGGGATCAGGCAAAGAAGTTGATAGCACGCAGCACTTACCTACGCACCATAATTTTTGAGGAAAATCTTGTAGGAATCGAACTGGGTAGAGAGGAAGTGCATATGAACAAGCCAATCTACAAAGGACACGCAATTTTGGACATTTCAAAATTTATCATGTATGACTTCTTTTACAATATCATGAAACCAAATTTAAAAGACTTGCTGCTGAATTACATGGATACAGACTCATTCATTTTTGAAACGAGTTCTGATATCTATGATTTCATCAGGGAGAACCCCCAATATTTCGACACTTCAAACTTCGAAAAGGATAATGCATATGGCATTAAGCAAGCCAATAGGAAAAAGATTGGGTTGTTCAAGGATGAATTGGGTGGCTTGGTTATGGAGGAGTATGTCGGTATAAGAGCAAAGTTATACGCATACAGATACGGAGGGCAGACAATTAAGAAAGCTAAGGGCATCACCAGGACAGGCATGGATAAAATCGATTTCGGCCATTATTTTGAATGTTTAAAAGACCATAGCCTAAAAATTTATTCGATACAAAAAACATTTCGGAGTAAACACCACAAAATTACAACAATTGAAACAAACAAATTGGCTTTGAAGGGTGGTGACGATAAGAGGAAGTTGATGGAAGGAAGCTATAAGACTGTAGCGTGGGGCCATTATTCCCTTAGACCCGGTGATTGCTAGTGCCTAAACTTTTAAATAATGTATATATTGTGTAAAATAGATATCAAATGTGTGAGGGTTTTTTGTGTAACACTTTTCCCTCAAAAAAAGTAAGAAAAATATGAATGCTTTTAAAATAAAAATACTCATGATTTTACAATCATAAAACTTTAGTCTTTATTAATTCTTTACATATTACACCAAGTCCTTTATATCAATCCATTGAGTATCTGGAAAACCATACCACTTTACAAGAACTTTGTTTCCACGTTTACGTATAACCTTTTCTACTAAATATGTATTAGGATAGTTAGTCTTTTTTAGTTCATGTCCATAAAAGCCACCTTTTATGATTTCACCATTCCTATCCTTTAGTATGTATGTTGTAGGCTTGGTACGGTTCACACGAAATACTTTGAAGATTTCAACGCTCCAGTTAGATTCATAACCCTTTTCAAAATGTCCTTTATGTTTAGATATCCTGACATAATCACCAACACTAAACTTCCTTGAAGCCTTCTTCTCTCTTCGTTCTTGATTATAATTATACACAGTCAGAAGAAGATCGTTGTTCTTCACTTCATTAGGTTTCATGCGGATAGTTGAATGAAAAGTATCATTGTACTTTACAAGGATTCTAGGTAAAAGATCTAGCCACTTGTATGAGCCTTGGACTAAAAACTCTCGGTACATCATATTCTTCAAGGTTCGAATTAAACGTTCAACAGCCGCAGCCTTCACATTGGTATAGGTGCTGTAGTGGTTAATATTATACTTAAACATTAGCCGTTTAAAGAATTTGTTATAAAATTCTTTCCCGTTGTCACTTTGAATATTCCGGGGAGGGACATACATTTCTTGTAATATATCCTCCATTGCCTTTGCAACATTAACTCCGCTCTTATCCTTTAAGGGTTTTGCATATGCCAGTTTAGAGTAAAAGTTGACTGCGATCAGAATGTATTTGAAATTTTTGTTCACTCTTGCATATGGTATCATTTCAATCAAATCAATTTGTAATAAATCGTTCATACCTTTGCTGATAATTTTGCGTCGTAAATAGTTCCTCCTCGCCGACCCGTGAAGCTCTCTGGCGATATTCTGTTTGGCTGTCATGCTATAACTTTAGATGCTTTCAACTCCCTGATAATTTCCTCAATCTCTTGAGTGTGACTATTATTACCAGCGTCCCTCGAAGCAATAAGTAACCTCAGCCTATTCACTAATGTGTTAGGGTTTCTCCAAAAAACGTAGTCAACCTCCTTATCAGACTTATGCTCCTTCCATGTCAGTCCTAGACCTGAATGTGTATTGAGCAAGGGGCGTATTATATTCTTGTATTTATACGATTTACCAGATTTCAAACGACCGTGTCTGGTGTAACCAGATCTATGAAGAAAAGTACTTTTCATAATCTTAGCGTACGTCTCCAAGTCTTCACTGGTGTATGCAGAAATCTGAGGCGTTCGCTTAAAGATGAGCTCCGTCAAACCGGCTGTAGACTCATACGTTTCATCACCTATCAATATTTGATTATTTATAAAATGAATATCTTTATTTCCAAGCATATAACTTCCATCCTGATATCTCACCCCGTACAATGTATCAATGCGGTCCTTGTCTTTTGAGCGAACGTGTTGAAGGAAAGTAGAAATACTTGTAGAATCATCATCTTCATTCTTGACTGTCTCCACAGCCGACCCTCGTTGACTGTCCAAAATATTCTTGAGGGGAGCGGTTACAGGCTTCAAAGCTTCGGACATGACATGCTGAGTTTTAAACCTGAGACCTTTTAGAGCTCTCAGTTTTTCTTTTACAGCCCTGGTATGCTCGGCTACAGACTCTTTAAGTCTTATGCTTTCACTATCCATCTTACAAATGACGTGAAAATAGACGATTACATTCAATTTATAGTCTGCGTCCACCTTGAGCTCTCACCGTATCGATAGCCTTAGCTAACATCTCTATCGAAGTTCTCAGTTGCTCGGTTTCTTTCATATGTTCCTGCGTATGTGACTTGAACGCTTCAGCAAAGATTGCCGTATTAGCGTACAGGCTTCTGGTTGATTCTTCTAGACTCGTCATTTGCTGCACATTAGTTTTGTAAGCGTCCATCATCATATTTACATTTTCCTCCACTTTCTTAAGTTTATCATTGCATGAATCAGTTTTGAGAGTATTCAAAACCTCTGTCTTTAACTGTCCGACTGTAGCCTCTAAATCTGAAACTCGCTTCATCGCTAACTTTTCTAAATTACTAATTTTCTGATTGCAAAGATTCTGAAGATTTGTTTTTTCTCTATCAAGCTCTGCGGTAACTTGTTTAATGGAGTCCATTACAGAATCCACTCTGTCTTTTGTAGAGGTTGTTAGAGTATCCACTTTACTTGTAGTTTTATTCAGATTTGCTGTGATGTCTAGCAGCTTTTTACCTATTTGCATCTCGATTTCCTTTGGTAAGTACCTATTTAACTGCTGTCGCGTCTCGTTCGATTTCCTAATGATCATAGCTCTAGCATATCTTTTATTTACAGCATCTGTATCTCCGAGAGGATCTGCTATATCAGTGATTCTCTTATTGTCGAATATAATGTTACCATTACCATCTCTCGTCTGCGTGCGTGAATTGACATATCCAGTGATGAACTTTTTATTCACAACATCGTTATCGTGAACAGGATCTAGCAATACCTTCAATCTAACTTTATCAATCACAATGTTATTTTCCTTATCTCTCTTGAGGATATATCTTGAAATCAATTCATCGAACAGGGTCTTGGCCATAACCTCAACATTGTTAGCAGCTTGCTGAGAGAAATCTTGCATTCTAATTTCGAGAGCATCCACATAATTCTTATTGGAAGCATCATGATTATCTTCAGGATCGTGAACGTTACACAATCTCTTATTCTTGAATTGATAATTTCCTTTGACATCTCTATTTATGATAAAACGATCAAACACTCTTCTAACTGGACCAGTTCTCTGAGAACCGAACCTATCGATGCTCATGGTTAACTACGAATGATCATTTTCTTTTTTGTCGAGCTTAATATATACATCAAAACCATTCCTATATCGTCCCTCATTCATGTGAAATTCAGGAACTATCACAACAAAGGGTCTTCCTTCTGTAGAGCTCTCCCAAACGTTCTTACATAGATCTTTAAATTCGTTGTAGGTCATGTCGGTATTTACATAATCTTCGTAAATGTGCTTTAAGTTTAAATTGTCTTGCCTGAAGAGTATTATCATGTTTGTATTATCGCGAATTAAATGTTTTGGAACTTTAGCATAGGACTGTGCTAGATATACAGAGTCGACATTTCGATGTCTACCCATACTGTAAAAGGATGCTATCTTTTCCTGCTTTTCAGTGATGACGTCATCAAATATAAAGATTGAATTTTCTTCGACTTCAGAAGGATGCAAAACATCATCCCCGTTGTCGAAGGTGTTCACTTCTATACCTTCGATGTTTCCGAGCACTTTAATTAGATATTGGTACTTTGGTTGATAGAGAGACTTTGAATAAATATACAAATTTTCAAAACGTAGTCCATTCTCATGGAGTAGCATATTGAGTAATACATTTGTTTTCCCTGCACTGGAGCTCCCTAAAATAAGAGCTCTGACATTAGATGGAAATAACTTGCCATGACGATCACTTCTAAAGTCACTTTCAAAGTCTAATACCTGAATAGGTAGAGAGCAGTGCTGCTTAACAAGCTCCATGTTAACAACTAACTTATAACATGTATGTGCATTGTTTATATATATATATATATTACCGTTTGTAAAAGTAGTTAATGATTGACTGCAATGATATAAAAGGGCTAATGCATTCAATTACTCGTTTAGTCTATCATGAGAGCTAAGAGAGGGAGGTCGTTGCAGTATAAGCGCGGCTCTGGAATTATTAATTCCATAATTAATTCGCTCCCCTTTGAAGCTCACTTACCTGGATATAGATATTGCGGGCCTGGTACTAAATTGGAAAAACGTCTAAAAAGAGGAGACCCCGGAATTAACCAATTAGACACAGCTTGCAAACAGCACGACCTCGCGTACGCTGAGAATAAGGACACCGCTTCAAGACAAATAGCGGATAAGATTCTTGCAGAGAAGGCTTGGAAACGTGTGCAGTCATCAGATTCAACTTTTGGTGAAAGGTTAGCTGCAAGGCTAGTAACTGCAATCATGAAGGGAAAGGTTGCAGTGGGAGCCGGAAAGAGGAAGAAGAAGAGAGGAGGGTTTTTACCGTTGATTCCCATCATTGCTGCTTTAGGCGCTGCAGCAGGTGGCGCTGCTCAGATAGCCTCTGCAGTCAATAAAAAAAAGGCTGCTGATAGACACTTGGCAGAAGTTGCGAGGCATAACAAGGCGATGGAGAACCAAGGAAAGGGGCTCCGGAAGGGTAGGTGTAAGAAGAGGAATAAATGAGGATTCTTACCTGCAATGCCGCTGATGTCGTCTTTAGCCGCTGCATCTAAAATAGCAAGGTCTTTGAAAAAAAGGGGATCTAAAGGCGAGGGTTTAAAGAAGAAGGCAAAAAACGGAGGAAGAGGATTGTACATATACCGGAGGAAGCCCTAAGTAACGTAGCCCTCGAATATTATGCTAAACGTTTAAAAATTCCTTATTTTAGAGGGGTTTATATGATTGACAAACTTCCTTTAAAACCAAACTGCAAAGAGAGACTTATTACCAATCTCGATACATCAGATAATGAAGGAACACACTGGGTTGCTATAAGGAAAGAAGGTGATGTCGCATACTACTTTGATAGTTTCGGTAATTTGAAGCCGCCTCCTGAGATTGAGAAATATCTACAAGACGTTAAAATCTACTATAATACACAGAGATACCAGAATTTCGATTCAGTCATCTGCGGACACTTGTGCTTGCAATTTCTTTTATCCTAGAAGCTGCTTCATCGTCAAGATGAGTTATACAGTTACAGTGAGTGGGTCAGACACTGTTATTTCAACGTATCTAAACCCTCCTCTACAGCTAGATCCACCAGGTCATTATGAGATTGCTCTCTTGAATTTTGAAACATTCTATTCAATACCAAATGTCGATGGAAGTAATAATAGATTTCATTATATTCATAATGGTAAACCTGAAACCATTGTCATCCCTCATGGAACCTACGAGATTGCCGATATCAATACATTTCTAAAGGATAAACTAGAACTGAATGATGAAGTCTTCTTCATAAGGCCTAACAATAATACAATGAAGGCTGAAATTAAATGTCCTTATACAATAGACTTTTCTAAGGAAAGATCTATTGGTTCGCTTCTAGGATTCACAGACACTAAAACAATTCCTGCTGGAGAAGCGATCGAATCTGACGATCTTGTGAATATATTTAAAGTGAGTATCATACGTGTGGAGTGCAGTATTGCAACAGGCTCTTTCATTGACGGTAAAAGCGGACATTCGCTCTACGAGTTTTTCCCTTCTGTTCCGCCAGGCTATCATATCTCTCAAGAACCTTCGAACCCCATATATTTACCTGTCATAGATACAAACTATATAGACCAGATCACTATTCGAGTGGTAGATCAACACGGTAAGGCTATCAACTTCAGGAACGAAGTTATCACTACAAGACTCCACATAAGACGTAATGGCAATACATTTTAAAAGACACCTCAAATACTATAATAGACGACGTACACAGCGATCGAAGCATACTACCTCTCCAACTTCCGAGGAGTTAACACGTGCTAACCGCAAGTTCCTCGAAGAGTTAGGTTACAGGACGCTATAATGGACATCTTAAACGTGACAGAAGTTCCAGCCTTTGACGACAAGATCACCAAGGAGGAGGAGCATATTTTTCTTCCATACAACACCTCCGCTCTGGATGTAAACGATGAAATTAGAATACCATGTCAAGCTGAAGATTTGTATACGCTACCTAACAAGAGTTATCTCTACATCGAAGGTGCTCTCACTAAGGTAGATGGATCCCCTACTACTTCATCGAAGCTCACTAATAATGCTATAACCTTCATGTTTGATGAGATACGTCTAGATATGAATGCTACAACTATAGACAGAACAAGGAATCCTGGAATTACTACAACTATACGAAATTATGTGACTCTCAACCCTATGGAATCGAATCGTCTGCTGAATGCTGGATGGGCCTATCCTGGTGAAGAAGTTGATATAGTACACGCGACGAATGGAGCTTTCAATGCTGTAGTCCCTCTCTCGATGCTCCTAGGATTTGCTGATGACCACAAGGAACTTATACTCAACAGCAAGTTTGAATTGATTCTCATAAGATCCAAAGATTCTAGAAACTGTGTCCTGAGTTCGAATGGAGAGGAAGCTAATGTAAAGTTAACTAGAATCGAATGGAGGATGCCTGTAATTCGCCTTTCCGATGCTGAAAGAGTTCACATTCTAAAAATTGTCAAGTCTGATAAACCTCTACACCTTGCCTTTCGATCTATGGATCTTCATACCCAGCCTGCTGTACCCCAGACAAGATCTTTCACGTGGAATGTAGCAACAACATCTAAGCTCGAGAAACCTCGCTTCATCATAGTGTGTGCTCAGACTGCAAGATTGGGTGATTATAGCAAGAACAGTTCCGAGTTTGATCACTGCAACATTACTAATATGAGACTATTCCTCAACAGCGAATGCTACCCCTACCATGATTTGAACTTGGACTTTAAAAATTCAAAGTTTGCTTCACTATATGAAATGTACTGTAAATTTCAAAGTTCCTATTATGAAAGAGAGAATTATCCTCTCTTGAAGAGAAAGGATTTTCTTCACCATGCACCATTATTCGTAATAGACTGTTCTCACCAACCCGAGGAGGTTATAAATGGAGCTGTGAACATCAGAATCGATATTCAAGCATCTGTAAATATACCAGCCCAGACGTCACTGTACTGTCTGATTCTACACGACAAAGTATTTACCTACAAACCTCTTTCTCACGTGATGCAAGCACTTATATAATTATGCATATGTTTGGGTGAATGGTTTTTGTAAAGGAATGTACAAGGATAAGGTTTATGAATAATAAATTGAATTCATATACTAAAACACTCTTTTATTGACTTTAGCATGCATTTCAAGCATTTTCCTTCTTCTCTTTTTACTCCCTGAAAAACTAATTGCTCCTGTCTTGCAGAAATCATTTAAAATATTCAAATGTCTTTCAATATAGGGCAATAGCCGTTTTAGGTTCCTTACACCTTCAATGTCTAAAGATATTACATTATTATTTAAACATGTATTTATGAAATGAATTGAACTGTCAAAAAATACAATAATATTGTATGCATAAATTACATTGTCGCAATATTCATCACACGCAAACTTTTTTTCTTGACGTAGGTAATCTTCAATCATTGAAATGTTTTTGGATATTATATCCCAGTCTGATTTTGTAATGTAAACAATTGATTTATCACTTTCACAATTTATGTAGAGGGAAGGAATGTCATAGTATAGTCCAATGTTCACGGAATGGAAGGGGGAGATGCTGACGTCATCAAACGCCTGTGATCGATTCTCCATGCTCCTCCGGGGTATCTTCAATGAATAAGAAGACCCTAGGACCCTCGTTGAGTATCCTCCTCTTACAACTCCTCTTCTGCTTTCTCTTCCCAGTCTCGTTCTGCCTCTTCCTCCGCTCCCTCCTCGCACCCCTGCAGCATATATTCAAAACAATGTTAGAAATAGGTTTAGTTAATGATTTCATGCCTTCTGAAAGAGAAAATACAAATATTAGAAAAATCCTCTCCCATTGCCACACAAGAAAGTACTATCAAAGCGTGTCATACTCACTTCAAGGGTTTGCACGATTCTGCGTGTATCTCGGGCGAGCAATCTGGAATCGTCTGATTTATCCCGTCCTGTAGCATCGTTGCTTTATCATCATCAGAGGTAGTAGTAATGGCTGGTAGTGGAGCGCCATCCTCATCCATAGGCTGTGTATGGCGCTCTGCGATTGGATATTCCACTATATCGACAATACGTCTCTCAGGATCCAGCTCCTCTATTGGCACGGGTACCTTAGGCTCAGTCATTCGCAGTCTGTAATAACTTAATTTTAGGTTAGACATAGAGTAGCATTAGAAGCAGTAAATGAAAATGTAATTTAACGTTTCTTCTACTTACTCGAGTTTTCTCCTCCTGCGTTGGTAGACGTCGCAGTTGTCGTTACATAGGAAGAATGATGTCATGCGTTCATGCTGGGCCGGGTTAGTACAAAGTATAGAATGCATGTATCCCGTGCACGACTCTGTATCACATTCTGTTAGATGTTTCGAGACGAAGACATCGTCAACTTCCTCGACATCGCTAAGGTCGTCCACATCATCACCCATGCGATTTTCACTGAAAGAATAAAATAATTTCAAGTTAGTTTTCATTTAACATACGTACAATATATTACCGAGTTATAGAAATATATATATATATATATATTACTTACATGTTCGCTCCTCGATAAACAGGACAGCTCTCTGTACACACTTCCAGTGTAGTCATCTGATCATGATGCGATGGTTGAGTACACAACACTGAATGCATTAAACCATTGCATGTTTCGGTATGGAAGTATACGTAGTGAAAATAATCTTCTCCGCACTCGCTCCAGTAATCATTCATCTCAGATGCACGATTATCACCAGCCATTTCGATTATCACTGAACGAACAATAAATTGATCGCTCTGGCTGCCGACGTTCCTTATATACTGCTGCCTGTGACGTCACGCGGCTGTGGAGGGGGATGAATGCATGTTGAGACCTGTTATTCGTCTCCAGGCAGAGCCCAGCTGTCTATTTTTTGAATACAATCACCTTTTTTAATAACATTTATAATATTTAACTATAATGTTATCCGTATTTATTTTACTTTTAATAACATATGTAGTATTCACCAATCAATGAGACGCTTCTGAATTATGAATACTTTATTCGCAATATTTTATTGAAAGAAATAAGAACTATGAAACTTAATCATTAATTATCAGGGAAAAAATTGTCTAGACTTGGGTTTTTCCACGGTTTGTGATGGAAATTCAACGAGCTAAAAGGTATTTACATTGAGTGTCTGGGGGTTTTCCAGAGCACTTAGGAAAACAATTACTGACATTGTTCGCTAATGGAGTGAAAGCGTCTAAAGTTGTCAGTTAATAGAGGTCACCGTTACCATCAGACAGAAGTAGGTTACGGGTTTTTTCATTACATGCCGGGCTCTTGTTCGCTAATGGAGTGAAAGCGTCTAACGGGTCAGCTAATGTGTGTCACCGTTACCTCCAGGCGGAAGTATGTCGTTGATCGCTAATGTATGTAAACAGATCCGGAATGTAAACTTAAAAGCCTATTAATGTTGTGAAAGCGTCTAACATGTTCAGCTAATGGACAAGCGCTTTCCCCAGATACAAGAAGGCTGCAGTGTTTCATTACATGACAGACTGTTCCCGTGAGCGAATTACTACTTATACTCACCTTCCAGTCAACAATTCATTATTCAAAAAACTTAATTGCTCGAGGATGCAATGTGCAGACCTTAGTAATCATAAAAAAAATGTTTGACGAACATTACCTAATTAATTTGCCGGGGGGCGGCAGGACTCGAGAAAACAATTCCATCAAGTCATGACGCCACAGTAGAACGCATGGGGGAGGGGGTAGAACCTGTTAGCACAGATACTGCCGGCATTAGGTGAGCACACAAAGCGAGAGGGGGCGGGGCCTAACGACACGAGACCTGGCGGCATGTGAGCACACAAAGGGAGGGGGCGGGGCTTGTCGGCGTAGAACAAAGAACTTTATCGCTTGTCGGCATCTCTCTCTGCGCTCAAGTCGCCATTATATTTCTACTGCTGATGCCACAAAAAAGTTATTTTAAATGAATTGCATGTTTTAAAGATATATATATATATATATATATATATATATATATATATATATTTCTTGTGTAGTACGTTTTCGTCTATAGCTTAACTTTATCAGTTATACAACATTATACAAAATTCCTTCCAGAAAATTCAAGATATATAATTTATTTGTCATATATATTTGTCATATTTTAATAAAAGTCGTTTGAGCCATTTTTTAGAAAATCAAACATCTCCGAAAATGTTCCGCGTAAAGGGTAGTTTGGGGTTAGGGAGTTTTCTTCAAAATCTTTGCATCTTTGAAAGGTACTTTGAAAGGCTTAAAAACCAAATTTGGTGTTCAACTTTTTTGGAGTTTTTGAGTTATGATGTTAACGCACGCACGCACACAAACATATTCAGAATCTCATTCATACTTTCAAATTCTAGGGAGAATAAGGAATAACCCTGGCTAAAGAAAAATTTACACCCTCCAGCCGGGAAGGAATCCGGGATCTCTGGATTTGTGGGTTAGCATGCTAAACAACAGGTCGCAGAGGCAGTCAAAGTTAATCTCAGTGGAAATACTAGAATTTCTAATGTATGAAAGGTCATCCCTATATAAAATGTCAGTAACATAAAACTTCTTAAATGCAAATGCAAGAAAATGATTAAATAAATACACAAAGCAAGAAAATTAAAAAGTAATAATGCAAAATGGAAAAAAAATGTCTTACAGTAGAACATGGCATAAAATGACCAAACGTTACCTAATAAATCGTTTTCATAATCTGGGATCCACGATAAGGATTTATGTACATGTTAGCAATGCATTTGTCGCAACAATTTAAAGATGTATCACCAGATTCCGTGCCTTGATGATGATAAATGAAACGGAATGATTATTGGAAAAGGGTATTTGGGAAGGAAACGCAACAGGCTTAAGTTTAAGATATGTACCTCCATGGCATTTGCCAGTTATGAGGGTTGAGGAAACCCCAGATAAATCTCAGTCAGGGACGGCGATCCTGGCTGGATTTGAGCCGCGGATTTCTCGCTTACAAGCCCTTGCTTTTACCAGTTCGGCCACACGTGTCATATTTCAATAGGCATATGGCTCTATTTATTGCTGACTTCGATTCCTTTTTAAGAGAATCATTTTAAAATCGCATTCGTATTATTGTAACAAACAAATAGAAGCAAATAAAGCTTTCCGTGAGTACTTGTTTGCGTAACAGCAAGGTTAAAATACGCTCCTTTATAATGTTTCGTTGTTCGCTGCATTTCTGGATCCATCTATGCTTCTTCTATCGCTGCGGGAATTTGACTGATTCTCGCTGTATGCCTATTATCAACTTTGGCACTTTTATAAATGCTGCTAAGAGCAGTTTTTCCGGTTCTGTGTGTATTTGGACCCTGGGAAAATAAAACTTGAAGTGTCATGCATCCAAGAGGAGGTGAGAAAATATGGAGGTGAGAAAATGGTTAGTTACTTTCTCTACTACGTACATAGTAGGCTGATACCGCAATTATTGACAGGATATAAATAATTAAACAAATAACAGTAAGATAGAGAAATAATTGCCATAAATAATTTCCCTATACTATATCCATGTATAATGTAATGAGCTTGGGTTGAAAGATTTATCCAGAGGGAGTCATTAACGTCATATAAGAAAGTCACGTATCAGACGAAGTAGAGAACGCATTAGCTTAAAGAGTCTGGGAATTCAGTTAGGTTATAAGCCGAAGCCGAAGTTTGAAATCACGTGAGCCAATTCTGAAGTTAGAGGGGAAAAGGAATTCTGAGCAAAGTAAAAGTCTCAATTAGCAACAAAGTAAGAGACGGGGTTAAGTATTGGCCTGGAAAAGATGTAAGGTAATAAAGGCATGTAATTTTAGATTAGAGAGTTACTCTCTCTGGTGCCGTCACCGGTACGTTTTGCATACCTGAGAGGAAGATCTCATATCCATAACACTAGAGCAGCTGGCGCACGAGACAACAGAACGAGCTACGAGATCACGGAAGCAGAATCAGCAACGAAGCAGGCAAAGTAAATGACATCAAAATCCACGACCATCGTTCCCATATCAAGGTAGAGCAGGGATTGCATTCCACCCAAAAATCAAATATCGGGATTTCACTGGAAATACATGTTTTGAGGCCACCTAAATAAAACAAACATGTGTGGTATGTGTGTCTGGACTGCATAACTCAAAAACGAAAAGTTGGATAGGTACCAAAGTTGGTATTTAAGTTCAGATTCTTCCAAGGTTGCGACATGAGAATTTTTAAGAAAATTCCCACATACCACCTATCCATTTTACATGCAACATGTTTTTAAAAAATGTATTTTCTAAGAAAATAACGATTTTGATTAAATTATTTATATTAAAGACATGTAGGTGAGAAATATAATGGATGTTTTGAATTTTCTGGGAATAGCCTCTGAAGTTTTCTTCATTCGGAAGTAACGTTGTATAATCTTGTTGTATAACTGCTAAACATTAAGCGTAGACGAAAACGTAATACACAAAAAATATGGATCTCTTTGAAACACATAATTTGTGGCATCAACCATTTCCGAGATATCCGTTAATAATGGTTCGAGTTGTTCAATTCTTAGTCATTCTTTTAAAGTCCTGTCGATTTTCAGTTGCTTTTCACGATGTCATGGAAAGAATTATGGGATTGTTAGGCCAGCGTATAGCGTCCAGTTGTTAAACATTTGACTATCGCCATTTCCTTTATATGTATTACGCCATGTGTAATGCAGCTATTTCCGGAAAGGTTTATTTTGATTAAAATAAGCGGATAGGAAAATTAAGCTTTTCTAAGAATAAATTGTATACACACTAATAAACGATATAGGGTAGAGAAAGTAATATGAATGTAACACATCAGATCTTTTAAAACAGATCCAACCGTTTCAGTTGCAAAGAAAGGAAAACTATGGGTTTCATTCGCATGAGTTTCCCTAACCACTCTTCTGCAAACTATTCTTACAAAGACTTTTTCTTCTAACTACTTCTTGTTAATATACACAAATGTTTGCAGAAATGGCATAATTGGTGCTTCATTGTAGGTATAAGAGGAACTATAGGCTGAAGCTATAGTCAATAATTAAATATTTAACAAGAGGTACACAGTCGAGTATAAACGCGGGTTGCTAAATGCTGGCCTTAATATTTCAATCTTTCCTGGACACTGATAAACAACGGAAAGGTAGCAGCACTTTAAAAATGGATATGTTACATTCGCATGAATTTCATTGCCCATTCTTCCACAAACAATTATTACAAAGAAACTGTCTCATTGCATATTTCCTTGTAGGTATAAGGGGATTAGGAGAATACTGTGGTTAACTCAGGAGAATGGCTTTGTCCTTGAACTGCAAGCGTGCAGTGGACTAGGGAGCTTCTTACCTACAATGCAAATACTGTCAGCGACTCAGGAGTTTAGCTCTGTCCTTGTGGTTGACGTAAGCGAACCTGAGCCAGCGATGTATTGTTCTTCCCTCTCGCTCTATTGTTTCACACCCTGTTCCAAAGGTACTTATATCCTTTCTTTCCCGGAACAATAAATATTACGCGAAGTAGCATCAGTAGTACATTATATTGCTGCACAAAACAATACAATTATGATCGTACTTCCAATAAGTAAACCTGTAAAACCTGTTTACATGTAAACCACTATATTTATGACCATATACATGTGAAACATTATTTGGACTGCACCTGTTGACAATCGTTTTGAACTGCTGGTGTTGAGCTATTTGCATCGCAGGCAAGAAGCTCCCTAGTCCACTGCACGCTTGCAGTTCAAGGACAAAGCCAATCTCGTGAATCACTCACACTAGTGTAACACCAGCAGTTCACAAGTATTGTCAACAAGTGCAGTTTCACATGTGTATGGTCATAATTATTATTGTGTTACATGTGTGCAGGTTTTATAGGTTTACTAATTGAAAGTATGATCATAATTATTTTGTTTGATGCGGTAATATAATGTATTACTGATGCTACTACGCGTAATATTTATTGTTCCGGTAAAGAAAGAATAAGTGCCTATGGAGCAGAGTGTAAAACAATAGAGCGAGAGGGAGGAAATATACAGCGCTGGCTCAGGTTGTCAACCACAAGGTAATAGCTAAACTCCTGAGTCGAACACAGTACAGTAGGCTTCAAGCGACAGTCAAATATTTTAAAACTGGGTCGCTATGTGATGACTTTGAAATACCGTTCTCTTTGCATGGCCCAGAGAGAGAGAGAGAGAGAGAGAGAGAGAAGGAAAGATAAAAATCGCTATTTATCTCTTGAGAAAAGTATAAGTATTTGAAAATTCAAACAATAACAAATAATATATTGGAAATGGTTAACGCCATAACAAATTTTATTAGAAATTAATTATGTGCTTTGAGGAAATACACGTTAACTGTGTAGTAGGATTTTTTCTATCTCTTACGGTTTACCAGTTCACAAAAAACATTGAGCATGAAGAGGACTTCGGAGGCTATTTCCAGAAAATTCAAGATAAACATTTCATTTGTTATGAAAATATCTCAAACATACGGTATTTTAATCAAAACAGTCGTCTTTTGAGAAAATCCAAGTTTTCGAAAATGTTCCATCTAACGGGGGTATTTTGGTGTGGGGGAATTTGGTTGAAATCTTCGGGTCGCAATCTTGGAAAGTGCTGAACTTAAATACTAAGTTTGGTGTTTAACAGAGTTTTTGTTTTTTATTATGCTGTTCACTCACACGGGCGGCGCCGTGGCCGAGTGGTTAGACCGCTCGCCTCCCACCGAGGCGGCCCGGGTTCAATCTCAGGGACCTGCATGTGGGATTTGTGGTGGACGAAGCGGCGTCTGGGCGGGTTTTCTCCGGGTTCTCCTGTTTCCCCCGCCATTCATTCCACCAATTGCTCCATCATCACCTTTCCTTTCATCCATTTCACCAACATTTCGTTTCATCTACTTCCTTCATCCCATACCAGGAATCGGGCTGATCACCCATCCTGGATGCTCTGTCTGATCCATGAGTGTCTGCTCCTCGACGGGCCTCTGACCCCAGGCACCCGCTTGTAAGTCCTGGGGGGTGTAAGTCCTACATAAGAGGAGGGTAAACAGATAATGAATGAATTCACTCACACAAGGACCCTTTTTAAAAATCATATTTTTAGGGTTTAGAGGGCCCCTAAACATGTATTTCCTGTGAACTCAGACATAGAATTTTTAGATGAACAATACTTTCCCTTATCTATTATGAGCAGGTAGTAAAGAAAGTAAAATTGACTAAAACATTGAAAAGCTCAAATCAATAGCGACGTATATTTCGGAAACTGCTAACGCCACAGAACAGTTATTGAAAATATATTGTTTATTTTAAAGAAAGAGAAATTTTTGTATATTAAGTTTTTGTCTATCTCTTATGATTTATGTGTTCTAGAAAATTATGAAAAATTGCTTCCGTTTGAAAAGTCTTCCACATGTTATCCCCATAAAATTCAAGATAGATATCACTGAACTACCATAAACATAAGACATTTTAATCAAACTCCTTGTAGCACTTTCGGAAATTTGTTCGTGTGAAGAGTAGTTTGGGGGGAGAGTTTCTTGAAATTCTTCGTGTCGCATCTTTGTAAAGAACTGAACAATCCAGGTTTGGTGTTTATCCGACTCTTAATTACTTTATCTACTGCATATAGTAAGTAGGGAAAGTATTGTATTCCACCCAAAAATTCTATACCGAGATTTCACCGGAAATGCATGTTTTGAGACCCCCTGAATCCAAAAAATCTGATGTGTTACACTCACATGACTTTCTCTACTCTTGTACAAACTATTTTTACAAACGATTATTCTCCATATGCTTCATGTTAACCGAGATAAACATTTGCAGACTCTATCTTATTGCTAATTTTCTTGTAGCTGTAAGAGGAATATATATTTACAAGGGCAATATACAAATACAGTAGCCTTTAAGCACATACATATCTCTTATTAGCTGGTTGCTAGGTGCAGCACCATTCGCTTTGCCTCAGATTAATATTCTTTGCATATCGAAGACAAAAAAAAATGAATAACGAATTCCCATTTGAGAAAAGTATTGAAAAATTTAAGGGAATAACAAGTAATATCTCGAAAATGGTTCACTCAACAAAAAAAATGTATATGATATAAATTGTGTATTTTAACGCATACTACATTTTTGTGTATTAAAATTTTGTCTACCTCTTATGGTTTACCAGTTATGCAAAAGTCGTTCACAATAAATAATACTTTTGGAGACATTCCCAGGAAATTCAAGATATACATTTTATTTGTCATAAAAATATCTTAAACATATGATATTTTAATCAAAATCGTTAGAGCCATTTTTGAGAAAATTAAAATTTTCGAAAAATCTTCCATGTAAAGCGTACTCTGGGGTGGTGGATTTTCTTGAAAACCTTCGTGTCGCATCCTTGGAAGGTACTGATCGCAAATACCAAGTTTGGTGTATATCCGACTGTTCGTTTCTGAGTTATGCTGTTCACAGACACACACACAGACAGACACACAGACACACACACGAACATGTTTCCAAAAATGCTTTTTTTGGATTCAGGGGGTCTCAAAACATGTATTTCCGGTGAAATCTCGGTATCGAATTTTTGGGTGGAATACAATACTTCTACTTACTATACGTAGTAGAGAAAGTAAAAAGAATTTTTAGAAACATGTCCGTGTGTGTGTCTGTGAACAGCATAACTCAGAAACGAACAGTCAGATAAACACCAAACTTGGTATTTAGGTTCAGTATCTTCCAGAGATGCGACACGAAGGTTTTCAAGAAAATCTCCCAACCCCAGGTTACCCTTTACATGGAACATTTTTCGAAAATTTTAATTTTAATTTTAATTAAAATTTTAAGCTATTTTCATGGCAAATGAATTGTATATCTCGAATTTTCTGCGAATGTCTCCAAAAGTATTCTTCATTGTGAACGACTTTTGCATAACTGGCAAACCATAAGAGATAGACAAAAGTTTACTACACAAAAAATGTAGATCGCGTTAAAATACACAATTTATGTCATATGCATTTTATGTTGAGTGAACCATTTTCGAGATATTTGCTTGTTATTCACTTTAATTTTCAAATGCTTAGACTTTGTCTCAAATGGGAATTCGTTATTAATTGTTTTTGCCCTGGTAATGCAGTGAGAATGGAATACTCCACATAGCAACCAACTCTTAAAATATTTGACTATCGCTTAAAGCCTACTAATTCCCCTTGCATCTACAAGAAAATTTTCAATAAGATTATCTCGATATCTCGATTAACATGAATATGGAGAATAAGCGTTTGTAAAAATAGTTTGTACAAGAGTAGAGAAAGTCATGTGAGTGTAACACGTCAGATTTTTTTTCGTGGTTTCGCCGTTTCGATAGGCGAATCCCGGGATAGTTTGCTTTCTATCACGAATTTCCCTTCCCCATCATTTTATTTCACGTGTTTTAGGGTTTGTATGACCAGGTGACGGCGGTTGGTTTGTTGCAGCAGAATGTGCTTTGGAAGGATTTCTCCCTGACGTTTGGCGGTATTTTTGGAGCCCCCTTCCCTCCTGGCAGGATTCGTATATTCCCGGACCCAGGGCTAGTCGGCGTCAGAATTAGTGTTATTTTGGAACGTTAGGGATCCCGTCCTTGCTGGCGCACATCGTCGTCCGGATCTGGTCAGCTTTCGAGTCTGCCTTCATGTTTTCTTCTCAGAGGTCACATTGGTGCACAAGGGACAACATGGCCTACATACGGTGCTGTGCTCCAGTTACTGGAGGTCCCTCCCTCTGACTACTCCTTACTCCTGTAATTTAAATATGGCTTTGGATAGCAAAAGTTTAAACTGTATTTAATATTTTATATGAATAAACGTTTAAATGGAATCACTTCCATTAATGTAAACATATGAATGCTCTTTACATACACCAGCAGTTTTCTGAACATAGCTTACGTATCCTGTATATATAATTAAAGTTTAAAGAATACATTTTGGACGGGGATTGTCTGAAGGCTTCGAAATTAGGAAACCAGAGGAAAGAATGATGATATTGCAAGCTATAAAGTGAGAATAAAAAGAGAGATACAATAAAGACATATTGAGTACAGTCGTCATCAGTGTCTGGGAAGGCCATAAACAGTTATATCCCTCCAGAGTGTGTTGTAGAAATATATACACGCCATAACGCGGATTATCACCAGCTATTTCCGTCGCTGTATAGCGGCACTACGCTTCCCAAGAAGCAAAATGTACATAAAAGGAAGGTGAACTCCTTCGCAAGTGAAAATCTGAAAATTAATGCAAACGGCAAAAGATAATAGTGCAGGAATTTCCAACTTTGTTATTAATAGCATGCATTCATGTAATATTCATTGAGCTCGCAAACGTTTACGGGTTTCCAGAGCTTAACATATTCGAATACCACTGGTGCTCGTTTTGTTCCCTGCTTCTTGTATTGCACTTCGCGTCTTGCAGCCGAGTTGAAAATTTAGTATCTTTAGTTTAAACTGTGAGATGTAAATGAAAGGAGCTTCCATACATTTAAAATCTTCAGGAGATGAGAGTTTTAAGGTAAATGTCAGTTTAAATGCCAGCAGTTTTAAAAATCAAGTTGAGCTACATTATTTGTGATGCAGAACCTTCGCAGTCAGTGGTTTCTCAGAACGATTTAGAAACCATATAAAATATAACCTGAAGATTTTAGTTCTTTCCATTTGAATTCGAATATAGAGAAACTTTTAGCCTTCAATGAATAATTCAACGTTCATTTCCCCTGGTTTTGCAGCAATTATAAAAACCAATTCACTTTTCTGGAGAAGAGCTGGACTACAAAGCATAAGCATAGTGGTTTGTGTTTTGAGTTTCTGTGACGTACTCCAGTAGTACTGGGGCCCGGATTTTGACAATTTAAAATGTTTAAAATTACTCTAAAATATTAAAAAACGACATAATTGCAAAATATAGCCTAATTTAATTTATGCACGAATATAACTGCTATACAAATAGAAAAGGTAGCTATAAGAATAAAAATAATGTTATAATTTGTAAAAGTAATTAAAACATCTTTGTTTAACGTTCTTGTTTGAAGAATCTGAAAATAAAAGAAGAAAATTGTTTTTGAAGCAGATGCTAGTAAACTGTAGCACTAACTCTTTTGAGTTCTATTATTATACAACATTTATTGCAATGAAGAGGACTTAACAGCCTTTAACAGTATGGGCGAGCCTCGTGTTACATCCAGGAGGGTGAGCCGTGGAGGAACTCTCTGCATAACGTAACTACCCCTCTATAACAACAATGGCGTAGCGCTGATTGTTATTTTTCGAAAGCTGGAAAAAACTATTTATTAAAATGCAAGGATGCATTAAACAACATTACAAAATCAAGTACCGCATTCATTATCATTCTTCTTTTCAAATTATATCCTGCTTATAAACTGCAGGAAAAATAAACAAACAATACTAGTGCTTACACGCAGTATATTGCAGCATCTTTGTATGAGAGCCTATTATTCCCTAAACGATCGACCAACTATTGTGAAATACATGTAATTACGTGCAGCAGTGTTGCATCACTGGGTTAGAAGACTACTTGTGTGTTACAAACAGCAAACGAGAAGGGGAGGGGTTGAGGTCACCTGACACGCGGTGACACGCGGGGTCAAGAATACCATTACTGGCCTATGACACCATAAAGGTAATAGCAACCTGACTGTAAACATTCATAAACGCGAAAAAGAGAAGAGTGAAATGTCTCGTCCCTAGTTTTGGGACATGAATTAACAGTAATTGTGTCTACACGCCTAACAATAGCCACGCTTCCACCCACAATCAACTATTTCCAATATAACCCATTAAACAGGAATGTTATTTTTTCACAGAATGGGAGTAAAGTTGCTTTTATTTCTCAGTTGAATAGTGAAACTTCATGTGTTTGAAAAATTTTTCCTATATAAAATGTCGATTGTACTCTTTGTTCAGAGTCTTTTGAGACAGTGGGTGGGGGAAGCTAAAAACCGGTTGTTCCTCCCCAGGTCGGCTACGTGTGGCAGCTCCTGTGATAGCTGACGCACCGGCCGCGTGACGTCCTTATCTCCCCCTTCCACTGTCTCAAAAAACTCTGAACAAACATCCTTATATACGCAATGTAAACGCAAGAGGATGATTAAATAAAGGCGAAAATGGCAAGAAAATAACAAAATGACGTACAATCGAAAAAAAAGCTCTAAAATTAAAAAAATGGCACAAAATGACCCACCTAACTTCTTATACATTTTCTTAATCTGGGACCCATGATAAGGATTTATGTGCACGTTAGCAACGCTTACGATGCAACACGTCATAAGAATTCGGATCCTGATTATTACTCACAATAATTTATTCTTGATTAGGGTTATCAAAGGCAATGCCCGAATAATTTCGGATGGCCTTCGTAGCACAGAACGCCTTCCCACCAGAGGTGGCGAGTTTCCATGCATGTCAAAGTTCCACTATCCGTGCCGTCACTAATATACCACCTTGACAACAATGTCTCAGATCAGGCGTGGACATAATTAATTGATCAGGAAGAGAGAAGACACCTCCCTGCCCCTTATCCCCTTCCACACTCGTGATACGGATTTCCTGGCAGAGACAACAAACAGACGCAGAACTAGCAGGATACATAAACCTGTAAAGGGTTTTACTGTGTTAATTTAATAACTTTGGACACACGGAGTAAAATAGGCTAATACTTTTTTCTCCTTCCTCTCCAACTAAGTATTTAGACAAACGAGTGGAATGGCTCAGGGGTTATCTCTGTGGTCCGCATTCGGGAGTTCGTGGGTTCGATTTCGACCTTCCTGACCCATGGGTTTTTCGGGGGTTTCTCCGGGTCACCAGACGAATGTTGGAAAGGATCATTACATCCCCCGAATTTCCTGTCCCTCCATTTCATCTCCATCCTCATTTCACTTCACCCTTCCTCTGCTTGATCTCTTAAAGGGTTACAAGTGTCGGTGGGAGATCTCGGCGTGTGCATAGCAGAGGGAAAAGGATACTCTAAGGAAACCTTCGTCCTCGGACTGCGAGCGGACTCCGGAGGGTATATAGGTATCCGGACCCCCAGGGGATGTGTAAACCTATGGGGGGGCCGGCTCCACCAGCCAGCATCCGGGTTGTTCAAATCTGTAAATGGTAGGGACTCTGCTGCCTGTTGTGCCTCTTTGTACGGCCGCCCTGTGTCTTCTCTCACCTCATCCCTCCTTCCCCGGGGGCATAGGCACAAAAGATCTGCATAGGTCGAGGTATTAAGTCCCCCTCCGTACCTAGTCCTATCCTAAGCATTTAGACAAAATTATGTTTGGTGCCTGAGCTTTTTTATGAACAAGTTTGTGAGCGGTTAAGTTTTAGTATGTTAACGATAATACCATAAAAACAGAACATTGCCTTCCTATTTTTTCATAGAACTTATCCTTAATATGTTTGTTCCACTTTTGTTTTTATCGCCAATAACAAATAAACTTACGATAAATATTATTCTTAATAAAATTTAGAAATGTTACGAAGATTTAAAACGTATGGAAAATTCATTTGCTGCAAAACATATACATACTGCACTCTATAATCAGGTAAATTCAAGGTATCATGGTATAGATACTCTATCTCTAGTAGTGAATATGTTCATATTTCACCCATATATTAACCATGCTGCCGAAATGATCTGCAATTTCTTCTATTACTTTATTTCGGGTAATAATTTTTTATGCGGCAGCTCTCTTTAATAGTTTGACTTTCGCTTTAGCATCTTGTATTCCCCTTTTACCTACAGGGAAGTGTATAGATGGTGTATCCAGTTGCAAACATTGGACTTTATTATGAAATAGAAAGTTAGATTTTTAAATATATTGTGTAAGAGAGGCGAAGGAATGATGGTGGGCAGATAAACTCACTTTTCGTAACACATGTTTCTATTTTTTATGAGCTTAATACCCTTTTACGGGGTAGGTCAGTTGAATGAAGTTTTGTGAAATAATGCTTAAATAAGCCGGGATTCCATAGAGCTTAGAGTTTTGTTTTTCTGATGACTCGGCACTGCTCCATACTCGGCATATTGTACTTATGCTCCTACAAGGGGATGCCTCCGAAGGGAGAAGGAGGAGGCGAGAGGAGACACCGGGCGGCCGGAACCAAAGTGAAGGCACACCAATGACAGGGTCCCTAAATTTACCAGATAGAGACTCCAGAGTGTCGCAGGCAGACCGGGGATCCCTATCCCACACAGAGGATCCAACAACCCCCTCTGAAGGGACGATACATTTACCCGGCAACCAGCCTAAAGCGAAGACGGAGAAAGTTCCACAGAGAGCATTCTTTTTCCTTGCTACGCCGCACCGAAACACCATCATCGATACTTCCAACCCTAAAGCAGATCTAACGGGGTGAAGGATGAAGGAAATGATGCAAGGAACGGAATGGAGGAACAGAAAATTCCGGGCTGAAGAAAACCACTCCAGCATAGCCTGACGACCCGGGAAATTTCCCGAAAAAACCCATGGCTCAGAGTCGCCGGGAATTGAATCCTGGAAGTCCTGAAAGCTAGTCACAAGCATTACCACCTCGTTCGGTGAGCTTAGTTACCAGAAATTCACTCTCTGGGGATATTTGAAAATCTGGAAAGAACCTTATCCAGATAACTCACCCCAACCGAGATATTAATTTGGTACACCTATTCCTATATCATGAGGTGGACCTAATTCGTTTTGCTCAAGCAATATGAACAATTTCTTTTATTTAAAACGGTAAAGGGAGATTAAAACGTTAAAAAATAAACACAAGGTATTCTTGAAATGTCTAAATAGAGATGGCACCTTAAAACGTGTGTGCAATATCCAATAATGAGGTCAAACGTGTCTCATCACGTTGAAGGAAGATGCGAGGAGCCGCCGCACATATCCGGTGGAATCCAGTTGGCGCAAGTATTATGTAAACAGCGGCGTGAGGACATTGGCAACATTTCTGAATCCCAAGTGGACAAGGTCTGCTTAGTAGTGCTGTTGAACTTTATATGTTGAGAATAACACTGGCCGATCCTGATAAAATGTATAGAGAGCAAAACCAGGAGTTTCCGAATTCGATGGTAGGGAACCACAACTATGTGCAGGACGGGTTGAAACATAAAATCGCTGAGTGATTTGTGACAAACAGGCCCGGATTTTAATGTTTCAAAAAGGACCATAAGAGACTCTAAAATGCTTAAAAATGACAGTAAAATGGCCTAAAATTGAAATTCATTAAAATTAATGTACAGTAAGTTATCAATTAATTTATTAATGTGTATAACTGCTACACAAGTAGAATAAATCTGATGTGTTGCATACACATGACTCACTTAATGGTTACAAGTTATACAAGATTATGCAGAATTCCTTCCGAATAAAGAGGGATTCGAGGATTATTCCAAGAAAATTAAAAATACAGATTCCATTTGTCTGTAAACATCTTTAATATTTGGTATTGTAATCAAAATAATCAATCATTTTTTTAGAAAAAAATTCGGAAAATGTTCAATGTAAACGTTGGGGCATTTTCTTGAAAATCTCCGTGTCGCATATTTGGAATATACTGAACTTAAAATACCAGTTTGGTATCTATCTGACTAGTCACTTTTGAGTTATGCTCTCCAGACACAGACGCGCGCGCGCAGGCGCGCGCTCACACACACATACACACACTCGGTATCGAGTGCAATACATTCTCTACCTACTATGTATGTGGTAGAGAAAGTGAAAGTAGGTATAGGAATAATGATGAGAGAGTTTAGAAAATGAATTAAACATATGGGTGTTCCATTTTCTTTTTTGAAGAATCTGAAAAGAAAATTAAGAAAATCGTTTTTGAAACCGGTCTTACAAAAGGTACCATTAACTGTCTTGAGTTCTCGGATTATACAAATCTATCGAAATGGCTACACGGTAACGCCTGAGGCTTGCACTCGGGAGGTCCGTGGTTCAAATTCGGTCACGACCGTCCTCTCTGATTGAAGTTTTTCCAGGTTTTCCTCAGTCCTAAGTGGCAAATGCCGGGGAGGTACCCTAAAACTAGGCCTGGAACGTTTCCTTCGCAAAAATTCCTTTCCCAAATATCATTTCATTGTCCACCAGAAGATGTTAGAGAGACTTTATACCAAATGCCCAGTTACACTTCATTGGTTCCCGGGCACGCTGGTATTAGAGGCAATGAGATGGCACTTGCAAAGAGGGGATCGGGGCTCGATTTTATTGGGCCCGAGCCCTTCAGCGGTGTGTCGACTAGAACATCTGTCAAATATGAGATAACCCAGCTTACGGTGAGAGCTCATCTTGAAATCTAGAGTAAACAAACCACTGCCGGGAGTGACCGGAAAGTGATCGAGTTTCTCCTGAATTTGTCCAGATATAAGCTCAGAGGAGTTGTGGGCTATCTTACACGCCACTTTGGGTCGGAAATGTGTGAAGGATTTTGAGCATATACTATGTGAATGAAGGTTTCGCTAGGGTCCTTCTTTTTGGAACTTGAGGAGGGCAGATATCAAGGACGTGGTCCGTTTTATACGGACCATCGAACTTGAATAAGCTTAGAATAGGAGGAACAAAGGGCTACACGAGTCCAATTTATGTGGCCACTCAGGGATGTTATCATCATCATCGTTCACGGCCTAGCGTTAAACACTACAAACATATTTTACAAAATTTATTACAAATGAAGACTACACATCCTATGACATGACAGAAAGACAAGGGTAGTGGCAACTGTCTGTGCACACTCATTAACGCGAAGATTGGAAAACTGACCTGTCTCATCTGCAGTTTGGGACATGAATTCATAACTAATTTTATATGCTTCCTGACTGCCACCGCTTCCGCAAGCAACAATTTCCAGGCTAACCATCAAGTAGGAATGTGTTTTTTTTTCTATGAATGCGAATAAAAAGTGTACAAAGTTATCCTAATTTCTCAGTTGAATAGTGAAATTTCTAATGTTTTAGAAGATATCCTTATGAAAAATATCAGTAATATAAAGTACTGATATACTGAGTGTAAATACATGAAAACAACTAAACACGCAAACAGCGAAAAAATGCCAAAATAATTACTTAAAATTAAAAAAAAAATAAAAAAAATAGAAATTGCATTTTCATAATCTAGGTGCCATTGATAAGGATTTATGTACGCGTTAGCAATGCGATAATTAAAAGATAACCCTCATTAGAATCCTGGCCCTGGTGATAAACATCAAACTGGTAAACGTATGTGTTTCTTCTGAAAAAGACTATTACAGAATTACAGAACTGGAGCTTCCTATACCTACATGAGATAATGTATTTAAAGCACTGAATTAAATTAGTTTTGAATGTGACATATTTTAACAATCTGATGTGTTACATTCACAGGACTTTCTCTACTTTTAATGGCTTACGTACTGCAGCATTCATAAAAAAGTGAATCTTCTATTGACTAGAAATAATCTCAATTTAAAGCAATATGGACGTACTACATGCACAGTACGGAAGAGAAATTACAACTGTTCGTTTATCGTAAGCAGGTTTTGTTACTAATAAATACACAGAGGGGACAATTTGAGCAGAGACTGTACAATATCTCAAAAACGAAGCGATGTATAAATAAACATCTTTAACAAAAGTTGCTTGATATTATGGGGGAAAGTAAATGCCATTGGTCGTGTTTTGTATGGAGGACGTCGTGATGGTCATTTGCAGGTTCCCATTTAAAAAAATTAAAGTGACCCTAAAATGACCATCATAACGTCCTCCAAACAAAACACGACTAATGGCATTTACTTTCCCCCATAACATCAACCAACTTTTATTAAAGACATTTCTTTCTACAACGCTTAGTTTTGGAAATATTGTACAGTCTCAACTTAAATAGTCCACCCTGTAAACGAAAAGAAAAGAATAGAGTAAAATGTTGTATAGGACCCTTAAGACAGTTCAACCTGGGGAAAGTTAAAAGCTGTGACAACGAATATTTCAGAAACACTTAATGATACAGAAACAGTTAACTTATCATGAATTATATATTCCAGTGAGCTCTACATTCTTATGCAGTAAGACTTTGTCTCTTACCTTTAATGATTATTAAAAGTTTTACAAAATTAGGCTATTCACAGCAAATTCAAAAAATACATTTTGTTTTGCAAATAGATTAAGCATATGGAATTTTAATCGGTAGAGGCATTTTTGAGGGGAAAAAGAAACCAAGGAGCCTCTTTTCATGTAATTGGGCTAGGGAAATTTTCTTGTAAATCATGTGCGACTTCTTCGAAAATGCCAAATTAAATACCAATTTTGGTATTTGAGTTTTATTTTGTTATGCACACAGAGCAGTTTTTTTTCTAAAAACTATGGAATTCAATACTTTTATCTACATATGATAAGTGAGTGGTAGAGAGAGTAAAATTGCATAGATTGTCTTCCAGTTCGTTGGTGTTACATTCTCATGATTTTATGTTTATTGTTGTATAGGTAATAGCAACTATTCCTACGGAAACCTACTTCTGTACCTCCTATTTCATATTAATCGAAATATAGCTTTGCAGAAATAATTTCATTGCATATTTCATTCTATGTATTAGGAGGATACAGAAAACAGAATCTATACTCATATGTCTCTATATGCTGGCCTTGAATTTCTATACTCTTTCCACACCACGAGAAACAACTCTATAGCGACAGCACTTTAAAAATGACAAACTACTGAGAGATTCAAATCAGTAATAAGAATATCTCGGTTATGGCTGATACCACAGAAGAGTTGCTGAAAGGAATTGTGTGTTTTTAAAATGTATTTAAATTTAATATGCAATAGTTTTTATCTAAATCTTATGGTTTACCCGTTGTACAAAATTATACAAAATTCCTTCGGAATGAAGAGGACTTTAGAGACTATTCCCAGAAAATACAAGATATACATTAGATTTGTCATAAAAATATAGATATTAAGTATGTGGTATTTTAATCAAAATTATTAGAGCCAGTTTTGAGAAAATAAAACATTTCTATGCAAAGAGTAGAGCGGGGGGAGGGGATTTCCTTCAAAATCTTAGTGTCGCATATTTTGAAAATGCTGAACTTAAATACCAACTTTACTATTTATACGTTTTATTACTTTCTCTACTACGTATAGTAAGAAGGGGAAGTATTGTATTCCACCCAAAAATTCGATACCGAGATTTCACCGGAAATATATGTTTTGAGACCCCCTCAATCCAAAAAAAAGCATTTTTGGAAACATGTCCGTGTGTGTGTCTGTCTGTGTGTCTGTGAACAGCATAACTCAGAAATGAACAGTCGGATAAACACCAGACTTGGTATTTAGGTTCAGTATCTTCCAGAAATGCGACACGAAGGTTTTCAAGAAAATCCCTCCACCCCAGACTACCCTTTACATGGAACATTTTTCGAAAATTTTAAATGTCTCAAAAATGGCTCTAACGATTTTGATTAAAATATCATATGTTTAAGATACTTTCATGAAAAATAAAATGTATATCTTGAATTTTCTGGGAATGTGAACGACTTTTGCATAACTGGTAAACCATGAGAGATAGACAAAATTTTACTACACAAAAAATGTACATCGCGTTAAAATACACAACTTATGTCATATACATTTTTTTTCTTGAGTGAACCATTTTCGAGATATTGCTTGTTATTCCCTTAAATTTTTCAGTATTTATTTTCTGAAATGGGAATTCGTTATTCATTTTTTTATCTTGGATATGCAAGGAGTATTAATCTGTGGCAAAGGGAATGGTGCTGCACCTAGCAACCAGCTATTAAGATATATGTCGATGTTTAAAGGCTACTGTATTTCTGTATTGCCCTTGCAAATATAAAACAAAGAGAACTTAGTAGGCCTTAAATCATAGTCAAATATTCTTAGAACTAGTCACCATGTTTAAAATGTAATTTTCTTTACATGTCAAAAGATCGTTGCTGCAAATATTTATCTCGATTAATATGAAATAGATGGAGAATAAGAGTTTGTAAAAATAGTTTGTATAAGAGTAGAGAAAGTCATGTGAGTGTAACACATCAGATTTTTTTTAGTTGTGTTCACAGATACAGACACATTTTTCTAAATTAAAAAAAAATATTCAATGAGCCAGTAAAATCTGGGTATCGAAGTTTGGATGGAATGCAATAATTCCTCTCCTAACTATAGGTATGTACCAGAGAAAGTAAAAAGAATCAGATTAAAAAGTGAAACAATATTAGCAGCGTAATTTATCTAGTACAATGCTATAAAACTACGTTTTAGAGTGAAAATAAAAATCTATAGACCGCCTCTGTGGTCTGGTATTAGCATGCTAGCTTCCCAGTCTGGAGTTCACGGGTTCGATCCCCTGCTGGCGAATAGGAATTTTTCTTTAGGCAGCATCAGTCCTTTTAGAGTTTGGAAGTATGAGTGAGAATGTAAATGTGTGTGTGTGTGTGAATTTAATTATAAAGAAAAACCTAATGTAAACAAATCCAAAGGTGCATTATAGTAAAAGAGTGAATATATATCATTGCCGATGAGCAATTGTTCCAAAGGCATAGTCGCCGATATGACCTTAGATGTTAAAGGCGGCATATAAAAAAACCTATAGTCTTTGCTTCAAGTAGTTTCTGAGAAAAACGCTTCCAAGTTTCGGTGCCTCTCCAGATAAGCCACACATTTTCGGATTCCCTTAATAAAGGGATAATTTTTTGTCTTGCAAAGCATAGGTATTTAGTGGTTTTTGAAGCCACGGGCCTTTGGGAAGAAATTAACCGGTAAATCGATGACTTGTAGCTCCGAAGAGCCTGAAACATTAATTTCCGCTACAAGAAACCCCGCCGAGAGTTGCGTGATCTCTAGCTACATATTGGCAAGACCAGAGGAGGCAGTGTTCTAAAATTAAATAACAACAAGTAGGACGTTGTCTTGTGTTCCATCAGAGCCCGGGTCGCGGAAATATGGCAACCTAACTTACTGAATATGCCTACCGTATGAGTTCACTAATTAACAGAAAACCCCAATGCGGCTTGTGGTCGCTTCATCATAACGAAAAGGCTGACCAGGCATCGCTGAGCACCGCTTTGGTGAAAACCTCCGTTCAAAATTATGTGGCAGCGGTGGGCTTTACGTTCCTCGTTAGTTGCATATGGGGCCCAAGCTCACTGCGTCACTCCGCAAATTTTGGGTTTAGTATCCCACTAAGAGGTGAAAAGATAGGTAAATTGTACATAAAAGTGGTCTAGGTATAGTGGTCTAGTTGAAATCTTTACAACGCAATTCTTCTATACCCACTATCACTTGTTACTTTTTCTATCACGTACGTAGTAGGTGGAGGTATCGAGATTTCACTGTAAATACATGTTTTGAGGCACCTTGAATAAAGAAGGGCCTTATTAGAAAAAGGTCCATATGTGTGTCTGTGTGTGTGTGTGAGCGTGTGTGTCTGTGAACAGCATAACTCAAAAACGAAAAGTCGGATAAACACCAAATTTGATATTTAAGTTTGGCACCTTCCACAGATGCGACACGGGGATTTTGAAGTAAATCCATCAACATAAACTACCCTTTACATGACATAATTTTCGAAATTTTTTATTTTCCATAAAATGACTAAATATTTTGATTAAAATACCATATATTAAAGATTAGTACATGACAAATAAAATGTTTATCTCGAATTTTCTGGAAATAGCTTTTGAAGTCCACTTCATCCGAAAAGAATTCCGTATAATCTTTACAACTGGTAAGCATCAAGTGATATAGGAAAACGTACTACACAAAATGTGTATATCTCTTTAAAGCACACGATTTATTTAAAATAGGATTTTTATGCCATCAGCCATTTTCAAGATATCCGTTATTAATGATTCGAATTTTTCATTACTTGGTCATTCTTTAAAATCCCTTCAACATTCAGTTGTTTGTCTCAATTGATAGAAACAGCATGACTAGCATATTGCGTCCAGTTCTTAAACATTTGACAATCGCCTTTCCCTTTGTATGTATAAGGAAGGTGCAATGCAGCTATTTCTGCAATGGTTTATTTAGATTAAAATGAAGAAGATAGAAAGATAAGCTTTAGTAAGAATACTTTGTCTACCCGCTAATAAGCGATAGAGGGTAGAGAAGGTTATGTGGTTATAACACATCAGACTCCTTTTATGCAGCTTCTACAAACAGTTCTTACGAAATCTTATTGCTGATCTACTTCATATTAATTGAGATAAACCTTCGCAGACTTGGACACATTACAGGTTTTGTTGCATTACAAGGGGAATGGAGGAAACCGAAATGATAGTCAGACGTTGAAATGCGAGCCACTACTGGCCTTAAATTTCTATACTCTTTCCATCACATAACAAGAAACAACTCAATCGTGTCATTACTTTAAGAATTGCAATGTATTTAAAATTTTACAACAATATTAACGGATATCTCGGAAATGGCTGGTGCCACGAAACAATTTGGAAATAAATTGTGTTTTTTAAAGAGATATATAAGAGAATCTACAGAAGATATTTATAACAGCCTGGAATTTATACCCCTTTCTTCTAGTGTTTAAATAAACTTTTCGAAAGGTAATTTTCTTAGATTTTTGCGCATATGCTTCATCCAGAATTAATTATGCTTTTCAGACATTTTAATACTGTATATCTTGTGAGATTTATGTATACATTTTCGCAAGCATTCTTCTATGTTATAAGCACAGGAGCTGTAGTTAAAAATAAACATTCTAAATAATAAGAGGAGGTAATTAGAAAATACGATTCTCATTGAACACACTCAGGCGTACGTGATATTATTAAAACTATATCTGGAACAATCCTTTGAAAATTTTGAATACAAATGAAGATGAAGTGCGGGAAGAAGGAAATTGGGATAAAAATAAAGATTTAAATCTAGAAATTCACAGTGTTCTCCTGATTCCCCTTTATATTTTACTCAGAATATAAAATATATACTACACACGAAATGTTAGCGAGCTATGTAAACCGCTGATAAACGATTACTTTTTTATTCCTAATTTGATATGGTAATACGAAATGCTCGTTGCACTCTATGGGTTGTCGTATTTCTCCCCAATTTTTAATTTAAGCTTCTATACAAACATAAAGGAATGATTGTGCACAATTTCTTAATTTTAATTGGTTTAAAAGAGAGAAATTGTGCATTGAATTTTTCAATTTTTGGATAGTTATGGAAAAAATTAATTTAAACTCCATACAGAATTTCAAATCCATAATTCCTGAAGCTCTCCTGAAAATTTTAAGCTAATAAGTTACAGACTGTGTTTCAAGGTTAAAAAAAAGTAAGTGAGAAAAAATGGATTTTAAAGTCCAATGCGGTGCAACGGACCAATTAAATAGCCATTGTGGCTTTAAAGTTGATATTAAACAACCGATTGTGTAACACGAATTTACAAATTATAAGCGCAATAAAATTGTAAAGCACAAAATCGAAATTTGAAGATAAATTGTCTTAATAAATACATATTTTTAATTTCTATAAATTCAAGGTTAGATAAAAACGCATTTTAAAACATTTTAAATTCTATTTACATGTTATTTTATATCCCATTTCAGAGTTTTGCATCAGTTCTCTTCCCATTAGTGGAGAGCTATAAAATAATAGAATAAACTGGAATTACACTGCTTGTCTCGACTCTGTTCATTTGGTCTGAAGAAAAACATGGAGCTCATAAATCAAAAGCAACGATTTATTGTAGGAAGCACAAGGAAACGATGATGCATTTACGACCATCCGTGCTGACTGAAGCATTTGTCACATCGTGCGATAAGTTCTCTATTCTCATGGTATAGAAAAACGGCGAGGTACATTTTGGCAGCAATTTCAGCATCTTTCCCCAGAGGTGAAAGTTGATGATGGGAAAAGATGTATGGCGCTGGCTGCCAGCCCTATGTCTATAATGAATGTTCAAAGATATGGCAACCAAATTCTGGTTGTGTCGTCGTATGCACATTCGGGCATTGTCATTGAGCAGGCAGTTTGCCAACATTATCATGATGTCTTTCCCTGGTTGCCGGTCGGAGGTCCGATTTTGCTGCTCTGTTATTATATACTCGCTTGTGGATATTGAGACACTAAAGTGGAGAAATGTGTAAGCAAAACAAGTGTTAAGGTTGTAATTAATCTATTCAAATATCCTTAGACGAACTTGAAATACAAAATATTTGTAAAATTAAGCAATAGAAGTATATTTTACGTTCTCTGCCACGTACACGCTAAGAAGAACAATGAGCAGACTCTCGAAGTGTATATTTTTCAAATCCAAATCGTTTCCGCGGCCGGTTCACAAGGATGTCTTGGGACGCGTGCTTTTAGCTTCGTTCTATTGTCACCTTTCATATTAAGTCCCAGCCACTAAATATGCGCTGACAGCCGAGAGGTTATAAGCAGATACGTAGTAATGAAGCCTAATGAGGTTGTAACCCGGGTATATATTTACGATCTTTTTTCCAGAAAAGAGCAATGTTTATTACGCATACTAAAATATAATTTTCAATTGCTAAGGTTTATTTGATTTTATGCTCACACATCCTTTTCGTTTCAAACTAAATAAGAAATAAGTAAATATTATCGTCCTAAATGAATAAACCTGATGTGATACATTCATATGACTTTCTCTGCCACTCTATCTTTATTAGTGGGTATACGCATTATTCTTATTAAAGCTTATTTTTCTATCTACTACATTTTAATCCAAATAAACCTTTGCAGAAATAAGCTACATTGCACATTTCGTTATAGATGCAAAGAGACAGCGATACTCAACTGTTTAAGAACTGGATACTATACGCTTGTACGTTGGCCTTAAAATTCCATACGCATAGAAACTGTATGGAATGCAATTTAGAATTCTTACTAATATGGAACTTATTTGAAAGAAAAAAGAGTAATTTATTTGTTTTTATGCATAAGTGTCTTAATAGATATCGAACCCGGGACTTTCCGATTGCAAGCCGCACGCGTTACTGCGGTATGTCACTTTGGTGGTAAACATTAATAAAACAAAAACAATGGCTTTGTGTATGGCAGGGATGAAAAATGGTATTACAAGGGGATGGAACTACAAAACGTTAAACATTTCTCCTATTTAGGAGTAATGTTTAATATGAGAGGAAAATGGAACAAACATCTATCAGCAACTAACTATAAAGCACGAGGGTAGTTAAATGAACTATTACGTACCCTCTCGCGGATACCGGATATACCTGTAGATACATTAGAAAAGATGTATAACTCTATGATAAGGCCGATTTTGTTATACGGAAGGGAAATCTGGGGATGGGAAAGAGCAGAGCATGTAAATAAAACGCAGGTAGCATTTTGGAAAAGAGTTCTTGGAGTTTCACAAGGCACATCCAATTCGGGGGTATTGAGGGAGGTGGGATGTAATGAAGACACAATACACTGTAAAATCACAGCAGTGAAATACTGTCTGGGGCTGATGCAGCGGTGTAACTCCACATTACGATCCAAATGTTATAAATACCAACAAGAAAACCTGTTCTCCTAAGTTTTGGGCAGCTGATTTGGAAAGGGGTTTGAGGAGAATAGGAATGCGCTCAGTATGGCAAAGAGCTGAAACATATGACAAAAACATATGGAAAAGTGTCAAAAGAAGACTTAAGAGACATCAACCAACAGGAAGTAGAATCGGATTGTAAAATTAAACCTTCTTTAAGTCTAGCAAACGAAATAGAATTGAACTGGAGTAAAGAGGCATATATACTTAATTTAGGAAGAAAGGAAAGACCAGGAATGGCATGGTTTAACCTGGGGGGCTGGAGGGCACAGAAAATGACTGACGATTCTGGCAGGAAAATCTGTCCATTCTGCAATTTGGATGAGGACTGGGCACATATTTTGGCGGAATGTGCACAGTGGGAGAACCAGCGAACGATTAAACTCAATGAAAAATTCTTAAGTGCCTCAAGAAAGAGATTGGCATGTTGGGAGCTACTGGCAATTTATCTCTATTTTACTCTTTGTTGTTCCTTTATTTGTTTTATTTTCTTTTTCTGTTGTTTATTTTGTCATCCTACTTGTATATTAGATATGCATGTACGCTCAATGACCCATGCACTAAATACTTGTGTAATAACTTCAATGATTTGAAACTAATAAAGATACCTTTATGCATCCCTTCCATCTTGTATTTATTAAAATACAATAGTATTTTAAATGTACTTGATGCAAAATAGATAGTCAAGTGCTTCTGCAGCATTTAAGTAAAATATTTATCTGCTTACTACAGTTGCCGTGAAAGTGTTTGAGAGTGGGTAAGGGAGATAGCAAGCGTCCAAGCATTTGCGTACCGAGTAGTGCTTGCGGTGTTGTCGAGTTGGCATACATACAAAACGATGCGCTTTCTTTGCCGAGTCGTAACACGTAGGCAAATTTAAAAATGAACAAATCTAAGAAAGAATAAAAAGCATGCACAAAAGATGGTTTAAGATGATATGGTGAAATTACCATCTCGAAAAAAGATTGAATGCAAAACTTAGATTTTTACCTGATGGTACCTAAGGGATATTAAGCATTCTGTTGAAGTTTCAAAAAGTGATTTTAAAATGCATATATAAAAATTCGTTTTAAAATAAATCTACTTTCGTTAGTGTCTTTAATATAAAATCCTGAAATGTTTAAAGAAAATGTATATCACTGAACTCCAGTATTACCATTTTACTTAGTAGGTAAAGAAAATACTTCATTCCACCCAAAAATTCTCTAGCAAGATTTCAGCAGAAATACACGCTTAAGACCCATTAACAGTTTTTAGAAATGAGTGATCCCGCATGTGCGTGTGTGTCTGTGAATGGCATAACTCAAAAATGAAAAGTTGGGTGAATACTGAAGTTGGTATTGAAAATCAATATCTTTTAAAGATGTGTCTCGAAGATTTTCGGTAAGATCCCCCAACCATAAGTTACCTTTTACATGAAACAAGTTTTGATTTTCGCAAAAATGGCTTTAAGTATTTGATTGAGACACCATATATTAAAGATATTTCAATGCCAAATAAAATGTATGTCTTAAATTTTCTGGGAATGCCCTTGAAGTAGTCTTTATTCAGAATGAGTTTTGCATAATTCTGTATAAATGGTAAACGTTCAGCAATAAATGAAAATGCACTACATAAAAACTGTAGATCATTATAAAACATTAATTTATTTCAAGTAACGCTTTTGTAGCATAAGCATTTTCGAAAATTCTGCTATTAATGGTTCGAATTATTCAATACTTTGTCATTCTTTTAAAGTGCTGACCGTATTCAGTTGTTTCTCGCTATGCCTGGAAAGAATGCGGAAGGACACCTATAGCGTCCAGTTCTTAAACACTTGAATATCACTATTCCCTTTGTATCTATAACGAAATTCATAATGTAACTGTCCCTGTAAAGATTTATCTCGATTAAAATGAATTAGATAGAAAAATAGGCTTTCGTAAGAAGGGTTTGTATACCCAGAAATAAACGATAGAAGGTACAAAAAGTCATGTGAATGAATCAAGTTAGATTTTTTAAAAGAAATTCTTGATTGAGATGAAATAACGTGCTGTTAGATATTACAGACCTAGAAAATGAAGCACAAAATACAAATATACAGAAAGACAGAATAATTATTTCTTTAGTTTATAGAAAATTGTATCATTGGGAATATGTGCTACATTTTCATCATTCTAGACCAATAAACGGGGAAGTAAAATGATTACGGTGTAAAACATTAAAAAAACATATTATTGACACGGAAATAACAGCAGGCGCCGTTTATAAGGATACAGGTCTATAGAAATCACGAATTATGATGTGATAAAGGTTCAAAAGTGCAACGGACTTAGAATGTAAGCTATTATTTAATACAAATAGTTTGTATAAATTCCCTAGATTCTAGAAGGGAGAATCAGAATGAAAAATTCAATGCATTAACCGGGATTTGAACCACGGATCTTTCGGTTTCCTTCTGGTTGCTTTTATCGTACGCATGACGTGTGTGGGATCACAAAATTATCTAAATTCGTTGTATGGGAGAACATTTTAATCCTGGTCCTAACAGTTTCGACGATGTTTTTTTCTTCTTTTTTTGGAAATATTTTATAATGATATGCATGACTGTTTCTCAATAGTTACAATTAATCAGCACAAACATAATAGTAAATGTCATCCTAGTTGGTACAAATGTGAATTTAAGAACATGAAAGATAACGTTATTAAATTACATAATTAACTCCAATTATCTGTAGTCTATAATACCAATATTGGAAAAGCTAAGACAGTCTTTAAAACTCAACGTAGAAGGTATAAAGGGCTACTGAAGCAACCAAAGCTAGAATATAATATTTTTAGATAGCTAACTATCTCGGCCAGTAAGTTGAGTTTTTTTTTTTTTTTTTTATTTATGGACGCTCTTTAACTACTATGGTTCTTAGCGTCCCATTCTATATTGGGCGTGAAACACCTGTAATTTTGCTCAGAGGCCTCTTTATCAGGCTTGAGGTTCTTTTACGTGCCGTAAATCTACGACACGGGACCACCGGCTTTACTTCCCTTCCGAAGGAAGCCGTGCTAACGATTTTTACGCCCGAAAAAATCCATCGCCCTCCGCCGGGTTTGAACCCGCGACCTTGGGAACCAGAGGCTAGCACGGTACCACTAGTCCACGGAGGACGACGGCCCCAGTAAGTGCAAAGCTATTTGGAATATAATAAAGAGTGCAACAAATATTAAGGTTGTTACATGTTGAACTTAGGCTCTGATTTTTGTAACCTATTTATACATTCTGTAAAGGAAATTCTTGAATCTGAGCCTGATGATGATAATAATAATATGTTTTTTTACAGTTTCCAAATGCCACTTACGTGTTTCTGTGGAAGCTGATTACACAGAATGATATGGCAAATATTGGTTATAATCTTAAAAATGCCAAATGCAAAGACGCCAAAACAGTGGTGATTTTATAAAGAAGATTCTGCCTTACATAATTTTACTGTTCCCTCAATACGTTGTGTTAATCCGTGTTTTCTAGTTTAAATATGTCCAGACAGTCTAAAGATAATATGTAAGGTTATTTCAGCGTTCAAGCACAGTGCTCTTTCTAAGCCCGACAATTATAGTCCAATATCTATACTGGAGTTTTTTAAAAAAATCTTAGAATATGTTATAGATGTACAATTAACGGAGTATTTCGAAAACAACTCATTATTATTTTATGACACTTAATTGGTTTTAGAAATGATTTATTCACGTGCAGTTGTAGTGAGATAATAGTGATTACCTTAACAGGATTTAAAGAACACAATATTATTTCTACTACATTATGTGATATTTCTAAAGCTTTTGACTGTGTCTATCTTACAGATTTAATGATCTTGTTTAATATGGTATTACTGATCTTTAATTTAATCTTTTTATAACTTACCGTCCAACCGTAATGAGAAGGTTTTTCTGAACGACGCATAACTCCCAAGTAGTCAACGAAGAGAATGTGTTCCACAAGGATCTGTCTTTGATCCACTGGTTATCGTAAATTACTTTGCTTCTAATACTGATGGTAATTTCATATTATTCGGAGATGATTCCTCAATATACGAGGGCTGATCAATAAAGACTGAGACTGATTTTTTCACAGATATTTATTACTCTATTTCAATATTGACATTATGTTTTTCAAAGTAGTCCCCTCTTAACTGAATGCACTTTTTATAGGGTCTCTGCCAGTCCTCGAATACATGGTGCAGGCCATTCTTTGTCAGGTCTTTGAGAATCGCCTCACTTTTCCTTAGCACTGCTTCAGTGCTCTCAAATCGAATGCCCCGGAGCTTTGCCTTTAGTAAAGGAATAAAAAGAAATCACAGGGGGTAAGACCGGGGCTTTAAGGCGGATGCGGCACACAGGTAATGTTGAATTTAGTCAAAAATTCCTGGACTTGATTTGTGACGTGAGGAAGTCGCCACCCATTCCGATGATGTTCTGGACGTTTCCTTGTAATGTGCTTCCTCAGTGTAGCCAATACTGA
The DNA here is from genome assembly GCA_030765065.1 of Deroplatys truncata. Lineage (NCBI taxonomy): Eukaryota > Metazoa > Arthropoda > Insecta > Mantodea > Mantidae > Deroplatys > Deroplatys truncata. The sequence continues at coordinate 60,205,286 of CM060976.1, read as the reverse complement.
CGTGTAGTAGCTGCTGTAACAGTAGTGTGAGGGGGGGAACTGCATGCTGGTAAATCATTCCATTCCGAAACACCAGGCCCACCTTGCTTAGCACAGAGGACTCGCCCTTCTTTGAAGTACTTGAACCAAATAAACACTGTTGCACGTGGTAGTGCATCTTCACCGTATGCTTGCTTCAGGTTTTCGAAAGTTTCAAGGTTGTATGATTTAAACGAAAATAAAATTGTATTGCGCTGTATTGCTCCTCTCGTGTCACCTCAATTCTGTGGTATGCGAAATTCAAGTAGGGTCAAAAATATACAGCATTGCTACCAACCTACCGTTACGAGAGTACTGTCGCTTATGGACATTATACATGAAACCCTGCTCTTTTCAAGTATTCGTGGTAGAGACATAAAACTATCAAGGAAACTACAGAAAAAATCAGTCTGTCTTTATTGATCAGCCCTCGTATTTTAGTAGTAGTGATGTTAATCTGGTACATACAACTATAAATAATTCCGTAATTCAGGCCTCTGATTGGTTCAGAGCAAATGGTTTTTGTCTCAATGAGGGCAAAACTCAGCACTCTTTATGTAATAATAAAAACGATGGAAGTAATCTAAGCTCTTAGGAATAAACGCTCAGCTCATATAGGCAGTATTTGTGCCAAACTTTGAATAGTTATTCAGTTAGGCACTTAATAGTAACATTCCGAAGGAAAATTTTAAAGCATGTATATTATGCACTTTTTTACAGTTGATAACATAGGTATTAGCATCTGGGGCAACATTTCCAGTATACCTAAGGTAATTAAATTACAGCAAATTATACTGAAATAATGAGTTCAATTTGAAACTATACTAAAACAAGTCACCTCTGTTTGTAGGTGAGAATATTTTAACTACTATCATTGTTTATATTTATTATTGCCTGTTGAGAGTAAAGAAAATTATCGTGAACTATGGTAACGGAACCCAGATACATTATTATTCCACAAGAAATAATATTTCCTGGTGAAGCATCCTGTTGATTGACAAAATTTAATAACTCGTTTGGTCAGATGGCTGTGCCTTTGTTTAACAAACTGCCTCAGAGGGCAAACTAAACAGTTGCGTTTATCGATTTTAAAAACAAGGTGTTTGAGTGGCTACTCCAAAATGTGTTTTATGATATTAATGAATATTTAGAATGTTATGTCGGTATTTTTGTAACCTATATAAACTGTTCTTATGTTATATTAATTATAACATATAAATGTGTATTAGGTATGATATTATGGATATTGTCATTAAAATAGTACAATATACTTAGAATACTATTTCAATGGAAATATCATAACATCATACTTAATGCTTATGACTTTTAATAAAGCTTAAATATTATAAACATATTAATCTCATTAATAATTTGAAAGTTACAATAGAGACCACGTTGATAAAAACTTTAATTCGATACCACTTCAATGTGTTTCAAAACCTCGAACTGACAGATCTAAAAACTATTAAGAGGAAAAAAATATTATTGATCTTGATTAATAAACTGCATGGTAATCTTAAGAACATGCACAGCATTTAATAAAACCATCAGGCAATACTGCGTCAGTGCAGAAAACGCAATTCTAATAACACAACTATAGAGTATCTGCATAAAATAGGCTTAAATTAAATATTATCTTGTTTAGGTAATTGTGTTAGTTATCCCACAGGTAGAATCGGATATTTACGGGTTCTAGTTATATCGTCAACCACTGCTAACACAATATGGTGAATAATTCCAGCAAACGAATCTTCAGATTGAACTTTAGCATTTACTGAAGTGAGAAAACACCATGTGGCAGGCAGCTGCTACCATCTTTAGGCTAACTATTTTATTTTAAAGAAAATAACCGGTGGCGAACTTCGGGAAACTAGCTAACTTAGACAGACTTTCCTTATCACGAGTCTATTCTCATGTTGGAATAAACTAACAGCGACACACAATCTTCTCTTTCACGTTATTTTTGAGCTCTTTATTCTTCTATTCTGTTTTTAGACTTGAGAACTTTAAATGAGTGTTAAAAACTAATTGGGATTCTTAACGTTCCCTGAAACATAAGATTGAAGCGATAACAGCAAAGGGCCTACTCGAATCACAATTTTGCTCAAAATATTTCTTCCGTTGCTTTGCTTTTACGGAAAGAAACCTGTTGGAGCCGACAGAAATAAGAACCTTCAGGAATAAGGAGCAACCCGGCAAATTGCAAAAGCACGCTAGATGTGCTCTTGTGCTTGAAAGGAAGGCAGAACAGAGAAAATTGCGTGTGCAAGGAGTGCCAGAGCCTTCAGTAATGATCACAGAAGGGAAATTTGCATCACATACTTGGCAGGACTGTAAATGCTATTGCTTTTGTGAACACGTTTATTATCACAAATGGTAGAGCAATCCCAACCTTCCCAAATAAAGGTAATTGAACAATAAAAAGGGCTATGTTGCTTACGTACAATCATCGTCAGCGATGGTGGTTCGATATAAATTCCCAGTAATCAATTCCTTGCATAGAGTATGTCATGAGCTGTATGAGAGTCACAATAGAGCTGAGTTTGGGTTTGCAGAAGTACATGAGCTGCCAAAACATGCACGTCAGTTTTTGATATTACATCACAGATTTTAAAGTATCTGGCCCTTACTTCCATATCCCCAACTGTGATACGTCATACGTAATGGAATTCGCTGACACTCTACAAAACTCTTATAACCTTGTCACCGCTGACATGCATTCCTCCGCGCTCCCTTTCTTTTCCCTGACTGGCTAATGTACTATTCGGCCCCGATATGAGTGCGCCTGAAGGAGAGGACCAGCTTTTGTTTTTGTTAACAATGCAAGGCTAGGGAACAGAGGAAAATGAAGGGTAAGGCGAAAGGGGAATGTGCAGTCGCACATTGTAAGCAGTTCTACAGACCTCAGCCTGGCTAGTAAATGTAACTCGGAACTGCGGATATTTTCTTTACCTGAGTGTCCTTTCGATTACCCGTGCACTTATTCCGTAACTGTCTATTCCTCTTTCCACGGCACGCACTAGTATCGTGGCCGACTAGTACGCCTTTGCAAGGCGATGATGACGAAGAAGCCCTGCGCAATGCAAAATAAAGCGATACAGGTGTTAAAAACACTGTCTCATGATGTATGCACAGGTTTTCCTCATATTGAGAGTTCGGTTTAAACCGAAGGGTCCTCCTACCTGTTTGTTGACAAGAATTTACGCCCATTCCATATATATTAACTCTGTAACGTAATTATTTGCTTCATACGGTTGTAATAAAGTAAATTTGACAATTCTCTTCGAATATATTTAGATAAATGATCATGTTAAACATGGAACCAATTTGTATCGCACAGCCTATTCGATGACAGTAGCCAATGAGAGGTGACACTTAAGAGATACAGGGCACAGTTATATGGAACAGGGTTTATAGACAAATAAAAGACAGTTTTACTTTCCCTACCCCATAGAGAAATAGTAGGTAGAGAGAAGGAATTACACTAAAAAATTCAATACCGAGGTATCACCGGAAATACAAGTTTTGTGGCTCATTGAATACAAAAAAGAATTTAAAAAAAGTCTGTGAACAAAATAACTCAAGAACGAAAAGTCGGATAAATAGCATACTTGGATTTAGATTCAGTACCTTCCAAAGATGCGACACGAAGAATTTCAAGGACATCCCCACCCCAAGCTACCCTTTACACGGAACATTTTTCGAAATCTCTTATTTTCTAAAAATGGTTGTAACGATTTTGATTAAAATACCATACATTAAAGATATTTACAGGACAAATAAAATGTATATTTTCATTTTTTTGCGAATCGCCTATGAAGTTCATTCCGATGGAATTTTGTATAATATTTATAACTGGTAAACCTTAAGCGATAGACGAAAACGTACTACACAGAAAATTAGATCTCTTTAAAGCACACAATTTATTTCAAATGGCTTTTTTTGTGGCTTCAGCCATTTTCGAGATATCCGTTATTAATGGTTAGATTTGTTCAATACTTTATCATTCTTTATAAGTCCTATCGATTTTCAGTTGTTTCCTAAGGTGCATGGAAACGGTATGAAATTTTAAGGCTAGCATATAGCTTCCATTTCTTAAACATTTCTTTGATTATCGCTGTTCTCGGTATACCCTAACGATAAGTTGTATACTCGTATAGCTATTACTGGAAATTTTTATCTCGATTAAAAGAAGTAGATGGAAAAGTAAAGTTTCGTAAGAATACTTTGTATACCACTAATAAACAAGTGAGGGCGGAGAAAGTTATGTGAATGTAATGCATCATAAATTCTTTTACACAATTTAGAAATGAAGATTGCAGTACATTTTCCTCTAAATCTATTTAAATTAGTGGCTTGAAATTTTCAGAGGTTGCACCATAGTCCTGTTGTCTACCTCTTGAACCACAACCTTGTCTTTTGAAGTTGGTAACTTTGCCATCGTTAACTTTATATACCAACTTTCAACATTAAAATTTCTCCGATTCTGCTGGTTTAGTTAATTTATGTGAAAATAATAAGTGGCATGTAATCACTGAGTGGTGAAGAATATATTTGAAATAATTTGTTATAAGGTATGTATAAAATGCATGACAAAAATAGAAATATATGTGAGTTCAGCGTTAGCAACAGTCGATGGGACCCACTGGTTTATTTCTCGGTGGCGGGAAAATGACCAGACGGACGAAGTAATTGACGCGCAAACGTGTTTGCATTCTGTGTTCCAATCAGCTGTAATTAGCTGCTCCAGTCATTTGTTTGATCAAATCATGAGTAGTAACCGCTCTCGTACTCTATGATGGTCGCTATAACTGGAGCTGGCAACTCAGATGCTTTAACCAAACTAATTTATTTGTTAATGATTCGCGCCAAAATACCTCGCGTGTAGGCACGTGTAATACACGCTCGATTGAGGTTATGCATCCGTGAATTTTGGAGCAAGTTGCTACGAATAGTAAATGTATTCTTTGTTTCATAAAATATGCTGGACTCCGTATTAAAATATTTTACTCTATCGTGTATACAGCATATGTCCAATTAAATGGCGATGTCCACGCACATTATTTTCCCAAAACTTAAATTTTCTTTCTTATTTTCTGAAGCTTTTGACATTAGAACATACTAGATTATATGTACCTTTTTATGATTGTACATTGTTCCTAGAAATAACATTAAAATAAAGTTGTCGTCGCTTTCCTTTCCTTTCATTTCACTGAGAAAGGATAAAAGGAGAATATTTTTCTGTTCTTGTTGTCTTATTATTTTGAAGTGTCCTGCATTTTTACACATCTAATATTTTAGAATATTTAGAGATATTTTAAGTTGTTGACATTCTTGGTTCTCAGAGTTTGAAAGGTTGTCACACTAATAGTGGTGTATTTAGTTTGAATGTCAATGAGAATTAACAGTATTCTCTTGTATTCTCTTTATAATAGGTATGTCAAGGTTGCATAATGGAGGCACAGACAACGTATCGGCGGTGTATGCACTGTTGATTCAAAAGTGAACTGTTATTTCTTTCAGCTGGTTGTGTGTTATCTTTGAGAGTGTGGTCTTGCTAACAGAGCACAAAGATTATTCGTTGCATTCACCTTGATATTCCTGATTTACATGGCTCTTCCACTCTTTCCGTCTTTAACGCAACCAGTTATACCTGGAGCTTCACATATGCCTTAATTATTTTTTTTTCATAATGAGTAAGTATCATAGTATTATTTTTCTTAATATTTTCATCTCTTTAGTGCTAATAAATTGTTCAGCAGTTTACATCCACTACGCCTATGTCATTATGGGTCATATGCCACCACAGTCATTAAGTTCGTGGATTAGCTACATAGCGTCCCTGTGGTGGCGCAGTTTGATCTTGTCAGCTATTCTCTCGTCCCAGCAAGAGGCTGACTGTGTAAACATAACTACGGTGTGTAGTGAAGGCGTTTTGAATGCACGCATAAGAACTCAAATTATCACAGTTTGAGCAACGAATAAACGTCAAGTTACGCCAAAAATTACGCAAATCCACTTTCAAAACATTCTGAAGAAACAAGCCTACAGTAACGAACGCCTTGGGCCACAATACTGTGTTTAAGTGGCACCGACGCTATTCGCAGTGGAGAGAGAATTTGGAGGATGATGAGCGTACTGGTCGGCCACAAACGATCCGAACTGAACACAAGATCGAAGATGTGACGTGTCAACCGCTGCGAAACGGTAGGGTAGACGATATCACAGTAGCAGGGATCAGCCATGGAACGTGGAACAAAATTTTGTCTGATGGCCTGAACCTCTCGCGTGTTACTCAGCACAATGCATCATACGTCTTGACATAACATCAGCATAACGATCGCATGGCGATTTGCGGTGATCTGATCAGTAGTGCAGACGAGGTCCGACGTTTGTCAACCGAGTCATAACAGTAGACATAACATGGTGCTTTCTTGACGATCCGAAGCTGTAGCGTCAATTGGCCAACACTGCCACAAAAAAAAAAACCTGTGATCAGGTCAAAAGGTGCTGTTTTTTCACTCATTGGGAATTGTTCACGTGGAATTCAGATCAGACGAAGTTACTGCAAACAAGACCCACTACAAGGAGATCCTGTACCGTCTATGAGATTCCATTCGTCATAAGCGTCCTGTCGTCCTTCCTGGTATAGGAAGAATTGGCTGAGGCCACACGATACATCCTACACTTCGTTTTGTACTTGTTCAAGAGAACATGTAGGTGATACGCAATCGTTCTGCCACGCCTCCGTATTCACCTGTTCGCACATCATGCAAATTTTTTCTTCTTTTCCAGCCTTGAAAGAAAATCTAGGTGCGCGTAGACTTTATTCCGCCTCTATCATGACTGTCACATGTAAAGGCATAGGGGATTTTCCTGTTATTATATTTGAGCAGTACTTCCAGCAGCTATGCCAAAGTTGGCAAACGTGTATAGCCGCCAACGGCCGCTACTTTGAGGGACAATATGGGTCTATGCAAGTGAACACCGTATTACACGGCATCTGGTAAGACTTACGGCCTCTATTTTTGCCTACACTCCAGGCGTAACACTACGAAAGTAATCGCTATACTATGTACAACTCTTGTTATATAGGGTGCAAAATTTAGTTACAGCGTTTCAAGGATGATAATATATATATATATATATATATATATATATATATATATATATATCTTACGTGATAAAACGTCGGATGCACCATGTTTCCGCAAGGCGGCTTTATAGAGTAGATTGCTCGTGCATGTTTTTTCACATGTCATTTAGAAGCTTCGTACCATAAAGTGCGTTACGAACTCCTTTTCGAACTCCCGTTTTATGAATGCATACGGGATGGGAACACATGTTTAGAGATGCTGTCCTACCTGTCTTCCATTTAAATGAACGCACCACAGTTGATTCCTGCATGCTAATATCTGATACTTTAAAACTTGAAAATTTTGATCGACTACATCTTTAAAAAAATCACGGAAGTCTAAAGGGCTTTCCTTTAAGTTCATGAACGAAAGATGTCTGTTTTATACTATCATCCCTAACATTTTCGACACCCGGTATATTTTAGTTTATGTTTAATACTTGCATCCTTATTTGTCCATGCAACACCATGAAAAATTCAAGATATAAATTTTATTTGTGCTATAAACATCTTTAATATATTGTATTTTAATCAACGTCGTTAGAGCCATTCTTTAGAAAATAAAAGAAATTCGAAAATTGTTTCTTGTAAAGGGGTGGGGGATTTTCTTGGAAATCTTCGTGTCGCGTCCTTGGAAAGTACTGAATCTAAATACCAAGTTTGGTATTTATCAGACTTTTAATTTTTGAGTTATGCTAAAACACACACACACACACACACACGCACTGTCAACAGACTCACCATACACACATACACGGACCTTTTCTGGAATTACTTTTTTGGATTCAGGGGTTCTCAAAACATGTATTTCCGGGGAAATCTTGGTATCGAATTTTTGGGGGATTCATTACTTCGCCTACTTACTATACGCAGTAGAGAAAGCAATAAGGTGTATGCAACAAACTCCTGTACATTGGAAGAACTAAAAGGCGAAAAAAGATCAGGCGAGAAATTCACTCAATTTCGGATATTGAACTCTTAGTGTGAATAAATTTTCCTGAGAAGCTGCAAGAAATCTGCAAGAATAACATTTCGAACACATCTTATGATAGGTTTGTGCTTATTGTCATTGTGAATGTAACTATGAGAACGTGAGACGGTTGCGACAATATTATAACTGTTTCGGCGGGAGTTCAAGCAGCGGCGGCCGGCGTGTGAGCAGCCGTGCGGTGGCCGCAATGTGAAGGAAAAGCGCTGTACTTCATTATTATTATTATTATTATTATTATTATTATTATTATTCATAGGTTATTCAGTATTTTTATTGTTAATTGCCATTTAACCTTATGGGTATCCTCTATATTTGATTTTGTACTTATTTATTTTATACTACTAAGGAAAGTAATTCAGACGTATAAATAAACATTTATAGATTATTCTCAGATAAAAACACTGTAGTACAAGCATAGATAACATTTTTGTTTAGTTCTTTCCATTTTATAACCACAACCACCTGAAAACATTTTAAAATCCATAACTTCATTAAAGTCCCTAAATTTTAATATTGATATTTGTGCATTAAAGGTAGGAAAAAAGAAAAATAGAAGGTGGTAGAAGTAGTTTTAAGATAGTTTACATAAATGTACCTACATCACATCGAAAGATGATTGTATACAAATCTATTCATTTAACTTGCAGTACTGAAAAATAATTGAGTTAAAACTAAGTAGCAATGTCTCCAGTTCTTGAAACGTTTCTCTAACAGGTGATGAAGTTTCCCCTCTCCAGCCTTGTAACTGAGGAAGGCATGTTTTACTGGAGAATTGCGAGTCCAGAGAACTGCCTGAAAAGCTTTTGAGCTCTACCAAAATGGCTCCTTAGCGTAGAGTGAGAACAGGTCATAATGTTACTTGAATGCCCAGGAGACACGTTGGTAATTTCTTGTTTCCGGACCTACGAGAACCCCATTTGGTACCACAAACCATTCTGTTCTATCAAGATGAAGCCTCTGCACATACTAAGGCCATCTGTCCGGAACATCTTCCATTAAGTGATTTCCTGATTCTGAGAAATCCTGTTGCCTACACACACACTTGGAGTTAGTAGCAATTAGCTTCCCTGTACTGCAAAGAAAGAGGCTTCCTCAACGTGAGCTTGCTTGAATTCTGTTTGAGGGGATTGGGAAGTTGAGGCAGTGTTTTTAACACTTAAATGATTTCAGTCTAATTATATAATATATAAATTTAATAACAGCCCGCCTTAAAGCAATATGTGTATAAATAACATATAAAATGTATGTAACAGTCATTATATTATGTTTATATTATTATGTACATGTTTAATAAAGTTATGTGAATGTATTGCGTAATTTAATAAAGTAAGAGTTGTGAGAATATAGGTCAAAGATTGCTAACAATGAGGTAACCTTAAGGCAATAATGAATTAGAAAGTTTAATAATGCTACTAGTAATTCTTGGAACAATAATGTAATTTTAAAAGAAACAGTTTATAAATAGCCAATCAACACTTAGAAAGGCTAAAAGTTAAATAAAATTATTCTGTTGGAGCAGGATTAGCCAATCAGAGACTTGAAATAGATGAAATTTGCAAATTCAGGCGGTAGAAGTCAGTTGCTAGTATATAGCGTTCGTAACTGGACGCGAGACGCGTCCTCGAGAAGTTGAATACGTATTCAGTGTGCGACGAAAATTCATTACGGCGAGAATATTATAAAGTTTACGTGTTAAAAAGTGCAAGTAATTAATAAATAATCTCAGCTGTCTATACAAGCGAAGTGTTATTTAATCGTGTGAAGGATTAATAAAAGGAGTGAAGTAAAAGAATATTAATATGTGTAGGCCTACATTCTTTAGCCGCATCATCCCCTGTTAAGAAATACATGTTTATAAATTAATACTGACGCAGCCAAGGTAAACATAAATATATAATATTTAAAGAAACATAAAAATACAAGTTGATTTCTAAACTTGGGGCAAACCACTGGAAACTTTGTACCATACGTGGGGCAGTTACTTCATCAAGTTTGGCTCCCCAACAGTGGAACTACAATACAACCTACTTCAAATTGTCTTTCCATACGTGAAGCAACAACTATCCTTCAAATTATCTCTTATCTGGACATTCACTGAGTAAAGGAAACTTGCATATTTCTAGGTATACTTTCAGATCAGCGTAAATGATATTGTACAATATCACTATAAACGCAGTGTGTGTTAATTAGTCTGGGAAAAAAATTACCTTTCAAAATATATTGGAAGAAAAATGACTAAAATATTGGCATTTTTGAGTTACTTCTTCTGAAACTACCAGAGCATAGATTTTATATTGCATATAAGACAATATCTCATATTGGCTCGTGCTCTTACGTATCTTTTCTTCTCTCTCTCTCTCTCAGACAAAATATTCAATATTTTAAAATCTATTTTAATAAAAAAATATTCTAGTTCGGGATTTTAACGTAATCTTCGTGCACTTTGAAGCTTTCAGCCTTGCAAACTTTAAAATTTCAGAAAAAGGACATAAAAGTTTAGGAAAATTCAGTTTCGAAAGATTCTCAATTAAAATTTCGCTTTAAGAAGTATAAATTGTACACACAGGATTTTATAAATTGTACACATTACTGATTGCTGCCTCTTATGTTTTCTTCCAGTTAATTAACAACATTTTTCATCAGAAATATAAACTTTTTATTAAGTGAGCAAAAATCAATATTATGTAAGATGGTTCTCAGTTTTAATTATTACAATCTAATAGTCATTTAATATGAAATAATAGCTATACCTATGAAGTATTTTTTGTTACGACCGTAATATGAATAAATGAGACACGAAGTTAGCGGGGTGGGAAGAGGATGATGACATCTACTGTCACAGATTCTCTATTGCAAACACAGTTGTTCTTAAAACCTGGCATGAAATCACATAAAAAGCGACCTTATTCTGCCGCTGTTTACAACTAACGAGCACACTACTAATCGTGCCGGAATGCAAATATGGAGATGCATATGGAAACGGGGCGATTTAGGTTGGCAATGAAATGCGTAGATTCGGCGTCTGGAATATTCATCCTTTCTCCCATATTACATAATTCTAGCCACCTTGTTGGCAAGTTATATAGTCCGTTCGTAGGATGGGTGGAATGTCAATAAGTTACGAGACGACGCTTTTTTGACTGTCAGAGCCACATTACTGTAGTAATAATGCATGATAATTATTAACAATAGGTTTAATCTTATGTAATTGCTTATAGCTCAAAATATAGGATAGTTAAATTATATTCCAACCCACTCGTGGTGTCTCTCTACTGCGCAAGACGCCGGCAGTGCCGGGGAAATTATGCCGGCAGAGGCGGACTAAAATCCTTACCTTATAATAGATGCTGGAAATGTTGACCTTCTGCTCTCAAACAGGCAGCATATCTCGTGTAAATATTCTCGCTCACTCTCTGAAGCTCAGCAGCAGGAATTCTTGTGATTTCTTGCACAATATTTTCTTTAAATTCCTGTAGTGTGGGAGTATTGGAACGATACACTTTGTCTTTTAAAGAACCCCATAAATAAAAATCACAACTCGTTAGGTCAACACTAATTATTCTGTCATCAAACACCTCTCTTATTGCATGATTCTGCAACAACACATACGGCAGCCGAATCATTACATGCAATAAGGGAGGTGCTTGATGACAGAATAATTAGTGTTAATTTGTGGCCCCGTCTTTCTCCTGACCTAACAAGTTGTGATTTTTATTTATGGGGTTCTTTAAAAGACAAAGTGTGTCGTTCCAATCCTCGCACACTACAGGAACTTAGAGAAAACATTGTGCAAGAAATCACAAGAATTCCTACTGCTGAGCTTCGGAGAGTTAGCGTAAATACTTACACGAGATATGCTACCTTTTTGAGAGCAGAAGGTCAACATTTCCAGCATCTATTATAAGGTAAGGATTTTAGTCCGCCTCTGCCGGCGTAATTTCTCCGGCGACTACCAGCTGTCTCGCGCAGTAGAGGGAGGCCGCGAGTGGGTTCGAATATAATTTAACTACCATATACTTGTTGAAATTGACGGTTAAGATCCTCTATTTGACATATTTTACACCAACATGATTCGGTTCGTGTAATGCCATACAATTGGAAAAATCTTGCTTGCTTTTAGCTTTAGATTGCGGCTAAAATTTTCAAGTCTATTCCGGAGAAAATCCTAAAAAAGTGCTACGTAGCATTACTTTCAACAATATTTTAAAACTATTTACAATTAGCGTACCGCTATAAAAATTCCACAGAAACGCACGGAAGATTTGAAATGTTTACATGCAAGCAAACCTTGAAAAATTTATATAAATTATCATGTAGATTCCCTTTAAAGTAATTTGTTTGCATAGCATAACAAGTGTCTAACAGTATTAATGTTATTAGCAGTTTCTCCAGGTGAATGACTATAATTTATTTATGTTTTGAAAATCATGCATATCCATTTTTCCTTTCAGGTCGAGGACTGTCATTTTCAGTGGCGCTGCCCGCATAGCTTTTTGAATCATTGCCATATACTTACTCTTCCTAGTTATCATCGATGCCACTTTTCCTTCTGGAAAATCCAATTTCCAATCGGAAAAAGCGCATAAATTTCCTGAGCACGGCAGCCATCTCTCTCTTAGCATCTTTTATCTCGAATATTTACTCCTATTCAAACTGACAGTCAGCAGAAATCGTGGAATATAATCTCTCTGTAAATCCCTCTACTGAGGTTTATAATATTTCGTAAGATATAGATAAATACAAATGGCAATAAAACATTATATTTGTGTACAGAAAAATTTGCTCAGTAACATACATGTTATAATATCCACATTTGCCTAACTAGCACTAGAGCCTTTGTCACTCCTTTCTATGATTGGCTTCAAACAAATTACAAAGAAAAAAACTGACCAATGAAGTATGTTGTTATATTCGGTGAGAGAAGATAGCTAGGTCAGAAATAGCCTCTCTTAATTAATTCTACTGTAATTGTTGTAAATCAGGAGAGGTGGCTAGCTTAATGTAATGACTGATATCTTGACCTTATTGAGGGAAGGATGGAAATTACAGCTAAAATATTTATGTCTAATTTTCTTTATGATGCAGAAATGCAAACGAAATTTAGAAGTATTTCCATAAGATTTACACATAATAATAATAATAATAATAATAATAATAATAATAATAATAATAATAATAATATACCAAGTTACTATTATTGTTACTGTTGATGCATTATGATATTGAAGTGAATCTGGTCAAATTAGTGTAGTAAAAGTACTAGTAGTGTTGCCTCCAACCATCTTTTGTCAATTAGTTGGCTATAATTATGCAAGTGGTGGCTATTAACGAGAGTGAAGCTACGCATATTATCAATCTAAACCAGGCCACTTTTTTCTTTTTTCTTTACCTAGACGTACTCTGTACACTAGGGTCATTGTCATTCACTATGCAAAAGTGTGTGTTGTTCTTAAATAATATTAAACGTTACAGCATCTACATCTTTATTTCACGTACCAGTCTTTCATCCCGGCCAATCCAATCTAAATTCAGCCTAAATTTAAACCAATCACAGTGTAAGAATAAGCTTGTTCTTAATATTAATTATATCTTTATGTTTTTCCGACATATTTATCGACATTCGTGATTTATATATGCCTCTATAAACAGTAATAGCATTACTGATTTGAACAAAAATACATTGCATTAATAATTATTCAGAGCTCTTCTGCATAATAGCGGATAAGTAAGTTTACGTTTTACCAGAATAAATAGGTAAAGGGAGAAAGAAATGAATGAAACCTAAGTTACCAGACCAACCTAAGAAAACTAAACTTATCTGTAAAATGTGGCTCGAACTATATCAAAGTGTTCTCTTAGGAGATCTAGCATTACTACCACTATGCATCTAGTGATTCAGCAGCGCTATTAGGAAATAAGACACCAGGGAATGGAATAGCACCGACCTAGAACAAAAGACATGTTCACAAGGGATCTATTATTCCCTCCGACACTAGTTCGCTAGAAGGGAAGATCCATTCAGGCTTGTGTTTCTCCTACGAGGTATTCGAACTTATTTGGAAAGCTTCCAGTTTAACATTGAAAACAGCTTATTTTTGCGAGGTTCGTTGTAGTATATCAGAATATTTTCTGATTAAAAGCAGGATTTCTAAATCTATTTTCGCAACCCATTAATAACCACAAAATAGAGCTGTGTTATCTGAAATTATCAAACATATACAAATCTTTAAATTTTTTCCAGATGTTACGTTGTACCTTTTCTTTTTTTAAATAATGTTCATTTCCTTGAAGGAGGATATCTCTAAGTATCAAAGTGATATCATTGCGTAAAATGGCCCTTTGAATTCGCTAGAGGGATACCGCTAATCATCATATCCACTATAAACTAAACTATTAAGAAAGAGTTTGCGGTACGATGCTTCAAATTTTGATGCTACTAACTCGAAGTTGTATTGATTTAGATAACGTTTAATGTTACCTGTTTTGTTGTTGAGTTCTACTAAGTCGACATATCCTAGCTCGTTCTGCGTTGCCCAGTCTGCCAGGTGCTACAGTGATATAGGTATAAATTCCCTGTCTCAGGATATGCGTGAGTGTAGTGTGAAAGGATAACACCAGTTTAGTTAGCTGATAAATTTTAATGTCGACTTAAATATTCTTTTTGAAAAGAGTCATTGACTGTTGAATTAAAGGAATAAATTATTTCTGCAATAGTAATGAAGCGAAGGGTTAGTTGTCGGAAGTCGCAGAAATGTTACTCGGAATGATTCCTCAACTCAGCCACTAAATCTTTCTAACTCAAGCGCCTCACTTGGCGCGACACAAGAATAATCACAAGAGTCGTCACCGTGTAAGTCACAGAATTGAGTAAGTCTGATTCAGAATGAGTACTCGTTTCTTAAGTTAAGCTCCACCTACCTATCACTGCCCATGCTAATGTTCCCACATACGCGGTCCAATCCTAAAACTCTGTGTGTGCGTATCTGACACTGTTTCTATGGGGTGCCTTGCTCGAATCTCAGCATTTTATTCTTTCTAATTTATATTCCTGCCTACGTGACTTTGCAAACGCAATGAATTCAACCTCTATCCGCATTCCAGGAACCTTTGGGCTAAAGCGTTCACTACTCGGCTGTTACTAATGACTTTCCTTAACATGACTCGCTAATGGTCTTTTTTCCCGGAAAATCCTTATACTTAGGCTTATTACATTATACATTGATTAATTATAATTGCAGTTGTATCTCTATCTTACTGTCAGAACTACAAAGCCCACTCAGTAACTCCTACGATTATAGCAGAAATACCAATTGTGTATTTTCATTTCGAAAGAATTCATACCTTTGCAGCAAATCAACCTAAAAGGTATTTATTCCAGCAGTATCTGGAATGAAGCGTTCAATTGACTTCAAACGCGAGAAATCCGTGGCTATTTCAATCATCACCATGTAAACGCAGTCTTGCCATTTAGGGGGAAAAAGATCTGATGTGTTGCATTTATATGTTCTTAGAAAAACTTGTTGTTCTATCTACTTCTAGTTAATGCAGATAAGCTTTCAACAGACACATACTTCGTTGAAGGATACAGTAGGTAAAGTAATAGTCAAGATTCTTTAGGATGGTGTCGCTAACTGATGTGTTTAAAATTCCATGCTTTTGCATAACTACGATAAAAAGTATTTCATGAGTCACATTCACATAATTTTCTCTACCCACTATTTATTTTTATGTAACTTCAAATTTTCCAACGAAAGCTTATTACTTTCTCTACTACGTATATAAACAGGGGAAGTATTGTATTCCACCCAATAATTCGATTTCGGGACTTCTTCGGAAATGTATATTTTGAGGTCCCCATAACCCAAAAAAGCGTTTTTAGATATCGATCCGTAAGTGTGTCTGTCTGCCTCTCCCCTTTCACTTTCTCTAATCCAAAAATAAAAGTGGAATAAATACTAAAGTTTGTACTTAAGTTCAGTATCTTCCAAAGATGCGACGCGAATATTTTCAAGAAGGTCCCCACTACCCTTTACATGGAACATTTTCGAAACTTTTGATTTTCTAAGAAATGGCTCTAAAGGTTTTGATTAAAATCCCATATTTTAAAGATATTTACATGAAAAATGAAATGTATATCTTGAATTTTCTGAAAATAGACGTGAAGAAGGAATTTTATATAAACTTGTATAACTGGTTAACGTTAAACGATAGACGAAGACATACTGCACAAAAAATGCTATCTCTATAAAACACACAGTTTATTTCAAGCAACTTTTTGTAGCATATCATTTCTGAGATATCCGTTACTAATAGTTAGAACTGTTCGTTACTTGGTCATTCTTTTAAGCTCATGTCAACATTCAGTGTTTTCCCGTAAGGGAGGGATTCCGACCTCTTCAGTTGCCGTGCTGCAGGCGCTACGGATCCCTAGCACTAGTGGTACTTCTGGCATTACTAGAAGTATTCGGGCCGAACATCTGAGCTCCTCTCGGGAGTTTCTCGGATTGGGTTGTACTCGACGAGGCAGTGGTTCGCGATACCATTGGGGGATTGGATATATACGGCGGCGCCGTGGCCGAGTGGTTAGACCGCTCGCCTCTCACCGAGGCGACCCGGGTTCAATCCCAGGGACCCGCATGTGGGATTTGTGGTGGACAAAGCGGCGTCTGGGCGGGTTTCTCCGGGTTCTCCGGTTTCTCCCGCCATTCATTCCACCAACTGCTCCATCATCGCCTTTCCTTTCATCCATTTCACCATCATTACGTTTCATCTACTTCCTTCCTCCCATACCAGGCATCGGGCTGATCACCCAACCTGGATATTCTGTCTGATCCATGAGTGCCTGCTCCTCGACTGGTCTCTGACCTCAGGCATCCGCCTGTAGGTCCTGGGGGGTGTAAGTCCTACATATGAGGAGGTTAAACAGATAAAGAACAAGAAGATTGGATATGTCTGGGCGCTGATGCTCAGGTGGAGTTGTGAGACGTCTCGGTATACTCCGGCACCAATCTGGAGAGTTGGTAGAGGGCGTGTTAGATCGCTGTCGGCCCTACGGAGGTTATCGGTAGTTTTCCCCTTGGGGTTGACGCCCATAAGTGGCGTATCCACTTCTATCCCTTCGTAAGCAGGGCATTGGCCGCATGGGAAACTCCAGGTGAGGGAGTGTCACTCGGTTGACGCCTTCCCCTGGTTTTAGGAGACCTTCGGGATAAAATGTTTCTCACGATGGAAAGAGTATGGATTTTTAAGATCAGTACAATACATTTGACTATCACCGTTTCCTTTGTGTCTATAACGAACTGTGTAATTTAGCTATTTCCGGAAAGGTTTATGTCGGTTAAAATGAAGTAGATATAAAAATAAGCTTAAGTAAGAATAGCTTAAGTACCCACCAATAAACCACAGAGGGTAGACAAAGCCATATGATGTATCAGAGGTAAGAGTGAACTATGTGACCTGTGCACTAAGAATGAGATAAACAATTATTTTCGGTTAACGCTTATAACTGTCGCAGTTACAGTGCGTCAATTGTTACCAGTAATGATTAGCTGTAACTATGTTTCTATACCAACATGGCTAATCAGGCAGACCCACTTCATTTGATGCAATTGAAAAGTTTCTATAGCTGTGTCAACACTTTGATTACTATGAAGGTTTATAATTCCATAATGCATTCGCACTTGCTGCTACGTTCCTCCATAGGGATCCTAAATATAAACATATGTAATGCAGACATAGCAAAGGAAAATGCATCACCTTTACCAGCATAAACATTCTGAATTTAAGCATATAGTAACTCAAATACTCTCTCTCGTAGGTCGTTAGATAAAATATGGTAATGAAATTTTTAAATGCGATGTTGCTAGAGAAGAAAAACATTAACGTCTACTGTAACATTATTATCTAACATTGCAAAAGATGTAAACAATCTCAGTTGGTTACATATATGTAGCAAAGTGGATAATTAGTAGGCATTTGTCTCGCCAGATGGTATATTAGATTGACAATATCACTCATGATCTCTTGCGGAGGAGACTCATACTGCGTAACTAGTTCCCAATAAGTCATGCACATGCAGTGAATGATATCACCTAGATTCGCTAACCGTCTCCGTTACTTTAGTAACCGTTAACGGGATAACTAGTTACTGTTTTCGTTAGATTGATAATCGTTATTGGGTAACTAGTTACTTTGTATTCGTTGTTTTTGTAACCATTACTTACTGTCAGGTGGATGGTCTACTACTCCCATTGGTCGCTGCTGCCGTAAAAGCTCTCGTATCGTTGTTCAAAAGGTTTTTATTCTTAATTTCACAAGCTTAGCTATTTTCATTTACTACTGTGCCCACTAAGGAATGCTGGTTTGTCTTCAATGTCTGATGTCTGCCATTTAGCCACCTATCTCTTTACCAGAGATTGTGCTTGTGACAAAACAAAAGAGGAATGATATCTATGTAACTACATCAGATTATCCACCCACAAATATAATGTTATTGAGGTAGAGAAGGGAAACCTTTCTGAATAAGCTTCGTATATCAACATAAAAGTCACGGGTGAACTGTTCCGTCCTCTTGAAGAAAAGTCTAATCTCTCCATCGCAATACAGATATTCTTCTTTTGAGAATTGCGAGTAATTAAAATTTTACACGATTGGGGGACCAGCCCCAAGCTCAACTATCATTCCTGTTGGGTACGGTTTGTTTAGAGTTGCCTCTCCTAAACAGGCTGTCTTCCTGAACTGAGGGCCCTGTTGACCCGTAGTGAATTGCTCTTAGTGTTCCTCGCCTCAGATCAGTCATCAGATTACGCTCTCTGACTGGCCTTCTGGTTCATTGGGTATTGAGTTCCTTTGCCACCAACAGGTGGCAATCTTTCAAGCGGGAACTTCGTATATATTCAGGATTTTTTTGTGAGAGCAAAACATAAATCTTAATGCTTGGAAGAGGTTTATTATTTTGTTAATAATTACTTATTATATAAATAAATTTATTAAGAAAAATACTTAGAAATATACAATAAATCTTTACATTTCTCCTCTTTACAACTGCAGTATGGTAAACTATCAAGGAGCGACTGGGATTTTGTTCGGTTTTACCGCTAGCTGCCTGAGGAAATTTGAATAGGAGAAAGAGCGACAGTCTATTGAATTGGTGTATAGCACCACATGCGGAGCACAAGATCAGCCGCTCCAAGCCTCAGCGGCCTAAATAAACATTCGATCTCAGTTTATGAGAAGCGCACAATCGTCCAGCTACTCATTCATTCCAAAATAAATTCACGTTTCGAACGAATGAGTGTTTCTTCTAAATAAATATCTGAATTTTCTGGCAGAGAAAGATTTGTGTTTACTAAACAAAACACTTTATTTCATTAGACTATATCACTCTGGCATACTTCATTGACACCGAAGTCTTGGATTAATATGTCTATAAGTTGATTTCTACTAGCAGAGTAGGAAATCTCGGCTACATGGGAGAGCATCTGTTTATCAGTAGCTTTACATAATATGCCTGCTAATTTTTAGGTGCAGAAAGCATTTAAACTCATTAGATATGACAAACAAAGTTGCAATAGTTCATTCACGTATAGCTTCTTCGGAAAGTATAATATAAATGAATATTGCTGTATATCAGATGTTTAAAGAACGGAAAATAATAAATATATAAGGATATATATTAATCTGTGTAGCATTCAAGCAAAGCCGTTTCAATTCAAACTAATTTATTTAAGTATAGTCAATGCGTAGAATGTCACAAATTATTCATTATAAAGAAATCCTTGAAATACAACTATTATTATAAGCATCAGTCAGAGCAAAAGTAGAGCAGATAATTACTAGAAAAGGTAAATTCCAGGCCCATTCTAGAGTGCGTTGAAACCAAATATTCCTCCCAGAGGAATGAATTCTTTGTGCTACAAATAAAGTAAAAGGAAATGAAGTAAGGATTTAGTACACCTCTAAATGAAACTGATAATTCTTTCAGCCCAAAAAGCACTGGATATATTCACATACAAATCTAAGAAACGTTAACAAATTACAATTGAAATACATTAAGTAGTTTGTTTTGTCCTTCCCACACAACGTTCGCCATTTTAATACAATTTAGCACGTGCTGATATTTAAATATGAGCTCGCTTGGAAAAATTTAACTCCCCCTCCACAAAAAAGTAGAAAAAAAGAAGGAATTTTGAACTTAACTTACCCCGAAAGAATGTATATAATAATTTAGACAAGGCCGAAAAGTATGGAGACGGCCGCCCCCAGACACAAAGCTCAAGAAGTCTTTCTTCACTTGTCGCCGAGATCTAAGTAAGTCACATTCTCGCTTCTTGGACGGAGCGTGTCACTCGAGGCCCAGCGGGAAGATGACCTGACGATGACGTCGATACTGCTTGAGCGCTATCTATGCTGGTATTTGATGCAACCGGTTACTGGCTTGTTACTCGGGCTGCTGATCTGGTTAGGACTAGGGGCCGAAAATTGTAGTCTATAGTTCCCAAGTCATTAAGTAACTGCTGCCATCTCTGCTAGAACAGCTATTCCTTAGAAGAAGAACCATAACCGACTAATCCGTCTTTTTTAGGATCCCGGAGAAATGGTTTCAAAGCGATTTTATGCTTAGTACGAGCTATCTTTTAAACTTTCCGAAATGACCGTCGACAGAATGTACCATAGAGAAACAGAATTAATGGTGGAATTTGTTAGGCTCGCGGAGCAAGATATCTTCGCGGTAATATTTCAGGCTCGTATTCAGAGGTTCCCGGTTCAATTGCCGTTGGACTGGCCACTCTACCTTGGGTTGTTCCGCGGTCGCTAGGCGAATGCTGGAGTAATTTGTGTAATGCCGCGAAATTTTCTGCGTCTCATTTCACGTCATTTCATTTCCTTATCGTGCTTCTAGGTCGGAGGATCAGGCGAGTGGACGGCGTGATGACGCATGTCCTGTCGTCTAGTGTGTGACGAATCTCCAGAGGGACATCACCTTGGATAGAGGGGAGGATTGTGTGGATGGCTACGACGGATTCGGTTCTCGCACCTAAGGATGTTAGGGACCCCGGATCTAGTCCTCTGTGACCTTAGCTTCATCCTTCCTTCCGGAGATTCAGTAGGTACAACAAGCCTTCCATGTGCATCCGTGCCGAAATTCTCCTCCGCACCTAATCTAACCTGCTCTATTAAGCTAAATAGTTTTATCATACGTTATTATGTTTACTAGAAAATTAACCTTCACATTTAAAATAATCAGCCTCTATATTAGCTTATACTTTCTGACTATTCCGGTATTATTTAATCTAAATTTATAAGAAGCTTTCTTCGTTATATTAAAAATTTAGGCATATCAAGACACCCCTTTTTAGAGGGGGTGGTCTTCGTAAATATCTCGAATATTAGCGAGGGTTTGGATCCTAACAGTTGAAAGTTAATAGCCTTTCTGTAGTATGAACTGCAACACCAACTTGCTCGAGTTACGCTGTGCTCGCTTTATCCTCATTAATTAACCAATTACATGGTAGATAATTTGCCATCAATGCAGATCAGAGTTTGCAGTTTCATACAGGAAAATTAGAGCAATTATTGTGTATCTTGATACAGTAATAATTGCAAGTATTTATTTTCCTACTGGGGTGGAAGCTTAGAGGCAAAGTTTAATTTCAAAAAGCCTTTCCGATACCACCCGCTTGTAACGATGACCAGTTTCCTTTAAACCTCCATAAATGTGCAATTAAAGTTTGATCAATTTTAACAACCTTGTTTTATCTTGGCAAATCTTGGAAAATGAGGAATGAAGAGTTCATATAGGGACGAATAAGGAAAGTAATACGTTTGTTGTGATTGGATGTAAATCAGGCAGTGAAGGCCGAACCAATTTTAACACTTCCGTGGAGAAAAATTCGAGAATGGAATGAAATATTTTTACCTGACCGGCTAAAATGTCCTACACTATGAGAGCGAAGGTTGGTACTGACATTCCAGTACCAACTTTGAAACTGTGATGCGGCTCCGTGTTGATTCAAGTTTTTGATAATCTTTCATTTTACCTGTTTTGTTGTTGAGTTCTCCGATGTCGTCACCTCCTAGCTCGTTTTGTGTTGTCTAGTCCACCAGCTATTCAGTAGTATAACTATGAGTTCTTTGTCTCAGGGTATGCGTGAGTGTAGTGTGAAAGGTTTTTAGTTAGCTGATAAACAGATTCGTGAAAACTGGGAAAGTTATTGTTTAGACACCTTCTTAAATTACGTAACTTGACGCTCTATAATTAGCAACAATGACATAGTATTACGTAATTACTTTAGATTATAATTAGGGATATAAAAAGCTTACTACTTGTGATAAAACCAGGAAAAAAGAAAGCGTAAATGCATTACAAATAGAACTTTGTGGAATGCTAGAATTATTTAAAGGAATTCTAAAACCAGATGGTATAGAAGACCAAGAACATGAAAAGAAACTTACTGTGAAATATCGGCACGAAAGCGAAAGTCTCAGGAGGGATTTAAATATATTGCCAGGTAACACAGTATTTAAATTCATTAATCAGTATCCTGACTTAGAAACACACACAAAATTGATGCCAGTTGTTAAAAAATACTGGATTAGCACTGTTCCAAGAGGAAATTTAGTTCTGCCTTGCATGAAATTCCAGCTGGTTGCTACTGCGTAATGGAAAGCATATTTTACTTTCACTACCACATACCTAGTAGGTAGAGAAGGTATTGCATTCCTCTCAAAAATTCAATTCCGAGATTTCACCGGAAATCTGAATCCAAAAAGAGAATTTTTGGAAAAAGGCTCGTTTATATGTGTGTGTGAACAGCGTAACTGTGGATAAATACAAACGTGGTATTTATGTTCAGTACCTTCCAAAGATGCGACCCAAAGATTTTCAAGAAAACCTATTCAACCCAAACTAGTCTTAATGGGACATACTTCGACATTTTTGATTTTCTAAAAAATAGCTCTAACTATTTTGATTGAAATGTCATATATTAAATATATTTATATGACAAATGGAATTATATTTGAATTTTCTGGGAATAGCCCGTGAAGTTTTCTTTATACGGAAGAAATTTTGTATAATCTTGATTAACTGGTAAACGTTAAGTGATACACGAAAACGTGCTATACTCAACATACAGATATCTTTAAAATACAATTTATTTTCAATAACCTTGTTTGTGGCATCAGCCATTTCCGAGATATCCGTTAGTAATGGTACGATTCGTTCAATACTTTTTCATACTTTTTTAAGTTCCGTCAATTTTCCTTAAGAAATATGTAATTAAAACATTAAAATAACTTAATAAAACAATAAAAACATGCAACAGATCAAAAAGAAAAATTACAAAGAAAATGGAAGAGATTATTTATAAATACCTATTTGTGAAATGTTTAAAATCAGTTTCAGTTCGATTCATTTCAAGGTTTTATATAGCATTTAGTGTTCTAATGCATATCAAATGTTATGCATCTATTCAAATTGGTTCCTGAGACTTTTGCACTTTTATTTTACTATTTTGAAAAAATGCTCCATACAATGTAATTATATTTTTTTTAAAAGGCATGTTTTATAATTTTGCTCTTCAATAGTATGTGAATAAACTATAGAGATGAATGTTTAATTATCCTACTAGTTTGGGAGAAAGTGTTGAATATAGTCCTCAATTTTTAGCTTAAACATTTACAAAAATTGATATTATTGGTTAATTGCTCCAAAACCAAGCATGTTAACAAAAAACCTTCTCGTCATTTGTAATATTACTATTTATGTGGCAGAATGTGTGCTGTAGTAGTTTCTGGCAATAAAGACTATCCATCTGATCATTCATCCTTCCATCCATCCACCCACCCACACAAAAAAACAAGTACACTAACTTTCTGGATCCATGTTGATGGCAAAAATAGGTTATGCATCGGAAAATGTGGAAACAAATCAGCTCAATACATATTTTGAAACACACACTGAATGAACATATGTAATGTAACACACATAATGTAAGAGTAGAGCTTGCAGCACATATAGATTATGAAAACCAAGCAAGAAAATAATGCTTCACTGTTTTTAACATTGTTATGAAACTATCGGAAAAACAGGATAGTAATACTTAACTTGAAAAAAATATTAATATATGAGCGTTATTAAAAACTAACATCACTATAATGTAATCGCATCTTAAAACATGTTTCAATAACACGTGGCACTAATCCATACACTACAGTAAAGCAACACACATTACAGTAATCGTTTTAGCCACCGGATGGTTGCCAGTATTCTTGGTCAGATTAGCACAATCAGCTGTTCGAGCCCCACCCGAAGCCTGTCTTTCTCGTCAACCACGGTAGCAGACAGTAAAGGTGACGTCATTACGCAGACTGTCCCTCATTCCACCATGGTTTGGTAGAACTGATTTCCTAACAATACAGAGTGCGACGCGTCGCATGCATACATTGACCAATTTAAATTATGCCGCGTTGCATCGTTCCTTGTCGTACGGCATGGAATCGCATGCATAAATTAGGCCTTAGGCGTGCAGTCCAAGCAAATCGGCTGTGTGGACAAGCGGAAATCTTGGTATATCACAGTGGAGTTATAGAAAGTGCTGCATAAACATCTGAAAATTAAATCACGTCATTTACAGCTCCATCGAGCCCCGTTACAAGATAACAATCGACGCCATCAGCTGAGGCTTGCGTTGACTGGGTTATGCTCCGACGTGCATGGAGGAGTTGAATTACCGCATGGATGTTTGCCGAGTGATGCGATGAGGGCACATCAGCACTTATAGTTTCAAAACTTGGCAAGTTTCGCTTTTTTGTGTATGTTTCAATACTGTAAGGCTCATACTTTTCATAATACATGGCAATGAAATCAGGTAAATCATTTATACTAATCTTATATTACGACATTTGATGCAGTAATTTGTATCATAAATTATTTAAATGTAAAGAATGATTATAGTATGAATATGCATTTTTGTGTGACATTGATTTAAGATGTTTGTTGATTGTAATTATTGTTGAGAAGTAAGTTTATACCGCCTTACTGAA
The DNA here is from genome assembly GCA_030765065.1 of Deroplatys truncata. Lineage (NCBI taxonomy): Eukaryota > Metazoa > Arthropoda > Insecta > Mantodea > Mantidae > Deroplatys > Deroplatys truncata. Next base: position 60,180,096 of record CM060976.1, on the reverse strand, counting down.
ACTGACAATAATGGCGTGCAATAATGCAGCGAGGGGGTGAGCTGTTTATCATTATTAGAGACGAGGAAGTTACGTAATGTTGGCGCGTTTTTCTTTAGAATTTGCTGGAACATTTTACCTAGAGCATATGTATTCATAATTTTCATTGGATATAAAAATAGACGCTAATGTTGGCGCGTTTTATTAGCCAATAGCAGCTCAGTTATAATCTTTAGGCATATCGGGGTGTAGGAGTATAAAAAGGGCTAGGTTAGAGGTAAAGTCCTTCAGTCCGTCAGTTCACCGAAAATATTGGTATGCTACACGTCGCCTTCAGTCCGTCAGTTCGTCGAAAATATTTGTACACTACACGTCGTCTTCACGTCAGTTCGTCGAAAACATTTGTACGTTACACGTCGCCCTCATTCCAGCAGAAATATTTGTACAGTACACGTCGGCTATCGATTCGCAAGTTACGCGTAGCAGAGTTATGAGAAATCTAAAGTGTTGTAAAGTTAATGATACAAAAAGTTGAAGTACGTGAATTAAGAATGATCAGTAAATAAGTTATTATAACAGTTTCAGTTTGGCGAGTGTCAAGATCAATGTGTAAAATGTGATAGTGAATGTGTTCGACAATAAAAGTGTAAAACAAATTCCTTCATCAGTGTTATCTTTGGATAAAAGATTCCTTTCCGTTTACACAACCTGTATAAAGAGAAGTGCTCGACCAAAAAGATCATAGCTAGCCGGAGGACAGAGAACCAAAAATTAAATAAAATAACAGTAGCATTCTTTCAAACAAACATTAATACTGCCGCAAATTGCTAACACCAGATGGAGCTAACAAACCTAACAAAGAATCACGTCACAAAATGGCTTCACCACGTGCAGTAAACACAAATACACAAACATTATAAATAATACCGTCGCAAATTGGCTCCCAAACGTGGGGCTCAACAAAATAAATATAACATAACAAGTATACCACTTCACATTTTACATGAGGATAACTTTCCAAACATGAAACTTAACTATTCAACTGAGAAATGAGAGTAACTTTGTACATCCCTTACTCGCATTCTAGGAGAAAAACTCACATTTGTATTTAATGGTTAATCTGGAAGGGGTTGCTTGTGGATGGAAAGGTGCTTTTGTCAGGGAAACAGGTATAATTACATGTCCCAAACTGGGGATGGATACAGCTAAGTTTTGTCTTGTTGGTGTTTGAGTGCGTATTGTGAGGTTGCTGTTGTTCTTTCCTTATGTCGAGTCATAAGCTTCGGATGACGCTTCATTCGCAATGCGTTTTTTTATAATATGAGAGTTAATGCTACAGTTTGGCAAGACCTGCTACAGAAGCAATTCGTTTAGTTATATTTATACCCCGCCTTTAACTACATGAGTCCTATCGGCAGCCTTTTCTTTGGAACTTATTGCCTATTGGCAATGGTGTTAACTCGTGTAACTCTTGTCGTTGGGTTTCTTGCACTTTTGGTTTTTAGTCATTAGATCATACACACATTCACACTCTCATTCATGCTTTTAGACTCTGGGGAGGAGAGGGGTTAATCTTGGTTAGAGATAAATTCCCACCCTCCAGCCGACTATTAAATCCGGAACACCTCGCACAGCAGGCAGTTGCTCTACCGACTGAGCTACGGGGCCAGCGAGAAGAAGAAACAATTTCTGGAGTTTCTTTTCAGATTCTTAAATCAAGAACATGGAACAAATATTTAGTTTTAATTTCTAAAGTACCTACTTTTTCAGATTGTATAGCGTTTTTACCCAAGTACAGTGCGGTGGTTTTACGGTTAGGCCACAGATTGCGTGTATACGTGCTCCGCACACTATTGTTATCCTAACTCCCGCCTTACTTACTCATGAGTAATAATAATATGCACTATAATGAGTGCTAACCTTGTTATAAGTGGTGCTGGAATTGGTGTTCATCTGCATAAAGACATTCCTGGCATCTTTGGATGAAATTTCCGTAATGTTCATAATTTGTATTCTCTGTTGCTCTGAAGTTCGTCTATTGTGTGGGGATATAATGTCGTTCCTATAGCTTTAATCTTAGAGTTCCCCACAAATTGATGCACCAGTTTCGTCAATTTTTTCCTCCGTTAGAGCATCTTATTTTCGCTTCTTAGTGTTAGCGTTTAGAAATCCTAAACTTATTAACTGGAATACCAGGAAATTTCTCCTGAAATTGTCTACACACCTGTCTACATGATTCGCCTTTTACGTACATTCGTACATAAAAATTCGTTGTTTAAGCGTGAATATATTGGCAGGCATTGCAGTGCACTATCAACATTACATTAACACTCTTAAGCAAATCACACACAACACAGATGTTTTGATAAACTTTCACGTTTAAGATGGAAAATGCAGCGACAAACAAGCTGATAATATAATCTTGAACGCATCATGCGCCGCCAGTGCGCATCGGAAAAGTAAGTACCGAGGTCGCTGCAGTACGTCGTGCTACAATATAGACGATCTGCGGCCTCACCTTAAAAGGACCGCACTGTATAAGTCAATTTATAGCTTTCTGTTTGATAATTTTAATAAATTAAACAAACCTCAGTGTTTAGATTATTTTTTGTAATTATTTGTTATTTGTTTAAAATGTTAGAACCACTTTATAGGTTATTTTTCAAACATGTTTAGGCCATCAAAATCCACGCCTTGTTCGTCATTATCCATTACAAGGAATCCAGTAGAGCCCAACATGGCAGTTTGTAACGGATCTTACACCTACGCCTCCAAGTGAGCCACAGATGCTTCTATTTCTGTAATTTGAGACAACAGTTGCATCACAACAGCAGACATTTGTTGGCGTATGGGCCCATGGAAGTAATATAATAGTAGATGTTCTAGGAATGTGTACTCAGGAAACGCGAGGAACTTCCCCGTATTATTTCTGTGAGCCAGTGGACCAGAATCAACGTGAGAGCTTGCGAAACTGGAGGGGATATGTCGCCCTGCCAAAGGCACGTAAGATTTACAGGGCACAGACAGCTTATTTTAAATAAAAATTCTGATGTATTACATTCACATGGCTTTCTCTACCCTCTATCGCTTATTATTAGGTATACGAAAACCAATTTTCCTATCTACTTCATTTTAATCCAAATAAACCTTTTCAGAACTAGCTACAATACACATTTCGTTGTAGATACAAAGGGAATAGTGATAGTCAAATGTTTTAGAACTGGACGCTATATGCTGACCTTAAAATTCTATACTCTTTCCATGACATCACCAGGAACAATTGAAAGTCGGCAGAACTTTAAAAGAATGGCTAAGTATTGAACACTTCGAGCCATTAATAATAGATATCTCGGAAGTCGCTGATGTCACAAAAAGTTATTTGAAATAAGTTGTGTATTTATAAGAGATCTGTATTTTTTGTGTAGTACGTTTCCGCTTATCGCTTAACGTTTATCAGTTCAGCAAGATTATATAAGTTTCCTTCCGAATGAAGAGGACTTCACAAGCTTCTCAGAAAATACAAGATATAAATTTTATTCTTCATGTTAATATTTTTAATATATGGTATTTTAATCAAAATTCGTTTGAAGCTTTTTTTGAGAAAATAAATTTCGAAAAATGTTCCATGTAAAGGGTAGTTCGGAGCTGGGGAATTTTCTTGATAATCTTCATATCGCATCTTTGAAACGTACTGTTCTTAAATACAAAGTCTGGTGTTTATCCAACATTTACTTTTCGTGTTAGGCTGTTCAAAGTTATACCACAGACAGACATACAGACACACTGAGGTAGTCTCAAAACATGAGTTTCTGATCAAATCTCATATCGAAGTTTTGGGTGGAATACAATGCTTACTCTACTTACTATAGGTAAGCAGTAGAGAAAGAAAAGAAAGAAAGAAAAGCCATCTGCCAATTAAAGACATTAATATTTTGTCAGTCATAGCTCTCGCAGGTGTTTTCTGACATTCTCAATGTGGAAATCATTCTGAATTAAATTAGACATATTAGTTCTAATTAAATGGAATGTACAATAACGTTAAATGTTCTATGAACATTTTCCGTAAACCTTCTTTAGTTCTAAATATACAGAATGATGTTTTAATAAAAGGCTGAACAAATTTAAAAAGGAATTAGACAATGCTCTACTTGAATATTTGAGATACAGAAATTGAATATAACATGTTAAACACAATAAGGGTGTTTAACATGTGGTGGAGAATGTTACGTCTAGGCAATCCATGTGCAATATTTTCTTTTGCGTATGATTCACAACGTACGTTTAGCTTATTGTTTTTACACTGTCACATGACAGAACACATTGTTAACTAATGACAGGTCAGTTAATACCATTAGGAGAGTTCGTAGCGGTAACAGCGATCCGTGGGTAGCAATATGCCCGTGTCACCCAACGTTCGAATGCTTGGGTGAAAAACAAAGACGTTTATGAACGCGAGGATTTAAACAAGTATTGAAATGCATACGTCACCTTTCCACCCCCTCCCTTGATTTCAGTCACTTGACTGGCAAATTGCATACACTATGTGATCAAAAGTATCCGGACACGCCCACAAACATACGTTTTTCATCTTAGGTGCATTGTGCTGCCACCTACGCCTGGTACTCATTATCCGCGACCTAAGTAGTCATTAGACATCGTGAAACAGCAGAATGGGACGCTCCGTGGAACTCACGGACTTCGAACGTGGTCAGGTGATTGGGTGTCACTTGTGTCAGAAGTCTGTACGTGAGATTTCCACACTCCTAAACATCCCTAGGTCCACTGTTTCTGATGTGATAGTGAAGTGGAAACGTGAAGGGACATGTACAGCATAAAAGCGTACAGGCCGACCTCGTCTGTTGACTGGCAGAGACCGCCGACATTTGCAGAGGGTCGTAAACAGTAATAGGCAGACATCTATACAGACCATCACACAGGAATTCCAAACTGCGTCAGGATCCACTCCATGTACTATGACAGGTGTGAGGTGAGAAAACTTGGATTCCATGGTCGAGCGGCTGCTCTTAAGCCACACATCACGCAGGAAAATGCCAAACGATGCTTCGCTTGATGTAAGGAGCGTCAACATTACACGATTGAACAGTGGCAAAACGTTGTGTGGACTGACGAATCACGGTACACAATGTGACGATCCGATGGCAGGGTGTGGGTATGGCGAATGCCCGGTGAACGTCATCTGCTAGCGTGTGTAGTGCCAACAGTGAAATTCGGAGTTGGTGGTGTTATGGTGTGGTCGTGTTTTTCCTGGAGGGGGCTTGCACCCCTTGTTGTTTTGCGTGGCACGATCACAACGCAAACCTACATTGATATTTTAAGCACCTTATTGGTTCCCGCAGTTGAAGAGCAATTCGGGGATGGCGATTGCATGTTTCAACACGATCGAGCACCTGTTCATACTGCACGGGCTGTGGCGGAGTGGTTATACGACAATAACATCCCTGTAATGGACTGGTCTGCACAGAGTCCTGACTTGAATTCTATAGAACACCTTTGGGATGTTTTGGAACGCCGAATTCGTGCCAGGTCTCACCGACCTACATCGATACCTCTCCTCAGTTCCGCACTCCGTGAAGAATGGGCTGCCATTCCCCAAAAAACCTTCCAGCGTCTGATTGAAAGTATGCCTGCGAGAGTGAACGCTGTCATCAAGGCTAAGGTTGGGCCAACACCATATTGACTTCCTGCAATACCGATGGACGGCGCCACGAACTTGTACGTCATTTTCAGCCAGGTGTCCGGATACTTTTGTTCACGTAGTGTACGTGTTTCCAAAAGAGGACGGATGCTTACGCATTCAATTTGTTGTCTATGTTCTTGTTAGTGAGTACCGATAGAAAGGGAACAGCGTACTATGAGCATGCATCAGTTTTACATCACTTAAGACAATTTAAAATTCTCAAAAAAATTATATATATATATATATAATAGAAGGGATCAACATTTTTGCTACACATTCGGAAGGATATGAGAATTATTCTGGTGTGCGTTTCATGATTCATACTATTATACTTCATTTAAAACATAATCTATAAAAATACAAAGAGAAACGTTATATAAAATATACACAACTCAAATACCCTTTTTTGGAAAACATTTGCAATACATAACTCCAAAAATACATCCGTATTCTAAACCTACTTAATTGCTCCGGTAAGTAGAATCATTAAAACGTACATATCTACTATTTGGTATATATATGCTGTTTTTAACCAATTTTAAAACAGGTTTTCAACTTATGAAATACTTAATAAGTATTGAACTTCTAAAACTGCTTCACAGAGCACATTTATATGTGAAAAAGAAGTGTACAAAATTATATGTTTCTATGAATGTTAGTTTTTGAGACAAAGGTGTCTTTGCACGCAAAATTTACATATTGGAGATAAACGTGTTTGAAATTCGGCGATATTCTGCAGGCTAATGATAGTCTGAATTTTAAGGAGAGCACGGATCACTTAAAGTAGTCACATTAGTGCTGAAACCTATTGCATTTGGTAATTGGAACAGATGCGCCCTGCTATCGCGAGGTTTGCTTAGATATTTCGAATTTTCTCGGCGTTAATTACTGATTACAGATTCGCTGGATAACTACCGAGTAATGCTTATATCCATCTGTGCTTTAGGCAATCCTCCTTCAGGGTAATGGGCTACAGATGATCGATGGCTAGAAATGTATTTAATATACAAATCGGTAAACATTCCTGCTTCGGTATCAATAACTGTGTTTATTCCGAGTGTTATAAGCATTTCATTATTATTGTACGCTATGGCGTCTATAAATGAGAAGGGTATGTGCAGGGACCGAAGGTGTTTCTAAAATTTTGCCAAAAATTTCGGTCGAAAGTAACTAAATTTCGATTTAATTGCGTATTTATGTAAATTTAGCATCCGGAGAACCCCTAGAATCTGAAGGAGCAGTTTGATTTTCACAGTATGTTGCCTTATGATGATGATGATGATTATTATTATTATTATTTTCTTTTCAAAATCAAGATTCTTGTTTCATTCCAGCAACGTTTACTTTTTCTAATATTCGTTTATGTGCTGCTGTGCATTTTGAAACATCTGTTCTACATATTCGTATAATGCTTTCAAGGACAACATATTTGTTAAATTTATTTTAGAATCAAGGAATGTTATAGTTTTCTTGTATGAACTTTCAAAATATTAAGAGTACTCATCCTCCATGGTTCCACAGCAAACAGCCTTGCACGCATAATTAATGTCGAAGTGTAGGATTTTCTTCACATCTACATATACAAACAAAATCTACCATATACAACGTAGTACAACCTAGAATCATTTAAGGGAACACTCAGCACTAAGTCGCACCTTGTTTTCTACTTTTATAAAAAAATTCACCTGTGTTTTTAATGGTTTAATATGATAACATGAAAAATTGTAGATTAAGTACCTTTTTGAAAATATTTAGTTTTAATGATTAATTAACATTTTGAGTCCCTATATGAACTTAAATTAATTTTTGAAATGAAAAGTTTGTGAAAACTCTTACACATCAGTTGTATTAATTTCATTGTTGATAACATACATATGCAGATACAATATTTCAATAGCTCTTTAATTCCAATTTTTAAAATGAAAATGTTAAAACACCCTTGAACACCCTTATCTCAGAAAATTAGAGTAAGCACCAAAATATATGTTCTAATATTGATTTATGTTGATTAATATTCATTACAAAAGTGTCGGCCATGGAAAGAGACAGAACGTTTTCTCTTCTCTATCCAGGTATTCTATTTCAAACCATTTTAAGTGTTAAAGTGTTTAAATGGCATTGTTGGTAATAAATATCACATATGCAAGTTTTTCAATCAATATACTAGTAATGAACAAAAACAAAAATATGAAATGATAGCCAGAATATGAGAATGGATTATTTGCAATTCTGTACCACTATGTACTTAAATAATCATTATTTTTAAATGTAAACATTGAAATTTTTAAATTCGTTCGCACAAAACATACGAGAGACTATAGAAAAATGCCAAGAATTTCAAATCGGATATTTACAAATGAATTTCAATTATTTTACGAGATACTACATGTGTTTGCAAAATAATCAACAAAAAAGCATTATTCACTAAAATTTAGTTTCAAAGAAATATAAATTGATAAAGGAAATATTTCGACACCATTTTCAGCGGCACTGCACTTGTAGACATATAGAAATTATTTTAAAAAGTTTATTTTGAGGCTGTAATATAAAAAATCTGATGTGTTACACACATGACTTTCTCTACTCTTGTACAAACTATTTTTACAAAGCTTATTCTCCATCTACTTCATGTTAATCGAGATAAACATTTGCAGAGTATATCTTATTGCTAATTTTCTTTGTAGATGTAAGGGGATAATATATTTACAAGGGCAATTTGGAAATACAGTAGCCTTTAAGCACATACATATCTCTAAATAGCTGGTTGCTAGGTGCAGCACCATTCCCTTTCCCACAGATTAATACTCTTTGCATATCCAAGACAAAAAATTAATAACGAATTCCCATTTGAGAAAATGAGTATTGAAAAATTTAAGGGAATAACAAGCAATATTTCGAAAATGGTTCGCTCAACAAAAAAAAAATGTATATGACATAAATTGTGTATTTTAACACGATCTACATTTTTTGTGGAGTAAAATTTTGTCTATCTCTTACGGTTTATCAGTTATACAAAAGTGGTTCACAATGAAGAATACTTTTGGAGACATTCTCAGAAAATTCAAGATATACATTTTATTTGTCACAAAATATCTTAAACATATGATATTTTAATGAAAATCGTTAGAGCCATTTTTGAGAAAATTAAAATTTTCGAATAATCTTCCATGTAAAGGGTAATCTGGGGTGGGGGGATTTTCTTGAAAACCTTCGTGTCGTATCCTTGGAAGATACTGAACCTAAATACCAAGTTTGGTGTTTATCCGACTGTTCGTTTCTGAGTTATGCTGTTCACAGACAGACACACACACACACACACACACACAACACACACACACACACAGACACACACACAGACATGTTTCCAAAAATCCTTTTTTGGATTCAGGGGGTCTCAAAACATGTATTTCCGGTGAAATCTCGGTATCGAATTTTTGGGTGGAATACAATACTTCCCCTACTTACTATACGTAGTAGAGAAACTAAAAAGAGTGCTTTGGCATATGTAAGATCATAGACTACAACTAAATAATTTTTAAACGTTTGTTGGTTGAATGTAGCCTTGATTACTGTAGTACTGTTCTGATCCATTAACTTTTAATGCTGTTGCCGAATTGGAGAAGCCTGGAAAAGATAAATCAAGCTGTGCGTTTCTGTGCAGTTAGGAACAGAAAACTCCATTAGGAATCAAGTGGATCTTGCATGTGTCAAAGCTGCGTCTAAACCTTTGCGCAAAGCAACTATGCTGAAATGTATAATTATTGTGCACCCATCCCATCCCAATCCCATCCAACTTGATTTACTTGCATTTCATTTTTGTATCCTCTTCTTACCTACTTTGTGTCCCATTGTGTGTTGCGTTGCATTGTATTTATAACTGCTGGAGATAACCTTCGTTAAGCTTTTATTTCTGCCGAACAAAAGCCTAATGAAAGGGAATTCGCTATTATGTGCGTGATTTCTATGACGTCGTTTAATGAAGGTTTTATCGATTTGACCATCAGCATGATTTGATGAAGTTTTGCTGTTATAAGAGAGGCAGGGCATTTTTATCCATTGAGAGCCGATTGGGATAGGCATACCACAAGTACTTCAGCCATATTTAAGGCGGATTCACTGAACTATACCCTTTAAGCAAAAAATAATGACCCGGGGTAGTTAATAATGCGGCTTGATCCATGACCAGGGTTATTAAAGAACATTTCATATGCGATCTAGGTGGTTGGTTCAACATCGATCAACTTCCATTCTTGAAGATTAAAAGCATGCACAAAAAACGGGGATAATGAACGCGTCTTTTAGAGCGGATACCTGTTGCACTAGAGAGCCGTGCAGTCGCGTTCTAGGCTCAGTAACTATGGGAAGTTCGGCTAAATTGCCTTCGCTCACCGAATCAATGAAATACGCAACGTGCATAACCACCACCAATTCTTCGCTCGCAATAATTACTCTATTGGATGTAAATAAACATACTTATGAACCACTGGCTGTTGTTGAAACCCAGCTGTAACTAGATTTATGGAAATAAATAGTGCCATCGCTTTATTTAAACGTTGCATTTGTTGCATTTACTATACCTCTAGGAAAAACTTCAATTACCATCGTATTATTGATATGACCATGCATATTTTCTCTATGTCTCCCTCTCATCCCATTGTCCTTCATTATCTCCCTCCCGCTCACGCTTAGTATCTCTCTCCCACCTTTCGTCTTCTCTCCCGAAAGCTTACAAAAAACTTGTTTATGTATCTCAACAACAATGAAAATACTGCCTCTGTGGTCTTAAGGTTAGCACGCAGCCTCCTATTCCAGAGGTTCCTGATTCGATTCCCAGCTGGGGGTGGGTGGGAATTTTTCTTTGGTCAGAATTATTCTCCATCCTCCCTATAATCTGCAACATGAAAGAGAGAATGAATTTAAAGACAGCCCAAAGACAATGAAAAACAGCAAACAAGTGAGCACCATTGCGATGAGCAATTGCTCTTGAGGCAAAAGCCGCGGGCTTAACTTCATATGACCTAGATATTAAAGGCGGCATATAAATGGGGGGGGATAAAGTTGGCATAATTTCTAGAATATTTATCATGTCCAATATTTGTAAATAAAAAGTTATTCGGAATTATTATTCTTATAAAATTATATCTAACGCATAACACGAAAGGAAAGGGGTTGATTTTAAATTCGCACCTGATTATAAAAACTTCCTTTGGGGAAAAAAAAATTCAGATGCTATATAGCCTTCTGTTATTGAGACCTAGGACAGTTTGAGGCAGTATTTTTAATACTTAAATAATATCAGTATAATTATATAATATAAAATATAATTAATAATAACAGCCCGCTTTAAAGTAATATATGTATGTAATAATATATAAAAAGTTTATGTTACAGTCATTGTATTAATGTTTATAGTATTATGTACATGTATAATAACGTTATGTTAATGTATTATGTGATTTAACAATGTAGGCGCTGTGAGAATAGAAGCCGAAAGTTACTAACAATGAGATAACCTTGAGACAACAATAAATTAGAAAGTTTAATAATACTACTAGTAATTCTTGGAACAATAATGTAATATTTAAAACATTTTTAATAAATAGCCAATCAACAGCTAGAAAAAGCTTAAGTTAAATAAAAGTATTCTATTGGAGTAGGATTAGCCAATCAGAGACTTGAAATAGAGAAATTTACAAATTTAGGCGGTAGAAGGCAGATGCAAGAAGAAAGCGTACTTGAGCAGTTCGTTCGCTCGGTACGTATTCAGTGTGAGACATAAAAAATTCATTACGGCGTGAATAATATAAAGTTTACGTGTTAAATAGTACAAGTAACAATAATCTCACAGCTCTACAGTAGGATATATCAGTGAAGGATTATTTAATCGTGTGAAAGATTAATAAAATGAAGTTAAATACAATTATAATTTGTGTAAGCCTTCATTCTTTAGCCGCAACCCTGCTAAGAGATACGTGTTTCTGCAAATTAATATTGACGCAGCCGAGGCAAACATAAATATATAATATTTAAAGAAACATTCAAATACAAAGTTGATTTTTTAAAAGTGGGGCGAAAAGTGGGGCGAAGGCCACAGAAAAAGTAAAACGTTGGGGCGAAGTCCATCGGAAAAGTGAACGTGGGGCGAAGGTCACCTGGGGCCATCGTACGTGGGACTGCAATATTTTTAAATATTTCTAAAAAGGGGCATCAAACCTTCTCAAGTTATGGATTTTCAAAAGCGTTAGTTAAAGATGTATAAATGAAACGTGTAGTGGTAAAAACATTAAATGTATAAACCAATAAAAATAAGTAGTTGAATAAATTGGATATGACAGCTGAATTTATTTTTATATTTGCGGTTATTGGGAAAGGGAAGTTTTGAGCAATGGAAGATTATAACAATAAGACTTTTAAATAACTTTTCTTTTATTTCTAATTTTCGCGCTTGAGACTCGTTCTGTAATTTTGAAAACTTGTATGTTATTTTATGACTTAACTCCTGATGACGCTTTAGACTTTTACTTATGCTTGCTATAAATCCGCATTATTTTAATGATTTATTAACTATGTACATCTTTTACGAGGGTTAAGTTATTTAATTTGCGGTGAGCATAAATCAAATTTTAATTCTTCGCGATAATTGAGCTCAGGCACCTACGGAGATACTGTTACTCGACGTCTAGTTGCGGAGTTGAGTTTGCTTCCTTTTTATTTCTGGTATTATTTATATTATCTCCCACGTATCTTTCCCACTATAACTCTATAATTAACGCGGTACTTGTTCTACCTCACATGATGAGTACATTTCCTACTATTTTCACAAAATATCTCTGAAGTTTTGTTCTATTCAGATGTGTCACGTCACCTTCTAAAGGCAGATTTCCACTGCTTAAACAGTCAACAAAACTTATTGATTCACATGTTGAGCTCAAAATGGCGGTAAATGAGTATCTCCATTGATCAACAGTCTTACGTAACATGTTGATTCAGCATGTCTTGATTAACAAAATTGTTTTCCATCTGCCGGCAGTGGAAAACATGTTGCATCAATATGTATTTGGCTCACTTCGTGCAGACCCGACTAACCAGTCGTGATTTAGACAACTGGCCCATGCATAATATTCATTGCTTACTAGCCAGAAAAATGGAATGGACGAAAAAAAAGACAATACAGGTAATTAGTGAGATTAATGTAAGACCCGTCATTTGGATATACAGGTTGGCACAGATAAGTGACCCATCTTCCGTTTGAATGCGAATGCGATATTTCCGTTGTGTATTAATATAAATTTCTGTTAAAACTGAATCGAGCTACAGTACAACAACGGGCAGTTTTATGCAATATGAATAAACGATAGTTGAAATTCTTCTGTCAATCGATAGTTGGCATTCTTCTGTCAGCATTTCAGTTTATTTCATCAGTTCATATTGTTACATGCTGGGTAGAGGCCTAAAAATTCACATGAAAAATGAAATTAATTTTGAGTACCCAGCACCTACATTGAGGGGACGTATACTCACTTGCCCACGGAGGACTGAAACGTGGTGTGGAGGTTAAGAGGAAGGCGTGGGTTTTCACTGTACAAAATACATAACACAAATCTACTTACATATTCCTAGATTTATTTCCCAACCGTTTGGAGCTCCTACATTATTAAATATGAAAAGTGAGAGATGTCCACCGATCCAAAAGCCGGCTTGTACACGCGATCCGCTTCTCATGGAATCCTAAGACAGACGCTATCCACACCACTCCTGACTACAAAAATTCCCAACCAGAAGTGACGTCATCCCAGACGAAAACAAGAATATGTCTGGTAATGACAATGGAAAACGACAATGAAAACCCCAAACTATTAGTACGCCACAATATACACGTTGCTGTTCGCATTCTGGAAAATGACTTCCTGGATACAAGAAAGAATTCAAATTGTGGAAGCATATGTGAAAACAAATCCGATTACCGAACGAGTCTGTTACCAAAAATTTGTGACTACCACGTTCCCCGGATTTTCTCCTGTGGGGATATATGAAGAGCAAGGTCTATGAAACAAATCCACACATAATACAGGAACTGAAAGACATCAGCCGTGAAGTTGCCGCCATCGATGTTGGAACTTTACGCGGGGTGTATCTGAATATGGTTAGACGTGTACAGCTATGTATTGATTCTACAAGGGGCCACTTTTAAATGGGGAGTCCATTTCAGCAATCCATATGGCATTAAGGTATTCGTCCACGATGCAACTTAAATGGCTTGCAACTTCGAACTGCGCAACAAAAGTGGAGTTGCATCGTGTAAACTGCCAAGCAAGTAGGAAAATTGCACGCGCAACTTCTAAGTGGCGTGCAACTTTGGAAGTTGCTTCGTGTACGCAGCGAAAAAAGAAGGTTGTGCCATCTGAAAGTAGCTTGAACAGTTTAGAAAACTTTTGTGGCGTATTCCGTGCAACTTTGTTATGTCGTCTGCTGTGATAGTAAATAGTTGTTTGTGAGGTAGGTACAAGGATTATAATATGTATTGCACTAAATACAGAATTAAGACATACGTGCATTTTATTTCCTTAACAATACGATCAATTTATTGTAGTACGGTGACAATTTATTTCTTCATAGCTAATAATGTCCTTAACAATAAATGGACGAGGGAAATGACAAAAAAGTTTATTGAACTGATTGAGACCAAAGATTGCTTGTGGAGAGTAGACACTGCGGATTACAGAAATAAACAAAAGCGACAAAATGCGTTACATGATATAGAAATAGAGTTCTACATGTCAGCAGAGGAAATTAAAGTAAAAATCCACAGGTCGAGAACCCAGTTCACCAAAGAAAGGAACAAAATGAAGGCAGGGAAATCTGGAAGTGGTGCAAAAGACAAGTATAAAACAAAATGGGAATTTTACGATGCACTGCAGTTTATGTTTTACCACATCAGCACCAATAATGATGCAGTAGAGACTAGATTTTTTGGTAAGTACCAACACACTCACTTTAAATGTAGCGATATTGCCATGGAACCTCTCCTTCACGGCAAAAAATACTTCTTGAATTCCTAACGTTTTTTGCTGCAGTATGAGGATTCATACTTACAGTTCTTTGCAACGGCACAAAGTCTTACTTCTTGTTGTGCCGAATATAAGAAAAAAATACATCTTTGACTGATAGCTGCTGCCTAAAAAATCACATTGATTATATAGATGACAGGCGAACGTGTTATATATTAAACTCGGTAATGTTGCCGCTCCATTATTTTAAGCCGAATTACCTGTGGCTAGAAATCTGTGTCAACACAGTTGATGATATAGACCTCATTATTGTATCTTGCTTTTGTATTACAGATGCTATTATTCTAAGCAGATAATTAAAATCAACTGCTGACGTGCGTATGAAATTCTAAATTTTGATCTCCGTCGTAGAGCTCTTGCAGCAAGTTGTTTACAACCCCACAATATTCGCGACTTAAAATCCACTCTCTTACCCAACACTTTCTGGCCGTCCTTTTACGTTTTTCTCTACGTCGACGAAGTAAAATAAGGGACAGGCATGCTACGGATAAAACTTCATTATCAGACGACATATTCGCCATATCAAGCACACAGCTGACTAGAAAGTGGCAAGCAGAAAAATTACCGCCACAAATATAGCATCGTGTAAACGCTCGGTTCAACATTTCCGTGGACATGCCACTTTTATAGTGGCGCAACTCGAAATCGTTCAACTTTGCAAGCTGTGTGTGCCACATTTGTGGTCCGCAAGAAAAGTGGCATGCCATAAAACTGGCATCGTGGACGAGTACTTTTAGTTACACTCTATACTTAAACGGGCCACTTTTATCTGCACCAACTATTGACTATTCATATTGCATAAAATTGTCCATTGTTGTACTATAGCTCGATTCAATTTTTACGACCAATTTTTAACAGAAATTTATTTTAATACACGACGGAAATACTGCAATTTGCATTCAAACAGGAGACCGCCACTTTTATCTGCGCCACACTTTATGACTATGGAAATAAAATCAAGAAAAGAGAGTTTACGTGAGCTTGCCTGTATTTTTCATGACCTAGAAAAGAGAAAGAAAAACAGAGAAAGAGGGTAAGCCTAATCTCAGTTCAGCTGATTCGTCTCCTGTCGTGAAATTGCTGGTGAAATTATAGTGGGCAACAAATTGAAACTTTCTTTCGGGAAAATTCTTGAAGCTGAATCTACCCTCAACTTACAGTTCAGACAAAATGCTATTTACACTGTTCTGTTGCTTAGAAGAGGGCGCACCCATAACTTTCTTCTTTTACTCCTGTGTCTCTTACACCAAGCACACATTCTGACCACAAAGGCTAAATCTCTATAATCAGAATATATGTAATTATTATTGATATTAACAAATGTAACTTTGCCTCACTTGTTAATGAAGTGGAGAGGGAATGCTGATGGGAATTCCAACTACAGTATGGCTCAACATGTTTCGCATTACATGTTTTACAAGTTGTGCATGTTTAACGTTGAATGTTGATTGTTGAGGCAGGGGAGATCCACCTTAACAAAGATTACTTTGACGTCTCTCTTGCTTAATTCTTCTCGTCTGTAGCAACGGAACCTCATTGTTTCGACTTTTTCGCTGCTACGTCGTTCTATTTAAATGCATTTAACCAATGTTTCCCATTTAAAATTCATATTCCGCTATCGTTCTCATCACGAGTTATGTTGATTATTTACATTATGATAAATGAATCCCTTACATTCGTTATTTTACATTATTGCTAATTACATTCTTACTAATCTTTTAAATTTTGACATTTAGGCTTTGGATTGATCGTAGTGATCAATTTCTGCTTCAAAACTAAAGATTAAGATAAGAAAAATCTGATATGTTACACTTATATTACTTTCTCTACCTCTATCGTTTATTTAGTGGGTATAAAAATTATTATTACGAAAGCTTATTTTTTATCTACTACATTTTAATACAAATACTCTTGCAGAAATAGCTACATTGCACATTTTGTTACACGTACAAAGAGAACAGCGATAGTTAAATGTTTATGAACTTGGTGCTATATGCTGGCCTTAAAATCCCATACTGTTTCTGTGCAATCGCAGGAAACATCTGAATGTTGAAGGAGTTTAAGAAAATAGCCAAGCATTGAAGAATTGAACCTTTAATAACAGATATATCAGAAATGGCTTGTGCCACAAAACATTTATTGGAAATAAAGTGTGTGTTTTAAAGATATGCACTTTTTGTGTAGTACGTTTTGTTGTATTGCTTAACTTTTATGGTTATACAAGATTATACAAAATTCCTTCCGAATGAAGAGGATTTCACAGGCTATTACAAGAAAATTCAATATGTACATTTTATTTGTCATGCAAATATGTTTAATGTATGGTACTTTAATCAAAATCGCTAGCCATTTTTTAGAAAATAAAAAGTGTTGAAAAATTTTCTATGTAAAGGGTTGTTTGGGTTGGGGAATTTACTTAAAAATTTTCGTGTCGCATGCATCTTTAGAAGATAATGAACCTAAATATTAAGTTTGGTATTTATCCTACTTTTCGTATTTGAGTTATGCTGTTCAGACACACAGATACACAAATACACACACGTTCATTTTTCTAAAAATGACTTATTTGGAGTCAGGGGCCCTCAAAGCATGTATTTCCGGTGGTTTCTCGATATCGTTCTCTACCGTTTGGTACGTATTAGAGAAAGTAAAAATCTTAGTAAACATGGGTCCGTTTGGGACATGACAATTTTCTGCTGATTAGCGCCGTCACGGTAAAGTAGCCTAAAAAGAAATAAAGAAAAGAAAAAACAAAGCAAAACACAGCTCTTCCCACTTCTGTGGTGTGGGTGTGGGTAGTGTGTGTGCCTCACATTCAAGAGAACCCGAGTTAGAATCCCGGTTAGGGTGAGCTAAATGGATAAGATTCGAGTTTTCCTTTATGCTGAGAAGACCAATGTCCGGTAACTAAGCTCTAAGGACGCGGGTGCTTTTGAGCATTCATTTTCACCCATTTCTTTAATCATCCGTTGTGACGTACTGAATTAAAATATGTTAAATTTCAAGCGCCCCGCTCCCCCTCCACACACGGACAGTTATCTAATTTTTTTTGTGTTCAGGGGGCCTCAAAATATGTATTTCCGGTGAAATCTCGTACCGAATTCTTGGGTAGAAATAATACTTCCCCTACATATGCAGTAGAGAAAGTAATAAGCGTTGGTAAGATCGTTTGTAAAAAAACAGCGATAGAAACAAAAGATAGTGCTGAGAGAAAGCAATGCAGATGAAGCACATGATATTTTTATACGTAGTTACATTCGGTTTATTTGCAAAACCTGTGGTCAGTTCTGCCTTTCGAATTGTGCTTATTTCACTTTTACACTTAATAACAGTATCACTTGAATTTAAATATCACATTTGCTGTAATCATGGCTTTCACAAAACGCCATTCTCTTTGATGATTGCTTTGTCCAGTGATTGTTTCAATTAACATCCTTTACGGCTTGTTGATGCTGCTGATTATAAGTTTAAATTGAAAAAAAATTCCCATTGTTTGTTTTTATCGCTTTAGTTGGTTATGCGGACCTTTTTCCATAAAGCAAATTACAATTTATTTACTGGCGTTTACCCACACTACATTTAGGAGCGGAAAACTCTTTCAACTCCGTAACGTACAAAGGGTAGATAACACTGTTGCAGTCTTTTCATGTTCATTAGTTCGGATCATTGACATAAATGACACTGATGCTATAAAACGCAAAAAATAAAACAAATGCTTATAACGTAATTTGCAGTATACACCTGGCACTATTTAAAATAAACAATCTGTGAAAATCATTGAAATGGTGATCTTCATTTTTTGTCTCAAATAAAAGAAACTATTTTGCTAGGGTGGTCGGCCATTTAAATGCAGCTGAAGTAGAGCTGAAATGTCATGAAAATTCATTTCTGAGCTGAATGTTCGCTTATTCGTCCGAAGATAGTTACTCGTGAAACGTTTGTGGTACGATAATTTTGAAGCTGTACCCCTTGCTTCAAATTTTGATACTGCTTTCTCGAATTTGCATCAATTTAGATAACCTTTAATGTTACCTTTTTGTTGGCGAGTTCTACGATGTCGTCATCCCCTAGATCGTTCTGCATTTTCCGGTCCGCCAGCTGCTCTTCCGTGGATAGCTATGAGGTCTTTGTCTCAGGGTATGCGTGAGTGTACTGTGAAAGGATAACGCAAGTCACTAGGTGCAACACAACTTAAAATGAAACTTAACTACCACACGAGTAATCACGAGCATCGTCACACGAGTACGTCGCATGTTTCAGTAAGTAAGTAAAACTAAGTAAGTCTGATTTTAGAATGCACGACGTTTTCCTAACTTAAACTCCGCCTAGCTATCACTACCCCTACCAACGTTCCTACTTAAGCGATCAAATATTAAAACTCTACTTATGCGTATCTGACACTGTTACTACGGTGCCTTCTCGAATCTCAGAATTTCATTCCATTTCTAATTTACAGAATTCCTGTCTTGACTTTGCAAACGTACTAAACTCAACCCCTAACTTCAATCCAGTAACCTTAATGCTAATGCGTTCACTATTGGCTGTTACTAATGAATTTCCTTAACATAAAAGCTAATGAAGTTTTTCTCCGGACAAATCATTTCACTCAGGCTTATTACATTATACATTGATTTACTATGCATAAATTATTGATTGCAATTAACTCTCTATCTTACTATTCTTCTTTGTTTAATTATTTCTATCTTCCTGTCAATAATTACGGTGTCACTTGTGTCTCTTGTTCTTCTTTGCAAATATTAGGCTCTTGGGTTTATAACGATCTCATTGCCACATTTTCCTAGGTTTTCTTATATTTCTTCTTCCTACAGGCTGACAATTTAAGCGGCCCAATCTGTAAAATTCTTGCATTCTGAGATATTTTTACTTCGAAGTAGTTAATTAATTTAATTCATACTTTCTATCATGTACAGAGTAGGTAGCAAAGGTATTGCACTCCACTAAAAAATTCGATATCGCGATTTTTCCTAAAATACGTGTTCTGAGGTCCCGGAATAAAAAAACAATTGGAAAAGGTTTGTGTGTGCGTGTGTGATTAGCATAACTCAAAAACGAAAAATACATAAATAAATAAAATCTGAATATACTATTCCGGCACCTTGGTTAATACACGGGGACATACATTCAAACTTTACATTTATTTTCACAAACATATTTAATTTTAGATTACATAAAAATTTTTCAGATAAAATAACTGCAAACTACACAATGTATACAAAATAATAATATAATAATAAATAAAAATTAGATTAGTTTAAAGGCGTAAAAAAACTTAATTACAGATCTAAATTCCACGTTTATCTACACTTGCTGGAAACTAGCAAACTTAGCAACTGGAAACCGGGTACTATCTACTCCTATTTAACTATGTTCACTGCAAACCAGCGAAAATGCATTGCTAACTAGCGCAAAACCTTCTAATAAATTACTAATCATTTTAATAAGTTTATTTATATTTTTCTTAATTAAAATTAAGTTAAAGTTATCTATTTATAATATTCCATTATTTTCATAGTAATTATTTAATTTATAGTAGTTCAATATTTTATTTAATTCATTTATATCTTTATTTATGCATTTGTGTTTATTTATTTGCCTTATAACATTTTATTTAATCTCCATATATTAAACCTTTATCTCTTTTAACCAAACACTAAACCTTCGTATCTACTCCCTTTACCCCACAACATTTCACTTACCTCACGTCCTCCATTTTATTCTAACACCAACTCCATCTGAAATCTACATAAACTCAAAATTCCCCTCCTATTAATAATAATAATAATAATAATAATAATAACAACAAATTCACATCTCCATGCACCTAACTTCATCAAAACTCCACTCACTGTCCCTCCCAAACCAATCGAAAATGATAAGTAGGATAAACGCCAATCTTGGCATTTAAGTTCAGTACCTTCCAAAATGCGACACGAAGACTTTCAAGAAAATCCCAAATTCCACCACCCCAAACTACCGTTTACATGAAAGATTCTCTCAAATTTTGGATTTTCTAAAAAATGGCTCTAACCATTTTAATTAAAATACAATATATTAAAAATCTGATGTGTTACACTCACATGACTTTCTCTACTCTTGTACAAACTATTTTTACAAACTCTTATTCTCCATCTACTTCATGTTAATCGAGATAAACATTTGCAGACTCTATCTTATTGCTAATTTTCTTGTAGATGTAAGGGGAATATATATTTACAACGGCAATATAGAAATACAGTAGCCTTTAAGCACATACATATCTCTTAATAGCTGGTTGCTAGGTGCAGCACCATTCCCTTTGCCACAGCAGATTAATACTCTTTGCATATCCAAGACAAAAAATGAATAACGAATTCCTATTTGAGAAAACAAGTATTGAAAAATTTAAGAGAATAACAAGCAATATCTCGAAAATGGTTCACTCAACAAAAAAATGTATATGACATAAATTGTGTATTTAACGCGATTTACATTTTTTGTGTAGTAAAATTGTGTCTATCTCTTATGGTTTACCAGTTATGCAAAAGTCGTTCACAAAGAAGAATACTTTTGGAGACATTCCCAGAAAATTCAAGATATACATTTTATTTGTCATGAAAATATCTTAAACATATGATATTTTAATCAAAATCGTTAGAGCCATTTTTGAGAAAATTAAATTTTCGAAAAAAGTTCCATGTGAAGGGTAATCTGGTATGGGGGGATTTTCTTGAAAACCTTCGTGTCGCATCTCTGGAAGATACTGAACCTAAATACCAAGTTTGGTGTTTATCCGACTGTTCGTTTCTGAGTTATGCTGTTCAGAGACAGACACACAGACACACACACGGACATGTTTCCAAAAATGCTTTTTTTGGATTCAGGGGTCTCAAAACATGTATTTCCGGTGAAATCTCGGTATCGTATTTTTGGGTGGAATACAATACTTCCCCTACTTACTATACGTAGTAGAGAAAGTAAAAATATTTACATGACATAATGTATAGCTTAATATTCTGAAAAGAGCTGTAAAATTCTCTTCATTCGAAAGAAATTTTGTATAATTTTGTATGCCTGGCAAACGTTAAGCGATAGACGAAAACTACTATACAAAATGTAGATCTCCTTAAAACACACACAATTTATTTCAAATAGCGTTATTGAGACACCAGCCATTTCCGAGATATCCGTTATCAATGGTTTGAATGGCTGAATTCTGAATTCTTTGTCATTTCTTTAATCCTGTCCACATTCATTTGTGTCTCGTGGTTGCATGGAACGAGTATGGAATTTTAAGGCAGTATATAGCGTCCAGTTTTTAATTGTTTGACTATCGCTATCTGCTTTGCATTTATAACGAAATGTATGGTGTATGTACTTCTGCAAAAGTTTGTCTCTATTAAAATTAAGTAGATAGAAAAGTAAGTTTACTTAAAAGTAGTTTTTATATACTCATTAATAAATGATAGAGGTTAGAGAAATTAAAGTGAATGTAACACGTTAGATTTAAGCATTGTTGCTGTTAAGTTGTTTCTCGTGATGTCATCGAAAGAGTGTGCAATTTCAACGCCAGTATCCGATATAATTCTGTGACTATGTTAATCTTTTAGGTATAATAGAGGAGACAATTATGAACAACTTTGATATGGGAACCCATACCCGTAAATGTCTCGTTTAATAGGTACAAGAATTACTGTGTGCTGTCAGAATGCTGTCTATAACAGATTGGCAGAGTGAACTTTTTCATTCTAAAGGGGGTTATTCAATTGTAGTGCCTTCTTTAATGTAGGCCAAGATGTTGCCATAGTGATGTTTACATGTTGGACGTTAGCATTATTGTAATCATAGAAAGATTCACATTAAGAGAACTTTACAATTTCATTTATGGTAAAGCAGACGGCAATGGAAGAAAAGCTTCAAGACTTTATGGGCTGATATATCCCTTACGGTGCTAACCGGGTCATACCAGTTTTACGAGACTTCATCTACATTTGCAAGAAAAAGGCAGCCTGCGAGCAACTTACACGAAAATGGTGCAAGAAGAGATCGCAGAACTCTTCAATTCGAGGAACAGGTGTTGGATTGTAAGTGAGCAGTTGCATTTGAGTACCCGAAAGATTGCAAATATTATGGGTTCTTCACAGTCTTTAGTGTGAAGAGCTTTACACGAAGAATGTCTGTACCCATTTCATGGTCAGAAGGCCCAAGCACTAAGTCCAGTTCATTGGCATCCTCGAGTGGAATTCAGAAGTGTATTCAAGAACTTGACTTTATAAGGACTTACTACTTTCTAATGCTTCATCTGAGATGGCATACAGCATGAATAACCATGTCTGGGCTGAAGAAAATCCACACTTTCGCATCATTAGAAACACCAACAGCAATTTTCAGTCAAGGTGTGGGCTGGCATAGTACATGATCATTTGATAGGGCTATATATACTCCCAGCTCGTTTAAATATACAAATTTACCACAAGGTTGGAAAGGTAGAATCAGATGACTGAAAAATTCAATGCCATAGCCGTGATTTGAACCACGGATCTCCCGGTCTCCGCCCGGTTGCTCTAACCACTGAGCTACCATGGTAACATACCGACACGACATTAAATTCTCCAGCTGATTCGCATTTTTAACACAACTTTCTTGATATGATTGTAATACCTGAGCTGCTGGGGAATATTCCATATGATCTTCGTCAGCGCATGTGGTGGCACCATGATAGTGCAGCTGCTTACTTATCCGACTTATCAAACTTTTCTCCATGAACTATTTTTCCGGTGAGGTGGATCGGAAGAGGTGGTCCAGTTCATTGGCCTGCCCGTTCTCCTGATTTGATAGTAAGGTAATACTTTTTTTTCTTGTGGGGTCATCTTAAAGCCCTTGTTTGACACCCGAACGAATCTGAAGAGGATCTAGTAGCAAGGATACTAAACGCCAGTGGCACAGTTAGGAATGTACCAGAAATCTTTTAACGAATGCGACAGTCGATGGTGCGGCGCTGCAATGCTTGTATTGAGGCAGGTGGAGGCCATTTTGAGCAGTTCTTGTAATGCGTGTTGGTATTTTCACTGTATTGTTATGAGTGTTATGAATATGACCATCAAGTGTATTCAACAAAGAAAACTTTGTGATTAAAATTTCCGGACATGGGTTCATATATGAATTTGTTCATAATTGTCTCCTCTATCACCACTAAAAGTTTGTAACATAGTCACTGTATCATCCTGTATAACAACTCGCGTTCAAACATGTGACTGTAAATTCAGTTTCTTGTATCCCCCTTGTACCTACAACGAAATATGTAATAAAAATATTTCTGCAAGGGACATCGGTTAACATGAAGGAGATAGTAAAATAAACTTTCACAGGAGTAGTTTGTAAAAGAGTATAAAAATAACGTTGGTGAGTAGAGAAAGACATGTGAAAGTAACACAGCAGATCGTTTTTACTATAGTGAACAAAAAAATGATTATCACGTTGTCAAGCATCTTCTCAGTGCTTTAGAAGGAGTAATTATTATTAAGAGCGTAGATCGTCATATTGAAGAACAAATAAATTTATGGCATTCAATGCAATAAACAAATTCCTTGGATCAGTAGCTGCGACGCTATTTTAGACCACCGAAAAAACGAAGAAATAGGGAACCAGTTAAATATATGATTTAAACAGAAAAGAGAACGATGTAAGAAGTACTTACCGACATATATACAATGGTAAATGGTATATTCACCAAGATACTTATAATTTATCAAAAGCGATGACGTAAGAATGTTGATAGGCCTCTTCTGGAATGGTTGGATGACTGTTCTCGAGGCCATGATAATGGTGTCTCGCTCTAGGTTCTAACTCAGTGTATGTTCAAATAAGTTATTATTATAGATTACTACTGTTCGCTAAAGAAGCAGCTGTGCCCTTATCGTGCATCTATTGTATAGAAGCTTTCACTCGAAATTCACATGTACCATCTATAAAGGTATATGTCTTCAGCACGCCACATTTATAGGTTAGTAGTGGTAAAAGTGAAAAGTTTACTCAAAGTGCAAACTCGACTCGGTGCTCGACATAATCGAAATTGGTTTTGTCTTTTGTTCTAAACCTCGAAGTTCTGATTTTGTTTATATTAACTGCAAGTAGTGTGAATTAGGTTCATTATAAAGTAAATTTTGGAGCTAGGATTGTTTATTGTTCTCCTTTCTCTTGAATATCGAGGATTGTTTTTCTTTCTGTTTTATATGATATTTGTATCGTTTCATTTAGGAAAGATACTTACTTATTGCTATCATAAGCTAAAAAGGAAATACTTTTGTATAAGATTAAAATAATGTGATACATTAAACAGACCATCAAACTAAAACTATACAGCTGTTTTATGGAGCAGGAGAACGAATTATGCAGCGAAAGTACCAATAAAGCAGCGAATAAAATACACGTCAACACAGGTTACTTTGAGCACACACACACCCATTCAATACCATTTAATTTGACTGGCCACGTGTATTCAGATAATCAAAAAAGAAAGACTTCATAGAAAAGCAGAGTCCCTGTAAAATGATAAGAAATCTCCCAAGTGGGATGAGACTTGTGCATTACGTGTATTCATTCATATACCATGTTGACTGTGTCCTACCATACCGATGGCAGGTCTCTGGAGGTGCTAAAATGACATCATATCGTTTATGCCTCAGCCAAACCGCACCAGGATTAGGGTATCTTTTTTTAGTAGTGTTTAACGTTCGTTCTTACTGCACACGGTATCACAGGCGGTGAACACTGGTGATACATGAAATGAAATGATAATTGGGAAAGAAGTTTTGGAAGGAAACGTTCCAGGCCTAAATTTAGGGTACTTCCCCGTCATTTGCAAGTTATGAGAACTGAGGAATACTTGGAAAAGCAACAGTCAGGGAGGATAGTTCTGGTAGGCAGAGATCTCCCGTTCATGAGTCGGTGCCTTAATAACCTCGGCTGCCCGAGTCAGGCAGGTAATACATGGAGACTGAACATTGCCCTTTCCGCGCTTTCAGACCCCTTACCTAAGGAATTATTTCGTGGTCACAGTGAAATATTTAAGTTTATTTATTTCTCCCTTTCTCTCTCTCGCTCTTTTCTTTGTATTAAAGCTGTGTAACTGCTTAGTTCGCGTCGTTTAGTGCTGTGGTATTGTATTTAGGGTTAGTGTGTATCTCTTGTGTACTACTAATGGGTGCATATCCGAAGACACGAACACAACAGTGTTTTTGCATTGATATATATTTTCATTTTGAGCGTATATTTTAGGGTGCATAAACCCGCAAATTAAGGGTCGATTGATTCATTCTGTGTATATCTGATAAGATTAATTGCATTATTTGATCTGTTTCAGCTGCCTTTCAGAGTTTAGCTATGCACATACGTCAGAATACATAACTTTTGTCTTGTAAGGGAATTTGTTTGTACAACTGGATATTTTATTTTGGAGATATGTTTCGGTTCAAACATTCTTTCACTGTCAGTTTGGCTCGCAACCACGATTCTGCATATCCTTTCAGCGACGTAGTGGGTGAAGGAAAAATGTCAAGTATTGTATCGAACTTTGCTGCTTTTTTATCGATTACTGAAGGCTGAATAATCCGATACTGTAAGCGTGGGCTGGGTCAAGCAACCTCGTCCCTCGGCTCAGTTCTGGGGAAAGTGCCAAAGTTCCTATCGGTCTTAGCCAACTGGGCTGTCCGGCTCGGCGCCCAAATATTCAAGGATATAAAAGACGTCGCTGATTCCAATGTATAGTGCTAGGCGCTTAACGATCCGCGCCAGGTGTCGTCAAGCATGTAAACCCATAATGTAGGCAATACGTGATAATTGCCCCACCACGTTGGTTAAATTAGAATAGGTTTTCCAAATTGTGAATCGACAGGATCGTCTCAGTGCGGGAATACTTGCCCAAATGTCATTCATCCCTGTGGGAACATAGAGAATGTAAGGCAGCTTAATACGGTAAACACACAGAGTAATAGAGATTGAGAGGAATAATATTTTCTAATATGTTTTGAAAAACATGTTGCATTCACATGACTTTCCCTACTCATTATGCTAAAACTTTTCTAACAAAATAATATTATTCTGTTTACTTCTTGTTAATTGAGACTGAATTTGATTACACAGACATTCGTTGTAGGTGTAAGAAGGATACAGAAGGCTAAAGCGTTAGTCAGATGTTTAACGGAATATACTTTTTTGTGTAGTAAATTTTGTCTATCTCTTAAGGTTTTTCAATTATACCAAAGTAATTCAGAATGAAGAGAACTTCAGAGGCTATTTCCATAAAGTTCAAGATGCACAATTTGTCATGAAATATGTGGTATTTTAATTAAAAATCATTGGTTGAGAAACTCAAATCTAGGAATGTTCCATATAAATGGTAGCTTGAGGTAGAGGGGTATTATTGAAAATCTTTGTGTTGCACCTTTGGAAGATATCAAACTTAAATACCAAGTTTGGTACTTAACCGATATTAAGTTTTTGAGCTATGGCGTTCACATACACACACTCACACAGGCCTAAAACACCATTTTTGGATCCAGCGAGCCTGTAAACGCGTATTTCTGGTAAAATCTCTGTATCGAATTTTTGGGTGGAATGTAATACTTCCCCCACTTATTATAGGTAAATAATAGAGAAAGCAAAAATCAACAGTCTATTTTGAAACGTTATGAACCGCGATTTCAAACTACAATTTGCTTGATTTTTTTTCCCTTCACCTCCTTTCTTCGTTCGCTAACAATGAATCACAGATGTGTCTGGCGTTTTTCTGCCATTGCCTTATTTCAACGAGAAAATGGTCGTAAAAGTCGAAGACCAGCTTGGGTCTCAGTTAGAGCCAAGATTATGCCGCTCCTTTAATGTGGTAGATGTCATATTCAGCTCTCACACTAAAGTCTCTTGTACACGGTCAAACTTGTTTTTCAATTCAAGAGTTTACAAGATAAACTGTCACATATTTTACAAGATTGGACGGAGTTGACGAGACACGGCAAGACTTGATAAGACATAAATGTATATTTACTCTTGTCTTATTGCCAAACCGAATCCCTTTAGAACACATTGATAATTTATCACGTGCAATGTAATTTACTATTAGCGTCACGGTATAACAATTTGCGATGAAATATAGTTCTTTACGTAATTCCATAGTATTTCACGTATTGCCAATGAAATCAGGATACGATTAAGGAATATAATGGAAAATAACACGAACTGATAGGTTTACTACAGTATATAAGATTGCATTAACGTATTATTACATACTTACCTGAAATCTGCCTGGTAATTTCTTCATATGCTCCCGTCTTCATCTTGTTGTGGTAATCCACAACGTACAGACATGACCAGCTTTCTTATGAACTAATCAGCTTGCATACATCTATTACCCAGGGAGCCATTTTTATTTACTTATCCCTTTCAGCCATGTTGTAGATATCGTGATGCATTGTAAATATTCGCATTTCATTGGCCAAAATCATCAACTCATTGTAAAATATTGGACTGTTTAGAGCACGTCCTTATTTGCTTTCAAGGTTTTCAAGGACTTGAATATTGGAAGCAATTTGACATGAAAAGTTGTGACAACATTGAATTTGACAAAACTTTATTATGTACAAGGAGATTAATACTGGGATTCAAGATACAGCTATGCCTCCGATTCTTTTACGTCTCAGCAGGATATTCTCGCACAGTGATGCCATTAAATGCGATTGTGTTCGTTAAAGGTTTAGATACGAAAATGTATCGAAATATTGCTTCGTTGCAAAATGGTTTTTGATTAGCAAAATTTCACTCATGTCACAATGAAAGGTGACCAATCACTTTAAAGGAATGTTTTTTTGAACCAATTACAGCCATGATTCTATTCAATATTTATCGAAGAATCTTTATCACCTCCTCCGTTTCTATACTCTGAAGAGGTTGGAGTATGATTTTACAGTATCTCAGCTACCAATAATCAATGCCGTTACGTTTAAACATAAAAATGGCAGAAACGAGATTTGGTAAGGCTTCAAATGAAGATATAGACGACGATATTAATTAGGCATGCCAATTGTAGCGCAGCGATAAATAAGAGCTTAATTTTTAATCCTTCAGGGGTATTTTTATCACATAAATTGGTCATTGTTTCATATTATTCAGACTTTAAACCCACTGTAGCACCTTTCTTTTTCCAATAAGTTTTGGAGCAGTTTTCTTTTCGCGTTCCTTGCATCTCTCGCCTCTTTACACTCCTGGTCTTCAAATGGATTGTATTTTATATGATATTCCTTAAAATACATTTCTTGTAGCATTTTAGCTGTGACATTCCACATTTTTGTAGCATTAGTATGAGGAAATCAAAAGGGGAAAAGTACAAGGGATATACTTTAAAATTAATGAGGTATTTGTGTTTTTAAATATGGTTCAAAATGAGCCAATGAATTGAAACAAGTAAACCTATCAGTATTTTTCTGTAAAGAAAGTCCTAACCTATAATGTTGATAATATAGATTTTATTTATTTCATAATTTTCTTACTAGGAGCATACCTACAATCATAGACGAAAGAATAGTGAATTCCTATAGCAAGTTCCGCGCACCAGATGATAGAAAATAATACCTATACGATCAAGTTGCACTGATCAAACAAACAAAACGTGACCATGCGGTTCTAACTTGTTTTCGAAAACAATGCCACTTATATTGCAAAGAAATATAAATATTTTATTATTTTATTGTAATAATAATGATGTTTGGGCAAATCACTTCATTTTATTCGTAAAATAGTCGTAGCAACTGCCACTCGTGATTTCC